>JAUPFT010000008.1:39670129-40990316 GCA_036936625.1 Parnassius smintheus behrii | reverse complement strand
AATACGGCAGGGTTTCTTACTCCGCTTCACCAGTCACGCGTAGCGGACTTGGAAGAAGTATCGGCGTCACCTCCCGGAGTCCCTATTCTCGGTATATTTTCTTGAATACGGCAGGGTTTCTTACTCCGCTTCACCAGTCACGCGTAGCGGACTTGGAAGAAGTATCGGCGTCACCTCCCGGAGTCCCTATTCTCGGTATATTTTCTTGAATACGGCAGGGTTTCTTACTCCGCTTCACCAGTCACGCGTAGCGGACTTGGAAGAAGTATCGGCGTCACCTCCCGGAGTCCCTATTCTCGGTATATTTTCTTGAATACGGCAGGGTTTCTTACTCCGCTTCACCAGTCACGCGTAGCGGACTTGGAAGAAGTATCGGCGTCACCTCCCGGAGTCCCTATTCTCGGTATATTTTCTTGAATACGGCAGGGTTTCTTACTCCGCTTCACCAGTCACGCGTAGCGGACTTGGAAGAAGTATCGGCGTCACCTCCCGGAGTCCCTATTCTCGGTATATTTTCTTGAATACGGCAGGGTTTCTTACTCCGCTTCACCAGTCACGCGTAGCGGACTTGGAAGAAGTATCGGCGTCACCTCCCGGAGTCCCTATTCTCGGTATATTTTCTTGAATACGGCAGGGTTTCTTACTCCGCTTCACCAGTCACGCGTAGCGGACTTGGAAGAAGTATCGGCGTCACCTCCCGGAGTCCCTATTCTCGGTATATTTTCTTGAATACGGCAGGGTTTCTTACTCCGCTTCACCAGTCACGCGTAGCGGACTTGGAAGAAGTATCGGCGTCACCTCCCGGAGTCCCTATTCTCGGTATATTTTCTTGAATACGGCAGGGTTTCTTACTCCGCTTCACCAGTCACGCGTAGCGGACTTGGAAGAAGTATCGGCGTCACCTCCCGGAGTCCCTATTCTCGGTATATTTTCTTGAATACGGCAGGGTTTCTTACTCCGCTTCACCAGTCACGCGTAGCGGACTTGGAAGAAGTATCGGCGTCACCTCCCGGAGTCCCTATTCTCGGTATATTTTCTTGAATACGGCAGGGTTTCTTACTCCGCTTCACCAGTCACGCGTAGCGGACTTGGAAGAAGTATCGGCGTCACCTCCCGGAGTCCCTATTCTCGGTATATTTTCTTGAATACGGCAGGGTTTCTTACTCCGCTTCACCTAGTCACGCGTAGCGGACTTGGAAGAAGTATCGGCGTCACCTCCCGGAGTCCCTATTCTCGGTATATTTTCTTGAATACGGCAGGGTTTCTTACTCCGCTTCACCAGTCACGCGTAGCGGACTTGGAAGAAGTATCGGCGTCACCTCCCGGAGTCCCTATTCTCGGTATATTTTCTTGAATACGGCAGGGTTTCTTACTCCGCTTCACCAGTCACGCGTAGCGGACTTGGAAGAAGTATCGGCGTCACCTCCCGGAGTCCCTATTCTCGGTATATTTTCTTGAATACGGCAGGGTTTCTTACTCCGCTTCACCAGTCACGCGTAGCGGACTTGGAAGAAGTATCGGCGTCACCTCCCGGAGTCCCTATTCTCGGTATATTTTCTTGAATACGGCAGGGTTTCTTACTCCGCTTCACCAGTCACGCGTAGCGGACTTGGAAGAAGTATCGGCGTCACCTCCCGGAGTCCCTATTCTCGGTATATTTTCTTGAATACGGCAGGGTTTCTTACTCCGCTTCATCAGTCACGCGTAGCGGACTTGGAAGAAGTATCGGCGTCACCTCCCGGAGTCCCTATTCTCGGTATATTTTCTTGAATACGGCAGGGTTTCTTACTCCGCTTCACCAGTCACGCGTAGCGGACTTGGAAGAAGTATCGGCGTCACCTCCCGGAGTCCCTATTCTTCGGTATATTTTCTTGAATACGGCAGGGTTTCTTACTCCGCTTCACCAGTCACGCGTAGCGGACTTGGAAGAAGTATCGGCGTCACCTCCCGGAGTCCCTATTCTCGGTATATTTTCTTGAATACGGCAGGGTTTCTTACTCCGCTTCACCAGTCACGCGTAGCGGACTTGGAAGAAGTATCGGCGTCACCTCCCGGAGTCCCTATTCTCGGTATATTTTCTTGAATACGGCAGGGTTTCTTACTCCGCTTCATCAGTCACGCGTAGCGGACTTGGAAGAAGTATCGGCGTCACCTCCCGGAGTCCCTATTCTCGGTATATTTTCTTGAATACGGCAGGGTTTCTTACTCCGCTTCACCAGTCACGCGTAGCGGACTTGGAAGAAGTATCGGCGTCACCTCCCGGAGTCCCTATTCTCGGTATATTTTCTTGAATACGGCAGGGTTTCTTACTCCGCTTCACCAGTCACGCGTAGCGGACTTGGAAGAAGTATCGGCGTCACCTCCCGGAGTCCCTATTCTCGGTATATTTTCTTGAATACGGCAGGGTTTCTTACTCCGCTTCACCAGTCACGCGTAGCGGACTTGGAAGAAGTATCGGCGTCACCTCCCGGAGTCCCTATTCTCGGTATATTTTCTTGAATACGGCAGGGTTTCTTACTCCGCTTCACCAGTCACGCGTAGCGGACTTGGAAGAAGTATCGGCGTCACCTCCCGGAGTCCCTATTCTCGGTATATTTTCTTGAATACGGCAGGGTTTCTTACTCCGCTTCATCAGTCACGCGTAGCGGACTTGGAAGAAGTATCGGCGTCACCTCCCGGAGTCCCTATTCTCGGTATATTTTCTTGAATACGGCAGGGTTTCTTACTCCGCTTCACCAGTCACGCGTAGCGGACTTGGAAGAAGTATCGGCGTCACCTCCCGGAGTCCCTATTCTCGGTATATTTTCTTGAATACGGCAGGGTTTCTTACTCCGCTTCACCAGTCACGCGTAGCGGACTTGGAAGAAGTATCGGCGTCACCTCCCGGAGTCCCTATTCTCGGTATATTTTCTTGAATACGGCAGGGTTTCTTACTCCGCTTCACCAGTCACGCGTAGCGGACTTGGAAGAAGTATCGGCGTCACCTCCCGGAGTCCCTATTCTCGGTATATTTTCTTGAATACGGCAGGGTTTCTTACTCCGCTTCACCAGTCACGCGTAGCGGACTTGGAAGAAGTATCGGCGTCACCTCCCGGAGTCCCTATTCTCGGTATATTTTCTTTTAACTGGTTTAACTTTTAAACATAACTCAACACATAACTCTCATAACTTAAGAAACTTTGTTTCTTATCGTGTTTTGTTTTGCGGTTTTCTTAATTGGACTAATATTTTGCTTTGATTACATCGTCTGGTTTTTATTACTCCAATATAATATAACTTGAGTTTTCAGGCAACCGTAGAATGTTTTTCGCTTAACTTTCCTTAATTGAATTATTTTGTATAATTCAACCACTGTTGTTAATATTTGTGTACTTTCATTGCTTTAAACGTCGTAAAATATGACAATAATAAAAACATAAGTTATATGCGCGTGATGCTTTGAGTATTCAATGATGATATATCAATAGAGGAGTAGGAAATAGTACGTCATAACAATTTTTTTAAACGTAGTGCTAACTTCTTTACTTATATTTTTTGTACCACTGAAACTATACAGACGAATTCAGTCTGGCATGCATAATATTCATAAATGGGTCTAAGACACATAAAAATCGTATAACCATTTGAAAAATAACATAATTTTATGCCTATATACCCCAAAGGAATACGCAGAGTGGTATCTACTAATGGCAAATTACCATTCATATTATACCATAATAATATTCATTACATAACCCGATTTGGCTTGTTATTATTCAAATCCCCCATATATATATATATATATATATATATATATATATATATATATATATATATATATATATATATTATTGCAATGTATAATAAAAGAATGATATCTTTAAACGCGCGGTAAGTTTCGTCGGATAGGCATATATAATAGGAGATACTAGTCTGAATACAATGTGTCATTAATCATTTTTTTCTTTAGGCCTTAGTTTGTGAAATATTAGCATCCATAATTTATGACTTTCGCTACTCTCCCTTTTTCTTATGATCGTTATATGTATATAAAAATATATTTATTTATCAGTTCCCCTAACCTGCGTAAAAATCCTTCTGGGTATGTACCCTATTTCATTTGTTTTTGTCGCCAACAGTTCATCCACGGTATTGTGTTAATGTTTTAAGGGTAGGAGTCCAGTCAGAGACTGTAAAGTTTCTTTTATAGATTTGCAAACGAGCACACAGTGGCCCATAAAGTTTTACATCTATCGTCGATTAAATCAAACCGCAGTGTGTGGTTGCACCTTAAGACGCAGATGAAATGCCTCGTAACTAGAAAAAAGGATACCGGTTCTCTACACTCACCATATGAAATACAGCACCACTATCGTGCTGTTACATGCTGGTATTCTGTGAAATCTTGATCCTACCCCGATCGAGCCAAGCCATTCGTATGCAACTATGTACATATAGCTGCAACGCGGCTCTACCACGCAAAAAATACGTCTTAGTACACGAACGTCAGTAGCCACAAACCATTTAGTCAGTTTGTTTGTTACTCAAATATTATGATAATAAAATAAAAATGAACTGATTATATCACATGAATATTTCTCGTAATACTACGTGATTGCCTACTGCAGGAAATAGTCCTTAACTAATTACTTTATCTGCAATCTCTGTCAAAGACGTCTCGAGCTTATATTAGAAGCTATTTACCGCTACCAAAGATTTCAACTACGATATTTTGTTGACAAGTTCTCAGGCGGCTTTGTATCTTCAATCAAAGAGACGCAAGAGAACTGTTGAGCTCTTACGCGCGGCGCAATTATTCTCAGAATGGAGTTTTCAAAATCAACTATCAGTAGACATTTGAGCGGCAGATTATGTGACCCTCATCTAAATATGAAATGAATTTGCCGTCCACATAGTGTATCTGCTATTCGATATGTACCTCTACAATATTGTAGAAAGGATGTGTCGTAATGACATTCTAAGGAGGCGGAAGTGATGTTTGGGTCACTACTCTCTGTCGACGGTCTAGGTATTTTCCATATGCCATATATTATACGCGATATTTATACCGTCGTCTGTCGGAGTGTGAATGAGATCTTTCTGGTATTTCGCCTTGTTGACTCTAACAACCCTCACGGTCCGTTTTGTAGTGTAGTGGATATTGTAACACCGTCAGTGGAAATAAATTTAGTGATTCTTCATAACATAGCAGTATTTAACAATTATTTATTCATGTAGCAACATCATACTAACGAAATATATACTTTTGTCCAGGATCCAAAGATACGGAACGTGGTGCTGATCGGTTCGCAAGGTTCATTGGAGGAGAAGACTGTAACAGTATGTTACGGCGCCGACTTTGTCAACGTCACCTTCGTGAACTTTTGCTGCACCAGAAAGGACATCGCTCAGGTTAGTTTTTACACATTTAAACTTACGGGGTTAAAACTTCATTAAATTTCTGTATGACCGGTATATGTTGAGTGAACACTAAAAGGGAATGCCTTGGAAACCGATGAAAAGGGTCTTCGGTTCCTATTTTTAGAAAGTGTTCTGTGATGAAGGTATTTATTCCTCCACGCAGACGTTGTCCTGCCAGTTATAATCATAGATTGTGTTCAGCAACATTTTCTATTTTAGCGCATGCAATATATGACAATGATGATGATCCTATCGTCACGACCTTCCACATTCCCTATTATTGAATTTCCTGACATAAATATAAAGTCGTAAACAGATTTTTTTTTGCTTGCTGCGCTAATGTGCCGTTAATCTTAAAAATGGCTAAACTTTTTTAGAGATCAGCTTGGACTAGCATAATCAGTTAAAAAATAAAAAGATATGTACCTTTTAAAATGCACCCAGCGCGCTAAATGAATGGGTTTATGATCGGTAAACACAGTGAATGGCTTAAGTTTGACCATATACCTAAAATATTTTATACTCTCGTATATTGCTAGCAACTCTATCGTAGGGGCTGTATTTACGTTGAGCGTTGTTCAGTTTCTTTGAGAAAAATCCTAGAGGAATTCACTTTGCACCAGATTTCTGTTGCAGCACTGCGCCTATAGCACTGTCGGAGGCATCGGTGACTATGGCTAAGCGTGCTCGTGGGTCAGGGTGTGCTAACAGAGTCGCTTTAACTATGCTTTCTTTACTTTCCTCAAATTATTTTTCTAGTTCGGTTGTCCAATTGATTGGTGTGGTGGCCTTCAGAGACGTCCCTGAGAGGAGGCAATTTAAAGGTGCCTGTACTCTAGCTGCGTTAGGTACAAATCGGCGGTAGAAGTTCAACATGCCAAGATATCTGCGGAGTTCTTTTATGTTCGTAACAAACAAGCGGCCGGAAGTATGGCAGTCGTTAGCCGCCGTCACTGACTGCCTTTGGTGTTTCCCGGTTGAGGACCGGAGAACTTACACGGCGATCTACACTTGTTAGCGGCGCTTCCGAACTTCCAGTGATACCAGCACTGGTCGTGGGTGGAGGCAGGACGGCTACGTGAACGTTTACGGTAACTAGAAGTACGCCTTCGTGATTTTGAACGCGCACGATGTATAGTCAGTGAAGCTACTTGACGAGATAGGTCATCTAAGCGACGTCTCAAATCGTCAAACTCAGATGGCGCTGCGATCGTCGATGTTGGAGCCACGTGTTGCACCTGCGGCGGGAACATGACCTCGTTGACCTTGTCCGCCAATTGTGCCACGGCGTCTAAACTGGTGCCTGTCTGCGTTGCGATAATAGCCTGGATGTGGTTAGGCAATCGGTTGTCATGCGTTAATATATATAGTAATTATATATTAACGCATGACGCACTAAGATGGAATGCCTCGTTTTCAGTAAAAAAGGTATCCGGTTGTCTACACTCACCATACGAAACACAGCAGCATTATGCTACTATTTGACGCTGGTATTCCGTGAGAGCGTGGTCCTTCCCCGGTCGAGCCGACCCATTCTGTGTGCTACAACTGTACTACTAATATAACTGTAGCATGGCTCTACCACGTATATATAATACGTAGTAACACGCCTACACTTTTTCAATATGTAAAGGTAACAATAACACAGCCCATTTTATAATACTGTTACGAGCTTGAGGTTCGTGACAATAAAAATTGCCGATAAAATTACCTAAATTAACACTTTAATTTACTTTACACAAATTAAAACTTAAAACACTAATAATTAAACACATGTCATTTTCTGCAAAGCTCCCCTCGCTCTCGTTCCTGACACTAGATGGCGCTAGTTACTTATTCACGCAACAATACCTAAGTGATTATTGCGACCCATAGACACAAATCTATACTACTATTTTTTTTAAATTTCTGGAGAAACGACGCGCTCCGCCTCGGGCGTTATCGTAAACAGTCGGCGGCGCGAACGCAGCTACAAGGGGCACTCGGTTTCAGTGTTGCCGATGTGGCATTTTTAATGCTAAATTTTGGCATATTTTTAAACCTGTTGGCATGAAACAATTTCAAGGGAATTTCAAGTTTTCAAGAATTTCAAGGAAATTCAAGTTCAAGGGAATAGTCATGGCCTCATAAAGAACTATTGATTCTGTAAGAAGACGTATTCCAAGCTGCGGCAAAGCTTCGTAGGTAACAGGAAAACATAATGAAAACCTGTGTATGTTTATCTTGTCATAAACCTTAAAAGACTAGACACACTTAATAATCCCGTAAATTGTTAACGAGGCTACAAAAGGAACGGTCAAATGGAATAACTAAAGATGAAACTTCGGAATCTTATCATTCATCTTATCATCATCATTATCAAGTATCGTTTTAATATTCCACAACTATACCAGAAGGACCAAGTTTTTTCTGCACTTTCTCCGGAGAAATGAGCACGGCATTAGTGGTCACTATGCCAAATAGAATGGTGAATTAGAGGTCCAACGTACATCTTATTAATATGTATTATATATTTTTATTAAAAACGTGGACTTAATAAATTTTTAGAAAAATACAACAGAGTTGTACCAACATGCAAAATGGTGATGATGTACATTTGAACATAGCTAATTTTCAACTAGCAGCATACGCAATCAGAAATAACAGAAGATATCATGTATTTATTAACAAATTAAAATACAAAATGTTCGAATTACATCAATATTCCTGCCCTAACATTGTGGAGTGTTGTGGTTTGGAATTAACAGAACACGGTATAATTATTGTTTGTTTCTATAGATCTCCGAAAGAAAGCATAGACGCCGTAATTACATTTTTCTATAACTTTGAAGGTATGTTACAAAAAATTTGTAGTACTAATAAGAAAAAACTAATAATATGTGGAGATTTTAACATAGATATTTTACTAAGTTCGCGGCTTTCAACAGAATTAGAAAATAAATTGTTAAATTTTAACTTACGGCCGAGTATTTGCGAACCAACACGTTTACAGAGTGGCAAGTGTATTGATAATATAATTCATAATATAAGAGGCAGTAAAGGTGAAGTGGTAGATCTTGGGATATGAGATCGTACTGTCAAGTCTTAAAATGTCCTGTTAACAAATCATACACTATTTCTCATCGGTTCAATTAAAAAATGCCATCAAGATAGTGTTTATGAACTCCTTGACCCTAGTGAAGCGTTTAATGAATTCAATGTATTATTTAAACTATTTTACGATCTTTGCTTTCCGACACTTAAAATTAAAATTCTTATAAATTAAATTATATAGTATTAAATTGTTTTGTAGACGTAAAAGAGAAATGCTATGGCATTCTCGACTACACCCTAGTAAGGAAAATAAGAGAAAGCTTAAATTTTATACTAAACGATTTAAAAAAAATCATTAATTTGACGCTAAAATCGTATAATAGTTACTATATCAAAAATTCGGAGAATAAAGAGAATAAAACAAAAGCCATATGGAAAATGACGAAAATTAATTTTAATAATAAATATACTTACAACATGTAACATAATTAACGCACATTGAGAAAGTAGTTTGTTCAGAATCGTTTACTGAATCGATTCCTTTCATTTTTAATATAGGTAATTTTTTATCCCAAAAATAATTAAAACTACGTAAATTACAGTCACCGTAAATCTGTACAGCCAAAACAAACTGAAATGGACCGTAACTTAAGGCAATAAGACTTTTAAGAGTGCAGTTTTATTTGTATTATTACTAATTCTGTCATTCAATAAAAATAAAGAAAAAATAACTTTATTTCAAGCACGTTAAAGTCTTTGCGTTCGTGGATTTGTACTGTGACCACAATATTCTTCCGCAATTAGTATAACTAATTAGATAAATAATCAGTGCGTAAAAATGTTTAATTAAAAATTCAGTGTATGTATTATGATTATAACAGTTATAATCATAATACATAACCGTGTAGTGGCGGTTGAGAATATCCACTACCCCATGTCTTCCCGTGGGTGTCGTAAGAGGCGACAGAGGGAGACAAGCAGGAGATGGGCAGCAGCATCTTCCTGATAACAACTGTGACGTAATAAAAAACTGCGGTTGCAACACGCTCGCCAAGCGTGGCAACTATGGCAAATACCCCCCAATGAATAAATACACAAACAGACGGCCCCCAGTCCCCGGCGGCCCCGCTATTCCTGGCTACGGTGGCGACTATGGTAACGGCGGGGCAGGGGGTGCTAAGAATCTCCGGTGGAGGTTCGGTTGCCACCTACGACGACTCGACCTGGCAACATATAACGCACGCACCCTGAGGACTGACGAGAAGATACTGGAGCTGGAAGAAGAGGTAGACAAGTTGCGCTGGCATATTATTAGATTATCCGAGGTCCGAAGAGAGGGGGAGGACACGGCAATCCTCGAGTCCGGCAACTTGTTCTATCACCGGGAGGGCGACCATCTGTCCCAAGGAGGTGTCGGATTTATCATCCACAAGTCTCTCGTCAACAACGTTGTAAAGATTGGGAGTGTGTCGACGAGGGTCGCGTACCTGATACTCAGAATCACCAAACGGTATTCGCTGAAGGTCATTCAGGTTTACGCACCAACCTCGGCACATCCCGATGAGGAGGTGGAGGAAATGTATGAGGATATTTCCAGAGCCATACATTCCTCCAAAACCCACTACACGGTGTTGATGGGAGACTTCAACGCAAAACTAGGCACAAGAGAAAGCGGTGAGCTGAAGGTAGGGAAATTTGGAGTAGGGCAACGGAACCGAAGGGGCCAGCAGCTGGCCGACTTTATGGAGAAAGAGGGACTCTTTATGATGAACTCTTTCTTCCAGAAGCGGCCCCACAGGAAGTGGACCTGGTCGAGCCCCGACGGTTCGACAAAAAATGAGATTGACTTCATTATGACGACCAGACGCCAACTGTTCAGTGATGTCTCAGTGATCGCAAGGGTGAAAACTGGCAGCGATCACCGAATGGTTTGAGGCACACTGAACCTAAACGTTAAGTTGGAGAGGTCTCGTCTAATGAAGTCAACGCTCTGTCCCCCTCGTGCTCTGATCCAGAATCCCGAAACCTTTCAGCTCGAGTTACGTAATCGCTTCCAGTGCCTAGAAGATTGCAATGCAGTGGACGATATGAACGACAAGCTCGTGGAAACTGTCCATGCGGTCGGAGCTAAGTTCTGCAAGACCCGCCGCAGAAGAACACAAAAACTCTCCGATCACACTCTTAATCTCATGGCTGTTAGACTGGAGATGAGGCTGCAATCGTCAACAGATTTGACAGCATACAGGCAACTGAACAGACAGATCTCCAAATGCATGCGGCGAGACTTACGCAACTTCAATACTTCTCGTATTAAAGAAGCGATCGAGCGGAACCAGGGCTCCAAAGTCTTTGCCAGAGATCTGTCTGCCAGAAAGAGCCAACTGTCAAAGCTGAAGACTGAGTGTGGCAACATTGTTTCCGGGACACCTGAGATTCTGAGTGAGATTGAGAGGTTCTATGGGCAGCTGTACACATCGTCGTTGGAGCCACACGCAAGTGTGAGTAATGATCCAAGAGCAAGTCTTATCCGACACTATTCCGATGATATCCCGGACGTCAGTCTGAGCGAGATTAGAATGGCTCTCCACCACCTTAAAAACGGCAAGGCCCCGGGCGAGGATGGAATTACAGCGGAGCTTCTGAAAGCGGGTGGAACACCGGTAATTGAAGTCCTTCAGAAGCTCTTCAATTCCGTCCTCCATGGTGGCACTACTCCGGAGGCGTGGAGCAGAAGCGCGGTGGTTTTGTTCTTTAAGAAAGGCGACAACGCTCTCTTGAAGAACTACAGACCGATTTCCCTTCTGAGCCGCGTCTACATGCTATTTTCGAGAGACATTACGAATCGTCTCGCACGCAGACTCGACGACTTCCAGCCTCCCGAACAAGCCGGTTTCCGAAAAGGCTTTAGCACCATAGACCACATACATACCCTGCGGCAGATTGTACAGAAGACCGAAGAGTACAATCTGCCACTTTGCCTGGCATATGTGGACTATGAGAAAGCCTTTGATTCCGTCGAAATTTGGGCGGTGCTACAGTCCCTTCAGCGGTGCCGAGTTGACTGTCGGTACATCGAAGTGCTGAAGTGTTTGTACAGTAGGGCTACGATGGCTATCCGAGTACAGAACCAGAGTTCGAAACCTATTCAACTGCAGAGAGGTGTAAGACAGGGTGATGTTATATCCCCGAAACTCTTCACCGCTGCGTTGGAAGACGTTTTCAAGCTACTGGAATGGAAAGGATACGGTATTAACATCAATGGCGAGTACATCACTCACCTTCGATTTGCCGACGATATAGTCCTTATGGCAGAATCGCTGGAGGACTTAAGCATTATGCTCAATGACCTCAATAGTGCCTCCCAACGGATAGGTCTTAAGATGAACATGGACAAAACAAAGATCATGTTCAATGTCCATGTCACACCTATGCCGGTAGTTGTTGGGATCACTATGCTCGAAGTTGTTGACGAGTACGTTTACCTGGGACAAATAGTCCGACTAGGTAAGTCCAACTTCGACCGAGAGGTCAATCGACGGATTCAACTCGGCTGGGCAGCGTTCGGGAAATTACGACATATCTTTTCGTCAGGTATACCTCAATCCCTAAAAACTAGATTGTACAACCAGTGCGTGTTGCCAGTGATGACTTACGGATCTGAGACGTGGTCCTTCACTGCTGGCCGTATGAGGACGCTTAAGGTCGCTCAGCGAGCTATGGAGAGGGCTATGCTCGGAGTTTCTCTGCGTGATAGACTCAGAAATGAGGATATCCGCAGTAAAACCAGAGTGACTGACATAGCCCAACGGATTAGTAAGCTGAAGTGGCAATGGGCCGGCCATATAGCTCGAAGAACCGATAACCGATGGGGAAGAAAGGTTCTCGAGTGGCAGCCTCGTACCGGTAGGCGTAGTGTAGGGCGACCCCCCACTAGATGGAGTGACGACCTGGTAAGACATGCAGGAAGTCGATGGATGCAGGTGGCTCAGGACCGTGCTTTGTGGCATTACTTGGGGGAGGCCTATGTTCAGCAGTGGACTTGTGAAGAGCTGTAATGATGATGAATGATGTACAGATTTACGGTGACTGTAATTTACGTAGTTTTAATTATTTTTGGGATAAAAAATTACCTATATTAAAAATGAAAGGAATCGATTCAGTAAACGATTCTGAACAAACTACTTTCTCAATGTGCGTTAATTATGTTACATGTTGTAAGTATATTTATTATTAAAATTAATTTTCGTCACTTTCCATATGGCTTTTGTTTTATTCTCTTTATTCTCCGAATTTTTGATATAGTAACTATTATACAATTTTAGCGTCAAATTAATGATTTTTTTAAATCGTTTAGTATAAAATTTAAGCTTTCTCTTATTTTCCTTACTAGGGTGTAGTCGAGAATGCCATAGCATTTCTCTTTTACGTCTGCAACACAATTTAATACTATATAATTTAATTTATAAGAATTTTAATTTTAAGTGTCGGAAAGCAAAGATCGTAAAATAGTTTAAATAATACATTGAATTCATTAAACGCTTCACTAGGGTCAAGGAATTCATAAACACTATCTTGATGGCATATTTTAATTGAATCGATGAGAAATAGTGTATTATTTGTTAACAGGACATTTTAAGACTTGACCAGTACGATCTCATATCCCAATATCTACCACTTCACCTTTACTGCCTCTTATATTATGAATTATATTATCAATACACTTGCCACTCTGTAAACGTGTTGGTTCGCAAATACTCAGCCGTAAGTTAAAATTTAACAATTTATTTTCTAATTCTGTTGAAAGCCGCGAACTTAGTAAAATATCTATGTTAAAATCTCCACATATTATTAGTTTTTTCTTATTAGTACTACAAATTTTTTGTAACATACCTTCAAAGTTATAGAAAAATGTAATTATGGCGTCTATGCTTTCTTTCGGAGATCTATAGAAACAAACAATAATTATACCGTGTTCTGTTAATTCCAAACCACAACACTCCACAATGTTAGGGCAGGAATATTGATGTAATTCGAACATTTTGTATTTTAATTTGTTAATAAATACATGATATCTTCTGTTATTTCTGATTGCGTATGCTGCTAGTTGAAAATTAGCTATGTTCAAATGTACATCATCACCATTTTGCATGTTGGTACAACTCTGTTGTATTTTTCTAAAAATTTATTAAGTCCACGTTTTTAATAAAAATATATAATACATATTAATAAGATGTACGTTGGACCTCTAATTCACCATTCTATTTGGCATAGTGACCACTAATGCCGTGCTCATTTCTCCGGAGAAAGTGCAGAAAAAACTTGGTCCTTCTGGTATAGTTGTGGAATATTAAAACGATACTTGATAATGATGATGATAAGATGAATGATAAGATTCCGAAGTTTCATCTTTAGTTATTCCATTTGACCGTTCCGTTTGTAGCCTCGTTAATAATTTACGGGATTATTAAGTGTGTCTAGTCTTTTAAGGTTTATGACAAGATAAACCATACACAGGTTTTCATTATGTTTTCCTGTTACCTACGAAGCTTTGCCGCAGCTTGGAATACGTTTTCTTACAGAATCAATAGTTCTTTATGAGGCCATGACTATTCCCTTGAACTGTCTGATAGTTTAGGGTGTGTAATAAACTGCATTCAAAGCCCGATTTGAGTGGGCTCAGAATGGAAAATTACAAATATGTTCTACAAAGCCAATTCCGCAAGGTTTTTTGTTGTCTGTTACTCGAATATTGGATATGCACCTAAGAGGTTTTACATTGTTGAAATTTCTTAAAAACTATGGATTGTTAAACATAGAGTATAACAAGAAGTGTCTTGTGACTGAGTCATCATAGGATAAAATAGTTAACGTTAAAAGGTTTAATAGTGATCCACGCGTCAGCTCCTAAAGCCACCATCTAAATCGAGTAACGACCGTATGCAGGAAGACGATAGAAGAAGACATCTTGAGACCGAGTGTGGCAGTCCTTAAGAGAGGTCAGTGTCATAAATTCATGGTGATGACGCAAACGGCTATTTCAGTCATCCGTTCTATTCTATATGTCGTAATGCTTGTGTCACAAGGTCGAAGGTAATCTTGATTGGCAGAGTCATAGCGGCTAACTTTTTGAGTTATAATTACGAATACCGTTGGAATTTATATACCGACCGCCGACGGAGAGTAGCATTGCCAGCGACAGGGCCACGGTTTTGAGTATCACTTTGCCTACCGAGCTTGTGGTATGTATTGGCAATTCTTTCAAAACTTGCATGTCCATGGCGTATTCTTAGATACGCCTGAAGATTCGGATATCATTTTACAAGATTCGACCGAGTAGGTATCAAACTATTGTGTTTACGTTATTAAGTCAATGAAACCGACAGAACTATGAAGATCAGTATAGTTTTCCTACTCATACATGATGTGGAATATTTTATGCTGATCTTGAAATTTCAGGTGAAGGTGATGCATCCATAGCCTTTTGAGAGGTGCAGTAGATACTTGATTGAAGTGAACTGCAGGTTCCATTGTAATTATATTGTTCATAAAAACACAACCCGACCAAAGGTATTCTCATTATAAAGTACATTTAACTGGAATGGGATAAATTTAAAACGTTTCATTTTTAGTCTCTTGGCATGGATTAAATTGTGTCAAAGCGTTTATTTTTCTTTTACGTCATTTCATACATTACGTGGATATTTCCAAGGATATCGTATAGATCAGAGTGCAATATAAATACCAATTATTAGATTTCTAATTTTAGATTACTCGTGCAAGATACTAATCTTGAATTGGAACGCCTTGCTCGACAAAAGCCGTGGCTAATCGATGCTGTTTTTGTGATAGGACGTTACGTAAAACCAAGGGAGTTAAAATTAGTAAATTTTTATTAGGATTGTTTTAATTTCTTAGCTACTGGCTACTGCAAATTTGCCTCCTGAAAAAATAAGTAGATGATTAAATGATCAAAATATATGCAGTTAAAATGTTGTCAGTCTGTGTGTAACAGCAAAACTTTTTTTTAAAAGAATATTAACAATGCTATAAACATTACTAATATTCCCCTTAACCACTCATGGTAAGCTTAAATTGCTTGTGTTACGAGTGGTTCACGCCAGTAGTCGAATGGCGAATTCGAACCCACCTCGAATCGACCTTTTTGAGTACGCGGTCCGGGCCCTGCCATTAGGCTACTGTCGCTTGTTTTGTGGTGTCGTTACTTATGGTGGTAAATGCATTATCATTGGCTATCAGCCTTATCAGTTTCTACTGTCAAATAATAAACGTTTCTAAATTCGTTCCGCCATTCTGTTATAATTCTAATGTTATAGTATAATATTTTCTGAAGCATTTAAACGGTTTAGATAAAAAATATTATTTCAATGTAAGTATCAATATGCAAATAAGGTTAGCGTTAATACACATAAATGTACATAATGATTTCTTATATTTACGCGAACATTGCACATTGAACGAAACAAATTTTTTACGGATTTTATCGCGTTTAATTAAACTTTTTAATTCTCGACGTTTCCGGTGCTATAGTCACGGGGAGACTGAGGTGTTTGACGTCCCGATGTCATTGTTAGCCCGGCTACCTCAGTTTTTAAATATTAATTTTTGGTCTGATCTACGCAGAATGAGCTTGGAGTATCTTGAAGTCTTGCAGTGGTATGCTTGGGTTTAGATTTAATTTTATTAATTATGGGATCCTAAGCAGATTATAGTACCCATACATCCTCTTTATTAAAGTTAGGATGTTTTTTTTTAAATTTCAATAGCCTCGTGAATCCTAGGGAGGAACCGGATTTCTTTTGCGAGGATTTGTGGTCTACCAAATCTAATGTAATGGCAGGGTCGATCTTGAACATGTTCACAGACTGCAGACTTCCCGGAACGTCGCGTCGGTGCTTCACGTCAGCTACTCGTAAATGTTCTTTTACGCGGGCTTTTATACAATGTACGAGAGTCAACATTCATTGTTCACTCCTGCATCTTGTAGACGGATATTGCACTTGACGGACGGTAAAAGTTGACTAATCTTCTTCGGCGGCTTGTAGTAGGTTTTAATAGGAGTCCGCTTCAACATGTAGCCAATCTTGTCTGTGACTCCTTTTTCATATGGTAGGACAACAGGCACACGCTCATCCGTGGCCGGCTTCACTCGGTCACTGTGACGTAGGCGCGGGACCCGAAGCTTGTTGTTTTGTAATGCTTGTTTGCCGTACTGAAGCTCGACGGCCAGATATTTTCTGTCACAGATCCCTTGTGAGATTCACCGTATAAATATCGGTTGGTAGGGGTATTTTTCCTATACACAGTGTGACCAATAGTTTTTGTTTTATAAGAGAGGGACCAGACGAGAATACGGCTCACCTGATGGTAAGGACTACCGCCGCCCATGAACAACTGCAACATCAGGGGAATCGCAGCTGCGTTGTCGGCCTTTTAGAAAGGAGAACCTTTCGGATGACTAAAATATCAAGAACAGCTAAAGAATAATTAGCCTCTATCTCCATTGTGAGTTGTATTTTAGAGCTTATGAAGTTGAGGTGGTCTAAAAATGTAATTAACTTTGACAGATGGTAGAATTGTGAAAGTGTCTTCTACGTACCGCTTGTAGAATCTTGGATTTACAAGAGCAGTTAAAAAGGTTTTCTCTTCAAAGTCCTCCATAAATATTTCGGAGTCTACGGAATACACAGGTGAGCCCATCGCCTCACTGTCTACTTGCTTGTAGAACTCTTCCTTCCACTATAGATTGCCTGATGTGAGGCAGTGTTTGAGTAATACTGCATATTCTGCACGCATGTTGTTAACTTCTAGCCTCCTAGTTAAAATTCAGTTGCAGTCTTCAATAGGTAGGCATGTGAATAGTGACTGAACATCAAAACTGATCATGGTTTCATTTTCAGCGTGATGTAGGTCTTTTATCTCACTAACAAAATGGTATGAATCCTTTGTGTGTGATCTGGAATGTCCTCTCAGTGGTGACAGTATTTTTGCCAAGTGTTGTGCCAATTTAGAAGTTGTTCAATCGATCTGGCTCACTATGGGACTTAGTGGAGCGTTTTGTTTGTGTATTTTCGGTACCCATACAACCTCGGTGTTTTGGCACAAGGTGGTTGGTATTATCGAATTCACGTCGTTCATTCATTTAATTTTAGATAGTATTTCTTTAATAAATCGCTAGCTATTTTAAGCGTATTAGTTGTAGGGTCTGTTTTGACCCTTTTGTATGTATTTTCGTCCGATATAAGTTGTTGTATTTTGAAATACCGTAGCATTTTAGTAGATGTAGATTTGACAGGCCTGTTGGTCTAGTGGTTAGTGACCCTGACTGCTAAGCCGGAGGTCGTGGGTTCGATTCCCACCCAGGACAAATTTTTGTGTGATGAGCACGATCATTTGTTCTGTGTCTGGGTGTAATTTATCTATAATATTTATGTATTTAGAAATATATAAGTATGTTTATCAGTTGTCTAGTACCCATAACACAAGCTCTGCTTAGCTTGGGACTAGATGGCGTTGTGTGATAGTTGTGGAATATTATTATTATTTCCTTTATCTGCACAGAGAATCGTGAGCTCGTTCGTTCAACTCGAATCGTTGTATAACGCTTTAAACTCGTCTTTGGGGAGATTTAGTTTCGGCGCTGAACTACGACGTAAAAAGAACGAAATGTCTTGACGTATGGCCTCTAAATCCTCCTTACCGATATTATTCTTAAACAGATAAACCTCTACACTACAGATAATTTCTTCGCACGAGATTCTGCGCGGTGTAAGTGCAAAATTCATGCCTTCGACAATACTTTTATTGTCGGTTCGTCCAGTGTATATTTGGATAGATTATGCGAGTGCGTTGTTTATTGTTCGCGTCTGTAATGAACGGCTGCGTTCCGTTTCTACGTTAATATTGATGTTTGGCATTTGATTTGATCGTAAATTTTTGGTATTTTTCTATTTGTTCATTTTTGCTTTCATTATATTTAGATGTTTCGCGTTTGTTTAAAGATTCAATGTAATTATTAAAATCAAATGTTGTTAAAAATGGGGGTCATTGTAGAAGCGTGCTCGTCGCGACCCCTGCCAGCCCTTTTCAGGGCTGCAATTCTACACAGCTGCGCACCCATGCAAACGAGGGTTAGGGCGTCCCCCCAAGGCGACGCACACCAGCTCGTCCCCGTTGGTGTGGAATGCAGCGCGCAAAGCGGCGATGGGGACCGCCACCCGTCACGCACAGCCCGACACGGCGGAAGGTGGAGGACGGAGTGCAGAGTTGGCACGTGGAATGTTAGAGGGGGCATGAGAGATAAGACGAATGAGTTGATCTAAATAATGAAAGAAAGAGAATTAGATGTCGTGTGTATGTCGGAGACCAAACGGAAAGGCAGTGGTACTGAAGAGCTCCCTGGCGGGCCGTTAGCTATATGGTCCGGAGTCCCGGAAAGCGAGAACGCCTGCCAGGGAGTGGGGGTGCTGTTGTCGTCCCGGTTGGTCGATCTTATGACTGAATACAAGGTTGTGAACTCAAGACTTCTCTGGGTTCGCTTTAAACTGGGACTGACGAAGTTATTCCTTTTGGCTGTTTATGCGCCGGTAGCTTCGTCGTCCAGGACTGAGCTGGAGGAGTTTTGGGAGAATGTAAGAGAAGTTCTAGATTTGGTTAAGGGAAACGAAAGTACTGTTGTCTGTGGTGATTTGAATGGATGGGTAGGTATCGTTTGACCAGGATACGAGTCGGTGCTTGGAAAGTTTGGCGATAAAAGGGTTAATGATGCTGGCAAGCTTATACTGGCTGTATGCAAGGAAAAGGGTCTTCTTGTGACAAACACTATGTTTAATCACAGGAAAATCCATATGTACACTAGAGAAAGAAAGAATGAGAGAAGTATGATTGATTTGTTCCTGGTGGATGACCGACTGCGAAAACAGGTGATGGATACACGAGTGTTCAGGGGTGCTGACCTGGGAACGGATCATTATCTAGTAATTACTAGATTTAGGGGTTTGTTCGCGGGTTGGCGCTACCGGACGGCAGTAACAGAACCACAGTCGGTCTGTCGCATCCGAAGCTGGAAGCCTCAGGAAGCGGATACTAGGGACAAATATCACACGAGGGTAGCCGAAAAGCTTGACACCATCGATGGCAGGAAAGAATGTGTGGAGAGAACATGGCAGAACCTTAGGGATGGAATGGTAAGTGCAGCGGAAGAAGTATGTGGAACGACAAAAAGAGGTGGTAGTAAAAGAAGAGATGCATGGTGGAATGATGAAGTGAGAGATGCTGTAAAAAAGACGAAAAAAGCATGGTTAGACTACTTGGCCTCTAGTAACGATAAGCATATGAGAGAGAAGATGAAAGAAAGATATAAGCTGCAGAAAGTTCATGCGAAAACATTGATTGAGGAAGTACGTGACAGGTGTAGCATAGAAGCGGACGAGAGGTTGTCGCACAACGTGTTTGAATGCTAATAAAAGTAAGGTTCTAGTATTTGAAAAGGACGAAGAGAGAACGAAATGTGAAATATGGGTAAATCAGGAATGTCTAGAACAGGTAAATGAAATTGTATACTTGGGGAGTGCTTTCAGGTTTCGAAAACTATGTGAGCAAATTGCTCGAAGAGGGGAGGGTCAAGAGTACTCGAATACCTAGACGAGCATGTATGAAGAAGTTAAAGAATCTGAAAGAAGCGAATGAGGTATGTAAGGATCGTGACACTTGGCGATCTGTTCTCTCTGGCTACCCCGTTAGGGATTGTGCGTGAAGATAAGTAAGTAAGTTAAAAATGTCTTTAACTCACTGGACTGACTAATAATATATAGTATTATTTATGAATTGTAGATCGAACCGTTTTGCTGAATCGCAGTTCGTAATAACTTTTTACTTGCCTGATTTAAGATTACTTATCTTAAATCAGGCAAGTAAAAAGTTACTTGACTTAGCGCTTCCTTGAATGCCCTTTTTTATAGATATTATAACACGTAGGAATGAGGTTATGGTCCTTGCATCTCTTCAAGAAATTTAAAGATGTTATATTTATATGTATATCCTCTAGCTTATAGCGCGCTCGGTCTTAAGATCTTCTGATCAGCGAATTTTATTTGCTATTACCAGTCCAAACTGATTCACATAAGGATTTCTTATATACTCAGCGGCACAATTAACCGCCCACCTTGATTTTTTACGATTTTGGTTAAAAAAAAATTGTGGCCTTACTTGTGAATGTTATTTTATAACGTAGGTATATTGAAGTAAAATGAAGGATAATATTGTTTTTAATTATAACGTTTATTTATAAAAAAGTCTGAAAAACACTTTGACCGTAAATTAACAAATGTGATGAAATGGCTTAAAAATAAGAAATCTGCTGAATAAATGAATTCTAATAGTGCGTATTTCCACCTCTAGCCCTCATGACTTCCATCAAACGATTTGGCATGCTGTCGATGACATCTTTGATCTGTTGTTGTGGAATGTTCTGCCACTCCTCAATCACGGATTGTTTTAATTCATTTATGGTGGTTGGAGCTGGTATGCGGCTTCGAACACGTCTTTTTAAATTGTCCCATATGTGTTCAATAGGATTTGAATCTGGGCTCCGGGATGGCCATGTTAATTTTCGAATGCCGACGGTATCCAGGTACGCGGTAACAACTCTAGCGACGTGGGGGCGAGCGTTGTCCTGCATTAATAAAAAATCTTCACCAATAAATGGAGCAAATGGCATTACATGAGGTTTCAATACTTCTGTTACATACCTCTGAGCATTTATTCCACCTCTTTCGAAGATAACCAAGTCGGTGCGTGCTTCGTAAGTAATGCCGCCCCATATCATGATAGAGCCACCTTGGTAACCTACTGTTTCCACAGCAGTACATGGTGCAAACCTTTCATTCTTGCGTCTGTATACACGCTGGCGACCGTCAGGACCGTGCAAGCATATTCGTGTCTCGTCAGTAAACATAACATTCTTCCATTGTTCCATATTCCATTCGGCGTGCTCTCGGGAAAAACGAAGTCTTTCTCCCCGGTGGCCTACGAGCAATTGTGGCACTCGAGATGGTCGAAAAGCTCCAAGGGCATTCTCTCCTAGTCTTCTTCTCACTGTTCTTTCACTCACTTGAACATTGCGAACCTCACGAAGTTGGTTTCGTGCCTCAACAGCTGTAGTGAACCGATTTTTTAGAACATTGGTCACAAGAAATCGGTCGTCACGAGCGGAGGTGCATCTTTTTCGGCCTTGTCCTGGTCTTCGCTCATAAGAGCCAGTTTCCCGAAACCGTTTCACTGCATCCCTTAAGATGGTACGTGCGACACCAAGCTTCCGCGCCACGTAACGCTGACTAAACCCTTTGTCGATAAGAGCGACGGCTCTCGCCACTGAATTAGCATCAAATGGCATGTTTGTGATGTCCAAACACTAGCTTTAAGTTACGAAACCAAAACAAACTCAAATTGTTTACTTTTAATGCCACTGAAGCAATGTAAGCAGTAGGTATGGCAACGATAACGATAATGAGACGAAGTTCGATATTTGTCCTATTCACAACCTATGCGTAAAAAAACAAAGTTAAGTGGGTAGCTTGTAATTTTTTCGTCACTACATTTCTTTCACACTTGACTTATTTATGCCCAATAACTTTCAACTGCGATAACATCAAAATTTGCCACTTTAAAAGGGTGGGCGGTTAATTGTGCCGCTAAGTGTATTTACACGAACACTACACACTTAATATTGTTGTAAAGCTTACGCATCATACCAGAGATAAAGGAAATGCTACGGTAATAATGGACACGTCGGAGTATGATTTCAAAATACAACAACTTTTATCGGACGAAAGTACATACAAAAGGGTCAAAACAGACCCTACAACTAATACGCTTAAAACAGCTAGCGATTTATTAAATAAATACTATTAAAAATTAAATATCGATGTGAATTCGATAATACTAACCACCTTGTGCCAAAACACCGAGGTTGTATGGTTACCGAAAATACACAAACAAAACGCTCCACTACGTCCTATAGTGAGCCAGATCAATTAAACAACTTATAAATTAGCACAACACTTGGCAAAAATACTGTCACCACTGAGAGGACATTCCAAAGCACACACAAAGAATTCATACCATTTTGTTAGTGAGATAAAAGACCTACATCAAGCTGACAATGAAACCATGATCAGTTTTGATGTTCAAACACTGTTCACATGCCTACCGTTTGAAGACTGCATCTCAATTGTAACTAGGAGGCTAGAAGTTCGCAACATGCCTGCAGAATATGCAGTATTACTCAAACACTGCCTCACATCAGGCTATCTATAGTGGAAGGAAGAGTTCTACAAGCAAGAAAGACGGTGAGGCGATGGGCTCACCTGTATATCCCGTAGACTCTGACATATTCATGGAGGATTGAGGAGAAAGCCCTTCTTACTGCTTCTGTAAATCCAAGATTCTACAAGCGGTACGTAGAAGACACTTTCACAATTCTACCATCTGACAAAGTAACTACATTTTTAGACCACATCAACTCCATAAACTCTAAAATACAATTCACCATGGAGTTAGAGGCAAATTGTTCTTCAGCTTTTCTTGATTTTTTAGTCATGAAAGGTTCTCCTTTTTAAAAGGCTGACAACGCACCTGCAATTTCCCTGGTGTTGCAGTTATTCATGGGCGTCGGTCCTTACCATCAGGTGAGCCGTATTCTCGTTTGGCCCCTCTATTTAAAAAAAAAAAACTATTGGTCACACTGTGTATAGGAAAAATAGCCATACCACCGATATTTATACGGTGAATCTCACAAGGGATGTGTGACAGAAAATATCTGGCCGCCGAGCTTCAGGCTAACAAGCATTACAAAACAACAAGCTTCGGGTCCCGCGGCTACGTCACAGTGACCGAGTGAAGCCGGCCACGGATGAGCGTGAGCCTGTTGTACTACCATATGAAAGAGGAGTCACGGACAAGATTGGCTACATGTTGAAGCGAACTTCTATTAAAACCTCTACAAGCCGCCGAAGAAGATTAGTCAATTTTTACCGTCCGTCAAGTGCAATATCCGTCTACGAGATGCAGGAGTGTATAAGCTTGATTATGAATGTTGACTCTCGTACATCGTATAAAAGCCCGCGTGGAAGAACATATAGCGGACATGAATCACTGACGTTCTGGGAAGTCTGCAGTCTGTGAACATGTTCAAGATCGACACTGCCATTACATTTGATTTGATAGACCGCAAATCCTCGCAAAAGAAATCCGATTCCTCCCTAGGATGATTCGCGAGGCTATTGAAATTTAAAAAAAAAACATCCTAATTTCAATAGAGAGGATTGATGGGTACTATCATCTGCTTAGGATCCTATAATTAATAAAATTAAATCTAAACCCAAGCATACCACTGCAAGACTTCAAGATACTCTAAGCTCGTTCTGCGTAGATCAGACCAAAAATTAATATTTAAAAACTGGAGGTAGCCTGGCTAACTGACATTGGGACGTCAAACACCTTAGTACCCCCGTTACCATGGCTG
Source organism: Parnassius smintheus behrii (assembly GCA_036936625.1). Classification (NCBI taxonomy): domain Eukaryota; kingdom Metazoa; phylum Arthropoda; class Insecta; order Lepidoptera; family Papilionidae; genus Parnassius; species Parnassius smintheus. Next base: position 40,966,342 of record JAUPFT010000008.1, on the reverse strand, counting down.
CTGTAAAGTACCCGAAAGGTTGGGAATTGAAAAATAAAATTAAAATAAAATTTGTAAAACTTAGTTTCATTTAATAAATATATATTTTGGGTACTACTCTTACCTACTTAAAACGGGAACGTAATTTTCTTTTCGATTTTCTTAGCTATTAGGTTCCCTAAATTACTTCGAGCAGTTAAGCCTAGTTTTTAAAATATCAAGTTTTAAAATACCTGCTATGTACTCGCTCCGCTACCTTCACGCTCACCTTAATTTATTAAATATGTAGGTATTTCCAATTAAAATTATAAAGACCATTGGATGAATCAAGTTTTTAGAAATATAAAAGATAATCAACGCAGTGAATTCATCCTACCCTGCACGTATATCAACCCGCACTTGAGCCAACATTTTCTTTTTCATGACATAATTTTATGACATACGAATCCAAAAACAGCTCTTCACTGTTGGCCGTATGGGGTAACACAGTCGTTTAGCAATCTATAGAAAATGCTATACCCGTAGTTTCCCTGCGCGATAAAAGTAAATGAATAGCAGGAATAACTGACACAGTCTAGCGTATCAGCTTAAGCTGCAGAACTAAGTCTGCTTCTTGTCAATAGGAATTCCATGAAGTGGAACCCACAGTACTCAATTCCTTCATATTTAATAGCATGTCGGTATTTAATTGTGTAGCCTTAGGTTTTATTGCTTTGGAAGATGTTTTCAAGCTACTGGACTGGAAAGGATACGGTATTAACATCAATGGCGAGTACATCACTCACCTTCGATTTGCAGACGATATAGTCCTTATGGCAGAATCGCTGGAGGACTTAAGCACTATGCTCAATGACCTCAATAGTGCATCCCAACGGATAGGTCTTAAGATGAACATGGACAAAACAAAGATCATGTTTAATGTCCATGTCACACCTATGCCGGTAGTTGTTGGGAGCACTATGCTCGAAGTTGTTGACGAGTACGTTTACCTGGGACAAATAGTCCGACTAGGTAAGTCCAACTTCGACCGAGAGGTTAATCGACGGATTCAACTCGGCTGGGCAGCGTTCGGGAAATTACGACATATCTTCTCGTCAGGTATACCTCAATCTCTAAAAACTAGATTGTACAACCAGTGCGTGTTGCCAGTGATGACTTACGGATCTGAGACGTGGTCCTTCACTGCTGGCCGTATGAGGACGCTCAAAGTCGCTCAGCGAGCTATGGAGAGGGCTATGCTCGGAGTTTCTCTGCGTGATAGACTCAGAAATGAGGATATCCGCAGTAAAACCAGAGTGACTGACATAGCCCAACGGATTAGTAAGCTGAAGTGGCAATGGGCCGGCCATATAGCTCGAAGAACCGATAACCGATGGGGAAGAAAGGTTCTCGAGTGGCAGCCTCGTACCGGTAGGCGTAGTGTAGGGCGACCCCCCACTAGATGGAGTGACGACCTGGTAAGATATGCAGGAAGTCGATGGATGCAGGTGGCTCAGGACCGTGCTTTGTGGCATTACTTGGGGGAGGCCTATGTTCAGCAGTGGACTTGTGAAGGGCTGTAATGATGATGATGATGATGATGAGGTTTTATTGTCGTTTAAAAGCAAATTGTTTGTGTAAAACCAATGTACTATTTTCGTTAGAGCATTATTCACATCGTCGTAATTGAATGATTGCCGTGAGTTTTAATTAATGAGGTATCATGAGCAAGTAATACTGTATCGTGGTTATCCACTACAAAATGAAGCGACAGTAGCCTAATGGCAGAGCGCGGATCGCGAACTCAAAAGGTCGTGGGTTCGAATCCGCCATTTAACTACTGTCGTGAACCACTCCTAACACAAGCATTTTCAAGCTTACCGGGAGTGGTTAAAAGGAATGTTAGTAATGTTAATTAATAAGATACTAATATTTAAAAAAAAAGTAAGATAAGGTTAATGTAGATTACAGGAATGGGCCAACGATTGTCAAAGAACACCCTCCGAGCGACCCGAACCGTTAAAAACTACTTTTTATTATAGTTGTATACTCGTATAGGATTTGCCTTAGTCGTCAAATGTGACTAGCATTGCAGTATCCTACGTCTCATATCATTGACTTTTGTGAATTTGGCTATTGCAGCAAGCCAAACCACTGATAAAGTCTGACCAGGTATGGATTAGCGGTCTAGTATTTCTTGAAAGTTTTACTTATACACCACACGCCGGGATTTCTGAACTCAAAGGCTCGTTGTATAATAAACCGAGTGTAGGTATCGTAAGTAAAGTAATCGTATATTATACGAAATAATTTATATTATCTATCAGATGCTGTGAGACTACTTGTCATTTTGCACAGTCTCACGATAGACAAAAGACCAGGCGGTGATGGATTCCCTTCTTTCGTCAACACACGACGGAATAATAACAGAATAACAGAAAGTTTATGTGAGTAGGATTGCGAGAACACATGTTGTTTTCCAAAACAAACAGCCTTTTTTGTTTCACGAATTTAAATTTAGTGATCTTCTGTAAAGCGATATCGCAATATGAATTCAACGACATTGTAACAAAAATAGAATGGCAGCAAATGTCGGTTAGTAGAGGATTAAATCCGAATCTATGTCCATCGAGGTTTGCAATAGCATAGTATAGTCTTATGCAAATTTGTTAATGGGTGGCTCACAAGAATTTCCGTTGCAGATATTACGAATTTATAAGTAGGTACTCATAATATCTTTGAATGTACATTAATGACCGACAACATATTATAGGAAAGCTTTTAGTATATTTTCTTAATATGAGCTATTAAGGGGATAAAGTAAGTCTGCTCAAATTCTAATTTCGTCCCCACTTGCCCGCGCGTCGTTTGCTATTATGTACCGACATGTTTGTAATCACTAATACTGTAAGTAGAAAGGTCGTTAGACACTTATTTCATTAGGTTTATCATATTTATGCCTGTTTCTTAACGCCAAGCCAGTCGCTTCTTATTTTTATTACGGTTATTTCCCATTTTAATTTTACGTCGTCCTGTTGCGTAATGTATATTCTGATCGTAAGCGACACAACCTCCCCGTTCAAAGGCCGAAGCGAAGTGATCGTGCGGCAGGAATCACGCTTCAAGAGGCCGATAGTTTAGGTAATTTCTTTTTACAGTGAAAATAATGGTATTTTAAAAAAAGTAAATAACAAAGCACTGCTTTATAGTTAGTTCAGTTAGTATGCATACTTATTATTGTTTATTTTGGAGTTAACTTTGGATTTTTTTTTCTATCGAGAAAATTTTACGAAATAGTGTTTTCGTCTAACATAATCCTTAACATTAATCCTCAGCTTTACCAAATATTTATTTCAAAATTAAAGCTGCAATATTTTCGGCATAACAAAGGATCTTGCTAAGCCATTTGAGATTATATTTCCCCTTAAGTATTCTGTGGTAATACACACAAACTCGTAGAGATCCGCAGATCCCTTTTACTGGAAACAAATTTCCATCTTAGCCCTTAAGGGTTACAACGCATCTGCATTTTGATTCTAAATTGAGGAAAGATATAAACGTCTATAGGCTGCAGCATCCATTTACCAATAGGTGGACTGTGTGCTAGTTTCTCACCTTTACTCAATAAAAAACCCCGGCAACTATGTAATAAGTATATGATAGAATTTTTTTTATAGGAGAGGGGCAAACGAGCATATGGCTCAGCTGATGGTAAGCGACTACCGCCGCCCATGAACAGCTGCAACACCAGGGGATTGCAGATGCGTTGCCGGCCTTTTAAAAAGGAATAGTCTCTTTTCTTGAAGGTCCATAAGTCGTATCGGTCCGGAAAAATCCCTGGTGGTAGTTGATTCCACAAGAATATAGTGTCGGTTTAAAATTTGTTTGTAATCTCGTGTGGTATCAACATTGTAAATGGACTAGTCAATGATTACAGCTACAATTTATTTATCGACCTGTTACAAAATTACGATCATTTATTATTGAATGTTGATTGAAATAATTTGCAAGCAGTGTAGTTCAGTTTATTTGAAGCGGGTATTTCCGAATAACAATTTGAGTAAACCCTCGAGCTGAGATTTGATCGCAGGGAATATTTTTTGGAAATTTCCTTTGGCGTCAGTCCAGTGCATTGCGCTTATTATATTGCTCATAATATATTTTGTCATCAGATGTGGACCGAGGAACTGTTTGCGCTCGCTTACAACCTGAATCAGCTGAATAATCCAACCATCAAATTCCTTGAAAAGCTGCACACGAAGATAGTCCTTAAGGCGGACAAGTCGGGAAAAATACTTGTAAAAAAGTAAGTACGCGTTTTTAATAAAACCTGAAGGTTTAATGTTCGCTCACAAAATATAAAGTGGAATGTTATTATCTGCACACTTGATAGATTATTGCCTCGATAGACTGACTGAGAATTCAAACTATTCACCAACGCGTCGCAGTCAACTTTAGAAATTGTTGTGTAAGTAGTTAATATAATAAGTTTCATTAATATTCTAGCTTACTGAATGCCTACTTATGAATATAAAAATATTGATAGGATTTTATTTACTCCCCACGGTTCTATTTATGGTAAGTTATTCACAATCCCGTTACATTATCTAAGATGTTCCTAAATAATTATTCTGCTCTTCATAATATGTACCATGACAATCTACTATAATAAACCCATAAAACGGAAATGGAGGTGGTGGTAGTACTTTCGTGTGAAATAAATAGGTTTTGTAAAAAATACAAAAAATAAAATTGAAAACCAGCGGTATTTGCGTCTCGTACTAAGTGCTGTAGGTTTTTATGAAAATTAAAAAAATTATCGTTTATTAGAATGAGGGAATCAAAAATTAAAAGACAATATGGTGAAATGAATATACTATTGATGTTTTATATGGGTGTTAAGGGTTAGCCTACACCCCATCACGACCGGTAGGTATCGTATAGGCGTCATACGGAAATATAGAATGAAGATCTTTTGAACTCCGTTGGAACCATCTATTCGTTATATTCTATCAAAAGTCCACTGCTGAACATATGTGATATGCTGAAAGTCATCATTCTCTAGCCCATTTCCCATTATCTGGGGTCGGCGCAGTAAATCTTCTTGTTCCACTACTCTCTATCAGCCGTCATTTCCATACTTACTCCTTTCATTCTCATATCACTCTTCACACAATCGATCCATCTTTTATTCGGCCTTCCTCTGCCCGTGTGTCCCTCCACATTCATATTCAACACTCGTTTTGTGACATGACTTCCATCCCTCCGCATCACATGCCCAAACCATGTCAATCTGCTTCCTCTCACCTTTTCTACCACTGGCGCTACTTTCAGGCTTCCTCTTATATACTCATTCCTTATCTTATCCATCCTTGTCACACCACACATCCATCGTAACATTCTCATTTCATTCGCATGCAGTCTATTTTCATCCTTCTTCTTGACGGCCCAGCATTCACTTCCATACATGACGACAGGTCGGATGATCGATTTGTAAATTTTCCCCTTCAGCCTTATTGGCATTCGGGGATCGCACGTTGTGGCTGTGACCTGTCGCCATTTCATCCACCCTGCGTTAATCCTAAATGTGATATGCTGAAAGTATGGGGGATATTTGTTGTAAATGCTACGCTTGGCAAGCACGTTGGTAACCGCAGTTTTTATTGAGTTGTTATTTATTATTATTAAGGTGTTGCTGTCCACTTCCTGTTTTATTTTCTGTCGCCTCTAACGAAACCCACTGGAATTTATATATAAAATTTATTACTGCTGATTGGAAGCATTGGCTCGATATCGCTCGTATGATTCCCACATAGATCAGGCATTTGTATGACATTGCAGAAGTGCCAATTTACTACATTTTCTATAGTGAAGATAACATGACGAGAGTCTGAGGAATGAAATATATTTCAGGAACACCATGAGTTGAGCATAGAGGATGAGATATACCTTTACAACAGCATTAACGGTTTATTGGACACTCATGCAACAACTCAACGCGATTTCAAAAAATCAGTAATCACCTAGGTATAAACACAAAATTGGGATGACCTTGATACTCTAACACCATACCTCGAAAATTGAAAATCATTTAATCAGCATACAAAACACATGTGCGCGCGCGCGCACACGCACACACACACACACACACACACACACACACACACTCTCACACACGTCGTTGAGGAAAGAAATCTCGGTGAAAGATTTCCGTGAAATAATTTTTTTGTAATAGGCTGTTTTGTTAAGTTAAAAAAATTTCGTCGATCCCCGTAAATTACATCAAAATCGATTGATTGATTCGTAAAATATTGATACGAGCTTGAGGTTCGTGATTACCAAAATTTACACTTTAATTACAGAACACCAATTACAACTTAAAACCATTGAGCTATTATGTGCTACGACTAGAGACGACACTGCATTCAGCTACTCTGTTCCACTCAACTGCGGTGCATACACCGCTCTTTAATCAGTCACTCACTAGGCGCTTATAGAGTTGTCACGTGTTGTGTTAATTTAAAAAAAAATCTCTTGATAAAAATATGCCGTCGTGTGTACTTAGATATTGCACAAATAATTCAAGAAATGTCAGTAAAAACCAGGGAATTACTTTTCATCGGTTAATAAGATACTTAATTAATAAAAAAGTATTATGTATTAATAATAAAACAAATTATTCCCAAGACGTCATCTCGTGTCAGGGAATATAGATTATGAAATTTATATGTTCAGATCTGACATTTTTGTGGGTACTTAAGTATACGACGAATATATTGTTAAGAGCTTGAGGTTCGTGACAATAAAAATTGCCGATAGAATTACCTAAATTAACACTTTAATTTACTTTACACAAATTAAAACTAAAAACACTAATAATTAGACACACTAATTCACTTAATTCCGCTCCGAAGCTTCGCTTGTGTCGCCGAGTTAAACTCTGTCTCGATCGCATCTTGCGCCACCTATTTATTTAAATTAGCAAAATATCCGGAATGTTCAAGTAAACACGCGCAAGGTACCGAGAAATCGAGTATAGATTTTCTAGAAACTTAGTTCTTCGGGTGGCGCTGTCGGTCGAGAGATCTGTGATGTCATTCTCTGCAAAGCTCCCCTCGCTCTCGTTCCTGACACTAGATGGCGCTAGTTGACTTATTCACACAACACTGCCCCCTCCTAAGACATGCTCGTCCCGAGCATTATCGGTCCCATAATAACGCGCCAAGCGATCCACATGGACGATCTTAGGAGTCCCTCTTGCGCCTTTCTGTATCCGGTAGGTCACATCGTTGATCCTGGTTACAATCCGGTACGGGCCGTCCCATTTAGCTTGAAGCTTAGGAGATTTCCCTTTGCTGCGGACTGGATTGTGCAACCACACTAATGAACCTTCGTTGAACCCTTTATTGTTCATTTTGCGGTCATACCGGGTTTTCATTTTCTCAGACATTTGCTGGCCCGATTGTCTGACGTGCTCATAAATGTCATTCATTTTGTTCCGCAAGTCATATGCATAATCGGTTATACTGCGTGGGGCATCAGGTGGTATCCCAGTGATCAGGTCTGCAGGCAGCCGTAATTCTCTTCCAAAGTTTGCGAAAGCTGGTGTCACTGCTGTACTTTCGTGAACAGAACTTCGATATGACAACAAAAACGGTTGTATGTGCTTGTCCCAATCTCGTTGCCGATTGTCTACAACTTTTGCTAGGTACCTCTCCAATGTCTGATTAAATCGTTCCACCATTCCATCAGATTGCGGGTGATAAGAAGTCGTTCTTGTTTTATGAGTACCCATAACTCGGCAAGTTTGCTGGTATATTTGAGACTCAAAATTCCTTCCTTGATCGCTGTGAATCTCTAAAGGTACTCCAAAACGACAGAAGACTTCATGAACTAGTTTATATGCAACTGTTGAAGCTTCTTGATTTGGAATGGCGAAAACTTCTGGCCACTTAGTGAAGTAATCCATCACAACCATGAAATACTTGTTACCGCTTTCACTCTCCGGAAACGGCCCCGCCACGTCAATGGCTATTCTCTCCCATGGTGCACCAACATTGTACAACTTCAATGCACCTCTACTACGAGTCTGAGGTCCCTTTACAGCCGCACAACTTGTACATTTGCGACACCAGTCCTCGACATCGTTTCGACAGTGGACCCAGTAAAACCGTTCTCGGATCTTCAGTAGAGTTCGTTTAACTCCCAGATGGCCTCCTGAATAATCATTATGGTACAGCTGTAGAACATCCGGTACTTTAGCTTTAGGGACAACCATTTGTAAATGACAGCTGTCTCCCCGAACATTTTCCCATTTACGGCACAGAACTCCATCCTGAAGCAGCAAGCTATCCCACTGGGCCCAATAGCTTTTAGTGATCGAACTCATCGCTGAGACGTCGTTCCACTTGGGCTTGGGAGCACTGGCCTTCATCCATTCCAGGATCGGCTTGATGTCCGGATCTTCCTGCTGTGCACGTTGTAAGCTGCCCTTCCACTCGTTGCTGAGGTGGTCTGCCCTGAGCATCCTCACGGATACCACTTCCTTACTCTCTTGCCTAGTACAATGTTTGCAATCTTCAGGACAAGGTCTTCTTGACAATGCATCTGCGTTGCCATGAGATTTCCCGTTACGATGTTCGATCTCAAAGTCGTATTCCTGCAGTAGTTCAATCCACCTCGCAACTTGTCCTTCTGGATTTTTAAACTGCAATAGCCATTTTAGTGCAGCATGGTCAGTTCGTAAGTGAAATTTTCGCCCCAGAAGATATTTGCTAAAATGCTGCAACGACTTTACCACAGCTAGCAATTCGCGTCTTGTGACACAGTAGTTCCTTTCCGGTTTTGACAACGACTTGCTGAAGTACGCTATCACGACCTCTTGGTCACCATTCCGTTGAGACAACACACCGCCAAGTCCTATATCACTTGCGTCTGTGTCAACTATAAATTCTTTGCTTGCATCAGGGTATCCCAAAATAGGTGTTTTGCACAGACGGTCCTTGAGCTCCTGGAATAAGATATTGCAACTTTCATCCCAGCAGAAATGTCGCTTCTCCTCCGTTAGCTTGTGCAGAGGTTTGGCTATATCTGCAAAGTTCTTCACGAATCGCCGGTAATAGGAGCACAAACCCAAAAATGCTCTAACCTGCGTCTTGTCTTTTGGAACCGGCCAATCCTTGACAGCGGCGATTTTCTCTGGATCTGTGCGGATACCTTCTTCCGATACTACAAACCCCAAAAAGTTAACTTGCCGTTGGAATAGTGAACATTTCTTCGGGCTCAACTTGAGGTTGGCACTCTGAATCTTCATAAGCACGCGTTCCAGGTTTTGAAGGTGTTCCTCAAACGTACGGCCCACGATGATGATGTCATCCAAGTAGACCAGACAGGCATCGCCAATTAGCCCGGTAAGTACAAGTTCCATCAGCCTTTCAAACGTTGCTGGAGCATTGCACAACCCAAACGGCATTACTTTGAATTGCCACAGACCCTTTCCCGTCGAGAACGCAGTTTTCTCCTTGTCCTTAGGGTCAATTTTAACTTGCCAGTAGCCACTTTTTAGATCCAGCGTGCTAAACCATTTTACTCCTGTAAGCATGTCCAGCGTGTCATCATTTCTTGGCAAGGGATAGCTGTCCTTCTTCGTAACGTCGTTCAGACGGCGGTAGTCAACACAAAACCGCATGCTGCCATCCTTCTTCTTCACCAGCACCACTGGTGAACACCATGGACTAGAGGAAGGTTCAATAACACCATCCTTCACCATTCCTTCAATCATGGTTTCCACTTCCTTTTCACGAGCTACCGGCAATCTTCTTGGCTGCTGACGGATAGGCAATTCTTCTCCTGTGTTTATTTTGTGTTGAACTAAGCCAGTCTTTCCTATGTCAGCATCGTTTGATGAGAATACATCGGCGTACTTGAGTAACAAATTCTTTGCCTTGACCAATTCGTTCTGGGAGAGAACACTGCGACAGTCTTCCAAAAGTGTGGTCACTCTCGTTTCTGCATCCTTGCTGGGGGTCCCACTCGATATATATTGGCACCGACGTAACCAATCCACATCCTCACAAGTACCAATTAGTGTGCCTTTTTCTATAATCTGGTCCCGGTCGCAAAGGTTCAGCACACGTACACCTGAGATGTCAGTGGTCCTGACCAAGGTTCGAGCTACTTTCCGTGGAAGGTCATTGTTTACCCTTTCCACAAGTACACAACGGTGGGCTTGCCCAGCGTTTCGAGGAAGACTAACCGGAACAATCGTTTCCGATCTCGGCGGAAGAACAATCTTCTTAATGCTGTACACGTTCCCTGGTAACGCACCTTCCATAAAAAGTTCCTCCTGTCCACATTTCAAAACAGCTTGTTTAACGTCGATCTCACAACAATTATTCCTCATAAAGTCTAGGCCTAGGATGCAGTCGTCCATTATATCAGCCACGATGACATTATGCAGGTAGATCACGTTTCCTAGCTTCAACTCCATCTCCTTCTCTCCACGGACGGGTATACGCTGACCGGTGGCTGTTACCAAATTAATGCGTTCTCGGTTGTATGCGGAGTCCCCAAGGAACTGACTTATAAGTTGGGAACTAACAACCGTACGAGAGGCTCCAGTGTCTATGGTCAGTTTACACGGCATTCCGTTGACCTCGCCCTTGATGATTAGACTGTTCCCATCATGGGTTTGTGAGATCGAGATCCTTGGGGCTCTTTTAACATCAGCCAGCACCCGCCCCGCAGTTCTGGCTTTTACTCGTTTCCCTGCTGCTGCTGGGCGGTGCTGTTGGGCGCACTACCCTCCTGAGACCGATCACCTTCCCTTTCTAGGGTTCGCTTAGGGCAGCTGGATCGAAGATGGCCCTTTTCCCCACAGCCATAGCACCTAGGGCTGTATCCTTTGTTGCGGTCGCGAACTGTAGCTGCTGCAACCTCCCTGACGCGATGGGAACGATGATCCTGCCGCACGGCTTCTACCTCCAGTGCATGGGCCAAGGCGACCTTAAGCGTCTCGTGGTGCCCGAGCCTCACAGCAGCTCTGACTTCCAGGTCGCGGATGCCGTCGATGAATGTCTGCACCAGGTTCCCTTCAATGAGCACAGGTACAGACTGGTATGCTTTTCGAACCATCTTCTCCACCTCAAGGGCCCACTGCTGCAGGTTTTCATTGCTGCGTTGCACGCGATCTTTAAGCTGCGCGCGAAAGACGTGTTCCAGGTGAGCGTCACCATATCTCGCCTCCAATGCCTCAAGGAGCTGCTCGTAGGTCACTTTCTTACCGAGAGCTTCCAACACGGTTAAGGCTTGGTCGCGCAGGCCTAAGGTGAGTGCAGTCATGGCCTGGCTTTTATTCCAGCCGTTTGCCTCCATGACGGCCTCGAACTGGATTTTGTAGGCCGACCAGGAAGAAGTCCCGTCGAACGGTGGTACCTTGAACCCACGTAGCGAAGGTGTTGTAGCTACTACGGGAGCTGTAGTTCCATCCCCAAGTTTGAGGTCGTTCAGCGTTTTCTTCACGTCAGCCATCACGTTGTCAACCCGATTGTTCACATGGTTGATTCGGGTTTCATGTTCTTCGATTCGGGTTTCAGCTTCCACCAGGGGGTTGTCATGTTGAGCAACCCTATCCTTCACCTCCCTTATCTCTTTCCCAAAGGTAGCATGAAGGTCCTTCATGAGGAGCATCTGTTCCTCCTGTCGGCGGGCCTGTTCCTCCTGTCCGCCCCGCAGCTGCTCTTCCAATCGGCGGGCCTGTTCCTCCTGTCCGCTCTGCAGCTGCTCTTTCAACTGACGGACCTGTTCCTCCTGTCGGCGAGCCTGTTCCTCCTGTCGGCGGGCCTGTTCCTGCAACATCACCATCAGAGCACCTAAGTCTGGTGCTGCAGATGTAGGAGCTACCGACGGGCCTGCAGCCGGTGGCTGGCCCTCCGACGTCTGCGGCGTTGCACCACCAAATCTTCGTTGGTCCGTCTCCTGCTGGCGTTGACTTCGGGTACGGACACCCTCCGTTTCCTCCTTAGGTAAAATCGGCATTATTTTATACCACTTCTGACACCAATTGTTACGAGCTTGAGGTTCGTGACAATAAAAATTGCCGATAGAATTACCTAAATTAACACTTTAATTTACTTTACACAAATTAAAACTAAAAACACTAATAATTAGACACACTAATTCACTTAATTCCGCTCCGAAGCTTCGCTTGTGTCGCCGAGTTAAACTCTGTCTCGATCGCATCTTGCGCCACCTATTTATTTAAATTAGCAAAATATCCGGAATGTTCAAGTAAACACGCGTAAGGTACCGAGAAATCGAGTATAGATTTTCTAGAAACTTAGTTCTTCGGGTGGCGCTGTCGGTCGAGAGATCTGTGATGTCATTCTCTGCAAAGCTCCCCTCGCTCTCGTTCCTGACACTAGATGGCGCTAGTTGACTTATTCACACAACAATATTATTGTACACATTTTTTTTGTAAAAACATATATAAGTTATTATAATTTGGCAAAATTTTTCATGTTTAAATCTGGTTATTATTCTTTTATTTTATTTTTAGGTTTCCACATCAAAGTCAAAGTGATATAAATTCGTCCATTTTTAACTCTCGCGTGCCCAGCATTTATGAACGACTTTTATTCTTATTTAATAAATATATTAGTAATTTAAATGTTATGTTAATAAGTTTTGTTAAACATACATTTAGTATATTTTTTATATTTGAACTTTTAAAATATTCGGATAAAAATATCATTAAAATGTAAATGTGATATAATGTCATGTAATATGATATTAAATAAGCAAATATAATATACAAAATAAATGACATAGTTTAAATATTGTTCTCGATATCATTTACCTATTTAACAATACAATCTACTATTACCTGCGGGTCATTCTACCTATGTGTATTCTATGATAAAAAAACAACCGCGCGAACACGGAGTAGCGCACATTTTTTGTTTGAGATAGCTGTTCTAGTACGTAAGTACATATTACTTCAATGCTTAAAACACACTAATAATAAAACACAATTGTACCACTGATGACTTTAGTTCGCAGTATCGCTTTGAAGTATTCGCTTGAATTGTCAATTAAATACTGTCTTGGGTCGCGGTCTACCGCTCTTATATAGAGTCTCTTCTACTGAAAAATCTAGAATGTTCGAGTACATACCGGTCCTGACTGACTAGGTGTAGAAAGTTCTGGCATGGAAATCTCTAGAAGGATCTTGACTCTCCTAGTTCTGCTACTCGATACTAGAAGGCGCTAGTGGTAACTAATTTCCGGCATCCATCTATTAGGCATTAATTTTGGCACGTAACAATATTCAATTAAAAAAAGAAATTAAATTACATTTTCCGAAATTCATAAGCTCTTCGAGCTCAAAAACGTCATAATAAGTGGAATTTGGAGCGCCTTGATATTGAAATTAGCGGGAAGTTCCGGGGATGGCCAAAGGGCAACCAATTTTTTTAATTTCAATGGTCTTAATAATCGTCCTTGGTAGGGAATCGGTGTTCTTTTGCAAGGATTTGTAGTTTATCAAGGAGTCAAAATAAGTTGAAGTGAAATCCGAAGAAATCCGTAAAATAGTTTTATTGAATATGTTATATATTTTAACTAAAAAACCAAGGTCTTCTTCTTAACGTGATTTTAAACTAAAAATCCCACTCACTCACTGATCGTCATTACCCATTTGGTACGCGGGGGAGAAGGAATAAACGGAACATTTTTTATGTTTCAAATTCTATGTGCAATTTTATTAATTCAAAAACTATCTTTAAATTAATTGCAGTAAATTTCGGGCAAGGCTATACACAAGAGCTCGCGAAAATGTTTGTCATTTAAAATACATACGCCATCGAAATTCTAAAATGGGAAACTCTTTTGTTAAGGGATTAATTGCGGTTTCGTGTCCAAAAAAGAAATTACCAATATATTAGATTGCAAACCCAATCGGGATCGGATCGGAACGATTTACCCTCTGACAGATTTTGCACAGACAGCCCTGGCTCTGACAAGGGGGCATTGTGAATGTAAACAGTTTGAAATGTTCGTTGTCTATTTGTTTGCTGTATTTGTAGGTTACCACAATGCCAAAACAAAATGGCAAATAATTTATGTAATAATAGTAATAGAAAAATATTATTGTAATCGTTTGATAATTGTACCTGAGAGATTTCTACGCGATAAGTAAAATGAGGATAAGTCGGCTCTACCGGGGAAGGAAGGACCACGCTCGTTAAGTCAAGTCGGCTCGACCGGTGAAGGACCACGCTCACAAGGTAATCTATGCACTTAGCATCATAAATCAGTTGTGTGTCTTATGGTGAGTGTTGAGAACCGTAGCCCAGTAAAAACTGGTGAATGGAAATTGGATAATCCTCATGCATTACAACAGCTCTGGATTTTGATTCCCTTTCGAAAAAGATGTGATAGATGGGCCACTGCATCCATTTATCATATATGGGTGGACCGTTCGATAGTTTATCTCAGTTACTAAATTAAAAATAACGTATATTTCAGAACTACATAATCCTAATTCATGAGAACATTTCTTCGTGTGTCTCCTCGGTAAGAGTGCTGCTTAAAAAGTGTTACGCATTGATACGTCAACCATTACACGAAAGAATGACGTAAATAAAATCAGAGCGAAGAAATAAGAATTTTATAAATTTTACGAAAGATTTATTGTAATCCCAGATTAGACTAAAGCTCGTTAAACTATCGAGGCATACGTGTTATTAGTGTATTATTATAAACAAAATGATTATAACTCTTGTAAACGCTGCCCGTTACGATAGAGATTTAAGAGCGCGGGTGATTATCGCCGGGGCTCGTAAAGATTGCTTATTAAAGAAAATATTGCGTTTCTCATTAGGATTTCTTTAATAATCACTTGTCGTTCGTAGCTAATGAGATAAGCGTTTGTCTTAAAATTTTATTGTGACGCGGGAAGTCCCAAGTTCGATCCCCGCTAATCCCAATGAAATCACAAACTGCAATTTTGAGTGTTGATTTACCATGTGCTCAGAGAGAAAGGGTGAAACCCTTCGAAAAGAATCCAGCATATTTGAAGAATGTAAAAGAAATAAACGACGAGAAATCTACTAACAAGGGTAAGGACTGTTTTTTGCCCTGAAGCCCTCAAAGGAGGCCAGTACTGTAACAATAAGACGTATATGGACGGTTTTTTAATCTATTTTATTTAATTATAATATTTACACTTACAGTACAGCTTGGCAATCAGGATTAAAATGTCTTAATAAAAATGCCATTAGAAATTTAGAGCTGGCAAATATGATACAAGACGCTACCCGGCGTATTACTTTTTGGAAAAAAAGGAAATTTTGTTTATTTATTAATTTTTCTATATGGTGCCTAATGCATTGTTTTAGTGGTGTAAAACCATCTTCACATTATTGGCTTTGTAATGACCCAGGGATTTGGCGCATCGGTTGGATGGTTTCAAAGTCTATTACAGACATAAGTAGAAACATTTTTTGTGTTTAATATAGACAGATATGCAGGAAGAAGTCGATAGATGAACCATCGACTTATTCCTGCATGTTTTACTATGTCGTCCGTCGATGTAGTGGGGGGCCGCGTTACATTTTGCTTATCAGTACAAGTTTGCTACTCGATGATATGATCAGAATCATTTAAATCTAAGCTTTGAAATTACGTTGTGGCTCGTTTGGTTCTACGATCGTTACTTTTATTTAAAAGAAATAAGGGTGACTAGTGAGTTCACGGTCCACCTGATGGTAAGTAGATCTTGTATTTTTTATATGTAGTAGACCTGGTAAGACATGCATGAATACAATGAATGTAGGTGGGTCAGGACCGTCCTTTGTAGCATTCCCTGTGGGGGGCGTATGTTCAGCAGTGGAGGTGCGTAGGCTACGCTGTCGTTTATTTATGAGCCGATGAACGTTGATCATGTATTTATTGATTTAGTGTCGTTCTATCGTAACTTAAGTATGCCGCCGTTAATTTGGTATAATCATATTCCGAGTAGTTAAGAATAAAATAAACTTTGAAGTATATTACTTACAGAAATCTTTGTATTTTAATTTAATATGTGATACTAAATACTACACGTCACAAGATATATTTATTTTTGTGAAAACCATAACATATTATGACAAATTTTCACTGGGGGAATGTCTCGAATATTGAATATTGAATATAGAACCTTCAAGTTGATGTAATTTACCTGTGTGAGCGGAGGGAATACATGAATTTTCAATTGCTTTTTTGGGAGCCTTACTTGTCGGGTATGTATTAATATAATATAATGTTTGTGTTACTCCTTCAATGTAGGAGGTGGTCATTTAAAAGCTTTTAATGGTGCAATCCATTAGCGTCGTTGATAAATTGCACATTAATTAGATTTGTATTTATCTTATCGATCGGTATTACATTTCGTTTCATTGGGTAAACGTTGTTGGAATCGAGATATTGTTTTGTTAGGTTAATTGCTTATGTATTTATTTAGATTAATAATGACTAGTGCTGATATTTTAATGTGGTATTTGCTTGTTATGCTTCCATTTAGTTACGCTTGAAGTGAGCGCTAAAGCTGAGAATAAATTATCGGACGCGTCCGACGCGGCTTATTGAAATCTAGCCAGTACATTTAATACTACACTGTGCAAACTATCGGTCTTAAGACGCGGACATGACCTTGCGTTGCTCTTGAGCGTTCGGACGTCTGAACAGAATCTAGCCGGCTGGATGTTTGGTGCGTCCGCGGACAGTGTGAACGGGGCACGGGAGGCGTCCGCGGACGTTTCGAGTGTCACAACTCACAAGCGAACCAACTGCGCTCGCGACATGATGTGTGATGAAGAAAAATTAATTGAATGTGTTCGTGGCCACGAGTACCTATATAACCACAAACTGCAGCACTATAAATGTATTTATTCTTAAGTACATTTTGTAACGTTTATCATCTCTTTGTAAATCTGGATACAATGTATGAAATTCACCATACTCGGGTCGTTTTACATTAATATCATGGACAAGGAGTGTTTGGGTCCCCTTTTTTTGGAGGACGACATAAAGCAGCTGCCGCTAACTTTATAAATTGGTCCTCGCTGTCACTGTTTGTCATGATTCTCGATTGACAAAAAACCTTTCTGGAATGACCGAAGCGAGGTGTCCGAGGACGCCGTGTCAGCTACCATGCACACCGCTAAGCCGCGTCTGTCAACCGCGGCTGACGGACGCGTCCGATAATTTGTTCTCAGCTTTACGCTTGATGTGAGCATAGATTTCCGCGTGATTCTATGATCAAGTTCGCTAAGAGCATCATATCAATGATATTGTAATGATACAATGACAGATCAGTTAGGTCATAGAATAAGAAACTGGAAAGTGTTATGTGATAACATAATTTTTTTTACCGCGTGATTGACATCCATGTTGGTTAGAATTTGTTGGGCTTTGCACATTCTTGGAGGTACTACTACGTAGTAATATTATTTACTCTGTGGTACAACTAGACTAGCTATCTTACGCCGCGACTACACGGTGATAATATTTTTAAACACTTGTTTTGTAATTCAAAGTTCATCTTAGTATTTGATATTACATTTGACTTGATACCTCTTTCTGTTCCTAGGAAAAAGGATCTCGACAAACGGATAAGCGGACGGACGCACTAAATGTTATCCTATAAGAATTCCGTTTTCTCCTTTTCAGATATGGAACCATAGAAAGAAAAAATTTATAATACTTTGTTCACATTCAAGTTAAGAACTGTCCATACCGCATACATTTCTTCAGATTTGTTCAAAAGTGACATAAGCACGTGAACACTGTCGACCACGTGTTTCCTACGAGCCAATATTTACCAAGAGTTATCGATTTAATATGATTATTTATGATGTTTGGTTTTTTTATGGCACGTATTATGTTTTCCATTTTACAATTTATTTCAATTTGTTAATTCCGACGGTGCGTATTATTCGAATTATGTTTATTCTATGACTGAAATACGATACGTAATTAAAATGTTATAACAATCGAGGCTATCCTGCATGAAAATATTTAAACCACGTGTAAGCAAGTCGACGAAAAAGTACATACCTGACTACTGCGGCTGCTTTAAATTCCAACGGGACCAACTTTGTGCAAAAACACAATTTGTTGGTTTACGGGCCAATTTGTGTTATAAATAGAATGGAATGGAATAATTTTTATTCAATATAGATTATTATATGGTGGATGTTTGGCGTAGTTGTCACTCTTGGGAAGCGGGTTGGCACTTGGCAACCGAAGTTTTTTTATTGTAATTTTGCTGTTATCAGAAAGACGCTGCTGCCCATCTCCTGGCTCAGTTTCCCTCTGTCGCCTGTAACGATACCCACGGGAAGATATGGGGTAATGGATATACTTTTTGTGGATATTATTTCTACTACATGGTAGGTAGTGGCGGTGCAAAAATATAATAATTATAAGGTACCTCAAAACTTGAAAACAAGATTGTACAACCAGTGCGTGTTGCCAGTGATGACTAATGGATTTGAGACGTGGTCCTTCACTGTTGGCCGTATCAGAAAGCTCAAGGTCGCTAAACGAGCTATGGAGAGGTATATGCTCATGGTTTTTCTGCGCGATAAAACTTGAAATGAGAATGTCCGCGGTAGAACCAGAGTCACCGACATAGCACAACGGGTTGGTAAGCTGAAGTGGCAATGGGCTGGCCATGTAGCTCGAATAATCAACAATCGATGGGGAAGAAATATAGGGAAGATATTGTAATCCATTTTGTAATTTTTTTTTAAAATAAAACTTTACAACTTGATCATTGACAAACAGAACTTTATTCTTAATGTTTAAAGTATGAACATCTTTATTTTTATCATAGCTTTTTATGTTTTATGTACATACATTACATTTTCATAAATATATTGCAATGTCAAAGTAAATACTAAATATGTTTATCTGTTTAAATTTTTCTCTGAGAGACTTACAATTTAAGTTATAAATCTCGTCCATAGAGCCCTCTTTTTCATATGCTTTGCGACAGTCTTTGACAATGTAAAATTTAAAATTGGTATCTTAGATGAGAATGCAGGTTTAACTTTAATAATATATGGCGTTCTAAGATTTTAAAGTAAAAATCACATTTTCTACAACGGGAAGGAAAACTTTTAGTTCCTTTTTGTAAACGTCATCTTGTGTTTGATACAAAGAGAATTTTCTTTTTGATGCGGATGAGTGAATTCTATTTTACAAGTAAGCTATTGTGAGTGTGGCATCGCATTGTATCTTAGACTATATCCGATGTATATTTGTCTAAGAAAACGCTGTGTAAACAAAACTAAAGAAAAGAGATTCCTTCATTTGGTGCCGATCGAACAGTTAGATGTTCGATTTATTAACATATCAGAGGGTTTATTTCACAACATAGTTAAATAAACTAAATCTTACTTTATTCCATTTGTTATTTATTCAACAAAATTTTATGTTAATAGACATTTGATTGTCAATGTTATAATATTTTGTTGTCAATTACTTAACTGAATATGTATGCGCGTATGCGGTAAATTAACCCAGTTGCCCATTTATCATTTTCGTATATTGTGTAATGTTTATCTTAATACTTTGAGTTTTAAGGGATCAAATTTATCCAGATATGCGTCATCTCTGAGAAAATTACGTTATTTTCAAACTTCGACTAAAGTTCGTCCCATGTGCCATAAATAAAGATAAAGGTTATCATTTTATCGTTTTATCGTTCCGTGATGCTTACCGTGTACGCCACATTATTCTTAGTTAAATTTTAAGTTTAAAAATGGTTGTATTGCATAGCCTATTCGCATATTATATCATTTAATTTTAATTTTAACATTGATTCTAACTTCAACAAAGGAATAATATCGTGTTTTGCTATCAGCTATCCCATCGTATAACATCAATTCTCAAACAAACAAATCTTTATAGTTTTATAATATTGTAATAGATATGAAGGTGAAGGAAATAATATTTATGAAATGCATAGTTTATACTGTAGTACAAATATTATACATTCAGCACTTCTTTATTTAACCAGCATGTCATACAAAATAATAATATTTGTATATTTTTGCACATAGACGTTTTGTTTACCATATTTAAAGATTCTGTGTTGCCAGCACCTGTTAGGTCATCAAGAGCAATTAAACAAAACTTTCAAGAGTATCCAAAGCTTAATTTTTCACTATTTCCTATTGCAGCTGACATATTGTCAAGTATTTATTTAAAGTTCACACTTAGTTATCGGTAGAAATATGATCCATGAATATTTTCCCGTTTATTTGATACTGTAGTTATACAACTATTATGTGCTCTCAAAGAGCTGTTAGAGGGGCCTGAAGAGTGAGATGTCGGTCACAGAAAATTGATCTTTCCGAAGCGAATGTGGCATGTACATTATGTTTCTTTTTATATAGATTAAGGGTTACGAACGAGCACACAGTGCACCTGATAGTAAGTGGATACTATCGTCCATAGACATCTCCAATTATACTCAAGAATCGAAAAGATGCGTTATCATCCCTGAGGACTAAGATGGAATGCCTCGTTTCCAGTAAAAAGGGTCCACTACGTAACACAGTAGCTTTAAGCTTCTATTTACGTTTATTACGTTCTATTCTATTCTATTTACGGTATTCTGTGAGAGCGTGGTCCAACCCGGTCGAGCCGACCCATTCGTGTTACAACTATAATTATATAGCTGCAGGATGGCTCTACCACGTAAGTTACGTAAAAGAAAAGGAGCAAGTTTTAAAAACACATCAAATATATATTCTATACTATAAATATTCAATATAAATACACAGTTATGCCAAACTTTAGTTATTTTCCCAAATAAATGAAATTAATAAAATTATAAATTATCAATTCCTTACTAAACTTTGTTTAAGTACTTCATACAAGAAATTGTATGAAGTATAATGGTATTTGAAAAGGACGAAGAGAGAACGAAATGTGAAATATGGGTAAATCAGGAATGTCTAGAACAGGTAAATGAAATTGTATACTTGGGGAGTGCTTTCAGCCGGGATAGAAGATGTGATTTAGATGTGGATAGGCGTGTCGCTGCCGGACACAAAGTCAATGGTGCCCTGAATGCATTAGTCAAAAGGCAAGGCGTGGTGAAGAGTGCACGCCTTGCAATACATAACGCAGTGTTGGTACCGACTTTGTTATATGGCAGCGAAACCTGGGTATGCCAGAAGAAGCATAAAAGCAAGTTGAATGCTGTGGAGATGCGATCTCTTCGTAAAATGTGTGGCGTTACCATAGCCGACAGAAAGCGAAACGAAGAGATTCGCAATATGGCAGGATTGAAAGATGACCTTATCACAAAAATTGATAGGGGCGTACTCCAATGGTTTGGGCACGTTGAACGAATGGGTGAAGACCGAATGGTGAAGAAAATATATAGAGCGAAAGTAAATATTAAAAGGTGTCGAGGTAGACCGAGACTAACTTTCGAAGACCATGTGAGCAAATTGCTCGAAGAGGGGAGGGTCAAGAGTACTCGGATACCTAGACGTGCATGTATGAAGAAGTTAATGAACCTGAAAGAAGCGAAAGAGGTATGTAAGGATCGTGACACTTGGCGATCTGTTCTCTCTGGCTACCCCGTTAGGGATTGTGCGTGACGATAAGTAAGTAAGTAAGTAAGCATACAAGAAATCATATTAGAAATGCTTAGGTTACTAGATAGCGTCTGGCGAATCCTTTTGAATATCTTTGTTCAAAAGTGGTCGGACCAAAAATGTTGATGACTATATAATTTGATGTCTTTGTGGTAGGTAGTCTTACTTCCGGTAGAGCCACTGCAGCGTATTTTGGCTGCATTTCGAATGGGTCAGCTCGGCTGAGAGAGGACCACGCCCTCACAGAACACCGGCGTAAAATATCTGCATAATGCTGTTGTTTTTCGCATCGTTTGTGACAAGAACCCTTTATATAACCCCAAGAGTAATAACGCATTTGCATTTTATTATGTGCAGAGGATAGATGTGGGTCACGGCTCCACTTAGGTGCACTTTGCGCTTGCTTGTAAGCCTTTTATAAATAAAAGATCTTCGACAGAAAATAGAGCTTTTTAATACCCTTAAACGTTAAAGCGTCTCTGAGCCTCAGATGCCTCAGTACGTAGGTGTTGCGAAAAGCGATGAGTGAATACCTGTAATAATTACGTAAAATATTTTGGATGCCTAATGAGCGCCACTTGTGAAAAAAGTTTGTGTTGCTTATAAGCCTCATAATATATATCTACCTGTAGTACTTAATAATTATAACTCTAATTATAAAAAATGAATTGTAATTGTGTATTTTTTTCCTTTTTTCTGAATTCAAATTTGCACTTTTGGCTAAGCTTAAGAAAAGCGTTTTAGAAATATGTTTAAATAAAAGTTCTATGAAAAGACTTCGAAATTTCTATGAGGCGAGGGAATCTGGCCATCCGACCCCACGATAAATTTTATATATATATATATATATATATATATATATATATATATATATATATATATATAATTTTAGGTGCATAATAAGTAAGCAGTAGAATTGAAGTCATTACAAGAGTATTGCGTCTTTTCCTTTAACACCTTCAAAAAAACATACATATGAATTTGATAGAATCAAAGTTGAAAATAATAATTAAGTACATGTTTTTTAAAAACCGGTAGGGATTGATCGCGTCTTGCTGATAACGGCAAGGCATTCCATAATCAACTAATCTGGACCAAATCAATCTGAGCATTATTATAATTCACCATATGCCCTGTTTTCCTTGATTCCATTGCGTTTTAAACAAAAGTAAAAACAAAAAACCATAAAATAAAACGAGCCTACAACACACTATAAAAACGACAACCTGCAAAACATAACTTTACGCTTAAAACTTATAACTTACTAATTTAAACAGACATGTGATACTCGATGGGCACGTTTTTGCCTCACAATAAACGAAAATAGTTTGTCTTGCTCTTTGTTTAACCTTCCAGAAGTTCCAAATCGGTCGGCTAATTATTCGTGAGATATTGGTTGGGCTGAAAAGTTCGTATCGTCTCTATGAGATGGCGGCACTAGAATAAAATCCATATCATTCTTAAGAAGTACCAACCTTCAAAAGAAACGTGTATAAATTTGACAGCTGTCTGATTATTAGTTTGTGAGATACAGCATTTTGAGTGAAGCAACTTTTGTTATTTTGAAAAAAAATGGATATAAAGGAATTTCGTGTTTTAATGAAACACTATTTTTTGATGAAAAAAAGTGCTGCTGATACCAAAAAGTGGCTTGATGAGTGTTATCCGGACTCTGCGCCGGGCGAAGCAACCATTCGTAAGTGGTTTGCCAAATTCCGTACAGGCCATATGAGCACCGAAGACGATGAACGCAGTGGACGTCCAAAAGAGGCTGTTACGGACGAAAACATAAAAAAAATCCACAAAATGATTTTGGAAGATCGTAAATTGAGGTTGATTTGTATAGCTGGCACTCTAAAGATATCAAAGGAACGTGTTGGACATATCGTTCATGAATATTTGGGTATGCGAAAGCTATGTGAAAAGTGGGTGCCGCGCGAGCTCACAATCGACCAAAAACAAGAACGTGCCGATGCTTCAGAGCAATGTTTGGAGCTGTTCAACCGCAATAGAAGTGAATTTTTGCGTCGATATGTGACAATCGATGAAACATGGATCCACCACTACACTCCGGAGTCCAGTCGGCAGTCATCTGAATGGACTGCACGCGATGAACCGAATCCAAAGCGTGGAAAAACTCAACAGTCGGCCGGTAAGGTTATGGCGTCCGTATTTTGGGATGCACATGGAATAATTTTCATCGACTATCTTGGAAAGGGAAAAACCATCAACAGCGACTATTATATAGCGTTATTGGAGCGTTTGAAGGACGAAATCGCGAAAAAACGGCCCCATTTGAAGAAGAAGAAAGTGTTGTTTCATCAAGACAATTAGCCGTGTCACAAATCGACAAAAACGATGGCAAAATTGCATGAATTGGGCTTCGAATTGCTTCCGCATCCACCGTATTCTCCAGATTTGGCCCCCAGCGACTTTTTCCTGTTCTCAGATCTCAAGAGAATGCTCGCTGGAAAGAAATTTAAAGCCGATGAGGAAGTAATCGCCGAAACGGAGGCCTATTTTGAGGCTAAACACAAATCGTACTACAAAAATGGTATTGAAAAGTTGGAAGATCGCTATAATCGGTGTATCGCCCTCGATGGCAACTATGTTGAATAATAAAATCGAATTTTGCCAAAAAAATGTGTTTTTCTATAAAACGATACGAACTTTTCAGCCCAACTGTTAAATGAGGCAGACCAAGCATATAGTTCAAGAGATTGGGTTCAATCGCAACATGTACGAATAGAATTCTTTATTGTCCAATAAAGACGAGAAGATAGTTAGCGCTCGCTGTAAATTTTACAGTACGCGAGCAACCCAGGTTCAATCCCTGCCGGCATCAGTGAAGTAGTTAATTGCAATTTTAAATGCTGATTTACCTTGTGCTCGGCGGTGAAGGGAAACATCGTGAGGAAACCTATATGTCTGAGAAATAAGAAAACAAAATATTTCGAAGACATGTGAAGTACGCCAATACGCATTGCGGCTTTCCTTGCCTTAAAATCCCTCACAGAAATAAGAGGAGGCCTGTGCCCAGCAGTGTGACGTACATAGACTGTAACTTTAACTTTAACTTTATGTTTAAGCACACGCTCATGGATGAAACAAATCGCGATAAACCTGTTTATTTGAGATGCTAAAATTATTTTGAAAAACTGCCAGTTCACTCTTGAGTAACGTGGCGGGCACTTTATGGCCCATTACTCTCCTAGAAGTTAGAGTAACCTAACAAGAAATATATTGTTAGTCGATTTCTCTCACTGTTATTTTATCTTATTGCGTCGTTATTATATTAATAGTGTAGTTGTAGCACGAATGGGTCGGTTCGACCGGGGAAGGACCACGCTCTCACAGAATACCAACGAGGCATTCGATCTTCGTCCTCACAACGCATCTGCATTTTCAATCGTAATCGAGGATAGATGTGGATGTCTATGGGCCACAGCAACCACTTACCATCAGGTGGACTGTGTGCTCGTTTGTCACCCTTTTCTTTAAAAAAACATAGATTCTAAATGCTTACTTCATACTACTCACATTTGAATTTGATGTCTTAAACATTGTACACTGCTGTGTTCGGTATTACTGAACCAATATGATATGTATCATAATCATAGTGTCCGTGGCTTGCAAAGAAATATCAATCTAATTTACCCTTGATAAATGGTCCTTAGCTAAATTATTGAAATTCTTGGACTGGTTTCACACCTCTACAATGAAGCTGAAATAGATTAGTGCTTCTAGTATGCTAGGCGCATGGCTAGACATTACACCACACAATTGATCTCGTCACTCAGCCATTGTGTCTCGTACAAGTTTCAGTGCGGTCGGAGTATCTTACTATGATAATAATTTAAACTATTCAATCTTGAGCTCCCCTAAATTATTTTAAATTTGTAAGTCAGTGTTGATTAAAAAAGTGATATCAACTGCATGTTTGAAAAATAAAAAAAAAATACTTCAGATTGATTCTCAAAATTATTCAATGAAAAAGGTTGTTCCAGCAGTAATACAAAAGACGTTTATGGCTTTCTTCTTGCAAATACTTACCCGACATTGGATTAAAATTAAAATAGAACTGTTGACGTTAACAGTCTATTTATTATGTGACAACTTATTGGTCGAAAAGTTATTTTTATTGATGAAGTTAATGAATTGGTGGATACAGACCTGCTCGTGAATACAAACAGAAAATAACGAGTTTGTTATTTCAACGTCTCCAGTTCTCTCTAAATTTATAGACAGTATAAAACTAAAATTTCAGAGCTTTTTTACGACGCGCTCTCTACCTATCGCTATCTCTGCAATACCTGTCTGTAAATTAATCCATACTTGTAGGAAGTTAGGAAGCAAGCTCTCGTTTCGTCCGTCAATTTCTTTTATATGTGTGTAGTATATACTCTTAACTATTAGGTATCTATACGTGTGTATACATATCTTATATTGTGACAATAAAATTTTTGTTTATTAAGTTGTTGATGTTACGGAGTTCCAAAGGTTTTGTTGCTCTAACTTATTATGAATGTTAAAATGGCGTTGTAGCTTTGATTAAGATTTGTTTAAGATTTTCATAAGAAATTATTTGATCATTATAATATTATAGTAGTAGTTTTTATAGAATTTCACTTACAAATGTAGGTAGCTCCCACCCAAATCGGTAGAATTTTGCATAACAACCGCGATTGGTGAACAAGTTGACGGTTGCAATACCAGGTGGTTTTAAATTTACACAAATAGTGATAAACAGGTCATCAGCACATTTGAGACATCTATTCTAAAATGACTGAGGCTACGAGCTTTATTTGTATTTTAAGAGCGAACTAACAAGATACGTTGCGGTTGCGATGCGGTACCGCATCGTATTGGTTTCGCCGCATAGGCTGTCGGTATAGCTGAAGTCGCTTCAGACGCTAAAACGCGTTTTAGACAATAAAACACATTGATCTGGTACTAGAAGCGCTAATTTAGTTGCTTTGCGGCTACGGCGCTGCATCTTCTCAACATACGGTAATGCTTTGCGGAAATACTTTTTTTTTAACAATTTGTAACAATATCCTAGCCTAGATTACTGCAATTTTGCCAGATATCGTACCGTAAATGGCAATGCGACCAATGATATTATAAATCCTTTATAATATCATTGCAATGCGACACATTATAAATCCTTTATAATATCATTGCAATGCGACACAAATTTGAGTTTCCGAGGTTGAAGCATAGTACTGCTGTCGTGCCGCGTTATATAAATAAAACCTCTGTTGTTTGCTTAGAGCAATTATATACATAATATACTATATGTAATCACTGTAAGGTTGTTTGATATGGGTTGGACATCGACTTGTTATGCCGACTTTATGTTGTTGGCGTCATGTCGTACTGATCAATTAAAAAACGTAACACGCCCAGCGGTGGCGCACTGCACCGTGTCTTTTTGATTTTATTGTTAATAATCAAATAGTTCGAGCCGTTATTGAAGACCTGTTAATCATGTGCGCACGGAGAAGAAATGAAATTACGCATATTTACCAAGCGATCAGGAGTTAGGCTGACCATCGAGCTTTAGTACAGGTACGGTGAGCACATGCAGCAGTCTTAGCTCGTTCGATGTCCAAGAGAGATTAAGGTATCGAAGCAGGTGCTTGTTGGCGTATGTTTGTTGTATGAGTTTGATCTCTTTATTCTCTTGATGGTAAAGTATTAAAAGTTTTAAGGATGCTTTCGTTTGACTCTCGACGATAATCGTGTATCGAAAAACAATTAATTTTTTTTAACCACAAGTGATTGACAGGTTTGAGCACGAAATATTGCTGATTCACTGTGATATATATACTTTATATTCTGCATTTTGTGTGGGAAATAGCGCTTGTATAATATTTATATCTACATTGAAAGCATCAATCTAGTGCTAGACGGCGGTGAGCCTTAATTAAACGCATGTCGAATTATAGCTGTGTATGTACATAACTCTTATTCACATGGGTGTATGTTAAATTAAAGAAAATTTATAATGTAATGGTTATTATTTAATCCGACTAAATACATATTGGGCGTTATTAGTTATTTATCATCATCATCTTCTCTTCAAAGTCCACTGCTGAACATAGGCCTTCCCTAAGGAATGTCACAAAGCACGGTCCTGAGCTCCTGAGCCAATACATCTATGACTTCCTGCATATCTTACCACGTCGTCACCCCATCTATTGCTCCACGCCTTCGAAGTAGTGCCACTATGGGGAACGGAATTTAAAAGCTTCTGAGGAACCTCAAGTACCTACCTACAGGTTTCCCATCCACTTTCAGTCCCTCCGCCCCCCCCCCTCGCCCCGTCCCTCCGCTGTAATTACGTCGCTGTATTGACGTCCGCTCGGAATAGTGTCAGAAAAGATTTGCTCTTGGATCGTTACTCACATTTGCGTGTGGTTCCAACGATGACGTAACTGCCCGTACCTCTCAATCTCACTCAAAATCGCGGGTGCCTTGGAAACGATGCTACCACATTCTGTCTTTAGATTCGACAGTTGGCACTGGCACAGAATTTGGAGCCTTGGTTTCGTTTGACCGATTCTTCAATATGAAGTTGTATTGAAGTTGCATAAGTCTCGCCTTATGCGTTTGAAAATCTATATGTTCAGTTGCCGTTATTAGTTATAGCATAATTTTTTGCAAGTATTTTATATGTCTTTAGGTAGTAAATTACTTTGAAGCCGTTAAAACTATCTTATAATTAATATATCTATTCTACCATCATCAATATAACGGGGCATGAGGTATTGTATTAAGATTATTTTTTTATTATTTTTTATTAAGATAAACTTATTACTAGCCAGTACTTAAACACAATCCTACTGGTCAGCGGTGGTGAAGTTGTGGGAGCGCTAGGTTATATCCAATACACCTATATTATACCCCTAATCAAACGGAACGAAAAACGCTGGCGAATTCATCCACTCCTTTACTGAACGCATAACAAAAGGCGAAACAATTAAACTGCAAATGAATGGTTACGAAACACCCTTAGGCTATTAATGAAACGTGTCACTTGCAAGCACCATTTAACTGTCAGGTGGATTTCTGTCTCGTTTGTAATAAGATCCTTTTACACTTTATTTTTCAGGAGAAGTAGATGTGCGTTTTCTGCGTTTCACAAACGCTTGTCCAATGCAGGTCAACAGCAGCAAACGACTAGAAGAAACTGTATCACTTTAGCTACGTCTGATGCGTTTCTATTTATCATCATTGCAGCTACAAGCCCTCTGCTAAACAATGGTCTCCTCTAAAGAATGCCACAAAGCATGGACCTGAGCCACTTGCATCCATCGACGTCCTGTATATGTTACCAGGTCGTCACTCCATCTAATGAAAGATCGCCCTCCACTTCTCTTAACGGTACGAGACTGCCACTCGAGAACCGATCTTTGCAGTTGTCAGATTTTTGTACTATACGGCCCATTGCCACCTCAGCTTACTGATTCGTTGAGCTATGTCGTTAACTCTGATTCTACTGCAGATTCTCATTTTGAAGCCTATCACGCACAGACACCGACCAAAGGCCGCTCCATAGCTCGCTTTATGATCTAGTCCTTACGCATATGACTAGCAGTGAAGGACCACGTCTTAGATTCCTAATAAGTCATTACTACAATACGCACTCGTTATATGCACACTCTTGTTTTAAAGTTTTAAAGAATACGCAACGAGTGAGATGCATCGTAATCTTCTAAACGCTGCCCAGCCGAATTGAATTCGACGATTGAACTTTCGGTTGAAGTTTGACTTACCTCGTCGTTCAGTTTGTTCTAAACTCAAACTCAAACATTTTATTGCGTTCATGTGGTTACATAAATAGTTCTTAAGTTGGATATATTAGAGCCAAACATGAGCCCTGATAGGGGGAAGCAATATTATATTATATTATGTTATATATCAATTTATTCTAATTAATTTAGAAAGACAAATTTTATTTTATTTACTTATACTCCTTGCTTAAACTACTACATACACAGGAGGTATACATATTCAAAATAAACAATTATTATTTTTCAGCGAAAAACTCTGACAACGAATAGAAACTTTTTTCAATTAAATATTTTTTAAGCTCTCTTTGAAAATTATACAACGATTGTTCTTTTTGTAGACATTTGGGAATTTTATTATAAATTTTTACACACATACCATGGGGTCCTGATTTAACTGTTTGTAATTTTGTGATAGGTGGAGCTAATTTTATACTAGGACGTAAAAAATGAGGCCGGGAGTATATTGAAAAAAGGTGCATATTCTTTTTAACAAATCTAGGTACACATAAACAACAACTATCGGCATAGGCGTGATAAGGTCTTTATATATGAATTTCGTCTTGTTCGTGTCCATTTAAAGACCTATTTGATGAGGGATAATTTTTTGTCACACTAAACGATTCTGCCGTAATCACTACATCGTCGGTAAATATGATGTACCTACTCGCCATTAATGTTGATGCTTTTCCAGCTCAATTGTGTTTTTATTACACGTGATTAAAATTAACCTAATATAAACATTTTGACGGTATTAAAAATGGAAAAGTCATATATATATATACTAGCGGACCAGGCAGACGTTGTTCTGCCCTTTTTGACGACCCTGTCATGTTCTATTAAAAATCCTTAAATAGGTACGCAAAAAAAAATGTGGGTCACTCATGGGCAAAAAAACTATCACACGGTGTGCAAATGTGATTAAAATCGGTTAAGTAGTTTAGGACTCCATCACGGACAAACAACGTGAAACGTAATTTTTATATATATATATATATATATATATATATATATATATATATATATATATATATATATATATATATATATATATATATATATATATATATATATATATAAAAGTGGGGTACATAATTCTTCTAGTTACCATGAAATATTGGCATTTTTTGACATTAAAGGAATAATGACCTTGCCTCGTAAATTTTATACCTGAGTTCCCTTTATTGTCTTAACGTGTTTGTGTTATTGAGGTAGTGTTTTAGAGTGTTTATAGTGGATGGGGTTGTAAAATAGTGGGAACGGTTTTATTGCTATACCATTCAATGATTGCTGTAGCCATTAAATTAATTAATGTGAGTTCACGATGTTGTGGTGAATGGGAATGCTCTGTGGCCGTTTATAACCTTTTAGTTCCATGAAATAATTGTTGCGTAAACTTGTCTTATTCTTTTCTTTTCCCACCTTTTATTTTCATTTTATACAATAATTTATAGAAAAAGTTTGCGACGTTGTTCTGCCCTTTCTGGCTGGTTATTTAGTTTCATTTTCACACACACTCTTTCCTATAGACTTATTAAACTTATAGCTAAATCTTCTTTATGAATAATAGAACCCTCATCAGCCATGATGACTATAAACTTAAAAAAGGAAAAACGTAACCTTTCTTTTCTTCCGTAAGCGGATAAAAAGCCTATATGATATACACGATCACTTACTGCCTACGTACTAAATTTCATGATTATCCGTCCGTCCGTTTTTGCGTAAAAGACTAAAAAACGCACAATTTTTCTACAGATTTATTATATGTATCTAGATAAGGATGACCAGCCAGCACGCAGTCCACATGATGGTAAGTGGATGCTGTGGCCCATAGCAATTTACATTTGTTTTAGATTAAGAATCAAATTGCAGTTGCGTTGTCACTCCTGAGGACTAAGATGGAATGTCTTATTTCCAGTAATAGGGGCGTCAGTTCTCTACATTCATCATACGAAACACAGCAGTATATTAAGCTGTTACTTTACGCTGGTGTTATGTTAGAGCGTGGTTATTTTTACTGGTACTCAGGGGTTACGACACATCTGCATTTTGGTTTCTAGTTAAGGATAGATAAAGATGTCTATAAGCCACAGTGTCCACTTACCATCATGTGGACTGTGTGCTTGTATGTCACACGTATTCTATAAAGCAAAACCTAGGTGATAAAATTACTTTTCAGCCGAGGAGTCAGGCAGTCTGAATAGGTTCCACCGTCTTACTTTTTATGCCGAGAAATTGTCCATGGACACTTTTAATCCTAAACCATTAAACGAGCAATTCTTATATATATATATTTAATGGGAATCTCGGAAACGGCTCCAACGATTTTCATAAAATTTAGTGTCCAGAGAGTTTCGGGGGCAATAAATCGATCTAGCTAGGGTTTATTTTTAGAAAATGTCCTTTTGTCCATGTTTTCAGGATATAAAAAAAAACTGCTACAATATAAGAAGGTAAATTTTGACAGGTTACCAACGATCGTAATAGCTCAGATGGGATGTTGTTCGGGCGTGATATCGGTGTTCCGTGGTTCGCGTCCCGTCTTGAGTCCGACTTTTTTCTTTTTTTTTTCAAGTTCCCTTATTTTGTGAGAAAATCTATTATTTCGAGCCCCTTTTTTAACTATTTTTTAAAAATACGAAAATTTTAATTAATCTAATTGCACACATGATTTTTTATTCAAATAACCAGTTCAGTTTTTTCTAATATCTCAATAACATCAAAAACTATTATTCATGTAATTTGTATATAAATGTAACTTAAAAAAACCGAGCAAAGCTCGGTCATCCGGGTACTTAAATATAATGTAAGGTGGTTGGTCATTACAGTTATATAAAAAATATACAAAAATACCTTTAGATTCCATATACACACTAAAGTCTAAACGGTATTTATTGATTCTACACAAAGTTTATATTATCAAAAATAGATTACGATAAGGCTATATTCATATGAACGATAAGACTTACTGAGAGTTCGCACACGGGTAGATATTGAATACATCTGCCTGCGATTCTAGCAATTTCTTTTTACAGTGGGACAGGCTCATGTCCATTAGCGGACTGTAACGGGCTGATGATGATGAAGAAGAAATTATTATGGTTAGGTAGAATAACTTCGTTAACTTTGTTTCAAAAAATATTTATATGGTTTAAAAAGATCAAACTAGAACAAAATATAAAGGGCTTTTTTCACGCAATTTTATAATCAGCTACAGTTTCGTTATACTGAAATATCGGATAGACTAAAAATGTATTTAAGGGGTAAATTATTATATTAATAATGCTCCATAGTTGTTATCCCAACGATCATTTTTTACTCAAGTTAGAGCACCCCAAGTTTTTATATCGATGACGTTATGCAAGTAAATTACTAGTAACGTAATAATTATAATCAGAATAAGTTTGTGAATCATTGGTTATTTATTTTACGTACAAAATTAAGTCATTATAAATTTCTGCCGAACTTCCCGAGGAATTGTGCAATTAGATCATCAGGTTTCTTGCTGATCGGAGCATCAAGGTCGTTGTAGACGGTGCATCCTCCGATTACAAGCCCATTAATGCTGGTGTTCCACAAGGCTGCGTGCTATCACCAACGCTGTTTCTTCTGCATATCATTGACATGTTGCAAACCGGTAACATTCATTCATCACTGGTGATGTTTTATACACCGGCCGTGCCTATATTTTTCGGGAAAACGTCTCCGAGTACACCGGGACAAACTTGTGTCTGAAGTCGAAACTTTGTGGAACAGAGCCTTGGACTGGGGGCGACTAAATCTAGTCCAGTTTAATCCCCAGAAGACACAAGTTCACGCGTTAACCGCTAAAAAGAACTCCTTCGTCGTCACATGTCCTCAGTTTCAAGGTACTGCCCTTGTTGCCTCAGCCAGTATCGAAATCCTCAGCGTCGACATATCGAGTGAAATGCAGTTTCGTGGTCACTTGGAAGGAAAGGCCAAATGGGCCACTAAAAAGCTTGGCGTGTTTAGCAGAGCGCGACAGTATTTCATGCCGGCTCACCGCCTGCAACTTTACAATACGCAGGTTCGGACGCACATGGAATACTGTTCCCATCTCTGGGCCGGGGCTCCCCAGTGCCAGCTCCTTCCATTTGATCGCATCCAGCGCAGAGATGTTCGAATCTTTGGCGACCGAGCTCTTTCCGATCGGCTTAACTCCAGTGAGTTGCGAAGAGATGTTGCATCTCTTTGCGTATTTTATCGCATCTACCACGGGGAGTGATCTGAGGAATTGTTCGGACTAATTCCAGCCGCACAATTTCACCATCGCACATTACCACAAAACTCGCTATACCGTCTATACCATCTGGTCTCATCATGATTGGCGGTCCACCGCCGTGCGATTTAAAGGATGATTTCTTCCTTGCACAACTTCCTAGTGGAATCGACTATCACCAGAGATTTTTCCATACCGATACGACTTAGGCACCTTCAAGAAAAGAGCCTACTCATTTTTAAAAGTCCGGCAACGCATCTGCAATACCCTGGTGTTGCAGTTGTCCATGGGCGGCGGTAATCACTTATCATAAGGTGAGCCGCATGCTCGCTTGCTCCCTCTCCTATATAAAAAAATACATGCATTCAATAGTAACAAAATCATTTAGTTCAACTTTATCAATAACAACATTAGCTAGTTTTTAGGGATACCCGTACCTCAAAAGGAAAAACGGAACCATTATAGAATCATTGTTGTTTATCAGTCTATTAATATATTTTTTCTTAGGAACAGGTAGAGGTATCAAGGGTCTTTTGAAAGAATAGGATAAAATCATTTTTATTCAATATCGATAACATGTAATCCTTATTGAAAGTCATTTTTACTTTTGCCGGTTCGGAAAAAAACCTCTATCCTGGAAAGAAACAGCAAGAAACCCAGCGGGACTTTAAAAAAAGTACAATATAATATTTGTTCTATTGTAATGTAAACATTTATAAATAGCATGGTAGCGATTACCTCATTCCCAGGGGTTTTTACCAATCATGTACTCTGTAGTAGTGTAATAACCCCTAAATACAAACAATTTTTGCCTAATAAATATTCTAAACCTTTTGATAGATAAGGTCTGCATATTTTCTGGGACTATGTTATAAAAGCGTTATACATTGCCCCATGAAAGAATTATTGAGTCTTTGGAGTCGAGAACTTGTATAATTAACTTGTGCATGTTCTAGTATTTACAAAATACACATCACTATTTTTAATAAAACTATTTTTGTTTTTGTGTAGGTACATAAAATTAAATTTTCGTAAATATATTGAGAGGCTGAAGTTAATATATTTATATCTTTAAATTTTTCTCTGCGTGATAAATGAGGATATCCGTATTAGAACCAGAGTGACCGGCATAGCCCGACGGATTAGTAAACTGAAGTGGCAGTGGGTCGGCCATATAACTTGGAGAACCGACAACCGATGTGGAAAAAAGAACTCTAGTGGCAGCCTCGTACCGGTAGACGTAGTGTAGGGCGACCCCCCACTAGATGGAGTGACGACCTGTATGAAATGCAGGAAGTCGATGAATGCAGGTGGCTCAGGGCCGTGCTTTGTGGCATTCCTTGGGGAAGGCGTATCTTCGGCAGTGGACTTGCGAAGGGCTGTATTGATGATGATGATGAATTTATCTCTGAGGATGTCCTTCGGACCTAGGTTATAAATTGCTCTTATGGCTCTCTTGCACAATAAAAAGAGTTTCAATGGCAGCCGCATTATCCCATAGCAAGATTCCATATGATATTATGCTATGGAAGTAACTAAAATAAACTAATCTAGCTGTTTCAACACATGTATTGCCTCTAAATAGATTTTTTACGGCATATGCTGCAAAACTAAATTTGCTAGCTAGATTAGAAGTTTCAAAACATTGGATTCAACAAGACTCAGCGCCTTCCTATTTAAAAACACAATGGTATTCACCTGCTTAAAATTGGGTGTGGTGAATTTATAACATTTCGTTTTATTACCGTTTAAAAGCAAACTATTGACATTAAACCAGTGTACTATTTTTGATATAGCATTCACTTCGTCATATTTTAAAAATTGTCTTTTAAGTCGGAAGATTAACGAAATATCATCAGAAAATAAAACTTTATCATGGTTAGTCCCTACCAAGTAAGATATAAACTAAGAACAGGTAGGGGCCAAGAATTTAGGCTTGAGGAACATCCATTGATACTATCGATCCGGAAGAACTGCTCCCATTAACATATTTTTTAAGTGTTCCCAATTTTAATGCCTTTGATTTATTTCGGTATTGTATGTATTGTAATGCACCTAACCTGCCGTCAGTCATGTATAAAACATAGTACACAATTATGTACTTTGTATGCATATTGTACAAATTGACTGACATCGCAGCTAATAGATTTATTAGCATAAGCATTCCTTATTATCATGAAATTTCGATTATGGTTAATCGTAAGAAATATAGTTGCCAAATGAATAGTAAAATTTCAAAGAACAGTGTCATGAATGCTTCCTTTTTTTCATGAACGTGAAGTGACTAGTCGCTTAGAAGCTTTTATAAATCTTACTTTCAAAAACTACTACTTACTTACGAAAGAAATGCCTACCGCCCACCACACGCTTTAAACGTAATCTTTTGTTTAAAAAAACTCATTATATAAATTCTACAAATAGCTTTATCAATTGCGCAATTAAGATATTTGGAAGAAAAAACTAGATTAAAATAATTTTTACCCAAAGTAAAGCCGTACGCGGTTCGGATTAAACTGAACTGATACCTCTCAATACTGACTACATATATATTGAAATGAATAGTTTCAAAACCAATAAACCGCAACTGAAACGATAAATAGTTTCAGTATTGCAGAAATCAGAAACGTTTATTGGCCATTATAATATATTAATCGTTACAGGCAACTCATTGGTTACGCTAGATGTGTATGTTGTGTGGCGTTCCTTGCGGGTGTTTATATTTAGCTGTGGACTTGTGAAAGGCTGTAATGATGATGATTATAATTTAGCAAAGAAAATATAGCATTACTTGAAATTAAAATAAAGAATTTTGATTCCGAGTAAAAACTTTTTTTTTATTATAGAAGAGGGGGCAAACGAGCATGCGGCTCACCTGATGTTAAGTGACTACCGCCGCCCATGATCAACCGCAACACCAGGGGAATTGCAGGTGCGTTGCCGGCCCTTTAGAAAGAAGTAAGCTCTTTTCTTGAAGGTACCCAGGTCATATCGGTCCTTGTGAAATGTACAGTGGTGGACCGCCAAGCATCCAGATGGTGTGGATGGTATCGGGACGTTTGCCGCGTAGTGCGTTCACAAAATTTGGCGGCTGGGATTAATCCCAACAATTCCTCAGAGCACTCCCCATGGTATATGCGGAAGAAAATGCAAAGTGATGCAACATCTCTTCGCAACGTCAGTGAATCGAGCCGATCGGAAAGCACTCGGTCGTCGACGATTCGAGCCGCTCTGCGCTGGATGCGGTCAAGTGGAAGGAGCTGGTACTGGGGAGCTCCAGCCCAGAGATGGGAACAGTATTCCATGTGCGGCCGAAACTGCGCCTTGTAGAGTTGCAGGCGATGTGCCGGCATGAAATACTGTCCCGCTCTGCGGAGCACGCCAAGCTTTTTAGAGGCCAATTGAGTTAGGTATACCAGAAGATCACCGGCTGATCGACCACTGCGAAAACCGTATTGGCGATCACTAATCAGCTGGTGATCCTCAAGGTACCTCATGAGCTGGCAGTTAACAATAGACTCCATTGTTTTGGAGAAAAAGGAGGTGATGGCGATAGGCCGGTAGTTGGACGGGTCTGAGCGGTCGCCTTTTTTAGGGATTGGGTGGACGAAAGCCGTCTTCCATGATTTTGGGACTACACCTAGGGAGTAGGAGTACCGGAAAAGACGCGTTAATACCGGTGTCAACTCTGGAGCATACGTCCTCAGCACAATTGGGGGATTCCGTCAGGCCCACTCGACTTGTGGATGTCCAGGGAGAGGAGTGCTTTGCGAACCGAGCGCTGTGTGAACTGCACTTCCGGCATGGAGCACTCACACCGCGGGATAGTCGGCGGCGTACTCCCCCCGTCATCGAGAGTCGAGTTGGACGCAAAGAAAGAGCCTAGCAGATCGGCTTTCTCCTTTTCGGTAAGGGCCAGTGAGTCGTCCTCCCTGTGCAGAGATAGAAGAGATGGCGGACAGAAATTCCCCCGGACAGCCTTGGCGAGAGAGCAGAATGCACGGGTTCCAGAGGGAAGGCGAACTAGTTTCTCGCCAATTCTGCCTATGTGCTCTGACTTTGCCTTGGCAATGACTCTTTTGAAGGACCTAGAGGCGCAATCATACTTCTTTTTAGAGCGCTGGTACTTACATCTCGGGACGTTGACGCGTCAGCCCAGGCTTGGTAGCACTCCTGCTTATAGCATAGTGCTATTTTACAGGAACGACCAAACCAAGACTGAGATTTGCATCCAATGGGCACCACAGAAGAAGAAATAATAGGTTCCATACCCTAAAGTACCACATCAGCGACAGAATCCGCAACAACGTTGGGATCGTCCGGCGAGAAGCAAACCCGCCCCCAAGGGTAGGATGCAAAGAATGACCGCATCCCATCCCAATCGGCTGACCTATAGTGCCAAACACGGCGGCAGCCTGCAGAATGCAACTGCGATTTCAGCGTGAGTCGCACCACACTGCGGATAAGACAATGGTCCGAGGAGCCTAAAGGGACGTCGACGGAAATCTGATATTCGTCTGGGTGAGAGGTCAGCAGAAGGTCCAACAGGGAAGGTGCATGATCCTCCACATCTGAAATTCGCATAGGTGAAATAACCAGTTGCGTCAGACAGTATGCCAAGGCAAAATCATAAACAGGTCTCCCCGCGTGATCGGTTAAACGTGAACTAAGCCATTCGGTGTGATGGGCGTTAAAGCCGCCGAGGATCACGATCTCTGAGGAGGGGATCTGCTGTAGCAACGAATCTCTAGCCATTTGGACGTGGTCGAAGAGTCGCTCTGTTTCGGCATTACCGCTATGGGACCTATAGAGGCACCCGTAGACGCGCGGATGATCGTCGCTGTCTACGCGTAGCCAAAGGATAAACAGGTCCAAACCTTCAAGACTGCCGAGGCGTCGAGAACAGATGTCCTCTCTGTCTTAAACGCAAACTCCAGCCCGAGGCACAAAGGAGTGTTCCAGTTTGTACCCCGGGTAGGAGAGATACGAGATATCAGCCGGAGAGGACCACCTGCGTCTCGGTCACAAAGAGCAGAGCCGGCCTCGCCGTCTCGTGATGGTAGTGGTCCCCTGATATTACAGAAATTCACGTATAACGTGGCAGGGGTCGCCTTGGTCTTGTTGCTCCGTTTACTCCGAGCAGTTGTAGTCTTGAGCGAAAATGCCCCCCCCCCTCCCTCCCAGAATACGCGGGGTAGCCTGAGCACCCACGCTCAGGAGTGGAGTAACTTGGTCGTGGATGCTCAGCGAGGGAATCTCCAGGGGTGCTGGTTCCTCGGGTCGTTTGACATTTAATTCCGCTACCATGTGTATAGGGGGGGGGGGGGATTTGGGCCTCCGGTCATCTGCACTCGCCAGATGAAACGCGGAAGCAGAGCTTCCACTTCCTGCCGGTATTTTGTGAGGTCGTGGTACTACCCCGGTTTGAGCTGGCCCATACGTGCAACAGCAAAGCTGCCGCGTATCGTGTTTGACATTTTAAAAATGTTATCGTGTTACTAATTATAATCTCTTTATGTACCTTTTCAATTGATTTTAATTTTAAAACAAAAACCATTGAGACATTTTTTTTCTTTAAGGATAATATACAGTGTAACAAAACATAATTAATTTATGAATAAAGTTATTACAAAAGCCAGTTAAGCTTTCACTAACTAATACTTGATCATTGGGTGGAAATACTGACACACACAAAAATTTTTATGTGATGTATTTTAAAGGTAAGTCTGACAATGAAAGAAAATGAAAAATTTAGCCACCATGTTAGTTGTTTGATGTCAGATATAAATTTAGAAGTGTTCAAATTAAATAAATCCAAAATATTATAACGTTTGTTATAGAAATTACAGATTCTAACAAAAATCGATTTCTCGCATTGTTAGCCTAACAAGCGAGAATCTAAAAGGTAAATTGTAAGTTAACCCGCAGATTAATCCTAAGGCACATAAACTTGATTTTATTCAATAAGTATGAAGACTCATAATTATTAAGGATTTTGTACGAAAACATAACATTAACGGTAACATCGCGGAGATCACGTTCTGGTCTCAAGATCGGTTACTAAATATAGTGGAATTGTTTTAAACCTATATCTTACGCGTTCATAAAACTTATTTTGGATACGGATTCAGGGCTTTCTTATAAATCGAATTTTACGGGTTTCACGGGGTAGGAACGTGCTTAAGATAAATTAAAGTTTAAAGCTACCTAACGAGTAAATTATATAGAGTTCTCTAGGCGCCCGTCGTCCGAGCGCCGCCATTCCGGCCACCGAAGTTTAGACTGATCGGCGCGACCGCCAGAACTCGACCCGAAATTGTAACGAGCCGATGTGCGGTCGACAAACGATCGCCATCATCTCGGCCAGAAATAATCTCATTTTCGTTGACGTCCCAGTGACAGTGACTACAAAAGTAAGTTTTTTAAAAAAGTCAACTCGTACTCCAATGGTTTGGGCACGTTGAACGAATGAGTGAAGACCGAATGGTGAAGAAAATATATAGAGCGAAAGTACATATTAAAAGGTGTCGAGGTAGACCGAGACTAACTTTCGAAGACCATGTGAGCAAATTGCTCGAAGAGGGGAGGGTCAAGAGTACTCGGATACCTCGACGTGCATGTATGAAGAAGTTAATGAACCTGAAAGAAGCGAAAGAGGTATGTAAGGATCGTGACACTTGGCGATCTGTTCTCTCTGGCTACCCCGTTAGGGATTGTGCGTGACGATAAGTAAGTAAGTAAGTAAGTCAACTGTTTGTCAAAATAATAATCCTAACATTTTAAAAAGGCATTGGTTGTAATTATGTCACTACGTGAACAAGTAGTAACTGACAAACTGGCTGGCGCCTCAGTTACCCTCTTCAGTGATATATTATTAATACTGTAGTTTTTACCTTTATTTGTATTTAAAAATAATTTATTATACAAACAATATTCGCATAGACGGTTTAGATCATTCTGTTGATTAAAACAATCTTGAATAGGTTTTACCTACAACAAAAAATATTAGTATCATCAGCATATTATAGCAAAAGTTTCGAATAACGAAAGCAACTTAAAATGGCATTCATAAATAGGGTGGACAACAAGGAACATATGTGTAATAGGTAATATACTACCTAGGTAATATATTTGTTAGTAAAGGTCCTATAGTTTAAGTGAGCATTTCTTGTATATACGATTATGTATAATAAATGTAATTGGTATTTCAGAAACGTCTAACTAGGTATTTAGATGAAATTTTCTATTTAGATAATGTTTTACTTTCTAATTTTATCTATATAGGCTTCATTTCTGAGATCTTTTTTCTAATGCCGAGTAAAGCTCGGTCGCCCGGATACTTTAATTAAAGCCAGACAATGAAACGCGGCTCAACATTACAAGGTATTAGAGGTGTTTACTCAGTGGATTTGTAAAGATCCTTTACAAAAAGAACAGCAAAGCTTTTAGTAATTACTTTAAATCCCTATGAAAAATAACGTTCTGTTTATCATCGCTTTGTGAAGCTCTCGGATATTTGAAGTCTGCCAACATCTTAGCAGTTGATCCTAAGTCTTTTGAGCTCACTTTTGTGTTCGTAAATCGCAGTGTTCGATTTTAGAGATCTCTTTTTTAACTATTTTGGATTGAACTATCGGAATCCTTTTACATTAAGCTTGGCCTTGTTTCTTATCTGTGGAGAATATAATGGAATTTTGTAATTCAGTTTCCAGATTGAATAATCTGAAATTTCGCTGAAATATTAAGAACCCGTTACAATACAATAATATCATGACTTTTACTTAGTATTATTACAAGGATCGTCGCAGTGTATAATAAAATGCGTGTCGTTTAAGTTATTTATTTTATTTTAATTTTATAGTATAAGTGTGATAAACGAGCACATGGTTCACCTGATGGTAACAAGATATAATCATCTACGCGAATATTCGCGTTATCGTGTGGCTGCATATTCGTGAATACTTCGTCACTTCGTGCGAAGTCGCAAGCATATCGCTTCGCTTAATGATTTATTATATTTACGCGAACACTATACATTGATTAAAACTACTTTTACGGATTTTATCGCGTTTTATTTATATTAATTTTAATACCCGACGTTTCGGGTGCTTTCCAGCACCCATGGTCACAGGGGACTGAGGTGACTGGCGTCCCGATGTTAACCCGGAGTACCTTCAGCTGTCGCTAAACGCTTCGCTTCGCTGTCGGTGAACTCCCGCACATCAAAGTGTTGTTATCGTGATGAACTTCGCTCGTGCGCCTATGACCCACAGACATCGTGCGTAGCTAACGTGTAGAATTAAAGATATACGAGGTATTTTCGAAAGTAAAAATTTTTTGAAGTAATGAAAAGATAAATAATTTGACGTGACATTTTTAATAAATAATGAGATGTTTGACCGTATCTCGGCCGGGGCTCAGCCGGGCCCGACCCGGTCGCGACACGGTGTACCGTAAGCTGTCCCCTGTTGCGAAATCGTAGTAAGAAATAATTATTCACTTTCAATATATTATAGAGTGACCGCGGCGTCCATTTTGTGTTTAGCGTGTGTTAATCGCGATAAAACACTTTACAACGCGCAGTGTGGCCAGGTATTTTCGCCGTAGGCCGATGGCGAAGTTTTGTCGCCGCAATTCTATCGCGATGTGTGTGGCCTAGGCATAAGAATCAAAATGTAGATACATTGTCACCCTTGAGGACTGAGATGGAATACCTCGTCAAAAGGGTCTCCGATTCTTTACACTCAACATACGAAATACAACAACAATATGCTGCTATTTTACTCTGCTATTATTTGATAGGTGTATGGTCCTTCCCCGTTCATTCGTGTTGCAATCCTATAACATATTTGCAGCATGTCTCTACCACATGTAAAACGTTTTTATACTCTAATATTATTATTATTGATATTATATTGTGCGCGCCACAGTTGATGGCACTAGCGCCATCTGGTATCAGGTATCAGACATAGAAATGTAAAGTGAACTTGCAAA
Organism: Parnassius smintheus behrii; assembly: GCA_036936625.1. Lineage (NCBI taxonomy): Eukaryota > Metazoa > Arthropoda > Insecta > Lepidoptera > Papilionidae > Parnassius > Parnassius smintheus. Next base: position 40,923,698 of record JAUPFT010000008.1, on the reverse strand, counting down.
TATGTCGCCGCGCACAACTTCACGCTATAAAGCCCGGCTTTTTGCTTCATACTAATAGCTATATAAACATTTCGTAGTTATATTTCATTGTAGAACATTTTGCCACATGTTATAAAGGGAGCGATCGTCTTCTCGAAAGCCCGGTAAAAGCCCACGCGTGCGAGAGAGATGACTAATCGCTCAAATCAAATCCTTGCTTTCATTCATTTTGAGAGTCCATTGTGTGTTCGCTTTGAGACAGAGAGAACACGAATCAATGTATTTCGAATTGAAGCAAACTACCACTAAAGTGTTGACGTTACATGTATGGTAAGAGATCATATGTAGAACAGAGGAGCGCGCGGGATTTTGAAATAGTTTGAAACAGTTTAAGACTTATTTTATTTGTTGATATTATTGATAGAGCAGTTTATATATATAAGTCAAGCCCGGCTTTTCCGCTTCTATGGAGGCTTCGCCACTGATGATAGGGAGCAATTAATAATTAGTTAAATTATAAATGAATTATTTTTGAGATGAGATGATTGAAACAAAGTAAAATTAAAAATTATAATTTGTTTCAATCATCTCATTTAGTGCCAGATTGATGGTCGCAGCTTCCGATGTTTGTACCTTTGATGCTGCTTCATGTCCTTGGAGACGTTATATTTGGTGTACATATGACATACGAGACGATAAATTAGCTATCGAGCGAATATAGATAGCCATTATAATCTAGTAGTTGTCTACATTTGTGATGAAATATAATTAACGTGTACGGTTGGTTTACAGTATAGTCCGACTGTTCGCCCAGAACAAAGAGGATAAAAAGAGAGTGGAGAAAGCGCTGAGTGAGTCCGGCCTGCCGACTGGCAAGAACGACACCATCAGCCAGTCCAAATTCCAGTTTGAAGATTTTTTCGCCTTCTATAAAAGCCTTACGCAGCGAACCGAAGTACAGAAGATCTTTAATAGTCTGTAAGTACATATTGTATGAATACTTCCATTAGAATTATAAAATAAACTTACTTTTAAATACAGTGACTGATCAAAAATTTTACCTGATTGCGAAACGTTTTTAAGTCACTAATGATTTGAGGCTCATTTTCCACTATCATTTGTAACGTTACTTGTATCATGTCATGATGCTTTACCTACACTCTTCTTCGTCAAACTAAATTAATACGCTTCCTTCATGTAACGTAAAATAAAAAAAATATAGGTAACGTCTTTGTCAAGCTTTCCTAAACACGGCGATGGGCAATATGTACTTAACTGTGTTGGGACAGTGTAACGTATGAATCAAAATGTAAAAGCAATTAAAGTCCTTATCATAAATATCCCGATAATAATAACCAATGACAAACATAACAGCCCATGTCAGTCAGCTTACAAAAATACTACAGAAAAGACGTGTTTATATAGCGCATCCAGACAATAACAAGGCGAAAGTGTAATCATTCAAACAGTAAAAATACATTGAGCAAATGGCAACTATAATTCGCAGTAGAACGTTCATCACAATTTTGTTCGTCGAAGAAAATTTTAGAATGTGCCGCGAAATATTTGTTGTAATTTTAACCCGAACGCTAACTGCTGACGTCATTTGTTCGCGAACCAAATGTTGTATACACCATCGTATAACCATCACAAATTAAAGAAACCATATATTTGTAATTTTGATACTGTCGTAGTTTGGCTATATAAATTTATTCATGCTTCCATTACAGTCTATCGAAGTCTACTGCTGAACATAGAGATCCCCACGGATTATCGCACAAGTGGGATATTATAACTATACCATAGGCAAGCGAGTAGGCAACCGCCATAAGACTTATTTTTTTTGAAGACGCTTCTGTCAGTTTCTTGGGTTTTTCTCCTATTTTTATATAGAATAAGGGTGACAAACGAGCACACAGTCCACCTGACGCCTCTGTCGCATCTTACGACACCCTCAGGACAATAAAGGGAGTAGTGGATATTTTGACAGCGCCACTATACGGTCATTTGGTTGGTTATACGACAGTAAGCAAATTCGTACATGAATTTTAGGTACCCAAATGCTCTTGATGAAACTTGTAGCTATACAGCACTATATCTTTCATCAATTTCGGGTTAAATCCGGAAGCTATCGTCATGGTCATATTCAGCTTCGCCACCGAATTCGAACATTTTCTCCATCTTCTTTGTATTCTCCTGAAGCTAACAGCACAATTTTTGTTTCTGAAGTAATTTTGTGTTCTAATATTTTTTAAACATTAAATCTGCCAATATCAAGCGCGCTCAAATGAAAAACACGTAATGTTATACGGAATTGGGTATACCGACTCGTATATCAAATAAAAGTGGATGAAAAAAAGCTTTTTACAACAACTTTTTAAGAATATACCTTTATTACGTTGCAATTAAATGTTTTATTACCTTCCAGTGTTTCGAAATTTGATAAGAATTTTTGTTGTTGAAATACGTGTGATTAAGCCTTAAATAGACATAGCCCAACGGATTACTAAGCTGAAGTGGCAATGGACCAGCCATATAGTTCGAAGAACCGTAAACCGACGAGGAAGAAAGGTTCTTGAGTGGCAGTCTTGTATCGGTAGGCGAAGTGTAGGGTGGCCCACTACTAGATAGAGTGACGACCTGGTAAGACATGTAGGAAGTCGATGGATGCGTGTGGCTCAGGACCATGCTTTGTGCGATGTTGCGATGCCGCCGCCCGCGTAGATATTTATGCTAGGAGCTGTCACCAAAGTGGAAATTAAATGATTTTGGATATTATAATACTCCTTACATTTATTAATATTATGTACATACTTATAAGTTAAAAACGTTTATTGAACAAGATCATTTTTACTACTTAAAGAGAAAACACATTTACAAGCGTTGCACTCCCAATAATTTCGTGACACTTTCTTTTTATAGATTTATTCAGTTTTGATTGTTTAATTTAATTATTTAATGTATATATGTATTCGGATAAACAAATTTATCAACAAAAAATGAGGTTACATAAGCATGGCCTCATATTATGTATAACTATAACAGCAATTCGCCATTCTAGATATTATATTTTCAAAAAACGGCACTTAAAATTAGTTAAATAAGTAGATACTATAAAACACGTTAGCGCCAACCGCATTTATTGTCTATCAGACTCAGTGAAGTGCGACTCACAAAGTCGGCCCACCCCCTGCCTCACAGCACTCCCACCGTTGCTCTGCACAATTATAATCGTTTTCTAACTGTAATGTCTTTAAACTGTGTTTGTGGCACCCCTTGGGGGAGGCCTATGTTCGGCAGTGTACTTGTGAAGGGCTGTAATGATGATGATGATGGTGATGAAGCCATAAATATATAATTGAGAGAAAATAGAGGGCATAATATTTTTTTTATTTAAATTATATTTGTATTATAAAAATGACATTATATTTTTAGTAGAAATTACAATTCCATTATTCGTTAATTTCAAACATAATCCGTGTTAATACAAATCGTGGTTTATTGATAGTATTAGAATTTAACTATGTTTTAGATAGAATAGTCTTTCTAAGTAGGGAGTTAAAAAGCCCCTTGGTTGCGGCGCCACAGTTTTCGCGAAATTTGACATTTGCTGCCAAATACCACACTATATATTTTAGTTAGCATACTTTCGCGTAAAACAGATGCCTGAGACTAAATCATAAACTACTCTTTGTACTTTTTGGAATATGTTTATGTGAGTTTTTATCGTAAAACCTTCTGAGTGAATCAGTTTATGTAGGCCTGATCAATATTTATCTACAACTTAAAAGGTTTTTGTATGTTTATCGTATACCTTATGTATTGTGAATGCGAATCCTCACTCAAGTATTGCACCTCAATCACTCCTCCCTCGTCGTTTGTATTGTATACATTTGTGTAGACCGTTTTATTGGTGCTACGCTGTTTGTACTACTCAATATAAATTGAACGTATATCGTATCTTTTATTTGTTATTTTAGAATCTTTTTAGAAAGCACTCTCAAAAATATTTTATTAAAGGAATATATCCCCCGTAACAACTTTACGCTATACAACATTAATTGAACACTACACGAGTTAGAAGTAAATACAATAAGATAGATACTCCAAAATAGATGAATTGTGCAAACTATCAGCAACACTCCTTGTTAGGATGTGACACAGTACAGTCTGTGCAACTTAATCAGCAGCCGTACTGTCTGTCACGATGTGGTACAGGGCAGGCTCTCTACTACAATACACCAAGTTTGTTATACTAACATAATTATCCTAACGGACAGAATCAAGACAGCAATTAAATGACTCGTCGAATGATTGATTTTATTGCTTTACATATTCTTTAATATGTGATTATCACTACAAATTGATAATTAATCTGTGACGATAATCAACAATGATTATCATCACAGATTAAACACTATCTAAATCAATGAAATCAGTTATTCAACGAGTCTTTTAATTGGTGTCTTGATTTTGTCCGTTACCATAATTCTTTTACTATCGTGTTGTAAACCTTCGGGCGTCTACAACTTAACCTTCCAGCGGTGGCACCCTTGCGCCGAACACAAGCAGTCGCGCGCGGTCTTTCATTCCGCAACTTTAAGTTTCTTGTTTTGGGAAAACAAATTAATATTTCGAATTATAGCACATAATTAAGAAGAGATCTTATACGTGTAAAATAAAATAAAAACAGTTTATTTATTTGACAGTTCTGTTGGTCTAGTGGTTAGTGACCCTGACTGCTATGCCGGAGGTCGTGGGTTCGATTCCCACCCAGGACAAATGTTTGTGTGATGAACACGATCATTTGTTCTGTGTCTGGGTTTTTTTTTATAGAAGAGGGGGCAAACGAGCATGCGGCTCACCTGATGTTAAGTGACTACCGCCGCCCATGATCAACCGCAACACCAGGGGAATTGCAGGTGCGTTGCCGGCCCTTTAGAAAGGAGTAAGCTCTTTTCTTGAAGGTCCCCAGGTCGTATCGGTCCGGAAAAATCGCCGGTGATAAACTATTCCACAGAGAGGTTGTACGCGGAAGAAAACTCCTTTTGAAACTTACAGTAGTAGACCGCCAAGCATCCAGATGGTGTGGATGGTATCGGGACGTTTGCCGCGTAGTGCGGTCACGAAATTTGGCGGCTGGGATTAATCCGAACAATTCCTCAGAGCACTCTCCATGGTATAAGCGAAAGAAAATGCAAAGGGATGCAACATCTCTTCGCCGTGCCAGTGAATCGAGCCGATCGGAAAGCACTCGGTCGTCGACGATTCGAGCCGCTCTGCGCTGGATGCGGTCAAGTGGAAGGAGCTGGTACTGGGGAGCCCCAGCCCTGAGATGGGAACAGTATTCCATGTGCGGCCGAACCTGCGCCTTGTAAAGTTGCAGGCGGTGTGCCGGCATGAAACACTGTCCCGCTGAGCACACCAAGCTTTTTAGAGGCCAATTTGGCCTTCCCTTCCAAGTGACCACGAAACTGCACGTCACTCGATATGTCGAAGCCAAGGATTCCGATACTGGCTGAGGCAACAAGGGGAGTGCCTTTAAACTGAGGGGATACGACAAAGGGGTTCTTTTTAGCGGTTAACGCGCAAACTTGTGTCTTCTGGGGGTTAAACTGGACTAGATTTAGTCGCCCCCAATCCGAGAATCTGTTCAGCAAAGACTCGACTTCAGACACAAGTTTGTTCCGGCACTCGGAGACGTTTTCCCGAGAAATATTGGCTCGACCGGTGTAAAGAGCATCACCAGTGCTGTCATCTGCATAGCAATGAATGTTACGGGTTTGCAACATATCATTGATATGCAGAAGAAACAGCGTTGGCGATAGCACGCAGCCCTGTGGAACACCAGCATTAATAGGCTTGCAATCGGAGCTTGCACCGTCTACAACGACCATGATGCTCCGATCTGCAAGAAAGCTGGTGATCCAATCGCACAATTTCTCGGGAAGCCCATAGGAAGGGAGCTTCGAAAGAAGCGCTTTGTGCCAAACCTGATCGAAGGCCTTCGCAATGTCCAAACTAACGGCCAATGCCTCCCCCTTGGACTCTACTACCTCCGCCCATCTGTGAGTTAGGTAGACCAGAAGATCACCAGCTGACCGACTACGGCGAAAACCGTATTGGCGGTCACTAATCAGCTGGTGATCCTCAAGGTACCTCATGAGCTGGCAGTTTACAATGGACTCCATTGTTTTGGAGAACAAGGAGGTGATGGCGATAGGCCGGTAGTTGGACGGGTCTGAGCGGTCGCCTTTTTTAGGGATCGGGTGGACGAAAGCCGTCTACCATGATTTTGGGACTACGCCTAGGGAGTAGGAGTACCGGAAAAGACGCGTTAAAACCGGTGCCAACTCTGGAGCACACGTCCTCAGCACAATTGGGGGGATTCCGTCAGGCCCACTCGACTTGTGGATGTCCAGGGAGAGGAGTGCTTTGCGAACCGAGCGCTGTGTGAACTGCACTTCCGGCATGGAGCACTCACACCACGGGATGGTCGGCGGCGTACTCCCCCCGTCATCGAGAGTCGAGTTAGACGCAAAAAAAGAGCCTAGAAGATCGGCTTTCTCCTTTGCGGTATGGGCCAGTGAGTCGTCCGCCCTGTGCAGAGATGGAAGAGATGGCTGACAGAAATTCCCCTGGACAGCCTTGGCGAGAGACCAGAATGCACGGGTTCCAGAAGGAAGGCGAACTAGTTTCTCGCCAATTCTGCCTATGTGCTCTGACTTGTGTAATTTATCTATAATATTTATGTATTAAGAAATATATAAGTATGTTTATCAGTTGTCTAGTACCCATAACACAAGCTCTGCTTAGCTTGGGACTAGATGGCGTTGTGTGATAGTTGTGGAATATTATTATTATTATTATATTTGTTATTTTTTATTTGTACTTAATAGAACAAAGGTCTATAAAAACTCAGAATTTTTGTCTCTGGGTGAAAATCACCGTTATAAATAAACAAAACCAAAACAAAATGAAATTTCCTTTTTAACTACTAATAATTCATAAACTTGACTATAGTTATCTTAGAAATAAATCACTTTTTTTACGTGGTAGAGCCATGCTGCAGTTATATTAGTAGTATAGTTGTAGCACGAATGGGTCGGCTCGACCGGGGAAGGACCACGCTCTCACAGAATATCAGCGTGAAATAGTAGTTTAATGCTGCTGTATTTCGTATGGTGAGTGTAGAGAACTGGAGACCCTTTTTACTGGAAATGAGGCATTCCATCTCAGTCCTCATGGGTGACAACGCATTTGCATTTTGATTTGCAATGGAAGATAGATGTAGATGTCTATGGGCCGCAGCAACCACTTACCATCAGGTGGACTGTGTGCTCGTTTGTCACCCTATTCTATAAAAAAAAAAACTTTCATCGTCAATGGCACTGTGTGCACAATTTCTTTTTAGATCATTCGGGATTCTATGTAAAATTCTAGTTATAATCTAAATTATAATAAAATAAAATAAAGAAAAAGCTACTAATTATTATTTCAGAAAAGCTACAATAAACTATTCGTCATTATTGACCATAATATTCACTTGAGATGAACAGTGGAAAAAAACTCGGCATATAACAATCACGTGTGTTTTCCACATTTGAAACAACTATACTTTGTTTTGCGGTTCTTTTTCCTATTGCAATAGTAACAACGACCTGCAAAGCGTAGAATTTGAATTTGATTTAGCAGGATTTCTTTTATTCTCAGTCAGTCTCAGGATTTCTTTTATTATACCATGGCGTGCAGTTTGGAATCACGGAAAATCGGAGTTCAATTTTTACAGAGTTTTCCGGAAATTTTCCACCGTTGGTCATACGAGGGGTGCATACCAATTTTTCCAGAGTGTTTTTATTACAAACACTTCCATTCTTTACATCGCCATGCAATTTAAAAACACGGAATTGCCCTTTAATTTTTTTCAGGTTTTCAGAACCCTTTGATCATCTTGGGCCGCTGCGGGGTGCATGCCATCAATTATTAGAGCTTCAATTTGCTTGAACATCCGTATATTACAAGGGCATGCTGTATACTATCACGGAAAAACACGAAAATTTGCTACACAAAGAAAAGCGCTTTTCCTTATGAAAAGCCCCGACAATCTTTGATATTTTAGGGTTAGCTCTCAAGCCTTAAAAAGGCATGCACGACAAAATCGTGGAACGTCACCTGTCACCAGCTCCCGGTCTATATATATACCTACACAAAAAAAAAAAAACAAAAAAAAAGATTAAAATAAAAACTTAAAACTACACAACTAAAAAAAACTATTTATTAGAATTATACAAATTTTCTGTGGTCATATTGTTTAACATTTCTATTGTTGGCTTAAACTTCGTACAATTTTCGTTTCTTCTTATTAATTGTTTGACCAATAATGTTACCTTTAGTGTTTCATTCGATAAACTGTTTCTAAGTTTTGTTTTTATTAAGTTTACTTCGCTGAATGCTCTTTCACAATCTGCACTAGAATGGGGCAAACATAACAAATTTAAGGCAAATTGAGCCAGTGTTTTATAATTCTCAAATTGTTTTTTGATGATGCCCCAAAACTCGTCGGTATTCATAGATAAATCAATTTTATCTGAAATGTTGAGAAAACTGCGCCATTCGTCATCTATTGCCTGCATCATTTGAATGTCGGGTTTTACGATTTTTGGAACAAGTATTATAAGCGGCTGTAAGGTAGGTACTTTATTCCTGTAATTACTAGCAACAGCATTGGTAGGTTCAATACAGTCTATTTTTGATAGAATGGGATCATCTAGGTCATATCTTTTTTAATTTCTTTAGCGCTTGTGACTAGAAAATGCCGACAGCGATGAAAAAAACTCCTTAGTGGCAGGAATCTGACGACGAAATTCAGGCTGTGTAATTTTGTTCATCACTCGGATTTCCAAATAAATTTGATCATCTTTTAACCATTTTTCTTGTCGTTCAATATCAATGGTAGAAAGCTCAGTTTTGTTGACATAATCACGATCCAAAATACACAGCAAAATATCTTTATACATTTCGCGCACCTTTTCGTTTAAACATGTAATCACTACTTTTTCCGATTGAAAAAGTTTATTGGAATTGGTAAATTTGGGCAATATCCAAGACAGGAACAGGTAATAATGCTGCATGAATGGATCATTTAAGCTATTAACTATCAGTTCTGTTGAAACAAGACGTTCATTCAACCAGCAGTCAGTAAAGAACAATTTTAATGCATCCCATTGTTCTAATAATCGATCTACAACCACCACCAATGACAACCAACGGGTTTGTGAAGGATGCAAAATCTTGTGAGGCGAAGCACTCACAAATTCTTGAAACTGTTGAAGGTGAAATTGTCTTTTTGAACTATTTTTAAAAACACTATATATCTCTCTCGCTAAATCTTCGCAGCGCCTTGGTAATTGTTTGCACGATTCAGATGCGCAAAGGTGTACAGAGTGGCAAACACATTTCATTACAAACATACCTGGCAAATTTTTCTTGAGTCTGCTCGCCACAGAGTTATTCCCACCCATCATCACGTTGCAACCGTCTGCACCAAAACCAATCATATTTTTTGTCGATATATCCCGATCAGAAAAAGACTTCATCAGTATGTTAAACAAATTTTCCCCAGTAGCACCTTCTTCTGCCGTTTTTTCATCATCATAGCTAAATATTTTGCAAAGATCCCAAAACTTACTCACAATTTTATTTTCTTCAACGTCATAATATATAACAATTATACAACTGGCCTTGTGAGTGCTGACATCTGTTGACTCGTCAGACGTAACACTGAATTTCTCAGTTTTAAGTTTTTCGGCTAGAGACGATTTTTCACTTTCACCTATTACTTCGGTGATTACAGCTGTAGCTTTTGTTCTTTTCATAGCAATTTTATGTTCCACTCCAAAATCTTCCAATATACCATTTATTAAATCTGACATATGATCTGCAGTTTGGAATGCAATATTATGCTCAGCTAGAAAACCCGCCAGCTTGATTTCAGTCGCTGTGACAACTTTATTTTTCGACATAACTCCTTTCGTAACAAATGCGGACATGATATTACGCTGTTTTGTTTTGCTTGGTATTGCAGACATGGCTTTCGTATGCTTTTGCCTTGAAGAATGTAATTTTAAAACTCCATATTCTGGAACCATTTCGACGTCACAAACAGTGCACCTGGCTTTAAATTGGTTTTTACCAGGCCCTAACCAGTCCTTAAAAAAAAAGTCTAGTTTTTCCCAATCAGGACGATACTTCTGTGCTCTGTGTTTATCCCTCTCTGCTACAGAAAACTCTCCTCTTTTAGCCAATTTCTTTTTTGGAGTACCTGGCGCAAGTCGCTCGTCTTCACTTTTGTCACACATTCTTGCCTGACCAAAAACCACAAACACAAAAAAGCACTGAAGACAGTATACAGATTCAAAGAGCATATATAAACTACGTACAGTTCGAGCGAGACTAACAAGAAAAAAGATTTTTTAAGAAATCGCAATTATTACCGAAAGAAAAAATAATAAGTTTCGAAAAAATGCAAACAAATACAGTCTTTAAATGACTCAACAAGGAGTCTTCATTCAAGTAAAAGATCTACGTACGCGTTAGGTTGTTGGGGAATTCCACGAAACTCATACTTGCCAGTTGAACACGTTCAATTCATTATGAAATGTTGCCAGATTTGCCAGGTATATAAAACTCGTACATTTTCCGTACGATCTTGGTCTAGCGATAGTACATGAGTAACAATGCCAAAAAATCGTACATCTGACAGCGCTGTCCCGAGGATATCATTGCTTGCGCCGTACTTTATACTGCTCGAATCCGTGGGGGCTTAGATTTATAGACCCACTTCTTTTTATCTCCTTTTAACTTTTACCCTTTATCTCTAATAATGAAATAAGTATATCGACCTACTTCGTTCTGAGTCTTGGGATCGATTTGAAGTTGAAATGCCAGAAATATGAATATATTATCATAGTTATTGTTTTTCGGATCTTGTGTGTCTGAATCCACATCCTTGGTTATCTTTGATTTATCGCGTATTATCGTTTTAGTAGTATTATTATTTATTCTGTGGTATTAGTGAAACATCGGCCATAGGTAGGTTAGGATAAGTGAGTGCGGCGCTATAAAGTCTGTGTAAATTATATTTTTCCATTATTGCGAAGTTGTGACTGTGGTCGAAAATCGGCTAGGAGGTCTTCTTCATCGTCATCTTTATAACATTAGAGAAAAACGAAAAATTTTAAAGTTTTCAAATTCAACTGAAAAATTAATGGAACTTTTTTGAACAAAAATATAAACACTTATTTCAAAATTTATTTTTATTAAATTGGGTTTTACTTTTGTTATTAATATTTAAATCTTTTGAGTGCACTGAAATTCATAGGATCAAAGTGGTGATGCCTATATTTTCTTTTTCTTTTTAAAGTCTCGTAGCAGTCCATTGCTGGACAGGGGCCTCTTTCGACGTCATCTTTGGCGGATTGACGATAGCAGCGCCAGACGTCTCGCACCTTCGACTCTGCTGCCCAACGCCGGTCTGAATTAAATGACATGGTTATACTGTCATCTATCGGAAGCGATAACATTTTATCGTCATTTACATAGTCATAATAATAATAATAATAATAATAATAAACAACCACACGCCCTGATTGACCATCTAATCACGTAGGGGGCGGACACACGAATGAGAAATTACTGGCGTGGCTAACGTGGCTCTGGAAACCCATAAATAAAATGGAGACTCGTTCTAAAAGTAAACGTATAGGGCCGCTGCCCGGGGGCGATCGCCGGGGTGCACCTGGAGCTGACGCTGGGTGTCACAGCATGCGATCCGTCAGCGGTGAGGAGTTGAACAGGCGGGCTCCCATCCACAAAGATACTACAGCCGAACTCATTGACGATGGTGACAGACTGACGGACAGGACAGACACCCCTGTAGATCCATATAGTCCAAGCACGGTATCATACACACTCTCGAGGCCAACATCACAATCCATACCATCGACACCAACACCTCCATCACCCCCTATTACTAGTTTAAATACATTTCCACCTACTCCGACCTTGAGTGCTGCGCGGGAGGTATCTACCTTCTTACCTGCGTCCACCAAGGCTGGAAAAGCAAGAGTTCGAATGAAATGGAGTAAAGAAGTAAATCTATTTATCATGAGAACTTATCTATACATTACTAAATTAGAGACCGATATGACCACGTACAGACAACAATTACACGCACATTTCACTCGACAATATCCAGAAATTACTGTTTCAGAACAAAGAATCTCAGACCAAAGAAGAACCATAGTTAGGAATAAACTTCTATCCCAAGAAGTTATAGATCAATTAAAAGAAGAAGTACGAACACAATTAATTCAAGAAGAAGCGACTAACAGCTATGTAGAAAGTAATATCACACAAAACACAAGTGAAAATGATCGCCAAGTACAACCACAATTGCTTAGTCAATCACAACTCATTTATACACAATCTCAGCCATGCGACCATTCACAAATCTGCACACAAATATCACACATATCCACACAAACCGAAACCGTAATCCTAACACTAGAAAATGACATTGAGACCATAGTTGTCCCAGATCAACACTTATCAACAGATACATATATTCAAGAAATCAATGAGAAATTTAGAACAACAATAACGTTATACTCTGGGATGGATCCCGCAGCGCGACCAAGATTACCGAAACTTAAGTACACACCTAACCTGTTTCAACTGGTTAATTTATTTAATTAAACTATACTCACACAATATATATCTGATGACACACAACTTATAGACATACATCTACTTATATACTGCACAGCGGTAGTAATATCCGAAGAATTGAACTTTAAAATCACAGACAATGCAAGAACTACAAGAACAAGACAAAATACAGAACCAGCATGGCAACAGAGACTAGAAAAAGACATTGAAAAATTAAGAGCAAACATAGGTAGACTCACTCAGTATATTAACGGTTGTAGATCTAATAAACTAGTCAAAAAAGTAGAGGTCATATTTAGGAATAATGCTACGCATACCAGATATGAAAAGAGTAACACAAGACCTGAAGAATTTTTAGACACGTTAAAACAAAAGTTAGCACTTAAAGTTCATAGGCTCAAAAGGTATAAAAAAGCACAACAGCGCAAAAAAGATAACGTCACATTTGCCACAAACGAAAAATTGTTTTATAGAAACTTACACAAACCACAAACAGACACAATCGATGAACGTAACACACATACACCTAACCTACCTACAAAAGAACAACTAGAAGCATATTGGGCGAGTATTTGGGAAGAGAAAAAACAACATAACGACAAAGCATCTTGGATAATTGAAGAGGAAGCAAAATGGAGAGATATTGACGAAATGGAATTCGAAGAGGTAACAGAGTTAGACGTAACACTCATTACAGCTAGGTTACACAATTGGAAATCGCCTGGTGTAGACAAAATTCATAATTTTTGGTACAAAAAATTAACATCTCTACACAAACCTTTAGCAAGAAGTTTAACAGATATAATAACAGGACAACAGAACACTCCCGAATTTATTGCAACAGGAATTACTTATATGCTACCTAAAACAAAAAATTCACCTCAGCCTTCCCAATACAGACCAATTACATGCCTACCCACAATTTACAAAATACTGACATCTGCAATCACAAAAAAAAAATTCAGTCGCACATTGAACACCACAATATAATAGCAGAAGAACAGAAGGGATGTAGACAGGGCCACATGGGATGTAAAGAACAGCTGATAATTGATTCCACTATTCATAAACACGCCACCTCTAAAAATAGAAATTTACATTGCACCTATATTGATTATAAAAAAAGCGTTTGACAGTGTTCCTCATTCATGGTTATTAAAAATATTAGAAATTTATAGAATAAACCCGAAAATAATCGATTTCTTACGCCGAATAATGTTACAATGGAAAACAACACTACAAATAAATTGTAACCAAAATACTGTCACCACGCGACAAATCTCAATCACAAAAGGCATCTACCAAGGTGACTCCCTGAGCCCACTGTGGTTCTGTCTCGCCCTAAACCCTCTGTCTCATTTGCTGCAGAGCTGCGGGGCCGGATATTGCCTCAAACTTAATACAGACGAAACAACAATATCGCATCTTATATACATGGACGACATCAAATTATATGCAAAAACAGACAAGGATATGAAGAAATTAATAGATATAACAACAAAATTCAGTAGCGATATTAATATGCATTTTGGTTTAGATAAATGTAAAACACTTCACATTGTAAGAGGCAAAGTAAGGCCCGGCGACTATGTAGTAAATGAAACGGAGGCTATTACAGCAATGGAATCGACTGACTTATACAAATATTTAGGGTATGTCCAACTTAAAAGTCTTGACCACGTACGAATTAAAAATTCTCTCGCTACGGAATACAAGAGAAGACTTAACGCCGTTTGTAAAACTCAACTTTCAAGTAAACATCTCATCAAAGCCATTAACACCTATGCCATTCCCATATTAACGTACTCTTTCGGAGTTATAAAATGGTCCAAAACTGACGCAGAACAATTAGAGCGAACTACACGTACAACACTCACGAAACACAACAACCTACACCCTAAATCCGCCATAGAGAGACTAACAATAAGACGAGAACATGGAGGGAGAGGCCTAATAGATATCCAGCACCTATGGCGGAAACAAGTTAGTCGATTAAAATCATTCTTCTATACAAAATCCCATACTAGCAATATTCATAAAGCCATCGTAACGAATGATATTAACTACACTCCACTTAACTTAAGCAATCAGATTGAACCCCAAAACACTACCAGTGATAACCCAGAGACACACAAAATTGACGAATGGAAGAAGAAAGTTCTCCACGGTCGGCACCCTCATGACTTAGAGCAATCCCACATAAATAAGTTAGCTTCAAATAAGTGGCTGAAAATAGGCAACTTATTCCCAGAAACAGAAGGATTTATAATAGCTATTCAAGACCAGATCATAAACACAAAAAATTACAGAAAATATATAATCAAAGATCCTACAGTAAATAATGACAAATGTCGCAAATGCCACACACATCCAGAAACCATTCAACACATCACAGGCGCATGCACAACTCTTACACAGACTGACTACACTCACAGACACAACCAGGTGGCCAATGTCATTCACCAAAAACTAGCACTCAAACACGCACTCATTCAAGATGCCACCACTCCGTACTACAATTATACACCAAAACCTACTCTAGAAAACACCACACATAAACTTTTTTACGACCGCGGCATTCTCACCGATAGGACAATCCACTATAACCGACCAGATATAATTCTACAAGATAAAATAAATAATATTACTTACCTGATAGACGTTGCGGTCCCCAACACACACAACTTGCAGAAGACGATAACTGAAAAAGTTAGTAAGTACGCAGAACTTAAAGACGAAGTGACTAGAATCTGGAAACAAGAAAAAGTATATGTGGTCCCTATAGTCCTCTCCACAACAGGTGTCATCCCAAATCATCTCCTCCGTAGCTTAAAATTATTACAACTAAAAGAAACTCTATATATTACACTTCAAAAAGCAGCTATATTAAATACATGCAGAATAGTTCGGAAATTCATGCAGATAGAAGAAAACGAAATAGGACCTCATCAAATCACATGAACTACACTACACACAACACGCTGCATTTGCTTTGGCTTCGGCCCGTAAATGTAGTTGAAATCCAGCCTAGAGCTGAGAAGTGAAAACACTTACCGTAAAAATAATAATAATAATAATAATAATAATATATATAATTATTCCACAACTATCACACAACGCCATCTAGTCCCAAGCTAAGCAGAGCTTGTGTTATGGGTACTAGACAACTGATGAAACATACTTATATATTTCTAAATACATAAATATAGATAAATTACACCCAGACACAGAACAAATGATCGTGCGCATCACACAAACATTTGTCCTGGGGTGGGAATCGAACCCACGACCTCCGGCATAGCAGTCAGGGTCACTAACCACTAGACCAGCAGGCCAGTCATATTAGGAAGATTGTGAAGTGCAGGTACGCGGTGCAAAGTAAGTATTTCCAAAAATACTATCCGTTTCTTACCGCTCGTTCTGTATCGGCGTTTCGTGCGATAGGGAAAGCTGCAAGTCTTGAAGGCAATTGCCTACATTCCCTTTTTGAAATATTATTTTGGAGGATTACGCTTTCAACCCTCTGAACCTTTACAAAATGAGACAATTTTGGTCTCATTAGATTCAGTAGACCTGAATTCTGTACTGTTTCTGTGTTTTTCTTTTTTAGTAATTCAGTTTAGTTTAATTTAAAAATAAAAACGCTCGAGGAAATTTTTTAAGTGAAAAATATAAATATTTATTATTTATTTGTCGTATCTCCTCAGTTTCAAGGCACTCCCCTTGTTGCCTCAGCCAGTATCGGAATGCTCGGCATCGACATATCGAGTGACGTGCAGTTTCGTGGTCACTTGGAAGAGAAGGCCAAATTGGCTCAGCAGAGCGGGACAGTGTTTCATGCCGGCACACCGACTGCAACTTTACAAGGCGCAGGTTCGGCCGCACATGGAATACTGTTCCCACCTCTGGGCTGGAGCTCCCCAGTACCAGCTCCTTTCACTTGACCGCATTCAGCGCAGAGCGGCTCGAATCGTCGACGACCGAGTGCTTTCCGATCGGCTCGATTCTCAGGCGCTGCGAAGAGATGTTGCATCTCTTTACATTTTCTTTCGCATATACCATGGGGAGTGCTCTGAGGAATTGCTCGGATTAATCCCAGCCGCCAAATTTCGTAAACGCACTGGTGGAGCCACGTGTTTAAGGCTGCCGAAGTCTAGTTCCCCGGTCGAACCTTAAACCTATTACGCGAGATATTAACTAAAGTGGACTGTATATGCGGTTGCTTCTACGCTTACGTAAAGGCGACTACTATAGCATGCGGTATAATGCACTCGCTCTTCCCTAAAACTAAACTATTATTGTGCCAAATCGCTGAAAAGGAATCCTGCCTGATTAGGAAAACACAAATTGGAGCGGGTTAAACTATATTATCAGGCAGGCGGTAAATAAAGGAATATTGACTCACCGGGGTTTCTTCTATCCTGTTGAGCACTATAGCTGCAACTTCTAGAACTTCTTCTGGAACACTCCGGAGAGAGGCGGTGCGCGACTATATCTCACACGAGGTGAGGCGGGTTTCCTGGAGCTCGACTGCTTCCAGGCTAAAGCGGTTTCTACTAGCGGTGTGGTTTCAACGACGACTGCGGTGGAAAGAGAGGCCGCGCAACGGTCGCGCGTGCCTTATATGTCCTCGGCCCCGATGATTACGTGACATTCTAGAATCATCTTCTTGCCCCTCCCACCCCACCACCCCGATGTGTCGATGGAGGATCGAGGAGGGTATGAATGATATCGTTTTGTCGGAAAGGAACAAGCGGCTTGGCACCTCTACCGTCAAATATAATAATCCAATGGTTTTTTCTTTTTTTTTTCCGCGCAACCACGCACTACGCGGCAAACGTCCCGATACCATCCACACCATCTGGATGCTTGGCGGTCCACCACTGTACGTTTCACAAGGAGTTTTCTTCCGCGTAGGACCTCCTTGTGGAATAGTTTACCACCGGCGATTTTTCCGGACAGATACGACCTGGGGACCTTCAAGAAAAGAGCTTACTCCTTTCTAAAGGGCCGGCAACGCATCTGCAATTCCCCTGGTGTTGCGGTTGATCGTGGGCAGCGGTAGTCACTTAACATCTGGTGAGCCACATGCTCGTTTGCCCCCTCTTCTATTAAAAAAAACTTATATCGAACGCAATATTTCTTTAAAATAAAAACATTTGGACCTAGTTTTTCATTATAGATACAACATTATCTAAAAGTTATTGACATTAGATTATATTTACGGAGGGTAACACGTTTTCGCATTTAGTAAGAAAATTTACAGTTTCACAATCCTCTTAAAATGTTATCGTCTATTTAAGAGGGGCCAACCTCAAGATATAGGTATGCAATAAAAATAAGTATTTAAATCATACATAAAAAACTACAGTCGAATTCAAGATCTCATTTTTTAAAGTAGGATAAAATTATGAACACAGAGTTCAACTGCAAAAAATCCGTATCCGTATCAAAGCGAAATTTCCATGTACGTACTTTACTTTACTGTACGTACGTTACTGTAGGCACTGAATTCGGCAATAGCCGTTCTGAAAGTTGTCACAGCTAACGTATTAAATCATAATTTACCATTTAGCACCGACAACAAGCCCCACTTGTCTGCCAACCAGTTGGTCGACTTCCTGAACGACGTGCAACGGGACCCACGACTCAACGAGATATTGCATCCGTACGCAGACATCCAGCGCGCTAAGGACCTCATTAAAACCTACGAGTACAATAAGTATCATCAACAGAGATCACAGCTGACCTTCGACGGATTCCTCAGGTGGGTGGATAATAAGCGTTATATACGTATAATATGTGGATTGTGGATACATGAAGTCCGCCAACACGCTCTGGATAACAGAATTGAACTGAACATAGGCTGATTATAATAGCAGAATTTTTCTTTTAATATTAAAAGAGATTTAATTTTTATGTTTAAGATTTTTTAAATTTTTTGATTGTTAGAATGCTTCTAATTTACGAGATACTCCCCTCGTACTCAATCATATTCTAACTACGCGAGTACCAACATGAATGCATTCATGAAATACCATCAGAGCGGATCTCTCCGCCCGAATCAACACATTTTGGGTCGTCCAAGCAGAATACACCCTCCTTTGAAGTTGAACTACAAAATATTCATCCTAAAGGAGACAATCAATTTTTGTATGTAGAATGGACATACTACAAATTTTAAAGATTCCCAATGAAATGCATGTCGATTCGTTCCTTATAATCCATAGATTACAATAATATTATTATATTAGTTTTACTGCGTCTAAACGGAGTCCTGAGAAATTAACAAATAAAATGTGAATATAACAATAACCTAAAAACAAACTGAAAGCGATTTTCTAGTAGAATTCATCGGTATTATAAGTTAAAATAGGGCACACTTGAATGATAGTACATATAAAACAAAGCTATATAAAAACAAAGTTATATTCAACATTTATAGATACCTTCTGTGTACTAAATATCGGGAATTTGTCAATAAAACAAAAAATACAAATTATTCCTCTAAATTTATTTTATCGCCTTCAAAGTAGGCCCCATCGCTTTCAATACAACATCTCCAACGCTTCACCCAGTCTTCCATACATTTTTCATAGGCTATTTGCGGTGTGGCCTTTAGCTCATTCAGCGAATTTTTTGTTATGGCTTCTATCGACTCAAAACGTTTTCCTCGAAGTGGTAATTTTAACTTGGGAAATAAAAAAAAGTCAGACGGAGCCATATCAGGTGAATACGGTGCTTGGTCGAGAACTTTTGTTGAATTTTGACGTGACAACGTCTTATAAATTGGTTTGCCGGGTGACACTTCAAGAAACTGCGTTACGCTCCGCTCACGTTATGCGCTCACAATGAGAGCGAGTGAGAGGCACGCGTCCCTTCCACTCGGGCATGGTTAGCCCGCCTAAGAGCGAGAGAGACAGACGTAAAAAGTGTTATTTCATCCTTCTTCCTACTATACGAATGAATATTCACATTAAAATTATTTTACCACTCAAAGTCGTTGTCACGTAAAACTTTCGCCCGTATACCGACTTTACAGGCAACCAATTTTTTTCGCTAAAAACTCTTTCACTATAATGGCTGTGTGTGATGGTGCATTATCATGGTGCAGCATCCATGAGTTGTGTTGCCACAAATCTGGACGTTTTCGGCGGATACTCTCACGCAAACGCTTCATGACGCCTAAATAATATTCTTTATTCACTGTTTCTCCCTTTGGAAGGAATTCGGAGTGAACCATACCACGGTAGTCAAAAAAAAACTGTCAGCATCACCTTGATTTTGGAGCGACTTTGCCGCGGTTTTTTGGGTTTCGGCTCGTTTTCGAGACGCCATTCTGAAGACTGTTGGCTTGTTTGCATGTCGTACTCATAAACCCATGTCTCGTCGCCAGTTATTATACGTTTCATAAAGGTCGGATCCGTAGAAGCTCGGGAAACCATGTCTTCAGCGACATGCTTTCGCTGCGCTCTTTGAACAAAATTGAGCTCTTTTGGAACTAGTCGAGCGGCGACGCGTTTCATGCCTAAAATGTCGATGAGAATGTTGTGGACGGACTTAAAAGATATGTTCACCTCACTAGACAACTCTCTCAGACTCATACGTCGATTTTCGAGCACTAGCTTCTTGATTTTGTCGATGTTTTCTTTGGTCGTAGCGGTTGAAGGTCTACCAGAACGAGGCAAGTCTACTACTACTTCTCGGCCTTCTTTAAAAGCCTTATACCATTCATAAGCCCTTGTTTTCGATATACACGATTCGCCGTAGGTATTTCGCAACATTTTTAGTGATTCGCCACATGAAATATCATTCGAAACACAAAATTTAAGGCACACTCTTTGTTCAACAATATTTTCCATTCTAAAAATCGCCGAGAACTCAAAACTATGACCAACAAAAAGTGTAGTTTAAAACAAATTAAATGACAGATCCCGCTCAAACTTTGCGCGCTAAATCAGTACAGTGCTACCAACATGCAGTAAAAGAAATTAGAACGACCTCTTTTACGCGGGTCTTTTTATTGACTTTTAAATCGATGTAAAACTTTTCACCAGTTCCAGCAAAACATAGTGCCTGTCTGTGCACAAATGTCGTATGGATTCTATTTTAGACATTTATTGATTGATTGTGAGTGTAAGTTCCATATACCAAGATGGCTAAGAGATAATATGTCTATATATTATTTATAATATCACCAACACACTAGGTACAGAAAAAGAAACCTTTTATTCAATTTAGATTATAAATAATACTTATTGAAAGTCACTTTTTTATTTACTGGTTCGGAAAAAACCTCTTTCCTGAAGAAAGCCAGCAAAATACCCAGTGGAACTTTTTTTTTAAATAACAGCTTACAATCATATACGTTATAATTAACAACACAGAACAAATTAGAAATAGCCCTTACCCTCATTATTTATTATCATCCATAAATTACTTTATATTATAGTAACCCTTTTTATAGAAACTTAGTTTAATAAAGTTTTTGAATTTTGATGATTGACTGAGATAGACAGACAGGAGCGGTGTCAAAACTTTGTTTTAATATGTTTTGGTTGATTAGTAAGTACTTATACATCATAATAAAATTAACATGCTTATCCATAATGATAAATAGTGAGGAAGTAAGATGTTTTAAACTGTTTGTGTAAGGATTACAAAAACACAGGCATAATTTAAATGTATTTTTTACTAGCGATGCGCCTCAGCTTTGCACTGGTGATTTATGGATCACGACAACAGTGCCATCTACCGAGTCCAAATGTTAAATATAAACCATCGAGGGATCCATTCAAACACACAAGCATTTTCATTAAAATTGGTTGGATAGTTTCTTATGTTTTATCTATAATGGACGTAGGTAGAAACATTTTAGTGTTAGATATATTCCAGAAGGTTTTTTGAAAATATCTTGATGGTAACATGCCCATTCATTGAGCTAATATGTAGTACGTACTAGAGGCGACACTGCATTCAGCTACTATGTTCCATTCAACTGCGGTGCATACACTGCACTTTAATCAGTCACTCGCTAGGCGCTTGTAGAGTTGACACGTGTTGTGTTGATTTAAAAAAAAAATCTCGTGATAAAGATATGCCGTCGTGCGTACTTAGATATTGCACAAATAATTCAAGAAATGTCAGTAAAACTAGGGAATTACTTTTCATTGGTTAATAAGATACTTAATCAATAAAAAAGTATTATAAATTAGTAATAAAACAAATTATTCCTAAGACGTCATCTTGTGTCACATAATATAGATTATGAAATTAATTTGTTCCGATGCGACATTTCTGTGGGTACTTAAATATAGGACGAATATATTATAATACACATTTTTTTTTGTAGAAATATATATGAGTTATCATAATGAGGCCAAATTTTTTATATTTAAATCTGCTAATTATTCTTATATTTTATTTTTAAGTTTCCACATCAAAGTCAAAGTGGAATAAATTCGTCAATTTTTAACTCTCGCGTGTCCAGTATTTATGAACGGCTCTTATTCTAATTTAAATAAATATATTTGTAATTTAAATGTTATATTAAAAAGTTTTGTTAAACATACATTTAGTACGTTTTTTTATATTTGAGATAGATACATTTTAAAATATTGAGATAAAAATATCATTAAAATGTAATTGTGATATAATATTATATTAAATAAGCAAATATAATATACAAAATAAATGACAAAATTTAAAAAATTGTTCTCGATATAATTTACCTATTTAACAGTACAATATTTTATTACCTACTGATCATTCTACCTATATTTATTCTATGATAAGAAAACCAACCGCGCGAACACAGAGTAGCGCACATTTTTTGTTTGAAATACATAGCTGTTCTAGTACGTAAGTACATATTACTTCAATGTGCTCATTTATGATTTTGTAAGCAATCAAAAGGGCATTTTCAATGATAATAGATATGATAATTTCCATACACTTTTTGTCTCCGCAAGCTTTCAGCCTGCAAGGCATACAGATTTATTCTAAGCGAACCACCAGAAAAGAAGTTAATGAATATTGTAAAGGTGTCTTAACTAAATAATAATTCTTATCAATATATTATTTTTTCTATATTATATAGGAATCAAAAGGAGATTTTTAATAATAAGAGATATGAGATAATGCCTTCAATGTCAATAAACTATATTTCCATATTTCTGTCAGCATTTTCTTATCTTCTTATCTGCCTGTTCATATGTTAAATAAAAAAGAAATTGTTATAAATTATACAGCATTAATCACCTTCAGCCGATCAAATACAGAAGCAGTAATTATTGATTAACATCAATGATATTCAACTATGTAAAAGTTGTATCACATTTTATTTTCACTGGTTTCATGTACATAGGAGAAAAAGATATTATTGTTATATTAAGTAGGTCTGATTCTAGATGACAAAATTATATTCCTTTCTGCAGAGTGAACAACACAACTGTCTAAGCATAACATATATAAAAATTACACTTTCTTATGCAAACTATTATTATAGAAACTTTATATTTGCTTCTAGTACAAATAATTACTACATTTTTACACATAAATATATGTACCATTTATGTTGCCGATATAAATCCAGGATACGTGTCTGGCTTAACAAATAAGTTATTTAGTATTAATCAACTTGCTGAATACATAAGGTACCTATTTGTACAAAAATGCAGTTAAATGAATTGCTCTTCAAAACCGATGAAGTTGTATCAAATAGAGAAGCTTCCTTAGCCCTCAATCCAAACATTCTGATTCTCTTTTAACATTATAATACCTTCTTTTGTGTATTTATTCTATTTATTATATTTAGATTTTACTAATAACATAAACTAAATACTTTGCCACTTTTAACAAACTATCTAAGACCTGTTTGTTACTTATATTTGTTTGAGGTAATTCAACAAACTTAATAATAGATTTTCATAAATTCTAGGTGTGAATAAATAAACTCTTATATTAATTAACCTAAACTCGTAAATGTACCTACACCTAACTTGTAATGTGCTCCAACCATGTTTTATTTCACTCGAGTGAATCGAGTGATAATTAAAAAATAATCATAATAAATTTGTCCAACTCGATAATCGATAGAAAAAAAATTTTACCGAGTTACCGAGTTAACTCAGCGCATCATATAGATTCAGAGGGTGCTATATAGATATTACTTCACAAATTTACTTGTATATAATATAATACGTCGCTGCGGGTGACATCACAGGTTGCATCCAAATTCAAACTTGCATGTGGCATGTTATAAACAAATCTGAACTTAGTTTGATTTGTGATATTGATTTATTATTTTAATTTCATGTTGCCACATATTACTTATTTATAAAGGTTCATATTTAAAAATGGTTTAAATAAAGTAATCGCTACTCTCAACTCTAGTAATAAACTTTTCCTCGATGCAAGGTCTATAAATAGTAGATTTACTCAAAAACTAGTGTACAACTAGAATGACATACATACATAAATTAAACCGAGTGGCTCGAGTCACAAAATTATACTCGAATCGCATCTTTATCTTACGTCAAATGCAGTGTTTGTCTACAATTTAGTGATGAAATCGACATACTAATTCGAGCAATTTATTGATATATTATGTAATAAATAAATTGATGTTAGGTAATATGTTTATAATGTTATATCAATTTATGTTATATATAATATAAATTGATTAAGTATACTTTGTGACAGTCAAATTATTAATAACATTAAAACTTAAGTCATAACGTTATTATTTTATGAAGATTGTCGATACGCATACCAAAAATAATATATAACTACCTGTTAAGTGTAGTAATAATAATTGTGTTATATGGAAGAACAATTATAAAAATAATTTGTGACAAATTGACAAGGCTTCGTTCGGCTAATTTGAATTGCGTAACTCGAGCTTAAAATCGAGTTACCTGAATTTCAACTCGAGTCGAATATTTTCCGCGTTATCACGGCACATTTCGAAGACAATTATTTTTTAATTATTACATTACCTTAGCCAATGATCTGAACACGAATATCAAAACAACTCTTTTTTTTACATTGGTTGATTCCGTTTAGGTTTTCAAAAAATATTTATGTTATATATATTAATAAATTGGTATCTTTTTTTGTATATGATATTATTGCGTGTCGCTAAAATTTCTAGTGGGCCCAAAAATGATTGTCTCCTTTCTATATTTTAAAAGCTGCAAATATAAAGATTTTTTTTTAAATCTGTACGATTTATGTATTTATTTGTTTTAAATGAGTGGTAACTACACTTTTTTTAGTAATGTGAACTGAACTTTCACTTATTATTGGTATTTAAGTTCCAGGTTTTAGATTGTTGCTTTTGCTATTTACAGATTGAATAGGTATCTACGCCATATATCATTACTCCAACGTAACATTTCTTTTGTTTTTTTTTTTCTTTTTGTATAAATAGTGTGTGGCGCAGTTTTGCCGTAGCAAAATTTTCAAATATCGTGTTGGGTTTGCAAACTTGCCATGTTTGTATGAAACATATGCTTTTCGAGTGCCGTAGTATAAAAAGAAAAATAAATCAAAGAAGAAAAAAAAATGCCGGCCAACACATTCACAATGAACCGATATTGGTAAGCGTACTATGTGACATATGTACACATACGTACTTTTGTGACATCAACAATGTTCATGACGAAAATTAGACATAACCTGTTGAAGGTGTCTTCGTCCGTAATAAAATATTTTATCCAAATTTTCTAAATAATACTGCGAGAAATTACAATGTGGGCGGCCATTATTGACCCCAAGTTCTTGGAGGGAAAGCCATGTTCGTGAAGTAGTTTGCCACCGACATTTGCAACGCGTTGAATCGTTAAGCGGTACTTTCTTCAAGGTTTTGATGGGAGTACTTCGGAATCGGTTCCTGCAATTTTACGGAATACAACTTTCGTTTACGGCATTGAACATGGGCTACTTTTTCACCGAATGGACTTTAAATTGGTAATTTAATTCCAATAAATGTATTGAAATCCCTTGCATTAAAGACATACGAGAAAATTTCCGTAGTTTATGCTATTCTAATAGAGATTTTCACAAATATTTACCCCATAGCCGTAGATCACGTGAATAGCCGCACTAATGGTTGCGCTGGTGACGCGTTCAATTCTCATATTGATTAGTGAAGACGTAAGACTTTAAAAGCGAATCTAGACTATAATTTACTGCAATTTCGCCTATGTCTAATATGGCGTAACTAAAATAATGTTATGTGGCACTGAGTTGTATGTTTGCCTATTTAATGTATTCTCTGATGTAGGTAGTTTATCAAGAAGCTTATGTTTGTATGTAATATGTTGACGATTTATCTTTTCAAACAGAAACATAACAAAAATACTATTATTTTCCTTAATAATATCGTGAAAAAAATCAGAGATATATATGCGAGATATGCATTTTTTTAACTCATACCACAGAAAAGTACATTAACGAATGAAATGCATTTTAATACTGTTTGTCTGTGCACTTCTACAATCATTTCCAAGCGATTAAACGCTGGCTTGGCTGCAGTATAGCTTATGACATTAGTTATCGATAGTAATTGAAAATGAAATTGTATCGATAAGGTTGTCATTTAAGTGCACTCGTCTGCGATTGAAATCGATTTGATTCATGTTGAATCGTGGATTGATTTAGTGTGTCTATACATTGTCATTTATTGTTGTGATATGATTATGAACTCTTGTTACTATTATGTATTGTAAAAATCAAAAAAATATTTGCTAAAGTATGACTAGTTCAAAAATTTTCGCAAATAAAATTTTGTTTTTCAAGTTTTTTTGCATCCATAATAAAAAAAGAATTTGTTCTTATGAATGTAAAAGAGACAAAGAAAAGTTAGGTATTATGTAATATGTTGACGATTTATCTTTTCAAACAGAAACATAACAAAAATACTATTATTTTCCTTAATAATATCGTGAAAAAAATCAGAGATATATATGCGAGATATGCATTTTTTTTAAAAAAATCAGAGATATATATGCGAGATATGCATTTTTTTTTTGGGTTCCCCAGGTGACGTACTGAATAAATTTTTTCATCTTAGCTTAAACTATCGCCTAGTTTCCATTATAGATTGAAATAAAAAATCGTTCTATTAATACTATAGTTTATGTTCAATATTGATGACTATAATCTTGACTCAATATTGATATTTTAATAAAGTCAACCACACAACAAAACGAAAAACCAACTGTTTTACACTGTAATTTTAGGGGATTGTAAGAAGTAATATACCAATTTTTTCCCAATCTGCTAACTTCACTTGTACGCGAACAACACTGGTTTTTAATAAATATGGCGACCCCCGACGTTGGAAAATACATCCAAACACGCTGATCGCAAATCCCACAGCCCACGAAATAGTATCAGTACCAGCTTAGTTGTTCTGCGTTCACGTATCTGGGCAAATCTTTCAAGAAATGTCTTGATCGGGGGATTTTAATGCCTGATATAATTAAGTTTTTTTTTATGTGGTACCACTCTCTTCTTTTTCCTCCGCCAAACAGCAGTGCGTGTACTAGTGTGTTGCGGTCTGAAGGGTACCTATAGGTTATAATTACGGCTGTGAGGCATTCCATCTTAGTCCTTAGATATGCTAATACTTAGCCACTTACTATCAGGTGGACTGTAAGTTCGTGTTTCTTCAATTTTAAAAGGAAACAACCTAACTAACGCGAAGTAACATGAAGTTATATACAGTTTAAATACGTCACACTGCTGGACACTGGCCTCTCATTCCTGAGAGGGTTTTAAGACAAGTGAATGTCCGCCACGCTACCTCAATGCGTATTGGTGAACTTCACATGTCTCCGAAATATTTTTTATTCTTATTTTTCACACATGGAGATTTCCTCACGGTGTTTTCTTGGTAACATAGCGGGAACTATTTTTCCAAACTAGATTCCTAATGTCCGAGGACAACCCGATAGTGGCGCCCAGCAAGTTGGACCTGTGCGACGATATGGAGCAGCCGCTCGCGCACTATTTCATCAACAGTTCGCACAACACCTACCTCACCGGTCACCAGATCACCGGCAAATCTAGCGTCGAGATATATAGGCAGAGTCTGCTCGCTGGATGCAGGTGAGTTTCTCTGCCTCATTAACCTAGGTGATAAATAAGTTATGTTCTGCTTATTTTTTCTGTTTTAATGACGTATACCGAAGGGGAGTTATAACGAGTCTTTGGTTGTTCTTGTTTAGGAAACCACTTTTTATTTTTGTTACAGTTTAAACTTGCGTCCTTTTTACTTCAGACGTTGTTTCGTTAATCCATATAAACCTGTGTATCTTATGTAGTTGCATCTGACATCTAATTTTAATACTCTTTAGTGCAATTACTTTGAATTCTATTTTTCTAACTATTCTTTTTCAGTCTAGTTTTAATTAAAAATATCATGAACTTAATATTGTCGATACAAATTAAGTGAAATAAGTATAAAATTTAAACAATTCAGTACTCAATGTCGTTCAGATTTTTTGAACTTGAACCAATTGTAAATTCTTCTGTATACTGACCAATGGACACGTTTGTATTATATTTTCATATATTATCATGAGTAATAACTTTTAGTCACAAAGAAGTTAACTATGTCGTTTTTATGTAGTAGAATCACGCTGCAGCTATTTCGGGTTGTGGCACGAGTGGCTCGGCTCGACCGGGGTATTACCATGCTCTCACAGTATTAAGGTAAAATAGCAGCTAAATGTGTTTCGTATGGTGAGTGTCGAGATCCGGAGAACCTTTTTTTAAGAAGGAGGTATATCATCTTAGTCCTCAGGGGTAACAATGCATATACATTTTGATTCTTAAGCGAGGATAAATGTAGATGTCTAATGATTTCTTATATTTACGCGAACACTACACATTGAAATAATACTAGTTTTAACGGAATTTATCGCGTATATTTAACTTTTTTACCCGACGTTTCGAGAGCTTTACACCAGTACGGACTGGTAATTGCAAATAAAATACGCCGATTAGAAGATCTAAAGACTAAGCGCGCAAGATATCTAACAGCCTTAAATTTCTTGAAGAGATGTCGAGACCATAATCTCATTCCTACGTGTGTCAAAATATCCACCAAAAAGGACATTCGAGGAAGCGCTAAGATCTTAAATCAGGCAAGTAAAAAGTTGTTACGGGCGGTAATCCAACAAAAACGCTCCGATCTATATAACATAAATAAATCCATAGACACATCATCCAGTGAATTAAAGAAAGTTTTAACGACGTTTGATTATAATTTTTGCATGGAAACATTAAATAAACGCGAAATTAGTAAATATAACGAATGCAAAAACAAACATATAGAAAAATATCAAAAATTAACGGCCAAATCAAATGTCAAACATCCGAATCAATGCCAGAACCAAAAGCAACCATTGACAAACACAGATCATAGATTAATCGCGTTCTATAATCTGTCAAAACAAACACTGGATGATGCAACAATAAAGGTTTTATCCAAAGGACTAAACTATGCTATAACTCCTAGCAGATTACCGTACGAAGAAATTATCTGTAGTGTCGAGGACTGTTTATTTAAAAACAATATGCGGAAAGAAGATTTGGAGGCGATACGTCAAGACATTTCGTCTATGTTACGTCGATGTTCAGTGCCTAAACCGAATCTTCCCAGAGACGAATTTATAGCGTTAAAGAACCTACGCAATAAACCAGAACTTACGATTCTCCGCGCAGATAAGGGAAACGCCACGGTGGTCATGGATACGTCAGATTATAATTCTAAAATACAAGAACTTTTGTCGGATGTAAGTACTTATAAAAAGGTTAAAAATGACCCAACAAATAGCACACTAAAAACAACTAGTGACCTCATAAAGAAACACTCCGAAAAATTAAATCTGGACGTAAAATGGATAATACCTACGTGCGCCAAATCACCAAAGTTGTATGGGTTACCAAAAATACACAAGCCCAATGCTCCATTACGCCCCATAGTGAGCCAAATCGATTCACCAACTTACAGATTGGCTCAACACTTAGCGAAAATACTCTCACCGCTCAGGGGACATACAAGAGCACACATAAAGGATTCCTACCATTTTGTCAGCGAGATTAAAGACCTACGTCTGGCAGACAATGAAACTATGGTCAGTTTTGATGTGCAGTCATTGTTTACATGCTTACCTGTTGAAGACTGCATCTCAATTGTAACTAGAAGGCTGGAAGAAAACAACATGCCCGCAGAATATGCAGTATTACTCAGACACTGCCTTACATCTGGCTACCTATTGTGGAAGGAGGAGTTCTACAAGCAAGTAGATGGTGTGGCGATGGGCTCACCTGTATCTCCCATTGTCGCCGACATATTCATGGAAGACTTTGAGGAGAAAGCCCTGCTTACTTCTCCCATAAATCCAAGATTCTACAAGCGGTACGTAGACGACACTTTCACAATTTTACCTTTAGATAAAGTAACTGCATTTTTAGACCATCTTAACTCTATAAATTCTAAAATTCAGTTCACAATGGAGTTAGAGGCAAACAATTCCTTAGCTTTTCTAGATGTGTTCATCATCATCATCATTACAGCCTTTCACAAGTCCACTGCTGAACATAGGCCTCCCCCAAGTAATGCCACAAAGCACGGTCCTGAGCCACCTGCATCCATCGACTTCCTGCATGTCTTACCAGGTCGTCACTCCATCTAGTGGGGGGTCGCCCTACACTACGCCTACCGGTACGAGGCTGCCACTCGAGAACCTTTCTTCCCCATCGGTTATCGGTTCTTCGAGCTATATGGCCGGCCCATTGCCACTTCAGCTTACTAATCCGTTGGGCTATGTCGGTCACTCTGGTTTTACTGCGGATATCCTCATTTCTGAGTCTATCACGCAGAGAAACTCCGAGCATAGCCCTCTCCATAGCTCGCTGAGCGACCTTAAGCGTCCTCATACGGCCAGCAGTGAAGGACCACGTCTCAGATCCATAAGTCATCACTGGCAACACGCACTGGTTGTACAATCTAGTTTTTAGAGATTGAGGTATACCTGACGAAAAGATATGTCGTAATTTCCCGAACGCTGCCCAGCCGAGTTGAATCCGTCGATTGACCTCTCGGTCGAAGTTAGACTTACCTAGTCGGACTATTTGTCCCAGGTAAACGTACTCGTCAACAACTTCGAGCATAGTGCTCCCAACAACTACCGGCATAGGTGTGACATGGACATTGAACATGATCTTTGTTTTGTCCATGTTCATCTTAAGACCTATCCGTTGGGAGGCACTATTGAGGTCATTGAGCATAGTGCTTAAGTCCTCCAGCGATTCTGCCATAAGGACTATATCGTCGGCAAATCGAAGGTGAGTGATGTACTCGCCATTGATGTCAATACCGTATCCTTTCCAGTCCAGTAGCTTGAAAACGTCTTCCAATGCAGCGGTGAAGAGTTTCGGGGATATAACGTCACCCTGTCTTACACCTCTCTGCAGTTGGATAGGTTTCGAGCTCTGGTTCTGTACTCGGATAGCCATCGTAGCCCTACTGTACAAACACTTCAGCACTTCGATATACCGACAGTCAACTTGGCACCGCTGAAGGGACTGTAGCACCGCCCAAATTTCGACGGAATCAAAGGCTTTCTCATAGTCCACATACGCCAGGCAAAGTGGCAGATTGTACTCTTCAGTCTTCTGTACAATCTGCCGCAGGGTATGTATGTGGTCTATGGTACTGAAGCCTTTTCGGAAACCGGCTTGTTCGGGAGGCTGGAAGTCGTCAAGTCTGCGTGCGAGACGATTCGTAATGACTCTCGAAAACAGCACGTAGACGCGGCTCAGAAGGGAAATCGGTCTGTAGTTCTTTAAGAGAGCGTTGTCGCCTTTCTTAAAGAACAAGACCACCGCACTTCTGCTCCACGCCTCTGGAGTAGTGCCACCATGGAGGACGGAATTGAAGAGCTTCTGAAGGACTACAAGTACCGGTGTTCCACCCGCTTTCAGAAGCTCCGCTGTAATTCCATCCTCGCCTGGGGCCCTGCCGTTTTTAAGGTGCTGGAGAGCCATTCTAATCTCGCTTAGACTGACGTCCGGGATATCATCGGAATAGTGTCGGATAAGACTTGCTCTTGGATCGTTACTCACACTTGCGTGTGGCTCCAACGATGATGTGTACAGCTGCCCATAGAACCTCTCAATCTCACTCAAAATCTCAGGTGTCCCGGAAACGATGTTGCCACACTCAGTCTTCAGCTTTGACAGTTGGCTCTTTCTGGCAGACAGATCTCTGGCAAAGACTTTGGAGCCCTGGTTTCGCTCGATCGCTTCTTTAATACGAGTAGTATTAAAGTTGCGTATGTCTCGCCGTATGCATTTGGAGATCTGTCTGTTCAGTTGCCTGTATGCTGTCAAATCTGTTGACGATTGCAGCCTCATCTCCCGTCTAACAGCCATGAGATTAAGAGTGTGATCGGAGAGTTTTTGTGTTCTTCTGCGGCGGGTCTTGCAGAACTTAGCTCCGACCGCATGGACAGTTTCCACGAGCTTGTCGTTCATATCGTCCACTGCATTGCAATCTTCTAGGCACTGGAAGCGGTTACGTAACTCGAGCTGAAAGGTTTCGGGATTCTGGATTAGAGCACGAGGGGGACGGAGCGTTGACTTCATTAGACGAGACCTCTCCAACTTAACGTTTAGGTTCAGTGTGCCTCTAACCATTCGGTGATCGCTGCCAGTTTTCACCCTTGCGATCACTGAGACATCACTGAACAGTTGGCGTCTGGTCGTCATAATGAAGTCAATCTCATTTTTTGTCAAACCGTCGGGGCTCGACCAGGTCCACTTCCTGTGGGGCCGCTTCTGGAAGAAAGAGTTCATCATAAAGAGTCCCTCTTTCTCCATAAAGTCGGCCAGCTGCTGGCCCCTTCGGTTCCGTTGCCCTACTCCAAATTTCCCTACCTTCAGCTCACCGCTTTCTCTTGTGCCTAGTTTTGCGTTGAAGTCTCCCATCAACACCATGTAGTGAGTTTTGGAGGAATGTATGGCTCTGGAAATATCCTCATACATTTCCTCCACCTCCTCATCGGGGTGTGCCGAGGTTGGTGCGTAAACCTGAATGACCTTCAGCGAATACCGTTTGGTGATTCTGAGTATCAGGTACGCGACCCTCGTCGACACACTCCCAATCTTTACAACGTTGTTGACGAGAGACTTGTGGACGATAAATCCGACACCTCCTTGGGACAGATGGTCGCCCTCCCGGTGATAGAACAAGTTGCCGGACTCGAGGATTGCCGTGTCCTCCCCCTCTCTTCGGACCTCGGATAATCCAATAATATGCCAGCGCAACTTGTCTACCTCTTCTTCCAGCTCCAGTATCTTCTCGTCAGTCCTCAGGGTGCGTGCGTTATATGTTGCCAGGTCGAGTCGTCGTAGGTGGCAACCGAACCTCCACCGGAGATTCTTAGCACCCCCTGCCCCGCCGTTACCATGGTCGCCACCGTAGCCAGGAATAGCGGGGCCGCCGGGGACTGGGGGCCGTCTTTTTGTGTATTTGTTCATTGGGGGGTATTTGCCGTAGTTGCCACGCTTGGCGAGCGGGTTGGCAACCGCAGTTTTTTATTACGTCACAGTTGTTATCAGGAAGATGCTGCTGCCCATCTCCTGCCTGTCTCCCTCTGTCGCCTCTTACGACACCCACGGGAAGATATGGGGTAGTGGATATTCTTAACCGCCACTACACGGCAGGCAACTAGATGTGTTAGTAATTCGCAATCCTGATAACACCTTGAGCCATACTGTGTATAGAAAAAAGACCCATACAGATAGATATTTAAACGGTGATTCTCACCACCATCCTTCACAGTTAGCTACCGTGGGTAAATCTTTGTTTCAGAGAGCACGAGGGATCTGTGACAGTAAACACCTGGCTGCCGAGCTCCAACATGTCAAGCAAGTTTTGCATGACAACAAGCTTCGGGTCCCACGCCTACGTCACAGAGAATGAGTGAAGCCGGCCACAGTCGAGCGTGTACCTGCTGTACTGCCATATGTTAGAGGAGTCACTGACAAGATTGGCTACATCTTGAAGCGCGCTTCCATCAAAACATACTTCAAGCCGCCGAAGAAGATTGGTCAGTTTTTACCATCAGTCAAGTGTAACGTCCCTCTGCAAGATGCAGGAGTGTACAAGCTTGATTGTGAATGTGGTCTCTCCTACATAGGACAAACTAAAAGATCAATTAAAACCCGCGTCAAAGAACATATAGCTGATGTGAAGAATCGACGCTCCGGGAAGTCTGCAGTCTGTGAACATGTACAAGATCGCCCCCGTCACTACATCAGATTTGATAGACCACAAATCCTCGCTAAAGAACACCGATTCCTTCCAAGGATGATTCGCGAGGCTATTGAAATCAAAAAACATCCTAATTTCAATAGAGAAGATGGCTGGGTGCTACCATCTGCTTGGGATCCTATAATAAATAAAATTAAATCCCAACCCAAGCATACAACTGCAAGACTCCATGATACCATAAGCTCATACTGTGTAGATCGGAACAAAAGTTAAAATTTTAATCTATGGTAACCGCGGTTAACTATGACAGCTGGACGTTGAACATCTCAGTCCTTCCCGTGACCATGGGTGCTGTAAAGCTCTCGAAACGTCGGGTAAAAAAGTTAAATATACGCGATAAATTCCGTTAAAACTAGTATTATTTCAATGTGTAGATGTCTATATCTATGGGCCGTAGCATCCACTGACCATCAGGTTGACTGTGTGGTTGTTTGTCACCCATATTCTATATAAAAAAGTTAAAGGGTTAAACCCTGCAAATTTTGTATTGGACTCTGCATTTTATAGTAGGTATTCTATAAATAAATAAAAAACTTGATACTAAAACTTGAACGACGAATTTATCGAAACGAAATATTAATATTTTGATTTCTCTCTGACGTGTTGCGGCGATCAAAGAGATTCATTACGTCTTGTAAGAGTCGAACTATGAGACTGGCATGAACGACCTCGTGGCTTCCGGCAGATAGCAAAAAATATCTTATATATACCATTAATTTACCGTGCAGTGGCGGTATAAGAATATCCACTACCCCATATAATTCTGTTGGTTTCGAAAGAGGTGACTAAGAGTTACAAATTAGGAGATTGTCATAGCATTTTCCTAATAACCACTTAGAATAAAAATACTGCGGTTGTCAACCCGCTTGCCAAGAGCGGCAACCATGGCAAATATATAAGGCAATATATAGGCGAGGCCTACGGTCAGCAGTGGACTTTAAAAGGGCTGCACTGGTAACGGTAAATTACCCAGGCCGCCGACGGATCACGACATCTCTTCTTTCTATCACCAGTACGCCTGTCAAACGTGATGATAATGGAAAATGCTTCCTATAATTGAAGAATTTTTTTGCGTGATTTTTTTTTATAGGAGAGGGTACAAACGAGTATACGTTTCACCTGATAGTAAGTGATTACTACCGCCCATTAACAGCTGAAACACCAGAAGGATTGCAGATGCGTTGCCGGCCTTTTAAAAAGGAGTAGGCTCTTGAAGGTCCCTAAGTAGTGTCGGTCCGGAAAAATCTCTGGTGGTAGTTGATTTTACAAGGAAGTTGTGCGAGGAAGAAAACTTCTTTTAAAATCCGCAATCATGTTAAGGGAGGGGGGGGGGGGGGGTAGGGGAATTGGGCCTCCGGCCACCTACACTCACCGGACGAAATGCAAAAGCAATGCTTCTACGTGATAGAGCCATCCTGCAACTCAGTCATCTTATGTTTGTAGCACGAATGGGGAAGCTCGACCGGAGAAGGGCCGCGCTCTCACAGAATACCCGCGTAAAAAAGCAGCTTAATGCTGCTGTGTTTTGTATGGTTAGTTTGGAGAACCAGAGACCCTTTTTACTAGAAACGAGCCTTTTTATCTCAGTTCTCAGTGTTGACAACGCATTTTTAATCGTGGATAGATGGGTCTATGGGTCAAAACATCCTCTTACCATCAGGTGGGCTGTGTGCACGCGGTCGTCATGTTTTACCATCCTAATTTTAAAAAAAAAACGGCTCATGTCCAGCGTTCTTAAGCGTTGAGCAACTCTCAAGAGGAGCTGATAAATAAATAACGAATATAATACTATAACAGTTTTACACATACACGTCGCACATTTGCGGATCAGATTGCATTTAAATTGCTCATGTGTGAGCAGCAACGGGTTTAGATATCCTTAGTTATGCTTGTTTTCATGAAAAGTGCAGTCTTCGTCACGCTGAGTGAAGATTTGGAACGCACCCACTTACTACATTGACTTACTTATTTAATTTAAGAACGTTGCGTGGATCTGCGGACGGTGTATTTACTCAATATAATGTATATTATTGAGTTCTAAGTTAAATACTAGCAAGATACATTTCACTGTTGGGCATTAACCTATAATATTTGAGAGGATTATGTCTGAAATCGTCCCGTCACGGTTCCAATGACTATTGGCGGACTTCATAGTTCATATGTCCTCAAAAATTTTTTGAATAATATTTTAAATACATGTTTGTTTCACCGACGAACATGAAATCCGATAAACAGTTTTTGTGGTGTTTTTGTGGTTTGGTTAAATTCGGGTTGTTTACTTACTATGAAATTATGGTGACCCCGTTTATAGAAATATAAATTGGGGCATTTTTTATAATGTTTATACGAGTTTACTTTTTTAACTGTAATTAACACTTACATAATACTTTCGTTTACTAACTTCAATTAAACTTAAAATGCTTGTGCTAAGAGTTACTCAAGACATTACCGAATGGCAGATTCGAACCCATGATCTCTTAGTTTCACAGATCGTATCCTTAACTTATAAGTCACTACACGTTCTAATCACTTACTGTTGTTTATACTGTTACAAATGTTCAAAATGTTAGACATTTTGATTATATGATGATGATATGATATTATTTAATTCCCCTCTTATACTGTTGACTTATTACATTGTTTAACTAATTTAGTAATATTTTAAAGCACTTGCATGAGGTCGATTTGTCAGTGTCGTACGCGGTCAACGCTGCTTTTCCCAATAGTATGTTATGTTATTATATTATATTTACGACGCATACGGTGCGAATGTGCGGATAGTTGAGTAGTACTGTATAGATTTCACGAGTCGCGTACGGAGATGAAATGCGACCTTTGTGTTGTAGTTACTATTTGCAAAATTATTAAATATATATAAAAGTAAAAAAAAAATTAAACTTGACAATAAAACGAACTGTAGACTTCTAAGTATTTATTCTTCATCTTCATCTTCTTCTTTCTCGTATACAAAAATCAGTTGCTGTCCGTTAACCTCGCTAAAACTCGCAAACGGCTCGAGTGATTTTGATCAATTATTTTGTGTGTATTTGACCCTAACCTAATCTAACTCTAAATGACTTAAAAACTCAATTGGGCCCGGTAGGTGGCGCTGTTGTCGAGGTCCAGAAATGACCCGTGCGAAGTCGGGACGGATCGCTAGTTTGCAATATTTTCACGTGTTTGTTTGTAGTTAATATGAGTTATAAAGAAAATGTGTAAATTTTGCATTAATTTGGACAATGTGCACAATCACCGTAATTTGTCGCCCTTATAGCGAACACCACGTTTTATTATACCATTTGAATTCGTTAGTGGAAACTTGCCAAGGCTTTATGCGTGATATTTTCATTTTATGTATTTTATCTTTCATCGTTAAGTTTGCTACATTATATTTGTCTGTGTTTTTTTTTAATTATAAATTTGAATAATTGCTTGGGTAATGGCATTCTCTTTTACCCTCTTGCCTGAAATCTATTTAAAATATATACCTTGTTCTTCTTTGGACATGCGTCAATTCTGGCGTAAGGTTTGCCTTATTAAGCATGCTTGGATAGTCGCTTGAAAATCGCAATGCCTACGTTGGTTACATAAAGAAAAAGATCTAGATGTAAACTTTTATTTACGACTTTTTAAAGTATTATTTGTTTTCACACGTTATTTTCCGTAACATTTGTAACACTTTTTCATTCGTTCAAATCATTTTTGAAAACATGGACCATTGGTCTGAGGGCATGTTTTCGCGTGGTTGAAAGTTGGGCAGGGCCTCTCCTGGCTCCGTAAACGTAAAAAAATCGCATGGTGTGAGGTCTGGACTTTGTGCGGGATTACTCATTAAGAAAACAATCTAGATGTAAACTTTTATTTACGACTTTTTAAAGTATTATTTGTTTTCACATGTTATTTTCCATAACATTTGTAACACTTTTTCATTCGTTCAAATCATTTTTGAAAACATGGACCATTGGTCTGAGGGCATGTTTTCGCGTGGTTGAAAGTTGGGCAGGGCCTCTCCTGGCTCCGTAAACGTAAAAAAAATCGCATGGTGTGAGGTCTGGACTTTGTGCGGGATTACTCATTAAGAAAACAATCTAGATGTAAACTTTTATTTACGACTTTTTAAAGTATTATTTGTTTTCACATGTTATTTTCCATAACATTTGTAACACTTTTTCATTCGTTCAAATCATTTTTGAAAACATGGACCATTGGTCTGAGGGCATGTTTTCGCGTGGTTGAAAGTTGGGCAGGGCCTCTCCTGGCTCCGTAAACGTAAAAAAAATCGCATGGTGTGAGGTCTGGACTGTGTGAGGTATTGAGTTCCGCCTCACACTTTTTTGTGAGAAGTCTTTTACACATCAAGTGGGATTGAGCAGAGAGGAGAAAAAACGCATTAATTTTTTTGCCTGCATCTTTTGCTGTCATCTTCGAACACCTGTACAGAAAACTGTAGTTTTGATAGAATCATGCGTTCCATTGCGAAAATCCATTATAATAAAGATATTAATTAATTTGCAACCTTCCGCTAACTAAATACAATGATGTGTCTTACCTGGATTGAAGAGCACCTCCCGCCTTTCCTCAATTGCGTGCACTAATTCCGTCACCACTACTCCCAGCACCACTACTCCCGGTAACACTATTCCAGGAAAGACACACCATCGACGATAATACGACACGTGTTTCGCCTCTACACGAGGCATCCTCAGGCGATGTAGACTCTACGGCGGCTGCCCGCTAAGTGATCTTAGCTTAGCGGTCAACCGCCGTAGAGTCTACATCACCTGAGGATGTATCGTTGTTGGACCGTATGCAGGTCGGTAGATGGCTCTATTTTCGAAATCTATAAATCACCCGTGCGAATCCAGGGAGGATCGCTATTATGTACATGGATATTTTTTAACGTTTGCACCTGCTAACACCTTTTCACCCTCTTCCACGGTTGATTGACTAAAAATTGCTAACCAGTGAAAAGCACAAGCAGTTCACGTACTTTTTATTCGTCTTGTTTGTGCTACAGCTGTTTTTGCGACACAACACTCGCAGCCGCTACGGGTCACATGAAACTCCGACGCTCGACACTGACGCACTGTTTAACTTATTCAACTGTGGTCTACGTCGTTTGCTTACTTACTATATATAGCTCGATCAATCCTTCCGTCTCAAAGTTCATCGTGAGATTGCACTAAAAAAAGACTGCTAACAGAGTTAAAAATTGTGGCCACCACCGACCACTTGTCACCCACCTTGGCTACGGCCGGTGGCTTAATGTAGGCCACCATAAAGATTATCAAGTTTATATTGATTGCGAGTTTCAAATGAATCAAATGAAATTATTTATATGTAGCCCGGTGGTAATACCTGTAATTTTATTTTGGATGATTTTTAAAAATTAGTAATGATAATGATAAATAAATCAGTAACTTTTTAAATCCGTCCCTATTTTATATTTGTTGTTTGAGTTAAAGTCAATATACAGTTAATTTGCTTCATTAAAACTTTTCTCGTTTGAAACTCTTTTCGACATTAAAAACTACGTTTATTACTAGATTAGTTACCCCTATATCAGAAAGGGTGTGTGCAGGGAATTGTCCCGACACGGCGTTTTTATTCAGGTGTTTTGGAAATGATTTTCATAGTAGTCACGTTCATTTGGGCGCTTTATCGTATGATTTCAAGCTAACCAGTATACAATAAAGTTTGCCGTTAATTTTCTGTGTGGTGATATTAGAGATTCTATGAACATATCATGTCCCTTACTTATCGTAAAAGGTTGTTAGTTTTCCATGCGAGATATCACAAAATATGTTTATGTGCGTACGCGCTGGTGATGTAAAGAAGTTAGTAAAAAAATAATACGTCCTCTTCTTCGTCTCTTTAAGGTTTCGCTAACATACTACGTATGTGAACTCTTATACTTTCACTCTGCCCGTTTGTCCTTAATTTTAGTCTTACAAGATATAATTCTTTCGAAAGTTAGGTCCCAAATAAATGCATAAATACTTATTTGATGTACGCTGGACATCTAAAATGTTTTTTGAATTTCCATAGCAAGCAAGCAAGTATGTTTAAACGAATGTATTAGTAGACTATTTTATTGTCCCTGATATTTTTTTTATAGAAGACCCCCTCTTCTATAAAAAAATATCACGAAACGAGCATGCGGCTCACCTGATGTTAAGTGACTACCGCCGCCCATGATCAACCGCAACACCAGGGGAATTGCAGGTGCGTTGCCGGTCCTTTAGAAGGGAGTAAGCTCTTTTCTTGAGGGTCTCCAGGTCGTATCGGTCCGGAAAAATCGCCGGTGGTAAACTATTCCACAGAGAGGTTGTACGCGAAGAAAATTCCTTTAGAAACGTACAGTGGTGGACCGCCAAGCATTCAGATGGTGTGGATGGTATCGGGACGTTTGCCGCGTAGTCACGAAATTTGGCGGCTGGGATTAATCCGAACAATTCCTCAGAGCACTCTCCGTGGTATATGTGAAAGAAAATGCAAAGAGATGCAACATCTCTTCGCAGTGCCAGTGAATCGAGCCGATCGGAAAGCACTCGGTCGTCGACGATTCGAGCCGTTCTGCGCTGGATGCGGTCAAGTGGAAGGAGCTGGTACTGGGGAGCCCCAGCCCAGAGATGGGACCAATATTCCATGTGCGGCCGAACCTGCGCCTTGTAAAGTTGCAGGCGGTGTGCGGGCATGAAATACTGTCCCGCTCTGCTGAGCACGCCAAGATTTTTAGAGGCCAATTTGGCCTTCTCTTCCAAGTGACCACGAAACTGCACATCACTCGATATGTCGACGCCGAGGATTCCGATACTGGCTGAGGCAACAAGTGGAGTGCCTTGAAGCTGAGGAGATACGACAAAGGGGTTCTTTTTAGCGGTTAACGCGCAAACTTGTGTCTTCTGGGGGTTAAACTGGACTAGATTTAGTCGCCCCAAATCCGAGACTCTGTTCAGCAAAGACTCGACTTCAGACACAAGTTTGTTCCGGCACTCGGAGACGTTTTCCCGAGAAGTATTGGCTCGGCCGGTGTAAAGAGCATCACCAGTGCTGTCATCTGCATAGCAATGAATGTTACGGGTTCGCAACATATCATTGCTATGCAGAAGAAACAGCGTTGGCGATAGCACGCAGCCTTGTGGAACACCAGCATTAATAGGCTTTCAAAAGAAGCGTTTTGTGCCAAACCCGATCGAAGGCCTTAGCAATGTCCAAACTAACGGCCAATGCCTCCCCCTTGAACTCTACTGCCTCCGCCCATCTATCAATTAGGTAGACCAGAAGATGACCAGCAGGCCGACCACGGCGAAAACCTTATTGGCGGCCACTAATCAGCTGGTGATCCTCAAGGTACCTCATGAGCTGGCAGTTTACAATGGACTCCATTGTTTTGGAGAACAAGGAGGTGATGGCGATAGGCCGGTAGTTTGACGGGTCTGAGCGGTCGCCTTTTTTAGGGATCGGGTGGACGAAAGCCGTCTTCCATGATTTTGGGACTACGCCTAGGAAGTAGTAGTACCGGAAAGGACGCGTTATATCCGGTGCCAACTCGGGAGCACACGTCCTCAGCACAATTGGGGGATTCCGTCAGGCCCACTCGACTTGTGGATGTCCAGGGAGAGGAGTGCTTTGCGAACCGAGCGCTGTGTAAACCGCACTTCCGGCATGGATCACTCACACCGCGGGATGGTCGGTGGCGTACTCCCCCCATCATCGAGAGTCGAGTTGGACGCCAAGAAAGAGCCTAGAAGATCGGCTTTCTCCTTTGCAGTATGGGCCAGTGAGTCGTCCTCCCTGTGCAGAGATGGAAGAGATGGCTGACACAAATTCCCCTGGACAGCCTTGGCGAGAGACCAGAATGCACGGGTTCCAGAAGGAAGGCGAACTAGTTTCTCGCCAATTCTGCCTATGTGTTCTGACTTTGCCTTGGCAATGACTCTTTTGAAGGACCTTGAGGCGGTATTATACTTCTTTTTTAGAGCGCTGGTGTTAACATCCCGGGACGCTGATTCGTCAGCCCAGGCTTGGTAGTACTCCTGCTTATAGCATGATGCTATTTTACAGGAGTGACCAAACCATGGCTGAGATTTGTCTCCAATGGGCACCACAGAGGAAGGAATTAAAGTTCCATACCCTGAAGTACCACATCAGCGACAGAATCCGCAACAACGTTGGGATCGTCCGACGAGAAGCAAACCCGCCCCCAATGGTAGGATGCAAAGAAAGACCGCATCCCATCCCAATCGGCTGACCTATAGTGCCAAACACGGCGGCAGCCTGCGGAATGCAACTGCGATTTCAGCGTGAGTGGCACCACAATTCGGCCAAGACAATGGTCCGAGGAGCCTAAAGGGGCGTCGACGGAAATCTGATATCCGTCCGGGTGATTGGTCAGCAGAAGGTCTAACAGGGAAGGTGCATGATCCTCCACATCTGGAATCCGCGTAGGCGAAGTAACCAGTTGTGTCAGACCAAATGCCAAGGCAAACTGATAAGAGTAGGTACCAATTTTTTATAGAATAAGGGTGACAAACGAACACACAGTTCACCTGATGGTAAGTGGATGCTAAGGCCCATAGACATATACATTATCCTCGATTAAGATTGGAAATGCAGATGCGTTGTCACCCCTGAGGACTAAGACAGAAAACCTCGTTTACAGTAAATAAGGTAAATAGGGTCTCCGGTTCTCTATACTCACCATACGAAACACTGCAGCATTAAATTGCTATTTTACGCTGGTATTCTGTGAGAGTGTGGTCCTTCCCCGGTCGAGCCGACCCATTCGTGCTACAACTATACTACTAATATAACTGCAGCTTGGCTCTACCACGAAAAGTAAAAACGAGGAAAATATGATTTTTCTATAGATGCGTGGAATTGGACTTCTGGAACGGCCGGACGGAAGAGCCGGTTAT
Organism: Parnassius smintheus behrii; assembly: GCA_036936625.1. Taxonomy (NCBI): domain Eukaryota; kingdom Metazoa; phylum Arthropoda; class Insecta; order Lepidoptera; family Papilionidae; genus Parnassius; species Parnassius smintheus. The sequence continues at coordinate 40,880,714 of JAUPFT010000008.1, read as the reverse complement.
AGTTCACGGGTACACGTTCGTGCCGGAGATAAGCGCGCGCGAAGTCCTGGAGGCGATCGCCGAGAGTGCTTTCAAGACGTCCGACTACCCGGTTATCTTGAGTTTCGAGAACCATTGTAATCCTCGACAGCAGGCCAAGATCGCCAACTACTGCAGGGATATCTTCGGTGATATGCTACTCGATCGTCCACTCGACTCACATCAACTCGAACCAGGTTAGTTACTAGTTAGTTACTCGTTATAATTTCGTATGGTGTGCGGTTCGATTTTGAAATAAGATTTTGTTTCATCATCATCATCATCAGTCCTGCGATAGTCTACTGCTGAACATAACCTCTCACAAGGTGCGCCATTTAGCCCTGGCGGTGTAGATTTATCTGCTCTTTCCTATATTATCCTGCGGGTGTCGATTAAAGGCGATAGAGGGAAACTGAACGAGATGATAGTCAGCAATATCTTCCTAATAACAGCTGAAAAAATAATAAAAGTTGCTCACCAAGTTTGGCAACCGTGGCAAATATCTCTTCTGTGAGGCAATTGTCGAGATCTATGTTAAGCAGTGTACATTTGATAGGCTGTAATGGTTTTGGTGAAAATATGGTGGCGCTGCCATCGCCCTACAATTTCACACTTAAACCAAACAAGGACTACAGTTTAAATCAAACTATCGATATTTACGTATCACGTTTGCAAACTTTTTACTTGACGGGACTTTGTTCGTTCTCGGTAATATAGCTTGCAGTGTCTGCATTCCCTGATTCAGATGAAACTTTAAAAACCTGGCTAACAGCACGAACTGTTTACGTAAATAGTTTTTGTGGACACTTGTTATAATTTTTGTTTAGTGTTTAGTATATTTAATTGTAGGATAAAATAGTTCAATTTTTTTTAATGTGATTTTAAAATAAAGTATGTGTATTTTATTTACCTATTTGATAAATTATAATGGCAAAACTTCGAACCTACTTTAATTGGACCGTGAATGGATGCATAATGAGCAAAGGGTTCAGATATATCATTTTTTATGTTACCTAAGGATAATGAAAGGTACATTTATTTCCTTTTTTGTGTTAAATAAAACTTATAGCAAAAAGAAGTAATAATTTAAATACTGTAGTTTTTACACTTTTTTGAGAGCCCTAACCACGGAAAAATAGCCGTGATGTGGAAGTGGGAAAAGATGCAAAGTAATACGGACACTCGCGTGCAGCGGTGAAGGTTTATTTAGCTTGCTTGCGCAATTTATCTTATTATTAATAATTATGTAAGCAGTCAACATCAAAAGAGTGTAACTTCTGTACGTAGTACTATTATTTATTCTGTGATATAGCTCAATGTTTTATAATATTATACCTAAACATCAGTCGCCAGTTTACTGCAGCCTGTATTTCGTTACGGTTATTACTTTCTTTTAAATATTAAAATAGTTTCTTACAGTCAAGTCTGGCAACTTTACCAGTGGAAGTTAACTTTGCCATCAGGGGTGTGCTGGTACAAAAATACGATTAACACGCAGAACGTAATGTTTTTCGAGATATGCCATCTTTTGAATGATTTGTCAATCGATTCACCTTTATCAAAAGTGAAGGAATAGAAAAGAGAAATCCATATTGCTACGGGTTTGCTTCGCCCGCCTCCAAGGGTAGGATGCAAAAAAAATTCTTCGCCGGATGATCCCAGTTTGGTTGCTGATTCTGTCGCTGATGTGGTGCTACAGGGAATGGAACTTTTTATTCTGTCGTCTGTGGTACCTATCGAAGGCAGAACCCAGCCTTGGTTTGGTCGCTCCTTCAAAATTGCATCACGCCATAAATATTAGTGCTAACAGACCTGGGCTCACGCATCGACGTCTCGGGATGTAAGTAACAGCGCTTTTAAAAAGAAGTATAATTTCGCCTCCAGGTCCCTCAAAAGAGTCATTGCCAAGGCAAAGTCTGAGTACATCGGCAGAGTTGGAGAGAAGCTAGTTCGCATTTCTTCGGGAATCCGTGCATTCTGGTCTCTCGCAAAGGCTCTCCAAGGGAACTTCCGACATCTCTCCCATCTCTGCACAGGAAGGACGACTCACTGGCCTACGCCCGAAAGGACAAAGCCGATCTTTTAGGCTCTCTCTTTGCGTCCAACTCGACTCTTGATGACGGGAAGAACACAACACAGACCATCCCGCGGTATAAGGTCTCAATGCTGGGTGTGGTGTTTACTCAACGCTCAGTAAGCAGAGCACTCCTCTCCCTGGATGTCAACAAGTCGAGCGGACCTGATGGCGTCCATCCTATTATACTGACAACGTGTGCTACGGAGTTGGCGCCGGTCTTAACGCGTCTTTTCCGGTACTTCTACTCTCTAGGCGTAGCCTCGAAATCATGGAAGACGGTTTACGTGCACCCGATCCCTAAAAAAGGTAACCACTCTGATCCGTACAACTAAAGGCCTTGTTCTCTAAAATAATGGAGTCCGTTATCAACAGTCAGCTCATGCGGTGCTTTGAGGATTACCAGCTGATTAGTGACCGCCAGTACGGCTCGCGGCCGCTCGGCTGGTGATCTTCTGGGTTACCTAAGTTATAAATGGGCTGAGGCAGTAGAGTCCAAAGGGGAGGCGTTGGTTGCCGTTGGTTTGGACATAGCGAAGACCTTCGATCGAGTTTGGCACAAAGCGCTTCTTACGAAGCTTCCTTCTTATGAGCTTCCCGAGAAATTGTGCATTTGGATTACCAGATTTCTTGCTGATCGGAGCATCAACGTCGTGATAGACGGTACATACTCCGATTAGAAGCCCATTAACGCTGGTATTCCACAAGGCCGCATGCTATCACCAACGCTGTTTCTTCTGCATATCAATGACATTGTACAAACCGGTAACATGTATTGCTATAAGGACGACAGCACTGGTGATGCTTTATGCACCGGCCGTGCCAATATTTCTCGGGAAACCGGGACAAATTTGTGTCTGAAGTAGAGTCTTTGTTGAACAAAGTCTCGGATTGGGTTCGACTAAATCTAGTCCTGTTCAATTCCCAGAAGATACAAGTTCTCACGGTTACCCCAAAAAGAATCCCTCCGTCGTATCTCCTCAATTTCAAGGCACTTCCCTTGTTGCCTCAGCTAGTATCAGAATCCTCGGCGTCGACATATCGAGTGACAGCCAGTTTCGTGGTCACTTAGAAGAGATTGCCAAATTGGCCTCTAAAAAGCTTGGTGTGCTCATCAGAGCGGGACAGTATTTCATGCCGGCACAGAGCTTGCAACTTTACAGGTTCGCAGGTTCGGCCGCACATGGAATACTGTTGGTATGCGGTCGCATGCGACCGCTCGGAATTTGAGAGACGCATGCGATTGCATGGGATTTTTATGCGGATTGAAGAGTTAAACCATTAAAACTTATATTTAGAGATTACTTTTCTTTGAAAAAGTTTGGCATTATAAAATCTATACAAAATTCTTTATTCTGTGGTCTAAACAAAAGTCAGGTTTTACTTCATTACAAAAAGATTTTATTGTATTTTGATAACAAAAAATACCAAGCGGATGTCGGCAGCGTGAAAATCACAATTTTCTTTTTTATAAAACTATATTCCTACACTAACATTTTATCTTCATAATTCATAATTTTTTATTTGCATAGAATGTAGGTAGATATTACAATAGTATTATTAAATCATGAAAGTTCCTATACATTCTGCCTTGTCGAGGCGTGCAAATTTTGACTAATTATATATAACAATTTTTTTCGATGAATTTAACTTATTTACAAATATCAAAATATTCATATGTAAAAACAGTAAAATTAACTAACTAATAATTATTCTATAACTATCAAAGTACAAAGCAAAAAAATTCAAGCATTTTTGGATACAGTTTTTAAATATGTAATTTGTTTTGATTTTTGTGATCAAGATACTCATTAACAGTATAGAAACAATTAAGTAAAAGCCATTCATGAAGTTGGTTTTTTAACTTTGTCACTGGGAAATTTTTAAACTCGTCGGGTAAAGCGTTAAAGATTTTAATCGCCATTATATATGATTTTTTTTGGAAGAGCATCAATTTACATTTTGGAAAGTATATTCTGTTATTAGATTTTTCTCTTAAATTTCTATCTCTTAAAAAGTTATTACATGGGAAGTATTCAGGGAATTGTTTGACAAAAATCGCCGCTTGTTTTATATACATACATGCGAGTGGCAGCACTTTTATTTCTTTAAGTAATGGTTTGCACGATGTCATGGAATGTGCTCCACAGATTGCTCGAATGCATTTTTTTTGGATTTTAAATACGCGTTCTATTTCAGAACAGTTGCCCCATATTAGAAGTCCGTACTGCAATATCGATGAAACATAGCCATGATAGGCGTTTAAGGCTGCTTTGGCAGATGTTATTTTTCGAAGTCGGCGAAGTGCAAATACAAATCTGTTTAATTTGTCACATATCGATTGAACATGCCTTTTCCAATTACAATTATTGTCAATAGTGATACCAAGAAATTTATAATAATCAACTTCTTGTAGCACTTTTTCATTGTACATTATATTTAAATTAATTTGCTTACTTCTAGTTGTATGAAATTGCATTATTTTAGTTTTATTTATATTTACAGTCATATTGTTACAATTTAACCAATCAATTATATGTTTTAGTGTACTATTGATATCAAGTTCAAAAATCTTTTTATTCGTGCATTTAAGAATGATTGTTGCATCATCAGCGAAAAGAATCGTTTTATGAGGAGTTATTGTTGGTAGCTCATTAATATATATTAGGAAGAGTATAGGACCCAGAATACTTCCTTGTGGTACACCATATTTGTTCAACCGATATTCCGACCGATTGTGCACCTTTTTAAGGTTTTTGAGCATTGTTATTTCAGTGCATTGCTGTCTTTGACCGAGGTAACTTTTAAACCATTCATTTGCTTTCCCACGTATTCCGTATCTTTCGAGTTTATTGAGAAGTATGCCATGATGAACAAAGTCAAATGCTTTACTCATATCCAAAAAAAGAGCTACTACCGGTACACCGTCATTGACGCATTCTGTAATAAGCTTAACGAGTTGAAAGGTCGCTAGTGTTGTGGACTTATTTTTTACAAAACCATTTTGTGCGTTATTAATAATGTTAAATTTTTTAAGTATTGCTTTTTCAAAAACTTTTGACAAAATGGGCACCATTGCAACAGGTCTGTAATTATTAATATCTTTGGTATCGCCCTTTTTGAAGATGGGTTTTAAAACTGAATACTTGAGATTTGCAGGAAAAATTCCTTGGGTAAAAGATAAGTTTATGATATGACTAAGTATTGGTGCTATATTTAAAGAACTTAGTTTTAATATTTTTGTCGGTAACTCATCATACCCAACCGACTTAGTGTTTCGAAGAGATAATATAATTTGATTAACTTCATCAGGAGTCGTAGGTCGTAAAAATATAGTTGAGTGACGGGATTGTTTACACATACAATTATTTGACATATTTGGTTTGTCTTTATTTGTCGAATCTATAAAAAAATTATTAAACCCATTTGCAATGTCATATCCTTCTACCAGGGTTCTTCCATTGTAATTTATGGTATCTATTTCTTTATTAGTTAGTCTATTAGTTATATTTGTTCTCATGACATTCCATATAGCTTTACCTTTATTATTTGATGCTAATATATATTTTTCATTTTGAATTATTTTTTGTGCCTTTAAAATACATTTCCTAAGAATTTTAGCATAATTTATATATCTAGATTTATTTAGACTTTTATTTGCCGCTGTAAGCAGATATTTACAGTATAGCTTTCTTTTTACTACGCAAGATTTTTTTATGCCTCTTGTAAGCCAATAACTTTTATTATTTCTTAACGAAATCTTAATTAATTTGGTTGGGAAACACAGGTCGAAGAACAGTTTGTAAATATTATAAAAGCTTGAAAATGCTTTGTTGGTGTCTTGTTCAGTATAGATTTCAGAAAAAGTTATTGATTGTATACATTCCAAGAACTTTTCTATATTTTCTTTCGCAAAGTCCCTTTTTACCTCAAACCAGTATTTTACTGTTTTATTGATTTTCATAGGTAGCTCCAGTACTTGTCCCGTGTGGTCAGAGAGGCCCAAATAATGTATAGAACCTTTTGCTTCTGTAACATTGCTTATTAAGTGATCAATACATGAATTAATTCTGGTTGGGGAGGTTATGTGCTGAGTTAAGTTAAAATTTAGTAATAAATCCTTAAGCTTCTTAGAGTAATTACTAACCTTTATAGTGTCTATATTTAAATCTCCTGCTATGATTATTCGTTTTTTATTTCCTCTTGATAATTTTAATAATAATTTATTTAATTTTTCGAAAAATATGTATATGTCTGAATTAGGTGTTCGATATATGCATAATATTATAAGATTAAAGTTACCAATTTCAATTCCGCAACATTCAAAATGTTTTGTCATTTCATATTCTTTCGTTACCATTAAATCATTATAATTTATGTCTTTCCTTACAACTATGCATACTCCGCCACGTCTTTCTTTTGGTCTGGAGTAGAATGATGCCAGCCGATAACCTGGCAGCTTAAGATTAGGTTCTTCGCCACCTTTAATAAAGGTCTCAGTGAAGCAAATGATTTGAATATATTTGTTGCTATAAGCTAGTTTATTTAAACTTACTGCAATCAAATCTTGTTTATTTAAAACTCCAGCAATATTTTGATGTAAAAGAAGTAGTTTTTGATTAGGCTGGTTTTTATCGAAAAAGCATTTTTTTATTACTTGTTGAGGAACCTATGCAGCGGTTCGCTACAGGATTATTTATATTAACGTTACAAGTTTGCAAAGCCCCGTCCGATGACTTCAAATTCTTCATTTTCATTTTTTCGAAGAAATATTCGATGGTACCCTTCTTATAATTAATAACTTCATGAACTTTTTGATTTTTTATAAGTTGTTTTTTGAAATAATAAGGTATCGTTCCCTTCTTTGGTTCGTTTAATAACGAAGTTCTATCTACAATTTTTACAGCCAAGTTATTTAGCCTACTTTTCTGGACTATAAATTGTTTATCATACTCGTGACTATCTATAGACATGTTAATAGAATAACACAGGTAATTTATGTAATCGGTTTTTGAATTTATATTGCAGTATTTGTAATCAATGTCAATAAGCCTGCAATTTTTGTGATTTTGAGTCAATATTTTATACATATTATTTATCATTTTTTCATTTAAATACAAATTACTTAGTACAGGTAATAAATAAACATTAGTTCTGCGGAGTTTATACAAAGCAACGCTAAGATTAGAATATAATTTATACGGATTTTTGTCATGGCTCCCAACACACAATATAACATAGTCACTTAATGTTACTGTATCTTCAAGTTGGTTGCAATGCATTAAAATATCACATGAAGAAGCGTTTGGTTTTATTGTAGCTAATGGCATATACTTATTATTCCATTTTCCTTCTCTTGATTTGTATAAAGCTGAAGATAAACCCGACGTATTTTCATCCCCAAGAATTGTGATCGTATTCTTTTTATTATTAGGTTTTGCCTCCGTATATGTTGCTAAAGGTGAAGGGGACATAAGTGTTTTATTGGATGTATTGCATACATCTTTCTTTTTTTAATGCAAGTTTCTTGCAGTTTTAGGTCTTTTCCTGTGATCGAGTGACTTTGTTCAACTTTGGTTTTACTATTCGTATCCTGTGATTTGGATATAATGTTATCTAATTTTATCGGTGAAATTTTATCTAACTTCAACGGTGTTGACCTTCGTGAAGATACTTCTCCACTTGACAGAAGTTTTTTGTATATATCGAGCTTCTTTTGCTGTTCAGTAATTTTATTTTGATGTTTTGTGATTTCCAAATTTAATAAATCTATTTCGTTGTGTGCGCTAGATAGTTGTGTAGAAAGCGCATGTATTTCATTCCTAAGATCATTAATCAGGGAGCTTTCCGTGGTTGTCAAATTAGGTAAACTTTGTGAACTATCATCTAAGAACGTGGTGTTTTCTAAGATCTCATTACTTGATAAATCTTCAATTGAAATGTGTTTACCCACTCTTGGCTTTCTCTGTGTTATGTTTTCATCAGTACGCAAAGTTTTTTTTGAACATGATTTTGTCACATTGCTTAGTTTTTGTGGGGTTTTAGCTACTGTAACATCTGTATTCTGTCCTAAGCAAGTTTGGCACTTCCATTTAAGTTTACGTTCTTTAGACATTAGATAGAAGCGTTTGGATGTTATACTTAAGCATTCAATTTCGTAAATGTATTTGCATACATAACATTTAAGAAATTCCTTATGATGTATTTCTTTATCACATTTGTTGCATAATATTTTTATACCCCTTGATGCCATTTTGTAAGACCAATGGCATTTACTCGTATTTACAAGATTTGGGGTCCCTATCCAGCGAGGATAGAGATAAATGTGTATTTACGAATATGTTACATTGCTTAGACAGTAAAGCAATAGTAACATGGTATACACTTTTTAAATACATTTTAAAACAATGTACTTAAAATATATTATACATATATAAAGCTAAAATTGATTTATAATCTATACTCATATAAACTCCCCGCCGGCACCAATGAAATTGTTAATTGGAATTTTGAGTGCTGATTTACCACGTGCTCGGCGGTGAAGGAAAACATCGTGAGGAAACCTGCATGTCTGAGGAATAAGAAAAAAAAATTCGAAGACATGTGAAGTTCGCCAACACGCATTGGGACAGCGCGGCGGACACTTCCTTGCCCTGAAACCCTTTCAGAAATGAGGGGAGGCCTGTGCTCAGCAGTGACACAAAAAGACTATAATTTTTTTTAAAGTGTTAGATTTGAACCTCCGACTTCCCGGTATTACCGCTCTGAACTTACTATTAGGCTACGTATCCTTATAAACAGTTGATGAAATTGTTGTTATCATTCAAAACTTGACAATACTACTTTATCGACTTAACCAGTTTCTATTACTATAATAGATGACACTAGTATACACTATCAATCCAGTAATAATTGTGGGTAGTTTAAAAGTTTAACACACAACAATCTTCATCCAATTGATTTAAATTATAGTATTAGGCTCGTAAATCACATATATATATATATAAGCGAGATTATAATATTTATTCTAATTTTAGTTCACTTGGGTTAAATTACACTGTTTATATAATTATGCACCAATGATTAATCACTTCATTAGACCATTTAAACTGAACGGCACACTTAGTTTTTACTTCAATTTTCTCCCAGTAAAACATGTACTGTATTCGCGAATAACACTTCCACACATATAATATAGTATAATTTTCTTGTTTTCATCAAAAATACAGATTTTTAATTAGATTTCGAATTTATCCAAGAGTAAAAACGCGGAGCTAATGTTTAGTAACAACAATGACAGCTGTCATCTTTTGAATCTTGTATCGTGGGGACGGTTTACAAACATAAATTGCGCTAGGACAAACATCCAGACCCGGAACAACTATTTGTAGGCCATACATATACTTGTTCCGTGCGGTATTCGAACCCGCGACCCCCAGCGCAGCCACTCATTGCTAAGCCACTGCGCCACGGAGTCGTCGACGATCGTCGATTACTTCTATATGTTACTCGAAATTATTTACGTTAAAAGATAAATTATATTCACATAAAAACTTTCATTACAATTTTATAATAAAACACTATACTAAAACACAAATAAAACACTAGAAAAATACAAAAATCAACACAATAACATTCGCACGAAAATGGCGTACGAAATGAACGTAGATTCTAAATAAATATCCATAGACTAAATGACTTTTTATTCCACTAGACGATAGAAAATTTCATATTGATTCTATAAATGCCAAACTTCTTCATAGAAAAGTAATCTCTAAACATAGGCATTTTTGGGACATTTGACCTCTTGAATATTGACGGAATATCGCCGCGGTCAAATTTGGACGCTTGGTAGCTAAGAGGTTAAAAGGCAACGCTTTTGCAATAGGGTATTTTACACCATGCAAATAAAAGTCGAAAAATATATGTTTATGATAGATTTTGTAAAAAGTAATATGAGAAATATTGATTTCTATTTATAAAACTGCGTTATTAGTTTTGAAAAGAACGGAATTCGTGGGAGTGGAACTGTTATGAAAAATCGGATTCCTGCTGATGTGCGCCATTTACCGATAAATGACACAGAACTTAAAAAACAAGGGCGAGGAAGCAGCCAAGTGATTGTCCGAAATGACGATAATATAGCTTTTACGAAATGGTACGATAATAAACCTGTTTTGTTTTTATCATCTGTTGAAGCGAACATCGAATCTGAATCCAACCATTTCTCAACCAACAATTTCTCCTGCATAAAATACCTGTCAAAGTATATGACATGACCGGGAACCAAATCTTCTGTCAGCGTAAGAACCGCTTTTTCTTCTAAACCAAACGTGGTTGGGCCTTGATATAAGTGAAAGTCACAAACAGTACCACCCGGGTTTGCTAAAACAAAAGCCTTTAAGCCGACTGGATTAGGCTTACCCGGACAGAGTACTGCTTAATTGTACAGGACCCAGTAAATGGAATGATCATTTCGTCTAAAGACAGACATTGGTCTTTCTCTTGTTTGTGGCATCCAGCTCGTATGCTTTCGATCAGAGGGCGCATCGCTTCCACAATTTATCCCTAGCTCTCATCTCTGGCATAACATCATGGTCGAAAACCAATTTCAAAGAGTTTCTCAGCAAGAAAAATCGGTTCCTGGACATGTTATCGGCTATAATTGTCACCCTCCATTTTTTTCCCAGTACATCCTTAGTTTTGGATAATTGACTGCTGTCATAATTAATGTTATGCCCAAGTAGATATACAGTTCCTCAGAAGTTAGAAACAAGCTACGTCCTGATTTTTCGATGGCAGTCTGATTAGACTTTCTCTGTATGAGATCAATGAGCTCATCATCTATGTATTGCTTCAAGTAATCACTTTTGGTAAACCCTTCCGTGTCTTTAACCAGATGAGCAGGCTGAATCATTTGCGGGAAACGAGGGTCAAACTCTTTCACACTCCATGTTCAGCTATTAGGACAGTCTTCATTAACACCGCTTTCTTCATCCTCATTTTCCTGACCTCTTCTTGTTCAAAGTCCACGACTACGCCTATTTCCTCTATTTCTTGTACCACGTCTTGTCTCACGCCCTCTTCCGATCCCTGTTCCGCGTCCTCTTCCGACCCCTGTTCTAAGTCCTCTTCCAACTCCTGTTCTGCGTCCCCTTCCTCGCCTGGTTGCATGGCCTCTTCCACGTACTAAACATTCTTCACTTGAAATATTACTTTCAGCTTCTGAACTACTACTTTCGGTGACATTATTATCACATTCAATCGAACTTGCAGTAGGGAATTGAATCTCTGGGTCACCGACATCTTCGTCCGACGGTACGAAATCTTCTATTTCAGAGTTATCAAGCAGATCTTCTATTTCTTTATCCCGGAGGAGTACTAAAAATAATTATTTTAATTAATTGACTAACTCAAAACAATAACACCCAATGTGCAATAAAATGAACACTATTTTACAATTCAAAATAAAAACGAGAATATGTAAGCAGAAGACTGCCTAAAAATACCTACAATTCCAAAAATAATCCAAATTTACCCATGTTTTGTGATAATTTCAATATGAGAAAGCACAGGATTTTACCATTTAATCAAGATTTAAACTCACCTGGCTATTGAATCCTCGGCATGGTGAAAGAAAATGGCCGATTTTGGCCACTTGACATATACTGCTGTCAAACGTCAGCTGTCAAAGTTTCATCTACAATAGTTGACCAACAATTTAGAAGTATAACCATGAATATTTTAGTGTACACCGCATTGTACAGTGGGCCTTTCTGAGAAAATTTTAATTTATATTCGGGGCCGGAATGTAAATAGTGTAAATGTACAACGTAATGTGCATTGGGCCTTACGAGGTTAAGTAACTAATACATACAAAATCTGTGAAGAATGTAGTGTCACTTTTAATATTGACGCCCAGTCTGAGAGTACCTTTTATGTTGGATAATTGTTCCTAAAGTTTTAAGTCCTTCCAAAAATGGCAAAGTTGCCGGTACATCAATAGATATTATCTCTTTACAAAGATTTCTGTGTGAGTCTCTTGTACTAGTCTTGTAAATAGCACAAATAACTCTTATACGCAGTTTAAATATAATTTCAATCATCTGCCGATCCCCGCAACGTGACGTGCTAATCTTGCTTTGTCTATATTAGTTAACAGCGTTATTACTTTTAACCGTATACACATCGGAACTATTTAAGACTAATTGAAAAGGCTTCAATGTGAGTTGTCTATTGAGTGTATGTTTATAGGCGAGAGTCAATAGCGAACTTAAGGAAAACTGCCCTACATTTGACTTTATTAAAATTTAAAATTCTCACTTGTCTTCAGAACAGTAACCGCAACTTGCGGGCTCGAGTTTATAGTATTACGTGTATCAACAGATATTCATCTAACTTGACAATTCTATTGCCAACTTTTAATGAAAATGAGCGTACATATAGTCTACAGACTTCTTCTTTTAAATGCTCATTTAATTCACTATTAATTACTTACTTTATTAATTACATTATATTTTATTAATTATTTTATACTTTATTAATTACATTATAAACATTAGAATATAAATAACCTGATATCTGATATTAGTATTGGTACGTTAATAGACTGTTAATTAATGGATATAATACGGCGACGGAGTAAGCGTTACCTGTATTTGCGGTCATTTAATTTTTGTGCTGGTAACCAGTGGCAGATTATCCTTAAGACAATACAAACACGTGCCTCGGGGCACAGGGTTACAAAGGGGCTCACGTGAAACTTTTGAAACGTAAATAAATTGGAGTATACCTAGTTAGTTGCATAAAATAAAAATTATGCTATTCAGTGCTCGTTTGTCTCTCGTATTCTATAAAAAAAAAAACTGTACTTGTTCACTGCGCATTTGATAAGTCACGATTGCAGCACAATTTGCGTTGGGTCATTTTTAAAGCTAGGGATGCTTCAATGTTTTTTTTTCGTTCAGTGGCTTAAAATCATGTAAAGTTGTTACGAACATGTTCAACTTTTTTGCAACATTTTTATACAGAGTGATTTTGCAATAACAGGCCAAATTTGTAAGCAAGGTTCAGAATAAGTAATATAGGTAAATGGTGACGAAGAATTATTAAAAAATCTCAAATATTTTGTCCCTTTTATCTTTTAAATTCAAATGCGTGGTAATGCTTTAATTTAAATGATTTTTACTGCACACGCACACATTCGTAAGGGTCGATGGGTAGACCGAAACGTTGGTGCCCATAAATCAAATAAAAGCCTTATTTACTCATATTTTCAAAAACTGCCATAACAATATTATATTATTATTTATATATTTAAACTTATGTTTAAAATTTGGCTACTCTTTGAAAAATAATCCTGTATAGAGTTTTAGGTAATCTCGACTTCTTGCGCCTTCGTCCTTTTGGTAACTTTTTATGCTCACATTTTTTTATTATTAAAGGTGAACACGCGGTACAGTTCATTTAAGATAGATGCACAAAACTCTACGTTTGTTGCTTCAATATAGCTCGGCGTTACATTGTCAAACTGCGCCCGAATCGTCTCCTCGCAGTATTTTTACGCATTTTTATTGACATTCTAAATGTCACATAAACCGCTTGATGCGTTCACGATTTCAGCCGTGGCGTTTTTATTCGAACTTGAATAATTAACAAATACAATAAAAGTGCTCGTTACAAACGTAGTTTGGTATCGAAGAAGTCATATTTTGTGTGTTGTTTTTACCGATGCTTGTTAAATATATACATTGTAAACAGGCATAATAGCTGAACAACGCGGATTGAATAGAGAGCGATTGAGCATTTATTTAAATGAACGCAAATGAAAACTTACAATATGTCAGCATAATATCCATATAATCAAATAAAAAAATAGTTACTACTCCGCTTCCGCTACGAGTGCAATATATGATCCATTTCAATTTCAAACACGATTCTCGAGAATATTCGATTGAAAATGTGTTTTATGTTCAATATCCGGAAATATTTTGTAGCGACGGGTTCAAAGAATCTGAGCGGATATTGCTATCGGAATTATTATTCATTGAGTATGATAGAATGAAGTTATTTGTTCGGTAAAAATGTAATATTATCTAAGATCTTTATTCCCTTTCTTATTTATTTTAAAATTATTTCTATATTTACAAAAATTATAAACAATTTTAATTACTTTTCGATTTTAGTCATTGACTAAATCTTATAGTTAAAATTAAAAACTCTTAATGATTTCTTATATTTACGCGAACACTGCACATTGATTAAAACCAGTTTTAAAAACTCTTGATTAGTTGCGTTCAATAGTAAGTGACTTGAAAACTACTATGACAGTAAAAATGAAACCTGATAAATTATTTACGAGGGCGGCACTGAAAATTTCGGGAATCAAGGAAGTGACACCACATTACTATTTAAAAATGTATTTATTGCTTTTCGAAGTATTCTCCGCGAAATTTGACACATTTTTCCATACGATGGAACCAATCATTGAAGCAACCATTCCATTCAGAAGTTGGGGTCTCCAAAATGGCCGTTTTGTAGGCGTCCACAGCTTCTTCAGGTGATGAAAATCTCTGTCCACGCAATTTATTCTTTATTTTAGGGAAAGTTTAGAAATCATTAGGACTTAGGTCGGGGCTGTACGGCGGATGGTCTAATAATTTTATGTTTTCTTGCTCTAAAAACTCTTTTGTTCTGTGTGAGAGAACTCGCATTGTCGTGATGGAGGATGATGCGGCGGTTGCAGTTCTCTTTACGGAGTTCAGAAACGACCTGTGGCAAACAAATGCTAGCATACCATTCTGCATTAACCGTTCTTTGTCACTCAAGAGGAATAGTCGTAACATGGCCGGTTTCGGAGACTAACGTGGCCACCATTTTTTTTGCAACACTCCGTGAACGAACAATTTTTGTTGGCTTTAACTCATTTTCGAACACCCGAACTCGTGACTGGTTTTTTGTTTCGGGTTCGTACGCGTATATCCGGGATTCGTCACCTGATACGATGTTGTATATAACATTTGAGGATCCTGCGTGGAATCTTTCGAGAGGTCTGACGCACCAAGTAACGCGAGCCGCTTTTTGCTTTTCACAGAGCGAATGCGGTATCCATCGGGAAAACAACTTTTTTACACCTAATTGTTCATGCAAGATTATTTGTATTTGACTCATGCCAATGTCTAAAGTCGCTTAAATTCTGCGGTATGTCACATGTCGATCTTCCTCAATCGCTTATGCACAGCATCAACGTTTTCTTGGGTGACTGCAGTTTTTGGACGACCTTGACGGGGATCATCACTGAGCTTGACACGTTCACGTTGAAATTCAGCAAACCAGCGATGAATTGTGGTTTTGGATAGGGCTTCATCACCAAATGCAGAAATCATCCGGTCAACACACTGTTTTTTGTTAAACCACTTCGAAAGTCATAATAAATCATCGCTCTTGAATTTTCTAGAGTCAATCCCATTTTCTCAACGACTAAACAAGTTTGACAAAACCTTGTGACAAGACCGGGAATCTTTTTTAAAATAAATAAATGGTATTCGATTTTTAAAACCAAGGAGTTTCCAATTAAAAAGGTTTTAATATGACAGGAACAGTGGAAATATTCCATTCCCGATACTTTTAGTGCAGCCTAGTATATACATAAAATTTGAGTACATAAAATTCGGATTTACCTTTTCAGGAATCGGCTCCTATTATAAAAGTCCTATATGATTAACTCTGTTTAGCTTAATGGTTGCCTAGAAGAGAATGCCTATAGGCATTAAAGCTGCTATGTGTTTTGTTAAAACTTAAAACTCTAAATAACTTAATAGCGCTATCAGTACTTTCGAACATCAAAGGTCATCGATGTAGTTATGTCGGCGACTCGAGATAAACATCTCACTAAATCAGTCATTGTTTCTTAAAATAAATCTCAATTTTATGCTAATTTTATAAAATGCTAAATTGTGAGAAGGGTAAAGACGTATTAACTTCGAGTCATGCATAACATAGCAATCGATTATGTAATGTGAAATAAGCATTAATAATTAATACCTTTAAACGAGCAATTCTTGTATATATATATATATATATATATAATCGAGATCGCGGAAACGGCTCCAACGTTTTTCATAAAATTTAGTGTCCAGGAAGTTTCGGGGGCAATAAATCGATCTAGCTAGGATTTATTTTTAGAAAATGTCCTTTCGTCCGTGTTTTCAGGCAATAAAAAAACTGCTACAATATAAGAAGGTAAATGTTGACAGGTTACCAACGATCGTAATAGCTCAGATGGGATTATTCGGGCGTGATATCGGAGTTCCGTGGTTCGCGTCCCGTCTTGGGTCCGACTTTTTTCTCAAGTTCCCTTCTTTTGTGAGAAAATCTATTATTTTGAGCCCTTTTTTTGGTATTTTTTAAAAATACGAAAATTTTAATTAAACTAATTGCACTCATGATTTTTTATTCAAATAACCAGTTCAGTTTTTTCTATTATGTCAAAAAGATTAAAAACTATTATTCATGTAATTTGTATATAAATGTAACTTAAAAAAACCGAGCAAAGATCGGTCATCCGGGTACTAATTATTATGTTTTAAGCACTGATAAGACATATCAGTGATAGATAAGATAAGGGCAGTTTAATGCTAGAATGAAATATCGTATATGTCCACCGGGATAAGTATAAATATTAGAGGAATGGCAAGGCCTCCTATTTGGATCACGAGGGTCGTGTAAAATTGAGTTTGTAAACTAGTGTAGGCAATTAACAGAAAAGAAAAACGCAAGTCCGAACCGTTTAAGAATATTAATTACAATAATATTTTTTATTATAGTTTTAAAATGCATGTAATAGCAATTTATTAATATGGATAGATTAATGTATAATGTTCCAATAGTAAAACCGTCAATTTTGATAATAAAATAGCGAAGTAATGAGAAAAATAAACAATAAAATTTAATTTTAATTTAATTTTCATTTTGCTTTAAGGTTTTAATTTTTGTATTAAACTATTGCATTGTATAAGATATGTAAAATTAGTATCTAATGAAAATTGCATGGTAAAGTTTATATTCAAAATTTTGAGGTTTATGATTGAACGAAATTTATTGTAAAATTGTAATATTTCGTTTAATATTGTATTAATTCTTTTGACGTGACAACGTCTTATAAATTGGTTTGCCGGGTGACACTTCAAGAAACTGCGTTACGCTCCGCTCACGTTATGCGCTCACAATGAGAGCGAGTGAGAGGCACGCGTCCCTTCCACTCGGGCATGGTTAGCCCGCCTAAGAGCGAGAGAGACAGACATAAAAAGTGTTATTTCATCCTTCTTCCTACTATACGAATGAATATTCACATTAAAATTATTTTACCACTCAAAGTCGTTGTCACGTAAAACTTTCGCCCGTATACCGACTTTACAGGCAACCAATTTTTTATAAGGTGAATGTTTAAATTGTTTTTATAATGTATCCCACTAAGTACGTGACTGACGTCAGGACCGGTACTATATTCTTTGGGACCCGTAAACTTAGTTGTCAACCATTTTCTTTGGAGACGGCGGTTAAGGTTCTAAGTTGAACGTATTATCAGGGTTCACGCCCAAGGCATTGATTCCCGAACCCAATGAGGTGGGGGTACAGGAAAGGGGGCTAGTAATTAATTGATCTCTGCTGCAGGCGTGAGATGAAGGACAAGACGCCGTTTCGGGTTATAAAGTCTGATAAAACAATAGGAATTATAAATCATAGGCCTTACTGTCCACAGGAGGAGAACTGCCGCCACCATCACTGCTTCGCCATAAGATAATTATTAAGAACAAGAAAAAGCATCACCACCACCATAAGAAGGAAGGCTCTGTAGGATCGGAAGACGTGGAGGCACGTGAACAAGCACCCTCGCAAGGAAACGGCGAAATTGCGCATGGACCGGTATTTTAGTTTTTATTTTTTTAGGTTAGCTGTGGCCTTTTTATATACATGTATTTTACATCGTGGTTTTTAGGTTTATCTTGCTTAATTTAATATTTTTATTTAAAGCATAAATGCTTTTCTGGCCAGTATTTAGGGCAAATGTACCTGTCATGTGTCATGTGTGTATCATGTGTGTGAGGGGAAGGTAAGTTGAATTTTCTTATAATTCCGCAGACGATAATTTTTACCGTAAATAACGTTTACCATGGATATAGTGTACACTAGATTGGCGTTGGTTTGATTAGAACAAGACCAAAATTAAAATACATCAATGTGCGAGTAATGTGCATGTGTGGGTGACAAATAGTGCTGCACCATGCAACTTCAATTATCGATACCGATTGCAGTGTCGAGTCTTGTGATTTGACGCAGTTAATGTAAGTGAATATTTTTCCAAAGTAAGGCGAGGCCAATAGGATAGCGTTGGAATGAGGAATGAATATGAATAGGGTTCATTTGTTACCTCAGATCTTCAAAACTACTCATCTTAATTTGACAAATTAGATATCTTTAGCAGCATTGTGTCTTCGCGGATTTTGGGCATGAAATCACGTAAAAACTAACATGACGGCTTATTGTGTACATATAAGTACTCCCAAAGAATTAAATAAATAAATATTGAAATATCGTGTGTGGGTATCCAACAAAAGGTTTAATTCTGAAAATTATCGATATTCTAGCAATACATGTTATAAAAATGTTAACTATATTAGTATTTATTATGTGTTTAAAGTTTTTTTATAAAACTTAAGTAATCAACGAACTAACAGTCCCTCTGACAATGGTAAGCGGCTACTGCACCCATGGAAACTTGCACCTAACTTCTAACACAGAAGGTCGTTGTCGCCTACAATAGAAATACAGTCCAAGTATTTATAGCGGTACCAGGCAAGAGGGTGATAACTAACCCAGACTACCACCCAGACAAAAATGAAGTCTTATGACTTAGTTCATACCTAAACTTCAAAAATTGTTCATATAGTCACTGAAAGAAACGCTGTTCTTAAAAAAATATGTGTTATGATATGTGTATAAATTAAAAGTTAATAACTAACCAAACTGAGATAGAAAGTTCCTATTCATCTCTATTTCTTATATTCAACATCAATATTTTGTGTAAATCTACTACAGCATCCACTTATCATCAGGTGGACTGTGTGCTCTTTTGTTGCCCTAATTTTATTACAAAAATAATTTTTTCATACGATTAGAAGAATATTTAGCTATGGAACGTTTAAAATAAAATATAAAAAATATTACTAAGTTGAATGAGGCTGAATGCAAGGTGCTTTGTCTGTTAAGGACATGTCGATAAGATATTATCGATAATGTCAATATATCCGAAAGGGGTTAAAATTAGCAAAATTTTACGTATTTGTAATTATTTTAAATTCGATTGCTTTGCATTCTGATGATTATTATTATAAAATGAGATAATTTTTTCTATACATTTAAGCACAATTGTCCGTACCCGCTCTAAAACACAGCATTTAGACCGTGTAAACATTTCAAATGTTCTTACGGGTTAAATTTATAATAATGTAGGATTTGTTTCTGAGGTGACTTATATTTAGGTACTACGCACCTTGTCATAATTATGTCATATAAACACTTATTTTCACTTTAAAACCTGAGATTTTGCAAATACAAGAGAGTGTTTTGTTCACGAATGGCGCCAGACCGATAGAGGCCGATAGAGTATACGTGAATGGTCTCGCCTATCTTTCTCGTCTTAGACATAAGCGTACACTGTGATCATCCTCTTTTGCATTGCCAATGTATTCAAACATCAGTTTATACTAAATCTATGATGATTGCAGTATTACTTTATGAGATGTTACATGGTCTGTTTTTAATTTGCATACAACCAAAAATAAAAATTTGGTCTTTTTGGTTATTCTTGTTGGAAAAATATTTCGTAAGATACTGATAACCTTGAATTGGATAGATAGATCGTTGATTGTTTTTCCGCCTGCTCTAGAAACAGACTATACCACATATCATCCCGTATGTGTAGTAGGTGGCGACACATGGAATCAAACAGGAAATGGGTTGCAGCATCTTCCTGACAACAACTTAAAAAAATTAAAATCATGTCATCCCGCTTGTGAAACATGGCAAAATATAACCAATATCGGGCAAACTGGGCAATCTATGAAGGAGGCCTGTAGATTTTTTATAGGCTGAATGAATGTTATGCAATACTACAGATAAGTTGGTGACGCTGTACGCTGGTCGTGACTTAGCATTTATTTCAGCTTACACGACAGGGCTCAAAGGAGTCGTCCGAATCTTCGGAATCCGAATCCTCGTCGGGCGAGGAGGAAGGTGATGTCCCCGGGGAGGGCGCCGGCGTCGGGGCGCCCGGCGTCGCGCCGGAGACGCACGCGGCCGCCGAGATATCCGCGCTTGTCAATTACGTGCAGCCCGTGCACTTCAGCTCCTTCGAGAATGCCGAGAGTGAGTACATACACACACTCACTCAACACTGTCAATAAGACACAAACACTGACAAACACTGTCGCTCAATAGTGAGCTCACGTACGTACGCTGACTCATATGAGTGAGTAAACACACACATAACGATGCGCACACACTGTACTAAAATATAGTAGTATGTGTCTACACGCTAGTACACAAATACCATAAAAAGGCTACACGCATACTACTGCTAAGGTACATACACACGTATACGCAGTACGCACATGTACATGCATACACACACACACACACACACACACACACACACACACGTGTTGTATGGGCCGCACTTGCCACTTTCGTCAATTTTAGTCATATTTATAAGAAATTGTAGTTAGTTCGCCGTGTAATAGAACCCAAGAGAATCGTTTATGTTGCCATCTTTTTTTGTTCATAAATATCTAAAGTCTACTAAGGTATATATAAATAATAATAATGCTTAACTTTTACACTTTTTTAACTTTTTACAGACAGGTATTGGAAATACCATTACAAACCATGTTCTAAATTACAGTATATCATGCCATAGATACTAACACTCATAACTAAAAGCCCATAAGCTTTACATATTTTATCTAAAAATCACTTAATTATTTTAAAACCATCATCATCATCATTACAGCCCTTCACAAGTCCACTGCTGAACTTATTTCTCCCCCAAGGAATGTCACGAAGCAAGGCTCATAACTAAAAGTAATGGGCTTTACGTATTTTATCTATAAATCACTTAATTATTTTATAATAATTATCATCATTATTATTACAGTCTTCGACAAGTCCACTGCTGAACTTAGGCCTCCCCCAAGGAATACCACAAAGCACGGTCTACGGTTTAATAAAAAAATATTGAAATAGACCAACGCAACATAAGAAGAGATTTTCGGAATTCCTATGTTAGCTGGTTACATTTTACTCTTTCATCAGTCTAAATCAATATATGCAGAGAAGAATCGCTTCTACGAGATGTCCTCGTTCGACGAGAAGCAGGCCACCACACTGCTGAAGGAACGGCCCATAGAGTTTGTCAACTACAACAAACACCAGCTCTCCCGAGTCTATCCGGCGGGGACGCGCTTCGATTCTTCAAATTTTATGCCTCAGGTAAATTCAGTAGTTGAGCCTTTCGTTAATAAGTTGTATTATAATTATGATTTGGTAGGTAGTTTTCGTTGTTTCTCAACTCGTGTTGTTTTTAGGTTAATTAAGTTTTTTTTAAGTTCTCAAGAACAGGTTCTTTGATTGAAAATACAGTGAAAAGTTTTATTTTGCTTACGAATTAGTTAATTTTTGAATATAATAACATAAACACTTTCAATTTTAGCAAATGATTCTCAAATAATTTTCTTAGCTTTATAAGTCAATAAAATTAATTTAAAAATTATAAAATTACTATTTACTTTGTAAAGGAATATATATATATATATATATATATATATATATATATATATATATATATATATATATATATATATATATATATATATATATATATATATATATATACTATAGAGCGGACATTGGAACATTTGCATACAAAAGCTGTGACCACGCGCATGGATTACACCCTCTTGCGAAATATAGCAATACTACACTGAATATTTATTTAGAAAACATTTTAGCTATTCTCCAGTAGGTGACGCCACTAAATATAAGGTAAAAATCCGTTGTAGGCATATCGTTAATCACTAACATATTTGTAAATAAATGTGACGTTACTAGATAACAGAGGGCACTCATTATAATAACTTTTCTTTCTTGTAGAACAATCTACTAGAAATAATAAAATTTAAAAATTATTTGGTAAATACACATTATTCTTAAGATAATAAACCGAAACCACGTTTATTTTTTGCTCCACATCGTGACTTACAATACTTTAATGCACAACCGGGCATATTTTAATTAAAA
This sequence comes from Parnassius smintheus behrii, assembly GCA_036936625.1. Lineage (NCBI taxonomy): Eukaryota > Metazoa > Arthropoda > Insecta > Lepidoptera > Papilionidae > Parnassius > Parnassius smintheus. Next base: position 40,858,267 of record JAUPFT010000008.1, on the reverse strand, counting down.
ATATTTTTTAAAATTATGAAACGAATGTTTCTTGACCTTTTGACGATGTCACTAATACTAAATGACAAAAATCGGATATATATCCTATAGGAGAAATGTTACAGACGACAGTTTTGTTACTGATGTCCGGTCTATTACTACTACCTATTTAAATGTCTTGGACTTTGACTGAACAACTCAAAATTATAATAAAACTGCGGTTGCCAACTCGCCTGTTATAGTACGGCCGCTGAGTTATTACCGATTTGACAGATTATTCTTAAATTAATCGATATAACCTTGCACGAGCGACACATTTGCCGAATGATTTAGAATACCTCTTTAATATAAAACTTTATATCAAAATGTCAGAATCAAGTAATTTTCCACTAAACTCTGTTGCAAAACTTAAAATAGTTTGTAAATAATATGAAAACATTTATTTTTTGTTCTTTGTCGCGCTTGTACAAAGTTACATCGTGCGACTAGTTTTCATAGTGATGGCTTGATAGTATTCGGTCCGAACTCGTTGGAATAGATATGATATTTATTTTATTTGGATATTTTTATTTTACTTATTCCTTCGAGCAACTAGACTATAATGCTACCATTTTTTTGCGTCTGCTAATTGCACTGTGTTGCCAGTATCTCTATGATTTTTAAGATTTATGTGTGATCCAAAGACAGAAATACTGTTTTCTATGATTTAAAAATAAATACAATTAAAATGATTATGTATAATTTTTAACATTCATAATATATAAAACAACATTTAATAAATATAATTTTCTCCCTCAATTAAGCAATGTTATAGGTGTATTTTTTAAGTAATTGGCGATACTATTCTGGCAACACCCTTACCACTGCTATTTTAATCTGTTTAGTCGTCTTCCGTACTCTCGTGCGCACAGACTACGTTCTCTTGTGTAACCGTTGTTTTTTGACTCGGCTTTCTCCTGTTTATCGTTGCGCTTTATTGGACTAATTTTGTTTGTGTTTGGTAATTTTGTTGAAAATGCCGAAACGAGGAAAAACATTGAATAGTCAATGTCCTGAGCTTGACTAAAGCTACAGGATTTCTTTGAGTGTGAGTCACAAAATGGCGGCCCTTTGATTCCTGTCACTCAAGTGAAAGATCGGGTTTCACAAGCTCTTGGAATTGGTGCAAAAACACTATATGATATAAATAAAGAAAAATTTGGTGCTTCTGGAAGTGAAGATAATGTTTTACGCACTCCTAAGAAAAAACGAAGACAAAAGCCCGTGACAGGTGTTGATGTTTTTGTAGATGCAATAAGAAACCACATATATGGTTATTATACTAGGAACGAGTTTCCAACTAGACGTTTGCTTTTGGTCTCTTTAAAAGAAGCTGGCTTGTTTAAAGGCGGTAAAACGGCGTTGTCAAAACTATTGCACGAAATTGGGTTTGAATATAAAAAAACGAATAAAAGGAAAATATTAATGGAAAGATTTGATTTAATAATTAAAAGGAGCGAGTTTTTAAGAGAAGCCAGAAAAAACGAGTCTTGGGACAACGTCGTTTTTGTTGACGAAACATGGTTAAATGCGAACCACACTGTGTCACGCTCTTGGACTGACGAAACAAAAGCATCAACCTCAAAGGTTCCAATTGGAAAAGGATCGCGACTGATAATTTGTCACGCCGGTTCTGCTGGTTTCTTTGAAAATGGACTGCTGGCTTTCACGTCAAAAAGTACTTCCGATTACCACGAGGAGATGGATACAGACACTTTTACGAATTGGTTCGAAAATCAATTATTACCCAGCCTGCCAGAGCCTTCTATCATAATAATGGACAACGCTTCATATCACTCGAAACAAGTGAATAAAGCGCCTACTCAGGCCGACAAGAAAGCTGATCTCGTAGCATGGCTACACCAAAATGGAATTGAAACTACTGCCGAAGTGCTAAAGTCTGACTTAGTAAAGCTGGTACGCGAAAATAAAACATCAAGAGTCCGATATGAAGTAGATGAGATAGCTCTAGCACATGGACATCGGGTACTTCGAATTCCGCCTTATCACTGCCAGTACAATGCCATTGAGTTAATATGGGCACAAATCAAAGGTATTGTTTTTTATCGCATAAGTTATGAATATGAATAATTTGTACTATTATAACATCCAATATTCAGCATATAAGTAAAAAGATACATAACTAAGAAATAAATAACTCATGTCCCTTACATGTAGGTAACATTTCGTTTATTTAATGTAATAAATTAACGTTATTTAATGTTTACATTACAGGTTACGCAGCTCGTAATAATACGACTCCGCCATTCAGTACTAATAAAATGATGGGTCTATTAAAAGATGCTTGCAGCAAAATAACGAAAGAAGATTGGGTCAAGGTCGTCGAAAAGACTCGAAAACTAATAACAGAAGATTATGAACGCGATGTAAGAGTGGACACCATTATAGAGAATGAAATTGTCATACAAGTGACTGATAGCGATGACAGCTCTGGCGAATCTGGTTTAGAGTCTGAATAATTGTTTTAATAAATGATAGTTAGTCAAAATGTGTAACAGTGTTTACAAATTTGTTTTATTTTGATATGTCCTCGACCAATTATCTACGCCCATCAAAGATACTCCACCTAATAAAGAACCTGTGTCTTTAACTATTATTGTTTTGATTTTATTTATTTACACACTATACTAAAATATTTAAAAACAAACTGTTCCCAAATGATATTAGGGTTACTGGTTCAGTCACTTCACTAGTATTGTCAATTCGTCATGTGTCAAATCGGTAATAACTCAGCGGCCGGAGTATAAGCCGCAAGTAGGGCAGCAACTGTGGCAGGATCCCCCCCTTTAAGACAATGTACGGTGGAGGCCTATGTTCAGCAATGGACTTGTGAAGGGCTGTAGTGATGATGATTATTATCTTTTTTAATAAAAAAACATGATCAAAGACATGGCTGAGTTACACTGAAAAAGAAAGCGGTACAAATACGTATAGCGGCGAGTACTTTGGAATAGCATACCTCAAATGCCAATTCAAGGTGACCGAACGATGCAAACTAACATAGTTCGGCGGGCCACCGCTACTTTGTAGTCGACATTCCTTACATCAAAACTAAATAGTGTCTTTATCGTTAATAAAACGTATAGCAAAGGAATTGAATGACTTGCTTGCGCCTGTCTTTGCATCCTATTACATCGCAGATGCCTCATGCCAGATGATCAAGGAAATACTGAATAAGCTTTTGTAAATCTAAGTTAGAGTAATTAATTTCTATAACTTTGATATTGTTGTGGGATAAGTCAATGCTTTTTTACAATCCCACCTTATAAATAATTAAATAAAATTTTGTCTACCTCGTTGGTAAGCGCGATTTTCTGTTCATAAGGTTCCCAGTTCAAATCTCAGGTAGGATCAGAAAATAAAACATAGGTTTTTCTGTCAAGAAATTCTCACACATGTTCAGATCAGAATTATAGTATAGTGCACACAATAGCCTGTCATGAACAGATGGCTAGCTTCCGCCGTAACCAAAATTCGGTCTAGTAAATTTTTATTATTAGATAAAATAAGTTATGCACTTAATTAAAAGGGTATTTTCTTTATTTTCTTTATTTTATAATTTGATATTTTATAAAGGTTTGACTATTCTTTGTTCCCTTTTATGAAGCACATTTGTCGTACATACCTTGCTTTATTTTGTGTATATCCTCTGATTCTATTGAAAGGTGGAATATTGTTTCAGTACTCTTGTTAAGTTGCGTGCACGTTCCGAGTACATACGCAAAATATAAAGTAAATTTCGAAAGCTGCACAATTTTTCGCGTTTGGGCTTTTAATGTCGAAACAAGTACTAACAAGCAAAGAACAAATCGTATGGCTGCTTTATTTTATAGACTAGTCAATGAACGACAGATATATTAGTTACATTTGATTAATTAGTTTAGTAGTTAGGAAAGCTAAGATTTACTAAGTTAGATATCTCATAGAGATACCATTTAGCGGTCTTTGCCTGTAATATATGTGTACATAACGGTCATCGATATTTTCATCCAAGTGACATTATTTTTAATTCATCAGGTATTCTGGAATGCGGGTTGCCAGCTGGTGGCGCTCAACTTCCAGACACTGGATCTCGCGATGCAGCTCAATCTTGGCGCATTCGAGTACAATCGGCGGTGTGGTTACATATTAAAACCGGAATTTATGCGGCGGAAGGTGAGTAGCCTTCTCCAAATAAATAATTAAAGCAGTGTTGGAAAACCTTTACCTAATTATACTGTATGACCTTCTTTACTGTCTGGAAAAAATAGGGTGTAACATGTGAACGGATTACAAGCCTATGGCACTGATATTTTACTAAAAATAAAAACAAAAATTTTGAATTATTTACGAAAAATATTATGACAAATAAATTAATTAGAATATATCGAAATTCAAATCATATCCTAAGTATCGGGAAATAGAAATTAGCTTTATTCCTTAAATAAATACCGTTTTACATTTAAACCTATAGTTTTATGAATACTAAATTTGCGTTTACCAGTAATATATTGCTAGAAGATGCACATTTCGATACAAACTACATCAAAAAAATATTGAAATTAAAATATTGACAAATGTAACTAAATTATGCAGATGTATATGGGTCAACAAGTAACTTAAAGTTAGTTGTTTTTACTTTAAGAAAAAGTGGTTCTTTTTCTTAAAGTAAACACCATTATATTTTTAAAGTCTGAAAAGAAAAGAAAAATATTGAGTTACTTTCTGCTCATCTCAATAAAATACAATGATGTGTCTTGCCTAGTTTGAAGAGTACCTCTCGCCCTCCCTCAATTGCGTGCAATAATCCTGTCACCACTAATCTCAGCACCACTACTCCCAACACCACTACTCTAGGTAAAACATACCATCGACTCTATTACGACACGTGTTTTACCTCTACACGAGGCATCTTCAGGTGATGTAGACTCTGCGGTGGCTGACCGCTAAGTGTGTTGTAGTGGTGTTGGGAGTAGTGGTGTTGGGGGTAGTGGTGCTGGGCGTAGTGATGCTGGGAGTCGTGGTGTTGGGGGTACTGGTGTTGGGAGTAGTGGTATTGGGAGAAGTGGTGCTGGGATTAGTGGTGACGGGATTAGTGCTCGCAATTGAGGGAGGGCGGGAGGTGCTCTTCAAACTAGGTAAGACACAACACACAAGTTGATTTTATTGAGCGAATGGTTGCAAAGTAACTTATTGTCTCTAGTATAATGGATTTCCGAAAAGTAACGCTTGATTCTATTAATTGTTATTAAAAATGTAAATATTTCGTCGCGTGGTCAAGGGCACAAAGGAGTAGAAATCTATAATGTTTTTGATAGCATAAAAGTAAAAAGTTACAGCCTACATACGTCCCATTGCCTTCCCTAATTTTTGAGAGGGTTCTAGGGCAAGAAAGTGTCCGCCTCGCTGCCCAAATACGTGTTGACGAACTTCACATGTCTTCGAAATATTTTATTTCTTATTATTCATACATGCCGGTTTCCTCACAATGTTTTCCTTCACCGCCGAGCACGTGGTAAATCGGCACTTAAAATTGCAAATGCAATTAGCAATTTCATTGGTGCCGGCGGGGATTGAACCCAGTTTGCTCGCGTGCTGTGAAATTTACATCGAGCACTAACCATCTGAGCTACTACCGCTTTTCGCTTTGTTTTGATTATAATTTGTTATGAATAACTTTCTAGTCGCTGTTTAAAAACGTTAATTTCATTAATCACAAATATAAATTAATTTAATTATATCAAAAGTCCCGTGAAGTGGCGGTCTATGAACTTTTAAAATTAACTACTTTTGTTATGTTTTTGAGATTTAACAACTTATAAAGAAATAATCAACTTTAATCCCTTTAAAAATTTGTTTGTGTTTGGAAACCCGAATTCGCGGCGTAGAAGCTGGCACTCCGTTTCCTTTACAGCATATTAAAGTCCACTGCCGAATATAGTTCTTTCCTTTTTTTTCCTCATGGGGGATATTTGCCGTAGTTGCCAGGACGCTTTATTTTATTTACTTATTTAATGACATTTACAGAAAAACATTACATAATTTTATAACTTCGCCAAACTGTAAAGACAGTTAGTTGGCGAATAAATGCACTCTTATATCCTATTACATAATTAAATTAAATAAGTACTCAACCCACATAATATAACAAACAAATAGAAATTTTAAACATAAACACTATAATTACATAGACTAAATCTAGTCCAGTTTAACCCCCAGAAGACACAAGTTTGCGCGTTAACCGCTAAAAAGAACCCCTTTGTCGTATCTCCTCAGTTTCAAGGCACTCCCCTTGTTGCCTCAGCCAGTATCGGAATCTTCGGCGTTGACATATCGAGTGACGTGCAGTTTCGTGGTCACTTGGAAGAGAAGGCCAAATTGGCCTCTAAAAAGCTTGGCGAGCTCAGCAGAGCGGGACACTATTTCATGCCGGCACACCGCCTGCAACTTTACAAGGCGCAGGTTCGGCGGCACATGGAATACTGTTCCCATCTCTGGGCTCGGGCTCCCCAGTACCAGCTCCTTCCACTTGACCGCATCCAGCGCAGAGCGGCTCGAATCGTCGACGACCGAGTGCTTTCCGATCGGCTCGATTCACTGGCACTGCGAAGAGATGTTGCATCTCTTTACATTTTTTTTCTCATATACCATGGAGAATGCTCTGAGGAATTGTTCGGATTGATCCCAGCCGCCAAATTTCGTGAACGCACTACGCGACAAACATCCCGATATCCCGTTTCAAAAAGAGTTTTCTTCCGCGTACAACCTCTCTGTGGAATAGTTTACCACCGGTGATTTTTCCGGACCGATACGACCTGGGGACCTTCAAGAAAAGAGCTTACTCCTTTCTAAAGGGCCGGCAACGCACCTGCAATTCCCCTGGTGTTGCGGTAGTCACTTAACATCAGGTGAGCCGCATGCTCGTTTGCACCCTCTTCTATATAAAAAAAAAATATAATTTCCACACTCTATCAGTTCCAAATACAGCCCCCCACCCACATAACATTGCAACAAAATAAAATTGTAAATATAACCCGGATATAATTTTTTTGGCAAGCGTCTTTTATTTTTAGTCGTCATTAGGGAGATGATGCTGCCCATCTCCTGATTTATTTCCTTCTGTTGCCTCATCGATACCCACGGGACGATATGGGCTAGTGAATGTAGTTAGACCGGCGGCAGATGGAGCATGCGTTGTACAACGGAGAGTGTGCCGGCAGGACCGCAGGCTGGACCCGTTCGCGGAGAGCACGGTGGACGGCATCATCGCCGGCTCGCTGGCTGTGACGGTGCTGTCGGCGCAGCTGCTGACGGACAAGCGCTGCGGCACCTACGTGGAGGTGGACATGTTCGGCCTGCCCGCCGACACCGTGCGCAAGAAGTTCCGCACCAGGGTCGTGCCCAACAACGCCATCAACCCCGTCTACGGGGACGAGCCGTTCGTCTTTAAGAAGGTAAGTCTAATTATACTATAGAATTTATTACGCAGTAGAGCCAAGCTGCAGCTATATTAGGGTTGTAGCACGAATGTATCGGGTCGACCGGGGTAGGACCGCGGTCTCACAAAATAACAGCGGAAAGTAGCAGCTCAATGCTGCTGTGTGTTCGTGTGGTGAGTGTAGAGTTTTACTGTAAGCGAAGCTTAGTCTACAGAGATGACAACGCCTCTCCGCGTTTTGTTAATTTTGAATTAATGTAACATGTCTATAGGCCACAGCATGCGCTCACCATCGGGTAGACTGAGTGCTCGTTTTCCTTTTATACGTGGTAGAGCCATGCTGTAGTTAAATTTGTAGTATAGCTGTAGCACGAATGGGTCAGCTCGACCGGAGAAGGACCACGCTCTCACAGAACACTGTTGTGTTTCATATGGTGGGTGTAGAGATAACCGGAGACTCTTTTTACTGGAAACGAAGCATTTCATCTTAGTCCTCACGGGGGAAAACGCATCTGCATTTTCATTCGTAATCAGGGATAGATGTAGATGTCTGTGGGCCACAGCAAACACTCTAATTCTAATTACAGGCCTATCGCCATCACCTCCTTGTTATACAAAATAATGGCGTCCATTATAAACTGCCAGCTTATGAGGTACCTTGGGGATCACCAACTGATTAGTGACCGTCAATACAGTTTTCGTCGTTGTCGATCAGCTGGTAATCTTCTGGTCTAGCTGACTCATAGATGGGCGGAGGTATTAGAGTACAAGTACAAGTTCGTGGTCACTTGGAGGGGAAGGCCAAATTGGCCTCTAAAAGAGCTTGGCGTGCTCGGCAAAGTGAGAGTATTTTATGCCCGCACATCGTTTGCAACTTTACAAAGCGCATGTTCAGCCTCACATTGAATACTGTTCTTATCTCTGGGCCGGGCACCCCGGTGACAGCTCCTTCCACTTGACCGCATTATACGTAGTAGAGCCACGCTACAGCTATGTTATGGTTGTAACACAATTGGGTCGGCACGACCGGGGCAGGACCACGCTCTCACAGAATACCAGCGTAAAATAGTAGTTTAATACTGCTGTGATTCGTATGATGAGTATAGGGATCCGAAGACCCTATTTTACTGAAAACGAGGCATACCATCTTAGTCCTCAGGGGTAACAACGCATCTGCGTTTTGATTCTTAATCGAGGATAGAGGTAGATGTCTATGGGCCACAGCATCCACTTACCATCAGGTGGACTGTGTGCACGTTTGTCACCCTTAATCTTTAAAAAAAATCCAGCTCAGAGCGAATAGAATCGTTGACGACCGAGTTCTTCCTGACCGGCTCGATTCACTGGCGTTGCGTAGGGATGTTGCATCCCTTTGCGTTTTCTATCGCATCTACCATGGGGCGTGTTCCGAGGAATTGTTCGGATTGATTTCAAGAACGCACATCGCGTAATAATTCACAATATCATCTTCACCATGTGGAAGCTTGGCGGTTCACCACTGTGCGTTTTACAAGGAGTTTTTTTCCTCGTACAACTTCTCTGTGGAATTGTTTACCACTGGCAAATTTCCGAACCGATTCCACTTAGGGATCTTCAAGAAAAGAGCTTACTTCTTTCTAAAAGGCCGGCAATGCAATTACCCTGGTGTTGCGGTTGTTAATCGGCGGTAGTCGCTTACTATCAGGTGAGCCGCATGCTCGTTTGCTCTTTCTTCTAAAAAAAAAAAAAACAAAATGGTATGATACTACTTGCTTCTTCTCACTAATTGCTGCTTCGTAATTGAGGAAAAACAATTTTTAATGAAACTGGATTTCATACAAGTTCGACTGACACAAAGAGTGATATTATTTATACATGGTAGAGCCACGGTGCAGCTATATTATGGTTGTAGAACGAATGGGTCGGCTCAACCGGGGAATGACCATGATCTCATAGAAAACCAGCGTAAAATAGCAGCTTAATATTGCTGTGTTTCGTATGGTGAATGTTGTGATTAGGAGACCCTTTTTTATTAAAAACGAGGCATTCCATCTTAGTCCTCACGGGTGACAACGCATCTACATTTTGATTCTTAATCGAGGATAAACCGCATCCACTTACCATTAGATTGACTGTGTGTTCGTTAAATTGTATGATAATAATAATTAAAATGTTAAATTATTCTAAGGTTGTAATAGCCATTTACGTTTCTCAGTTAGTTTACTTTAAAGTTAAAAAAAAAGTATAACGTCTTGAGAAAAAAACTTTACTTGTGCAGTAGATGATTTAGAATAATATTGGTACATCAATTTTATACGTGGCAGAGCCACGGTGCAGCCATATGACTGGCCTGTTGGTCTAGTGGATAGTGACCCTGACTGCTATGCCGGAGGTCGTGGGTTCGATTCCCACCCAGGACAAATGTTTGTGTGATGAGCACGATCATTTGTTCTGTGTCTGGGTGTAATTTATATATAATATTTAAGTATTTAGAAATATATAAGTATGTCTATCAGTTGTCTAGTACCCATAACACAAGCTCTGCTTAGCTTGGGACTAGATGGCGTTGTGTGATAGTTGTGGAATATTATTATTATTATCGTTATTATTATAAGTTTTCTCATCTGGTTGGGATCAATAAATATATAATTATAAACGAAAATGAAAGGATAAATATACATAAATATCAATAAAATAAAATAAATACAAAAATACATAAATAAATAAAAGCCCAACCAGATGGAAGCCCTCGGCAGGGGAGACCAAACGGCCAAGGGTTAGGGAGAAAGGGAAAGAAACCGGCGGACGATGCGGGCAGTATCAAGGAGCACCGCCTTCTGCATTTGAGCCCGGAGCGGTCCGTCACGGAGTCCCAGTCGCCTCAGATGACCAGAGAGGCTAACTGGGATTAGCCCATTCGCAGAGACGACTACAGGAATAATTTCGGCCGGCAGACCACCCCTCATGTCGGTCACCTCGTGAGCCAGGTCCAGATATTTTGATTGCTTATCTGTTTCGGCTCTCACGAGGTTCTCGTCATACGGGATGGTAATATCGACCAAAAATATCCTTGACTGTGCCCGGTCCATCAGCACAATATCAGGCTTATTCGCAAGAATAGTCCTGTCTGTGATGATGGCCCGGTCCCAGTAGAGCCTGGCGCGGTCATTTTCGAGCACGGCTTCCGGCAAGTACTTGTAATACGGCAATTTCCGATCCACGAGACCGTATTTCAGAGCGAGCTCCTGGTGTAGAATTCTGGCTACTAGGTTGTGCCTGTGCAAGTACTCAGAGTTAGAAAGCGCCGAACAACCGGAGATGACATGCCTAAGTGACTCCCCGGGATGGCGACAAGCTCGACAGACGTCGACGGTGCCATCCTTTAGGATGTATCTCCGATAGTTGTTGGTCTTAATAACCTGATCCTGTATTGCACAGACAAAACCCTCGGTTTCCCCGAAGAGGTCACCGAAACGTAGCCAGTTGAGGGAGGCGACTGTATCTACGAAGGGCTCATGTAGAGCCTTGTAGTACCTCCCGTGGAGCTCCTTCTCCTTCCATACGGTCTCCCGGTCGGAAATGCTAAGCACTGCTGGGTCCTGCCATTGCTCGTTGGCTAAGGATAGAGGGGTAAGCCCTTTATCACTAGAAATGACGTCATTATAGAATGGATCATCCGATCTCGCCAAGAAGTATTGACGGAGACTGCACACTTCGCGATTATGCATGGTGAGCGCGCTCAGAAAGCCACGCCCACCATACTTTCGCGGCAAGTACAGCCTCATTACCGACGATCTCGGATGATGCATCCTATGGGACGTCATGGTAGTGCGAACTTTTCTATCCAGGGCGTTAAGCTCAGTCTGATTCCACCTGAGTATGCCAAAGGTATACATGAGGACAGGCATGACCCAGCAGTTATATGCGCGTGACTTATTCACACCGGACAAAAGGCTGTTAAGCACTTTCGTCAAGCGTGCATAAAACACGTCGCAAACTGACTGTTTCATACCAGCCTCATCAATACCGATGTTCTATGACATACCCAGGTATCGGTATGTTTCAGCCTCGGAAAGTGTCCTTAAGTTGACGGGCATAGACAAGTCTATGCCCTCAGAGTTAGCAACCCTTCCCCTTTCAACATGGAGGACCGCACACTTATCCGTCCCCAGCTCCATTCCAATGGAACTGCTAAATTCACAAGTGATGTTTAGCAGTTCCATAAGATGGGAGCGACTGGAGGCGAATAACTTGAGGTCATCCATATAGAAAAGGTGGGTCACTTTTGTCCCTCCTTTCCGTAGCTGAAATCCCCTCCCGGAGCCCTCCAGTAAGGTACTGAGAGGGTTAAGAGAGAGTATTATTATTATTATTATTATATTATTATATTATTATATTAGTTGTAGCTGGAATACGTTGGCTCGGCCTAGGTATGAACCACGCTCTCACTGATTACGTGTAAAAGATTAGCGTAAAGTAGCAGATTAGGGCTGCTGTGTTTCATATGGCGAGTGAAGAGAACCGGAGACCCTTTTAACCGGAAACGAAGCATTCCATTTTAGTCCCCATCTGCATTTTGATTCTTAATAGAGCATAATGTAAAAACAAATGTCTATGAACTGTGGTCATATACTGTGGGCATATACTGTGGGCATATACTGTGGTATTCATTTACCATCAGGTGGACTGTGTACTCGTTTGTCACCCTTATTCTATAAATAAACAAAGGTAGGACGAGCGTAGACGATTTTAAACTTTCCGTCACGTGAATGGTCAGTCAGTCGAACGTCCGGCTATTGTATAATACTCCATTCTCTTGCTGTACATATTAAAAGTCTTGCCGTTTTTACGACTCAAGTCATGTCGCAGTCCACTATATTCAGTCTTATAGAATAAGTGAAAACTTGATTTTTTCCATTTCTATATGTTATGTGCATTCTCGTCTAGTTGGGGTCGTCATCTTCATCATTACAATCCTTCACAAGTTCACTGCTGAACATAGGCCTCCCCCAAGGAATCCCGTTAAGCACGCTTACGGTCCTGAGCCACCTGCATCCATCGATTTCTGCATTTCTTACAATGGTTCCAATAATGGTATGTAAATGGAATAGATCGTTTATTAAGGGAAAATATAACCTCAAATGGCTTAGCAAGATCGGCGTCCTGAAGCTTGTTTCCTGCCGCCCGGTTCCAAGCTTCAGGACGCCGATAGTTTAGGTAATTTCTCTTTACAGTGAAAATAATGATAATTAAAAAAAAAACATAAGCCCTGCTTTATAGTTAGTTCAGTTAGTATGCAAAGTTTCATGATCTTATTTAAAGTATTTTATGAATAACAGCGGTTTATTTTTTTTTCATCGAGAAAATGTTACGGAATCCTGTTTTCGTCTAACATAGTACTTTACATTAATCTTCAACTTTACCATATATTTATTTCAAAATTAATGCTGCAATATTTTCGGTATAACGGAGGATCTTGCTAAGCCATTTGAGGTTATATTCCCCCTTAATACAGATTATCAAAATACATGTACTTGTACCTGTGTAAGCATATAAATAATAATCAGGGCGGTAAAAAACTGTTCTGGGAAGAACCACCGAGAAAATTAGCGGGACTATTTTAAATTATAGGTAGTTTATAATGTATGTTGTACACACTTAATTATAAAAAAAGTAATTTGGGAAACATTTGGTAGCGATCACTTTATTCGCGTAGGTTTTATCAACCATTTTTTTAACACAACCTTTTTAAACAGTTTTTATTTAATAAAAAATTAAAAAAAAAATTGATAGGTATATTTTCCTTTACTTAATTTCCCCATTAAAGTTTTATTGTCACTCGGAATTGAGTAACTCGAGTAAATACATATAATACACAACATGTGGTAAAACTCAGTGGCTCCCATTAAGTGCGTTATTAGAATCGGTATACGTCATATTCCATATGACGAGAATCTAGTGAAAGCCGAATCAGATAAGAAAACAAAATATCTAGACCTGGCTCACGAGGTGACCGACATGAGGGGTGGTCTGCCGACCGAAACTATTCCTGTAGTCGTCTCTGCGAACGGGCTAATCCTCGTCAGCATCACGGGTCATCTGAGGCAACTGGGACTCCGTGACGGACCGCTCCGGGCTCAAATGCAGAAGGCGGTGCTCCTCGAAACCGCCTGCATCGTCCGCCAGTTTCTTTCCCTTTCCCCCTAACCCTTGGCCGTTTGGTCTCCCCTGCCAAGGGCTTCCATTTGGTTGGGCTTTTATTTATTTATCTATTTTTTGTATTTATTTTATTTTATTGATATTTATGTATATTAATCATTTTCATTTATTATTATATATTTATAGAACCCAACTAGATGAGAAAACTATATAGATACCCCAAATAATAATAATAATAATATTTATTCAGATTTTCCATATAGATGCTAGTAGAACAATAATATTTACTTTAAACTAATGTTAGTATTTATCTTTTTTTTTCTTAACTAATTAAATCTATGATAATGCACTTAACGGAAATCACAATATTTTTGTTACATGCAGTATAAAATAAATTCAAAAGAAGTAAGATACAAAAAAGGTCGTGGGCGCCGTTTGGGCAGTTCTCACTATCTTCACATTTGGTGACTTATTTTAAACAATACAAAATCAATTTTAATGTAAAGCTAATCAGGTATTAATTATTCAATTAACTGTCGATTTAAATTGTTGCGAGTCGATGTTGTCATCATCTGAATTCACATGACGTTCACTAAAACAACTGAATCGGATTCCAGAGAACTCAAAACGTGTATAATATATGTATAATAAAACTTGTACTTCCGAAAATCGGACGAAAGTTAAAACTAAATGTAATTAATAGTCAAGTTATAAAACACTAAAATAATATATTATTTAATTTATTATTTGTTTTGTTGAGATGGGTACTTGTTGCTCATCACGCACATTAGGTACGTACGAAATTAGAAAACGCCAATACATCCTTCCACTAGACGTTAGTTAACGCGTAGTTAATTATGTCAAACGTGAGTAAGAATTTAATGTCCTCGTAAAAAGCATCATTTTGTTAGTCCCAACGTCTCTGCTGAGGTACTCTTCAATTTTAGTTTTAGCGGTCTTGTTGCAAGTCGACTAATTGACAATAATTATTCTTTAAAGTCATTTTAGAAATTCTTATATTTACGCGAACTGGTTTAATTTCAAAAAGATGTTGCAGATTTACTGCATCATTTTATTTATATTCTTGTGTATAAATTTGTGTGTTTATTATTTTAAGTTAATTATTTAATTATTTTAAGTTGTAAATTCTGTTTTCATGAAACACAGGTATGAGACGTAGCTAGATCGTTTTTTCGTCCCGTAAACGCCTATAATGTTCATTTCATTGAAATCGTTTAAGCAAAAACAAAACAAATATATAAATATTGCACGTAATAGTATAAGGATGGGTAAGTAAATTTATTTGTTTTAAAGAATATCTAAGACCTTTGTATTGGCTTATATTTATTAAGAGCGGTCATAGATGTCGTAAAGATTTAAATTAAAGATAGAAAATAAATGGCTTAGACTGATTTGGAAGAGTAATTCTTCTATTTTCGTATATTCGTCCCGTTTCTTATAAATAGTCTTTCAGTATCTGTATATAAAAATGTTTTAATGAATTACATCTGTCATAGACTAAAAAGTCGTTGACATATAATAATTCTAATACGCTTTGTTTTCAATCTGAGTAACATTTTTATAAGTCTACTATATCCAAAATTTCGTCAAATTAGCACATAAGGCGATGCTCATATAAAAACCGCATGTGGTTGTTAAAATGCGAGCGACCATAAATCTGTAGCATTATGTGTTGGCAGATTAAAACGTACTAACGCCTTAAATTTATAGCCAATCTCGAAACGTCCGTTAATTTGCGCTCGTAAAGACTCGCATGTATTTTTAAAAATGAATTGCTTCAGCATTTATTATTGGCATGTGTGTTTTTGTTATCGCAAAACTTATTAGCCGACTTCATAAAAAGGAGGGGTCATAGTAAAGGTTCTCAATTTAACTGTGTTTTCTTTTTTATGTATTTAACACGATATTTTTGTCAATTGTGAACAGTTTTACCTCAAGAGCGCTCCCATATAAATTGGAGAAAAAAATCAATCCCTTAAATCTCTCTCCCTCTCTCTCTCTGTCTCTCTCTCTAATCTCGCCTTAATAGTCACATTAATATATTTTTAATGTGACTATTTAGACGACTTTCTAATAATTGTTTATTCTTGAGATTCTCTTCTTTTTTGTCCAACCCTGTTCCCATTTTAACTGGGGTCGGGTCTCCTTGTACGATTGCGCCAGAGAGGTCTACTCTGGCTTGTTGGTGTACTCAGGTTTTCTCTCAGGATCTCTTTCTGCATGTTTGACCACCAGGTGGCAGCCCGGTCGTCCTCTTTCTCGCGGACGGTCAGGAATATTCAAAGCTATACGTATTGGATGGCCATCATTTCGCCTAAGGATATGGCCACCAACGCATTCGGCTTTCGTTTAGCTTTTCAGCTATAGGTGCTACCTTAAATGATTATTCTTGAGCTTGTGATATTTTATTTTATATAGTGTAAAACCACCATACGTTTAGCTCGTGTTAAATTGCGGCAACGCACCTGCAATTCCCCTGGTGTTACTTACTGGTTTTACATCGACAATTACCATCAGGTGAGGCGCATCCTCATTTGCTCCCTTTTCTATAAAGAATATATCCGATCAATACCGACCAGTCAATATTATTTTTGACTTACCCATTCCATGGGGAAGTTTGATATTCGTTCAAAGTTTATATTGCGAAAGTTTTCTACAAGATATGTTGACGCATCAATAAGGTAATTAATAAAATAAAGTAATAACAATCAATGATGATACTTGTTCGCACTTAATTAAGCCTTCTACTTAATCAGTACATTATATACTCAAATGGCTGATATGTAGAAAATATTTATAGCAATATAATATTGAATAGGTTGTTGATTAATCGTTGATGATTTTGTTCTCTTGTAGCAGCATAAGAGAACCCTTTTACCCATTTCCATCAACAACGTTGATGCCATGAATTTGATAGGGTTTTACATAAATTCAACCATAGAAGAAGTTTGGATTAAGCGCTGGACTGACACGGGCATTAAAAGATCTTATAGGGACTTTTTTACTTGTGTCAGAATCAACGGGACCTATGTACAAGGACTGGCTTGGCATCCGTAAGAGCTACACAAAGTAGAAGAAAGTGATTATATTAGAAAAGAATGTAAAACAATTCGTGAAATGAGAATAGAAGTGGCGTTGGTTGAGCAAGTAGAAGAGTTTGTGTATTTTGGATGTGTGTTTAGTAGGAATGGTAGACATAGTGCAGGTCACAGAGTGAATGGGAAGTCAGAATGTGTCAATGTGGCAATCTATAATGCTGTGTTAGTCCCTACCTATATTTATTTACTTTAACTATTAAAAAAATTAAATGTATCAACTTAGTTATAAAGGACAGACTTATTATGGCCAATGGCATTCTATACCAGTCAACTTTGGGTATACAAAGACAATTATTGTGATTTAATGAAGAAACTGAAAGTTATCTTTGGGATAAGGGAAGCGACCTTGAATCTTTTAAAATTGAATAAAGTACGAGCACAAGTAAAATTCTGGAGCAATCTCCTTTGAGGTATAGGGAGCCATTTATGTTGTATGCTATGCCAAGTTTTATGTAGTATGAATGTAATAGTTGGGTGTGGCAGAAGAAGCATTAAAGGAGAATTAATGATGTAGAAATGTGGTCATTTTGAAGTATATTGGGGGTAACTCTTAAAGATAGGATGTGAAATTTGTAAGAGAAAAGGCTGGTTTGCAAGATGTAATGGCCAGGATTAAGAAAGGAATTCTTCGGTTCGGTGGTTTGTAAACGTAGAAAGAATGAATGAGGTACCAGTTACAAAGTAAATTATATGCTTCAGTAGTGTGTCAGAATTGACAAGGGACGCCCTAGACGTGAAGTTTATCGACCAAATTGGTGATACATTAAAGATAGGCCAAATAAAGAGTACCGTTAATCGACATTTCAGCGCAGTTTATAAATTCTGCGTAAATTCTGCTTCTGGTCAATGATCTGTCTCAATTGATAAAACTTTCAATAAAAAAGAAAGTTTATTTTAAACAAATTACGCCAGGAGGGGTCCACCATAACGACAACCTTTTTATTTAATTTAATATTTCATTAAAACGCGGTGTTTCTGTCATTTCCATTGGCAGTAGAAGCTTCGCGTTCAACACCATCGCGTTGGTCCACAGATTACCCGCTTTTTGTAATAAACCCTTATCATCATGAATGTGATTGAAAAAAGATAGAACAACCTAAAGCGTGATGGCGAAATAAATCTTTTATGGAGGCGTATAAAGTTAGTTCGAAACCCGCACGGAACAACTATTTGTATGATCTACAAATAATTGTTCCGGGTCTGGATGTTTGTCCTTGTGAGTTTTGAAATTGTTAAACATTAAAAAAATGAAATTTGAAACATACTCGCACGCAAGCACGCACACGCACACAGCACCTGTCTACTTAAGTCTAATTTGAAAACAATATTAGGTCAACTGGAAGAAATCTGCCCAGGTAGACAAATAAAATTTATAATGACTATCGTCAATTATCAAATCTATACTAGCGGTCTGCCCCGGCTTTGCACGTGTGATTTCTGGATCTCGACAACAGAGCCATTTGCCGGGTTCAATTGAGTTTTTAAACCACCCAGGAACCTACTCAAATACACACGAAAATTCACCAAAATCGTTCGACCCGTTTTCACCCGTTCGCAAGACTAACGGATAGTAATTCATTTTTAATATAAGAAGATAAGATAAGCGAAATACCACTGACTGACTGACTCATCACGGGATCTTTAAAACTGTACACCCAATTGACTTGAAATTTAGTATAGTTACTCATTTCGCAATGTAGAAGCTCACAGAATGATAGTCCCATCAAAAAAAAATTGATATTTTACATCTAGGTTCCGCAGTAAAATATTATCGTCCGCCCAACGATGCGATTAGCTATAGTCAACCAAATCTAAGAAATACCTTTTGACGTTTCACATTAATCATTCCGCAATAACTTTGCACAAACGTACTCACACGATTTAAATTAACGTTTTACATAAATCTGAAGAATTATTAAGTTATCTATATTTCATTACAATGTGTATGATTTTTTATCACTAATTTAAATTCGAATCTTTCAAACAAAGCAAAATATAAAAAAAAATAACCAGTATCAACTTTTTTTACTTGACGTCGTTTCAATGATATGTCGCTGTATACCTTACCGTAGTGTATCGACAAAAATATTCAAATAATCGGTTAAAAATATTCAAATAATTAAATCATTAATTTTTTTAAATGTATACAATTTTTTTAATTAGATTTTTATTTTTAAAATTCCTTAAATTACATGAACCATGAATAAAACAAGTTTATTTTTTTTACTTTGTCAACGTAAATTTGTGTAGACAAAAAACTCACATACAAGACCGCGCTGAAAAAACCACTATGTAATTTTAATCTCCCGCCGTTTCGGGAGCTTACTGTGCGTAAATTTGTGATTTTGTGTTTGTCTTCTTTTTGTGACTCGGGCTTAACTTTTTGAACTGTTTCTTTTATATTCGTTGAAGCATGTGCCCATGCCATAAAGAATGGGATAATTGGGCAAAAATGGTAGAAAAAATAAAAAAATTGATTATGGATTACTTTGAAAGAGACGTTAATTTTGACTACGTTATTGAAATTCAAATATGTAGTAATTGATCTAAACAACGAAAGCTCGATTAGTTGTACTGAAAATGATTGAATAAATTTATTTTTAATCTAGTTTCAATCTAAATTTTTTATAACTGTGCCTCTAGAAATAAGCTGTAACAACAAATTCGAAGAAATTGATAAATCTTGTGTTTCAAATAATCTGTTTTTAATTTATTCTGGTATTATTCAATCCAAACTGAAAATGATTACTAACCCTAAATAATCGATATCAATTTTTTAAGAATCGAATATTGACGTTCCCATTTTTTGGTTGGTTTGGCATGCTTGGTGCAATAAGTCTGACAGCTGTCAAAATGTATTTCTTAGATTTGGTTGACTATAGTATCGTCTATATAAGTGTTGTTTATATGTACAACAATTAGTTTCTTTCTTTCTAATCGCCATGCATACGACGACTCGATGTATAACAATGTTGCGCGTGTCGATTAATATTAAAATAAATGTAAATCTTGTGCCTCCTAATAGATAGTGAAGTAATTACTACATTAAATCTAACCAGGTCGTCACTCCATCCTCATCCTAGATGTGTAGGACCGGCCCTCACATTGTATGCCATATCAAAATGTCCAGACCGGCTGGCTAGCAAAAAAAAATGGTGTGAAAAGTAATACTGACTGCTAAACGTGGCGATTATGACTCAGTCAAGTTCTCAGGTTTAATCAAGAAGTATGAAATATATACATATAATATTAGATACTATCTACTATTATATATTTCATTGTTCTTGATATTAGTTTCTGTCTACTAATCTATCTACTAGATTGATTTAGACACAAACTAATTTCGTATATTAAGGTATTTTATTGTTAAAATTTACGTGAATTTTTGAAAAAATAATTTGCTGGTCTAGCCCGTTACTTTTGTTTTTTCATAAACAATGATTTACTGACCAATTTTATGTATACAATTTAGTTTCTTTTGAAAAACAATTTTCAAATAAAATTTGATTTGTTTATTTATACTTTCATATACAAAGTAGTACATATGGCGGACTTAATGAAGACATGGCCTTTTAAGGTTTCCCTTTGCTTCGCCGAGGTTGATCAAACTACGGCTATAAAAGTCAGGCAAGATAAGGCGGAAACTCGACGGAGGATTCCATTAATCTAGGTGAACTTAGTCGTCAAGAACATGTTATTTGTGTTTTAATTAAATACTTTATTGATGTAATATGTTATATATTTGTTGAACAAATTTTTTTAGGTGGTCGAGCGGCAGAGTTATATTGCTAGAGAGAGTTATATTGCTAGAATACTATAATGCACAATAGATTGGTTGTCAACCTTATTTTGTACGTGGATCGGTGTAGCCGGGAGCACACATTCAAGCAATTACGTCGTATTATCACTACTACAAACCTGATTCGCTATGTTGACAGACTGAGTAAATTTACACATTTTAGACTTTTGATTAATGTTCAAGATCATCATTAAAAAATCGTTTAATTTTTAATACATATTTATTTGCGAATAGTGCGCAATTTGGCATTTTCTAAAAAATTTGCATGCGAAATTTGGAAACGATTGTAACGTCAAAACACATCTCGTGTTGACATTTATACGTGTGAATTGACATGTTAGTGACATTTTAGTAGCTATACGGGCTCCGCCCACTCCCCCGTTCTATTATGTATGTATTAGTATTCTATGTTATATTGACAAACATTTCTGCGAATACTACTATTGATAATTTTTTAGCATTATATTTTATTGGAGGATGTAATTAGATATACGTTTGCATTTAATTCTGTTTCTGTTTCCAGGTAGTGTTGCCCGAGCTGGCGATGCTTCGAATTGCCGCACACGAAGAGAGCGGACGGCTGCTGGGTCATCGAGTTCTGCCCGTGCTGGGGCTCCGGCCCGGATATCGCCATGTCAATTTGCGCACAGAGCTGGGTCTGCCGTTGCCAGCTAGCGTATTGTTGCTTGTTGTCGTTAAGGTGCGTGATCATATATATTATTATTTATGTATAAAATAAATGTTCTATCGTCTATTCTATTCAAAAGAATGCATAATTATGTCAAACTTTTTTCAAAATTGATTTCCTAACAAATGCGATAAAACACTATAAACCTATTTTCGAACTTTTTATCCGACTGACCAGGAAATACGTTTATGTTTTTCGATTGTATATACCATATATGTACGTATGTATGTTTGTATTTATGTATGTGTGTATGTATTTTTCATAAATAAATACCTGTTATTTTGCGACTTCTGATTTTAAAGTGTCGAGTGTAATGATGCAAGCTTTTTTTAAGAATCGTAACAGCTCCGCATTGTCATAGACTACGTTTTTTTTAACGTTACGTTACGCTTAAGAAATATACAAACAAGGTGTTTGCTCGGAATACTTTGTTGCGAATTTTTTAAACTTTAAACTGTGTGTAGATCATTTAATTGTTTATGATAAAGAACACTAGTTTTAAATTCCAAATTTATGACTTATAAGCTTATAAGTGACTTTATTAATTTCACTTTATAAGTCGTAAGCGATTTCAAAAACGGTCATCATTCGGTGTGTATGATTTTGAAATATTTTCTTTTTCGTTTCTACAGTGTAATATAAAATGAGAGATAACTATGTGGTGTTTGTTGCAGGACTACGTGCCGGACCGGCTGTCGGAGCTGGCGGAGGCGCTGGCCAACCCGATCAAGTACCAAAGCGAGCTGGACAAGCGCGAGCACCAGCTGGCCGTGCTTACCGACGACACGGACGAGCCGCCCGCGCCCGACGATGCGCCGCACCTCGCGCCGCGACGACCAGCTTCGGTCTGTACACACCCTTATATCTTACTTTTAACGTGAACACGGTTTTGAACTTGTTTCCATAGTGAGAAGCGATTCAGAAAACTGACGATAACAAAATCGAGCGATATAGAGCGTTGTAGCTGCATATATATCACCACATCAAATATTTAATTACACCACTCAATAGCTAAAGTATCAAAGAATTATTTACATTGAGTTAGGACTGTGACGCGTTGCGCGCGGTGAAGGAGTATCGCCGCCATTTTGAAGCTGATTCGTAACGAACACATATTTAAATGAAACACACGGCTGTGGACGGCAATAGACATGCGCATACGGCTGACCCGATGTCTAGTGATCGCTGCCCTGATCTAGTGGTAGTAAACGCAGTTGCTGATCATGAGGTCCCGGATTCAAATAACGGGTCTACACGCAGTTATTAAGTTTTTTTTGTGAAGAAATTCTCAGTAGCAGCCCAGAATCAGAAAATTAACGGTGTTTTTACCTCCGTGCCTCCGAAAGCATGTAAAGTTATTGGTCCTGCGCCTACCTCTTTCCGGTCGTGTCGTATTACCGTCCCATTGGACTATGAGAGTGAGGGAACAGAGAGTGCAACTGTGTTTGTGCATGCACTTGGTCACTAAGAGTATAATCCTGTCCTGCGCCGATGGCTAGTACCAGTTGGACGCCGCGACTGAAATTCTGTCTGCAGGACATTAGTGATTGTCGTCGCCCATGAAAATTCGAAACACCAAAGGAATTGTAGGAGCGTTGCCAGCATTTAAAAAAAAGAAAGCTCTTCCATAAGTCGTATCAGTTCGAGAAAACAGCTGATAACAGTAAAATCCACTTTGTGTATGGGTGGCTGAAAATTTCCGGTGAAACGCACAGCCAACCAATGTATAAAAACTCCATCCACATCGAATGGATTTTTTAAACACATTTTATTATACACGACGTGAATGTTAAACTGTTTTTCAAACAACACTTTCATTTGGCAATCTATGACAACTAAATATTCATTCATTCATTCATTCATTCATTACAACTCACCAATGTCCATCGCAGAACATGGCATTCCTCTTAGATTTTCTCATATGCCATTGTAGTCACGTCGGATCGGCGGACTGGAAACCGCATCCTTACGACACCCACCGTGCTGGACCACGGTAGTGGACATTTTTACACCGCCAACACTACGCGGCAAACCTACATTTAAAATTAAACCATATTAAGTCGTCATATTTTGTAAAACCGCTATATTGTTTTATAGTTTTCTTTTTCATGCCCATTCTACAGGAATGTGACAAATGAATCGCTTTTGAAATATCGTAACCAAACATTGCCCACATCCTTTTAGAAAAGGCATTTGCATTTGGATTTGTAACCGATAATGTAACTATGATAATGACCGTCTATAGGCCGCAGTGTTCACTTACCAGCAGGTTGACTGTCTGTTCATTTATCACGCTTACTTGTATAAAAAAGGCATCCTGGTATTTTTACTGTGGGCACTGACCTCTTTATATGGACTGGCTATAATATAATAATTCTTACTATATAAATTAACCGTGACATAACGAGGAGATTTGATTTTCGCCATTTTGGCGCTGACAGCAGAAGTGAGCGTCGTCGGAACTAATAATGGAAATAAGATAGTGTGACAAAATATATCGATAAAATACGTAGGGCTTAGACGTAAGCTGTATACCTCATATAAAACCAAGATCGTCGCTGCGTTGCTCTGTCTACGTATTTATTCGTAACTACATAATGGATTTTGTTCCGGGTTTCACCATTCAATATGTTGGTTCATTCGCGAATATTCAATTAGTACTGGAAAATATTCAACTGGAGTACGAGTAAGTAACTATACAAAATAAAAATAAAACATAACTTCGCTAAGAATTTTTTGTCAACCGTTCATTCAACTCTAGTATTATGGATAACAAATCAGCTGCTGAAATAACGCATATTCTAAATATCAACAGGTCTGTCTATAGATCGAATAAACTATCTAATATATAATAATTAATGTTCGTTTGTTGGTATTTTATGCGCTACCATACCATTCATCAGATTGCGTTAAAACTTTGTCAACTTATTGCTTGCACTTGTCCGAAGGTTATAGGCATAGTACATTCAAATTACATTAAGTGGCGCGCGCATCGTACTGATTATTTATTTGAACGTTATAGATCATACAATATCAATGAGTGTATTATTATTCCTAATTAAACAATTCAACTCTTCTAAATTTTAAACGATATTTCCACAATTATTTCTGGAATATTCTTTTTTTTTATAGTATAAGGGTGACAAACGAGCACATAGTCCACCGGATGGTAAGTGGTTGCTGTGGCCCATAGACATCTACATCTATCCGCGAACACGAATCAAAATGCAGATGCGTTGTCATCCGTGAGGACTAAGATAGAATGCCTCTTTTCCAGTAAAAAGGGTCTCCGGTTCTTCTGCGGTAACAATGCGCGGGGTACCAGCTAGTAAGCAAGATATAAAAGAAAAAAAACTTACTTATATAAACATACCAACACTCCTCGTCCTTTGTGACTCCACCTCGGCTGCAGCGGTATAGGGGGAGGACTTTTTTAGTCGCAGCCCACCAACACACATCTTAAGTGGGCTCGCCAACACCACCTCGGGCCAAACACTTCAGGCCAGCCATATAGGTTTTCATACTTTTACGATGGGTTACCAAACCATGGCTACGGAGCCCCCCCCCCCTCACCACGATAAGGCTGGAATCCTTTCAGGGGAAAGCTATTATTTACATAAACGCTAAGGTCTTAACGGTCAGCCGCCGTAGAGTCTATATCACCTGAAGATGCCTCGTGTAGAGGCGAAACACGTGTCGTATTATCGTCGATGATGTGTTCTTGGAATAGTGGTGTTTGGAGAAGTGGTGACGGGATTAGTGCACGCAATTGAGGGAGGGCGGGAGGTGCTCTTCAATCTAGGTAAGACACATCATTGTATTTAATTTAGCGGATGGTTGCAACTTAAATATTAATAATTTTAATATTATGTCAGTTTTAGTTCCCGATAAGTTCAATGGCGGCGCTTCAAATCGGCACAAACTTTTTGTAGGGTATAGGCCAGTCCAGCGTACAAGTACGCTTTATTTATACAAGTTTGTATAATAGAGGTCAGTGACGTGGGGTAATTCTCTATGAATACCCGTTGGAGGAACGGAGTATTTATGTCGGGCTTTTATCAGCTAAAATGCCATAGTGCCCTTACCCTCAGATCTCAGGTCGCGACGAAGTTTTACGCTATACTATTAACTGGCAACTAGTAGTGTGGACCCTGTGCTCATCAACTGTAAATTTAAGATAGGCTGTTAAGTTCATGATTGTAATGAAAATAATTTTTTTAAATTGAGTTTTATAGCTAATATTTGTTTGTTTAAAGTTTGTATATTTATTTGTAGATCAAACCGGAGGGTACACTAGACACAAGTCCAAATAAGGTGGGTATGGGACTCGATATGAGGAAGTCCATCGACATGGATACCACGGTGCCATCACCCGCACTTACCTCTGTTCCTGCGCCGCAGCCATTAGATGATAAGTTTTCGAGAGGTACGTTTTAAGTATCTACAATTATTATTTATTTATTTATCTTTATATACTGAAAACACCTGCAAATACATAATGTGTATTTTATAATTTTTATGTGTATGCTATATATATAACATATGTATATAAAACAATTAGGCGCATGACTGGTATGCAGTTTCGGCGCCCGCACCTCACCTCTATCCCCACGCTACCCTTATTGACGTGCAGTTGTGACTCATGAATCATTCGTATACTACTAGCTCTTGTAATGTAAAGTAAAGTTACATCCTATACACGTTCCACTGCTGGGCACAGGCCTCCCCTCATTTCTGAGACGGTTTTGAGACAAGTTAATGTCCGCTGCGCTGCCCCAATGCGTGTTGGCGAACTTCACATGTCTTCGAATTTTTTTTCTTATTTCTCAGACATGCAGGTTTCCTCACGATGTTTTCCTTCACCGTCGAGCAAGTGGTAAATCAGCACTTAAAATTACAATTAACAATTTCATTGATTCCGGCGGGAATCGAACCCGGTTTGCTCGCGTACTGTGAAATTTTACAGCGAGCGCTAACCATCTAAGCTACCAGGGTTCGGCTATACTAGGTCTTTTTTTTTTTTATAGAATAGGCTGACAAACGAGCACACAGTCCACCTGATGGTAAGTGGTTGCTGCGGCCCGTAGACATCTACATCTATCTTCCATTACAAATCAAGATGCAGATGCGTTGTCACCCGTGAGGACTAAGATGGAATGCCTCATTTCCAGTAAAAAGGGTCTCCGGTTCTCTACACTCACCATACGAAATACAGCAGCATTAAGCTACTATTTCACGCTGGTATTCCGTGAGAGCGTGGTCCTTCCCCGGTCGAGCCGACCCATTCGTGCTACAACTATACTACTAATATAACTGCAGCATGGCTCTACCACGTAAAAGTTATTATATATAAAAGTTGTTATAGTCACGTCTTGGCAGTGATAATATAACTTTAAGGCTTCTTTAAGATTTTCGTTGTTAATTAAGTATTTTGTTAATTGTAGGGCTTAACGCGGCAGCTGATCATGTTGTGTTCTCAGTTTCGAATTCTCCGGGTTGGGTAAAAACTGCTATTGTGTTTTTCTGTTAAGAAATTCTCAATAGCAGTCCGGAATCAACGAAGTAAAATAAGGAAGTAAAAATAAGGAAGTTTGCAATGTGTCAACCGCGTGCCTCGAAAAGCAAGTAAGCCTGTCGAATTGCCGTACCATCGGGCTATGGGAGTGAGGGAATAGAGAGAGCACCTGAGCTTGTGGCATTACTGTGCACTCGGGCACTATTCCTGTCCTGCTCAGAGTCATCTCTATTGGAAACAGGCCATGCTTTCATAGAATGCCAGCGTAAATTAGCAGCTTAATGCTGCTATGTTTCGTAGTCGAGAACCGGAAATCTTTTTTACTGGTAAGGCATTTCTCCTTAAACTCATGCAGCGCTTCTGAATATGGATTCTTAATCGAGGATGGATGTAGATGTCTATGGACAACTGCATCCGTTTTATTATCAGGTGGACTATGTTCTCGTTTGTCACCCTTATTCTATGAATGAAACTGACTATTTATATTATATGAATGAAACTGAAAATATGTGTAAGTTATCGCACAAGCAATAGCACGTCAGCAGGCTGATGTTCCTTGTCGTTGCAGAGGAGAAGGAGAAGGAGAGCAACGGGTCATCAGAGGCGGCGTTGGGCGCAGCGTTGGCGGCGCTCCTGGATTCGAAGCCGGCGCGAGACAAACGAGCGGAACTGGCGCGCAAGCTGGAGCTACTGCGCCGCAAACGTGACCGTCCCTTGTCTAAATTCTTCCGCAGGGGGCTCTCCTCTAGAAACATGTAAGATGCTTCGTTGTTCATACATCAACTTCCTTTTTCATTTCGGCTTGCATTCCATTTTTATACGTCGTAGTATGAATGAGTCGACTCGACCGCGAAAGGACCACGCTTTCAGAGAATTTAAGCGTATAATAGCAGAGTAACACTGGTGTGTTTTGAATGGTGACTGTAGGGAACCGGATTACCTTTTTACTATAAACGAGGCCTTCCATCTTAGTCCTCAGAGGTGACAACGTATTTGCGTTGTGATTCTTGATTGAGGGTAGATGTAGATTTCTATGAGCCACAGCATATCCACTTACATTTAGGAGGACTGTGCTCATTTGTCACCATCATTTATTTGTTTAAAAACTTTATTGTACTAACCATACAGGTTATAAAGGGCGGACTTAATGCCAGTTAGCATTCTTTGTCAGTCAACCCATGAATAATTAGTGGCAGGTGACTAAACTGGTGGTGAAATAACTAAATATAATAAATTTATATAGATATAAATACCAACAAATACGGGTCCTCAGGTAAGGAGTTCCAGAGTATTGTAGGCCTGAACAGTAACAAATTCCCGATAAAGCTAGTAAAATGGAGTGGAACTGAAATCTTCTTAGGAAGGGGAGGACAATTCATTCAAAATGGAGTAGAGAACAGACAATATTCTCGAAGTGCGCCTTTCTCGGATAGTTAGCCATTTAAGGTCATACTTTCAAAGGCCAAAAATAAACCTGAATATGTAGTTATTAAGAAGGCGCTCAAGCTTATTGAGAAGATTTTGTTTCAAGAGTAGCAAACATCTGCATAATCAATGACAGGCAAGATGAGCTGTGACAAGCATATGCTTAGTTTTGCATGGGAAAAAGTTTTTCAGACAGATCTTAAGATAGGAGTGACTTTATGACTGACTTCAGTGACATTTTTTCCCTAGTTCAACGTTTTATCCATGTATAAACCCAAGTTTTTACCCACTCCGAGAACGGGATCAAATTATCATTATAGTATATGGGTGGCAAGCAACTGACGCCAATTTTTGCTAGCATTCTTGAGCTGCGAATAAGCATTGTTTAACATTTAGATAGATTGACAGAAATGCCATAACGCGATGACCAATTATAAAATTGCCTTCAAATTATAGTTTAAATTTACCGGTAGCATCATGTAGATTATCGATATCCGACACATATATTTGGAGATCGTCTGCATATTGATGGAACGAACAATCAATGACGGGAGGATATTTAGTTATTGAAAACTAAAAATGATGCGGGAGATAAAATTCCATCCTGCGGCACTCCAAATGTATTTCGTGTTTTATATCGTTAGTAACTTTTAGCAAAGCGGTTGTGGTGCTGTGACCGGAACGAAAACCAAATTGATAAGGACTCAGTAGGTTATTTTTCGATATACCAGAAATTTTTGTATTCTGTTTCCGATAGAAATGTCAAATCATTGAAACTGTTCGCTGTCAATATAGATTATCAAAATAAGGAATGTGATACAATAAGAAGAATAAAATAATAATATCAAGCCACTTTTATTCATAACGATTTCCTTTTTTTTTTTTGCACAACATTAAATAGTTTCGATGAGTTACTTGTTTGTTCTTCTCAGGAGCATGGCTTTTAATAAGAACTACTTGTAACCTAAATTGAAAAAAATATTGTATATTGATCACAGTAGCGGCGATGCAAACTCGAGTGGAACAGGCTTGGCGTTGGCGGGCAGTGGGAGTGGAAGCGGGGGCGGAAGTGGAAGCGGGGGCGGGGGCGGGGGCGGTGAGGACAGCAGCGAGGCGGCGGAGCGCGAGCTGCGGCTGCGCTACCACCACGCCATCTACGCCACGCTCGACAAGATACTCAGTGCCGAGCAACGCCACCAGATGAAAGCGCTCACGGTAAATACCACAAGCTTACTATACCTAACTTTACTGTGCGTAATGTCCTCCAGACCGAATTCCGGCCACGGTGGCATGCCTTTACGGAGGCTAGCCATTGGCGCAGAACAGGATTATAGTGCCCAAGTGTATGCGCAAGCACAGGTGCACTCTTTATTTCCTCACTCTCATAATCCAATGGGACGCTAAACCGATACGACCGGAGAGAGATCAGGCGCAGGACCAACGGCTTTACGTGCTTTCCGATCCACGGGGGGTGAGATACTGCAAACTTCCTGACTCCGGGCAGTTACTGAGAATTTCTTGACAGAAAAACTCAATAATTGATTTTTTGTGCCGACCCGGGATTTGAACCTAGAATCTCATGATCAGCATTCGCACTACTACAAACGCTAGACCAACGAGGCAGTCTATGGTGTAGCGTAGTAAACCCATATAAAGTCGTATATGTATTCGGTAGATCCATATATACGTAGTAGATGCTGCAGCTATATTATGATAGTAGCCTGAATGAACCGGCTCGATCGGGAATGGACTATCCACGTCACAGAATACCGGTGTATGCTGCTGTGTTTCGTATGGTTAGTGTATATATCCAGAATCTCTCTCTCTCTCTCGCTCTCTCTCTCATACTTTTTACTTGTAACGAGGCATTCCATCATAGCCTACAGTGATTACCGCATTTTGACTTTTAAAAGATGATAGATATAGGTACTTATTGACCACAATATTCAGTTAGTAGCAGTGCTTGTTTTTCATTCCTACCTATATAGCAACTATACTGTAAGCAACTTTATTTTACAAATGTCATACGTGGTAGAGCCATGCTGCAGCAAGCAATATTATGGTTCTAACACGAATGGGTCGGCTCGATCGAAGAACCACGCTCTCACAAACTAGCAGCGTAAAATAACAGCTTAATGCTGCTGTGTTTCGTATAGGGAGTGTAGACAACCGGAGACCCGTTATACTGGGATCGAGGCGTTCCATCTTAGTCCTCACGGGTGACAACGCATCTGCATTTTGATTCTTAATCAAAGTCAAATGTAGATGTCTATGACCTACAGACTACTTTCCATCTGGTGGACTGTGTGCTCGTTTGTCAGCTTTATTCTATAAAAAAAACTAAATTGCATGTAGTGCGTTCACTGCCAACCGAATAATGGATGGATCTAAAACACTGATTAAATAAGTTAAAAATTAATTAAATAAGAGCCCCGAAAAAAAAAATAATATGTCGTACATAATTTGAAGAGAATTGATAGAATCAGGCGTTACTTTGCGGAAATCCATTACAATAAAGACATTAATTAATTCGCAGCCATCCGCTTAAAAATACAATGATGTATCTTACCTGGATTGAAGAGCACCTCCCGCCCTCCCTCAATTGCGTGCACTAATCCCGTCACTACAATTCCAGCACCACTTTTCCCAACACCACTATTCCAGGAAAGACACACCATCGACGACAATACGACACGTGTTTCGCCTCTACACGAGGCATCTTCAGGCGATGTTGACTCTACGGCGGCGGACCGCTAAGTCACTTACTAACACCACCGCTTAGACACACTAAGTCATGACACTCTTTTGATTTTTAACTTTTATCAAGTGTAATGTACTTTCTTTAAGCGATATACTTCTGCCTATAAAGAATATTCGATATACTAATATCCGTCATGCTCTGGAAGAAAAGTTTATTCGCGTATAATGCGTAGTGCTAAAATCAACCGACAGAGGGCAGAATCAGCTCTAATTCGTTCAAACTCCAAAATATTGACATTGCAGCCAAGTTTAAGTATTTCTATTTCAAGCTTACAATTTTTGTGTTATTTGATTCCAGGATATGTTAGAAGCAGAAAAGAAGGAGATACTAAATAAACTTGCGAATTCGAGGAAAGAAGATGTGAAAGCTTTAGCCAAAAAGACTAACAGAGACAAGGATGAAATACTCAGAATTAAAAGAGAGATACATTCACAGGTATGTATGTAAATCTGAAACCGATATTCCGAACCTAAGCCATTCCGACAACGTTTTAACACAACATCCATAACATTAACATAACATAACATTTTAACGCGCATCTTTTACTGAGCAACACCATCACTGTCATATATACAAGACTGTCAATTTTTTAATTATTTTGTCTTTTCATTATATTAAAAAAAACGCCAGACAGAAAGCACCCTACCCGGCGATTATATTTACATTACAATTTTCCATGAAAAAATAAAGTCATTGTTCCCCTTTTTCCAAGCAATAAATGCTTCAATCGCATACCTTGTGGCAATGATGTATGTAAATAAATGTTTAAAAAGTTTCTAGACAATAACGTTGCCAAAAAAGTGTAAAATGTTCACGTTTAACCGATCATTGGAGATCTGTTTATGACTGCTTTGGCATATGGTCTGACAAAACTGGTTACTGCGCCTACGCGGATTTCAGATGTAGAAGATCATACACCTTCCCTGTTGGACCTTCTGCTGACATCTCATCCGGACGGATATCAGGTGTCCGTCGACGCCCCTTTAGGCTCCTCGGACCATTGTCTTGTCCGGAGTGTGGTGCTAGTCACATTAACGTTGCGGTTGCATTCTACAGGCTGCCGCCGTGCTTGGCACTATAGGTCGGTCGGATGAGATGAGGTCTTTATAGCATCCTACTCTTGCGGGCGGGTTTGTTCCTCGCCGGACGATCCTAGCGTTGTTGCTGATTTTGTCGCTGATGTGTTACTTCAGGGTATGGAACTTTTTATTCCGTCCTCTGTGGTGCCCATCGGAGGCAGATCCCAGCCATGGCTTAGTCGCTCCTGTATAATAGCATCAAGTATGCTATCGGGCCTGGTCTGACGCATCAACGTCCCGGATGTAAACACCAGCGCTCTTAAAAATAAGTATAATTCCGCCTCCAGGTCCTTCAAAAGAGTCATTGCCAAGGCAAGGTCTGAGCACATCGGTAAAATTGGCTAGAAGCTAGTTCGCCTTTCTTCGGGAACCCGTACATTCTGGTCTCTTGCCAAGGCAGTCCAAGGGAACTTCTGTCAGTCGTCTCTTACATCTCTGCACAGAGAGGACAACTCACTGGCCCATGCCGCAAAGGAGAAAGCCGATCTGTTAGGCTCTCTCTTTGCGTCCAACTCGACTCTCGATGACTGGGGAATACACCGCCGACCATCTCGCGGTGTGAGTGCTCCATGCCGGATGTGCGGTTTACACAGCGCTCGATTCGCAAAGCACTCTTCTCCCTGAACGTCAGTAAGTCGAGTGGGCCTGATGGAGTCCCTCCCATTGTGCTGAAGACGTGTGCTCCGGAGTTGGCACCGATTTTAACGCGTCTTTTCCGGTACTCCTACTCCCAAGGCATAGGTCCCGAATTCTTGGAATACATATTTGGTCCACCCGATCCCTAAAAAAGGCGACCGCTCGGAGCCGTCCAACAGGCTTATCGCCATCACCTCCGTGCTCTCCATAATAATGGAGTTTATTTTAAACTGCCAGCTCATGAGGTACCTTGAGGATCATCACCTGATCACTGACCGCCAATATGGTTTTTGTCGTGGTCGATCAGCTGATGAGCTTCCCGAGAAATTGTGCCATTGTAGACGGTGCATGCTCAGATTACAAGCCTATTAACGCTGGTGTTCAAGGCTGCGTGCTGGTGTCCAACGCTGTTTCTTATGCATATTAATGATAAGTTGTAAACTGGTAACATTCATTGCTATACAGACGACAGCACTGGTGATGCTTTATACACTGACCGTACTATTATTTCTCGGGAAATCGTCGCCGAATACCGGGACCAACTTGTGTCTGAAGTCGAGTCTACTTAACAAAGTCTCGGATTGGTGGGCGACAAAATCTAGTCCATTTCAATCTCCAGAAGACACAACATTGCGCTTAAATCGCTAAAACGAACCCCTTTGTCGTATCTTCTCAGTTTGAAGGCATTCCTCTTGCTGCCTCAGCTAGCATCGGAATCTTTGGCGTCGACATACCGAATAGTGTGCAGTTTCGTGGTCACTTGGAGAGGAAGGCCAAATTGGCCTCTAAAAAACTTGGCGTGCTTAGCAGAGCGAGATAGTAATTTCATGCCGGCACATAGCTTGTAACTTTACAAAGCGCAAGTTCGGCCTCATACGGAATACTGTTTTAATCTCTGGGCCGAAAGGTTCTAGAGGAACAGCCTCGTACCGGTTGGGATGACCCTCCATTAGATGAAGTGACGACCTGGTAAGACACGCAGGAAGTCGGTGGATACAGGTGGCACAGGATCGTGCGTTGTGGCATTCCTAGGGGAGGCATTAATTCAGCAGTGGCCTTGTAAAGGGCTGCGATGATGATGATGATGATATACGAGTATATTCGAACTGCCCGTTGTATAGTGCCAAGAACGCTGGCTATGTTTTTTCGTTAAATAGCTATATCTAGCCTTTGAGCGAGAAAAAACCCAAGTCACTATCTTAAAAGTTTTTACTACAGGCAGTAGACTAAAACAAAATTATTGTCGGAGCTCTGCGAGCGGGCTTTATCTATATGTGAGACGTTTGCGTGCGCAGTCGGTGGAGCGCGGCGTAGCGGAGTGCTCGCGGCTAGAGCTGGCGTACGCGCGTCGCCGTGAGCAGCTGGCTCTCACGCATGAGCGCCTGCGCACTATGCTGCACAAGCACCGCGAGCAGGTGAGTGCTGCAAGCAGCGAGAAGCTGGCGCTCACGAACGAGCGCCTGCATGCGATGCTGCATAAGCAACGTGAGCAGGTGAATACTGCGAGCAGCGAGTAGCTGGGGCTCACGCACGAGCACCTGCGCGCCATGCAGCACAAGCATCGCGAGCAGGTGAGTACTGCTAGCAGCGAGCAGCTGGCGCTCACGCACGAGTGACTGCGTGCCATGCTGCACAAGCACCGCGAGTAGGTGAGTACTGCGAGCAGCGAGCAGCTGGCGCTCACGCACGAGAGACTGCGTGCCATGCTGCACAAGCACCGCGAGTAGGTGAGTACTGCGAGCAGCGAGCAGCTGGCGCTCACACACGAGTGTTTGCGTGCCATGCTGCACAAGCACCGCGAGCAGGTGAGTACTGCGAGCAGCGAGCAGCTGGCGCTCACACACGAGTGTTTGCGTGCCATGCTGCACAAGCACCGCGAGTAGGTGAGTACTGCGAGCAGCGAGCAGCTGGCGCTCACACACGAGTGTTTGCGTGCCATGCTGCACAAGCACCGCGAGCAGGTGAGTGCAGCGATCAGCGAGCAGCTGGCGCTCACGCACGAGTTACTACTACTACTAGCACGAGTTATGGTGAATGATTAAAACAATCTTAGATGTTACTTGATTCATTGTTGCGATCTGTTTATTATTCAGACGGGCTTGTTCTTGAAGATACGAGTTTTTTAACTTTTTCGATAATGTATGAGGAAATTGCCTCAATCGGTCGGCCTGAGTGTTGATCGCCTTCAATTGAGTCTCTGCCTTGCTTGAAAAGGCTATATACCACGTATATGTCGTTTTTTCAGGGCAAGAGTCCCCGTAAACAGATAATATCTCTTTCATAATATGTGGCGTTTTTCCTTGTTTAGTGAGGAACTTAATCACGTCACAAAACTTGTTTTACTCCATCGTTAGTACTTACTTCCCAATAATGACTTGTTTATCCTGCGATATCTTAACGGTTAATAAACCGATCATCTGACTGAAACTTGGTATTGAGTCACCAAGTAGTGACAGTTAAAATAAACCCTCCCTCTCTAACATACATTCTTTTTTACCAGTAATATTAACATTAATAACTTTTAACCAGTCCTCGTAACTGTATATAATTCTGTTTCAGGAACTTCTGGAACTGGAGCGTCTATGTGGCGGTGC
Organism: Parnassius smintheus behrii; assembly: GCA_036936625.1. Classification (NCBI taxonomy): domain Eukaryota; kingdom Metazoa; phylum Arthropoda; class Insecta; order Lepidoptera; family Papilionidae; genus Parnassius; species Parnassius smintheus. Next base: position 40,823,057 of record JAUPFT010000008.1, on the reverse strand, counting down.
ACCGGAAGGCTAAATGTTTCTGCACTTTTCGTGCCCTTACCTTCTTGCCCGGTGCTACGTACTCTTCGTCCGCCACCGTTGTCGCCCTAATACGCCATTTAATCCCACCGGCGGAACTCTCCCAAACTTCCGCTCGAACGAATATCTCGACGGGTAGGTGGATCTCTATGTCATTGAGTTTTAATTTTTTAGGAATCTGTGATATTATCTCCTAAGGAGCAGTGAAAGTGAATCGACGAGCGTCTACGTCGTCTGTGGAAAGTCTCCGTATAGATCTGATTTGCGGCAGTATTGTTCTCTACGTCTGCAATCTCATAGTTTAGTTGGTGTGTGATGTGTTATGAGTTATTATTCTATTAAAATATTGTAAGGTTCTTTGAACCTATAGCGTGTTTTCATGTGCGGGTGCGTGTTTACAATTGATTGTTCTTGTAGTTTTGGATCTTGTGTAAAGATTTTGATGCTTTGTCTGATGCGTACGATACCCGTGATACGTATTTAGTAAGTCGTGTAGTTTGCACAAATACGTGTGTACGTTGAAAATCGTTCCACAAATTGCATTTAACAAGTAGAAATAATTGCAACGTTCGCATTGAGGACTAACGCGTTGACCGCATCGGAGTACTAGTCAATGCATTCGACGAAGGAGGGAAAATACTCAATTAGTATTGAGTACACAAAATATGCCCCGAAGAATTCACGCGAAGACTTCAGATTTGTTAGTTTTGTTATTTCTTACAAATTCAACAGTTAATGAGGAAAGTCTAATTTTCGTGCCTTAAAAAGGTATTTATTAATATCACATAAGTGTTCCTTCCTTGGTCTCATGCAGAATAAATATAATGTCTATACATATCTTTAGCACAACTATCCTGTTTCTTTAAAACTATCATATTTTAAGTCTTTAGCGAGGGATTGTAACCGATAGCGAGATTTGTTCAGAGATATTCGAATAAAAAAATCTTATTACGATTATTCCAGTTCAGGTTAGTGAGTGTGAAATTGAACTTAATATCTTTAAAATAAATAGTGCATTTTACTCTCAAACTAATGTTTAAATAATTGCAGCTCACGTCAAACTGTAGCTATTTATGAGAACGTATTTATTATGATTTTAAATGACACTCAGACAGCTTACTGATAAATATTCAGTTATATGTTTAAAATAAATATGTATGTATATTATGAAGATTTTATGTGTATTATTTTTATTCTTAAGTAATAAATTCACGTAAGTACTAACAATTATGAGTTAATTATAGGTTGTAGATTAACATTCCACAATATTTGTATATTTGTTTCAATGAGGTTTGCAAATCTAAAATATTAATTCCCGGTCTGTTTTTAGTACTGTGTGATTATGTTTGATGTATAGTATGTAAAAATATCGGTGAGAGTTATTTTTGTAAAGAAACTAATTATTTCAAAAATTTAAATATTTTTAATATGGTGTGCCAAATATGGATTCTGCTTTATATTTATTAATAATTTATATTTATTTATCGTTACTCGACACATAAAAACGAAACGATATTTCTTATACTATCTATACTATGTAATTCGCGTAATATTGTACACAATATGCGCTACTTTAGCACAAAATCTTTTGTACACTTTTACAATACACTTTTGAACTTTATGCTATTGTGATAAGATCCAAGAGTTTTCAGAAGCGTTACAAATAGTATTACAGGCTGTTTGGTGTTTGCTTTGTCACAAATCCATATAATGTATTAGTATTGTCATTAATTTTACGCACAAACAACGGAAATTAACTAGCAAAACTTGCTGTAAAGACGGTTTGTACTGTGTCTACAATGTTTAGCTTAGGGAGTCTAATATAGAAAATATTTTTCGATCCATGCATCGGTCTTAAATTACAATGAATTAACAGCTGTTATGACAGAAAAAAAATTGCTAAGTTATATAATCATCCTTCTACATTTCTATCTCTATGGTGCTCTATGAAATAGTTTCTCACAAAAGTAGGAAGATTTATTTCCTTTTAAGAGCTTTGCTATCCGTTTTTAAGATGTTTTAGCATACATTACTAATAATATTTTTATTTATATCTTTGCACACAGAAATATACAATATGGTGTCCGTCATTAACACGCATCTAAACGAATTTTTGAAATAATATTTATATGTACGATTGTCGATTATATTATCGGTGTTGTTGTAGCTTAACCTTAGTTTCAGTCGATGTTGGATATTGTCTTATTGTCTTTTAGTTGAATGTTTTATCTTTTTCTCTCAAAATATTTTTTGCTGAAATCTTCCGTCTATACCGGTAATTCAATATAAACTATTAAAATATATTATGTAATATTTCCTTTGTGTTAAAATCAGTAATAAATAATAACTATAATATAGAATTCAATCCAATTCTAGTTTGAAAAATTATCTTCCAGCAAGTCACATCACTTTAGATTTGACTTACGTTCTGTTGGAAACAACAAACCACATTGAGCACTTCGCGTCACACATTAAAAATGTCGCAGAAATATCATGTCATCCATATACATATACCCAATACCACTCCTACTGTAAGAAAACTGTTCGATAAAACAAAGGAATTAACTGAAAAATATTTCAAACATTCAATGTATAAATAGTTAACTAATTATTTTCCACTTGTTTTATTAATTTCCAATTTTGTTTCCTGTTCATTATGTAACACTTGATCGATTTAGAAGTTCGAGAACTGAATACAATTGGTATTTCGCTAATAATATTGTTTTGAAAGTAGATATTGGATAGTATATAAGTACCATTTACGAAGTATTCCATAAGTTTTACGTAATCTAATTATATATATTCGTTTTTATATGGATGACGTCACATTGTTATTAAATTTAACCGCTCGTTACGGTACGTGTGGTCGATTTCATTTTAGGATGGCTTCAATTCATCGGATGGATTGCAAGCTTCCTTTGTCGCTCTGATGTTTTAAATATTTAATTATTTTAATAAATGCCAGTAACATTTCACTGTTTCAAAATTGATAAGGTAATTTTGTGCATGCTAATGTCAACTCAAAAAGTGTTTAAGTTTTTGTGAAATAAACGACGAGATATTATTTAATGATTCTATGACCGAATTTTAATTTGAATAAAACACGAAATGAAAACAGGAAATCGCTTATCTCTATCCTATTACAACTATGTAACTGTACATTAATATTACATTCATATATTATCTAGCATTTTAACAATATAATATCTGTGTTTAGTATTAAATAAGATGATCCAGATTCGGGATTGGAGGCTTTTTCGGTGAAACGCTTCAGTTTTCTAATTAATGCGTAGGTTTTCCTTGTCTAATAGTTTTGGCTCATGAAATATGTTTCTGTATGTCAATTTATTTAGGGATTTTTTGTATTGTTAGTCTAATTCCGTGTATGATTAGTATATATATATATATATATATATATATATATATATATATATATATATATATATATATATATATATATATATATATATATATATAATTATTGAATGAACAAAACATGAGATTTTTGAAAATATTGAATTGTTGGGTTGGGATCATTTAGGTTTCAACATTCATTTTGCACATGTTGGTTACTTTGGGCTTCTATATTATTGGCGATCGTTTGGTCTGATGTTTGTTACAAAAATGACACTAGAGAGTAGGCTGTAGGGTAAAAAATTGTTACCAGTAGATTTAGAAACGTGTACGCAAAACACTTATCTTACCTTGAATAAAATTGTAATACTTGTCGTTGAATGACACTGTCTTTAGGACTTGTGGTCGTCTTCGTTTTGTAATATAAGTCTTCCCTGTTGATGTTCGAAGGAGCGTAATTCGATTAAGGCCTAACGAAACTTACCTTCCTTGTTTTTGTCTAAAGTCTTATTTCTAATTTGCTTCATATTCTTATCTCTTGAACCTGAACTAAATTTGCTCTTATTGGGAAAATGGTCTGATTAATAATTATCTGGAGGCTACATTTTTTTTAGTCTATAATTTTTTATTTATATAAAACTAAGATTAAAAAGGCGGGTATTATATATTTTTTTCCTTTTGTTTGATCCTGGATAAATTCGAAATAAAATTAAAAATATTGTAAGCACTATTTTTTTGTATTTAAAAATGTAAATTGTCCTTGGTTTATTAAATTTACTAGTTATTTAATGAAAACATTTTACTATTAATTATTATTCAGCTGCTACTTACAAAAATTCTTTAAGAATTTTGATCTTACAGAGTACTCTCTAACTTGTTATTTCAAACCTGTTTCTGTGGTCTTATTTTTTGTACGTTTAATTAAAAAATACACACTGTACATCGAATACCTATCTCATACTCAGCCATTTTTAAGATATCAATGTTATTTTTAAAGGCTTAGGCTCTTGTCTTTTGATCTTCTCGACTGCAGCCGCATGTGGTATAATTGGATTGGCATGTATTTGCTTAAAGATATGGTAAACTCGCCTATTTTTATGTTAAGTATATTTTGAGTACAAGTATCTCTATTTTTATTACCTCCCGTAACTAAATGATTTGTATTTTCATTTACAATGAGTTAACACACTTACTTTTAGTTTTTTATACGCAATATTTAGACAATATCCACGATCCATATTATGTAACATAGGACACGGGATGAGTTAAGAAATATGAGTTTTGAAAAATATTTCCGTTTTATTTTCCTAGATATTTACTATATTTAATATATTATATTCACAAGAGTAAATTTTTAACAGCCTTCGCTACCAAAGTATATTTTGAATTCGGTTAATGAAAAAAAAAAACAAAATCATATTATATATAATAGGTGTGATTTTGCTATAGTTCTAAATAGCAAATAAATAATAATAAACTATACCATCAAAAATGTTAACTTAAAAGGTCGTATGTATAAAGTGGTATACAAATTCAAGACATTTAAAATTAAATTGCCTACGATGGCAGTAAAACCATCGTGAAAAAATTATGCAACACAGACTTTTCTATATATTTTGTGGTCACTGTTATTTACTCGTAATTCTACTTGCTAGAAATAGAAGCCTTGAAGAAGGCTACCTTCTTGCGTATTATGCTTAAATCTAAAAAAAAAACATAATTTTTTTAATGTTATACACTTGTTATCTTTTTAGTAGCTAGTTTGGAGAATTTTATATCGCTGACATCATTATCTGCTTTTATATTATACAGGGTATTTTTGAAACACTCCCGAAAACGAAGACAGACGATAATTCTAAAGATACCTTTGGTGATGGGACGAAAATAAAATCGATCCCGATTAAAATAAAAACAATTTTTTTTTACAACGTTTATTTAGCTTTGTTCACGCTCTATCATGTCAGTACAGAAGATAATTTCATTAAAAAAAAATGGTAAAAATACTTAAACATAAAACCAGCAGTGGATTTTCAAATACATAACATCAGCTGATAGGGGTCAATGTACGCGCGACGCCAAATACGCGCGGCTCATGAGTAATTTATCTACTCAAGTGCGCGCGGCCCGGAGCCCGCGATCGCACCAATACCTAATAATTTACAACATTTGTCTAAATACCTAACTTATTTACTTAACCTACTATTTTGCCACTGTGCTAGTCTCCACCTAACCACTTTAATTCGAATTTACAGGTTAAGTAAACCAAATATCTGGTTCCAAATAAAAAAAAAAAACAAGTAAACGTACGTATTTAGGCAGGCATTATTAGGCATTATTAAAACAAATCAAGAAACACAAAACGTAATTTCGATGGGGCATCGCAGTACATATTGCACAGCGTTACCAAACCGAATGTCAAATTCCCCGAAAGTCCATTTCAAATTCCCCTCAATTTTATTTTAAGTATTGAAACAATTTTCAATTAAATAAAAAAATCAACCTTATAGGTTGATTTTTTAAGTAACATTTTTTTCTTTTTTACCGAATTTTTTTTCGCACCATATTTTGTAAGAAGCATTTTACTCCATGGAGTATTTTTAATTCGTACCCTTTTTGCCATTAAAAAGGACCACAGTAGCTGCATTTACTCTGCTATAAAGAAAAAAAAATGAAAAGCAATTAAATGATACATCAAAAGTTTCCAAAAATCCATGTGGTGCAAGATGATAATTAAAAAAAGGGAGTAATTCGATATTCATAAGTAAACTGACAAAAATGATAAGAAGTATTTAGATTTCTTGAAAAAAGGTTCTGACTTGGCCCAGGCAATCGATTTTCAAAATCCCCGCATAATAACAATCCCCAAAAATCTCTAACCAATTTTAAATTGCCCGTAATTTTGGGAATTCCCCACATATTGGCAACGTTAAACAGGTGTAAATTGCGAGGCGACACGAATCGGCCGAGAGGCGGCTGCGCGTGTGTGAAAGAGAAGGGTAGAGTGAGCGTGAATACAGTAATACCTATTGCACTTTTTCGCACCGAATAGATAACAAGAGTTCAGCGTCCGCGCGATTTTGACCCCATAATCAGCTGATTTCGGGTTTAATTTTCACTGCTAGTTTATGTTTGAGTATTTTCCTCATTTTTTAAATGAAATTATCGTTTTTTAGCTGTACTAACACGATGAAGCGTGAATAAAACTAATTAAACGTTGTAAAAAATGTTGTTTTTTTTAACACCGGGATCGATTTTATTTTCGCCCCATCATCAAGGCTTTCCTTAAAACAATCGTCTGTCTTCGTTTTCGGGAGCGTTTCAAAAATTGTATAGATTTCTGTATATACCTTATATATACCTTATATTAGACTTCTTATTCAAAAATAATCTAAAAATTGTGAGTATTTTTTGGTATAATTGGTATGTAACTCTTTATGAGCTCTACTTGGTTAACTTTTACCCATTGACATAACCATTTAGGGTCCTGATACTGATAAAATCTATTTGTGAAATGCTCGGTAACATATACGACTTGATAGTTAACTTCTACGCTCTGACAGCGCGCGACACTGTTACACTCCCGTTCACTCGGGACCTTTTTGGCGGGAAAATTTCTAGGTTAGGAAATTTTTTGCAATATTGCAAATTTTGCTATATTTTCGCTTTGAGACAATATTTATGGATAAAACTTACAGGAAGTCTTGTTGAATGTATAAACTATCGAATAAAATTATTTTTGGTTGCTAGAAATTGTAATAAAGTATATAAATTACACTGTATAGCATAATAGTAGTATAAACTTCAATTTTAGTGACAAAATTACTACTAATTTGAATTCTACACCTTTGTTTTTGGAGAAATTTATATGAAATTGTTTGGAAATATGTATATTTTATGTTTTATGTGTTTCCATTCGTTACTCATACCAAAATATTAAAATATTAAAAAATTAAAAAAAAAAATAAAATAATATTTTATCTGTGACATTTCGAACAATATTTCTAAAATATGTTCGTGTGAATTTGAAATAAATACAACGTCATGTTATTTCAAAATATGTAGGAAAACTATTTTTACTTACATTTTACACTAAAAATAAATGAGAATTTGAAAAATAACACATTTATAACCCGCCCGCCAAAACAGGCCTTTCGGAATTTGAAGTACTTTTGGCAATTTACTTTTCACTTTTTATACCACAAATTATATATCTACGTGTTGACTATATTACAAGAAATGTAAAAAGTATAATACTTTCGTTTTTAGTCCAGACACAAATATAAAATTCTATAAAAAAGACAGAGCAACTTCATCAAAGTGACACGTGGAACGCCGGAAGTTCAGAGTGATTTCTTTTTTTTTTTTTCTAAGAAACATTGCCAGGTTATGGTTTAAAATAAAAGAGCATATCTTTGTCTTTGATACTAATATCTATTGCATAGTGTCTTTGGTTTTGTTTAAAACGAAAAAATAGTTTTTTCATAGGTAGACATGTTTACATAATTCTGATCTAATTCGATCACTACTTGGCGGGCGTAAGGTTGGTATTGCGCGATCGAAAGTGAGCATGGCTTGGCGTACAGGTTAATTCTTTATACTGCTATGCTACCATAAATGCTTTCGTTATGTAATAAATCATAACGCCATAAACTTTATATATTTTTTAACTTAGAGTATTGTATAATTTGATATATCAAATTATTAAAAAAATGCTAGGAAATGCCTCTCTCTTGTGATCCCATTAAGTTTTGTCTAACTCATAATTAATAGACTACACATACTTATTTAATTTGCCTATGTTTTTAATAAGCATGATTTGTGGCCAGTCTTTTTGGTCAGATAAATCTCTAAAATATTTTTTAGGTTTGATTATGCTCGAAGCTTCTTCGATGATTAATAAAAATAGAAATTCGATAACCAATAAATTGGTGACGGAAGGCGAGTTGAGTTAACACTATGTAGCTTTGAACTATCTTATGAACTAATTTAAGTATCGTAAGTGGCTGGTTGTGAGTAATATGCGAGATTGATACAATTGCTGCAGTCGGGTACAGTATTAGGGACCTGCTTTTACTTTGAGGTAAGCTGTCTAGATTATAAGGTGAATTTCCCTGGTATGTGTTTATAGTAAATATGAATGAATGTCATTTACAACAATAAAAAGAGATATACAAAGCTAAGGTATCATAATTTTTATAACATGGAGTCGTTGAATTGTCTATTTGGACTGTAGTATATATAGGGTTTACTTAACGATTAGTTATACCTATTGGTGGAGCTATTGTTAAAAAAATGTCAATATTAAACTAATCGTTATATTAACTCGATAGTACAATCCAAATATATTCAAACTAGAATTATAACTTGCGTTGGTAAAACAAATCGTTACATAAGAGTTGGGTGAATTCTTTTTTTTAATACGCACATTATCGAAAAGAGGAATATTGCGCGTTGCCATTGGGAGTACAATTAAAGGTTTTTAAATTAACATATATTTTTATAAAAAAATAACATATGGAGGTATTTCTCCCCAACATAATAAACATAAGAAAGTTTTAGTTTGTAATTTTATGTACTTAACAATAAACTTAATTTTAGTGCCAAGTTTTTTTTAAATGTATTTATTCCTGGCTGTTTGCTATTGACTGCGATTTTAGATATTTACAGGTAGGTAAAGAAAATATAATTTTAAATTCATAAACGGTCACCTAGTAGAGTTTCTTTGTACACGTTTACCCAAAAATATGAGTATAGATGCAAAGTTGTTAAAGAAGTGATAGGTGGTTAGCCCATTCGCCTACGCAATCAAACCTAAGATCCTTTTGGTTGCATTTTACGACATGCTAGGCATGTAAAACAGTTGGCACGTTATTTTTTGTTACAAGTCCCATATAAATATGGGACCTGTATGTTGTAGTTCAACATTGGACGAAATTCAACTGTAAAAAATCAAAGATATTTATTGATTCTTCTAACAAGTATTAAATGCCCCTATTTATGACTCACTTTAATCAACATGGTTGCCAAATCTTAAATGTTTCATACAAAACAAGAATTTTAAATAATGTTAAATATTACTGTCATTTGAAACAATGTTATAAAAAGTAAACCATGCTCAGCTGTAGACTTCTTTTCGCTGTAAATAATGATTAAATCAATATTAAATAAAAAGAGTGGATAAAGGTATATTATGACATATTTATGAATTTAATTTGTTTTTACATACACCAACAAATCAAGATACCATGTTCAACTTAATAAAAAGCACTCACACATTTTCTTTCTTTCTTTACCCTTTGTTGAAAGTGATTTTAGATATGCAAATGTGAGTGACTGCGTGTTCTTACGATAAGTAGAGCATACTTTTGACTTGGTTTCGCCGTCACTTGTGTGTTGAATGCGCTTCATCTATCAATATTCGATGGTTTTAGTTGTTTTTATTATTTTAATATATTTTATTAATGTTGAAACTAATACATTTAATTCTGTTATTTTGTTTTTTAACCTATTTTTTGCCATAAACTAGATTGTTAAAAGAATAATAATTAAAAAAATCATTATTTTCAAAACGTGCCAGATAATTAAGTTATTTTTAAGATTTCTGTTGTCCCTAAAATATTTATTGTAACTTCTTACTAGTAAATTTCTTTACGAGTGGTGTAGAGTTGTCTGCAAGTTTTCAAGGAATGCTGTGGCCACTTACATTTGCTCGTTTGCACTTTGATTAAGAGCAACTTCTTGTTTGTACGTGCATAGCATGTATAGCTACAAAAGCAGGAATTAATGTATTATGTAGTTAAGATATTTTGATATGTTTAAAGTCCTCCGATGAAACCAAAAAAGAAATGTGTATCTCCATTTGTTATTTTCTAAGGTTTGTAAGTAAAAAATGTAAGGTTTCATTGCGATGACAAAATTATTTTAAGTTTTATTTACTATAAAAATCAAGGACGAGTGTAATTACAACATAGATATTTTTGTGATGTTGTTTCATTTTTTTGCCATATTGTAACTATTAAGTACTGAAAGTCAGGTTTTAAGAGAATGTGTGATTTACATAAATTATGATGGTAATGGATTGTAAATAATACATTCATATAAACTTAACTCTTAAGCATGTCACCCAGAGAGGTAGGCAGAGAAGAGATTATGCAAACTTCCATTTCATATTTACATCTATATATATTTATTCATGCCCGTCGGTTAAAGGGTACTCTTAATTTGGTTTTTCATCAATATATTACCAATTTTGTCAATAAACTTCAGGAAGTTCCTTGCCGACTTTGCCACGTATTTTTGCAGCATAAATTTGTTTTGTCTCTCCAAAAATCTTTTAAAAATTCATCAGCCAAACGTTTTCAAGGCGCTGCATTATGCTACTTTTCAATATTTATATATAATTGAAATTAAAATACTATAGTGATCAAAACAATTAGATGTATGACAGCTAAGACGTCATTAGAACTAGGGACGTAGACAGAGAAACCTATAGACAAATGCATACGTCTCGCATAGAAGTGAGACAGAGCGGCGTGTTTGCTTGTCCCTTTCTCCGTGCCGGTTTTTTTGTTTAGCAAACTACACTTTGCTAAACAACTTTGATAGTTCGTAGCGATCTAAGGAGTTTACAAGTTGGTTTAAGTGAGAAGAAAAAGTGTTCTTAAGATTGCTGAATCTTGTTCAGTTCAGTTCTTAGGACAGTTAAAATTTTTATCTTTATATGTTTAAAAGTCATAAAGATTATTGTATAACCTAAAACTACGTTATCGTCCTTTCTCACTCGAGGCCGCGCTAATCATTAGTCTATAGGTTTCTCTGTCTACGAGTAGGGAGGTAACACAGACGGTAATTGACAAGGCCACTAAGGGAAGCGTGGGGATAAAGGCGGCGTGCGGGTGCCAAAACCGCATTACTATCATACGCCTAATTGTTATGGCCAAGTTGTAGATTTGTATAAAGATTAAAGAATTTTATCGTACTCGACACGTAATTCTCTGTAATATCTATTAATTAGTTTTGATTGATTGTTTATTTTACATATTGTGTTTATAAACAGGTTTTATATACAAGAGAGTTAAAACCTTAGGTCTGTACTTACGGATATAGTGTGGAATGCTAAGGAAAGTTTTCTGGGCGGCTTTCACTCTAAATAGTTCTAGTCATTTTGAATTCCTCTGTGCTGTATGTGTATGAATAAGTACGCCTGTGTATGGGTAGACAATATACAATTAATCACTATGAATGTTATTATGTAATAGGTGAAACGTATCTATTAAATTTGATGTCTGTTCTCTGTATCTATTGTTTTATTTTAACACTGCGAATGAATTACCTGCGATATTATTATAAACTATCGTTTTGTCGGACATTCAGTATTAATTTGACTACAGTATGATACGACCGTAAAGTAGCGCTTTAAGAATATCCACTACCCTATAGAAGTATGGCAAGAGTCGACAGAAATTAAAGAAACGAGAGATGGGCATCTTCTTGTTTTTGCGTTAACCTAATAACAACGAGAAATTAAAATCTGCGGTTGCCAAGCGTGACAACTGTGGTAAACGCCCCCTATGTAAGGTAAGTCATAGGCAAGGCCTATGTTCAGCAGTTGACTTTAAGGTGAAGTGGGCGCCAAAAGCAGATTTTTTCACGCTTTATATGGACTGTTTGGTCGGCCCGCACGCTGTTTATTCGCACGATATTTATTTGATATTTATTTTTAAAATTATATATACTCTTTTTATTGAAAAATAAAAGAATATATATAATAATATAATTCACTCACTCACGTATTTACTGGTGAACACATAGCCTGAATTTAATTGAAATCGATTTTATTACATTCGAATGAAACAGCTTTTTCACTTAGTGGACGTACCTAAAACTGTAGATTTTTTCCATCGAGTCAAAATGTGTCGATTGTGTTTTGACCAACATAATTTACTGAGAAAAATCTTTAAATTTTATAATGAATTTATAAAAATGTGGATTTGTATAAATATATATAATAAAAATCTGCTTTTGGCGCCCACATCACCTTAATATGTGGTAACGGTAACGGTATTATGTATGTGGTAGGTAGTACGTGGTTACAAATATTTTTTTAACACTGGGGTTTTTTAGTATCCACGAACTTCATTTTCGGGTCTGGTTGTGTAGTGATTGTTTAAATATCGTTATGTTAAAAATCGATTGATTAATGCCCGATTCCTATACTAAAGAAACTATTTTTTACTATTCTAAGCTATAATTTAACTACAATCCCACCTAATGGTAAGTGGTAATGTAGCCTAAGACGATGAAGTGCACCTATACCTATACTCTACCTACCTATGGCCTAGGACCTATACCTAATAGCACCTTGAAGATTATGTAGAACTAAAAGTAATTCCCAGCGGATTGCGTTACGCAATCACCGCTTTCACGAACGCATGTTCAACACCGTGCCCTTTTTATGTGCGGCAAAATTCACGTCTATGCTACTACTTGTAGACTTGTAGTAATACATATACTATCTAATTAATATTTGTCTTGAAGAGACCCACATTGTTATCGGATGGAAAAAGACAGATGCTGGCAACTTATTCCACTCCTTTGCTCTATGCATGAAAAACGGTATAGAAACGACCTTCCTTCCGTAACAATCCGTTTTATGACAAATGAAATGCATGTAAAAAAATTATATTACAAACTATTCATTCAGCAACTTGGATGACTTAGAAAGAAAAAAGACTAAACGGTTCATAAATAATAGAACTGGTATTATTTTTTCCATGCACTTGACTTACCACAAAATGGCTCGTAAAATCAAGTTTTTTAAGTTTAAAAACTGCGTCTTTAAATAAGACGATAAATTGTCCTGTACAATTAATAATGTTTGCTATTTTGGATTTTTATAAAGAATAATGGTGTAAGAGAAGAAGTTGCCAAGTTGCTTTCAAAATGTTACTTTTACGGCTGTTGGCGACGCGGGGAACTATTCCCTAAAACGATTAACGGTTTTATTTAATAAATAATTTTTTCTGAAAGAAAGATAAACTTTGAATTAACTAAGAGTCGTGCGTTACGTAGTAATGGGATAAGTAATATTATAATTTAGAAGCATGTGTTACATATGTATTAAGGACATATGGCTCACGATAAATCAAAAAAAAGAGATAGCAAAATGTTAGAGAGAAATGGTATTGTGTACTAGACAAAGATATAAGAATAAATATAGGAAAGACATAGCAACAACCTCTTATATGGTTTTGGGGTTCGTATAGAAATGAGTTGTTCAACTTGCATAGGTATTAGCACCGTTGAAATATAGTCTCAAAATCTATTATTTTAATTGATTAAAGTAATAATTGGAACAAAGCGAGTGGAGCTTCCAATGGCGCAAGATAACGATTCTTTGAAATCTATCTCCTCCGTAACCCGTAGCCCAATTTACATCATTTTTTCGGCAATATTTGTAGCTCAACGCAGACAAGGTTTGTAAACAATAAACATCTGAATTTGAATTTTTGTTCTTTTACTATCTAATCTATTCGCTAATTTTCATCTGCGCAATATTACACCATTTGATTGAATATTTTGTTGAAATAAAGATAGTTATGACTTTAGACTTTTACTCCGCTTCCTTTATGATGCTAGTAAAAGGTTTTACCTTTGCATCTGCATCAGCCCTAGTAATTGATTAAAGTTATAATTACATCATGAAAAAATTTGTTAATATATAACAAACAATTCATAATGGGTGCGTTTGGCAGAAAAAAGCGCTAGCAAGCGCTTATAAGCAAAATGGCGATCGTAAGCGGTAAGCGCTGTCAAATCGTAAGTAGCTATTTTCCTCCAGGACACGATGTTAGTTTTAACCGGGGAATCTAACCTAATTTAAATATATGTTTGTAAAGTATTCATATTAAAAACTTACCAATCATTAATTTTTAATAGCATGTATATGTTTATTCATGTCATTATATTACTTTAAACTAATATTGCACAAAAAAACTTATACTCTACTTTAAAACAAACAAATTAAATAAGCAAAATGGCGGATTGTGTCAGCGCTACTGAAGTAGCAATCGTGTCCTGGCCGAAAACTATTTTAGCGCTTATAAGCGCTTGCTAGCGCTTTTTTCTGCCAAACGCACCCAATGGTTTTATAAAATAATAAGACGGAGTATGTAAAAAAAAAAAAACTTTAATTCTTTGAAAAAATGTCGAATTAATAGTAAAAATGCATGTAAGGAATTAAAACTCATTTAATTAATTGTTTTAATTTGTGAATTAAACAGTTGTATTGTTTAAGATATTCATTTTTATTGATTCTGACGATGATCCCGCCTTACGGCTTCCACCTCCAATGCATGGGCCAAGGCATCCAGGTAGCGCAAGCTAAAAACAGGTAAGTGTGGAATCCACCAAGATGGACTCCCAGATAAAAAAGTTGGAGTTGTCATGGGGCAGTTGGACATGGGGCCGTCCCATTATTGAATGGATGTGCCGTTAAAACTTAACCCTGTGAGGCACGGATCTTGCGACCCCGATCACGAACCAACACACTATTGGCCTCCTATTCTGGTTTCGAAACGACGAGTTAGGATGGTCTTAGATGGAGACGTTCGATTCCGTTTACAAGCCCGTTTTCTTAAAAGAAAGGGTGGGTGAATAAGATGCCGGGCCCCCGGTATTGGTTCCGGTCTGGACGTGGACTGTATATTCCTTCTTTAATTACTAAACAGATATTTGCCGTCCGAGATCTCCAATTCCTGTGATAAACAAAATCATTATTGTATTTCACTAAGAACAACACATCACAGTACTTAAACGATACTTTTATAATCAAGCAATCAAAAGTTTTGTAGTGGAACCATAACCTCAAAACTTTATAATACTACTTACCGTTTGATAATTCAATTTCTCCAATTTCGATTGCGATTGTTAAACAGACTCAATTTTTTAA
Source organism: Parnassius smintheus behrii (assembly GCA_036936625.1). Taxonomy (NCBI): domain Eukaryota; kingdom Metazoa; phylum Arthropoda; class Insecta; order Lepidoptera; family Papilionidae; genus Parnassius; species Parnassius smintheus. The sequence goes on along the minus strand of JAUPFT010000008.1, from coordinate 40,807,735 downwards.
TAATGCGGTTAAAAATTCCTTCGCTTGTGACTATTGAGCAGTGCTGAAAACGCTGGGCACCCATTTATCAAGGTTTTTTACCTTGCCAATACGACGAAAATGGAACAATATTGTTTATATGCTAACATCGAAAGCTGCTGCTAATTCAACTGTAGATTGAGGTATAATCAGCTTTCATAATCGCCTTTATTTTGTAATTGTCGACCAAAGTTTTCGGACGACTACGTGTTCATTTTTCATGTGCAGCATTAACAGGTGCTGGTGGTGCAATAAAATCCAAAAGGAACAAAAATCTTATTTCGAAAATCTTATTATATTCTTGTTTGTTGCTTCTGTTTTATCCTAACTTGCACACGTGCAATGAATGAATACATTTAATAAACTTTTTAAGTAACACTTCTGTGTACTTTATGTTTTTTCAGTTTATTAAAAAAATCTCGAAATTCTTGTGAAGTCGAAAATTCATTAGCTCGAAATTTCTAGCATTTTCCTTGAAATTCTCCTGTATTTACCGTTAACACATTGAATGATTAACGTTAAACCTTATAACGTTTCAATGTAGTTACAACGCTACCTTTGCTTGACATAAGTACCGTTACCACCGTTTTACTGGTATTTCAATACCTGGTTTAAGCTGTCCATGGACTGCAATAATAATAATGCCCTAAAGACATTTCTGTCACGGCCTCAGATGTTTTTACTTCATCTGAGGTCACGGCGGCCAGTCTCAACGGCTTTACGTGCTTTCCCAGGCACTGGTTGAAAAACCGCCAACTTTCTAAAACCGTGTTATTACTGAGAATATCTTGACAGAAAAAACCAATCACAGTTATACACAGCCCCCCCCCCCCCCCCGTGACCCCGTGACCATGGGTGCTGTAAAGCGCTCGAAACGTCGGGTATATATAGTTAAATATACGCGATAAAATCCGTAAAAACTAGTATTATTTCAATAAATAAATATATTTGTAATTTTCGATGAACATCTCAGTCCCCCCTGTGACCATGGGTGCTGTAAAGCGCTCGAAACGTCGGGTATATATAGTTAAATATACGCGATAAAATCCGTAAAAACTAGTATTATTTCAATAAATAAATATATTTGTAATTTAAATGTTATGTTAGTAAGTTTTGTTAAACACATTTAGTATGTTTTTTCTATATTTGAAATAGATACCTTTTAAAATATTCAGATAAAAATATTATTAAAATGTAATTGTGATATAATATTATGTTAAATAAGCAAATATAATATACAAAATAAATAACGAAACTTAAATATTGTTCTCGATATAATTTATCTATTTAACAATACAATCCACTATTACCTACGGGTCATTCTACCTATGTTTATTCTATGATAAAAAAAACAACCGCGCGAACACAGAGTAGCGCACATTTTTTGTTTGAGATAGCTGTTCTAGTACGTAAGTACATATTACTTCAATGAATATCGCTACCTATATTTACGAGTACGAGTTTAATGATCTACACGGCGCTGGTGTCGCAAAGGATAGCACCGTACGTTTATGGTTTTGGTCCAAAACGCCTTTAAAGAGTTTATTGATTCTCGCCCCCATGGTTTTTTTAGTAAAGTAAAGAGATCAATGAACTACCTATGAGATGGCTAAAGTGCATAGATAACATACGGTGCATACTTTGATTAATTAAATATATTTTACAAAAAAAATTTCCTTTGTATTCCTCCTGTACAAAACGCCAGTTTCATATGTAAGGATCTATTCAATGACGTATTATATATAGACACGTCATGAACGAACATCGCGGCACTTAAAAACGGCGAAAATACTAGAACTACTTATACGCGTGAAGAAAGAGAAAGAAAATATGACACCGTAGGTATACGGCGGGATGCCTGTTGCTTGACGTCGAATAAAATTAAATGAAAATAGGTAGTCTTGTGAACTTAGGCATGAAACGACACATTTTTGTCTTTAACTTTTGGGGTATAATTTGTACATCGTCTGAAAACACACGACGGCATGTTTTCTTTATGTTTTGCACAGGTTTACACACACGAATCACGATATAATAAATTAAAAACAAACGTAGCGTCGCGCGACAGGTTTGTTCGTGACTAAGCGCGATGTGGCCAATTGGCTTCATTTCATCTTGCCACTTTAGAGTGCGGACAACGTATCTATAAGTTAATACATCATTGGATCTATTATAATAAAATAACAAAATAAAGGAGGCGTGAGGGGTAGTCATCGGCTAAGTTGCTGCGCGCGGCTAATTGTTGAAAACAACGTTCGCGGCTTACAAAACAAAAAACAAGTCTTCTCGTCCGCTAGGAATTCTTTAGAATTGACTACAGTATACATAGAAATCTTTGGTTAAACGCATTAGACCAACGAGGCAGTCTGGATAGCGAAGGGTTGCAGAAGCCAGTGGCGAATATTTGCTCATTTGTTATATTAATATTATAGAAATACATTGAGTTGTTGATGATGGCGACCTTGATAATAGACTATAGACTATAGTGTTTAATTAATCTTTTTAATATATCGTCAATGAGTTTTACGCTAAAAAGTGAAAAGTGTTTCTTAGTTTCATTTCAAATATCATTGATTCTTATACATACTGAGTTATAAACTTTTATATTATTTTGCCACCTAGATGGAATTGCTATGTATATTTTTAAATATAAACCAAATACATAACGAGGTTCATTAAGAGAATACCTGTCTTGCAAGAAATTCGAAGGTTTTAATTTTTTTTAAAGATGACTGTTATGTCGATCAACAACTGCAGCTTGAACTGTTATACTTACGAAATATTGACAAAATAATCATTCCGTATCCGCCGGCTTCACCTCTGTATAACTGGGCAGTTTTAGTAATTTTATAAAGTTCCTAGCTATCTCCTTTTTAGAATAATTAATTTATTGAAGGAAACCCAAACAAAGGAGCGTGGCAGCATAACAGATATAGATACTGTATTTAACGCCACGCGGAATTTATTCATCATCATCATTAGAATTACAGCCCTTTACAGCCCCACTGCTAAACATAGACCTCACTCAAGGAATGCCACAAAGCACGTTCTAGAACCACCTGTATCAATCGGTTTCCTGCATCTCTTACCAGGTCGGAGGGAGGGAGGGGGGCGCCCTACATTACGCTTACCGGTACGAGGCTGCCACTCGAGGGTCGTTTTTCGAGCTATATGGCCAGCCTATAGCTACATCGGCTTATTGCTCCATTGGGCTATGTCGATTACGATGATTCTACAGCACAAGCTCCACGTCATAGGCGTACATTAAGCGCTCATGCAGGCGTCAATCAATTCCATCAATCATGATTGATAAAAAACGGATGGTAGCTGACAGGCGTACATTACGCGCTCAAGCAGGCGTTAATCACTGCATTACACGGTAGGTTATTCGTCAATCACATACGTGATTTGTGTAAAACTGACAGCCTGCATGGGCGTGTAATATACGCCTTAGATTCATTTGTCATTGGTCTCTTAATTTCTTAAAGAAGATTCAAATAATATTTGTTGATATTATTTGAATATATATATAACTGAGGTTTTATAATGTCAACGACGTTTGTTTGAAGTCTATATCCGTCAAAATTCACTTAAAATATACATCATTCACACAAAAATACCGCAGTCTAAAATGTTTTAAATAATAATATCACAACAAATTCCCTTTCTTAAAATTTTAGTAACGATCCAATCATTACGATGTTCCAGCAAATATGCAAGAGACTAATCCGCAGCCACTGGATAGTTACACCAAACGCAAAATACAAAAACTATGTTATGTCTGATGTCTTGGCTCAAATAGAACGCGAATGTGAGAAATTTTGTGCGGTGCCGCGTGTTCCTCCACAAAAGGCTAGTGTCTTATAACTATTTGCATGTTGTAGAGCTATGCTGCAGCAACATTATGGCTGCAGCATGAATGCGTCGGCTCGATCGGGGTAGGACTACGCTCTCACAGAGTATCAGCGTCTAACAGTATAATAATGCTGTGTTTTCTATGGTGAGTGTGGACAACCTTTAATACCCTTTAACTTGTAACAAGGTATTCTATCTTAGTCCTCTGGGGTGACAAGGCATCGGCATTTTGATATTCAATGGAGAATAGATGAAGATGTCTAGGGACCGCAGCATCTACTTAATATATGGTGGACTGTGCGCTCACTGGTCACCCTTATTCTATAAAAAAAATGAACATTAAGATATATAGATCAATGGTAGCTGAGTATTCATTAATAAACGCGAGCAACCTAGGTTCAATCTTCGTCGGCACCAATGAAATTGTTTATTGCAATTTTAAGTGCTAATTTATAGGGTGGCCGGCGGTGAAGGAAAACATCGTAACGAAAACATGCAGTTTATGTCTGAGAAATTATTTTAAAGACATATAAAGTCCGCCAACACGCGTTGAGCAGCACGGCGGATATATTGCCGTGCCCCAAAAACCATCTCAAAAACTGGGCTCAAGGATGTGTATAGAAGTAATTTAGCTTTTATTTATTGTATTGATTATGATTTGATAGAAAATTTCTTTCTTTTTTAAATTTATAACATTCTGCTAAATATATCTGCCAAATACTTGTGCCATAATAAGTCTGGTAAGACGATACATCGAAAACGCTATCGCCGTACTGATCCGAGTGAATACATAATTTCTATAAAAAAACCGGCCAAGAGCGTGTCGGGCCACGCTCAGTGTAGGGTTCCGTAGTTTCCCGTCCGTCACAATAAGTGTTCCCACTTATGAGTTTAAAGGTGGGTATCCATTATGTTCGCGCTCCAGCAGCGCTCCGCGCTCCTGCAACTGCTCCCGGTATTGGGTACGGCGCGAACATGGAGAGTGCAACATTGCACGCTCCGCGATAGGAGGAGGACCAACCGAACAATTCGATAATACCCGACCCAATGTAATAAGTACCTACAGCGCCATCTCTCGGGGAATTGGGTTACTAATTAATACATAGACGTGCCAGAAGTTTTCGGTGGTAATTTTGGATTGCGAGAACCGATTTTAATAATTCTTTTTTTGTTTGAAAAAAGATACGTTCAGGATAATAAAATATGTAAACGAAGTTAAAAAAAATGCTTGCTTAAACGATTATACTACAAACTTAGTCCAGAAATTATTTTGTACAACTTTTTGTCTTTTTTATAGAAAAACTGTTTCCATCCAAGTTCAAAATGATTTTCCTAGAAAGTTCTTATAAAGTTCTACCTTTCAGATTTTTTTCATATTTTCTAAACCTATGGTTCAAAAGTTAGGGGGGGGGGACACATTGTTTTTTACTTTTGGAGCGATTATTTCTGAAATTATTGACATTATCAAAAAATGACTTTAGTAAACCCCTATTCATTTTTAAATACCTTTCCAACAATATATCACATGTAAGGGTTGAAATTAAAAAAAAAATCACTTCCTACTTTACATATAGGGGGGCTGCCCTAATAAAACATTTTTTTTCAATTTTTATTTTACCACTTTGTCGGCGTGATTGATACACATATTGGTACCAAATTTCAGCTTTCTAGTGTAGTAACGGTCACAGAGATTAAGCGAGGACGGACAGACGGACAGACAGACATGGCGAAACTATAAGGGTTCCTAGTTGACTACGGAACCCTAAAAACTTGAAGAAACGCCGTCATAAGGTCTAAAATTGCGTAGTGCCCGAGACGATTAAAAGCGCTTAGAAATTGTCAGAATCTTAAAATATTTTTTAAAAAAATTATTGATTTAAGGTATCAAAATAATGAGCAAGTAAATTACGAATATTGATATTTTGAATATATTTGAGTGATTCCCAAGCATATAGATCAAATGATTTCGTTGTAATTTCAACTATAGTGATTTTTTAGAGGTGTTTTCGCAAATAATTATGATCGAGTCAAATCAAAATTATACAATCGCGTTTTTGAGCAATCAAATTCAAGATAAAGACATGAATTTACCTATATCAAAATCCCACTTTCCTTAGTGGTGTCATAGTCCTATACTATTCGATGAAAGGAGGTGCATTTTTTCACGGTGTCGCCTTAAACCGTAAAAGAGACTTTCAAATCTCACTAGGATTTTTACCCATAAATCAAGTTAAGCATTATTGTCTTGTGTATTGTGATTACAATACTGATGGTTTCACATTGTTGATGTTGCGTACATTCGTATTTTTCATCTTGCGTTTCATGAGCAAATAATCTTCATCTTATATAATAAAAGAAAAGACTATATTCTACTCACCACATTTCAAATAAAGGCTTCTTAATGTGCTACGTTTATTAGATACACGTATCAGGTAACTACTGTTAGAATGCTCTACGTTCTGTAGATCCGTATCTTGTATATATCTCTGTATCTACCTGTCTAGACGGTATATATCTGCCTGTCTAGACAGTGTAGGTGTTAGGTTTCCGTTACCGTACTTCTCAGTCTATTATATTATAAAAACAAAACGCCGATACGACATACTTCCACAATATTTTTTTATACATAAAATTTAATGCTTACTGAAAGTAATTTCGTTTAGGTAACAATAATGGGAGCAGGCAGTGATATTGGTCGCGTCACAGCTCTATTCTTGAAGCAGCAGAAAGTGATCAAAACGTTAACTCTATACGATGAGCCGGAAGGATGTGTACTGGGAGTCGCTAGTGATGTAGCTCATATAGACACCAGCACCGAAGTGGAGGCGTACCAAGGCCGTCTATATCTAAGACAAGCTCTTCACGTAAAGCCAATTCCTAATTATATTTTATGAGCGCGTTTTTGAAATTAGCCTAGAGAAGGACAAAACTGAATTCATGTTTATGCGCTGCTTACTACTTACTGTTGCATCGTACTAAAAGTTCCCTGCTGAACATAAGTCTCCTCTGTATATATATTTTTAATAGCATTGGGTGACAAACGAGCACACAGTCCACCTGATGGTAAGTGGTTGCTGTGACCCATAGCCATTTACATCTATCCTCGATTACGAATCAAAATGCAGATGCGTTGTCATCCGAGAGGACTAAGATGGAATGCCTCGTTTCCGGTAAAAAGGGTCTCCGGTTCTCTACACTCACCATACGAAACACAGCAGTATTAAGCTGCTATTTTACGCTGGTATTCTGTGAGAGCGTGGACCTTCCCCGGTCGAGCCGACCCATTTGTGTTACAACTATACTATTAATATAACTGCAGCATGACTCTACCACGTATAAAACAGTATATTACCTAATAGGCGGATTTTTTTATTAATATATTTTTTTATTAATTTGAGTCGTTATCAGGAAGATGCTGCTGCCCATCTCCTGCCTGCCTTCCTCTGTCGCCTCTTGCGACATCCACTAGACGATATGGGGTAGTGGATATTCTCACACCGCCACTACACCGTTTGGTTTCTTTTTAGCGTAGATACAAAATTCAACTTCCAGCTTAACCTAATTTATTAATTATGGCCTAACTATCACTATCGCTACAGCCCATCTGAAGTCCACTGATGAACATAGGCCTCCCACATAGATTAACATAAAGTACGGTCCTGAGTCACCTGCACCCTGCATGTTTCATCAGTCTTCACTCCTTCTAGTGGGGGTTCGCCAAACACTGCTTATGTTAGTACGAGGCTCTCGCTTGGTAACTTTACTTACTCATCGGTTAGTTAGGAATGGGTTATTTAACTATAAATATTTTTTCTGGTTATTGACTTTTTTAGGATGCAGATGTGGTGTTGATTTGTGGCGGTTACTGCGCAATGCCGCCATGTTGCAATATTTTAGACCGAGATTTATTTTTCAAAAACATGGAGCGAGTGCGCGTAGCGTGCATCGCATGTGCACGCTTCTGCCCGTATGCGGTACTTGCTATACAAACGCCCCCCGTTGACTGCAACTTTTCACTCGGCGTGCATGTATGTATACTTTTCAAATTATGCAATATTTGATATCTCCCTTTTATCAGCTTTTAACAGTCTACTGAACATGTTTCTTTTTTTTAGGATAAGGGTGACAAATGAGCACACAGTCCACCAGATGGTAAGTGGTTGCTGTGGTCCATAGACATCTACATCTATCTTCGATTACGAATAAAAATGTAGATGCGTTGTCACCCGGGAGGACTAAAATGGAACGCCTCATTTCCAGTGAAAAGGGTATCTGGTTCTTCACACTCACCATACGAAACACAGCAGCATTAAGCTCGTATTTTACGCTGGTATTCTGTGAGAGCGTGTTTCTTCCCCGGTCGAGCCGACCCATTCATGCTACAACTATACTAACTACTAATATATCACGTAAAAATACCTCTGCCATTATAAGAAGAATTTTCCATAAGCACTACGCTCGGCTTTTTTCATTGAAGCTACTCAAGAAAAAGTCTCAAAAATATATTTTAATAAACAGTTTGAGAAAGCTGACTTTAAGGAACTAAAAACAGTGAAATAATTTCATATTCTGAAGTCGGTGCTAATGTAGTAGAAATAAAGCCACGACTTCATAATGTGAAATTATTTTATACTTTTTAGTTCTTTGAATTCAGCTTTTATTTTTCATTATAAGTAATCTTCTTACTTTTGTGAGTTAATTGTGGAATATCTCAATCTTAATATCGTCTAAATAGTTACATTAAAAGCATCACCCCCAGAATTATTTTTTCAAATTTATATTTTTATAGGATAAGGGTCACAAACAAGCACACGGTCGCCGTAAGTGGTTGCTGCGGCCCACAGACATCTACATGTATGCTCGATTACGCATCAAAATGCAGATGCGTTGTCACCCGTGAGGACTAAGACGGAATGCCTCGTTTCCAGTAAAAGAGGGTCTGCGGATCTCTACGCTCACCATACGAAACACAGCAGTATTATGCTGGTATTTTACTGGCATTCTGTGAGAGCGGAGTCCTTCCCCGGTCGAGCCGACCCGTACTTGCTAAAACCATAACATATAGCTGCAGCGTGGCTTTACCACGTATAAATTCCCAATATTTTGCCATTTTAGATACGTACAAAAACTCTTTTTTTATCTTTTTTCTTTTCGTCGGCTCTGGCATATAAACTTAAGTCCGGTTGATCTGGTCATTTCCGATGTTTTTATGAATTCTGTATTGCTAGTATTAAAATAGCGTCTTCTCTTATGGACTCAATTTTACCGCCAGTATTTCTTTGAGCACAGTGAAGGACCACGTCTTAGTTACATAATTAGTCATCACTGGCAGCACGCACTGGTGATACAGTCTCCTTTTCAGATTTTGAGGTATAGCTGACGAGAAGATGTGTCGTAATTTCCCGAACGCTGCCCAGCCGAGTTGAATCCGTCGACCTCTCGGCCGAAGTTGAATTTACCTAGTCGGACTATTTGTCCCAGGTAAACATCAACAACTTCGAGCTTAGTGCTCCCGACAACTACCGGCATAGGTGTTACAAGGACGTTATACATGATATTTGTTTTGTCCATGTTCATCTTAAGACCTATCCATTGGGATGGGTAATATGGCATTATCAAGGTCATTGAGCATAGTGCTTAGGTCCTCCGCGATTCCGCCATAAGGACTAATTCCATCTTCGCCCAGTAACTTGCCATTTTTAAGGTGCTGGAGAGCCATTCTAATCTCGTTCAGACTGACATCCGCGATATCGTCGGAGTAGTGTCGGATAAGACTTGCTCTTGGATCGTTACTCACACTTACGTATGGCTCCAACAATGATGCTTAGAGCTGCCCATAGAACCTCTCAATCTCACTCAAAATCTCAAGTGTCCCGGAAACGACGCTGCCGCACTCGGTCTTCAGCTTCGACAGTTGGCTCTTTCTAGCAGACAGATCTCTGACAAAGATTTTGGAGCCCTGGTTTCGCTCAATCTTATGACTTTTTATTCTGTTGTCATTGCACGGGCTTTATTTATGTATTGTATTTTTTACTTAAATTAGTATGTCTTGCCATAATAGACGAAAACCACGATCTTGCAGGACAATTATTTATGAACGGAGTTTCGAGGTTACCCGCGGTCAGAATTTTTTATTGGAGTCTAGTAAACCGTCCTTGTTTATTGGAAAACCGGCTCGTGGAAGCTCTTTAATCCAAATGATTAAAGATTTTCAGTATCATTTCCAAGAACAGCCCGTGGTCCAAAATGGCTGATGTTTCTGTTGCACGTCCTGAAATTTCGTGACGCAACGTGGAACGTGATACTTGGTTATTTCGACCAGCAGTAGCTTTCAAGGTCAAAGCAAGTTTGGAAGGCGTATACGCAAAAGCTTTCCTTGACATTGTCAGTTGTTTTTAATAGTTGGTGCCTATTTAGCAACCTAAGTAAAAAAATACTTGTAAAACTAAACCAGTTAGTAATTGTTAGACGGCATAAACCAAAAAGGGAACAAAGTGGCCGGAACTGATATCGTATTGGAGTCAGCTGTGGCCACAAGCATGGCCAAAACCCAAGCAGAGTACTAAATTAGTGTATTAGTTTTGACCACCTCATCTTCCAGCACTAGAAATTCAACCACTACCGAAATAACCTTAATAGCAACCCCTAGACATTCACTTAATATATATAGGCTTCAATCAAATGCAATATATAAAATAATAGGATATCTAAGATATTTATCTATTACTAACCTAGTTTCGCTTATGTGTTTTCTTAACAAAATGCAGGAAACTTTCCTTTTTCCTTCACATTTTCACAACAAAGTGTCTAGAAACTTACGGTGCCTTAACTGTTACTTGTCAGAACACACCAAAGGCAAATGATTTTTTTACCACGGTTTATAAAGCAAGTCTGTTTTGTATGTTTTATTTATTGACTTCAAGGGTTGCAAATGGCCCCGGTTCTGGCCAAAACCGGGGCTTATGCGCTAGTTCTGTCGCATCTTACGATACCCACAGAATGATTGAGGTCGTGGCTAATCTTACACCGGTACCACACGGTCTACGTCATGAGTATCAACTGTTATATATGCTCAAAAATAATTGATTGAATCCACAGTTTTCTCAATTATTTATTATAAATTATCTGTATGTTTTCGTTGTTATTCTAATATAAGTTAAACATACGATTGCAAGAAGACCTAGAAACCGTGAACATAATATACCTACTACAAATTTCGATTGTATCAATATGTTAACTGAACCATTCATTACAACGTTTTCACGTCGTAAAGCCATGCTGCAACTATAACATTATAGTTGTAGCACGAATGGGTCGGCTCGGGTTAGGACCACGTTCTCACACCAGCGTAAAGTACCAGCTCATGTTGTTTGTTGTCAATGCTGGTGTTTCATATGGTGAGTGTAAAGAACCGAATACCCTATTTAATGGAAACGAGGCATTCCATCTTAGTCCTCAGTGATGACAAAGCATTTGCGTTTTGATTTTTAATCGCGTATAAATGTAAATGGGCCACAACATCCACTTACTATTACGTGGGATATGTACTCGTTTGTCACCGAATTCTATATAAAAAAAAGTTTTCCCAAAATTTCAATGTCTATGATAAATATTCCTGAATTCTTGATAACTTCGTAACCACAGTCTTGAGAGACCTTCTTAGGTTGACTCCATGTGGAAGGTAGTATTTAATTTGATACAAACGTTCCTTAATATCGAACAACGAAGGCTTAAACAAAAGAAAACGATTATAATCATAGATATTATATAAAGTATTACGAACTTTATACTTCTTTGACTATAATCATAATCCTTGATTCCTTATTAAAGATATTTATTACTTAGCTAAGATTCAGAGCTAAAATAAAGCGGAGCGTATTACATAAGTTTTAAGAGCTAGACTAGATTTCAGTTACTCAATTTTTACATCTTTGACATAATGATACTTTATGAAATAAAATCGGATTTTCAATTACCTTTTCAATACTATTCAGACTCTTAAGCTCATTGGGACATATGATAAACGACGCTTATTGGGTGTGAACGCCATCAGCACCATGCGCGCCAATCAGCTGTTCTGTTCTCTCACTGGCAAAGACCCCAGTACTTCTCATATGCCAGTGATCTGTGGTACAGGCAGGTGTACAAGAGTGCCCGTGTTCTCGATGGGTAAAGCAGGAAACTTCCCTCAGGTAACTTTTACAATATACTTTGTTGTTATAATGATGTTATAGGTTTGATCCTTTGTGTGTCTGTCGGCCTCTGTGTCTATCTCTGAGTCTGTCTGTTGTACCGTAGCTTTAAAAGGAGTGAACCGATTTGGGTGCGGTTTTTTATTATTTAAGGCAGGTTTTCTGGCGGTGGTTCTTAGACATATTTTATCAACATCGATTCGGCCGTTTGAAGATCATCATCCTTGATCATCATCAGTCTTTTTGTGTCGGGGCATTTTAAAATTTTCCATTTAAGTTATTTTCCTATAGTCAGTGAACATGTAAGGGAGCGACTAGAATTTTTTATTATATGTTAGCTGATGCTGGCGCATTGCTACTACAGAAGAAATAATTGTGAAAGTATCGTTTAAAATTTGGAAGCGTTATATTGTTTATTTAGGAATGATAATACATTCATTGAAATTAAATGATATATAAGTAGTACCACCTACTGTAAGTTAATTGTACTACTTCGCGCAAGTGTAAAAAATAAGTTGACAAAGCCTTATTGCGAATATGACGAACGATATGAGAGCATATAAAATACGAACAAAGAAACATAATTTTTTATATATTAGATAAGTTAGGGTTGCGATATATTTTTTTATCAAGGGAATATCTCAATTTTACTATTTTTAATCATAAGCAATACGAGTGTAGTCTCCCACGTTATTTCTTATTACAAACAATTTTGGTTTGACATGTGCAGTAAATATTTTTAATGAGAGATTTATTTCTATTCCTTTTGCATCAAATATATTTAATCAGAGATTATTTTTGTTTATTGTAAGATGTGAATTAGAAAATTACTAAATATTTCATTTGTATTTCATTTACATCCGTTACCGTTACAGCCTGTCAAAAGTCCAATGCTGAAAATATGCCTCCCTTTGTATGTGCTACGAAACATTTATCTTGGACTTTTTTTGATATAGTTGTCACGATTGGCAGGCGGTTTGGCAACTGCAGTTTTTTATTTTTTCAACTGACTTAAAAAAGGAGGAGGTTCTCAATTCGACCGTATTTTACGTGTGTTACCTCGCAACTTTTTTCTAGGTGAACTAATTTTGATGATTCTTTTTTTTATTTGAAAGCTTCTTATGTGGTCTCATATAAATTTGATCAAGATTTAATGCGTATTTAATTGACTTCGAATACATTGGTGTTCTCATTTTATTTAAAAGTCGATTGTACAACATTTGTAATTTTACAACTTGTATTCATCTCAAGAAGATGCTTCCGCCTACTTTCTGGTTTAGTTTTCCTCTTCATCACTTACGCATCTTATGAAAAATGTTCTTGCATGTGGCAAAGTGTGGAGAGACTTATGTTTAGCAGTTGACTCTTGATAGCCTGTAATGATGAAACAAAAAAGAATAAAGAAGAAGTAGGAGATCTAACAACAAGAATGTGCTAACTTTGTTACTTACCTGGCATGTCTTAAAAGGCGACATCAAACCACCTATCTCTTCTTTCACAATTTACAATCTAAACCCATAACTTTTTTGAGTTAACGTGGTCCGAATAACTTGCTGCTCTTTGGACTCTACCTACCCCGTCGAGGATTACAGACGTGAGGTTATGTATACTTTCACGTATCGATATCAATTCAGACAGTCCACAAAATTAATTACGTCGTTTACAACATCTGTGTCCATTGTACCGTATATCGCTAAATCTTGATAGGGCGATTGATGACTGCTTCTCATTTGAATTACCTCCTTGCAGACATTACGTAATATCCGGTTTATTGTCAAATAATATTTAATAAATTATAATTGCGATAGAAATATAAAATCATTAAAAAAAACCGGTCAAGTTACCGTAATTCACTTTTGCAACCTACACCAGGTTTATATAGCAAGCAAAACCATGACAACGATGTTAGAATAGGCCAAACTTTTCTTAGATACTTTGATTCATTTTTCAAGGACGTAGTATTAAGTAATGGATATGTAAATAGACCTAACTGATATTACGAAGTTGCAGTCCCTAACAGCTTAAATTTACTATGTTTTTTTCCCTTCTTTAATATCCACAATAATCCGTTGCTGAACGAGCGCGCCACAGTCTGTCGTACCTATAGTTTTTTAAAATAAACCTGATACGTGACTTTTTGAACATTTTAAAAACAATTGGCAACAGTAAACGGTAACTAACCGACAGAGAATCATGAAAATTGTTATTGACTCATTATAGGTTTGTAGCGCTCTTTAAACTACATAGTAACTTTCATTTATACTTATTCATTTACACTTTCATTTATACATGTCTTTACATATCATGAAAATCGTTTGTCTTCTTTAATGTAATTAAATTTCGTGAAATAAAATTTGAGTATACTAAGTCTATTTACCCACGGCTTTCATGCTTTTAAAATTTAAGTATGATATCGCATTGTTTATCTCTTTATAAGATCTCATTGGGAGTTTAAGATGGTAAATTTATTTCTGTCTAAGAGCAGAAATAAAATATTAATCAACAGTTTTGCAACTTTCGCGGTCGAAAATAATATAGGTACAGAAGTCGAAATACTTGGATGTAAAAGTATCTAAAGTAAAGGAAACTTTTTTAATAAAAATATTTTAGGGGCTGCTTTGCAAAGTTTGTTAAAAATTATACGCATCGTAATAATAATACTTTTGCATTTTTTAAGACTCAAGTAGAGTGCCTGACAAAGTTGGTACGAGAAGCTGAGGAGATTATTTGTAAGGTCAAGGGTGACGGAAAACAAGGGCATCTATCTATCGGTTTTTCTACTGCCAGATTTGTAATTAATATTATGAAAGGTAAATTAGAGTTTCTTTTTATTTCTATTAAGCGTGTTGTATTTTACACCGTATTATTGAAATAGTGTATCTTTATATTTCATAAAAATTTTCTTACATTATTTTTTATGGAAGTGGCGGTAAATGAGCTTACGGTTCACACGGTTGTAAGTGATCACCGTCGGCCATAAACATCTACAGCACCAAGAAATTGAACGTGTGTTAGTGGCCTTTTAGAAAGGAGTAGGCTCTTTTCTTGGTTGAAAGAAGTTTTATCGGTCCGGGAAAACCGCTAGTGACCGGAAATTTCGCAGTGTCGAGCAAATTTGCGAGGCTGATAATTGGCGGAATACTTTCGAGATGATGAAGATAGAATTTTAATTTTGTCGCATTGTAGGGGAAATATTATGGCTTCCTGACAGAGGGTGGTATAACATCTTATTTGTGGTTGAGATACCAAATCTGACGATTAAGGCGACTCCTCCCTGCAACGGAAGAAGCCCAGTAATGGACTTTTACGTATACACAAAGAAGTAGAAGAAAATACTTATACTATATTTTAATCTAAGCCTTGTTTTTGGTGTAAATGTGTGGTAGCGGCGCAAAGATTCCTTACAGTTGGATTTTGTAAGTCAAACTGTAAGGAACGGTCAACTAAGGAAAAATTCTTAAAATCAGTAAAGGACAAACTTTTCTTTTACGTTCACTTACTTTAACAGAGCAAATCCTTCTAAATAGGTTTTCTTTAAAGATGAAAGAATTTGCCCTATTTACCTACCATCGGTTTACTAATATTTCGCTGTATCTTGAATTTAGTACATTACAAAAATACCACAACAATTTTTTTTTTATGGAAGAGGGGGCAAACGAGCATGCGGCTCACCTGATGTTAAGTGACTACCGCCGCCCATGATCAACCGCAACACCAGGAGAATTGCGGATGCGTTGCCGGCCCTTTAGAAAGGAGTAAGCTCTTTTCTTGAAGGTCCCCAGGTCGTATCGGTCCGGAAAAATCGCCGGTGGTAAACTATTCCACAGATAGGTTGTACGTGGAAGAAAACTCCTTGTGAAACGTACAGTGGTGGACCGCCAAGCATCCAGATGGTGTGGATGGTATCGGGACGTTTGCCGTGTAGTGCGTTTACGAAATTAGGCGGCTGGGATTAATCCGAACAATTCCTCAGAGCACTCCCTGTGATAGATGCGATAAAATACGCAAAGAGATGCAACATCTCTTCGCAGCGCCAGTGAATCGAGCCGATCGGAAAGCACTCGGTCGTCGACGATTCGAGTCGCTCTGCGCTGGATGCGGTCAAGTGGAAGGAGCTGGTACTGGGGAGCCCCAGCCCAGAGATGGGAACAGTATTCCATGTGCGGCCGAACCTGCGCCTTGCAAAGTTGCAGGCGGTGTGCCGGCATGAAATACTGTCCCGCTCTGCTGAGCACGCCAAGCTTTTTAGAGGCCAGTTTGGCCTTCCCTTCCAAGTGACCACGAAACTGCACGTCACTCGATATGTCGACGCCGAGGATTCCGATACTGGCTGAGGCAACAAGGGGAGCCTTGAAACTGAGGGGATACGACAAAGGGGTTCTTTTTAGCGGTTAACGCGCAAACTTGTGTCTTCTGGGGGTTAAACTGGACTAGATTTAGTCGTCCCCAATCCGAAACTCTGTTCAGCAAAGACTCGACTTCAGACACAAGTTTGTCCTGGCACTCGGAGACGTTTTCCCGAGAAATATTGGCTCGGCCGGTGTAAAGAGCATCACCAGTGCTGTCATCTGCATAGCAATGAATGTTACGGGTATGCAACATATCATTGATATGCAGAAGAAACAGCGTTGGCGATAGCACGCAGCCCTGTGGAACACCAGCATTAATAGGCTTGCAATCGGAGCTTGCACCGTCCACAACGACCTTGATGCTCCGATCTGCAAGAAAGCTGGTGATCCAATCGCACAATTTCTCGGGAAGCCCATAGGAAGGGAGCTTCGAAAGAAGCGCTTTGTGCCAAACCCGATCGAAGGTCTTCGCAATGTCCAAACTAACGGCCAATGCCTCCCCCTTGAACTCTACTGCCTCCACCCATCTGTGAGTGAGGTAGACCAGAAGATCACCAGCTGACCGACCACGGCGAAAACCGTATTGGCGGTCACTAATCAGCTGGTGATCCTCAAGGTACCTCATGAGCTGGCAGTTTACAATGGACTCCATTGTTTTGGAGAACAAGGAGGTGATGGCGATTGGCCGGTAGTTGGACGGGTCTGAGCGGTCGCCTTTTTTAGGGATCGGGTGGACGAAAGCCGTCTTCCATGATTTTGGGACTACGCCTAGGGAGTAGGAGTACCGGAAAAGACGCGTTAAAACCGGTGCCAACTCTGGAGCACACGTCCTCAGCACGATTGGGGGGATTCCGTCAGGCCCACTCGACTTGTGGATGTCCAGGGAGAGGAGTGCTTTGCAAACCGAGCGCTGTGTGAACTGCACTTCCGGCATGGAGCACTCACACCGCGGGATGGTCGGCGGCGTACTCCCCCCGTCATCGAGAGTCGAGTTAGACGCAAAGAAAGAGCCTAGAAGATCGGCTTTCTCCTTTGCAGTATGGGCCAGTGAGTCGTCCTCCCTGTGCAGAGATGGAAGAGATGGCTGACAGAAATTCCCCTGGACAGCCTTGGCGAGAGACCAGAATGCACGGGTTCCAGAAGGAAGGCGAACTAGTTTCTCGCCAATTCTGCCTATGTGCTCTGACTTTGCCTTGGCAATGACTCTTTTGAAGGACCTAGAGGCGGAATTATACTTCCTTTTTAGAGCGCTGGTGTTTACATCCCGGGACGCTGATGCATCAACTCAGGCTTGGTAACTCTCCTGCTTATAGCATGATGCTATTTTACAGGAGCGACCAAACCATGGCTGAGATTTGCCTCCAGTGGGCACCACAGAGGAAGGAATAAAAAGTTCCATACCCTGAAGTACCACATCAGTAACAGAGAAGCAAACGCGCACCCAAGGGTAGGATGCAAAGAAAGACCGCATCCCTTCCCAATCGGCTGACCTATAGTGCCAAACACGGCGGCAACCTGCAGAATACAACCGCGATTTCAGCGTGAGTGGCACAACACTCCGGACCAGACAATGGTCCGAGGAGCCTAAAGGGGCGTCGACGGAAATCTGATATCCGTCCGGGTGAGAGGTCAGCAGAAGGTCCAACAGGGAAGGTGCATGATCCTCCACATCTGGAATCCGCGTAGGCGAAGTAACCAGTTGTGTCAGACCATATGCCAAGGCAAAATCATGAACAGATCTCCCCGCATGATCGGTTAAACGTGAACCAAGCCATTCGGCGTGATGGGCGTTAAAGTCGCCGAGGATCACGATCTCTGCGGAGGGGATCTGCTGTAGCAACGAATCCGCAGCCATTTGGACGTGGTCGAAGAGTCGGTCTGTTTCGGCATTACCGCTATGGGACCTATAGAGGCACCCGTAGACGCGCGGATGGTCGTCGCTGTCTACGCGTAGCCAAAGGATGGACAGGTCCGAACCTTCAAGTCTGCCGAGGCGTCGAGAACAGATGTCCTCTCTGACGTAAACGCAAACTCCAGCCCGAGGCACAAGGGAGTGTTCCAGTTTGTACCCCGGGTAGGAGAGATACGAGACATCAGCCGGAGAGGACACCTGCGTCTCGGTCAGAAAGAGCAGAGCCGGCCTCGCCGTCTCGAGATGGTAGTGGACGGCGTTTAAGTTAGAGTGAAGTCCCCTGATATTGCAGAAATTCACGGACAGCGTGGCAGGGGTCGCCTTGGTCTTGTTGCTCCGTTTGCCCCGAGCAGTTGTAGTCTCGAGCGGAATTTTGCCCCCCCCCCCCCCGGAATACGCGGGGCAGCCTGAGCACCCACGCTCAGAAGTGGAGAAACATGGTCGTGGATGCTCAGCGAGGGATTCTCCAGGGGTACTGGTACCCTCCTGGGGTAGTCTATCATTATTTAATTCCGCTACCATGTTGATGGGGGAGGGGGGGATTTGGGCCTCCGGCAACCTGCACTCACCAGACGAAACGCGAAAGCAGAGCTTCCCCTTCACGCCGGTATTCTGTGAGGTCGTGGTACCACCCCGGTTTGAGCCGGCCCATACATGCAACAGCAAAGCTGCCGCGTGGCTCTACCACTGTTAAAATATATAAATATATTTTATTTACATTATAAAAGCTAAAAAGAAATAGAATGAACACATCGAAAGTCTACAGCTGGACATACATCTCTCTCAGTTGGCTTATGGGTTTATTTGCGTCAATTGCCACGCAGTCCTTTTTATTTAATTTGAGTTGTATCAGGAATATATTGCCGCCCATCTCCTGTTTTAACCTCTCTTGTCTCTTACGACACCCACGGTATGATGTGGTGAAGAGAATTCCCTTAATTCGCCACTACATAGCACTAACGACTATTGAAAGTGAACTTGGCTAACATATAACTCTATAACCCTAAGGAATTGCAACGCAAAAGAAAGCGACCAGTACCATAATGTCCCTAATTAGCTGCCTCGTTAGTCTAGTGGTTGTAAAAGGGACTGCTAATGAAACCTTATGTTCCGGGTTCGAAGTCCGGGTCGGGCTAAAAATATCAGTTATTGAGATTCTCCGTCAAAAAAGTGTCAGTAGCTGCCTGGAGTCAGGAAGCTGGTGGTGTCCCACCCCCGTGCCTCGTGAAGCATGTAAGGCCGTCGGTCTTGCGCCTGATTTCTCTCCGTTCGTGTCAGCCTACCGTCCCATCGGTCTTTGAGAGTAAGGAAGTAAAGAGTGTGCCTGTGCTGGCACATACACTTGGGCACTATAATTCTGCCCTGCGCCGATGGCTAGTCTCTATTGAAGCTTGCCGCCGTGACCGAAATTCTGTGCTGAGAACATTATTATTAATGTCTCTTACTATTTATATCCCTAATGCTTTTATATTATGAAGGTCTTTTCGAGAAGCCAACCTTCATCGACAGCGCTTTAGTAGAACAAGAAGACCCTAAAAAGTGCTACGACATGCCTATTTGCGCTACACCTATCACGATCGGTAAAGGAGGCATCGTTCAATATGCAGTACCTACGGTCAACGAGACCGAGACGAGACTTTTGGAAAAAAGCAAGTACGTGATTTAAATTAGAAGTTTATAAGTGGCGATTTTTTCTTTTATTCTGGATATATGGGAGGTTGCCTAAAGTCTACCTAGCACATTCTCCCCTTTACTCTATTTTTTATTATTGGGCCCCGCAGTTATACCCTACAATGTTGTTAGTATCTATTGAGATGTGGTTAAGAGCAATACGCGTACTTTATTAAAATGAGTATTTTTTTAAAAGTATTTGGTGACGAACGAGCGCACAGTTTCCCTGATGGTAAGTGGATGCTGTGGCCCATAGAGATCCACATTTATCCTCGATTAAGAATCAAAATTCAAATGTGTTGTCACTTCTGAGGAATAAAATAGATTACCTCGATTCCAGTAAAATGGGTCTCTGGTTCTCTACACTCACCATACGAAATACAGCAGCTTTACGCTGTTATTTTAGGCTGGTATTCCGTGAGAGCGTGGTCCTGCTTCAGTCGAGCCGACCTATTCGTGCTACAACTATAATATAACTGCAGCGTGGCTCTACCACGTAACAGGGTATCCTTACAAGTAAGAAAAATCGGATGATTTTATTCTAGATGTAAAAACAGAATGCAGGAAATAAAGTAAATGGGGCTCTACACTCTATTGTGAAAAGTCAGAATGTGTCAAAAAAGGCACGTATGGCAATTCACAGTGCTGTATTAGTCCCTACTTTAACGTATGGTAGTGAAAGTTGGGTGTGGCAGAAGAAGCACGAGAGTAGAATAAATGCGGTAGAAATGCGGTCGCTAAGGAGTATGTTAGGGCTGAATCTGAGTGACAGGGTGAGAAACTGTGTGATAAAAGAAGAGTGTGGTTTGCAAGATGATGCGGTGACCAGGATTAAGAAAGGAATGCTTCGGTGGTTTGGTCATGTAGAAAGAATGAATGCGGAAAGACTGACAAAGCAAATATATGTTGCAGAAGTGAATGGAAGAGTCGGAAAGGGACGTCCTAGGCGGAAGTTTGTCGACCAAATTGGCGATATACTAAAAATGGGCCAAATTAAGAGTACCCTTAACCGACGAGCATGTATGCGTAGGTATATGAATGTGGAAGAGGCGAGAAAGGTATGTCAGGATCGTGCTAAATGGAAGTCTGTAGTCTCTGCCTACCCCTCTGGGTGACAGGCGTGAGTGTTTATGTTATGTTTATGTAAAAACAGAAGGAAAATTTTGGAAGCAAAGAGTATCTATACAAAAATATCTTATTTTAACATTTATAATAAAGTTTTCAGCAATTATTACTTTTGTCTCAGAATTATTGACAATTTCGTCAATTATTACACTCTATATGATTTTCGCACATTTTTCTAGTCCATCAAACACAGTTATGACAGTAGATAAGGTTATTGAGGTCGGAGACTCCAATGGATTCAACAAGAAAAGTAACGGTAATTTTGAACTGTAACGAGATACACTAATATTAATAATAAAGGTTTTTTAACTATAGGATAGGGTGTCAAACGAGCACACAGTCTACCTGATGGTAAGTGGTTTCTGTGGCCCATATACATCTAAATCTATCCTCGATTGCGAATCAAAATGCAGATGCGTTCTCAGCCGTGAGGACTTAGATGGAATTCCTCATTTCCAGTAAAAAGGGTCTCCGGTTCTCTACACTCACCATACGAAACACAGCAGCATTAAGTTACTATTTGACGCAGGTATTCTGTGAGAGCGTGGTCCTTCCCCGGTCGAGCCGACCAATTCGTGCTACTACTAATATAATTGCAGCATGGCTCTACCACGTGTAAAATAAACTATTATAAATATATGTTATAAATTTCCTTATGCTTCATTCCTCACAAAATCACAACTCATTAATTTCTCACCAAAGATTCTGTTCTCATTATAATCACATAGCACACAGTCAAAGCTCGCTTTTATTGGAAGCTTCAAACAGAGTTATTTTTGAAGCCGACTCTGAAGTGACTGCTTAGACAGCTATTTCAATTAAAGAAATAAACGTTTTTTCGATTTTAATCTTAATAAATATTTGTTTAAAATGGTCGACTCAATAACTGGGAACAACTTTTTTAACTAATCCACAACCCCACCTGGTGGTAAGTAGTGATATAGCCCTAGATGGTCAATAGCGCTGTCTTAGCGTAACAAAAGCCTATACTAACATGTATAATAACTTAAGGTGAATCCCTGACCAAAATGTTGCGAAAGTGCGTTTTTCAGACTCTATTATCTCATTAGTTATGAAAAATAAACTACATCTAAAAGTACATTATTAATGTTCGATATCTTATCATCGCATTCCACGTTCTAATTTATTTTTATGTGCTATAAATACATTTAAAATCAACTTTTAAAAAATGACTAAAATTCTTGATTACATGCATCTGTTGCTAAACGCAACGCTCCAATCATTTGAGGATGACACTAATGGATAGATAATGAAAAAATCTATATTCTCCACGTTTTATTTAAATTTTTATGTTCGTTTTTTCTCTTTTAATTGAAATAATTCCAAAAATTGTGTGACTTCTATGATAAAGGGGCGTGCGCAGAGTGCGGGCGGCATTACGCTGTATGCGTTCGTAAGAGGTGGCCGCGTCGCTGGTCGCCGCGTCCGTATTTCGCCGCAAACATAATATTATTTGAGTACCTACCAACCGATGCGCTTACGTCACGGTATATTGTAACTCAGCCGTATCTTAGAATTAAATCTTATAGCCGTGCGGTACGCAAACATGCGATAGGGTTGCCTGCCTCCAGCATTTTTACATTTGCCCATTGATTTATGTGTTTTATAACTCAATGCATTTTCCTACTTTGTGTTTCCATTTAGTTTTACAAATATATTTTAACAAATATATAATAGGTACTTTGTGAATTGAATAGGAAGTGTTCAATAAAAATGCGTGTCGTTTTATGATTGGTAGATTTAATTAAAAAACCATGTTTATGTTTGAATAACAAATCGGTCTTATAAATTTACGGCCGAAAAATATTTGCGCCTCGGCTGAGACGTACGAAATGCTTTATTATTTAAATATAAAAAATCCGCATTATAATATAAAGCTTAATTAAAAATTGTTTTGGGAAACATGGACAAGTTGGAGTAAAGGAATATCTTTTACTTGGTTATAGATACCTGCAGCTACTTTACAATTTATGTGTTTGGTTTTAAATGAAGTTTGGATTTATAATTTTTTTATTTCTATTCTATTTTCTGAAAGGGTCCTGGGAAAGGAATTATCCACCGCGCTGCCCCACTGCGTGTTGGCGAACTTTGCATGTCTTCGAAATATTTTTTTTCTTATTTCTCAGACATGCAGGTTTCCTCACAATGTTTTCCTTCACCACAGAGCACGTGGTAAATCAACACTTAAAATTGCAATTACAATATTATTGGTGCCGGCGGGGATCGAACCCGGTTTGCTCGCACACTGTGAAAATTTTAGCAAGCGCTAACCATCTGAGCTACCACGGCTCCTCTCCTCTCGAGCTAGAGATTTTATTTTATTTATCGTCAGGCCTGTTGGTCTAGTGGTTAGTAACCCTGACTGTTATGCCGCAGGTCGTGGGTTCGATTCCCACCCAGGACACATGTTTGAGTGATGAGTGATTCTATGTCTGGGTGTAATTTATCTATAATATTTATGTATTTAGAAATATATAAGTATGTTTATAAGTTGTCTAGTACCCATAACACAAGCTCTGCTTAGCTTGGGACTAGATGGCGTTGTGTGATAGTTGTAGAATATTATTATTATTATGTGGGCTATCAATATAGTTTTCTCGTCTGGTTGGGTTCTATAAATATATAATTATAAATGGAAATGAAAAGATAAATATACATAAATATTATATTATTATTGTTGGGGTATCTGTATAGTTTTCTCATCTGGTTGGTTTTTATAAATATATAACTATAAATTAAAATGAAAAGATAAATATACATAAATATCAATAAATACAAAAAATACACAAATAAATAAGTTGATAAAATCAAGGCAAACTTAGGGTAGGGTTGTCAATTATTATTTTGATAATAAAACTAGTGAAATTCCGCGGTTTTATATGTGCAAGCGTGAACGTAGTTAGAACATAATATAACCTTTATATTTTACATAAATATCCTAAAAAACTTATTATTTTAATATTTTACTAAGTACCTATAAAATTAACAAGTTTATTGCATTTTTATTTGAGTAATTTTTTATGCAATTTCTTTATCTACGTCTATTTTTAGGAACCTTTATTTAGTCTGAATCATACATAACATATATTACTGATTTACTTACTTATACGTAGTTTTCTTTTTTGCAGTTACAAATATCTTGTGAGGTTGAAAAAGGCAGTAATTAAAAAATAATAGGAATAATAATAATTGACGTCAGCCACTTCTTTTCATAAAAATTTCAGATCATGGTCCATTAGGTTGCAGCTTCACCGAACCACAACTTATAATAATAATAATAACAGTAATAATATAATATTATTTTGTATTTATTTTATTTTATTGATATTTATGTATATTTATATTTTCATTTTAATTTATAATTTTTATATATTTAAATATTTATAGAACCGAACCAGATGAGAAAATTATACGGCTCCAACGATTTTAGCGACGAACGCTTGGATTTATTTTTAGAAAATGTCCTTTTGTCCATGTTTTCAGGCAATAAAAAAACTGCTACAATATAAGAAGGTAAATTTCGACAAATCACTAACGGTCGTTATAGCTCAGGTGGTATGTCGGTCGGGCGTGATATCGGAGTTCCGTGGTTCGCTTCTTGGCTTTGGTCCCGTTTTTTTTTCCTTTTTATTTCAAGTTCCCTTCTTTTGTGAGAAAATCTATTATTTCAAACCCTTTTTGTAATTTTTAAAAATACGAAAATTTTAATTTTAAAAATTTAAAAAAAATATCTATTTAGTTACTAATGCTATATAATAAATACTATATAATAAAAATAATAAATTTTAATAATTACATACCCAGTAGGTAAATATTAAAATAATAAATGTAGCATTATAAACAGTAAATCTCCCTCAAACCCAATTTACTAATATTGTTCCTGAATAAGGAATAGCAGATAAGAGATTAGTAGGTAATAACTATTGCTCCTCAAAATTATATTTGACCTCAAGGTAAAACATATCCTAAAATTCAGTAGCTAAATAAAATAATAATACCTACTATTCAAGTATATTTTCAATATGTAAGTAAATGAAAATAACAAAAAAGCACCATTAGCATGTAAAGTTCGAATCCATAATTAACATTTCGACAAATATTATAATTTACTCTATAAAAAGCTAATTCAATGTTAGCAGTATAGTATATAAGGAATGTACCTATAAGGAAGGACTTAGTTAAAAATAATCAAAATAGTCATTTTTATTAATTAGATAATATATAAGAATACATAATTCTAATATAATGCAACTAATATACCGAATAAAGAAAATTAAAATACACATATCATTGTCTGCCGTGTTTATTTCCATAAAATGGTTCATTGTCATTGATAAATTAATACTACGTTCGTACCAGTAGGTGGCGTCTTGCAGATTTCTACGCGATGTATTGTAGCGAGATTGTCGGCAGGCCAAACGCTCAAGGTCGTTCGCTAGAGGTAAAGCCTTAATAACGCTTCGTTACTTCTCTGTTTGAGTTGTATACTGCGTGTGCCTTTCTATTCTACTATAGTATACTTGATGTGTTCAACGCTTGTATACACACTTTGTACTTTTTAACATTATTATTTTTGATAGGACGTTGTCAAGTGCTTTAAAGATTTCGTATTGGTGCCAAAAATATTTTTATTTATTTTACTCCATATTTATTGGTGTTCATTAATTATAAATTCTACCATAAACTATGATGTTCCTCTTCTGCCGGGCGTCCCGTCATGACAAACTTTTTCTTTCATTATTTTTTCCCTGCGTAATTTCAAAATTATAACTAGTTTAGGCAACATCCCATTTGTTAACCAAACTTATCTAGGCAAAATGCAGATGCGTTGTCGTATCTGCATTTTGCCTGAAGATTATGATCGAATACCTTATATTTAGTCTGTGTGGGCCTGGTCGACCTAATCGTATAGCAGCCACAGACAGAAGAGAATCCCGTTATCACCCATTAAGGGGATATAATAAGTCAGCTCAAATTCTAATTTCGCCCTCACTTCCCCGCGCGTCGTATGCTATGTACCGACATGTTTGTAATCACTAATACCGTAAATAGATAGGTTGTTAGATACTTATTTCGTTAGGTTTATCATATTTATGCCTGTTTCTTAACGCCAACCTAGTCGCTTCTTATTTTTATTACGGTTATTTCCCATTTTAATTTTACGTCGTCCTGTTGCGTAATGTGTATTCTGATCGTAAGCGACACAACTTCTCCTTTCAAAAGCCTAAGCAATACTAACGGGGCGACGACACCGACAGGAATCAAGCTTCAAGACGCCGATAGTTTAGGTAATTTCTTTTTACAGTGAAAATAATGATATTTAAAAAAAAGTAAATAACATGAGCACTGCATTGTAGTTAGTTCAGTTAGTATGATAAGTTTCATGATCTTATTTAAAGTATTTTATGAATAACAGCGGTTTATTGTTCAGTTAGGAGGTAACTTTGGATTTTTTTTCTATCGAGAAAATTTTACGGAATCGTGTTTTCATCTAACATAGTCCTTAACATTAATCCTCAACTTTACCATATATTTATTTCAAAATTAATGCTGCAATACTTTCGGCATAACGGAGCATCTTGCTAAGCCATTTGAGGTTATATTTCCCCTTAACAATCGCCGCTGTACGTACTGTGGTAATAACTAACAAGATGTGTTGATGACACAACATGGGAATTGAAAATACATATGTCCTGCAAGACCAGGACCATTTCTGTGCGGAACAAATATTTTTAAGGGCGATCTACCACAGTTAATTGCGTGATTTGCGTGATTGTTCTCGTGCAATGTGTGCATTTACAGTAGAGCAGCGTTTTATTTAAAAAATAAGCTCGTGTGTTTATTTCCCAACAGGTGCGATCTCGAAGACATGATTAACCTTGGAAGGTGCTATGCCTTAGGCGAAGAATATTATCCCCACTCGTGCAAAATATGCAATCGCCCCATTCCTTCATGTGATATTTGTACCTCTAAATGTGATGAAAAAAGATTGAAGAACAAGTGACAATAATGTGTAATATGCTCTTTAGAAGTATAATTTAAAAAGGTATAGGTTTAAAGTATAAAAAAATAACAAACAATGTTTTAAAATATGTTAAATTATCAGTTAAAATGTTTTCAGATAAATGCAACGTGATCTTAATAATGTTTATCTTTGCACGCGGCAGTGCAGTGTGATGTTTTGTATCAATGATAAAATCCCTCTTTTAAGTCTATTTTGGGTACAAAGTAGTAAATACCTTTATGAAAACTTAAAACGATTTAGAAAAGTTTTCTAGATTAAAACGGTTGTTAATAAACTACTAATAAAATTGTATGCTTCTTTATTGTAGATCTAATAATATTTATTCATTTATATGGTCCTCCACTGCTGACTATGTATGAGGAAGCTCAAGGTCATTCAGCAAGCTCTAAGGAGGAGTTAGAGAAAATTGAAAGAGTTACACGAACTTTAACATTGAGCCACCTCACTCACTCGTTCACAACCTTACCTATGACTGGCAATACGAATCGTGATGCGAGTGAGTAAGCGAACAACTAGATTAGAAATTAAAAATAGTTCAAGTAGTTTTCGAAATTATGTATTTTGCAGCAATATATAAATGAGAGAGGTGTCGATACTGAGGAAAAGTTTAATGAAGAACCTAAATGATTTTTAATAATGGAATACAATACAATAAAATCACACTTATTGAGTTTTTAATTTAAAAAAAAACCCAATTTGCGTTTACCTGGCAAAACCATTAACCGATGATTCCAATTTTTTTTAATAGACTTAGAGTTACAAGCGAGCATACAGTCCACCTGGTGGTAAGTGAATGCTGTGGCCCATTCACATCTACGTTTATCTTGTAATAATACTAGTTTTTACGGATTTTATCGCGTATATTTAACTATAAATACTCGACGTTTCGAGCGCTTTACAGCACCCATGGTCACGAGGAACGTCCAGATGTCCAGATGTGTGTGTACGTTAACATATAGCTGATGTGAAGAATCGACGCTCCGGGAAGTCTGCAGAATGTGAACATGTACAGGATCACCCCCGTCACTACATCAGATTTGATAGACCACAAATTCTCGCTAAAGAACACCGATTCCTTCCAAGGATGATTCGCGAGGCTATTGAAATCAAAAAAAACATCCTAATTTCAATAGAGAAGATGGCTAGGTGCTACCATCTGCTTGGGTTCCTATGATAAATAAAATTAAATCCCAACCCAAGCATACAACTGCAAGACTTCAAGATGCCATAAGTTCATACTGTGTAGATCGGAACAAAAGTTAAATTTTAATCTATGGTAACCGCTGTTAACTATGACATCTGGACGTTGAACATCTCAGTCTCCCCCGTGACCATGGTTGCTGTAAAGCACTCGAAACGTCGGGTATTTGTAGTTAAATATACGCAATAAAATCCGTAAAAACTAGTATTATTTCAATGTGTAGGTGTAGTGTTCGCGTAAATATAACAAATCATTATGCAGATACGTTGTCACTCCTGTCCTGAGGATTAAGATGGAATGCCTCGCTTCCAGGTAAAAGGGGTCTCCGGTTCTCTACACTTATCGTACGAAACGCAAGCATTACGCTGCTTTTTTACGCCGGTATTCTGTGAGAGCGTGGCTTTACCACGTATAAATTCTATTTGCGTCCACTGATATAGCTTATTGTAACAACCACAGACATATAAGCATATAATACAAGGATATTTTTCAAAGACTTGCCAAATTAAGTTCAAAATATAAATACTAATGTACACTTTTTTGCAGTTTTTAAACATACGCGTAAATAAGCTTTCTACATTTATTTTAAAATCTCCGAAATTGAAAGTAATAGGGCAACAACAACTCGCGCTTGTGAGTGTACGAGTCAATACACTTGTGATTCTGGCGGGCCCGCACTGGTGTAGTCACCGCTGGAGAGAAGTGTTGGTACTGCGAGTCATTGCTCTCCTTAGCCTCTGTGGCCGAAAGACCAAATCCGATGTTGGGATCAGTATAGCTAGTGCTTTCGAGTGATTGTTTTTTCCTGACCCCATCGTCTCAGAGTATCGGAATCCGTGAGTTCGTTACGCAAGTGGAGCTAGAGTCCGCGGAGGAAGCTGTGCGTGTGTTCCTGATGCGCCTTACCTGTAAACGCTTCACGTCAGTAGATGAATGACGACTTATTGATTAATGAAATCCACAACTTTTATTTCTTAGGTTTCTAGATCCGTATATTTAAGTTACTTTCATTGCGACTATTTCTTAAGAATACAACAGTGAGTGTAAGGTGGCAGGACAGAACGTGACAGGATAGTGACACTCCAGGTAAGCTTAAAACATTTGTGCTAGTACTGTAGTGCGCGATTTTCCGAGTTTGTAGTCCGCATCCTTAATTATAATGATTATGGATAACAAAGGCGTGAGGAATCACCGACAGCTTGGATGTCCAATGATGGAAGGGGGAGGGAGGATTTAAGGCATGTAATTCGTACGCACACTTTTCAAAATATTTCATATTTACTCACAATTCGTTTCATCGCTTCATTTATATATTAAACATTTTGCCACAAATATAATGCTTATCTACTTTTAAATCATTTTGAAGTTAAAACGGGCGATAAAAAGATAGACGGTGACATTTATGGACGCACATTTAAGCGTCCAATTCAATTTTAAGTTTACTTTTTGAGAATTTCACAATCGTACGCAGGCTAGAATTAAATATATTTTAAATTCATAATAAAATATCAGGAAAAAAGCAAATTGATAACTTAAATTTTTTATGTCTGTAAAATTATGAAGCACCGTTGATTTTGTAATTAATGAGTCTTAATTAATATAATTATAGTCTCTATAGGAAAATGAAACAGGAGATGGGCATCTTCCTAGTAACAAATTAAAAAAAAAACTGCGGTTACTTGCTTTGAGGCAACAAATAGGGTATATCTATGTTTAGCAGTGGATATTTTATATTAACCCTCACCCCGTCCCATAAATCATATATGAACATTTCAATTGTTTAACTATTGTGTCTCTTTCGCGGACAGAGAGTCTCTTAATGAATGAATACTTATTATGCATCGTCGTTCGTGAGCATTTAAAAACTTCATTGCTAGACATAGGGCTGCTGCTTTTCATCACCAACCTGTGGTATTTGAGTTTGGCATTTTCGATAGATATTCACACCGCGACGGATTATAACCCTTCTCTTTCTCAGGCAAGGCGTACCAGGAATACAAAGGAGGGGGAGGGTTGTACCACACCTGGTATTCGTCAAAGACAGCCGTTCATCGAAACCTCATTTGCTTAATCGCAGGGTTCACAGCGTGCAGATAAGATTGAATTAAAATGTTGATTATCATTCAACATTTTAATTTAATCAAACGGCTCTATAATGCAGTGGCTAGGAGTTTAGACGCGACCATGCTGGGCCACAGGTTCGAATCCCGCACGGAGAAAGTGCTTGTATGGCCTATAAATAATTGCTTCGGTTCTATATATTGTGTCCTTATGCAATTTATATATGTAAGCTGCCTCCATTGTACGGGAGAAAATTCTACGAGGGTGTTAAAGAACCTTTTTCAGTTTTTATGTATTGCGAGCAATGTATGCCACCGAATGAAAAGAAAATATATTTAATTCTCCGCCATAAACATGCTTTATTATGTACCTACTAACAAGCATAAGGCTACGAATATTGTTATACATTTGGGGAGGATTTGAATCTTAGCTAGGGTATCAGGACTCAGGACAGATGTTATGACTGCTATGTCGAGGTATGTCGGTATTTGTGAAAAAAAGAAAAAGTATCTAGTTGTGTACCTGATAAAAATTAAATGCATTTCTATTGATATAATGAAATATTATAATACAATAGAATAAAAATGAGGTTTTACAGCATATTTTTATTTTTATTTTATTGAATAATGTACACAGACACTAGTTATATAAAGGTCTAAAATTAAAAGTATCTCAGTCTGAGCAAAAATAAAACAGACAACAAATACATTAAATGTTAAGAGAAACACGTAAATTTCTTTTAAATCTAACCAGACTACTATCGAATATATCTAGATGTGCGTTACTACGATTAATCTCGTCGTAATCACGGCACATAATACCTGATGTTATTTAATTAATGATTGGTTTCTCACTTAGCTTTGCAGCCAGATGCCTAATTTTGGTTGTTATTAAACTGAGGAATGATTGCCCATGTTGTTGCTAATTGCTGACAGTCAAACTGACTGTGTTTTGTTGTCAGTTATTGGGTTTTCTGTCAAGAAATTCGCACCATCGCAGTGTAGGAACAGAGAGCGCATCTGTGCTGTTCACATTCTCATGCGCTACAATCCTGTCATGCGTACATGGCTATTCTCGAATATATATTGGCTGACATTTTAATCGTGTAGAAAAATAACAGAATCAATATCAACCACATACTACACCACAGAAGCTAGAAGCAAATCGACGCCCCCGAGCAAAAAGTCGGTATTCCTAAAACTTAATTTTTTACGGGCAAAATAACCTACTGTTTTGTGGTGACTGTGTTTGGCCGTGTAGTGGCAGTTGAGAATATCCACTACCCATATCCTTGAAGTGACAGAGGGAGACAGGCAGGTTTTTTTTTTTTTTTTTTTATAGAATAGGCTGACAAACGAGCACACAGTCCACCTGATGGTAAGTGGTTGCTGCGGCCCATAGACATCTACATCTATCTTCCATTACAAATCAAAATGCAGATGCGTTGTCACCCGTGAGGACTGAGATGGAATGCCTCATTTCCAGTAAAAAGGGTCTCCGGTTCTCTACACTCACCATACGAAATACAGCAGCATTAAGCTACTATTTCACGCTGGTATTCTGTGAGAGCGTGGTCCTTCCCCGGTCGAGCCGACCCATTCGTGCTACAACTATACTACTAATATAACTGCAGCATGGCTCTACCACGTAAAAAAGGTGATGGGCAGCAGGATCTTCCTGTTAACAGAAATCACACAATAAAAAACTGCGGTTGCCAACCCGCTCGCCAAGCGTGGCAACTATGGCAAACCTCACCCCGTGAGCCACAACACAAACAAACGGGCCCTAGTCCCCGGCAAACCTCACACCATGAGCCACAACACAAACAAACGGGTCCTAGTTCCTGGCTACGAAGGCGGGTGGTAACGGCGGGGCAGGGGATGCTAAGAATCTCCGGTGGAGGTTCTATTGCCACCTAAGACGATTCGACCCTGCAACATATAACGCACGCACACTGAAGAATGACGTGTTGTATCACTGGGAGGGCGACCCTGGGTTAAGGACCTGATACTCAGAATCACCAGACGGTGAAAGTCATACGGTTTTACCCGGTGAGAAGGTGGAGGAAATATATGAGGATGTCTCTATAGCCATGCATTCCTCTGAAACCCACTATACCGTGTTGATTGGAGACTTCAACACAACTAGGCATGAGGGAAGGCGGTGAGCTGAAGGTAGGAAAATTTGGAACAGGGCAACGAAACCCATAGGACCAGCAGCTGGCCGACTTCACAGAAAAGAGGTATTCTTTATAATAAACTCTTCTTTCAGAAGTAGTCCCACGGGGAGTGGACAAAAATGAGATTAACTTCATTGTGACGACCAGACGCTAACTGTTTAATGATGTCTCAGTGATTGCGAGAGTGAAAACTGGCAGTGATCACCGAATGGTTAGAGGCACACTTAACCTGAACGTTAAGTCGGAGACGTCTCGTCTAATGAAGTCAACGCTCCGTCCCCCTCATGCGCTAATTCACGTTCTCGAATATTCAATTATAATTAGAAATCGAATAATTTTTAGCTTGAATTACAAAACCCTTTTCAGATCATAGAAGATAGATACAGCGGACGATATGGATAACAAGCTCGTGGAAACTGTCCATGCGGTTGGGGGCCAAGTTCTGCAAGTCCCACCGCAGAAGAAAGCAAAAAGTCTCAGATCACACTCTTTACTACTACTACTAGATGGAAAATGAAGCTGCAGTCTTCAGCAGATTTAACAGTATACAGGCAACTAAACAGATAGATCTCTAAATACTTGCGGCGGGATTTACAAAACTTCAATACAGCTCATATTGAGGAGAAGTGTATAAACGGAACCAGTGCTCCAAAGTCTTTGCCAGAAATCTGTCTGCCAGAAAGAGCCAACTGTCGAAGCTGGAGATCAAGTGTGGCAGTATCATTTCCGGGACATCAGAGACTTTGAGTGAGATTGAGAGATTCTATGAACTGCTGTACACGTCATCGTTGGAGCCGTAAGCAAGTATGAGTAACGATCCAAAAGTAAGTCCTATTCGACACTATTCTGATAATGTCCCGGGGAATCCCGGGCGTCAGCCTGAATGAGATTAGAATGGCTCTCCAGCACTGTAAAAACGGCAGGTCTCCGGGCGAGGATGGAATTACAGCGGAGCTACTGTAAAGCGGGTGGAAATCCGGTACTTGAAGTCCTTTAGGAGCTCTTTAATTCCGTCCTCCATTGTGAACCTACTCTGCAAGCGTGGAGCAGAAGTGTTAATGATTTCTTATAATGATTTGTTGGGAGCACTAAGTTCGAATTTGTTGACGAGTATGTTTACCTTGGATAAATAGTCCGACTAAGTAAATCCAACTTCGGCCAAGAGGTTAATCAACAGATCCAAATCGGCTGAGCAGCGTTCGGGAAATTACGACATATCTTACAGCTAACGATACGAGTATACCTCAAAACCTGAAAACAAGACTGACTATACAACCACCAAAATATTAATATATACACAATAATAAAAATAAAACACCAAAATATTAACTTTTATAATTATTTTGATTTTCTAGAGCGTTTGTAATAACACTTAAGGTCAGAAAACCATATAAAAACTTTAAGTGAGATAAAAAATTAAGAAACAAACATTTTTCAATGTTTTTTAAATGTTCGTTTTTCGTGTAGATTAACAAAAAAAAGTATAAACTTCGTTTAATGTTTTGCAAAAAAGTTATGAACGATTATATTCGTAGAAGTGCGTTTATGATCACATTTAAAGTTATGAAACTATATGACATCTTCAGATGAGATATTTTCCGTATTTTTTTTTCATAAATCCGCCATAAAAACGAAGATTTAAAAAAATCATCGATCTCGGATGATTTTTCAATTTTTAGAGCCAAAAACGAGGTGACCGCGAAAGTTTTAAATTACCCGTGCTGCCAGTGATGACTTATGGAACTGAGATGTGATCCTTCACTGCTGGCTGCATGAGGACGCTCAAGGTCACTCATCGAGCTGTGGAGAGGGCTCTGCTCGGAGTTTCTCTGCGTGATAAACTTGGAAATGAGGATATCCACAGAAGAACCGGAGTTACCTACACATTCCAACGGATTAGTAAACTGAAGTGGCAATGGGCTGACCCTATAGCTCGAAGAACCGACAACTGATTAGGGAAAAAAGGTGCTCGAGTGGCAGCCTCGTACTGGTAGGCGAAGTGTAGGGCGGCCAATCACCAGTTGTAGTGACGACCTGGTGAGATATGCAAGAAGTCGATGGATTCACGTGGCTCAGGGCCGTGCTTTGTTTTTCAAACTTTGTAGCATCCCTTTAAGGTGGTTTAAAGGGATGCTACAAAGTTTGAAAAACTTTTGTTCGGCAGTGGACTTATGTAGGGATATTATTAATGAAAGTTATAAGTTACATGAGGTTTTGTTCTGTTTCTAAGACTCTATACTATTAATTACTATGAGAGGTGTCAATAAGGCATAGACAATTTTAAAATTTTTTTTTTTTTTGAAATTTTATCAAATAGACCTTTTAATTATTTATTAACAAATTGAAGTACACTTTTTATCTAGCGGTTGGTTCAAGGTGTGATGTGGAAGTGATGTATTTTAAAACAAAACTTATAACTCGTATAGAAAGATGTACATAATTTGAATTTCGTTATTTGTAATGTCTTTTCTATTTCTTCTTAATTAAAAAGTATCTATCATTCATAACAGGCATTCACAAATCCACTGTTCAACGTAGGCCTCACCTCAAGAATGTCACAAAGCACGGTCCTAAGCCACCTGCATTTCTTAACAGGTTTTCGCTCCATTTAGTGGAAGGAGGGGCGCAGCCAGGCGAGGCTGCCCACTCGAGAGCCTTTCTTTTAAACCAGTTGTCAGTTCTTTGTGCTACATGGCTGGCTCATTGCCACTTCAGTATACTATGTCTTGAGCTCGGTTGATGTCGGTTACTCTGGTTCCTCCACGGATATCCTTATTTCTAAGTCGATCACACAGAGAAACTCCGAGTATAGCCCTCCTCAAAGCTCGCTGAGTATTTTGTTTTTGTACTTCCTCACACGGCCAACAGTACACGTCTCAAATCCATAAGTAATCACTGGCAACATGTTCTAGTTTTAAAACATTGTTTTTACGTTTTTAGGCACAGTGTTGAGAAGATGTGTCGTAATCTTCCGATAGCTGCCCAGTCGAGTTAAATCCGTCGATTCACTTTCAGGTCGAAGTTTCACTTACCTAGTCGGAATATTTTCTACAGTAAGCATACACGTCTACAATTTCGAGCTTAGTGCTTCTAACAACTACTGGTATTTGTGTGACGTGGAAATTACAACGTCGTTAATGAGAGACTTGTAGACGTTAAACTCTACACCTCATAGTGATAGACAATTTGTCGGATTCAAGGATTACTTTAACTTAGGAGCAAATTAGGGTGCACAAAGCAAATTAGGGCCGAATAATTTAAATTTTTAATTTCGAATAATTTTAATATTTAACTAAAGTTAATGAAAGACTTGTAGACGTTAAACTCTACACCTCAAAGTGATGGACAAGTTGTCAGATTCAAGGATTACTTTAACTTAAGAGGATATTAGGATGGACAAAGCAAATTAGGGCCGAATAATTTTAATTTTTTACAGACCATAACAATTGTTGGTGTACACTATTAGCGATTAATTGAAAAAAAGGGTTTTATTGTTCAAAACCTTAGAAATTCAATTAAACAAAAAGGGGCAGACTTCATCTAAGACATGTTTAGCTTAATATGTTATAAATGATTTAAGGGTTCGCACCCATCTTACAAACAGCCTGTATAATCCTGGTGCACCACGTCAAGTTGAGGTTAACGTTTGGGGATATTTTGAACATTATCACTTAATGCTTGGTATTTTCGCTTAAAAGATGCACTAGCCTTAATGACAGAGCGGAAGCCGATAATTATGCAACATTATTACTGCAAACACAAAACGGAACTGCACGGCAAAAAGCCTTTCAGAGAATTCACTGTTTCATGCATGAACTTGTTCAAACAACACATGTTATTACATTTTTTACACAAATTAAAATGGCGTTTCGAATGAGTGTTTGCAATGTTTCGTAGTTCGGGTAAGTAGAC
The DNA here is from genome assembly GCA_036936625.1 of Parnassius smintheus behrii. Lineage (NCBI taxonomy): Eukaryota > Metazoa > Arthropoda > Insecta > Lepidoptera > Papilionidae > Parnassius > Parnassius smintheus. The sequence goes on along the minus strand of JAUPFT010000008.1, from coordinate 40,771,214 downwards.
TGGATTTGTTTGACACAAAATAAACGATCGAATTTGGAGGTAACATTGACGCCATTATAGTTTCCCCTCGTCAGTTTAAGACACTTAGTCTTAAATTGACAAAGGGAATGAGGAAAAAGGAATGAGGATACATGAGTAGATCCTCCTTTGCATCACTGTATAAGCTTGAAAGAAGGTGATTTATTCGACTTACGAAATTAAAAAAGACTAAATGTTTTTCTCTCTCTCTTTTTTGTTGTTGGTTGGAAGTAGTAAGTATAAATGTTCGGAAGTAAGTAAAAGAAATCAGTCGTTCATTTGTAAAAAAATATTATATTAAAGATGATTCTTAGACCTCCCGACAGAATCGAGTTCTGAATCAATAGATTTAGATTCATACTTAAGGGAAACATCATTTGTACTCGTGAAACCGAAGCTGGCCCATAGTCGAATGGTGGTTCAAATTGGAAATCTCAAAATGGAAGTCTTCAGCTATGTGCCGCTAGATGGCACTCGTAGTTGAAAGCCATGAGAATGAAGTCTATAACATTTATTTCAAAATATCTAAGAAGTGAACTTATAGTTAATTAAAAATGATCTTTTTTAATAAATTGTAAAGGTTTCAAAGTTCTCGACCCAGGTTTTGAAAGTTTTAAGTGGCTGTGCAGACAGACATATCCCTCTTTTACTATCTAATAGTTCATTAAAAACGTAAGATAAAGTAATCTTTATATAAAATATAATGCAATGTAGCGTTTATTACGCTAAGTGGTTTCGCGGTCGACCAAAACGTCTGGAAGTGTCACATGATGCCACTTCTATGAGCGTGATTCACCTAATGTTACCTACTCGCAGACGTTGGCTGTGAGACTCCGAGGATAAATTACGATGAGTACAATGGCAGTAACAGTTATGTTTTTAGAATTAATTAGAATAAAGCTTTGTAATATATACATATATTACAAAGTTAAGAAATAGGATAGTAATTTAAGGATTTTTAATAGAACCATGACAATCGTCTACCTGGCAAGCTAGTGTACATATATATATATATATATATATATATATATATATATATACACTAGCTATTATATATATATATATATATATATATATATATATATATATATATATATATATATATACACTAGCTTGCCAGGTAGACGATTGTCATGGTTCTATTAAAAATCCTTAAATTACTATCCTATTTCTTAACAGTTGAACCAAACTGCACACGGTGTGCAAATTTGATTAAAATTAGTTAAGTAGTTCAGGAGTCCATCGCGGACAAATAACGTGACACGTAATACGTATATATATATATATATATATATATATATATATATATATATATATATATATATATATATATATATATATATATATATATATATATATATATATATATATATATATATATATATAGAATTAATTATGTATATAATTATATTATATTATCATTATATTACATAATTATATTTTTTATGATTCTATAAACTCAAATTTTATCAACATCATAATCATCAGTTATCAAAAAATATTATGGTCATGTTTTTTTATAACCGTGCATACGATGGCTACTTGTAACAAGTAGAATGATATTATGGTAGTTATCTTGTTGGTGGTTTTTAAATAAATAAATGTATATAAAACGTAATTGTTATACCGAAATTTGTTTCAAACTTATTAATTTTTATACTTTCATGTACAATATAGTGGACTTAACGCCATAGAGCATTCTCTCCCAGTTAACTGTTAGGCTAAACAGAAATAGATAAGAGGCGGTACAGCAAGAATTAGAATCAGAATAGGGGTGTCGTTCCAGAGTCTGATGGCCGTGGGGGTGAAAGAGTGAGATAAGTAACCAGTACGGTCTAACGGAGAGAACTGCTATGAGAATCTCCCAGGTATTGAAATTTGGATTTCAGATACTAATACTATACACTATAACTAAAGGGTGCAGAGTATTCAATATATCTGCGCTGACGGATAGGCAGCCAACTTAGCTGAGTACGAAAAGAATATACATGGTCGTCTTTACGAAGACCATATATATCTGATGTATTTGTTAAGCAGACGATCCTATGTATTAGGATGATGTTGAGACGTTTCTGACCAACAGATATCGATATAATCAATAATCGGTAGAATAAGTGATTGAACAAGTAAAATCTTAATATTGGTGGGAATTAAGTTTTTTAATCGATATAGAGATTGCAAAGTTCCAGTAGTTTTGTGACTCACCTCATGTATATGTCTGTTAGATGTTAAGCAACCATCAACATACAGACCAGGGTTTTTTACATTATTTTTTTTAAGCATAGCAAACTCAAGCATAGCAACTAAATTGTAGATTTTTATAGGTAATAAATTAAAAAAAACATGGGCAGAAAATGGTATGAAATTATTATTAAACATAACATTTGGCAAATTTTTAAAATCTGGAAACACCGTTGTCGACGACGGTACTTTGAAAGTGGCATGGTATCGTTAGCCCACGGCAACAGCCACCTGCGCCGTATGTATTGCCATGTACGATTCCCGATTTAATTTTTAATTTTAATTAAATTTTTTATGTGATAATACATTTTGTTTATTACCTCAAAAGGATTACAAGAAAATAATCATATCAGGATACCTGAAACACGTTCATGGATCGGACAAAACCAAGCATTTCTTTATTAGAAGAAAATAATTATTTATTACTGCGAAAGAAAATTTTGTCAGTTTTGTTCGTTAATTGACACAAATTTGAAGTCGTCAGGCGGACGTATCGCATCGATGTAGCGACGGGTACAATTGTAAAGACTCTCTAGTATATAGTCAGTAATCTATGGTAAAGACGTTTCTGTTGTTATGCCCTAGAAATCTGCTCCTTACGTTGATCGTGTAGTTTGATTTAATGGTTACCAAATTTTTTGTATCAATTAAAGTATTTTCGAGGCATTTTTAACTCAAAAATATATTAGATTATATATTTTTGAAGTTAGAAGAGATAGATAATATTTATATGTATATCTATAGACTGTTAGTTTAACGCGATAGTTAATCTTTATTAAACTTAGTAGGTGCAGGAACTATACAATAATTTGTATAGAAATTGTAGTCGAAACTAAATTAGGCCATACTTTGCTTTATTGATTAATATTTAATTGAAAGGATAAGGTAATATTGCACAGATGTTATGTTTTTATTATTTGATCACTTTCGAAGTTTCCTTAACTTTGTAAATAATATGTAATAACAAGGTTCCATATTAAAATTATCTGGAAATTATCTTAGTTATCAGATGTCGATTTTAATGAATATTTATATAGTAGACAGTATATTGTTTTTAATCCTTATAAAGACAACTATACTGAATTGCCGTACAATCGTAGAACCATGTTATAATTAACAGTACCATTTACAAAATTTGGTCAAGTGCACACGTGCAAGGAACGATCGCCATGCACATTATCTCTACTTACTGCAAGTTCCGGGGTTTCGGTTCCGGATCCGGGGGTGACGCCGTGACTGGCACGCAAGACACGGACCTCGATAACACTGAGGTCATCAGCATGAAAGAGATTGAACGTGCGATTCGAAGTTTGAAATGTGGTAAAGCTGCGGGACTAGACAGAGTTACTGCTGAAATGGTTAAGTACGGTGGGCCTCGCGTCTGGGACAGCTTTCATCTGCTGTGCAATTTGTGCTGGCGGACGGGAGATGTCCCGGATGATTGGCGATCCGCGGTCATTGTGCCTTTATATAAAGGTAAAGGTTTACATTTTGACTGCGGGTGCTATCGGGCGATCAGCTTGACCAGTTTAGCAAGTAAAGTTTACTCGAAGGTTTTGACACGTAGGATGCAAGAGAAATCGGGAAGATTCTTATGGGAGGCACAATGCGGATTTAGACCTGGAAGAGGATGCACGGATCAAATGTTTTCTCTCCGCATGATCACGGAAAAGCTTCTGAGTGTTAACCAGAGGATTTTCTGTGCTTTTGTAGAACTGGAGAAAGCATTTGATAAGGTTATAAGGAAGAAAATGTGGGAACTGTTGCCGAGATATGGTGTGGATGGTCGATTGTTAAGGGCTGTGCAGTCACTTTACTATGACTGTAAAGCCTGTGTGCGGGTAGGGCATGACCTGTCACCCATGTTTAGCGTCCAAGCGGGCGTAAAACAGGGTTGTGTCATGTCTTCCTTGCTGTTCATACTGTATCTCGACAGCTGTTTACAGAAGCTGAAAAATAGCTGTTTGGGTGTGAAATTGGGTGACATTAAAGTTAATTGTCTGCTGTATGCTGATGATGCAGTGCTTATTGCACCATCAGAAGCAGAACTGCAGGCATTAGTCATGTGTATGAAAGAGGAATGTGAAATTAAAGGTCTCCGTTTGAATGCTAATAAAACTAAGGTTCTGGTATTTGAAAAGGACGAAGAGAGAACGAAATGTGAAATATGGGTAAATCAGGAATGTCTAGATAAATCCAGGTAAATGAAATTGTATACTTGGGGAGTGCTTTCAGCCGGGATGGAAGATGTGATTTAGATGTGGATAGGCGTGTCGCTGCCGGACACAAAGTCAATGGTGCCCTGAATGCATTAGTCAAAAGGCAAGGCGTGGTGAAGAGTGCACGCCTTGCAATACATAACGCAGTGTTGGAACAGACTTTGTTATATGGCAGCGAAACCTGGGTATGCCAGAAGAAGCATAAAAGCAAGTTGAATGCAGTGGAGATGCGATCTCTTCGTAAAATGTGTGGCGTTATCATAGCCGACCGAAAGCGAAACGAAGAGATTCGCAATATGGCAGGATTGAAAGATGACCTTATCACAAAAATTGATAGGGGCGTACTCCAATGGTTTGGGCACGTTGAGCGAATGAGTGAAGACCGAATGGTGAAGAAAATATATAGAGCGAAAGTAAATATTAAAAGGTGTCGAGGTAGACCGAGACTAACTTTCGAAGACCATGTGAGCAAATTGCTCGAAGAGGGGAGGGTCAAGAGTACTCGGATACCTAGACGTGCATGTATGAAGAAGTTAATCAACCTGAAAGAAGCGAAAGAGGTATGTAAGGATCGTGACACTTGGCGATCTGTTCTCTCTGGCTACCCCGTTAGGGATTGTGCGTGAAGATAAGTAAGTAAGTAAGTAAGTAATTGCAAGTTTCCTTATAATTTTAAATGAAAACAAAAAACATATTTTTGCATATCATTGCAGAATTTTTATATTTGGGAAACTATCATTAAAAGATATTTTAAAGTTTTTTTTATTGATATCCCTTCCACTAATATGTCCGCCTACAGTAAGTATATAGAATGTTACATTAATGTTTCATCTTAAAATCGAGATCCTTTTGATCTCCTAGGGTACTACTTTCTTATAGGATAGGAGTACCTAAAAATGACTCTAAATATTTTGGTTCAATAAGGAATTAAAAAATAAACATTTATAGGATTCCATCAACAATCATTTAAAACCTTCTTAATCGTTAATTATAACAATTGCTTTTTAAGAATATTTTCAAGTCCCGTCAGTGTATGGAAAATATATTTATTGAACAATGCTAGCCAAATTGCAAGAGAAAGAGGTTTTCCAAATAAATTCGGTCATGTACTTGGCTTGGATATCAAGTTAAGCGCTTATTACATTATACAATTTTTAGGAAATCTAATTAGGAAATAGGAAGGTGTAATCGTAGTTAGAACAGTTAGGATCCGATTTAGTCAAATTGGAGGTCCCAATCGCTCTACTTCCTAAATTGTTTACAATTTAGGACAGTGTAATCGCAACGTTACGATTTAGAACAACCAGTCGGCGCCCGCGCTTTGATACAAGCGGATGTCTTGAAGTTTTGATAGAAGTCTGATATCAGAGAGCAGTACTTTAAATCTTAATATTAATTTCCGGTGGCTATAAAACGTAATGTCACCATCAAACATTCTTTGGTACTCACACTTTATCGAAATATCGTGACTTCTTTTTCAATATGTTTGGATACCAAACTTAACAAATATTATACTGTTTATAGCTGGTAGAGCCATGCTGCAGTTATATTAGTAGTATAGTTGTAGCACGAATGGGTCGGCTCGAACGAGGAAGCACTACGCTCCCACAGAATACCAGCGTAAAATAGTAGCTTAATGTTGCTGTGTTTCGTATGGCGAGTGTAGAGAACCGGAGACCCTTTTTACTGGAAACGAGGCATTCCATCTTGGTCGTCACAGGTGACAACGCATCTGCATTTTGATTTGTTATCGGAGATAGACGTAGATGTCCATGGGCCGCAGCAACCACTTATCATCAGGTGGACTGTGTGCTAGTTTGTCACCCTATCCTATAAAAAAACTGCTAAGAATCTAAAAATATATAACTATATTCATATTGGACAGTTTTTTCTCAATGACAAGTACTCTTTTCTCTTTTTTTAATATCCATTGTTCCCACCATGGCTAAGGCAAGTCCTATTTTCTGCCGTTTTGATAAATACGGCGCCATCGATCAAACGTGCAACCCCGTCGATACTTCTTTACGAATGCGGTTCGTCACGATTTAGAATTCAATTTAGTGTAGTGTGATCACTAGCTTCCAATTTAGGTTCCTAAATAGATTTCCTAAAAATTGTATAGTGTAATAAGCGCTTTATTGTAATATTGTATAGTGTAATAAGCGCTTTATTGTAATATTCAGTAGGTACCCAAGCGAACACGCGATCGGCTGCCAAAATCTCCCCGTGCCACCGCTGAGGTTTTTAAACAAAATCTTACCCTAGTAATAAAACGAGTACCGTATAAAAGTTTTGTATTATTTGATCTAGATTTAACGAGAATAGTCCAATGTTTTATGAAAGTTAATATTTGATTATATTAAAATTGACTGAAATATCATTATAAGTTTTAATTTGAAGTAGGGCTTTTTGGTTTAAATTTCATTTCTTTTATGTTTTGTATATTCAGGAGTAATTTTTGATATCACTATTATTTCAGGATTTTTGATATCACTATACTATATTATAGTAGGATATTTTATTGTATAGAAGGGTTGCCAATATAATGCGTGTGATATATCGTTGTTGTGCCGACGAAACAACAAACAGTCTTTTGAAAATAAAAAAATTATTTATCCACTTACATTTCATATTAAAGATGAATGGAAATGTTCAATATTATAAATATATAATACCAGGATTAATTAAAACGATCCGTGAGACGGATGAATTGTTAATATATTTGTATCTAGTTAGTCACTCTAAATTATAAATAGTAAATACAAAAATACAAATTACTGTTGCTATTGTAAGTGTACTATGCCTTTAAATCACACTCCACCAAACACAATATTATCTGTTACAAATACCCAACATCCAACAGAAAATTATTTAAACTCCTCGGGCACCGAAGCACAAACAAGTAAAATTATATTATGCACGACGCAAAACGATGAGATACCTGCGTAGTACAACCAGCACGGGTTGAGCAACTCAGGGGCGGGGGGCGGAGCCAAGGGGGTCGCGTCCGGCGAGGTTCGACAACTAGCGAGGGTGCATGCAACAACACAGAAAAACAGCCGTAGTCTTGATTGTTGTATTTGTTAAACATGTATAGCTTATCTTCAATAATAAAAAAGAATGATGTTGTAACTATGCAATAACTCTCCCAATAAAGGCATCGAATAAATAACGAGAGTTAGCATAGATTTTATAATTAAATTGTACTCTTATAGTTAAATTGTATTCTTATAGTTAAATTGTATTTAAAATTGTACTCTTATAGTTAATTTACCTTTGTTGCATATCACTTTTATTATATATTACTTTTCATACATATTAACATTCAGATAAATTACCTTTCGAGCAAAAATAATTGTAACAGGGCATGTTATCGTGACGCGGCCGCGGAGCAAATGAAGCTACGCGTAGGGCGACACGACGTTTTATATTTATAGTGCTGAGGTGCGGGGCAGGGTTCTCAGCTTAAAAATTGTGAATTACTAAGTTTAAAACCGTTTAGAATATAAGAAAATTATTGTGAATATAATAGTATAGGAAATAGAGGTAAGAATATTGTATAATTAAGTAAGTTTGTAAATAAATAAGAGTTTTATGGAAATAAAGAAAGGCGCGGGGGTGAGGCAAGGGTCCGCTGGCCAGCAGCGGCCAAATCATATAAAAGACGGGCCGGCCGGTAGGGTCGGCAGTCGCTCTCCAGCCACCGAAAAGGCACTACCAGAAGAAAAAGTACAAGTTCCTCCTCACCGCCGCTTGCCTCCTATATAAACAGTGAACAACGCGTTTTATTCATTTTTCGAATGGCGTTACGGCGATCCGTAACATTAATGGTCCTTCGAAGAGCCGAATTAAGAAGCAAACCTCAAGAACGAAAAAATATTATTGTGAAGAAAAATGGTGAATACGCGTAGTAACAGTGGAGAATCATCGAAGCGTCGCAAGGATGAACAGATAACCCAGGGGGCCACGGAAGAGGCCTCCGGGGGCGACTCGGCCGCTAGTGGCTCATCAAACACCACTAGCGAAACCACAACGGTCAGCGGTACGACCACTACCTCTGCGACCGATGAAACGACTACAACGGAAGAAACCCAGCAAGAAAGTGATCAAAGGTCGCAGCGCACACTAAAGCCGGGCGAGACTAGGTCACGCCGCTCCGTAGTCTCACGCAAGAGACTCCTCGCGGAGTTAGAGGCGAAAGAGCGGTTGGCCGAACTCAAGCTCGAGCAGGCCCGATTGCAAGCAAGAATGGAATTGCAGGAGATACATGTGCAGCGACTACAAGCAGAAGTCGGATCAACCGAGGACGAAGAGGAAGAAATAGAAGACGACTTAGCATCAGTGCGCATTAGTACATGGTTACAAGAAAAACCTACATCGCAGCCCGCGCCGCAACCCGCGCCGCAGCCCGCGCCGCAACCCGCGCCGCAGCCCGCACCGCAACCCACGTCGTACTTCACGTCGCAACCAGCACCGCAGATCGCACCACCCGTACTTCAACAGTATGCACCGCAATACGCTCCGCAACATACCGCGCCGCAGAAAGAAGACTATGTACAAGCGCAGCAACAAATCGACGTCGCTACCTTGGCCGCTGCTTTATCACAAGCAGTGAGAAGCACAAGGGAGCCGCCGAAATATTTGCAAGAGCTGCCCACATTCAATGGTAGCAGCAAAGAATGGCTCAGCTTCAAAACAACGTACGAAGAATCTTCAAAGTACTTCACGATGAACGAAAACATAGCGAGAATACGCCGAAGCTTAAAAGGGATAGCAAAAGAGGCCGCAAGCTGCCTACTTATAAGCCAATCAGACCCCAGAATAATAATAGAAGCTTTGGAAAGGAGATTCGGACGACCAGAAGCATTAATTCACTTAGAAATAGAGAAGCTGAAGCTACTTAACAAAGTCACGGACAATCCCAGGGAGCTATGCATATTCGCCAATCGCATAGCAAACGTAGTGGGCACCGTGGAAGCACTCAAGAAAGCACACTATCTGCATAGTCCGGAGATGACGCGAGTTATCACAGACAAACTCACGCCCATATTGAGAAGCAAATGGTACGACTATGCAGCCAGAAAGAAAGAGGATATCCCAGAGCTTAAGAAAATATCACTCTTCTTAAACGAAGAAGCGGATAAATGCAGCGCGTATGCCTTGCCGGAATTTATCACGGAGGACAACGAACCGAGAGAGCGAAGGCCGAGAAAAATAGAACGTGCCTTCGCCACAAGCAAGAAACAATATGAAGAACGCTGCCCTCAATGCAAACAAGAACACAAACTGCCCGATTGCAAGTCATACGCCGCTCTGTCCACAAATGACAGATGGGAAGTAGCAAAGAAGTATAATATCTGCTACCGCTGTCTACGAGGCAAACATCGCCGGTTGCTGTGTAAAGCTCCACCGTGCGGAAAAGACGGATGCGTGATGAAACACCATAAATTGCTACATCACGACAGAAAGGCCGAAACTGAAAAAGAACCCGCTATGGAAACCGCAACATCGGCAAAGGAGGTCATCACAACAACTCGACCATACAAACACCGCCGTGCTTACCTAAAGATTGCGCCCGTAACAATAAAGGGGCCGCTAAGCTGCGTCGAAACATACGCATTATTGGATGAAGGAAGCACAGTCACCTTAGTCGATGCCTCGATCGCTGACGTCATCGGCGCCGACGGTCCAGCCCACGCAATGTGGATACAAGGGGTTGGCTCGGAGGTGAAGCATGAGAAGAGCAAGATCGTCAGCCTTAAAATAAGAGGAAAGCACGCGCAAGAGGAACACAACATAGAAGCAGCGCGTACGGTAGAGCGGTTGGACTTCGCGCCAGAATCCGTGAATGAAAATCATTTGGAGAATTGCCAACATCTGCTGGATATCAAAGAGGATATCACCTACGAACGCGCCTCACCGAAAATACTAATCGGGCAAGATAGCTGGCACCTCATAGTGTCTAGAAAACTGCGCGTCGGTCGTCGGGACCAACCAGTCGCCTCATACACCAACCTGGGCTGGGTTCTGCATGGCTGTCATAGCTCATTGACGTCGACGGTCACCTTCTGCGGCAGACTACATCAAAGGGAAGAGGCACAGCCAATAGAAGAAGAAATAAAAAATTATTTCAAATTAGAATCACTGTGCATCGAGCCGAGGAGACCTAAAGAAGATCCCGAGCAGCGAGCTATGCAAATATTGAGGGAGACCAGCAGGCGGTCGGCGGACGGCAGATTTGAGACAGGGTTGCTGTGGAAAGAAAGGGATTTCCAAATACCAAATAATTACAAAGACGCGGAAAGACGTCTGCACACTCTAGAGAAGAGGCTCGACCGAGACAGCACTCTCAAGCTACAGTACGAAGAACGCATACAGAACCTCTTCAACTCAGGTTACGCAGAGCGCGCGCCCATGCCACCGCCACAAGGAAAGACATGGTATCTACCACACTTCCCAGTCATCAACCCTGCGAAGCCTAACAAGCCGCCGAGATTGGTACACGACGCCGCAGCGAAGACAGCAGGAATATGTCTCAACGATATGCTTCACTCGGGGCCGGACTTATTACAATCATTGCCTGGAGTAATCATGAGGTTCCGACAGTATCCGTATGCAGTGAGCGCCGACATAAAAGAAATGTTTATGCAGATCAAAGTGCGCAAAGAAGATAGAGACGTTTTACGTTTCTTGTGGAGAGGCAAGCGGCGGGAGGGCCAACCGGAGGAATATAGGATGACATCGATCATCTTTGGAGCGACATCATCACCATGCACAGCATTATATATCAAAAATAAAAATGCTGAAGAACACTCAGAGGCATACCCGGAAGCTGCGGTCGCCATAAAAAGAAATCACTATATGGACGACTACTTGCAGAGCTTCCACTCTATCACGGAAGCTCAGCAAACTGTAAAAGCTGTCGATCACGTCCACAAACAAGCGGGATTCGTACTCAGCGGGTGGACATCGAACGAAGGAAAAACAATAGAAGAAATAACGACAGAGCATAAACAACACGACGCGACCGTGCGCCTGGGCGGAAAAGAAACTGAGAAGACGCTCGGCCTGCTCTGGCATGTACAAAGCGATCATATTGGATTTAATACAAACAACATGAAGATGCCGATCGACGTAAAAGAAAAACAACGCTTGCCAACTAAACGTGAAGCGCTGAGCATAATAATGGCATTATTTGACCCGCTGGGGTTAATATCACCAGTGACCACCCCAGCGAAGAGAATATTCCAAGACACATGGCGTTACAAGGCGGAATGGGACGACCCTCTGCCAATAGAGTTAAAAGAAAAATGGGAAGGCTGGATTACTTCACTTCACGCCCTAGAACAACTGAGGATACCACGATGCTACGATTACAACCCAGTGTCGACGCGGAAACTAGGCCACCTGAGCACATACGTCGACGAAGAGGGGACCCTACGCCTCAGAGGTCGAATAAAAGCAGCATCAGAAGTAGAGGAGGACACGTACGATCCTCCCGTACTAGACGGGAAGCACGCATACACTCGTCTGTACATAGCACACGTACACGAGAGGTTGCACCACGGAGGCGTAGAAACAGTCGTGAACGAATTAAGACAGAGATTGTACATAAGAAAAATACGTCCAGTAGTAAAGACTGTCATCAAAGGCTGCCTACCGTGCCGTCTAAGAAAAGCCAAGCCTGCATCACCGTCTACAGGAAACCTGCCGTCCGCACGCCTCGCTCATCACGCACGTCCGTTCACATACACAGGACTGGACTACTTCGGGCCAATAGAAGTCACAGTGGGACGACATCGTGAAAAACGCTATGGCGCGTTATTTACCTGCATGACCTCACGAGCAATACACATAGAGGTGGCCCACTCATTAAGCGCCGACTCAGCTGTGTCAGCGCTTAGGCGCTTCATGAGCAGAAGAGGATGCCCAAAAGAAATCTGGAGTGACAACGCTACGTGTTTCAAGGCAGCAGACAAGGAGCTGGCCGAAGCAGCACTCGCAGCCCTCGAGAACGAAACCACATGTCAACAAATTGTGTGGAAGTACATACCACCATCAGCACCATTCATGGGCGGCGCCTGGGAGCGAATGGTTCGCTCCGTGAAAGAAGCCCTACGCGTCACCCTCAACGAACGCTATCCCAGTGACGAGACACTGGAGACTCTGCTCGCCGAGGTCGAAAACACGGTCAATTCCAGACCTCTTACACACGTCTCAGTTGACCCAGGAGACCCGGAAGCAATCACGCCGAATCACATCCTCATCGGTCCCAACTCACACGTACCTGCACCGGGACACTTCAGCGAGAGCGACGTGACGGCCCGCCAGCAGTGGAAACGAGCTCAAGCCCTAGCCGACGTGTTTTGGCGAAGATGGGTGAAGGAATACCTGCCCCTACTCCAACACCGGCGGGAGCCCAGCAGCATAGGTGCATCACCGAAGATTGGAGACCTGGTCATCATTTGTGACTCCAATTTACCGCGCAACATCTGGCCTAGGGGAAAAATAAGCAACGTATATCCTGGCGTCGACGGAGAGGTACGAGTAGTGGACGTAACCACTAGCAGTGGGCATACACTACGCAGACCAACAAAGAAGATCGTCGTGCTACCAGAGGGATCGCAGCGTGGCGACGGCGGGAGAATATGCACGACGCAAAACGATGAGATACCTGCGTAGTACAACCAGCACGGGTTGAGCAACTCAGGGGCGGGGGGCGGAGCCAAGGGGGTCGCGTCCGGCGAGGTTCGACAACTAGCGAGGGTGCATACAACAACACAGAAAAACAGCCGTAGTCTTGATTGTTGTATTTGTTAAACATGTATAGCTTATCTTCAATAATAAAAAAGAATGATGTTGTAACTATGCAATAACTCTCCCAATAAAGGCATCGAATAAATAACGAGAGTTAGCATAGATTTTATAATTAAATTGTACTCTTATAGTTAAATTGTATTCTTATAGTTAAATTGTATTTAAAATTGTACTCTTATAGTTAATTTACCTTTGTTGCATATCACTTTTATTATATATTACTTTTCATACATATTAACATTCAGATAAATTACCTTTCGAGCAAAAATAATTGTAACAGGGCATGTTATCGTGACGCGGCCGCGGAGCAAATGAAGCTACGCGTAGGGCGACACGACGTTTTATATTTATAGTGCTGAGGTGCGGGGCAGGGTTCTCAGCTTAAAAATTGTGAATTACTAAGTTTAAAACCGTTTAGAATATAAGAAAATTATTGTGAATATAATAGTATAGGAAATAGAGGTAAGAATATTGTATAATTAAGTAAGTTTGTAAATAAATAAGAGTTTTATGGAAATAAAGAAAGGCGCGGGGGTGAGGCAAGGGTCCGCTGGCCAGCAGCGGCCAAATCATATAAAAGACGGGCCGGCCGGTAGGGTCGGCAGCAGTGTTGCCACCTTAGTGGATTTTCCACTAAATCTGGTGGTTTGGAACCCCTTTTAGTGGCAAATTTTTGCTTTTAGTGGCTAGTGGTTTTTTTAGCGGATTAGGAATTTTATAATAAATTATAAGAAACGAGTCGTTTCATATAAATAGTCGTTTCAAACGTCTATTTAGCCATATTTTATACTTTCAAATATAAACCTATATATTTTTAGGAGTATATTTTACTACGCAGGCAACACCAATCCACGCATTCACGGGGTTCCCCGTTAAATATATTTAGTATAAGGCAACTAATATAAAACGATGGAATGCAAGGGCGAGATCTATCTGTATCTCGCTCTCCGGAATACTAAATAGTTGAGAGGGATATAATTTCCGCTTTCTATTCTATTTGACAGCATTTTACAATACTTAGTCCAATGTTTTTGAACTCGATCACGCACGATCACTCGGATTCAGTGCCTCAATGTGCGTTGTTGTTTGTTTTTGTTTCGTTTTGCGATTACACATTTTTAAATAAAAATATTATTCATACGACGTCATGCCGAAACCTCAATATTCCCAAAAATTTAGGGATTCTTGGCTTCAAGATCCCGATTTAAAAGAATGGCTTCAAGCAGTTGAAAGTACCACTGGCCAAGTAGCAAAATGCAAGTTTTGTGGAACGATATTAAGAAGTCACTACGGAGATTTAAAAACACATGCTCTTTCGAAAAAGCACCAACAAAATAGAAAGGTAAATTATAGCTTTGTCTTTGTTATTTATAACGGTTCGAACTTGGTCAATTAATGAGGTTGCATTTAAATTTTTCTTATATATTTCATTATTTGTTTATAGGTTATCACCAAACAACCTAAGCTGACATTCAAAAAGGAGTCTACTGATAATAAAAAGAAAGATGAAGCCAGAGTTGCCTTATTTACAGCAATGCATACAAGTATACGAACAGTTGATCATTTAGGAGAAGTTATTAACCATAGCCATGAAAAAGAAATAAATAAAATGCAGATGCACCGAACTAAGTGCACGTATGTAATAAAAAATATTTTAGCATCTCATTTTACAGAACTTATAAAAAACGACATTAAAGATCAACCATACAGTTTATTAATAGATGAATCCACAGATATTGCTGTACAAAAATATTTGGGTTTAGTTATAATTTATTACAGCACTACACATGAAAAAATAGTTTCAACTTATTTGGACCTTGCTGAACTCGACGCATGTAATGCTGAAGGTATTGTTTCTGCCATAAAGCGGACGCTTAAACATTTCGACTTGCGAATTGAAAACTTAATGGGTATTGGCACAGATAATGCATCGGTGATGGTTGGCGTAAATAATGGAGTTTTTTCCCGATTGAAACAAGAAATACCGCACTTAGTTTTGGTACGTTGTTTATGCCACTCCTTGCAACTGGCTGTTTCAGCAGCAGCAAAGGAATTTCTTCCGCGAAATCTTGAATTTTTAATTAGAGAGACATATGATTGGTTTGCTCGCTCGTCTTCCAGACAAGTTATCTATAAAGAGCTATACAAATCCATCAACGATGGACAGAAGCCTCTTAAAATTGTTCAAGCCTGTCAGACTAGATGGTTATCCATAGAGTCTGCTGTGTCGAGAATTTATACGCAATGGCTGGAGCTTAAAACTCATTTTTCGATTGCTAAGTTGCACGAAAGGTGCCACACGTCAGAGCTATTGCACTCTATGTATGCGAATGATATAAACTATGCATATGTATCATTTATTTATCCAATTTTGATTGATATAAACAGAGTTAATAAAATGTTTGAGTCAAAAAATACGGACCACACCTTATTGTGCGGTGAATTAACAAACTTGATTGATACGCTTGTCACCAAAGTAACGTTGCCTACACATAAGATAGATATCTTTACTCAAAATATTCGTGACTATTTGGACCAAAGATGCTACCTGGGATTCCGATTCGAAAAACATATTCAAGAAATGAAAGAGAAAGGTTTTCCCCGGGAAGAGGAAGAAGTATTGCGGAATAGGTGCATACAGTTTATAGTTTGTCTCATTGACGAAATAAAAAACAGATTGCCGGAAAATATTACTCTCATGAAACAAATATCCCGTATAAGTGTCGAAAAAGCCCTGCATCACAACAAAGAAAATCTTGTTGATATAATGGCTCGGTTCGTAACAAGTACAGAATTAATTGCAAAAATTGACGATCAATGGCAGCAAATTCATTTACTGAGATGGAATGAAACAAAAGATACAAAAAATTTTTGGAGCGAAGTCTTGAAATTCAAAGATGCACAAGGTGTTGCTCGATTTCAAGAATTAGCAACATTTGCGATTACACTTTTGGTATTGCCACATTCGAATGCCGATGTGGAAAGACTTTTTAGTAGCATGAATATTATAAAAAACAAGCAGCGAAACAGAATGAAGCTAACTCTTTTGAAATCAATTCTAAAAATACGCTGCGGTATGCAGTTAATGGGAAAGTGCTGCAACAATTATGAAATTCCTTTAAATCTTATAAAACAAATTGGGACGAAGGAGTCATATCAGTCCGATAAGGATAACAGTAAGGCTGAAAATGAAAATGCAGATTCATCTGAAGACGATTTATTAATGTAAATAATATCTTAAGCAACTTTATTTTTTTAATTACTAAAAGTAAAAAAATTATATTAACAACAATGAGATTTTTAATAATAAACGTACTCTTACTTTTTTTTTGCTTTAATCATATTCATATATCTTAGTGGAAATTTTAGTGGTTTTCAGAGGGGGACATCTTTTTGTTAGTGATTTTCTGGTGGTTTGAGGAGCCTTGTCTGGCGGATTGCTATTTCATCCGTTGGCAACACTGGTCGGCAGTCGCTCTCCAGCCACCGAAAAGGCACTACCAGAAGAAAAAGTACAAGTTCCTCCTCACCGCCGCTTGCCTCCTATATAAACAGTGAACAACGCGTTTTATTCATTTTTCGAACGGCGTTACGGCGATCCGTAACATATATGTAGAACTAAAAGAAATGAGGTAAGGAGGAGAAAGAGCAGCAGGAATATGACTGTAAATTTTCACAACCCTTAGAAGAATAAGCCATCTTTAATATTTTAAGATCGGCGTTTGAAAAATTAAAAAAAAAAACGAAGTATCAAATTGTCGGAATCAGTTGATTTTTTTGCGGCAAAATATGATGGAGGTACAAAAAATTAAACAAATGGCAAAAGAAGGTTAAAAAGTTGATATTCTTAGATAAAACATTTGAGCAGCTGGAACGCCTTATCAGGTCATTTAATTTATATGTTCGCAATGTGACTAACAAAGCGGCTAACTTAAGCTAAAGTACAAGTAAATGTATAAAAGGGCGCCAAGACCAATATCAAGACATGACATTTAATTTTTGACAAACAGTGCTGACAATATAGGCGAATGATAACAGTGCTGTAATATCCTCGAATAATTTTATCGACATAATATTTATCGAGATGTTGTTTATAGATATTTTTATATAGTAAAAGTTAAATCTCTATTTTGTATATTTTATAAGAAATAAAAGTTTTTACGTGGGGATGAGCAAAAATGCCGATGAGGATAAGAAATCAATCAAACACACACACACAAGGCTAGGTAAGTGTTAAGACTTAATAGAAAGCGAAAGGAATTAACATTTACGCCTATCGCATTTGGCATGATTACAATCTCTCTATCACCCTCATGGTTGAGAAGTATCCATGAGGGAGAGAGATTCGTAGGGGGAATCCCTACGAAAAGTATAGTATGATCCTCATTGAAAATTTAAATACGTATGAGTACTCACAAGCCTTTTTAAGCCAATAGCTAATAATTTCAAATAATACTGATTTGTTAAAGCAGCATAATATTATTTCAGTGTCGCAAATGGATGTTAATGCGCTAAAGGAATCTAGCCCACAAAACTTTTGAGGCCTTTGGATTTGCGGTTTGAATTAGTATTCAGTTTTAGTTTTACTTTCCAATGAAATAGAATGAGTATGTTTATCTATAAAATTTGAGACTTTTGAAATTATTTTGGCCTATACTTGTACATAATTTACTTTTTATCAGAGTGTCCGTCGGATAATTTTGCATAATTTAACGTCCAACGTCCTAATTGTAAGAACATACAAAAAGCGATTGACCTAGTATCTATGATACAATAAACAATCAAATCACACAATGTAAAGAACACAGGAAGTCCTGCCCTAACCAGCTATGAAAAATAATAACGGTAATAATAACAAATCATTGTTTATGACGTGGGGTTCATCTCGGGCGTACAGTTTAATGTAATTTTTAAAGGTAATAAAGTTGCTCCTTCTGGCTGATTCTTGGATCTGTCTACAGGTCTTCAACCCTTTGCAATCCAGTAACTATATTTTTGGTAGAACTAAGGGTGACAAACAAGCATAGATGCGTTATCACCCATGAATCAAAAGTGTCACCCACTGTACGAAACATAGAATTATGTTGATACTATTTTACGGTGGTATTATTAGTGTGCATGGTCATTCCCCTGTCAAGCTGAATTAGTCGTTCTATATATATATAAATATATATATATATATATATATATATATATATATATATATATATGCGATATATATAGACGTCCCGATGTCATTGTCAATCACCTCAGTCCCCCGTGACCATGGGTGCTGGAAAGCACCCGAAACGTCGGGAGTTAAACATTAAAATTAGTTTTAATCAATGTGTAGTGTTCACGTAAATATAAAAAATCATTACAAAATAATTTACATGATAAAATAATTTTATCATATAAATTATTTTGTAATGAGTATTGAAGCACGAATGGGTCTGCTCGACCGGGGATGCACCACGCTCTCACAGAATACCAGCGTAAAAAAGTAGCTTAATGCTGCTGTGTTTTGTATGGTGAGTGTAGAGACCTGGAGACTCTTTTTACTGGGAATGAGGCATTCGATCTTAGTCCTCACGGGTGACAACGCATTTGTATTTTGATTCGTAATCGAGGATAGATGTAGATGTTTATGGGCCACAGCAACCATTTACCATTTACGTATTTAGAAATATATAAGTATGTTTATCAGTTGTCTAGTACCCATAACACAAGCTCTGCTTAACTTGGGACTAGATGGCGTTGTGTGATATTTGTGGAATATTATTATTATTATTATATGGGGTATCTATATAGTTTTCTCATCTGGTTGGGATGAATAAATATATAATTATAAACGAAAATGAAAAGATAAATATACATAAATATCAATAAAATAAAATAAATACAAAAATACATAAATAAATAATAGCCCAACCAGATGGAAGCCCTCGGCAGGGGAGACCAAACGGCCAAGGGTTAAGGGGAAAGGGAAAGAAACCGGCGGACGATGCGGGCAGTATCAAGGAGCACCGCCTTCTGCATTTGAGCCCGGAGTGGTCCGTCACGGAGTCCCAGTCGCCTCAGATGACCAGAGAGGCTAACTGGGATTAACCCATTCGCAGAGACGACTACAGGAATAACTTCGGCCGGCAGACCACCCCACATGTCGGTCACCTCGTGAGCCAGGTCCAGATATTTTGATAGCTTATCTGTTTCGGCTCTCACGAGGTTCTTGTCATACGGGATGGTAATATCGACCAAAAATATTCTTGACTGTGCCCGGTCCATCAGCACAATATCAGGCTTACTCGCAAGAATAGTCCTGTCTGTGATGATGGCCCGGTCCCAGTAGAGCCTGGCGCGGTCATTTTCGAGCACGGCTTCCGGCAAGTACTTGTAATACGGCAATTGCCGGTCCACGAGACCGTATTTCAGAGCGAGCTCCTGGTGTAGAATTCTGGCTACTAGGTTGTGCCTGTGCAAGTACTCAGAGTTAGAAAGCGCCGAACAACCGGAGATGACATGCCTAAGTGACTCCCCGGGATGGCGACAAGCTCGACAGACATCGACGGTGCCAACCTTTAGGATGTATCTCCGATAGTTGTTGGTCTTAATAACCTGATCCTGTATTGCACAGACAAAACCCTCGGTTTCCCCGAAGAGGTCACCGAAACGTAGCCAGTTGAGGGAGGCGACTGTATCTACGAAGGGCTCATGAAGAGCCTTGTAGTACCTCCCGTGGAGCTCCTTCTCCTTCCATACGGTCTCCCGGTCGGAAATGCTAAGCACTGCTGGGTCCTGCCATTGCTCGTTGGCTAAGGATAGAGGGGTAAGCCCTTTATCACTAGAAATGACGTCATTATAGAATGGATCATCCGATCTCGCCAAGAAGTATTGACGGAGACTGCACACTTCGCGATTACGCATAGTGAGCGCGCTCAGAAAGCCACGCCCACCATGCTTTCGCGGCAAGTTTAGCCTCATTACCGACGATCTCGGATGATGCATCCTATGGGACGTCATAGTAGTGCGGACTTTTCTATCCAGGGCGTTAAGCTCAGTCTGAGTCCACCTGAGTATGCCAAAGGTATACATGAGGACAGGCATAACCCAGCAGTTATATGCGTGTGACTTATTCACACCGGACAAAAGGCTGTTAAGCACTTTGGTCAAGCGTGCATAAAACACGTCGCAAACTGACTGTTTCATACCAGCCTCATCGATACCGATGTTCTGTGACATACCCAGGTATCGGTATGTTTCAGCCTCGGAAAGGGTCCTTAAGTTGACGGGCATAGACAAGTCTATGCCCTCAGAGTTAGCAACCCTTCCCCTTTCAACATGGAGGACCGCACACTTATCCGTCCCCAGCTCCATTCCAATGGAACTGCTAAATTCACTAGTGATGTTTAGCAGTTCCATAAGATGGGAGCGACTGGAGGCGAATAGCTTGAGGTCATCCATATAGAAAAGGTGGGTCACTTTTGTCCCTCCTTTCCGTAGCTGAAATCCCCTCCCGGAGCCCTCCAGTAAGGTACTGAGAGGGTTAAGAGAGAGGCAGAACCAGATTGGACTCAGACAATCGCCCTGGAAGATACCCCTTCTTATCCCTATGTGGTTCTCCGCAGCCGTCATCCGCTCGCACAGATGATAAAGGATCGTACTCCACTGCCCCATACACTGCTCGAGGAAGTCTCTAACTGTACAGTCAATCTTGTACAGCTCGAGGACCCTCTTTAGCCATGTATGGGGCACCGAGTCGAACGCCTTTCTGTAGTCTATCCAGGCGGCAGAGAAGTTCCGACGGTTGCGTTTCACCACTTTGCCTATGACCGCGTCAATGAGGAGTGGTTCCTTAGTTCCACGACCACCGCCCCGACATCCATTTTGAGCGCGTGATATCACCTGGTTTAGCTCCAGGTGACGAGTGATTTTCGCGCTCAAAATGGATGTCAGTGTCTTATATATGGTGGGTAGACACGTGATGGGGCGGTATTTGCTCGGGTCTGTGGTATCCTGATCTTTAGGAACCAAGTGAGTGATCCCAGTAGTGAAGAGGCTCGGGAGTGACTTCTGATCAAGAGCCTCTTGAAACTGTCGGGCGAGCACAGCGTGACACACTATGAACCCCTTCAGCCAGTAATGATGCAGCCCGTCGAGCCCCGGACTTTTCCAGTTCGGGGCCCTACGGACCGCCTCAGCCACGTCTTCTGGCGTTGTGGTGATGGGGTCCATAGGCGCAACACTCGCACCCTGGCTCGCCACAACTTCCATCCAAGGGCCCTCGCTGTGGTTTACGGGCTCTGACCACAGGCCACGCCAGAATGCGATAATGTCAGCCTGATCCGGTCCTTGGCCCGCTCCACGTACCTTTGGTCGCTCCAATGATTTATAGAGCCTCTTCTGATCACTCTGGAAGAGACGATTCTGGTTGAACCGCCTTGACCTCTCGGAAAATCGTCGAATCCGCTTCCCCCAAGCAGCGATCTTTTGCTTCAGGTCGTCTATGCGCTCCGTTAGTTTCTGCGTGATATCCGGCTGGGACAAACTGATATTTGTCCCAGCAAACGCCATCCTAACGGTGCGCACAATCCTCGGTCTATTATTACCCGACCTGAAGCTTGTCAGTCTGCCGATAAGGGCCCTTGCCTTTGCGATACGGTCCTCGATTCTTTTTCTCCAGGCTGGGATAGCGCTACTTTTTGTAGTAGCGCGTCCAGCCATGGGAGGTTTGGCGCCAATAATACGGCAAACTGCCACTGCGGCGCCAAAGAGAATCGAGTCCGTCTCGCAAAGGATTTCGCTTGCTTAGGGGTATGCGGGGAAGTCGCGGTCGATTTTCGAGAGGGGTGCTGCGCGTTTCCAAAATCGCCTCTTCCAATATACTCCTCATTAGCTCTAGTTAGTGGGAGACTATTCCATCGTCGTTCGAATCAACCACAACTGGAAGATCCATGGCGGCTTCCACGTGTGGATGCTGGTCTGTCGAATGTGGAGCTGCATCTCCAGCCATAGCCGATTCATTCGGCGACGGAATAGCCTCACGTCGTAGTCGTTCGAGCTCGGCATCATCAAATATTTTTTATTATTATTATTATTATTTTGTCATATATACGTTATTTTTACATGTTACATAGAAAATTTAATATAAAAAGAGTTGGAAACCCAACTCGCGGCCGACTTAAGCCCATTGGGAAATTTATTCAGGTTTGAAAGGAATGCTAGCAACACCATCACAACACAAGTATTTGTAGGTTGTTCTTCTTCATTAGAGGTCTACTGCCGGACATGAGCCTTTTCAATTTGTAGGAGGCTTTAACTGTCTTCTCACAATTTCGACGATGCTTTTCGCGCTGGTCTTCGTATTTCGATCTGGCGTAAGCGACATGATTATACCGCCACCTTTCGGAAGCTTTAAGATTTTTCTGGCATTTTCTGACTGATATTATAATTAGTAGCTACATTTACGACTACATTTACCTGTTAGAGCCACGCTGCTGCTATATTACGGTTATAGCACTTATGGGTTGGCTCGACCACGCTCTTACAGGATACCAGCGTAAAATAGCCGCTTAATTACTGCTGCGTTTCGTATGGTGACTGTAGAGTACCTAAGATCCCTTTTTAATGGTAACGAGGTATCCCATTTTAGACCTCAGGAGTGATTAAGCATCTATATTTTTAAACATATATATCTATGGTCCACTGTATCCACTCACCATTAGGTGGACTGTGTACTTGTTCATCACGGCTATTCTATAAAAAAATTTAATCAATTAATAAACTTCCATTAAAAAAGGTGTACATACCAGGAAAAAAAGGCCGGTCCAAAAACCTACGATTTCTGATTTGGCACGAATTTTAGCTCTGGCTCTGGTTGGGATTCGAATCTGGGACTCGCGATATAATAGGCAAATACTACACACGTAAGAACATGACATTACAGTTTTGTTATATATTCTTTGAGGATTGTGCCTATTATTTAACCTACGCTATAACCTTTAACTGATAAATTTATTTGAGGATGTGGATCGTTGGGGCTTATTGAAGGAGTTGCAAACAAACCAATTGACATTGCCATTGTCAAGCTGTAATTGTTCACTCTTCCAATTCCTGTAGGTCGAGAGTACTTCAGCGTTTGCTATTAGAATTTTATAACAAATAGTTGGATCAATTTTAAATTTATTTTAAGTTTATAAACAAAAGCCCTGTGGTGCCCGTTAAGTGCTTTATCAGTATCTGTATTCGAACGTTCGACTCAAACATAACAAAATTAATTATTATTTTATTTGTGAGTTGTATGTGGTTTTATTACTTCGGCATCGGAGTAAGAGTATTGTTAAAGAGCCTTTTCAGATGCGCGTGTCAGTTAGAGGTAATAAAACCATATACAATTTGCAAATAAAGAAATCATTTAATTCAATTTATCGTGGTCGAGTTTCTGAAGTAAGGTTATTTGTTCACGTTTGAATACTGATATTGATAACGCACTTAATAGGAACCACAGGGTTTTTATTACATATTGTATATTAGAGAAAATAAGTTATTTTAATTTTTTACGGGATAGGGATAGGGTACGCGAGCACACAGTCCACCTGATGGTAAGTGGTTGCTGTGGCCCATAGACATCCACATCTATCCTCGATTACGAATCAAAATGCTAATGTGTTGTCATCCGTGAGGATTAAGATCGAATACCTCGTTTGCAGTAAAAAGGGTCTCCGGTTCTCTACACTCACCATAGTAACATGAAGCTAATATTTTACGCTGGTATTCTGTGAGAGCGTTGTCCTTCCCCGGTCGAGCCGACCCATTCATGCCACACCTATACTTCTAATATAACTGCAGCATGGCTCTACCGTGTATAAATACGTCATGCGGTTTAATTCTTCACCACTATCTAAAATTCCATAGTTCTCTCTTGATGTAAGGAGGACTTATAATTGCCACCCTTGCCAGGCGTATCTGCCAATGTACAAATGTTACAATCACGCCCTCATTTTATTTAAAAAAGGGATACTTGTGCTACAGTCATAACTACATTGTCGCATTCACTTTGCTAAATAACCACAGTACAGCCAATAAAAAATTTACTGACCAGCATATGTGCCATAGATTGCTTCGTAGGGGGGATTTTTGCCATAGTTACCACGTTAGATAGCCGGGTTGGCAACCGCAGTTTTCAAATTTGTTTAAATGTTTATTAGAAAGACGCTGCTGAACATCTCGTTTATTTTCATCTGTCGCCTCTTACTACATCTGCGGAAATATATGGGGACATTCTTACACCATGGCGGAGTATACGATACGGTACTTTGAATGCGGTGCAGTGAGTAAAATACTACTATATTGTTTATATTCATGTTAGGTTTTCGGAATAAGTACAGTATTGATAATTATCTTCTTATCATTGTTTTCTCCATTGTCAAAGTTATAAACAATTTATGTATTTTATTCACTTTTATATCACACACAGTTGTAATTTTAAATTTCCTTCTAATGTATTTTATTCTGTGAATACCCTTTATCCTATGATTGCAAAATCAGCGGTTAATATAACGTCACAAGTGAAGGTCACTTCCGTTTATAATTTACGTCAACGAAATAAAGTAATATTCCAAATTGAATTAATAGCGTATGTACATATGTATATTGAACTTGTTCATCGGCCTTGCCTTTCAGAGGTCATGGCAGTAGGAGCCTTCCGTCGACGCCCGGATTATCCCACCGGATTCAATTTCGTACAGACCGAAGGCACAAGCGAAAGCGGGGAACGTTAATATTATTTAACATAGCGCAAAAAGCAACAGGAAATGTGTAAATAAAATTGCAAATATATGGTCTGTGGTTTCTGAAAAGCAAGGCTTCAAACGCCAACAAAATGGTGGTAAAATTAACAATGGCTAAAAAAGATAGCGTTTACCTACAGTTAACGTTATTTAATTTAACGTTCGTTAATTAAAGAGTTAACGGTATAAGTAAAGTTACATGTAATGTCATCGATATATTTAACGATAATAGTTAAGCTTACGAAGTCGTTGCGAGTTGACACTAGAATTAGGATGACAAACGAACACCCAGTCCACTTGATCGTAAGTCGATGCGTACTGTAGACTATAGAGATATTTATCCTCGGTTAAAAATCAAAGTGCAGATGCGTCGTTACCTCTGAGAGTTACTATGGAATGCCCCATTTCCAGTAAGAAGGCTATTCGGTTCTCTACACTCACCATACGAAACACAGCAGCTAGGGGTCGCAATACCGGACCTCTTTTCAAAAGCCGGTGTTTTCGGTATTAGTTTTTAATGAATACCGAGATTCCGATAGTTTCGGTATTTTCGTTTTTTTAAGAATGTGAGAAAAATATTTAAAATATGTAATGTAACCGTAATTTTCATAAGGGAATTATCACCAGCCAATCAATAAAAGTGTGTTAAGATAAGAAAAACACATTTATTTAAAAAAAATCAATCATTTATTGAAAGTTTAATAAATAACTCACTGCTGCTAAGTTATTTTAAACTAATTAAAACTACTTTTACGGAGTTTATCGCGTTTATTTTACTACTATTTCTAATTCCCGACGTTTCGGTCGCTTTCCAGCGCCCATGGTCACGGGGGACTGAGATGACTGACGTCCCGATGTCATTGTTAAACCCGGAGTACCTTCAGCTTTTTTTTAATTATTGTTTATGGTCCGATCTATGCAAAATGAACTATGTCCTGAGGTCTTGCAGTGGTATGCTTGGTTTAGTTTTAATTTTATTAATTATAGGATCCCAAGCAGGTGGTAGTACCCAGCCTCCTTCTCTATTGAAATTAGGTTGTTTTTTTTTAATTTCAATAGCCTCACGGATGAAAATGAAGGATGATATCCTTGGTAGGAATCGGTGTTCTTTTGCGAGGATTTGTGGTCTATCAAATCTGATGTAATGGTTGGGGCCGTCTAGGATATGATCGCAAACTGCAGACTCCCCGGAACGTTGATGCTTCACATCCGGGAAGTCTGCAGTTACACTCACCATACGAAACACAGCAGCAGCAGCGTTAAGCTGCGACCCATTCGTGCTACAACCACAATATAGCCGTAGCATGGTTACTTTTAAAATTTCACCTTATAGTTTCAAAGGTTGGCTTGGCGATTACTTGTTCTGTTTTTTCAATAATAATCCACTTTGCTCGATTGTCTTGCATTTTTTATTTTAACGATAACAGATATGTCATAGCAATAATTCGTACTTATGTTATAAAGGTATTTATGTGAAAGTAATGTTCATTTACATAATTTTAATGGAATTTGGTAATGTTATCAAGCCATACTAGAGAATCTATAAATCTACATATGAGCCGCTAAGATACTTAAACAATTAAATTTCGTAGGTCGGCGAACAAATCAAGTGCGATCCCAGCCGGCACGCCAATTTTAAATTTATTGATATTTTAAGCGCTGTTTTACTACTTGCTCAGCCTTGAAGCAAAATATCGCCAGGTAGCATGTATTAAAAATTAAAATAATCGCATAACATGTCAAATCCGCCAACACCTACTGGGTCAGCTCGGCGTGTTAAATGTTTCATAATGATATGTGCATTGCTGTGAGATTTATATTGGATGTAACTTTATTTTTCACTTTAATATCGTGTATGTATGTGTTTTTGTAAGAAAATCGTTTTTTTTAAATTATTGCCAATTTCAATCGCAGTTACAATTTCTCCTTACCATCGTATGCATGTTGTCGCGGTCTTTATTTTCAATTGATTAGTATTGATAATGTCCTAGTAGCTCAAGGAACAAGTGCTCGCATCAAAAGTTCACAACATACGAGTGAGTTCTACTCGGCCAGCACCACTTAAATTAACGGAAAATGAAAACATCGCGAAGAATCTTCTAAAAAAGAAAAACGTAAGGAAAGAAGGGAAATAATAAGAAAGACATATGAAGCCCACGCACTGAGGCAACGCGGTGAGCTCCTCTCTGCCCTAAAACCCTATCAGGAATGACAACACTGTAAGATGGACAGACTGTCGCTTAAAGCACTTATTACATTATACAATTTTTAGCAAATCTAATTAGGAACCTAAATTGGAAGCTAGTGATCAAATTACACTAAATTGAATTCTAAATCGTGTCGAAGCGCATTCGTAAGGAAGTATCGACGGGGTTGCACGTTTGATCGATGGCGCCGTATTTATCAAAACAGCAGAAAATAGGACTTGCCTTAGCCGTGGTGGGAACAACGGATATTAAAAAAGAGAAAAGAGTACTTGTCATTGGGAAAGAAACTGTCCAATACGAATATAATTATATATTTTTAGATTCTAAGCAGTTTTTTATAGGATAGGGTGACAAACGAGCACACAGTCCACCTGACGGTAAGTGGTTGCTGCGGCCCATGGACATCTACATCTATCCCCGATTACAAATCAAAATGCAGATGCGTTGTCACCCGTGACGACTAATATGGCGAGTGTAGACATGGAATCTCTACACTCGCCATACGAAACACAGCAACATTAAGCTACTATTTTACGCTGGTATTCTGTGTGAGCGTGGTCCTTCCTCGTTCGAGCCGACCCATTCGTGCTACAACTATACTACTAATATAACTGCAGAATGGCTCTACCACCTATAAAACAGCCGGGCGCCGACTGGTTGTTCTAAATCGTAACGTTGCGATTACACTGTCCTAAATTGTAAACTATTTAGGAAGTAGAGCGACTGGGACCTCCAATTTGACTAAATCGGATCCTAACTGTTCTAACTACCATTACACCGTCCTACTTCCTAATTAGATTTTCTAAAAATTGTATAATGTAATAAGCGCTTTACTGTTAAAAGTGTCGGAGATGGAGGCACTCAAAGTTTATGATTTTCCAAATTCTTCAAAGGCATTAAAACACCTATTTAGACACAAAGAATGCGTAATTTGGTCTTGCAAAGCATCCTTGAAAGCGGCATGAAAGGCTAATAAAAATGAAGAGTATTTTAATATCCTCCATTACTTACTATTTAAACCACAATATTATGTTGATGTCCTTACTGAAAGTTTCAATGTCAAGAGACTGTATGCTCATGGTCATTATACAGAATAAATACAATTCGCGGTTTAATCCATACGGTTTAATTTATTAAATTGTTTAAAATGTGTTTAAAGAAATCATATATGGGAATGTTTTTTTAACGTTATTCTTACACTAAGATTTACTCTTGCATCGTAGGGGCAGTTTACAAACATAAATTGCACAAGGACAAACATCCAGACCCGGAACAACTATTTGTAGGCCACACAAATATTTTATCCGTGCGGGATTCGAACCCGCGACCCCCAGCGCAGCCACTCATTGCTAAGCCACTGCGCCAAGGAGTCTTCAAAAGATCTTCTAAAGCGACGGAAAATGTAGTTAAATCATCTTCTTTCAACAACCCGTTAATTCCAACATTTGGTCTAAGGCGTCTTCTGGTGGGGAGGGATTTATATTACTAATATTTATTTTTAAATATAACGTTTACGTATTTAAATTGTAAATAAAGCTACCTGTGCTGCTTTTGTTGTGATATAAAATACGTAATTTAAATTATAAGTATGTATCCATTTTTTTTATAGAATAAGGGTGACTAACGAGCACACAGTCCACCTAAGCAAACTATTTACTAATCTGTGATCTAAGTAAGTGGTTACTGCGGCCCGTAGACATCTACATCTATCCTTGATTACGAATCAAAATGCAGATGCGTTGTCACCCGGGAGGACTAAGATGGAATGCCTCGTTTCCAGTAAAAAGGGTCTCCGGTTCTCAACACTCACCATACAAAACACAGCAGCGTTAAGCTGCTATTTTACGTTGGTATTCTGTGAGAAAATTTCATCAGGTATACGTTTATATATGTCCTATGTTTTCATAATGTATGTATAAATCTCAAAATATATACTTCAGAATTTGTGTTATATCATCGTTTTCGTTTGAAGCCTTATATAAAAATGTCAGTAATGCAATGCATATTCTTAGAGACTGCACTTATACTAGTGTACAGTTAAATTTGTATTTATATCGTGTGTAATATATCCGTAGACTTGATATTCATGCAATTTGTTCTGAAGGACGTTAGAGCGGGGGTGACGTCTACGATCTACGCAAAGTATTTGCCCTAACCTCTCAGTTTTCAGCATTTCAGTTTGCACCGCGGCACTAGCCAGATATCTTAAAGATTCTTTGTGTTTGACTAAGCAATCAAAAACGTTATCGGTTCAATTTTGTATATTAAAATTTTGCAAACATGTAAAGATTACAAATTTTTCGTGTGTTAGGTGTGTTAATTTTATTGAATAGCATAGTATCGTAGCACATTTTTTATCGGTTTGTTGTACGTTATTAAATGTGTTAATTAACTTTTTGTTTAAGGTTCAAAAAACAAAAAAATAATAATTTATATTCAAATATATTGCGCAGCTTATTATAAACAGTCCGTACTGTTTAAGAGATGGCGGAGTGCGGTGAAAACTTATATCCAAAGTGTAACAATAGCGTGTGGTTGAGGTCATGCGATGAAGAGGTAACGCAGCCTATTTCTGGCACGGTTACAGGTGGGATATTACGTGTTAATTCTGCTTCTACTTCTTCACACCCCTTAAACTTACTACTGGATATAGAACTATCTAGTTGTGGGAAGATATTAATTGTTATTTGTCATGCTTGGCAGACGGGTTGACGACCAGATATCTTACACTTTTAATGCTCATTCCTATCACCAGTGTGGGTATTTTACATCTGGCGTAAACAAGCTTCTATGGCGTCGTGTCGTCACCCTCGAAACCGAATAGTGTGATGGGTTCTTTTATGCCGCGAACAAACGGTATTAATAATTTAAATATATAGACTAAATATAGAATAAAATCGTTACTGTTACGGCTATCCACAGATCTACTCCTAGACTGGGTCATATTTGCCACCGTTGCCACGCTTGCAAGCGCAGTTCTTTTTCGTTATTATGAGGAAGACGCTGCTGCACATATCCTGGTTTTTTCCCTTTATTTCCTCTTACCTCTACTTATCCACGAGATGACGTGCGGGAGCCGCTACACGTTTAATAGAATACAACAGAATACATAATATTCGTTACAATGTATTGCGTATAAATACTTTTTGACTTTTTATACGTGGTAGAGCCATGCTGCAGTTATATTAGTAGTATAGTTGTAGCACGAATGGGTCGGCTCGACCGGGGAAGGACCACGCTCTCACAGAATACCAGCGTGAAATAGTAGCTTAATGCTGCTGTATTTCGTATGGTAAGTGTTGAGAACCGGAGACCCTTTTTACTGGAAACGAGGCATTCCATCTTAGTCCTCACGGGTGACAACGCATCTGCATTTTGATTCTTAATCGAGGATAGATGTAGATGTCTATGGGCCACAGCAACCACTTACCATCAGGTGGACTGGGTGCTCGTTTGTCACCCTATCCTATAAAAAAAAAACTTTTTATTTCGATTATGGCGTCAAGTCCCCAATAGTTTTATGCTATCTATTTCGAATGACATAAAATGTTATAATTGTACGGGTCACGAAAACGTAATTATTTGCACTACAGAACTTGTGTTCAGTGTGTTCGATTTCTTTAATGCTACAAGATTCAAAGGTAGTTCAGGATAAAACGTCGGGCAAATGGAAACAATAAGGATACATTTACTATCATCATCATTTATTACAGACTATTACACGTCTACTTTTGAATACGGCCTGTATTTTATAGATTACCTCATTTTCTATAATTGCAGCATCCGTAGTTTTTAACATTATGATTAAGTTATTGGGATAATGTTGGCGCCCGTCCCCTGTTAAAGTTTCCCTTTGTCACCTCTAACGACACCCTCAGATGGTCACAGGAATAATTAACGGATGATTTTCTTACGCGGTCACTACACGGTTTCACACGTCGTAATCATATTTAATAAATGTTATCTTTCCGCCTGGGATTTAAGTATATGTTTATTGGTCAAATACTAATTATACGTGGTACAGATACGTCGTCCCTATTATGGTTGTAGCGTGAATGGGTCAGCTCGACCGGGGAAAGACCACGCTCTCACAATACCAGCATAACATAGCAGCTTAATGCTGCTGTGTTTCGTATGGTGAGTGTAAAGAACCGGAGACCCGTTTTACTGGAATCGAGGCATTCCATCTTAGTCCTCAAGGGTGACAACGAATCTGCATTTTGATTCTTAACCCCTCAATCCCAATAAAATTCCCATGCAGTCGCATGCGCCCGGCAAATCCCGAGCGGTCACTACATTACAAAAATACTATTGTATTTTGATAACAAAAACAAAACACCAAGCGAATGTCGGCAACGTGAAAAATCTTAATTATTTCAATATATATTACTTGAAATTATTTACGTAAAAAGATAAATTATATTCACAAAAAACTTTCATTATAATTTTATAGTAAAACACTATACTAAACACTAAAATCAACACAATAACATTCACGCGAAAATGGCGTACGAAATGAACGTAGATTATAAATAAATATCTATAGGATAACTTGATTTTTTGTTGCACTAAAGGATAGAAAATTTCATATTGATTCTATAGTGCCAAACTTCTTTATAGAAAAGTAGTCTCTAAATATAAGTTTTAATGATTTAAAGTGCTGTGGGTGTGCGCGGTCGAATCCGACTGCATGAATTTTGACGGAATAGCGCTGCGGTTGGATTCGACCGCTTGGGGACTGAGAGGTTAATCGAGGTTAAGTGTAGATGTCTATGGGCCAAAGCATCCAGTTACTATCAGGTGCACTGCGTGCCCGTTTGTCACCCTTATCCCGTAAAAAAAGCTCAAACGCTACACAATTTAAGACGTCGTTAAGTGTCGTAGTGTCGCAGTCGCTTTGACTTAAAGTGATAGAGACAGCACGAGACAACGTCATCTTAAAATTGAGTACCGTTTGATTATTTGGGCATAAGATTCCCAATAGGGTTCACCATCAATTCTATTCCTCACTTCACAAAGTTCACAACTAGACATGTGCCTCTTCCTTTGAAGGGAGGTTTTGTTTGAATCATCACGCGTTGTAGGTGGTTGTTCGATCGTAGACCCAAACGTCTTGCGTCTTTGACGCTGACGCTGCTGTCCGTAGCGGGTTTGGGTATTTTGACGTGTGGCGCAAACAAAAATGATCACACCGTCACTTCTCGGACCCATCAATAGCCGTCGGATCTCATGGTTATGAGATCTTTCTCACATATCCCATAACCGCTTCTCGTGACACCTACGGGACGAATGAAGTGATTCTCTCTTGTTGCGACCACACGTTAATTCCATCAACCCATTGGCATATAAAACGTTTACTGCCAAAAGAACTGAAGAAAATTACTAATATACATATAAAATAAAATGAATAAACGCAAGGACAGTACTGAGTTTTTTATACAATTATTCAATCACTTAGGACCCTATTAATCAATTTGATTTTTTTACTTCTTCGTCATCAGTATGTGTAAATTCCATTGCTGAAAACGAGCTACGATTGTAGGCAAGGAGTTGCCGTAAAACTTAAGCTTTGTAAGTAGACTGGTGATGCGTACTTTTGATGATGGTACTGGTCGCCGGTTTGGTAATTTTATATATTTTTTATTTGTCACCCTTATAGAATAAGGATGAGAAACAAGCAGACAGTCCTCTAATGGTTAGTATACATTTATATTTATCTTCAATAAGGAATCGAAATTCAGATGCATTGTCACCTCTGAGGACTAAAATGGAATTCCTCTTTTCCAGTAAAAAGGGTCTCCTGTTCTCTATATTCACAATACGAGGCTGCATTTAGCAGCTGTTTTACGCTGGTATTCTGTGAGAGCGTGGTCCTACCTCGGTAGAGCCGACCCATTCGTGTTACAACTATAATGTAGGTGCAGCGTGACTCTACTACGTATTTAATATATCTCGTACAGATAAGAGATAAGATTTTTATATTTGTTTTTTTATGTACCTACTATTTTATTTTGTATTTTTTTTATTATTATATATTTTAGTTATTAAAACTGTATGAGTGTAAGTTGCTGAATAATGCACTTAAAATTTATATTGTGTATTGTCTGTAGTACATCGGATGCCGTAAAATCTTCTGGGTTATTCCTGAATTGTCACGACCAAAGAGATGTAGTGAGGGGTGATGGTTTCACATATGTTGCAAGTTTTTTGGTTGACACGAGTCTCGTTCAAATTAAAAGTAGCAGATTACATGTACCGTAAAATATTTTTAATTTGTATTTTGAAGGATTTAGTGGTAATCTTGTCATACACGATTTTAATGGCGTTTTCGATAATTTATCGGTTTTGGCGCTAACCTACAAAATTATATTATATGTTACCACCTGGTGAGACATTTCTATTTAATATGATACATGCAAATTTTATCACTCTTAATTTAGGTTGTCAGAGCAAAATCGATCCAAAAATATTTAGAACGGAAAAAAATATGTTCAAACTACTTAGTTTAGACATATTTGTATATTGTGTGATTCCTTACTTAAGGAATCACACAATATACAAGACGAAAGACAAATTAATTAAAAAAGTTGGAATCCCAGACAGGCACTACATCATATTTATCTGTTTGACTGTGAACCATTCCATCTTATTATTTAAATAAGACAATCTGATACATGTGCCTTATTTCATAAAATTATTTGCACGTGTCCATGAGCTGCTAACCACTTACCATAGGGCAGACTTCGCGTTTCAATTTGTTACATCCAATTATAAAAAGTTGATCAGATGGTGAGACTATAACGGTTAGTTTCAGATTTTGTATTTTTTATAGGTAAAGGGTGACACACGAGCACACCTGTGTGCCTAGTGCGAGTTTTTTTACGCGTTCGATAGTGATAAAGTTAACTACGATTTGTATGGAATAAAAAAAGCGCCAACTAGTGACAATAATTTGTAACACAATTCCTGAGTGCGAGTTTACTACGTGGTCAATATCGATCATCGAACATTGGCTAACATTCGACAGTGAGAACGTTAATGCTCGTGATTGGTTGTTTGAAATATATTGCGAGTGCGAGCGACAATTTTAATCGTTCGAGACGTAACTTATGTAAACTTTACGGCGTTCTATCGAAAAAGTTTTCACTTGGATTTTTACAGTGAGATGGAAGTGTAGGAATAATTGTTGAAGAGTTAATTTTATTTCGTTTTATGTGAACGATGTATAATTATGGCAGGACGTTTCTTTTCGCTTGGAGAATGTTTGCAGCCGCAAAGGCATAAATAAGTAATAATTATTGATAACTACTATTTTTTGATTATATAGACAATCTCATCATAATCAAAGCTGCTATTATAACGCCAGTGTTGAAGCAAGAGCGTGTGCATATTTTTGTCCGTTGTTACATCCCGACGACAGGCAATTTAATGATAGATATAGCATTTTCCACTAAATTATTCAAGTTTTGTGTAAATAGCGTTTGATAAATCTAAGGTCTACTATCTCTATTCAATAATTAAATCAATTCCTTCTAAATTTTTTATACAGACCATTTGATCGCTTGCATTAGACGATGCTTTGCCGAGGCCTCCATGCCGAAAATCCAATAAATTCTATTCCGCGTAACCTAGTTACAAAACACACGTATCAAACTTCAATTTACATCTAAATAACTTAAATTCCATTTACTGCTCCAAAAATTTCACTATAAAAGCGTATTAAAACGAACACATCTTTATGTTTTTTGCTTTTAATTTAAACGTTATATTATTAACAATCACGGACAAGTTACTCGTCCGTCTTAACAATTAAATATCTAATTCATAATCTCATTAAACTAACACAAACTGTGGAGTGTCGAAACCTTGATCAAATTACGAAACATAAACAAAAAGGGTAATAAAGATATAACAACCACAAATATGATAGACACATGCTAGTATTAAGACCACTAAATAAAAATGTCATTCTGAATTTGGTTAGTTTATCTCACGGAACGAATATGCTACCAACATAAGATAAGGAATAAACGCCATTCACAGTGAGCAAACACGAATCGAAAGGTTAGCTTCGATTGTAACTCACACTCGCTCGTCTTCGCTTGTAGATACCGACGACGTTAACTCGGTTAGCGCGATGGTGAAGTCATTCGATTAATTTTGTGGAACTCGCATTAGGCACACTGATTATAAGTGGTTGCTGTGACAAATAGACATCTTCGGTTACTAATTAAAATGCAGATGTGTTGTCATTCGTGAGGACTAAGATGGAATGCCTTGTTTTCAGTAAAAAGGGTCATCGGATCTCTACAATCGCCATACAAAACACAGTAGCGTTAAGTTGCTACACTACGTTGGTATTCTGTGAGAGCGTGTATATAAATGTAGTTGGAGCGTAATTTTACCACGTAAAATTTTCTTACAGTTCTTTTTTACGATCCTCATCGTAAATATACAAAGATTATTTGTTGACTGTAGAATAAAAAGTATCTAGGTGTCTGCCAAGGAAGATTCTTATTCAGGAGTCCATTACCGGTAAACTTCAGTAAAAAAAATTATGCAAATAAATGTTTCACAAAGTACTTAAAAAATATTTTACGCAGGTAATTTACCTTATTGGCTACGAGGAAGCTTATTACGAAATGGTCCGGGATCGCTAAAAGTTGGTTCAATGCGGTTCGAACATTTGTTTGACAGTTCAGCGCTTGTACACAGGTAAGTTTAAATTTGATTGACTTATTTAGAAGTAATTTTAGCGTTGGTCATTGCATGTGTCAAATGGTGGCAAATCGTCTAGATACATTTTAAATACAAAACTTAATTAAATAAAATTTGAATCTTTAGAATTTATGCACTAGCTTATTCGAACAAAATAGTGAAACGCTAGTACAAACTTTTCGGGAACGAGAAAAGAAAATACTGGCTGGCAAAGCTAGTTAGATCTGTCAGATAAATAAAATAAATAAACTAATTATACTTTGTTTTTGAACATGTGCACACAGTATATCTTGTGGTAGAGATCGTATTATACTATTGAGCTATCATGTATTACGTACTAGAGGCGACACTGCATTCAGCTACTCTGTTCCACTCAACTGCGGTGCATACACCGCACTTTAATCAGTCACTCGCTAGGCGCTTATAGAGTTGTCACGTGTTGTGTTGATTTAAAAAAATCTCTTTATAAAAATATGCCGTAGTTTGTACTTAGATATTGCACAAATAATTCGAGAAA
The DNA here is from genome assembly GCA_036936625.1 of Parnassius smintheus behrii. Taxonomy (NCBI): domain Eukaryota; kingdom Metazoa; phylum Arthropoda; class Insecta; order Lepidoptera; family Papilionidae; genus Parnassius; species Parnassius smintheus. The sequence continues at coordinate 40,734,712 of JAUPFT010000008.1, read as the reverse complement.
TGTCAGTAAAAACTTAAATAAGATACTTAATCGATAAAAAAAATATTATGTATTAATAATAAAACAGATTATTCTTAAGACGCTATCTCGTGTCAGGGAATATATATTATAAAATTAAAATGTTCAGATGCGACATTTCTGTGGGTACTTAAGTATAGGACGAATATATTATTATACACATTTTTTTGTAGAAACATATATAAGTTATTATAATTTGGCAAAATTTTTCATGTTTAAATCTGCTTATTATTCTTTTATTTTATTTTTAGGTTTCCACATCAAAGTCAATGGTATAAATTCGTCCATTTTTAACTCTCGCGTGCCCAGCATTTATGAACGACTGTTATTCTAATTTAAATAAATATATTTGTAATTTAAATGTTATCGTAATAAGTTTTGTTAAACATACATTTAGTATGTTTTTATATTTGACATAGATACCTTTTAAAATATTCAGATAAAAATATCATTAAAATGTAATTGTGATATAATATCATGTAATATTATATTAAATAAGCAAATAAAATATACAAAATAAATGACAAAATTGAAATATTGTTCTCGATATAATTTACATATTTAACAATACAATCTACTTTTACCTACGGGTCAACAAAAACAACCGCGCGAATACAGAGTAGCGCAGATTTTTTGTTTGAGATAGCTGTTCTAGTACCTACATAATACTTCAATGTATTTATACGCTCTGATTCTATAAAAAATAATATCTTCACATACACCGCAACAGTGCGGTAGATTTACTATTTAGCAGTGTAGCTGTAACTTTAAATTTACTTAATTTTATAATATGCTCATACATTAAATGCATTAAATCCCCTATAGAATATTAAATGATATTTTTTCTTTAGCTCCTTTACAAACTTAAAAAAAATACCATTCCTTTACAGACTAAAAATTTACTTTTGATAAGCCTCCTCCACAGATTGCTTCACACTTATTTTATAATTCTGAGCTGTTATCAGTAAGTATTGTTCCCGTGTCCTTTGAACTTCCCTCTGTCGCCACTTACGATCCCAAAGGGACGATATGGGGTAGCAGATATTCTAACACCGCCATTCCACGGTCAACACAAGCCTCAAGCTCTTGTACGGATGGTTTATGTTTGTATCATATTAAAACAAACTAAACCTAGAGAATAATATCTGATCCTTCCATTAGCGACTATTTTAGATCACATAATATGGTGAAAAAGAGATTTTTTCACTCACGCAGTGTTTAATCTCATTCCACTTGTGCTGATTGAGGTCGTGGCTGCTTGTAGTCTCTTTTTTACATTATCTCCTGGAATTATTAAATTATTTTATGTGATATTATTCTCTGGAATTCGTATATGTACTATCCTAACGGTATTGGAAGGGTATTGTCAAGAACATGCATTTTAAAGATAATAAAATGATTGTGAACGACTTGCTTTCCATTTCCATGAATGTTTAGCATTTCAATTATTAATAGCCATTATTTCAGTACGAATATTAACGTGCTAGAGCCATGCTGCAGCCATATTATGGTTGTAGCACAAATGGATCGGCTCAGCCGAGGAAGAAACGCTCTCTCACGGAATACCAGCAAATGTCTTTTTTATGTTGACTGTAGTGAATCGCAAATACTTTTTGTTTCGGTATCGGAAACGAGGCATTCTTTCTTGATCCTTGGGGGGTAACAACACATATGATTCACATTTTGATTATTAATCGAGGATTGATATGGGTGTCTATAGGCCACTTCATTCACTTACCATCAGGTGTATTTTGTACTCGTTTGTCACCTTTATTTTATTAAAAAAAATTCGAATGTAATGTCATGTGAGTAACTGCATCTCATGCATATATTATTCACATGCGGATAAGTGTAATCCCAACGCGGGCAGATGGCGGTGATTGAATACGGGACAAGGTCAGAACGCAGTGGAATGTGCACGTTGTATCAACGTATAATTTAATAAGAAACATGTTATCTAACCGTGAAATTCCTTTTTATAGCGTGTTTGTTACGACAAGATATTTTATTGCAAGTGTGAAATGATTTTTCTACATGTGCACTATTTTTGAATAATTAAATGGTGGCATTCGAACCTTTTTGCAAATCACTAGATTATATATTATCTGCCTGTTTGTGTTGGGAATATTTAACTTATGGTATGAACGCACGTTGGATTTTTTTAGAAGTGTTTCTAGGTTAGAAGTAGAAACTAGAAAGTAAAAATAGAACTAGAAGTAGAATTCCTCTTGCTGTATACATTGCATTTATTATTAATCATTATAAGTATTATACCCTATACCTTTAAACGTGCAATTCTTATATATATATAGTCGGAACCTCGGAAACGGCTCCAACGATTTTCATAAAATTTAGTGTCCGGGGAGTTTCGGGGGCAATAAATCGATCTAGCTAGCATTTATTTTTAGAAAATGTCTTTTTGAAAGAAAAACTGCTACAATATAAAAAGGTAAATTTTGACACTGCGTTAATGATCGTAATAGCTCAAGTGGATATCGAGCAGTCGCGAAATCGTAATGCCTTTGTTCGCGTTCTGTCTTCGGGCCGATTTTTTTTCTTTTTTTTTCAAGTTCCCTTCTTTTCTGAGAAAATCTATTATTTCGAGCCCTTTTTTAGTATTTTTTAAAAATACGAAAATTTTAATTAAACTAATTGCACTTACGATTTTTATTCAAATAACCAGTTCAGTTTTTTCTATTATGTCAATAAGATCAAAAAATATTATTCATCAGTATGTCATTTGTATCTAAATGTAATTTCCAAAAAAAAAAAAAAAACTGAGCAAAGCTCGGTCTTCCGGGTACTTATATAATTATATAATTCCTCTGTCCGTGTGTATGTGACAGAACTCCTCCTAAACGGCTGGACCCATTATAATGAAATTTTGTGTGTGTGGTTAAATTTCTCCGCGAATAGTTTAGATTTACAATTGGACCCGGTAGGTGGCACTGTTGTCGAGATCTAGAAATCACCCAAGCGAAGCCGGGGCCAATCACTAGTGGTTTGTGAAATTATTACCAATGCAATATTTTCGGCAGAGTTGATGCGGTAATTCTTGACAATATTCAGCAGTTTTTACATTAAATATCCGCTTTTTTCCACACTAAGATAAAAACTCGCAAGTTAAATGGTTGATGAAAGTAATGAGCCTACAACCAGGAGCCGATATTATGATATTAACGAGTGCACGGCACAGCACACTTCAGAGGAGTTTAGCTTGAAAGCTATATGAGAACCTCGTCGCAGAAGTGGGAGAAGACCTCTATCTGCCGTCCTTAGAGTATAAAGGACATGGTTCGTAGCCAGAAATTGTGTTGCTTTGCTACGAGCAAGTGACATCGCAGTTGGAGGCTGCGAAAAAGAGAGAGAAATAGAGAATAGCACGGTATCCCAATCTGTAGCTGAAAAGTTGAGCGCCAGAGGGCAGCATATCAGGCACTCCTCCTTCTTCTCGTAATTGGGGCCTAGGTGACTGATATCGGGGTGATCAGGTGCACAGTGTTCTCACGTGCCCCCATAAGAAGAATGGGTGGCGTACACCAGTTTAACTGTCTGAAGGAGAAGGAGGCTTAAAAGGCAACCACCGTCGAGGCTGCGGTAGAATGTGAAAGACTTAATGTAGGTCCAAAAAAGTGCGAGGTGACAAAATCGTGATTTGAAAAAAGGTTTTAGCCGTTAGGAATCCAGCATAACTTCTGACTTCTTAGTGCCCGAAAGTTATGAGAATTTCCCGTAGATCGAGTTTGAATTACAACCGAGGTCATCGTTAGTGTAATTTTTTATGTTCGATGCGCTTTTTGTACTATCATATATATTTCACTCGGCATGATGGATTATAAAAAAAATAATTGTCAGCGAAAGCCTTCGTTTTGTATCTTAGTGTATAATATCATGAGTGCCTTGACTACCTCATTGGTCTAGTGGTTGTAGTAGTGCAACTGCTGATCATGAAGTCCTTGGTTCGAATCCCGGGTCGGGCTAAACCAATTATTGATTTTTCTGTCAAGAAATTCTCAGTAGCTGCCCGGAGTCAGGAAGTTGGCGGTGTCTCACCCCCGTGCCTCGGAAACCACGTAAAGCCGTTGGTTCTGCGCCTGATATCTCTCCGGTCGTATCGGTTTACCGTCCCATCGGATTATGAGAGTGAGGGAATAGAGAGTGCACCTGTGCTTGCGCATGCACTTGGGCACTATAATCCTATCCTGGGCCGATGGCTAGCCTCCGAAGAGGCAGACCGCCGTGGCCGAAGTTCGGTCTGGAGGACATTATTATTATTATTATATATCATGAGATTTCGTTTTCTTAGTTATTTTTAAATGTGAAATTCATTATTAATATTATATTTATTTTTCAGATTTTCAATAGTTGATGGGGCAGTTACATACCAGTGTCGTTTTATACGCACTAACACATTCAAAAGGAACCACGCTGCCGAGCGTATTGTCGTCACTGAATTCGGAACAAAGTCCGTGCCAGATCCTTGCCACACTATCTTTGATAGGTATGTAATGCTTGCACTAATTGGTCATCATCATAATTAAAACATACCAAAGTACTACTCCTCATTAGAATACTATCCACTGCTTAACGTAGGCTTCATCCATAGATCACTTTATAGGGCTATAGTCACTCTTGGTTTCATAGCTGTTATCACGTAGACGCCTCTAACGATTTCTAAGGGATAATATAGTGTGATAATATAGTAGAGGATTTCCTACGCAATAAATTCTTATTTATTGCAATAACTAGTACTAATTTCAATGCCTCGAGCCACTAACCGTAATGCCAACTGCACTAGTTGCTTGGAACTTGCTTGGACTTAGTGATTTACCTTAATCCTTTTTTATTTTAGGGTTGCTTCAATATTTAAACCGTCTGAAATGTCAGACAACACTATGATATCGTTGTATCCCTTTGGGGATGAAATATACACATTTACTGAGGGACCGTTTATACACCGGTAAGTTAAAAAAAGAAAAAAAAACATTCATCATCTCTCATGCATTTCTATAATAGATAGTCAACTAATAATACAATAGTCATCATAATACTACCCGCAGATTTTTGTCGTAAGGAGTCTGGTGTTGCTGTCTCAAATCTGCAGAAAACCTTGCAGATGTGGCAATCTGTGTAAAGTAAACCATATCTAGTATTTGACATTTTATATAATTTTAGGTTGTGATAAAATATTATATGGGTGGGCTTCTCGTCTATTATTATGAACTTTTAAATTCGGTAGGCTAATATATTTTTTTCATTTTTTTAAAATTATTTATCAATCCATATCCCTCTATTGCTGACAATAGGCCTGAAGGACAATCTGGCACGATCGCAGCTCTTGACAATCGGATTCGAAATCGCAGTATCGTAATCGTCTCGCACCTATGAAGCCGCTCCCTGCTACCAGTTTGATTATATTACATCTGAATTGTAAGGATGGTTAAATCGCCATCTATTAAAAACCTTGAGATATTCCTAGCTTATCTCAAAATCGCCCCTTACGACACGCACGTAACGAAATGGGGTGATGGAACCTTTTACGCCATCACTACACGTTAATGTAGAACAACAGTAGGCAAAGTTAATGCAATGGTATCACAAAATAAAAATTGAGTCAACTTTAATTGAGAATTTTAACTGTTACAAACCTTTAGGATAGATCCAAAGACCCTCGATACCTTGGGAAGAAAAGATATGATGAAGTGCGTTGCACTCATAAATCATACATCTCACCCACACGTCATGCCAAACGGTGAGTTGAATTTAATATTATAGATTTTAGATCCGTTTTAAAACCACAAGTTTTTTAAATAATGTAATGAAAATGTGAGGGACACCACTCGCTATATAAGGGTACGTTTTTTTTTTTTTTTTTTTTTTTTTTTGCGCCCGAAGCAATTAAAGGGCTACCCTGTACGTAGGGAGGCGGAAAATGCATTACGCATACCACGATAGCCGGTCTATCGTGGTTATGGGGGACTCACTGTCCTACCGGGGACCATAAGTGATACCCCCTAAAAACCGCCTTTGGGGACAGGCAGCTGGCTGATTAAGCTCTATTGTGCCTTATCATGAGCGACCCTCTTTTGGGAAAAGAGGGCGCAGGCGGCTAAGAGCCGCTGAGGGAGTGCCTACGAAGGCAAAATAGTATTAGTTAATATAATAATCCTATACTATTAAACGAGCAATTCTTGTATATATGTATATATATATATATATAATCGGGATCTCGGAAACGGCTCCAACGATTTTCATAAAATTTTGTGTGCAGGGAGTTTCGGGGGCAATAAATCGATCTAGCTAGGATTTATTTTTAGAAAATGTCTTTTTGTCCGTGTTTTTAGGCAATGAAAAACTGCTATAATATCGTTAGAATAAGAAGGTAAATTTTGACGGCTTATTAATGATTACAAATAGCTTAATGGTATATTGGGCGGTCGCAAAATCGTAATACCATGGTTCGAGCCCAGACCGACCGACCGACTTTTTTTAAATTTTTTTTCAAGTTCTTTTTTGAGAAAATCTATTTTTTCGAGCCCTTTTTTTAGTATTTTTTAAACACACGAAAATTTAAATTAAACTAATTGCACTCATGATTTTTTAATCAAATAACCAGTTCAGTTTTTTCTATTATGTCGCTACGATCAAAAAAATATTATTCGTATTTCATCAGTATGTAATTTGTATCTAAATATTATTTCCAAAAGACACGAATCAAAAAAAAACCGAGCGAAAATTACTTAATTAATAATTAAGTATTCAACCGGGTACTAATTAATTTAATTAGAACTGGCCTGAGCCGCCAGGAGGCAGTTCAGGTCGTTTGACAGTTTATTTGGCGGGTCCGAGAGAGAGTTTCTCGGCCTGCGGACACGATAGCGAGAGGGGGGTGGGGCTGCATAAGAAGCCGCCTCACGAATTAAATTGTTTGGGTGCGACTCTGAGGCCTTGAAGAAGTTCTCAGAGAGTTTTTTAAGGAATTGTTGAATTGTTGGGAGCTCTAAGTCCCTATGAAGGTCGGCATTACGGACGTACCAAGGTGCGTTCGCAGCTCGACGACAGAAGAGGTTCTGAACTATTTGGAGTTCATTTAAAATGTTAGGGTTTGCGTGGGCAAAGACGGGGCCCGCGTAGGACATGACGGGTCGTATACAGACCTTATAAAGGGTTCGCTTGTTTCGAAGGGACATTTTACTGTGTCTGCCTAACATACTGTTGAGCCTACTCAGGTAAAACCGTGCGTGACGGGTGACTCGTTTGACGTGGGGCCTAAAAGTGAGCCCTGTGTCTAGAGTGACACCTAAATATTTGGCTGTCGTATGCCAGGGGACAGGGGTCCCTAGCATACGTATCGGAGGGGTGTTTTTAAGACGGCGTCGTTTATAATCGAAGTGAACGGCGGAGCTCTTCTCCGGGTTCACATCGATGCGCCATTTTTTGAACCAATCTCCTAGGTCATCAACTGACTTTTGGATCTTGTTCCGTATGAAGGGTAGTGAGACACCTTTGCAGTAGATGGCAGTGTCGTCTGCGAAGAGGGAGAGTTGAACACCTTTCGACGGGATGGGAATGTCGTTGGTGAACAGGATGTACAGCAGAGGAGCAAGTACTGAGCCCTAAGGGACACCAGCCTTGATAGTTCGCTGTGAAGATAGCGTGCCTTCGTGTCTAAAACGAAAGGTACGATGTTTCAAATAGGAGGCCACGAGACGAACTAGACGATCGGGGAGACCTATTTTGTAGAGCTTGTAGATGAGGCCTATGTGCCAGACTCTATCGAAAGCTTTGGCTATATCGAAGAAGACCGCGATGGTTTTATGACGTCGAGGATAGAAACCGCTGAGGATATATTCCACAATGCGGTGAACTTGTTGGGGACATGAATGTTTGGCTCGGAAACCGAATTGGTGGGGAATGATGAGAGGGTCACCGTCTGTGGGAAACAGATAGCGCCTCATCCGTGTTTGGATGACTCTTTCGAAGAGCTTGCCCATTGCCTTGAGGAGGCTAATGGGGCGATGGCTGGAGGGGAGGTTGAGAGGCTTGCCTGGCTTGGGAATTCCAATCACAGTTGCCTCTTTCCACGAAGTGAGAAAATAACTAAGGTTGAAGCAGGCGTTGAAGATAATAGATAAAAAGGTTAACACCTGCTCGGGAAAGTGTTTAAGGGCTTGGTTGGATATGCCATCCGCGCCCGGGGCCTTTTTAGGCTTAAGTCCTTTGATGAGGGATGAAATCTCATCATTGGACACAGAGATAGGTTCGGAGGCCGTAGGGGGTGAGTTCCGGCGGCGGACCTCATCCTCCACTGCCTGGACGTGTGAGGGGTCGACAGGTTGAGAGCTAGGGGAGCATTGAGCGGCAATGCTATCCGCAAAGCACTCAGCCTTTTCCTCGTCCTCGAAGGCAACCGTGCCGTCGGGACGGGAGAGAGGGGGAGTGTGGGTGATAGCGTCTATGCGGAGGGCTCTAGCCATCTGATAGTACGCTGTGTGAGATGGAGAGATATTCTCCATGAGCGTACTCTTTTCGAGATCTTGAAATTCAGAGAGACGGAAGCAGAGTTTTCGTTGAAGACGATTGGCCGCGCGCCTATATTCGGGGGTGGGATATTTTGCTGCTCTCCGGAAAGCAGCTTTTTTGGCTTTTAATAGGTTGCTAATATGTAGGGGAAGCCCACTATTGTTAGCAACCGGGACGACCTTTTCGTTCTCCTTAAGGGAGGATTTAATAAGGGTGGAGAGTGAATCGACCGCGGTGTCGATTTTTTCGGGACTGTCTAAGTCCGACGGTATGGAGATGGTAGAATCCTGTGAGTCCAGAGCTTTAGCTAGGGACTCCTTGAATCCCTTCCAGTTAGTGAAGGTTTTTGTGTGTGTTGGGGGAGGTGGCTGATGGCCAAGAATGAGGGAGACCGGTCGGTGGTCTGATCCTAGATCGTCTAGTGTCTCGATTGCTCTGAGGTTGAGAGAAACTCCTTGGAGTAACGCAAAATCTAACACATCGGGTGAGTGATCGGTGTTATCGGGAAAGTGAGTAACACCGAGAGGACTATGGACAGTGATGTCAAGAGACTGCGTGATATCGAGCAGTATCTTGCCACTAGGGGACGTAGTGCGGCATGTCCATTCAGTATGCTTGGAGTTAAAATCTCCAAACATAATGACTGAATTGCCCAAGGATAAAATGGCTTCAAAATCTTTTTTGAGGGGATAGGTTCCTGAAGGGATGTAACAGGAGGCTATGAGGATGGACTGATGTCCAGTCATAGCTAGCCTGCATACCGTGGCTTCCATATTGGTAAGCTGCGGAGTAGAAATGGGCGAGCAATGAAGTGTCTTCTTGTAATAGATGGCCGTTCCGCCGCCTCGGCGGTCGGGTCTGTCATTACGAAGAAGAGAGAAGTTTCTAATAGAAAGGCCTCTAGTGTCCTTAGCTTTAAGATTAGTTTCCTGTAGGAGGAGGAAATCGACTTCACGATTTCGAAGAAAGAGCTTAAGCTCTGGGAGGTTATTTCGCAAGCCGCGAATATTGAATGATACAAGCGATAAACCCTTAGGTTTGATACGACCGTGGGATCTTGGTAGGTTAATATTATTCTCAGACATTGAAGTTAAGTTAATTAAGTTAACTTAACTTACAACAGAGCTAGCAAAAGATTCATTATGTTCGGCAAGAGCGATGAGACGCTCTTGAGGGGACTTCGCCGCGCGCAGTTTGCGTGAGATTACTGTAATCTCCCTAACATCTATATTCCTAATCGCGGAATATAGCGTGTTGTAGTCATCTATTGTGGGCTCTGCCTCGTGTGCGTACGAGGTTGTCCGCGGAGGGTCTGCCTTTTTGGGCCCCCAGGGAAAGACTGGAGGCTGCATTGGCTTTGAGAAGCCCGGAGGGGGCCGAATTATGCCCTGAGGGGGCCTAGGGGGACCCTGAGGGGGCCTAGGGGGACCCTGAGGGGGCCTGGGGGGACCCTGAGAGGGTCGAGGGAAGCCCTGGATAGGCTGAGGAGGGCCCTGGCGGGGCCGTTGTTGGAGGGCCGGGAATGAGCGGTCATTCACCGGCGGTGGAGCTTTCCTACTGGGGCGAGGTTGAGGTGCGCGTGGGCAACCCTTGTAGTTCGCCGGGTGACCTGTCTGGTTGCACAGGACACAGGCGGGCGGGGATTCGGCGTCTTTGGGCCGGGGACACTCTTTGGTGTTATGTGGCTCCAGGCACTTCACGCACCTGGGTGGGGCGGAGCAGTTGGCCGCCGCGTGACCATAAAGTTGGCAGCGGTGGCACTGCGCCGGGAAACCGGGCCTGTGTGGGGGCTCTACCTTCACCCTTGACAGGCCGCACACTGTGCGCACCTGCCGGAAGATGGCTTTCGCCTCCGGCACGTTGGACAAGATTACTAGGGCGAGGTTGTACCTCTTGCCCGTACGGTTGTGCATTTTGTGCACTGCTTCGACTGGGAAACCTTGGGACTTAAGGTCCTCAAGTATCTCCTCGTTGGAGAACTCAAAGGGGACGCCTCGGATGACGGCCCTGACTTTACGCTCTTCGGGGAGAGCGTACGTGTGGTAAGATACCCTTTCGGCTGTGAATAGCCGGGTAATTGAGCGGAAGTCCTCGATGGAGCTAGGGATGATTTTAATCGCCTCCCCGAGGTTGACTGCATGGTCATACTTGATGCCTGCGTCGTAGCAGGTCTTGGACAGATGGGTGAATTTAGCCTTGTCTCTTAGGAAGACAGGGGGCGGGACTTGCTTCTTCGCCAGCACTGGGGCACAACGAGAGGCTGGTTTAGATGGAGTGGGGATGTCTAATGACATCAGTGGGACGGGGGCAGCGTCAGGGGCTGCGGAGGTTGAGGGAGCGGCAGGGGCCGCTGAAGTAGGGGGGGTGCGTTTCAACTCGGCGCGCTTTCCGTTGCGCTTAGAGGTGACGGTGGTGAAGTTTGACTCACCGGTTCCGTCGGAGTCAGAGGACTCCGATGAACCGGAGCCTGAGGTAGTGGCGGGCCTCTTCCGGGAGGTAGACGCCGAGGATTCGGAGCATGCGTACTCCATTTCTGAGGGGGCTGATTGTAGCGGGGCAAAGGAGTTCCTCGTTTCGAGGTATGCCGCTAGTACTGGCGGCGGACGGTGTGCCTGAGGGGCAGGGAGGGGAGCCTGGGCGGCGATGGTGGCGATGGCGGCGAGGACCGTCTCATTGCCGTTTAACCCGTATTGGGTAATGAGGGCGGCTAGGGACTCAGTGAAACTGGAGTTGGCCATATTGGGTTAAGTGAGATAATCTAGTAAAGATGAGGACGGGTCCCTGCTCTCGGTAGAACAGGGACTAGAACGCGGGATGTACTACAACACACTATGCACGTAATAGTAAAAGTAAAATGCAAGAAAAACACAAGAAAATAAGAGACAATGCAAGCAAAAAAAAATGAAAATTGAAAATGATAAATGAAAACTATAATGAAAAAATTATAATGAAAATGATAATGAAGTGAAAAAATGAAAATGAAAATGAAAGCGGAGGTCAGTCAGACCTCCCTGCCCGAAGACAGGGGGGGTAAGAGCTGTAGCTAGAAGTGACTCACCGGCAGCCTCGACGCTGTTCCGCGTCAGCAGGACAGCGGAGGCGCGTGAGAGCGAGACAGCACTACCGTACTGTACGGGAGCGCGGACCACCAGGAGGCGACCGTCCGAGAACGATGCCGCCGGCGGACTGAGCACTGCGTCGGCGCTGTACAGCGCGAGCGGGCCAGCGGAGGCGCGAGAGCGAGAGAGCACTACCGTACAGGAACGAAAGCGCGGACTACCTGGATGCGACCGCTCGGAAGCGGTGCCACAGGCGGAATGAATTTTGATAAGGGTACGGTTGGCGCAAAGCGGTTGTAAGTAATTGGATGTGTGAAGGTCGGCCTCGTATGTACATAAACTAATATATTTACTATTTTCAAAGTATTTTCTATTACATTTTAGAAAAACGGCCACGATGTATATTTGTTTGTGGTTGTGGCTGGTGCTCAAACGAGTTATTTGCTTCTCAAAGAATTGTGAACTTTTAAATAATAAAAAAAATCATTGGCCTAAAATATTCTCGCGCTAATTTCAATTATTTTTCGTATGACAATATTTTATTGGTGATAAAAACAATTAACACGTGACTTCCGGCCAAAAATTATTTTAATCAATATTAGAAATAATTAAATTGAAGTGTCTATTTGTATGTAAAAATATCTGTTTTTTGCTAAATACGTATGAAAGTAAATATGGCACTATAAGTGCATGCAACAAAAACACAATTTTTAAATGTTTTGTCTCTCTTTGTCTAATCTCCGAAATGGCTGCGCCGATTGTGACGGGACTTTCACTGGCAGGTGGATGTTTTAAAGAGTAACTTAGGCTGTTTTTATTTGAGAAAAATAATAAGGGTCCGAACAAAAAACTTAAAACCCTAAGTTACAGCCTGGCGAAGTCGTAGTGGACACGTAGGGAACAGCTAGTATTTACTATATTCGAAATTCAAATATCTACGAGCCGTCAGGTGTGCAGAACTATTAGTGTGCCCTATGCACACCTTAGCAGCCTATATCCGGCGTAAAGCTGAATAAAGTAAGTATGAGATAATTGCACATTCAGTGGTACGTAATGAATAAATTTAAAATGCCCTTTCAGGAGATGTTATCAACGTAGGCATGTCTATTGTAAAAGGCAGAATAAAGCACGTTGTTGTCAAATTTCCATACACGGAAAAAGGTATGTTTTCAATGAAGTATTATTTGAAATAAGGATGTATACAAAGAGTTTTCAAATATAAATTAAAAGTACCTACATTTCGATTCCAATTATCTTATCATTATCCTTAACATAATTCTAGTCCAATTTAAAATAATATTAAACCTAAAATATTATTAGTAGAATATAAATAATTGTATAATCTACTAGTAAAATAATTAACTGTGTATTGAGGTGTAAGGATATTCATTAACCCTTTATTGTCCCGTGATTGTCACATCAGGTGACAAGGTGAAACTAAAACGGTATATGGGTAGAAGCAACATCATCTTGCCTAACAACATCTTAAAATAGTAAAAATCTGTCAAGAAACCTGCTATTTGTGGCATTTATGGTGAAATTCCTCATTTAAAGCAATCTATTGGAGAGACCTATGTCAAGTAGTGGACTTTCATGGGGTATAATGGATGGATAGGCTAGTATAAATTAATAACACAAATTTTAAGAGAAATAAATACCTAAAATAGTAGCGTCTCGTGTAATAATTTCAATTTTAGGTGATATGTTCGAACGGGCACATGTAATTGGTAGCATGAAGCCACGTTGGTCACTACATCCGGCATATATGCATACTTTTGGTAAGTATTAAAAATTGATCCCGACGGTTCATGTGATAGTAATTTCGTTATTATTTTCAATTATCGATATTTAAATATTACTGCATCTTATACAATGAGAAAGTAACAGTGTTATGATTTTTATTTTTTATTTTATTTGCTTTAGTATGTATTGCTTGTGAGTGAAATTAATGCATATTTTTACCTGACTTACAAAACAGTCTAATAACGCTGTTTAAGCTATCTTTCTCCATTTCATCGCGTGGTTATTGTAAAAAGCGACTGTAGGGTATTTCCAAAAAGATCTATGACTTCTGATAAATGGCTACACAACCATCTCGTTTACGCTAGGTGTAAAACACCGGCCTACATTGGCGAAGCAGCATCTAAGTAAACGTCTGGTATTGCGGTACAACGTAAAGCGAGACGAGGAGTCCGGTGGTAGACTTACATGGGCTGATGGTGGTGACAAAGAAAAAGCTATATTTATGTTAGAAATGGTAGCAAAGGAATAAATTTTTCCTACTGCCTGACACAACGCTCATCTGATTTCTGAGAGGGGTTTGAAACAGATATGATTTTACCACTCTGCCCCAATATATGTTTGAGGATATCACATGCCACTGAAATAATTTAAATAAAAATAAAACTAGCGAAGTTTTGTTTAATTTATGACTTATTTATTTGCATAAGTTACTTTGATGTTATTGAACGATAGCTTCCCGGAAACGACGAACAGCAGGAGACTAAAAGCTTATTGAAATTTTTATTTATTTTAGTACAACTCGACGTCCGCAATTAGATATATGATATTAGGGTTGCTAAACTTTTCAAACGTGCTACGAGTTTAATACCAAAAACGGGCATATAGAACATTGAAGTAATATGTACTTACGTACTAGAACAGATATCTCAAACAAAAAATGTGTGCTACTCTGTTTTTTTTTATCATAGAATAAACATAGGTGGAATGACCCGTAGGTAATAGTAGATTGTATTGTTAAATTGATAAATAATATCGAGAATAATATTGTAATATTGTCATTTATTTTGTGTATTATATTTGTTTATTTAATATAATATTATATCACAATTACATTTTAATGATATTTTTATGTAAATATTTTATAAGGTATCTAAGTCAAATATAAAAACATACTAAATGTATGTTTAACAAAACTTATTAACATAACATTTAAATTACAAATAATTTATTTAAATTAGAATAAAAGCCGTTCATAAATGCTGGGCACGCGAGAGCTAAAAATGGACGAATTTATTCCACTTTGACTTTGATGAGGAAAACTAAAAATAAAATAAAAGAATAATAAGCAGATTTAAACATGAAAAATTTAGCCTAATTATAATAACTTATATATGTTTCTACAAAAAAAATGTGTATAATAATATATTCGTCCTATACTTAAGTACCCACAGAAATGTCGCATCTGAACATAATAATTTCATAATCTATATTCTCTGACACGAGACGGCGTCTTAAGAATAATTTGTTTTATTATTAATCCATAATACTTTTTTATTGATTAAGTATCTTATTAACCGATGAAAAGTAATTCCTTGGTTTTTACTGACATTTCTTGAATTATTTGTGCAATATCTAAGTACATACGACGGCACATTTTTTATCAAGAGATTTTTTTAAATCAACACAACACGTGACACCTCTACAAGCGCCTAGCGAGTGATTGATTAAAGTGCGGTGTATGCAACGCAGTTGAGTGGAACAGAGTAGCTGAATGCAGTGTCTGAAATTAGCTGAAATTAGCGTAAACAATATAATATGTATACACGTAGTACAAGAATACGACACACACATTTTATTCCGCCTAGCGAACAGTCTCTTGAAAAAAAAAAACTTTCTATTTTAGGTGTAACCGAAAATTACTACGTGATTATCGAGCAGCCTTTAGCAGTATCAGTGTGTGGAGCTGTTCGAAGCCAATTGACAAATAGGCCTTTCGCTGCTAGTTTACAATGGTATCCAGATTATGAGGTAAATTTTGTCTTTTATGTATTATTATAATTATATACGACGTGAAAACTATGGGCAACGAGCTGGCTAGTAATTCATCTGATAATAAATGATATCCACAGAACACCTAATATAGTGAATAGAAATGCCTTTGTTTCAATTTACTTGCGGTACCACTGCCGCCGCTAGTCTCCCCACT
The DNA here is from genome assembly GCA_036936625.1 of Parnassius smintheus behrii. Lineage (NCBI taxonomy): Eukaryota > Metazoa > Arthropoda > Insecta > Lepidoptera > Papilionidae > Parnassius > Parnassius smintheus. Next base: position 40,719,163 of record JAUPFT010000008.1, on the reverse strand, counting down.
CCTTGCAGGTAGTTAACACACTCAACTCATATACGCTAGTGCTTGACAAAAAACTATCGATAAAATATCGACACGGAATAATGTAGGTAAAACAGTATAATGATATAATATGAAACGTAAATTTTCAAACACAATGCTATAAAAAAAACGTAAAGTAGAAAAAATAATTAATTACAAGGAGTAAAACTTATACCGTAAAATAGAAAAACTAAAATAAGAAATTTTCATCATTTCAAAAACAAAATATTTATTGAAATATTTATTTATTTATTATCCTGTAAAATGCAAATATTTATTTAAAAGTTGTCTTTTTGATACTTTTTGTGCTGAGGTTTTCATTAAATGGTGAAGGCTTATACAGCAACAGCAACAGCAAGATCTGTATACCTTTCTATAATACAAAAGACCTAAAAACCCGGATTTTAGGTGATTTAATTATTTTCGTTTTGTTATACATTTTTAGGTTTTTTATATATGCTTCCATATTGTTTAAAAAAATGAAAACCTTATCTTTGTTTTTGATATTTATGGGTTTCTTATAGTTTAACTGATTAATATTTCGTGAATTTAAAATATCAAACAAGTCATTAAAATTTTGCAAAAAATCTACTGTGCCTTGAACCCCGGTTGGTTAGTTTTGGAACAAAAAATTAAAGCTCTAGCCACACTACTGCTCATCAGTTGTGTCGCCACAACACATAACTTTCATTTTTTGGTTGTAGAAATAAATATGGCAACGGATGAATGCCTCATTTCCAGTAAAAAGGTCCTCCGGCCACCTGCACTCACCAAGCGAAACGCAGAAGTAAACCACTCACGCACCAATCACGCTGGTTTTCTGTGAGGTCGTGGTACCACCCCGGTTCGAGCCGGCCCATCCGTGCGACAGCAAGACTGACTTCATTTCAGTATAATTACACAGAATGTCATAAAGCGTTTAGTTTCCGATTTTTTTTTAAATTCTTTATTAATGAGCTTATTCACAATATGAATATGTCGCTCCGTTAATTCATCACCAAAAAAAAAAAGCAATTACATAAGGTATACTTAAACTTATTACATTATAAAGTTCTCAAATCAATAATTAATTACAGAAAGTTGAAGAAGATATGCAATTAGTTACAAAAAGTAAAATGAAAAGTTCCCAGATCAATCACATTGAGAAGTGAGTGATCGATCCGAGAACTTCACCTTGTAAAGCTTGAGTAATATTTTTATATCGTCGGAATGTGGCTTAGCTAAAATTATATTACAATCAGCGAAATCTTTTAAAATGTGGTGGCATTTCTCATTACGAAAGGCAGCGTTGTGGGCACAATCCATCAAGACATGCATAAGGCGTCTGAAACACCGCATTGATCACAGTTCGGTGACTGGACCTTTTTCATAAGGAATGCATACTTTCTAGATGGAATGTGTCCAGTACGCAGCCTCATTATCACTACTGCATCCTGTTTCCGAATTATATTATATAGCCACGGGATGATTTGTATTTTACTAAAATACTTTATTTATTTAGAAGATACTTAAATTTTCAGAAGTTGTCCAAACGGGAATAGTCGGATAAGCATGATCCAAAAGAACATGGCGTTTTCTTGTAGGATTAAAATCCTTTTCTTGAAAATCTGCTGAACATATTTTGCTATGTTTAGAAGAAAACCAATTTTTTCCCTGCCGCCAAAATCCATTTTTCCTTAACTTCTGGGTTTATCGGAAAACTAAAAAAATATTGATTGAATGAAAAAAAATATTTATTGTTAAATAAAAACTTACGTTTTTTATTTAACAGCAAAAATTTTTTCTAAAAATAACCTGCTAGAATTGATTATACAAGGCATAGAATATCGATAGCGTCGATAAACAAAAATCTAAGCACATCCTTATTTGGCATCTGGGACCAGCGGCCATACTACGATGCGTTGAAGGGCAAAGTATCGTTCAATAAAATCGACTTAAAAATATATTATTTTACTCACCAATGATAAAAAATTCCTTTAGAAGAACAATAACCCCTTCCTGAACAGTTTGAACAGTTCGAAACACTGCAATAGACCATTTTTAACCACGTGCACCACGACTAATACGTGACGACGGTTTGTTTCGAACTAAGCCACGAAATTCTAGTAGTTGGCTTTTATTTCTACTAGCTGTATTAAGTATAACATTTCTACTAGCTGTATTAAGTTTTCTGTGATGATATCTATGATTAACCTACACCCAACTCAACATTTAGATAGGGAATGGATATACTATGCCCAATCCGTTATAAAGAATTAAGATTTTGAATGTAAGACACAGCTGGACTAAGGAGAAAAAGAAATATAATTTAATTGACGCTAATAAAATTTTCATCTCATACAAAATTTTATACGTGGTAGAGCCATGCTGCAGTTATATTAGAAGTATACTTGTAGCACGAATGGGTCGGCTCGACCGGGGAAGGACCACGCTCTCACAGAATACCAGCGTGAAATAGTAGCTTAATGCTGCTGTATTTCGTATGGTGAGTGTAGAGAACCGGAGACCCTTTTTACTGGAAACGAGGCATTCCATCTTTGTCCTCACGGGTGACAACGCATCTGCATTTTGATTCGTAATCGAGGATAGATGTACATGTCTATGGGCCACAGCAACCACTTACCATCAGGTGGACTGTGGGCTCGTTTGTCACCCTATCCTATAAAAAAAATAGCAGGCGGAGTTTCGATGGAACCGAGAGGGGCTGCTGCTTAAGTTAATTTCAAAGGTGAAGTCGAAATATTTATTAATTTCGATCCGTACACAGACTTTTTTGAAAGTCAAGAAAGCTAGGCTACGACATCGCTTCAACAAGTCCCTATTGCGGGTGACTTCAAGAGCAATAATCATACATGTAGACTCCTTCTACCTGTTTATATTAAATCAAAGTACCCGGATGACCGAACTTTGCTCGGTTTTTTAAGTTACATTTATATAAAAATTACATGAATAATAGTTTTTGATCTTATTGACATAATAGAAAAACCTGAACTGGTTATTTGAATAAAAAATCATGAGTGCAATTAGAATAATTAAAATTTTCATATTTTTTAAAAATACTAAAAAAAGGGCTCGAAATAATAGATTTTCTCATAAAAGAAGGGAACTTGAAAAAAAAAGGAAAAAAGTGGGACTCAAGACGGGACGCGAACCACGGAACACCGATATCACGCCCGAACAACATCCCATCTGAGCTATTACGATCGTTAGTATCTTGTCAAAATTTACCTTCTTACATTGTAGCAGTTTTTTATTGCCTGAAAACACGGACAAAGGGACATTTTCTAAAAACAAATCCTAGCTAGATTCGATTTATTGCCCCCGAAACTCTCTGGACACTAAATTATATGAAAAACGTTTGAGCCGTTTCCGAGATTCCGATTATATTCTTGTATATATATATATATATATATATATATATATATATATATATATATATATATATATATATATATATATACAAGAATTGCTCATTTAAAGGTATAAGATTAAATGCTATCTACATCGGAATCCACTTCAAATTATTACTTGAAAAAAGCATTTGCGAATTTCAGCAGCTAAACGCACTGCTATGGTATAAAAATACTTTGTCCTTTTGCCTTCGGATCGAATTTCTAACATCAAGTTTTTTCCTTTCATTTTTTTACCAGGTTTTACTAATCTACTGTTTGATATTCACTCTTCAAGGCAACACAACTAAAAGCATATCGTTTAAAAAAATGTCCATTCACGCTGATCAGATAGATTTGTCAGCGCAAAAGCGCAGCATAGCGCAGCATAGCGCAGCATAGCGCAGCATAGCGCAGCATAGCGCCGCCTCTGTACCAGAACGACCGGTCAGGATGGTGAAGAAAAACAACGGAAACAATAAATACGCGCGAAATAAAACGCATAATTAAAGCCCATTATTTATAAGATTGTTAAATTAAACTTGAACTTAATGATTTTCGATTGTTGTTTCAGACAAATATAGTGCTGATTAGTAAACAAACTGGCGAGGAAGTGAAACGTTACCGCACCGAAACGCTGTTTTTCCTTCACATTATTAATACTTTTGAGCAGAACGGTAAATTGATCGTCGATTTGTGTGCCTATAAGGACGCTAAAGCGTTGGATGCGATGTACGTTAAGGCCATAGAGGTACCGAAATCATGTAGAAAGTAATTAAATAAGTATCGAAGTAGTAAATGAAATATTCGTCAAATTGGTATTTTTTTAGTATAGGTGTAGTAAACGAGCATACAGCCCAACTGATGGTAATTGGATGTTGTAGTCTATAGATATCGAGAATAGACGTACAATTCTCGATTAAAAATCAAAATGCAGATTAGTTATCACAACTCGGGATTAAGTTGGAATGCCTGGTTTCCAGTAATAACGATTGCTATTAATGGTCATTTAGGTTCAATTGAAAATTTGTATTTGTGTATATGAATCTATTTTTAAAGACAACATGTCCATGTTTTGTTTTAAACAATGAGTTTTTGTAACCATTATTTTAACTTTTTAACTGACTTTGTGATTTTTACATAATGTTTATGTCAATATTATGGCATTTCAAATTGATTGCCTTAATGGACATTGGAAAAGGATATGTAGTTTTACACAGTTTCGATACATGGCGTTATAACTATCTCGTTAACCGAGATCTAATATAGACCGGCGACAGTTATCAAGCACTCCGTCTACTAATCCACAAATTATTCTTATAATGAAATAGGCGTGTGTTTACTGTACTGTAGGTTTTGCCAGAATTATAAAAAAAAAAGAAATATATAAAAAAATTAAATATCGCCCCGTGTAGAGGCGAAACACGTATCGTATTATCGTCGATGGTGTGTCTTACCTGGAATAGGTGTGTTGGAAGTACTGGTGCCGGGAGTAGTGGTGTTGGGAGTAGTGGTGGTGGGACTAGTGGTGACGGAATTAGTGCACGCAATTGAGGGAGGGCGGGAGATGCTCTTCAATCCAGGTAAGACACATCATTGTAGTTAGCTAGCGGAAGGTTGCAAATTAATTGATATTTTTATAAAAAAAAAGAAAAAGCTATGTTACTGTTTAATTTGTCGTTTTTTTTTATGGTTTCTGCCGGTGGGTACACCCCCACCAACAGGAGTATATTGGCAGTTTTCAAAGTTTTGTACACTTTTTAAACATTTTTTTTTATTACTATGACACATGGAGAAGGCTACGCATTTCTGCTATTTGATACATATTGCGTATGCCTTCTCTTTATATTAATATAATTTGTTTAAGAGTTTGAAATTTTTGTACATAGTTATTATTCTAATAAAAATTATCATTTGGTAATCATAAATACTCTTGTGTTTTCGTAGTCACATCAGAAAAGAAAAATAAGAGTGATGAAAATACAAAAAGAAAGAATAAAATGAATTAAATACTAGAACAAAGAGTAATCTTGACTCTAAGCAAAAAGTATAGTATAATGACAATTAAGTAATATTAATCCTAAACACAGACATTTTGCTCATTCCTAAATAAAATGAGTAACACATCCGTAAAACTACCTATACGTCTCACTGGCGTATCATAACTCGTATATCTAGAGCTCGCTATAAAGCAATTAGTCGGTGCTGCTCCAGTGCATGTAGCGGACCTTACGTATTCAAAAATATTTTATTCCTCAGACATGAAGATCCCCTCACGATGTTTTCTTTATCCGCCGAGAACGTGGTAAATTGGCGCTTAGATTTTAAATACTTTTTAAAATATACTTTACAATTATTTATTTTTATACTCTGTCGGTCTTATTACAAAACGTGACTTATAGATAGATAAGCTGCCAGTCCCGGGTTTAAAAAGAGTCTTTATCATAAAAAAGTCTTATGGGTGCCATAGTCTTAGGTTTAAATTAAAGTCTGTTTCAATAAGAAGGGTAATGGTAAACTAAATTCTATAATTTAAAACTAATATTGTAATATTTGGAATTTTTCAAAAAATGTCAAATTTTGTAGTACTGTAAGCTTGGATATGTCATCATACTATGGTACTTTGTCGAAGTGTCGCGGCAAAGGGACTTCCTTAATAACAAGGACTGTTCTTTAAACCCAGATAAATATTTCTATTTATTATTTTAATTTAGAATATTATACGTATTGCATCTTGTTGGTTTCATTTCTAATTTGTTTAAGAAAATGCAAAGTAATGCAGATTACGCGAAATGGTTCCGTGGAAGACCTAAGCGTCTGGAAGTGTCCCTAGATGCGCCCTCCATGAGCATAATAAAACCGCAACTCCTGGCCGATCTGGGTTGCGAAACGCCTAGAATACACTATGACTCGTATAATGGTATGGATATTTGGATATTTATTTTTCGTTTTTTTTTTAATATCTGACTAGGTTCCAATTTTTAAACCTTTATTAAGTGGCAATGAAATATGTGCACATTTCATCGCCAGAAATTTCTCATGAAAATTAAAAACTAAAAAAGGTATCAATTAAAATTAGTTGCATGTTATGGATATTATTATATCATAACACAATCACGGAGAACATAACACATTGTGATATCACTTATGATAAATGAGATACAACTAGTTTACAAATGTCAAATAATAATTATAGTAGAATTACAAATCAGCATTGTTATACCTATAAAATATTAAATAGATAAAAACCGAGACGAATAACAATATCTTTTATTATTTAGTCGATGTAACTTAAAGGTTTTTTTCAACAGGATGTCCATACAGATATTTTTACGCAATCAGTTCAGACGTAGATGCAGAAAATCCCGGATCTGTAAGTTGATATTACATTATTGTTTAAGCTTTTACTCGATATTGCCGCGAAGAGAAGTGTTGTTTTTTCAGTGCATGTATGTACGGATCTTGAATTCTGTCAGTTAGAACGCCTTCGTCTCCAAAATGTCGTAGGCAGCACTGTATGCCATATTGCTTCCAGTATAACGCCGCAAAAATTTTAATGTTGTGATGTTTGTACTGTTACCCAGAAGGCTTTTTGCAACTTACTTAAACTCGATTCTACGGAACCTGTCATTTTATTAGTTGAAAATAGATTAATGTAAACGTAATTATATTAAATGAACACAGATTACTGTATATATACTGTATAATTTAGTTTTCTTATAATAAATGACTTGTTTAACTTAAAAAAAAATTGACTAGAATCATTGTAAAATTTGATACACTTATTGCAGATAATTAAAGTGGACACGTGGACTGGAAAGACAAAAACATGGTTTGACTATGACTGCTACCCAAGCGAGCCGGTTTTTGTTCCAGAACCTGATTGTAAGGTAAGCTTATTTTGTGTTTTTCCAAATAAAGACAATTTTCATATTTGTTTATTTTAAAATTATTCGTTTGTTTAGTTGTTTCAGATTTTACTTCACGTTAACCAGAATAGGGTTTAAGTACTTCTTAATAAAAAAAAAGTTCTTGAGAAAGGTTCCCTTCTCATCAACCCGTAAAAATCGATTACCACTCGAAGGGAATCTAACCTAAATATCTCTTTATATTTTTTTATCTTTTATATAACAGTGTTTAATTATTATCCTACCTAATGGTATGTGGTATTTTTCTAATTTAGGTGTAAACCTTATATATATATATATATATATATATATATATATATATATATATATATATATATATATATATATATATATATATATATATAAGGACCTAATGCCATGTGAAGCTCTCAGACTATTACAGGTCAACTCAGGTCAGTTAAAGATAAATATGATAATGTAGCTAAAGACGGGAAAGCGCAGCCGACTTAGTTTAACATTAAACCTGTTCACTCTTGCCTTGAAGATACCCACTCACATCCTAATCGAATGAAAGGACAGAAGCTGGCAAGTTATTCCTTCTCTGCTGTTCCAATTGCTAACGACGTAGCAAGCCGTTTCATTGGAATGCGTACGCGTGATTTGCGTGAAGTGCGTTCAATATGGTGTAGGGACTATCCAAGCATCAAGTTGTCCATGATGAAACAGAGAGGGAGTCATTAAGTCGCTTGATTTCTGTAAATACTTTCTAAAATGGGTCGTATTATTTAGGTCACCAATAAGTCTCTTAACAAGTCGTTCCACTGAGTCCATAGTCTATACAAATCTAGTTTAAAAGTAATTTTTGTAACACAAGTAACATGACTACATAAAATTTATTTTTGTACTGTTGATATTGTATGATACCAAACGGAAAATATTTGCATCGGAGACATTTTTGACTTTTTTATGATGATCCATAACAATTAATGAATGTTTCAGGAGGAAGACGCAGGAGTATTGTTGAGTGCATTGGTTTGGGGTTCACGCGAGTGCTGTGTGGGTCTTCTCGTGCTGGACGCACGTTCACTGCAAGAGTTAGCACGTGCGGTTTTTGATACACCGTCTCCAGCACCCAAGTGTCTTCATGGTTGGTTCCTTCCTGAACGAGCTTAAAACACCAATAGGCGCAACAAGACATACAAAAATAATTTAATATTTACTGTGAAATGATTACGAAATTAATATTATGAAATGATGACAATATTTCACTCAAATATTTCTGAAATGTACTTTTAATTTTATTTTTAATTATTTATGTAAAATGGGAAGAAACATTTAACTTGTAAGTTTAAATTTAGTAAACTGAATTGAGATACTGCTTATTATTTTCCACTGTGGCAAAAGATTGTCTGGAACACGGAAACTATTGCTAGCTACCGAGTCTTGACCTTTGATTGATCTGCGTCCATCGACTTACTAGGTTTTTCAAGACTGTCATCATCATCGTTACAGCCCTTAACAAGTTCACTGCTGAACACAGGCCTCCCTTCAGAATTGCCGTAAAGATTGAACATGAGCCACCTGCATCCATCGACTTTCTGCACATCTTAAGCAGGTTATTAATTCATCCGAGACTCCAACCCACAATGTACTTCTGAGTAAAGTATTGTATTTAAGAAAATTTAAATTGTAGCCAATTTGTATATTGACGGTGGCAACTATTTTATTTATTTATTAGACTTTATTAAACATAACAACAGTATAGGATTAGAAGGTGGACTTAATGCTAAAAGCATTCTCTGTCAGTGAAACTAAGGGCAGTGATACCCACGAGGGCGGTGACAAACAACATAAATATATACATATATATGTTTATACTTCTATAAAACTACATAATTATAATACGCGAGGTAGCAATCATTTTCATTACATTATCATTTAACTTATGAGATGTCTAACATCTAGCTAAAGATAAGTGGTGTGTGACTCGCGAAAGTCAATCAAAACGTAATATGAAGATTTAGATTCTTTTTTCATTCTTTTATTTTTGGAAGATCAATATGAACCTTTTAGCTTATTTAATAGTAAAACAGATTCAATAAGTGCACTTGTTTTTTTTACAAGCTTCTTTTCTTTTTTTATCAAGTTTCTTGCTGGTTCTTCCCAGAAGAGAGTTTATTTTTCTAAACCAGAGGTCTCAAAGACATTAATGACAATCGACAAGTATTACTGAAACTTCTAACCGTATCGAAGCCTTAGAAGAATAAACCTTATTCCATGTTATCTCTTTAGTAAGAGGCGAAAGAGATAAATAAACCACGCTACGGCCAGCTGTCTTTCTAATAACAACTAATAAATTTAATAACATAATAAAAACACAATAAACTCAACTAACTAATCATTTATTTCTTGTAAAGGTTATAATTCACATATACATTGAAATTGGTACAGTTCTTTATACTAACTGGGGAAGTTTTAGGTTGCATATTTAATGTTTGAGACACACTATTATTAATTTCATAATTGTTCATGTATATTTGTCAAAGGTGTTATACAATGGCGTTTGCCTAGTTGATGGAATTGGATCTAATGAATTATCATTATCAACTAAGGTAGATGGACGAACGTTCTCTTCAGTATTGTTGTGTGAATAAGTCAACTAGCGCCATCTAGTGTCAGGAACGAGAGCGAGGGGAGCTTTGCAGAGAATGACATCACAGATCTCTCAACCGACAGCGCCACCCGAAGAACTAAGTTTCTAGAAAATCTATACTCGAAATCTCGGTACCTTGCGTACTTGAACTTGTTTACTTGAACATTCCGGATATTTTGCTAATTTAAATAAATAGGTGGCACAAGATGCGATCGGGCAGAGTTGAACTCGGCGACAAAGCGAAGCTTCGGAGCGGAATTAAGTGAATTAGTGTGTTTAATTATTAGTGTTTTTAACTTTAATTTGTATAAAGTAAATTAAAGTGTTAATTTAGGTAATTCTATCGGCAATTTTTATTGTCACGAACCTCAAGCTCGTAACAATTGGTGTCAGAAGTGGGATAAAATAATGCCGATTTTACCTACGGAGGAAACGGAGGGTGTCCGTACCCGAAGTCAACGCCAGCAGGAGACGGACCAGAGGAGATTTGGTGGTGCAACGCCGCAGATGTCTGAGGGCCAGCCGCCGGCCACGGAAGCCGGTCCGTCAGCAGCTTCTACGTCTCTGGCACCTGACTTAGGTGCTCTGATGGTGATGCTGCAGGAGCAGGCTCGCCAACAGGAGGAGCAGGCTCGCCGACAGGAGGAGCAGGCTCGCCGACAGGAGGAGCAAGCTCGCCGACAGGAGGAACAGGTCCGTCGGTTGGAAGAACAGCTGCGGGGCGGACAGGACGAACAGAGCCGCCGACAAGAGGAACAGGCCCAGGTGCTTATGAAGATTCAGAGTGCCAACCTCAAGTTGAACCCGAAGAAATGTTCACTATTCCAACGGCAAGTTAACTTTTTGGGGTTTGTAGTATCGGAAGAAGGTATCCGCACAGATCCAGAGAAAATCGCCGCTGTCAAGGATTGGCCGGTTCCAAAAGACAAGACGCAGGTTAGAGCATTTTTGGGTTTGTGCTCCTATTGCCGGCGATTCGTGAAGAACTTTGCAGATATAGCCAAACCTCTGCACAAGCTAACCGAGGAGAAGCGACATTTCTGCTGGGATGAAAGTTGCAATATCGCATTCCAGGAGCTCAAGGACCGTCTGTGCAAAACACCTATTTTGGGATACCCTGACGCAAGCAAAGAATTTATAGTTGACACAGACGCAAGTGATATAGGACTTGGCGGTGTGCTGTCTCAACGGAGTGGTGACCAAGAGGTCGTGATAGCGTACTTCAGCAAGTCGTTGTCAAAACCGGAAAGGAACTATTGTGTCACAAGACGCGAATTGCTCGCTGTGGTAAAGTCGTTGCAGCATTTTAGCAAATATCTTCTGGGACGAAAGTTTCACTTACGAATTGACCATGCTGCACTAAAATGGCTATTGCAGTTTAAAAACCCAGAAGGACAAGTTGCGAGGTGGATTGAACTACTGCAGGAATACGACTTTGAGATCGAACATCGTAACGGGAAATCTCATGGCAACGCAGATGCATTGTCAAGAAGACCTTGTCCTGAAGATTGCAAACATTGTACTAGGCAAGAGAGTAAGGAAGTGGTATCCGTGAGGATGCTCAGGGCAGACCACCTCAGCAACGAGTGGAAGGACAGCTTACTACATGCACAGCAGGAAGATCCGGACATCAAGCCGATTCTGGAATGGATAAGGGCCAGTGCTCCCAAGCCCAAGTGGAGTGACGTCTCAGCGATGAGTTCGACCACTAAAAGCTATCGGGCCCAGTGGGACAGCTTGCTGCTTCAGGATGGAGTTCTGTGTCGTAAATGGGAAAACGTTCGGGGAGACAGCTGTCATTTGCAAATGGTTGTCCCTAAAGCTAAAGTACCGGATGTTCTACAGCTGTACCATAATGATTGTTCAGTAGGCCATCTGGGAGTTAAACGAACTCTACTGAAGATCCGAGAACGGTTTTACTGGGTCCACTGTCGAAACGATGTCGAGGACTGGTGTCGCAAATGTACAAGTTGTGCGGCTGTAAAGGGACCTCAGACTCGTAGTAGAGGTGCATTGAAGTTGTACAATGTTGGTGCACCATGGGAGAGAATAGCCATTGACGTGGCGGGGCCGTTTCCGGAGAGTGAAAGCGGTAACAAGTATTTCATGGTTGTGATGGATTACTTCACTAAGTGGCCAGAAGTCTTCGCCAATCCAAATCAAGAAGCTTCAACAGTTGCAGATAAACTAGTTCATGAAGTCTTCTGTCGTTTTGGAGTACCTTTAGAGATTCACAGCGATCAAGGAAGGAATTTTGAGTCTCAAATATTCCAGGAAACTTGCCGAGTTATGGGTACTCATAAAACAAGAACGACTTCTTATCACCCGCAATCTGATGGAATGGTGGAACAATTTAATCAGACATTGGAGAGGTACCTAGCAAAAGTTGTAGACAATCGGCAACGAGATTGGGACAAGCACATACAACCGTTTTTGTTGTCATATCGAAGTTCTGTTCACGAAAGTACAGCAGTGACACCAGCTTTCGCAAACTTTGGAAGAGAATTACGGTTGCCTGCAGACCTGATCACTGGGATACCACCTGATGCCCCAAGCAGTATAACCGATTATGCATGTGACTTGCGGAACAAAATGAATGACATTTATGAGCACGTCAGACAATCGGGCCAGCAAATGTCTGAGAAAATGAAAACCCGGTATGACCGTAAAATGAACAATAAAGGGTTCAACGAAGGTTCATTAGTGTGGTTGCACAATCCAGTCTGCAGCAAAGGGAAATCTCCTAAGCTTCAAGCTAAATGGGACGGCCCGTACCGGATTGTAACCAGGATCAATAATGTGACCTACCGGATACAGAAAGGCGCAAGAGGAACTCCTAAGATCGTCCATGTGGATCGCTTGGCGCGTTATTATGGGACCAATAATGCTCGGGACGAGCATGTCTTAGGAGGGGGCAGTGTTGTGTGAATAAGTCAACTAGCGCCATCTAGTGTCAGGAACGAGAGCGAGGGGAGCTTTGCAGAGAATGACATCACAGATCTCTCAACCGACAGCGCCACCCGAAGAACTAAGTTTCTAGAAAATCTATACTCGAAATCTCGGTACGCAAGGTACCGAGATTTCGAGTATAGATGTATGCGTGTTTACTTGAACATTCCGGATATTTTGCTAATTTAAATAAATAGGTGGCGCAAGATGCGATCGGGCAGAGTTGAACTCGGCGACAAAGCGAAGCTTCGGAGCGGAATTAAGTGAATTAGTGTGTTTAATTATTAGTGTTTTTAACTTTAATTTGTATAAAGTAAATTAAAGTGTTAATTTAGGTAATTCTATCGGCAATTTTTATTGTCACGAACCTCAAGCTCGTAACAGTATTGTAATGTGAAGGAGACGATTTTTTTCCCAGTTTCTAGTTTGTTATTTAATGAATCAGCAATATAGCCTTCTGCAACTTTGTCCGACTTCCAAACTTCTAGTCTCTTTAAGGACGTCAAATTGGCTTCTGAATCTGCCAATAATGTAGCAGAGGTCCTCCTGAAGCTGTGCCCAGTATAATACTCAACATCAGGCAGGCCAAGAAACGTAGCTATTTCTTTTTGCATTTTTTCATTAATTTTGTTTATATTCATTAAATTTGTTTATCCCGATTGCTTAAGCTGTACATCCCTTTTTCATAATTTTGGAAAAAAACGGTCGGTTTTTGCTTTTTGGGACCGCTGATTCATATATTTTTGCACTATTCTAAAAAAATCTCCTTCAACAACAAAGCTTCTCGGTATCTTATTTTTTGTATACGGAATCATGATTAGTAGCATTTTTCCATGGGCTTCAATATCTTTTAAAGTAATATTGGCTAACTCCTCTCTGCGGCAAGCTCCAACAACGCCAAAAATCAGCACAACCTAGAAAAAAAGGGGATTTGATTAATTTTTTTTAAATAATATATTGACTGTATTTTGCGATTTCGTAAATTGAATACTAAAGAAAAATATAAGTATTTATTAATAAATTACCTTCGTGGCTAAATAACGATCACCGGGAGCTTCGTTCAAAAACCTATCCACTTCATTTGATGTTAATATTTTCAACTTTTTAGTTGTAAAACCTTCTGATTGTCGTTTTAAGAAAGCATTTAGTTTTGGGTATTCACTTAAATCCACGTTGTTCCTTATATCAGCATACTTTTTATCATCGAAAACCTTGACCATAACGCGGGTTTTAATTTTGCTGTGTTGAGTTCGGAGAAGTATGCCAACATAACATTTTCTGAAAAACTATTTGCTTTTTTCTCTTCTCTCCAAGCAATAAATTCGTCGTATATAAACATGTAGCGACTTTTTGACCTTTCCGGTAAAATGTTCTCCGAAGGATTTTTTGCAATTATACTAAGTTCCGGTGGTATTAATTCAAATAAAATATTGTCGAAATTACTCATTTTATGCAACAAAGAACTAAACTCGCAAAGAATATTTTTGGAAAATGGCGCCAATCGTAAAGGAATATAAGCAGATATTTTTTCTTCACCCTTTCTGGGTAGGCAAAGGTAACTATGCCCATACAGCCAAGTCTTCAGTAGAATTTTTTTATTGATATGAAATGAAAATGAAATTTAATGAGACGAAATGAAATAAAACCTTACCTAACTCATTGAATCAAATCATTAAATCTGATATTGAAACAAATTAGTAGCTTCTTTTTAGAAATATTTGCATACAACATCGTAAAAACTTCGTAGCTGGTTTTTTCTTTTTAATAGACATTATTTTGACAGTTGGGAAAGAGAACGCACGAGTTCGAAAAAGGTAAAGAAAAAGCTCAAGTATGTAATCCCGAACGCAATACGTCCCTGCAATACGCCACTTTTTGAGCAACTGTATTAAAAAATAAAAATGCGGTTGCCAACCCACGTGTTAAACATGGCAAATACTTATCGCGACCGTATGAATTGAGCACCCATTTCTAATATTTGAACAAGGATAATTTTAAGCAATAAATTCCATCCCTATTTAGCCGATTTTGTAGAATGGCTCATTTCGTTTATTCACCCTAAAATCCACCTATTTTATTTTTATTTGTATCCGAATTAAAAGAAGGATTTGATGCAGTTTCTGTCCCCATTCTTTAATATAGTTTTGAGGAAATAGGTATAAAGGGCTTATTTATCTTTAACGATCGCAAACAGGAAGTAAATTTTATTACAAAGTATATTACGCAAACTCCGAGCGTAGTCCTTTTCATAGCTGACCTGCAGTGAAGGAGCCCATCTCGGAACTGTAATATATGCCATGACTGGCAATACTCACTGCTAAAAATGTTTTCAAGGATTGACGTATAATCGTTATCTCCCGAACGTTGTCCAACCGAGTTAGATCCGTCGATTGACCTCTCGGTTGAAGTTGCATTTACCTAGGAGGACAAGTTGTCCTAAGATAACATACTGGCCAATAACTTCAAGAGTAGTGCTTCTAAGTAACCAAAGCCCATGTCATGACACAAGTGTGAATTAACTACAGTTCTTATGACTATCAGAAATTGTGAGGGTATTCATAAAAAGAACTACATGTTCTGATGCGTTAATTATTTCGCAGCAATTAATACTCATAATTAATATTAATATTATATTACGAGTGCTTCCAACACGGCTGTAACGAGATATCCGTAAACAACACAAAACGTGGATACAACACGGATATAGTCGTAACCACTGTTACTCAGGACTTGAAGAAGAAACTTGGCACTATTTTTCTTCCATGATTCTGAGTTAGCTTTCCTTTTTCGGGATGTTTTTTAAATGTGGGAGCAGCTATTCATGTCTAACAAGACTAGTTCCATTGCGACTAGTATTACCTATTGTGATCGCTGCTATGGTTTTACTCACTTGTTCACTGCTAAGTCCTGCTTTTTTGAGACAGTAGCTGAGCATCTTTGCTAGTAATAGGTGGCTGTGTGTAAATGTGAATACAGGATGATTGATTATCAACGTTGAACAGCCGTATATCAATACTGAGCGGCTTAGAACTCATACTGTATGGTAGAATGTTATGATCGCTGAATAACTGCAGTTCTACAACAGAAGGTCTAAGTTAGGGTGAAATATCAGTCTCATTTCACTGCGGGCCTGCACAATAGTACAATGGAATTAAAATGAAAGTTAAAAATGGCTTTTAAAAATTGTTATAGCTCCTCTACACGAACGGCCATCCTTGGCACAGCGAGATGGCCATGCGATGGTTGAAACGCATCTACACGATGGCGACGTTCAGTTGTGATCGAAACCTTTTACGAGTTGGACGTGAAAGAATTAGCCGCTGCGGCAATAAATTTTTACAACATGTTATTTTCATATTGCATTTTCTTAATGTGCACAAGAATAGAGTTATCAAAAAGAAATAGCGTAGAAAATGGTGGATGTTATCAATCTATCGCAAAAGAATTAAATATGTGCTAAGTCAATTCAGTTGTTTAAACAAAAATAATCAAATAATTATAATTAATTAAATAAATAATTGTTAATTAATTATTAAAAATAAATAAATAAAAAATAAATTATGTGTATGTTCTGATTTTAGTAGCTCTATGATTAAAATGTCATAACTTCATTATGTGGCCACATATTTGTCATTTTTAATTCGTTAATTAACAAACAAAGCACGAACGTCCACACCAGTCCACACTCAACCGTCGAGCGCGCACAACTGTGGAATGGGCCACGTGTAGATGCGTACCGCCATTGCTGGCCCACTACCTTTGATGTGCGGCGGAAAAACCGACACCGACGCCATCCCCAAGACCATCGCGCGTGCTATAAGCCATCTGACACAACTACGCCCTCCACACGTTGGCCCATCATAGTGGGCCATCACGATGGCCCATCGTGTAGAGGAGCTTTTACATGTGCCAATGAATTTGAACAAAAAATAATACAAAAATTGTCAACGTATTAAATACAAAAAGAAATATCCTTTTTATTAAAGTGTACAATAAGGGTAGGGACAGACTGGTCCCACTTACGCGATATAAGCGATTCAACGCTTCTCCTTTAGTGTACACATTTGACCTAAGTATAACGTACGTAACGTTTGGCGTCAGACATTTTATCACTTTTTAGCGGATGCGCGAGTACAAATTTATACCATGTTTACTGATTTTGAGAGTAAGTTTGAGAATGGTTTACTTAGTTTGATGTTCATAAATGAATATATACATGCCTATTACATCAACTGTGAAACTAAAGTGGAATGAATGGTTAGAAGACAAAACTGTGAGTACAATTTTGTGTTCTAACATCAGTCCAACAAGTTGAAAACTCAAAATCTGTATAAAAAGAAAATTCGGACTTAGTAATTTTTTAAGAATTTTAACTTGCGTAGTAATAAAAGTAGACTCGTAAAATTTTGCATGTCAAACTGAGTGCTAGACTCATAAAATGTAGCATATTATCATATGTGTAAAATATTAATTCAGAAGAAAAGTTTTGCTAAAAGTGAACCGTTCGCCCGAACATACGAAGTTTCGAACACTTTAACTTTTATTTTAGACTTAGAAAAAATTTCATTAATTTCACATTTGTAAGTTTTTTTTGTTTCAATTCAACTACTTTACATAGTGGCATAATTAATTAAAAATCGGCTTGATTCTAAGGCAGTTAGAATAGAAAGAAGATAAAAAGTAAGGGCAATAGAAAAGGCTCATGAAACTTTTAAAAAGTCTCCTAAAGACGTTAGTAAAGGGATCATACTTTCAAACTAGAATAGAAACGCTAGAAACTGAATAGAACATAGTTAATGATAAACATAGAAAATGAACTGTAGAAGCAATAGACTTTTTACTTGAAAATATAAGTAAATATTTTACACACGACATGCACAAAGTAATTGAAGAAAAATATATTAATTACGAGTCAGAATTAAAGGAATATTTAGTCTCAGTAAAACCAACGCCTAGTTCTTCAGCTATTTTTAACATTTCTCAAAATTATCCATTCTTAATTTTACTGGTGCATATTCGGAATGGATAACCTTTAGATATCTATATGTTTCATTCATCATCATCATCATTACAGCCCTTCACAAGTCCACTGCTGAACATAGGCCTCCCCCAAGTAATGCCACAAAGCACGGTCCTAAGCCACCTGCATCCATCGTCTTCCTGCATGTCTTACCAGGTCGTCACTTCATCTTGTGGGGGATTGCCCTACACTACGCCTACCGGTACAAGGCTGCCATTCGAGAACCTTTCTTCCCCATCGGTTATCGGTTCTTCGAGCTATATGGCCGGCCCATTGCTACTTCAGCTTACTAATCCGTTGGGCTATATAGGTCACTCTGGTGCTACTGCGGATATGCTCATTTCTGAGTTCATCACGCAGGGAAATTCCGAGCATAGCTCTCTCCATAGCTCGCTGAGCAACCTTGAGCGTCTCATACGGCCAGCAGTGAAGGACCACGTCTCAGATCCGTAAGTCATCACTGGCAACACACACTGGATATACAACTTAGTTTTTAGGTTTTGGGGTATACCTGACGAGATGTGTCATAATTTCCTGAACGCTGCCCAGCCGAGTTGAATCCGTCGATTGACCTCTTGGTTGAAGTTGGACTTATCTAGTCGGTCTATTTGTCCCAGGTAAACGAACTCGTCAACAACTTCGAGCATAGTGTTCCCAACAACTACCGGCATACGAGTAGGTGTGACATGGACATTAACCATGATCTTTGTTTTGTCCATGTTCATTTTAAGACCTATCCGTTGGGAGGCACTATTGAGGTCATTGAGCATAGTGCTTAAGTCCTCCAACGATTCTGCCATAAGGACTATATCGTAGGTGAGTGATGTACTCGCCATTGATGTTAATACCGTATCCTTTCCAGTTCAGTAGCTTGAAAACGTCTTCCAATGTAGTGGTGAGGAGTTTCGGGGATATAACGTCACCCTGTCTTACACCTCTATGCAGATGGATAGCTTTCGAACTCTGGTTCTGTACTCGGATAGCCATCGTAGCCCTACTGTACAAATACTTTAGTACTTCGATATACTGACAGCCAACTTGACACCACTGAAGGAACTGTAGCAATGCCCAAATTTCGACGAAATCAAAGGCTTTCTCATAGTCCGGATACGCCAGGCAAAGTAGCAGATTGCACTCTTAGGTCTTATGTACAATCTGCCGAAGGGTGTGTGTGTGTGTGTGGAAATCGGTCTGTAGTTCTTAAAGAGAACGTTGTCGCCTTTCTTAAGGTAAAGTAAAAGTAGTGCCACCATGGAGGACGGAATTGGAGAGCTTCTGAAGGACTTTAAGGACCGGTGTTGCGCCCGCCCTTAGAAGCTCCGTTGTAATTCCATCCTCGCCTGGAGCCCTGCTGTTTTTAAGGTGCTGGAGAACCATTCTAATCTCGCTCAGACTGACGTCTGGGATATCATCTGAATAGTGTCGGATAAGACTTGCTCTTGGATCGTTACTCACACTTGCGTTTGGTGCCAACGATGATATGTACAGCTGCCCATAAAACCTCTCAATCACACTCAAAATCTCTGGTGTCCCGAAAAAGATGCTGCCACACTCAGTCATGAGCGTTGACAGTTGGCTCTTTCTACCATACAGATCTCTGGCAAAGACTTTGGAGCCCTGGTTCCACTCGATCGCTTCTTCAATACGAGCAGTATTAAAGTTACGTAAGTCTCGCCGCATGCATTTGGAGATCCGTCTGTTCAGTTGCCTCTATGCCGTCAAATCTGTTGACGATTGCAGCCTCATCTCCAGTCTAACAACCATGAGATTAAGATTGTGATCGGAGAGTTTTTGTATTCCTCCGTGGCGGGTCTTGCAGAACTTAGCTCCGACCGCATGGACAGTTTCCACAAGCTTGTCATTCATATCGTCCACTGCATTGCAATCTTCTAGGCACTGAAAGCGGTTACGTAACTCGAGCTGAAAGGTTTCGGGTTTTTTTTTATGTTGTTTGTTTTGTTGTATTGTGTAGTGTATTGTGATGATAAACGAGCACACAGACTACCTGATGATAAGTAGTTGCTGCGGCCCATAGACATCTACATCTATCCTCGATTACGAATCAAAATGCAGATGCGTTGTCACCTGTGAGGACTAAGATAGAATGCCTCGTTTTCAGTAAAAAGGGTCTCCGGTTCTCTACACTCACCATTGAAACACAGCAGCGTTAAGCTACTATTTCACGCTGGTATTCCGTGGGAGCATGGTCCTTCCCCAATCGAGCCGACCCATTCGTGCTGCAACTAAACTACTAATATAACTGGCAGCATGGCATTCTGGATTAGACCACGAGGGGGATGAAGCTTTGACTTCATTAGACGAGACCTCTCCAACTTAACGTTTAGGTTCAGTGTGTCCATAACCATTCGGTGATCGCTGCCAGTTTTCACCCTTGCGATCACTGAGACATCACTAAACAGTTGGCGTCTGGTCGTTATAGTTAAGTCAATCTCATTTTTTGTCGAACCGTCGGGGCTCGACCAGGTCTACTTCCTGTGGGACCGCTTCTGGAAGAAAGAGTTCATTATAAAAAGTCCCTTTTTCTCCATGAAGTCGGCCCCTTGGGTTCCGTTGCCCTATCCCGAATTTCCTTACCTTCAGCTCACCGTTCTTTCTTGTGCCCGGTTTTGCGTTGAAGTCTCCCATTAACACCGTATAGTGAGTTTTGGAGGAATGCATGGCTCTATATATATCCTCATACATTTCTTCCACCTCCTCATCGAGATGTTCCGACGTTGGCGCCTAAACCTGTATGACCTTCAGCGAATACCGTACGGTGATTCTGAGTATAAGGTACGCAATCCTCGTCGATACACTCTTCTTCTTCCAATCTTTATAATATTGTTAACGACAGACTTTTGGGACAGATGGTAGCCCTCCCGATGATAGAACAAGTTGCCGGATTCGAGAATCACCGTGTTATATTTGTTCATTAGTTCATAATAATTCATCACTCGATAACCCTCAGAAAAAGTGCTGTTGCAAGCCGTAATTAATGCCAATAGCGCCATCTAGTGTCGTATAGCAGAGCGAGGAGAGCTTTCTAGAAAGTTTCATTCTAGAACTTTCCCACTAGCGCCATCTATTATCGAGTGGTGGAACAGGGAGAGAACTTTGTACACCTAGTCGGTCGGGACCGGTATGTTCTCGAGCATTCCGGATGTTTCAGTAGAAAAGGTTCTATATAAAGGCGTTAAGGACCGCCACCGAGGCAGTATTGATATGGTGACACAAGCAAAGACTTCAGGCGAAATAAAGTAAACAAAAGTGTTAAGTGTGATTAATTATTGGTGTGTTTTAAGTTAATTGGTGTCGGTAATTAAAGTGTCAATTTTGGTAATTCAATCAGCAGTTTTTACTGTCACGCACCCTAAGCTCGTAACAATTGGTGTCAGAAGTGGGACAAAATCGTGCCGATTTTACATAAGGAGGAAACGGAGGGTGTCTGTACCCGAAGTATCATGTTAAATACTCCAGAAAACAAAATTTAATACATGTAAATTACTTATTCATAATACTAAAATTAGGGAAGTAGAGACCATTGGGGATCTTGGCGTAATATATGATAAAAAATTAACTTTTGTACCCCATTTGGATAACATAATTATGAGAGCATCTAAAATGTTGGGTTTTGTCATAAGAAACTCAAGAAATATGCATTTCAGAACCAAAATATTTCTTTACAACAGTCTAGTTCGTAATATTTTAGAATATTGTAGTGTGGTCTGGAGGCCACACTATGCTACACATTCATTACGTATCGAACGTGTTCAAAAGCGGTTCCTCTGGCATCTAGCATTTTCTGTTGGTAAAACAAAAAAGCTACGGTCCTATAATAGTAAATTGCATCATTTTAATGTAGAAACCTTAGAAAGTCGCAGAAAGTATAATGATGCAGTTTTTGTACATAAAATATTTAATTCTACATTTAATTGCCCCAGTTTAATGGAACTTTTTAAGTTTCGTGTACCTTCGAGATTACCTCGCAGCTCTATTGCACCACTTAGTCCACCATTAAGAAGAACTGTCTTGGGAAAGAATTCTCCTTATGCCAGGTTCTGCAAAGTTATTAATAGATATAGCGATCTTCATTCACTTTGACTCACCCAAAACATTCTCTAAGTGTCTCCGTTAATGTATAAGTTAATAGCGTAAATTAAAATAGATTTCTTAGTTTTTTTTTTAAGTTTTTTTTTTAGTTTATGCAGCACTAATCTTACTAATAAATATGTATTTAATTTTAGTTGAGGAACAACTTATTGTTTTTTCGGTTTTTTTTTTATAAAGTTATATATGCATGCGGAGTTTACCTTTAAGTAATTGTTGCACTTGTGTTAATACTTTTAAGTAATTGTATTAATTTGATGTGTTAGTGTTATCAATTGTTGGTGAACCTAATAAAGAGAAAAAAAAAGTCTCACGAAACGCCAGTAGGTGACGGACCAGAGACGATTTGGTTGTGCAACGCCGCAGACGTCGGAGGCCCAGCCGCCGGCCATAGAGGCCGGCCCATCAGAAGCTCCTACATCTGCAGGATTTGGTGCTCTGACGATCATACTGCAGGAACAGGCCCGCCGACAGGAGGAACAGGCCTGCCGACAGGAAGAACAGGCCCGTCAGTTGGAAGAGTAGCTGCAGCGCGGACAATAAGTGAAGATCTCCTGGATGAGCATTCACGACCAATTTACTCCACTCCTGAGCGTTCAGGCTGCCCCGCGTGTTCTGGGGGGGGGGGGGCGAAATTCCGCTTGAGAAAACAAGATCATTGATCGGGTCAAGCTGATCAACAAGACTAAGGCGACGCCTGCCACGCTTTCCGCGAATTTCTGCAATATCATGGGACTTCAACCTAACCTAAAGGCTCTCCACTACCATCTCGAGACGATGCTCTTTCTGACCGAGATGCAGGTGTACTCTCGGCTGATGCTTTGTATCTCTCCTACCCGGGGTATAAACTGGAATACTCCTTTGTGCCTTGGGCTGGAGTGTGCATATACGTCAGAGAGGACATCTGTTCTCGACGCCTCGGCAGTCTTGAAGGTTCAGACCTGTCCATCCTTTGGCTACGCGTGGATAGCGACGACCATCCGCGCGTCTACGGGTGCCTCTATAGGTCTCATAGCGGTAATGCCTAAACAGACTGACTTTTCAACCACGTCCAAATGGCAAAAGAGTCGTAGCTACAGCAGATACCCTCCGCAGAGATCGTGATCCTCGGCTATTTTAACGCCCACAATGCCGAATGGCTTGGCTCACATTTTACCAATCATGCGGGGAGATCTGTTCATGATTTTGCCTTGGAATATGTTCTGACACCATTGGTTACGCGAGAGGACCATGCACCTTCCCTGTTGAACCTTCTGTCGACGCCCCTTTAGGCTCCTCGGACCATTGTCTCGTCCAAATTGTAGTGCCAGACACGCTGAAATTGCGGGTTCATTTTGCAGGTTGCCGCCGTGTTTGGCACTATAGGTCAGCCGATTGGGATAGGATGCGGTCTTTCTTTGTATCCTAACCTTGAGTTTGCTTCTCGCCGGACGATCCCTACGTTGTTGCTGATTCACAGAATCCGATCCGCCGATGTGGTATTTCAGGATATGGAACTTTTTATTCCTTCTTCTGTGTTGCTCATGGGAAGAAATCTCAGCCATGATTTGGTCGCTTTAAGCAGGAGTACTACCGAGCCTAGGCCTACACATCAACGTTACGGGATTTAAGCACCAGCGCTCTAAAAAAAATATAATTCCACCTCCAGGTCCTTCAAAAGGGTCATTGCCAAGGCAAAGTTTGAGCACATTAGCAGAATTGGTGAGAAACTAGTTCGCCTTCCTTCTGGAACCCGTGAATTCTGATCACTCGCCAAGGCTGTCCAGGCTAATTTCTGTCAGCCATCTCTTACGTATTTGTACAGGGAGGACGACTCACTGGCCTATGCCGCAAAGGAGAAAGCCGATCTGCTTGGCTCTTTCTTTGCGTCCAACTCGACTCTCGATGACGGGAGGAGTACGCCGCCGACCATACCGCGTGTTGAGTGCTCCATGCCGGAGGTGCGGTTCACACAGCGCGAGGTTTGCAAAGCACTTCTCCCCCTGCCTATTGCTAGTTAAAAGTTTTCTTAGTTAAAAGGGTCTCCGGTTCTCTACACTTACCATACGAAACAAAGCAATATTTAGCTGCTATTTTACGTTGGTACTCTGTGAGAGCATGGTTATTCCATGATCGAGCCAACCCATTTGTGCTACAACTATACTTCAAGTACTAAATAATAAACCTCATCTCATCAAAGAACGGTATGGTGTACTTGACAGACAGATAAATAGTTTACTGATGTCAATCTCCAACTTCAAGGCGATGGCTTAAAATTGAACCCAAGAACAGTAAATTCATCTGTCCCGGCTGTGTCAAATATCTATCATCAATAACCGTCGATTGCGGCCATTCAATTTCGCACCGTTATTGTTCTAGAATTACAGAAAGTTACTATTATACTTTGCCTTTAGCCCTAATCTATTCATATGATAAATCAGTAGAAAAGTGGTGGCTGTAATTCTAATATTTTCTGAAAAAAAAAACAAGTCTAGCGGACTAAATGAAAAGCACGAAAGCCAAATTAATTGCTTTTAGAATGCCTGTCTGTGAATACACATATAGTATTCACGATTCACGCAAAAACTACTCGATAGTTTTCCATGAAATCTTGTGAGTAAGTGGTTACCGGAGCAACTTTAGAATTTTTATTCGATTACGAAACTTCAAAAAAAAGGAGGGTTAAGTATTTTATTCTTTTAGATGTTAATTTTAATTTAAATCTTTATATGTTTTTTTAAATAATTAATATATTTATAAATAAAGCCTAAAAAGGACCGAAATTCGTTTTAACCGTTGAGTAATAATTTGAAATACGCTGACAATCTACATTTCAATTTTTCAAAACAGTGACATCTAACCTGAAATTCAAAAATGAGTAACATTTTGCCCAATCACTAATAAATAAAATAAATAACTTACATTTGTATGTTTAATTAATTAAACTCATAATTTGCAAATGCCAACGTTCATTTAAAAGTTCTTCCGTAATTCATTTTAGTAGGGATTAACAAATTTTACAGTAACTAATTACTGCTTAAATAAATAATAGTGACATCTATCGAAAATCATGAAACCTGAGTTTGTTTTTTTAGTTTAATTTCTAATCTATTAAAGGTTTTGTTCGTATTAATTTTTTTATCTATAAATACACAAATAAAAACCGCAACTTTGCAAACACTTATATAAATAGATTTTTAAATATCCTTATTGGTTAGATTTTAGTCTTAATAATATCATAAAATAATCGATCATTGCGTGAAATTGTGGCATTTTATTAAATCTACTTCTGTTTGTAGACTATATCATGATATAGCTTGACCAAATCAATGAATACAGATCGATTGGCGACATTAACTACTAAACATAACTATCTTTTCATATTGTTATATCGTAAAATAATTTAATTACCTACGGCTAGAAGCACCATATTTTGACAGAAGCAGAATTTTTAATAGTATAAAGCCTAATGTATGATGTATTATATAAATATTAGCGGCTTTGTTGTGTGATTGGGCTACCCCAGTTGCAGTTGCACCCAGTTGCTTGTTGTCGCTGAGTACAGTTTTGTTTTTCCTACTACTAACTGAACTAATAGAGTGTATAGTTTTGGTTTCCTTAGTTTTAATTTTCTAATAGCGCCATCTATAATAAACTAATAATAAGTAACTGATCAAAGTAAAGAGAATTCTATTAAATACTTATTCTTACAGCATCAAAAAATGTCAGACTTAGAATATCATTGCCATTTTCAGCAAAATGACTAACAAAACTGTACACATGACTTGTGATGAAAAGAGTCGTAATTAGTTATAATTACGTTATAATTAAATAATACGTTGGGTAATTGGTATCAGTATAGCAATATTTCGCCAACTTCTTTTTGTATCAAGTATGGTGTAAGTAATTGAAAATTAAGTGTACTGTGAGATTTTATTTCTAATGGATGAAATAGTTTGTGGTATATCGTTGAATTCTAATATATAAACTAGGTAGATGGTGCCTTCAACAGTGCTTAAGCTTCTTTTAAATTTTTATGTCTTTTATTTAAGCAAATACACGAGCCGTGTAGCTCGCCGTAAGAATACAAAGTACAGGAACAAAAGTGTTCGATTTCCGCTAGGACCAATGAAAGTGGTAAATAAATTTTATTTGCTCAGTGTGAAAGTGGTAAAGAATAATTTCGCGATGAAATGTTGATGTCTGAGTAGTTTAAAAACATCGTAAGTCGTAAGACGTATGTAAGCTGGTTCTTTACTTTTTTACTTTTAATAAAAGTTATAAAGCAGTTTGTCATATATTAAAATAGCTTTCACATTTTTGGGCATACCTACTTATTACGATTTTTATGTCAGTCCCGGTTTCATAGCCGACATGAGTAGATGAACTGGTTTTTGCGAAAATTACTATAAATTTCAAGAATGCAAATTTTAATTAAAATTTATTTTTAACTATGGGTAGAACTGCATTGATATAATCTCAAAAGTCATATGTCAAAGCCGGTAATCGAACCGATCCAAACGCAATTTTCGTAGTACGTAAACAATCCAAATTTGATCCTTATATTTTAATTGTAATTTGAAGTTTCAATTTACAACGTTCTCGGTGTTGAAGGATAATATCGCGAGGACATCTGCATATCCGAGAAGTTATAAAAATATTTCCGGAGTTATTTTTCGGTCTAAGTCGGTCGTTCCGTGTTGAAGTCAACTTAATCAAATTTTTTGTCCAAAATCTCGCAATGGCCGGTGCTCAATAGTGGAAGGTATGTAGGCTGCAACTTTTTACTTTTAAAATTTTAATTCAAAATAAATAAAATTGATGTATCTATTTGTAATGTCAAAATAACTTCTTATTAAATGCATATGAAGGTATATACGATACAGATAAAAAAAATTAAATTGTTGTTTTATTGTCTATCTGTTTCTTTTGGCTGTTCTGCGAACTGGCTGAATCGATTTTGGCACGACTTTCATGGATAGATAGCTGATGGTATAAGAAGTAACTAAGACTAAGTTTATTTTAGAAAAGGAATTATTTCCGCGCTAAAATATTAAAACCCGAGAAATCCAATCGTAATGAATTCCGTGCGGATGAGCCCAGCATAGGGCTATCCATTTCTGGTTCAAGGGTTTTCCCGTTGGTTGTCAAATAGGCCGGATATTTGCAGTAGTAGCCACGCTTGGTCTCTCCAACCAACTCTCCACTCCAACAAACTGTCTGGGTTGGCAACCGCAGTTTCTTATTACTTTACCTGATAACAATCAGGTACCCATCTGCTAGTTTAGTTTCCCGCTCTGGCCTCTTATGACGCCCACGAGGTGAAATGGGGAATTGGTTACTTTTTCGTCGCCTCTACATGTCTAATATATTTTTATTCCCGTTCATCATTTCGATAAGTTGGGTATTTGCCGTTGTAGCCACGTTTGGCAGGCGGGTTGCCAGCTGCACCTTTTTCTTATTTTAGGCTGTATTCAGAAAGACGACTTTCTTTATATTTCTATTCCCGTTCAATAATAAAGTTTCTGATACACGTTTATCGTGAATAAACTACATTCATGAAATTTTAAAGTCAACTCAAAGATATAAAAGGCTGGCATCTTTTTTATGGTACCAATCAATATTCAACAGGGCCAATGGTCAAATATCACAATTATACACTATGCCGTGTATTAATAAAAAAACATGAAATTTAATTATGTCAAAATTATGTCGATTTTAACTACGAATAAATATAAATAAAGTATTATTAACATTTATATCGCGTCATAAATGCGTTATAAATGTAAATAACCCATACTTGATATAAAAAGGTGTTGCTCGTCTGATGTTAATGCAATTCTCATAAACACACTAATCTGTTTCTGTAGCATACTATATAGCCAAATTTCAATCATTTACGTCCAATATAATCACAGATACCGAGGTATCTGTACAAGTGATCCAATTTTGCCAATTTCGGCATGGAGTAGTTTCAATGATGTTTCTAAATTGAAGCCCACGCAAGCGAAGCCGCAAGTAAAAAGCTAATGTTATAATAATACGTACATTTAGTTGAGAAGAACTTTTAATTTTATTTTAGTGTATAAACTATAACATTATATGCATGTAATTAAAGAAAACACGACAAAAATAGCGTTGCAGCTTTTGTATTCAAACTACCGATACTCGTAAACAAAAGAAATATCGGCAGACGGGAAAACTTCGCAAATTTATCAGCAGTATCATTCAAGAACAACGACTTGCTTGTTTACTGTTAAAACTTCCACAGTAATTTCAAGGAACGATTTTTAACGTGTTCACCAGACCGGGTTTTGAATGCTTTTTCAAATATCAACACCGCAGGATCATCCCAGTTAAAAGAAGATCTAATAGAAATGACGACAAATGAAGAATAAAAATTAAATTTAAGAATGGCAACCAAGAATTGTGGCTGCTGAAGCTTATTTCACAACTGTAGTCAGAATTATGGTCGATTGCTTAACGACTTGATAGCATTCCTAACGTCCTATTTAACTGGACGTGTATTTAGTAATGTAGCAACGTTGGTAACTTAAAGGCTCCATGTTACTGAGCGCTGTGACTTACGGTTTGTTTAAGTAAAATCGAGCCTGATATTAACAAAAGCCCTAAAATGCGTCAAATTCAACCTTCTCATTGGATAAGTTCGAGATTCCATGTGTTTTGAATATGTAAATAGAAATAATGAATAAGAACTTCTCAATATAATTAAGTGTGC
The DNA here is from genome assembly GCA_036936625.1 of Parnassius smintheus behrii. NCBI lineage: Eukaryota > Metazoa > Arthropoda > Insecta > Lepidoptera > Papilionidae > Parnassius > Parnassius smintheus. The sequence continues at coordinate 40,690,440 of JAUPFT010000008.1, read as the reverse complement.
GTTTTATTTGTTACTGTTGAAATATTGTTCATCAAACTCAGAAATAGGAAAAAGTTCATATCCTATCTTACGACTATAAATCATTACACGTCTAAGTCCACGTAAGTAAGTAAGTACACGTCTAAATATAATAGTAGCAATAGTTGTTATACGCTAAGAATAGAAAATTTACCCTTACCTTTACAGCGTACATGCTATTAGCCAAGTTCAATAATGGAGGAGAAAAAGTCTTTCAGTGTTGCCACAGGATTAATGATGTATTATATTGCTATAAATAAATACATCTTTCCTTATTAAGTTATTAATAGATATTACTAACTATTCTATTTTATCTTATATATTTTTATTTATGTTAAATAAAGCTATTTTTTACAATTATATTTTTATGGGTATTAAATCATTATAACGAATTAACTTAAACACTTATGTGTTTAATGTATTGAACAATAGTTGTTTCAGATTCAAGGCAGATGTTATGTTAAAGAAATTGGGAGGCTCTAGAAAAAATGTGCGCGAAGTGGGTGCTGGGAAAAATATGGTTAAGAACTTATGGTATAGACTAACAGCATAATTATGAATTACCATTTTTAACATATTCATGCCTTTTTGACATAGGTATTTTGACTTCCTACTATGAAGTGAAAAGTCCCATTCACTTTGTATCTTGCATTTGCTCTTCTTTCTATATAGCGGCTACGTTACTGCGCAGTGAGAAAACTGCACATTCCATGTTTAAAATAAACACGTCTGATACGCCGGTTTGCGACAATGCGCAAAATAATGATAAAGTGCAAGTTTTGCGTAACTGTTACCTAATTGAGCGTAAAACTCACTACCGGCTGCAGCTGTCTGTCACGCAGCCAATTATACGTAGCCCTGTCTTGACTCAGTGATGCTAAAGTTATGTTTGTAGACGCACTTGGCAATATTACCACTATTATTGTTTACAGAGAGGCTTTTAAGTTAAAGTTACAGCCTATTTACGACTTCCTTCTTTTCCCACTGCTGGGCACTGGACATTTCTTATTTCTGATAGGCTTTTTGGGAGCAAGAAAATGTCCTTCGCGCTGCCCCAATGCGTGTTGGCAAACTTCACATGTTTTCGAAAATTTTTTTTTTATTTCTCAGGCATGCAGGTTTCCTCACAATGTTTTTCTTCACCGCCGAGCATATGGTAAATCAGCACTTAAAATTTGCAATTAACAATTTCATTGGTGTGAAATTTACAGCGAGCGCTCAGCTTCTGAGCTACCCCGGATCTTTGAATACTAAAATTTATCTTCTTTTTCTTCACTTTATTTTTTATTTTTATTAATTTTTATTCGCTATTAATGAGTTTGTGCCTAATTGAAGCACCGCCATTGAGCGTACCGGGAACTTAAATTGACATAATATGCCAAATTCTGTGAATCTGTTGTGTTTGTTAAAATCGTCTCTCTGTATTTTCAAATTTAAAACGAAAAATTGAAAGTATTTTCAATAGTCCGGTTATGTTTTATTTTATTTATGAAATAGGAATTATTTTTGATAATAACGAGAACGTGCGTAATTTGTAAAACTCGTCATTAAAAGGAAAGTGGGATAACATTCCAAACGTAAGTAAATTAACAGCTATTATTTTAAAAAAAATGATCATTTAGGTAATGAATACAAAATATCGTAATTATCAACAGATTTGGCTTTATATTACTGACTTTTGGTAAACAATAAAATTAAATAGGGTTGTCGAGTTCCTAGTCTATAATACTTATCAACGTTCTTTTCTACCCACACCACACCTTGTGTGTGCAACAACCAAAGTTGCCGAGAACAGATAATAATCAAACGTCTATTAATTAACAGGTTTCCTACTAACCATAAGCGAAAATGTTGGCTAAAAAGGATAAAACTTGTGAATGTGGATAAAATGATTATCTTTGTTCAAAATATTTCGCAGACGACTGAACATCTGAGCTTATTAAACATGAGACACGCACCACTTAGAAAAAGTGCAGTATACCTACAATATTTTTGGTAGTATCACTAGCAGTAAGTATAAAAGTATGAAATTATTTCTTCACTTCTTATTTTTCCCCAAACTCAAAGGCCATAAAAAAGTGTAGAAAGGTCGCTTGGTAATGAAGTTGTACTCAGCGCATTGTTACCGCAGAAGAAATAATGTGGAAATATCATTTTAAATTGGAAAGAGTTATATTGATTAGTTACGAATAGAATAAAACATTCATATAATCTTCGCGCATGTGCAAGCAATAAGGTGACAAAGTTTTACCGTAATCTGATGAACGATACGGCACGGCAGCGCATAAAATACGAAAAAAATAAATAATAATTGGAATATACGTTATTTAAGCAGTTGATTTAGTTTAAACAATACTAAAATTGAATGAACGGTTGACAATCAATTCTTTGCATAATTTTGTTTATTTTTTCATTTTGAATAGTTACATGTTCTAGTTGAATGTTTTCTAGTATTAATTGAATATTTAAGCCTCGCGAATGAACCAACATACCAAGAACAAAATCCGTTCTGTAGTTACGAATAAAAACATAGATAGACTAACGCAGCGTCGATCTTGGTTTTATATGAGGTATAAATCTTGCGTCTAAGACCAAGGTTTGAATTCATATATGTATATTATATTAATATGATACGCAAATAGAATGGACGTTACAGGTAGGCCTTTTTTTACATGGGGAAATGCCTACGCATACCCGCCTCGCGGGGGCAAGGACGGGTTATGTCGGACTCGCACCGACTAAAACCCCATGGTGTTCCACCTTTGTCGCTTATTGGCAGGGCCACGGGAACACTTTCGCACACATCCGCAGCCCCACCAGCGCCTGCCGCCCTATGGCAGCACCTCCTCGGGAGCGGAATACTCCTCCCCGTTCTCCTTCACAGGTAAGGCGCACCAAAACACATGGCGCGCCTTCCTTCTCGGCCTCTAATCACATATGCGCAACGGACGCCCCGCGTCCAATGCAAGAAGGCCATGGAGCCAGGAAAAACAAGCACTTAGAAGTACTAGCCTTCCCGACCCCAGCGGCGGATCTGGTCTATGGCTCTGCCACCAACCAAGATTCGGCTGCGGAGGGTAGGGAGAGCTGCGCCTCGCAATACCGACAATCCTCTCCCCCCGCAGCCCCACCACCACCGCATTAACGGTGCGGCCCCGTTTGAGTCGCGGAGGATAGGGCGAGTGGCGCATCGCCATACCAACACTCCTCTTCCTCCGCGACTCCACCTCGGCTGCAGCGGTAGGTGGGGAGGACACACCTCTCACTGCAGTCCACCAACACACATCCGAAGTGGGCTTCCCAAGCCCACTCGGAGTGGCCACCTCGGGCCGGCCCTCCACCTCGGACCAGCCATATGGGTTCCTCTTTGTTTCGCCGTGGGTGACCAAGCCACGGCTTCTAAGCCCCCCCGCTACGACAAGGCGGGAACCCGTTCGGGGGGGGGGGGGTTTACAGGTAGGCCTGGGTATAGAATTTTTATCGATATATTAAAATATATCAATACAAAAAATTCTATATTGTCACACTGTCTTATCTTTATTATTAGTTCGTTGGTCACTCACTTCTGGTGTCAGCGCCAAAATGGGGAAAATCAAATTACCTCATTATGTCATGGTATGTAGAATGTCCATAAAATATAGACGCCAGAGGTTTTTCATAATTTATTACACAAAAATTCTTCTCATTGATTCTTTATTGACATGACAAGCCGCGCTGCGCTAATGACGTCGCGGGCACAGGTAGTGCACAAAATTTTTAACCGATTTCTAAAACGTATAAGAACTACAACTAACATAATAGCTTTAGAAGTCGTGTCTTTAATGCTTCTGTACACTTACTTGCCTTAGACTTGCCTTAAACTATTATGTGAAATCATTATATTCTTTTAGGTTCTTTGAACTTAGCTTTGTTTGTAAATAGTCTAATTTTGTTATAATTAGATGTTAAAGTAAACAAATTATTACCAAGATATAGCATTTTAGGCTTACACGTGATCCAGTAGTTTATAACGTATTAGTTTTTCAAAACTCATCACTTAATCCTACCGTATACTTCATTCAGCAAACATAATTATCACCAACCTTTTACGTTATTAAACAAACAACGAACAATTTAGTAGATATTAGTCCATTACCGTAATACCTCTGGTATAATGAACACCTTAGTGTTGAAAGTATAGAATCACGAGAAAATTCTGATGTTGTATTTTTAATCAAGTAATTCCATGAGTAATATTACTGAAGCTAATAATGAGTTTGATATGCATGCTTGGGCACAATTTCTAACTAAATCTAGAGAAGTGGAACCTCCGTGGTCAGATACAGTATTTATCAGTTTTGTATACATAATAACAATAGCGGGTCTTATAGAAAATGTGCTTACGTGTACAGTTATATATTATGATAAAACGATGCATACATCGACAAATTATTATTTGTTTAACCTCGCAGTGTCGGATCTTATAGTTATTTTCACCGTATTGCTGGGAGCACCTGACTCCTTCGAATATGGTCAATGGACATGCAAAGTATACGTTTTCTTTATACTTGTGTTATGGAACAATAGTGTTTTGACTATAACAGTACTATCAATCGAACGATACATGGCGATATGGTATCCTCTGTAGTTTCAGTCGACGCCCATGTGGCGAAGAGTTTTAAAGATTATCACTGGTATTTGGATAATGGCGATACTAGAGACGATTCCAGAATTGTGGACTGTGGACTTGGTGAAATTGAATCGATTTTCAATATGCTTTACGGTTCCGACATCGACGGCACGGGTGATAAATGGTTTTTTGAGTATAATGACTTTCATGATTCCGTTGGCAATTATGACATTTGTGTATATTATGATAGCATTAAAAGTGAACATTACTGAAGAATGTTATACCAGTAATAAGACATTTAATCATCATGACTACAGAAAAAAAAATAAACAAACTTGTTAGTAAGTATTACTTTAAAGTCTGACGCGATACGAAAGAACTTCTATTTGTAATATATTATAAAATTTTATTTTATGTTCAGTAGTGTTAACGCTGTCGTACCTGTTGTGCTGGATGCCTTTTTTTATGATGCGTGTATTAATCTTCGCTCTTGAAAATTATCAACTAATGGCATTAGAAAAGGTAAGTACGCAAGCATTAGAATAGCTAGTATATATATATATATATATACATATATATATATATATATATATATATATATATATATATATATATATATATATATATAATATATCCATATATATATATAATTAAGGTAGTCAATATTATGTAATCTGGAATAGAATCCTAACTAATGGTGGCAATAAATGCAAATTCTCTAGCAGTATTATGGGCCAATTAATATTAAACTGGCTTGTTGATCTAGTTATATGATGTTATAAGCGCGTCTGCTGATCATGAGGCGAAAATGTACCGTTAGGATCCCAGGCTTGGGCAAAATCAGTAATTGCGTTTCCTATCAAAATATTATCAGCAGCCCAGAGTCAAGATGTTGACGGTGTTACATCCTTAGGCCTTGGAAATCACGTATAGACGTTAATCTTGCGCCCGACCTCTCACTGCTAGGGTCGGAATGCTGCGCCATCGGATTATAAAAGTAAGGAAATAGATAATTAATGTGGAGGAAAAGATAATTAATGTAAAAAAAGTAAAGTAACAGCCTATATAAGTCCTACTGCTGGGCACAGGCCTTCCCTCATTTCTGAGAGGGTTTCAGGGCATGAAATGTCTGCCGCGCTGCCCCAATGCATGTTTTGGGAACTACACATGTCTTCGTAATATTTATTTTTCTTATTCCTCAGACATGCAGGTTTCCTCACGATGTTTTCCTTCACCGCCGAGCACGTGGTAAATCGGCACTTAAAATTGCAATTAAACAATTTCATTGGTGCCGGCGGGGATCGGACCCGGGTTACTCGCGTCCTGTTATATTTACAGTGAGCGTTAACCATCTGAGCTACCACGGCTCTAATTAATGTAAAGTAATACGTATTCGTCCACTGTAATCCTCTCCTACGGTGATGGTTATTCACCGTTGTGCTGGTACTGGTACGAAAGTTAATAGAACCCGAAATTTACAGGATGTGAGGTATTTAAACTTAGTTTTTATGAGGATAACGCGTCACTTAGAAAAAATGCAATAACGAAAGATACATTTCTTAATTTTATTAATGTCTAGAACAGGTAAATGAAATTGTATACTTGGGGAGTGCTTTCAGCCGGGATGGAAGATGTGATTTAGATGTGGATAGGCGTGTCGCTGCCGGAAACAAAGTCAATGGTGCCCTGAATGCATTAGTCAAAAGGCAAGGCGTGGTGAAGAGTGCACGCCTTGCAATACATAACGCAGTGCTGGTACCGACTTTGTTATATGGCAGCGAAACCTGGGTATGCCAGAAGAAGCATAAAAGCAAGTTGAATGCAGTGGAGATGCGATCTCTTCGTAAAATGTGTGGCGTTACCATAGCCGACCGAAAGCGAAACGAAGAGATTTGCAATATGGCAGGATTGAAAGATGACCTTATCACAAAAATTGATAGGGGCGTACTCCAATGGTTTGGGCACGTTGAACGAATGAGTGAAGACCGAATGGTGAAGAAAATATATAGAGCGAAAGTAAATATTAAAAGGTGTCGAGGTAGACCGAGACTAACTTTCGAAGACCATGTGAGCAAATTGCTCGAAGAGGGGAGGGTCAAGAGTACTCGGATACCTAGACGTGCATGTATGAAGAAGTTAATGAACCTGAAAGAAGCGAAAGAGGTATGTAAGGATCGTGACACTTGGCGATCTGTTCTCTCTGGCTACCCCGTTAGGGATTGTGCGTGACGATAAGTAAGTAGTAAGTAGTATTTCTTGATTTGAAGTTATTCGGTGGATGCAACTTATGGAGGTTACAGAGGTCACTGCTGTCTATGAAGAACCATGTATATGACAAAACCGCCACGCGTGGCATATATAACGTCATTTTTACCGTTGCTACGACGATAGTGTCAATATTGGTATCTTTATGTTATCACATACGAGTACTTACTCGTGCACTGTAATCGTCTCCTGTGGTGATGGTTATACACAGTTGAGAGTGGCCATCGTAACCGCAATTAGATCTGGAGAACATAATTTATTATTATTTATTCAGGGATTTTGAAAGGCTGTAATGAATGAATGAATAAAATTATTTCATATCGAATCCCGCTTTTTGAATGATACGATAAAAAAAATTAAAGATCATCTTGTTATGTTTTGTAATATAAAATAAATGCATTTATCAATCAAAAGTTACTTAGTGTTATTGATAATCATATCGTGTTTTAAATCTGGATTTGTCATAAATTCAAATATCGTCTATAGCGAAATTGCGGCCGTAAATTATACAGGTGAGGGTCAGATGAGGGTCATTTCAGATTAGGGTCAGCTAAATCATAAAGTTAATTCAATTATCATTTTCCATTTTATTTTTGTAGAAAGTATTGTCAATATATTACACGAAATTGCATAAGTGACTTTTTGCTATGCATAATTTTGAAGTAAACCTTTTTCTATTTCAGTGGTGGAGTTTAGGACAAAGAGTGATCTTCATAAACAGCTACTTTAGTGTTGTATTGAATCCAATAATTTTTAGTCTCATTTCTACAAAGTTTAGAGAGTCTCTGAAGGTAAATATATATTCTAATTTACGTTCCGTGACACGTTAAAAAGCCAGCTTAATAATGAAGAAATCAGCATTCAATAAGAATGTCATATGTATCAAAAAGTTCTTGTATGTTTCAGAGTAAATTAACCACCTTACTATTTCCCGCGGCTTTGCTTGTGTAGACTTCTGTTTAAAAACATAATTCATTGGATTAGGTGCAAAATCCTGTGGAATCTTTAAAATATTTTTGTTTAATTTTACTATATATTTTTTCGCGAAAATGCTTCGGAATTCCAGTTGTTAGCCGTAAATGAGTCATATAGTCTCCAAAAGAATCGATTATGGCTAATGATATTTTATTCTCAAAAGAAATATACATTTCACTTAATGAGAAGTTACAATATTCAAGTTATAAATGGGTTATGAGCATACAGATTGCAAAAAAATATAAATGTTAACATTAAAAAGGAAGGAAAGAGTTTCGTAACAAACAACTTCTTACTAGTTTAGGCATACAACTTAATATAAACTTGAAGAATCGATTAAGTTCGACTAAAAATCAAAATATGTTTCAAATATAAATAATTTGATAGACCAATGAAAATTAAGTTTTTATTAAATTTTATTTTTCCATTTTACAAAATAGTTAGGAATTACTTATGAACTTACGGTTTAATTTGACAGTGATATTAGATCCAAACCCTTTGCTCTTATGCTAACTACGAGTATTATACATTAAAGACCTTTTCTAAAATTCTAAAGTTTGTAAATAAGGTATAAAGTTATATAACAAATAGGAAAACTATGTCAATTACATGTGAATTTACAAGACGCAGTGGAACAGCGCAGCTGTCAGAAATGAGAAAAGGTCTGTACTCAGCTATGAGACGTATAAAAGTTGTTACTTTATTTTACTTTTCTAAAAGGTCTTATCCAAATTTAATTTACTTTATTTCTAAGGCGTATCCTTAAATTTAACAGTATCAATGAATTCTCATTTTGTCCAACTTGTTGAGAGATCATTTTTAAACATGGATGGCAGGTGGCAGAGTCCATCGGAGGTGGTACATGGTAGCATTCCCTTCAATATTTCTACCATCACGCAACTGTTCTGTGTTCTGGTATGAAAATTAATAGAACCACACAATTTACAGGATTTGAGATATATAATGTTAGTTTTATTAGGATAATGCGTAATTTAGTAAAAACAATAAAAAAGGTACACTTCTTGATTTGAAGTTATTCGATGGATGCCACTGAAGGGGGTTAGAGAGGCCACTGCTGTCTATGACGAACCATGTAAATATATGCCAAAACCGTGGCACTTATTATTTTTATTTTACAATGCTATGACGATGGTTTCGATATTGGTGTTTTTATGTTTATCACATACACCATATAGTGATACTACCATCGTAGCGGACTCAAGGCTTTTTGACGTTTCACTTATTCGCCTCTTACGACTCCCACATGATAAAATAGAGTGGTAGATTCTCCTGGGCCGCCATTGCATGGCAAATATTAATGATATGTACATACATACGTCCAATTATCCGGGTGCATCACGCTCGGGTAAAATTAGAATTTGGAAGAGAAGTTTGTAAAACAACCATTCACCTTTTTAATAAAAATACTGTTTTCAGAGACTGTGGGTAACAAATATCAAGAAACGCGAATTGTTTATTGCTAAGGTTTGAAAGCAATGATGTTCTTGCCATTTTTGAGGCGGATGCTCTATATATAATGGCAACAAAACTCTTATAATATATAGATATATAAAGCGACGCTTCTTCATAAATAAAGACAATAAGGATCAAAGTTGTCTAGAAATATTAACCAGAGAAATAATATTGGCTTACTTTTATTTTCCCTTTTTCCTTGTTTCCAATTAAGTTGTTGGTGTTTGCGCTGGAATTAATGCAAGATATCGATAAGATAAATCGACGTCACGGTTTCCGAAATCTTAATAATTATGTAAAATCTTGTGAATTTATTCCGCATATGAAAATTGGATTGGGAGAAAATGACAACATCTTTATTAGTCTGTTAAAGTCTACTTCGGCATATGGGCTTCTCCCGTTGTGGGCAAGATCCTATAAGCATCACGTTTGGCAGGCAGATTAACGTTGCTATCCGTTGCTGGTTTGGTTATTTGAATTCTGGCATAATTTTATTTATAGAATAAGAGTGACAAACGAGCATAAAGCTCAACTGATAATAAGTGGATGCTGTGGCCTATAGCTTCTACATTTGGCTTTGATTAAAAATCAAAATGCAGATGCGTTGTCACCCTTTTTATTTGTCTGAAGACTAAAATGGAATTCCTCGTTTCCAGCAAAAGGTGTTTCTGATTCTCTACACTAACTACAGGATACATAGCAGTATTACACACAGTATACTATAGTCTATGGCACGGCGGGTAGTGCATTCATGTTGTGTTCATTTGGGCTTATAAAATAATTACCCCATTTTAATCCCCTATGTTATCCTAAATTACCCTCTTTGAGGTGGAATTTCCAAAAATCCTAAAACAGATATTTCTTAGTTTTCAACCTAAATCCCAAATTCAAGTTTTTATCGATCCACCTGTTAAACTTAAGAATTGAAATATATATTAGACCTTGAAAACTTTTAAAATATGCTTAATCCATAATTATCCTAATTACCATTTGTGGGTTATCGACATCATCTTGCACCTCAAAAACAATTTTTCCATGTAAATTTTGTATAAATTTAAATTTATACAAAATTTAACATAGCATTTTTAACAATTTATGGTAAGATTTACAAAACTTATTATTTATATATACGTTTTCTCCCCAAAGGTAAAATTAACACTTAAAACGTGGTGCAAAGTTTGTATGGAATACATTGTATTCAATCCAAAAAGTATTCGTACTAATTTTATAATTTAATAACTTTTACCATTTAATAAATTTTCTCCACATGAATATGAAGTCATCCCGTAAAGTAAAAAATGTCGTGCATACTGTAACAACCAATTCCATGTACTAAAGGCTTGAATTTTCCAAAATCCTTTCTTAGTGGATGGCTACGTAACAAAAGGAAACAGCTGTTCCGATTATTCGCTTCTCTGTACAGACAGCGGTTTAGACTACGCGTCTAAATAATATTTAATGCGTTTAAATAATATTTGGAAGCATATTCTAAATCTTCCTGTCTAACCTTTAATTATTTTTCATCAACATCATTACGGTCCTTCACAAGTCCACTGGTCAACATAGGCCTCCCAGTTATGCTGTGTTTCGTATGGTGAGTGAAGATATCTGGAGACCCTTTTTTATTGGAAACGAGACATTCCATTTTAGTCCTCAGAGGCGACTATGCGTCTGCGTTTTGATTCTCAATTGAGGATAAATATAGATGTCTATGGGACACAGCATTCACTTAAAATCTGGTGGACTGAGTGCTCGTTTGTCACCTTTATTCTATAAAAAAAAATATCAATCCATCCATCATTTTATCTCATTTTATTTATGATTTGAGGTTTATTTATTTATTTATTTATTTATTCTTTTTTGTACACCACAATACAGAAACATCAATATAGTTAAAACTAATTAAAGTATGTACAATAGGCGGTCTTATCACTGAAAGTGATTCCTTCCAGACAACCTTTGCGTAGAGGAATGTTGCAAATAAAAGTTACAAATAGAGGGGGGCATACAAAATAATAATAATAATAAAAAATACAATAATACATACAACTAAAAATAAGTGAAAGTTATATATAAAATATCATATAATAGATTAAATGGAAAGAGTACGAGAAAGGTAAAGTAATTTATCTAATAGCGTTCTAAATAATACGATTTAACGAGAATTTTGAAAGAGTGAAGAGATTTAGCTCGACGAATATAGAGAGGTAAGGAGTTCCACAATCGCATAGCGGTTACGGTGAAGGATTTCTTGAAAAAGGAAGAAGAGTGCAAAGGTGCAGAGAGAGAAAAATTGACGGAGGAACGAAGGAACTGATTATGGGTAAGAGAAAGATACTGGAAACGGTTTTTTAAATAAAGAGGAGTAGAAGGATTAAACAGCACACTATACAACGCAGAGAGAATGTGAGTATTCCTGCGAGGTTTGAGGGAGAAGTTCGCATATTTCCCGTTATATTATATATTTGTATTTATTTTATTTTTGTATTATTATATTATAATAAGATCGGTCTTGTAATTAAAATAAATTACTGGTATAAGCCCGAGAGTGAGGAGCTGTTTCAAGGAACGCTTGCCGTCTAGCGCATTTATGTAAAGGCCTTTATCCAGCAGTTCACTTAATAAAAAGGTTGACAATGGAAAATTTAAAGAATAGTGGATAATAAAAAGACATTTTTATCAGGTCTCTGTCTCATGAGATTCATCGCCAGCTTGACCGCATGGCTCTACCATTGAACCTACCAATTTGCTCCTACAAATTGCTCTACCAAAAACGTATTAACGTATTAACAATTAAAATATTAATACTTTTAATAACGTATTAAAATATTTATTAATTAACGTATTAAATTTAATACGTTGTTAAACGTATTAAATTTTACAAATTAAGTCCACCCTTTGTATTATTTAGTCTAAGTTAAAAATATTTAATTGTGCAGTGTGATTGCGTCCACATCGTATTTTCGTCCCGTCATTGCCATCTGTTGTCATATAACTTCCTGTAGAATCTTCTAGTTTTCGTCAGACGTAAAATTATGGAGTGTACAAGTAAGGAGTACCAACTCCCATAGTAGAACAGTTGAAAAAGTGGCAATCTGTAAGCAATAAATAACAGTTCAAAAACTATCAAAAACTCTCCACAACAGCGCTGGAGTAGCTACTGGGATGAAATGAACTTAGCGGTTGTCGACGGTTTAAGTGTGGTGATAAACTGTTCAGTAGCTCTAAAATCTAAAATAATTTTATTTACTAAATATAACCTCGAAAAAGTCGTCTATCCCACTAATATTTTTCGGTGCGTTCTTTAAAATTTACCCCGTAGTTATAGTGGCGCCACCCTTATTTAATGGTTTATATGGACACTCCATACGTAAAAGGAACAGACCGAAGATGCAGCAAGATTAGCAGCATTAAAATGTGCGTCCGAGCGTGACGATTGAGGTAATTCTTCCACAAGCGGGTGAGACTAAACATGACGTCCAGCTGTTGACTTTTAGGAGATAGTGAAGTATAAAGATAAAAGACAAGACGATAAATGAAAAATAATTTCCACGAGGTCGTTGATTTAGTTCTTGCATTCAAATGTTAATATAATCAAAGAAAAAACATTTTCCAGTGGTGAAATATTGGCCAGAGAGTATTGCTCTCTCATAATTTGTTCAGTATAGTACTCAATCATACACTGTTCAGTTTGATGCCTACTAAATTTCGGGAATATTTCAAGGTAATATATAGTGGTACCTTAATTTGTACGTCACGTATCAAAACAAATTATTTCTTGATATCTCAAATACTTTTGTTAACAATATTTTTAACAAAACTAAACGTTGCGTTATTCCCACACTAGAAGTATACTCCCGGAGGCGGTTTACAAATATAAATTACATGAGGACAAACATCTAGATCCGGAACAATTATTTATAGGCCATACAAATACCTATTCCGTGCGGGATTCGAACCCACGGCCCTCAGAACATAAACTCATTGCTAAGCCACTGCAACACAGAGCTGTCAAGTTATTAGACATTTAGTTATAAATTATAAATTCTTGAATGTATCTATATTATATATGTGGCGTATGTGAATTCGAAACCCAGTTGCAGCTAATTACAAAACATTAAACACGTAACATTTTGAGGGCCTCGGGACCTAAAACTACAAAAATGTATTTTTATTATACACTATTCGTTACCTTTTCCATTGTCAACCTACTTATTAAGTAAACTGCTGGACAAAGGCCATTTCATAAAAGAAACGGCTCCTCAGTCCTCACTCCTTAGTCTTATACTAGTAATTTATTTTGGTTACAATAAAGATTTCATTATAATATAATAATACAAAAATAAAATAACTACAAATATATAACGGTAAATATGCGAACTTGTCCCTCATATCTTAAATCATAAATAGAATGAGATAAAATGATAGATGGATTGATATTTTTTTATAGCATAAGGGTTACAAGCGAGCACACAGTCCACCTGATGGTAAGTGGTTGCTGTGGCCCATAGACATCTACATCTATCCTCGATTACAAATCAATGCAATGCAGATGTGTTGTCATCCGTGAATACTTAGATGGAATGCCTCGTTTCCGGTAAAAAGGGTCTCCGGTTCTCTACACTCACTATACGAAACACAGCAGCAAAACGCAACAACAACAAAAATATTTTACGCTGGTATTCTGTGAGAGCGTGTTCATTCCCCGGTCGAGCCGATCCATCCGTGCTACATCTATACTACTAATATAACTGCAGCGTGGCTCTACCATGTATAACTGTCTGCGTTGGGGTACAAATATTGCCGAAAAAAAAATGTAAATTTGCCTAGGGATTACGGAGGAGATAGATTTCAAAGAACCGTTTTCTTGCGCCATGGGAGCTCCGCTCGCTCCGCCTCAACAAAGAAAGCTACAGGTGCATTGTCACCTCTAAGGATTAAGTCACAGCTTGTAATTTTACATGCTTCCTATATCTTTCAGACCGGAATGCAAGCACATAAATAGGTGAGCGGTGGCGCAATAATATATATATATATATATATATATATATATATATATATATATATATATATATATATATATATATATATATATTATAAGCTGTTATTAAGGGTACCCTAGTCGCTTATTCTTCCATACAAACGCAGTCTGGCGATTACTCCACTGTTTGATGGTGTACGTTCAAAATAAAAAATTATTTCAATTTGTCTCATCATTATCTAGCCCTGTATGGAAAGAAAAAAGTAAAAAAAGAGTATGTTTAAAAGTTATAAGCGTCGAAAATTCCGAATTTCAACACTATTTTTAACACATCTTTGGGCGGAAATAAATACCATAAGAAGAACGAAAATTGCAAAACAGTCACCATACAGGGATAGATTAGTTGTTCAAAAATGTAAATAATTTTATTTTAAACAGATACATGCAATAGATTTTTCATGACATCCAGACTACCAAAGGTCTGTTTATAAAATTTTGCGCGCCCGTTTTTGTTATAAAACATCTTGCCTTTCGCTACAAATCGTTTCCCCGATCAGTGGGACGGAGGGAGGGGGGGCGCAGCGCGCACTCGCACACAGAACACGGAATAAGACATTAGAACGGCTCCAATACACTTTTTGTACGAGAACCTGCGTCGGCAGTAGGTGGAACCCTGTTGTCACAACTACATTTGCAAATATAAGTACACGCTCACACATGCATTAAAGACGCCAATCAAATATGTAAAAGAGCCAATCAAATGACTTCTTCTTTCTTCGTTTTTCTGTTTTCTATGCACTCGCACATACTCACTAGGTTAGCCGCTGTTATCTATTGATGGTTGTAATACCTACATATCTACATCTTTATTTAGAAAAATTGCTTCCTTTTGTTCGTGTCCAATGCTGAAGCCGGGATGAATATAGCTGCTAAAATGTGCCCATAAGTTTGTTGAAGCACATTTAGTTAAAATTGAAAACAGGTAGGTACATAATAATGAATTTTCGATACAGGTAGTACATTAGGTACTTAACTAATTTAATTTGCTAACTAACTTTGCTAAAAACATCTCGTAGATAAGCACGATTATCGAAAATCTTAAAATTATCTATTAATTCAATTAGAATAGGTAATTTTTAGATTTTCGATAATCGTGCTTACAATGTACAATGCTTATACGTATAGGAATCTCATATCCTAATATACCTAATGTAATTTATGTAAGTACATAAGAATCTAAGAAGGGCAGTCAATGATAAATAAAATGTGTTTTGTAAGTTGTTTTTTTTTTTTAAAAACACTTTAACACAACAAAAACATGAAACTGAGAAGAAACACCCGGTCTGCCGAAACAAACTCAGAGAAGTCAGTCCAGGTATTACATTGGTCATGTCATACGAGAACCAGGCTAATATGGTCCTTTGAAGAAAGAATCATACAGATGTGAGTGGACAACTTAGTACTTTTTAGGATTCAGTACCCGAAGGGTAACCAGCAGGGCCCTATTACGGAGCCTCCGCTGTCCGTGTGTCTGTCTGTCAGCGGGCTGCATTTCATGATTCGTAATAGGTAGATGGTTGTAATTTTCAAAGAACGTGTATTTCTCTTGCCGCTATAACAGCAAGTGGTAAAAATAAATTTGAAATTAAAGGATTTTCTACTAGAAAAAGAAACGTGTATTTTTGGCTTTATTGATCGATAGTAATACGTATAGGTATTTAAATCTTGTAATCTGGGGAGCTCGGAAGTCCGATTCACACTTGGCAAAATATTTGTTTATATTTAACCTTACCTCAGACATACTCATATTTTTTATATATAATTTACTATACTACTATATAAGCTACTACTAAATAAAATAGTAGTAGCTTTGCTATGGTATCATAGTATATTTTGGATTAGATTTAATTTATTACAGAATAATACGAACGATATAAAAACCTACCTTAGATATTGGGTTATGAATACAGATAAGTACACATAGGATTTAGTTTCTAAGTTGTACATATTTTATAGCCTTCGTTATGAATAGCATAAACAGGCCAAGCCCCCTAGCCCACAAACGTTTCGTAACGAATCTCTTTCTACAATCGCGCCTTTTATTGAGTGATTCAATAGGCATTGTGTCATGACAGGCCTGATGGTCTAGTGGTTAGTGACCCTGACTGCTATGCCGGAGGTCGTGGGTTCGATTCCCACCCAGGACAAATGTTTGTGTGATGAGCACGATCATTTGTTCTGTGTCTGGGTGTAATTTATCTATAATATTTATGTATTTAGAAATATATAAGTATGTTTATCGGTTGTCTAGTACCCATAACACAAGCTCTGCTTAGCTTGGGACTTGACGGCGTTGTATGATAGTTGTGGAATATTATTATATTATTATTATTTTATTTGTTTGGACTGACCACCTAACTCGTTCAGTGATGTCATTCCCATACAGTGTTTAGTTTTCAACTAGCGTTATCTATCATAAAATATATCAATATTTTATTCATATTTCGCTAATTGTATCTGCACTGTGAATTTGATTTACAATCGATCTCTAAATTGTAGTTTTTTCTAATTACTTACCTTGTCTAGACGTCTTCTTGGACTTCTGTAAGGAAGTCCGTGCTGTTAGTATTCCGTTTATATACGTTATTATTTTGATAGACGTTTGTGCTTGACCCTGCAGTGACACAATGCCCATTGTTGATAACTTTCTAAGTACTAGGAGAATATTGCAAACCGATATTGTACACAAACAATCAATAAACAATTTACAAATATTTTTTATTTATTTAATTAACCTATATAAAAGCCCCACTCACATCAAAATCGCGCTGTCGAAAAAGCAGTTATCCTGACACTGGCTGACATATACTTCGGGGAGTTGCCTGTGGGCTATTATAGCTAACTAGCTATGGAAAGTAAATACCTATTTAGAATATATAGTACCTACAGTAATTTTTTGCATAACCTACAGTAAAAATACAAAAACATAAAGAAAACATAATTATGTTACACTTTTTTGTGTTTGTTTTAGAAATTGTTTATTTTTTTCAAAAAAAGATTCTTATGTTACCGTTTTTAGTTGAGAGTTATGTCCCTTTAGTAGGTACAGGTGTGATATTATATTGTGTGATTGTGTAAAGAATGCATAGATAGGCGATAGCAGCAATCGCGGTTGATTTGCTGTCATTTATTGAAGAGTGCCCCCGATTTCTCCAAGATCCCATCATCAGATCCTGATCTGACCATCATCGATTACCGTGGGATTATCTGGAAAATATATCCTTTCAAACAAAAAAATAATTTTTCAAATCGGTTCAGGCTTCAGGCATCTTCGAGAAATCGGGGGACAGAACATACATAAACAAAAACCAACGAATTGAGAACCACCTCCTTTTTCGAAGTTGGTTTAAAAGTAGGTAAAAACAAGTCAATGTAATTATTATATAATAACAACATCTACTTAAGTTCACATAAGAACTTTCATAATAACAACTAAGTACATAAATTGGGTTCGTAATAATTACGTTTCACACAGCAGATCCTAAGTTATAATAACACCAATTTGTTTTCTCTCTCCTCTTTTTAAAATACGTTACCCCCACAGTAGGATTTTCTCCAGTATCGTGGAGGCAAAGATAAATTGCACAAACACAAAGACAAACATAAATTGCAAAAGGACAAATATCGAGACCCGGAACAACTATTTGTAGGCCATACAAATATTTGTTCCGTGCGGGATTCGAACCCGCGGCGGCCAGCGCAGCCTCATTGCTAAGCCACTGCGATACGGCTACATTGCCGTTTATGTTATTATTCAAAAATGAATCGCATATTTAGGTACGCGATGACGCCGTCTCGCATTGCATCACTCCAGTGCGTATGTGTGTGCGCACTAGCTTCTTACTGCTCATCACAGCGTCTATCCCTTTCGCACGTTATGTCGGCTGAGATAGCTTGCATTTATACCCCGCCCACCACTTAGTTCGTGCCATCGACTAGGGCAACCTTAAGTTAATGTATTTCGCGTTTTGAAAATAGGTACGGAGTTTTTAAATTTAAACTTTTTTCTTTTTTTAGAGACTTTGAAAAACAAAAATTATAAGGCGACGCATAGAAATTTAAAAGTCTTATATAGTTTAAGATATTTCATATATGCCGTTAGATGATTCCATTTTCTTGGACAGCTCATTGTTAATATTTGTAAGCAAGTAGCTCTATTAGCAAGGAAGATAATACAAGATATATACATTGTATAGATTTAAACAAACATATTATTAATAAAGATTTGGCAACAGAAGCTAAGGTATCAAGTATGAAATCCATTGTTGGAATATAAGCGTAAATGTTTCGAGTGTGTTTGTCTGAAAGGAAGCGGATTACATATTGTTCTATTTTGCCATTCGCAATTTTTACCATGTTCTGTTATTTATTGATTAAATTGTAACTATATCGAATATTTTTTTTTTATTCAAATATAGTTTATATTGAGAGATCTGCCTCTGCCTCATTGGTCTAGTGGTTGTAGTGCGACCGTTGATCATGAGGTCCTGGTTTCGAATCCCGGGTCGGGACAAAAAATCAATTCTTGAGTTTTTCTGTCAAGAAATTCTCAGGAGTTGATCGGAGTCAGGAAGTTGGCGGTGTCTCACCCCCGTGCCTCGGAAAGCACATAAAGCCGTTGGTCCTGCGCCTGATCTCTCTCCGGTCGTGTCGGTTCACCGTCCCATCGGATTATGAGAGTGAGGGAAGAGAGAGTACATATGTGCTTGCGAATACACTTGGGCACTATAATCCTGTCCTGCGCCGATGGCTAGCCACCGTTGAGGCAGGCCGCCGTGGCCGAAATTCGGTCGGGAGGACATTATTATTATTTTGAGAGATAATTTTGTTTCAGAGATAGCATTTATACTTCTTATGTAAATGCAGCGAAAACTTTAAGTGAACAGAATATCATACTCAAATGAATGTATTAGGGATTGAATTGTGTTTAAAATTGGAATATTAAAGTTCTGGTGGCCAGTGAATCTGATCATTGTTTGGTCATAGTTGGAGGTGGGAGTACACTCTGCCACCGGGTAAAGTATTCAGCCTTGTCTTATTAGTTAGTGAAAGAATCAGTGAACGTAAATGTATATTTTCAAGGGTATTTTATTAGACATACAAAATTACGTGTAATAAATAATTTTCGAGTAACAGTTAAAATACATGTAACATTTTCTTTTTAGAACTTGGATGACAGATTGCCGTGTATCTATATACATAGTTCATCAACAGTGTACAAGTGTACAAATAACCATAAACATTAGATTATTATTTAAAATTTCTAAATATTTATTTGTCGAAATTATTAGGATTCACAATTTTTGATACTCCATTAATATCGATTTCTATTTTCTTTGCAAAAATCTGACAAACAAAGGATGGGTCGCGCGTAGAACGATGTCGCATGTAAAGGTGATGTCGTCGGGCTTTGTGACTGGCTCGATACGGAATCTTCTGAGTAAACTTGACATCATTGTCTTCATTTCCATCATAGCAAACTTTTGACCTGGAAGTAAGGATGTTAACTTAATACTTCAAGGAAGCAATTCTTTTATAATGTAGTGTACCTAGATAGCAGTTATCCCTGAAAATACTTTAATTGTTTTAACGCAGAGCGAACCTCAATCGCCCAGGTACTACGTACATAAACGAGCAAAATTAGGCTTAAGCTAGATGCGCCCACTATTCATTTTATGGTTTGTACCTATTACATTTAAGAGGAAAACCATAAAATGGGCAGCTGAGTCATTCTAATAACAAATAGAAAATAAAATAAAAACAGTACTCACCTGCCAAGCGCTTAAACTCTCGTAAATATTACCCTAATGGGTTAGTTGTTACGACGAAGTTTACGATGTTTATGATGATATATCTGTATAGATTAATGTTAATTTAAGATTGTTATATCTTTACCTATGCAGTTTCTTGGTCCTGCGCTGAAGGGAAGATATGCATAAGGGTGCCGCAATGTATTGTTTTCAGAAGTAAATCGCTCGGGATTAAACTTATTAGGGTTAGGATACAGGTGTTCATTGCGATGGATGTCATATACATGGATTTGACATAGGGTATCTGAAGGGATTTTGTATCCACCTGAAAAAATCGTGAAACATTAAGCATACATTTATTTACAATCGATTCAAGCATAATTATATTTAGTTATAATAGCTCCTGTTATTAACAATGCTTTAACGTTTAACGGTCTGAAAACGCACAAAGCATTAAATGCGTGCATAGTTATATTTTCATCTTTAATTTAACGATTACTTTACAATGGATAGTCCTGTATTATGCATGGTGTGAATATGTCTGAACTAATTATAGCAGGCCAATGATGACGGGTAAAACACTTTAAGAATGCTCATATTTTTATTTTAATTAAAGCATAGTTTTTCCTTTTTACAAGGCCAAAATAATTCAAGGGCGGTGAGGGCCTCTTTTGTTGTAAGAATGTTCTGTAATTATTCCCACGCTTGTTAGATGGCTTGACGATCGTAATACCTGGGGAGGAGCAGCTTTTAGGCTGCTTTGCATATCCGATGTCTGTAATATGTATACATATTGAATCGTGTGGGAACCTAACCGTACCCGATATAACAGTTATGTGAACAGATCCGAGATAGGCTGAAGATAAGCAATGTTAGAGATATGGGGCAGTAAAAAGTCTCACATCAAACAAAAAACTAAAAACAAACAATTTTTTTGCTTATGTTGACTTTGGATGGGATACAAACTTAGAAACCAGGCTATACTGTTGGTCTGTTGCTATCACTATTATTGGATATGTAATGTGAATAAAATGTTAAAAAATAATAAAATATATACTTAGTTCAACTTCTTCTGTTATATATCTGGATATGAATGGAACGCTAGGGTAAAGTCTAAGAGATTCTTTGATGCAGCATTCTAAATATTTCATTTTGTTAAGATCCTCTAAAGTTGGACGTCTCTGAGATTCGCCAAAAATACTCAGCATTTCTTCATATATCGAATTCTGTAAATCCATATTTAATATACACACCATAATATTTTATTTTACTTTATTGTACAACTTTTTTGTAAAATGAGTATCGCACGAGGGTGGATCAAAAAGTTCGCGAAAATTTATTGTAACTATTTGAGACTCAATAAATATAAAAATAATAGAGTGTCAATCGGTAAGTGAACACTAACGATGATGCAAATTGAGTTTCGTGCCGTGATTAAGTTAAGATTAGGTCAGAAAAACTCCATATATCATTACGGAAGAGATGTCATTTGTTTACAGGCACCCCGTTTCCATTGAAAACGATGATTTATAAGTGGCATAACCATTTCAAACAAGGCAGAGATTCAATTGAAGACGATTAACGCTCAGGCCCATCAATTGAGGCAACTTTCTCAGAGATTGTCAAATAAGTTGACAAACTTGTTCTTGAAGATGCTCGTCCGAAGAAAAACGAATCACTGATGTAACTGGAGTATCATCTATGACCATTGAATCATTCTCCATGACCATCTTGGTATGTCTAAGGTCTGTGCAAGATAGGTGCCAAGAATATTCACACCGCTTCAGAAACAATAGCAGGTCGAGTGTCCACGCGAATTTTTGGATCTATGTAGTGAGAACAGAGACGAAATTATGAACCGAGTCACTATAATTTGAGTGAAAGCAAGAGTCTATGTAGTGGCATGAAAAAGGTGCAGCAACACCTAAGATGTTCAAGGTGTACAATCGGCTGGAAAGATTATGGCTTTAGATTTTGGGATTCAAAAAGTATTTTATCGATAGTTTATAAAAATGATTTTGTCGAATGCGGGACAGTATTACGCTACGCTACTGGAAAAATTGAAAGATGCGATTAAAGTAAAAAGAAGGGGAAAGTGGCCTCGAGGTTTGCTCTTTTCGCCCGTTCACGGAAGTCATGTTGCGAAGGTTTCCATACACAACTGCGGCTTCGAAACTTTAAACCACCCTCCCTATTATAGTTCAGATTTGGCTCCTTCGGATCATTATTTGTTCTCAAATAGGAAAAAGGAGCTTTGGGAAGGATATTTACAGATGACGAAAAAGGGAAGTCAGTAATTTCTGTCTATTTTTAGGGCCTTGACAAAACGTTTTTTCTAAGGATATACATAAGTTATTCGAATGATCTGAGAAGTGTATAGGTTTATTGAAGAATATATCGAAAATATAAATATGAAATAAATAAATAATTTAATTTCAAACACTTTGCCTTTTATTTCGCAAACTTTTTGACCTCTCCTAGTATCATACAGTCACGTGTGAGATTATAGGGTTCCAATTGTCAATAACGGTATGTTTTTGTTTCGATTTTGATACAGTGTGATAAACAGAGGTATTCGCTAATCATCTCGTTTAACAATTTTTACAGTAGAGAAACATACAAGTTAATCCACATTAGATTAATTGGCTACTGCAGGTTTCCACGAACTTCTCGGAACTTTAAACAAAGAAGTTACAAACAAGTTGTGACCTCTAACATCTACGATGAATTGCCAGTACTGAAATATATTTCCAAAGCCTTCAAGCAGAAGATGCAGCAGCGATAGCAACAGGTAAGGTGATACTTTCCTAAATGCACTACTAGACGGTTAAGGGGCCCAACCGTTTTATAAATAAATAAAACCAGTTGGTAGAGATCAGATGAAAGCTTGATGTACGGTTTAAATACAGTTTAAATCACAAACTAAATAAGTTCAAAACATATGAAGGCTATAAAGAAGGTAAAATACCCAGAATCGATGTACAGGTTAAGTACAGTTTTAATCACAAAATAAATAATTTCTATCACGTAAAAAATATATGAAAGTTTTACCAAGCATGTGAAGTACAAAGTCGATTATGCATGTACATGTTAAATAATATCTTACTTGAATTTCTGGCTCGTTAGCAATTCGCATTATCATAAAAGATAGCGCCATTGCCGTTGTGTCATGGCCCTTAAAAGAAAGAAATATTTATTTTATTTGAAAAATATATTTCAACTCAATGTAATTAGAGTATTTCTTTAAATATATGTTAATTGTTTATTATAAATTTAAAAGAATTGAATTTTGTATGCACTTACCTCAAACATAAATGTATCAACTTCTTCCCTGATACCTTCAACATCTATGATTCCTTGTTTCTCATTTTCCAGAAGTAAATCTAGCATTGCTAGTCTACCTGTTTTACCGTATACTACATCATCTCCATCTGCATTTGTTATAACATTATTGTTTGTCAAATATGCTTTTCTCTCCTGTATTATTTTCATGGTGAAACCATGCAGATCTTTAATGGCCTTTTTTTGAATTCTCCCAATTTTAGAGCAAGCAAATATAGCGTCGATGTATAACCAAACTCTAACTAATCGTTGGGCAGCAGATTGGCCGATCGTGTGAATAGCTTGAAAATATTTATCTGATATTACTTGTTGGTCTTCCTTCATTGAGGTACCCATAGCTGTTTCTAAAATAAAAACCACATTACTATATGAACAAGTTGTGTACAAAATACATAATATAATAACAATGTAATTAGTATTGTAATGGGCAAAAACAATTTATATGTATTATTTACATATATTTTATCGACACACTAACTGCTACATCGAACAACAGTAATAATATCAATTCAAATTAAATTAAACTACTATCGTAATATCAATATTTTAAAAATAAGTACAGAGTCTATGTACTTGCCGCATGCTACATTTACTTTTCTGAGGTTAAGATCCAAAATATTGATTTTCATTTGTCCATGAAATGTAAAAATATACACGTATTCACAGGTAGGTAAAATATTATGATAATTACCTAAACAGTATAATAAAACCACTACGTTTATAATTGTCAAGGTTAAAGCTATTAATGTTTTTTAAAATAATTATTGCCAATGAGATAGTTAAAAATTGTAGAAAGCTGGATATCTCAATGTACACTCTTTTTCAAAAATTTTGGCTGTTCATTTTTATCTCATTTACATGAGATAAGAAATAGTAAACACATATTAAAATAATGCCCAACTAGTCTGACCATAAATGTTTCTACAATTAAAAACATTGTGGGACATTATAGAAAACAGAATTGAAGTGATTGCTTTCCATGAAGTGGACATGGAGCCGTCATTAATTTTGAAGGACCACACAATACTATAGTAGTATGAGCCGTGGTGGCTCAGCGGTTAACGCTCGCTGTAAATATAACAGAACGCGAGTAACCCGGGTTCGATCCCCGCCGGCACCAATGAAATTGTTAATTGCAATTTTAAGTGCTGATTTACCACGTGCTCGGCGGTGAAGGAAAACATCGTGAGGAAACCTGCATGTCTGAGGAATAAGAAAAAAAAATATTTCGAAGACATGTGAAGTTCGTCAACACGCATTTGGGCAGCGCGGCGGACACTTCCTTGCCCTAAACCCTCTCAGAAATGAGGGGAGGCCTGAGCCCAGCAGTGGGAAGTATATAGGCTGTAACTTTACTTTTTTTTTACACAATACAATCGAAAGGTTCGCTAATAATTCTTCCGACAAAAATCATTTAAGAGAGAGAGAGAGAGAGAGAGAGAGAGAGAGAGAGAGAGAGATATTCATTCTGTTAGAACCAGACATTCTATGAATGCGATAAAAGTGAAAATGCGATTGCTGATGCGATGCGGTGCTAGGACTCTGTCGCGAATTATTAAACAACATCTGAAAGAACGTTAAACTCATACACAGGGCATACCCTAAATCAGTCCCCGTAGCTAAAGATAAATGATTTACCGAAACGCTTGGAGTATGAAGATAAGGAAACGTAGACAATATTTTAAATGTTGAATGTTGATGATGAACATTTTGAAAAGTTCAATATGGTCATCATTCTAAATCAATCATGGCATTATTGGTTGACGACGACTTGCCCGGGGGGTCGTTCCCCCAGGGGCGGAAGGTTCGTCACCCCCCTCTCAGCGGGTTGAGAGGAACTTTACGGCCACTCAGCGGTCAGCGAGACCCTTCTCACCCCCGTTGGCTGAGAGGCCGTAACTGAAATACCACCCCCCCTCCTTTGGTCGGTACTGGTACTACGGGGTTCCTTCGACCTCGAATCTGTCCCAGGCCTCAAGGCCGAGGTTCCCCGAAGCTCCCCAAGTCGGCCCGTTAGGTGATTTCCACCCATGGGTAGTGAGATGCCGCCGGAATGCTGCTTTCCGGACCCCCGGCTTGAGTGCCGGTCCGATGGAGGCAGCTCCAGCTAGGAAGCTGCCGCCCTAGCTCCCAGCATGGCTGCTTTCACTGATCTTTTGAGCCGCCCACAGTCCACTTGTCAAACTATTCTATTGCCGACGGCCTCAGTGAAGGTGTACAACCCGAGTGGCGACTGTTTAACCGTTCGCCCTCTATTGGATTCGGGTTCACAACGCTGTGTGGCCTCCACTCGGTTGGTGGGAAGACTGGGGCTCCCCTGGAGCTCTGAATCACGTCCAATGGTAGGTATCAGAGGTTCCGAGCCTCCTGCTCCTAGGGGACAAGCGAAGCTGGTGTTTGGTCCTGCAAGCGATCATATCTTAGTTAAGGCAAATGTCCACGATGACATTGTAGGTTTTCTCCCTAACGTCCGTATAAATGACAGCGCGGTTCGTTGTGCGCCGGGTTTGAGACCGGCAGACCCTCAATGGTCTCAGCCTGGGCCTATAGATTTGTTGCTGGGGGCTGACGTGCTGGGGTTCATCCTGTTAGGCGAGATACGAGCCCTACAGGCCGATGGCTTGTCAGTTACGTCCACTGTATTTGGGCACAGTTTCTTTGGACTGGTTCTGTGGTCTCTACCTCCTCAGACGTCCGATCCGCTCTCTGTGGTGGGCGTGTCCCTTTCGGACGTCGTCCAGCGGTTCTGGTAAATTGAGGAGCCACCATACGCGCCTCGAATCAACCCTCTGGACCGTGAGTGCGAGTTGTTCTACCAGAATAATACCGGCCGCCGAGTCGACGGTCGTTTTGTCACTCGTTTACCCTTTCTTGACTAACACTTCTTGACACAAAGTGGTTGCTTTCCATGGAGCGCCGTATGCGGCGCAACCCAGCCTTTCGCGACAAATATGTCGAGTTCATGCGCGAGTATCAAGAGCTGGGTCACATGTCACCGTCCCACTTCGACTGGCGGTCACAGGAGCACTACTTCCTCCCCCACCACGCGGTCTTGAGGACCCCTGGGAGTAAGATTCGGGTAGTGTCTCCACTCTGTCCGTAAATTGATCAAGAACATATCCGACATTTTGACCCACTACCGTCGGCACGAAGTGGTTTTTGTAGCCGACACTCGGATGACGTTTCGACAATCAGTGGTCCATCGTGATGACCGTCGATATCAGCTGATATTGTGGCGCGAGAAGCCCAGCGATCCGATACAAGTGTTTGAGTTGAACACCACCACCTATGGACTCCGGTCGAGCCCGTATATCGCCATGCGGACCCTCCTCGAACTCGCTGAGAGAGAGAGCGTCTAAGATACGCTTGGGGGGCTTCTATTTTGGAGACTTCGGTCTACATGGACGACAATCAGTGGACAAAAAGTGAATGGTAAACATTCAAATGTAAAGAAATAAACAGGTCATCGCAAATTTAAATATGTTGTTTCAACACGGAATACATTTTTCATTGACTTGTTAATAGACAGTAAAAACAATTTTCCTCCCTCCGAATCTCAAATATTGTAAAATAAAGTAACTTATTTTCTTAATTAAAAAAAGTATTTATAAATTTTTCTTTTTTATTATCCCGTAATAGTTTTCTCTTTGATGGAGCCCGATCGATGGTATGAAGAATTTGTTCTAATGAGGCGAAATGAGGTAATTGATTTTTTTACAGAATAAAATTAGTAATCTTAATATATTTTAAATTAAAATTGCTATACATACCACACATGACGTTCAGCGTTGTTTTTGTTATTAAAGGCAGTACATCAGTTTGGTTGTTGCCAATTTCGGCCTCGATTTTCATCAATAGCTCTTCTACTTGTTCAATCATCGTACGAGAGTACTTCTTCAAAATATTGAAATGGAATGTACGTGTCAACATTTTCCGTCGTTGATGCCATTTATTGCCTAGGCAGTAAATAAATATCTTAAAATAGGTTTATTCATTCATATTAAATAAATAATTACAACACATAAACATAAGTGAATATGTTTATTATTAAGAATTTTAAAAAGTTGCCAATTTTGATGCTAAGCTTTCTAGAAAATGCCATCCTAGAACTTTCTACACGTAGTCGGTCGGGACCTGTATGTGCTCAAACATTCTAGATATTTCGGTGGAAAAGGCCTATACAAGGCCAGTAAACGCGACCGAATGAATATTGAATTGGCAATGCAAGCATATACTTCGAAGCGATATAACAGCGAAGTTTTTACTTCTAATTAATAATTAATCACACTTTTGTGTTCAGTGTGATTAATTATTAGTGTGTTTTAAGTTATAATCGGTGTTCAGAAATTAAAGTGTCAATTTTGGTAATTCAATCGGCAGTTTATTACTCTCACAAACCCTAAACTCGTAACAATACAGCTTTCTGATCTGTTTTTTGGGGAAAATTGTTTAATTTTATGGGTAAACTCACCTCTCTAGAGAGTATTGGGATCACATACATTTAGTATTAAAATCCAACAAAATGCAGGCAAGTTCAGGTTATTCCCGCTAACAAGTTTTTAAATAAATAAAAAAAAAATTATTATTTAATTTGGAACTATCATGGTAATAAGTTAATAATTTTAAAGTCATTCAGCTTCGTGTATTAAACTAATTTTTAACCAACTTCAATCTTTATGTGACAGCTGAACCGATTTTGATGAATCTTTACTATTTGAAAGCTGGTGCTTTTAATGTAGCTCTATATAAATTTGATTAAGATCTGACCAGTAGTTTTTGAGTTACCCTTAATAATTAGAATTTAAATGACTTCGAATACATTGATGATGTTTTCATTGCTTACAACTTGTGTTGAACTTTTTTATCGTTCCCTTAGTACTTCCCACTGCAGAATTGTGGCCGCACTGAAATCATTTATCGAAAGTCCTTATAGGTAAAATGTACATCACTATTTAACGCACACAAGGACAAATTAAAATTTGTCTCGCGTTTTCAGGCTGTCAAGTCGTATATACGCCAGTATATTGAATATGACTAGTACGCTGTTTAATAGAGGTCATTGAAGCAGATTTATTGAATTAGCTGTGAATTTAAGTGATTTCTATCATAAAGCAACACACGCCATCGGCGGTCCGCAGGGCACTGCTTACTAGACTAAATGTAGTATCATATATAATATAATTATATATTATATATGTGCTACGCTTGGCGAGCGGCTTCCCGACCGCAGCTAATATTATTATTACAATAATTGCGTTGTTATCAGAAAGATGCTGCTGCCCATCTCCTATTTGAGTTTTCTTCTCTCACCTCTTACGACATCAGAGGGATGATATGAGAAAGTGGATTCTCTTATGCTGCCACTACACGGTTAAACGGGTGGCCTCTCTCATGCGCAGAATACGTGGTGGCTCCAATACCATATTGAAGGCTATTATGTAGTGACAAACCAGATTGTCCTGTTATGGGACACTGGGTGACTATACATGTGCATAAACCTAGTGCCTCAAGCAGGCCTGGTTTATACTTAAACTAATTATTCATGTCTGAATTTCTGCAATATCAGGGTACTTCACTCGAACCTAAACACCGTCCACTATGTCTCAACACGGCAAAGCAGGCCTTGCTGTTTCTGACTGAGACGCAAGTGTCCTCTCCGGTTGATACTTCGTATCTCCTCCTACCCGGGGTACAAATTAAAATACTCCTTTGTGCGTCGAGCTGCAGTTTGCGTATACGTCGGAGAGGACATCTGTTCTCGACGCCTAGGTAGTTTTGAAGGTTTGGACCCTTCCACCTTTTGCCTACGCGTAGATAGAGACGACTATCCGCACGTCTACGGGTGCCTCTATAGGTCATATAGCGGCAATGCCGAAACAGACCGACTCAGCGACCACGTTCAAAAAGCTACAAATTTCTTGTTACAGCAGATCCCATTCGCAGAGATCATGGTTCTAGGCAATCTTAACGCCTACCACGCCGAATGGCTCAGGTTACGTTTAACCGATCATGCGGAGAGATCTGTTCATAATTTTATCTTGGCATATGATCTGACGTACTAGTCATTCACTTCAAGAATACCGTTACCTCCCGCCGCGCCCCCTCATTCCGCGCCTCAAGCGTCGCCCTTTTAGTACCGATAGCAACGTCGAAATGTACTTACGTCCATTTTTTATGCTCCCGTACGTTCTCTAGTTTGTTACTTTTTTGCTGTTGTTTTTGTTACTGTTGATTTTTTGTTTTTGTTTCTGTTAAAATTCGTTAATTTGTTCTGTTACAATGAGGAAATCTTTAATTTGATATATTTAAAATGTAAAATAAAACTATAAAAAAATATTTTATTTTATCGAACACGTTATTAATTAACTTTATTGAAAATATGAATACTAAAAAACAAAAACATGATGACTTTTTCGTCTACGGTACCGTCAGCGTGACGTCGTAACGGTCTACGACGGCAAACTCGAAATGAACGCGTAGTAACTGGTTACTTCACTTACGATTCCAGATGTGGAGGATCATACATCTTCCCTGTTAGGCTTTCTGCTGATCTTTCATCCCACCCTTGGTTAATCACCCCGGGTTAGCTTTCTGCCGGACAATTCTGACGTTATTGCTCATTCTGGTGTGGTAATTCAGGGTATGAAACTTTTTATTCCTTCCTCTGTAGTGCCCATCTGAGGCGGATCCCAGCCATGATTTAGTCGCTCTTGTAAAATAGCATTATGCTATAATGCATATATGCAGGAGTGCTACCGAGCCCTTGCTGACGTATCAACGTCCCGTGATGTAAACAACAGCACCTTTTAAAAGAAGTATAATTCCGCCTGCAGGTCCTTCAAAAGACTAATTGCCAAAGTAAAGTCAGAACACATAGGCAAAATTGTCGAGAAACTAGTTCGCCTTCCTTCTAGAACCCGTGCATTCCGGTCTCTCTCCAAAACTGTCCAAGGAAACTTCTGTCAGCCATCTCTTCAATCTATACATAGGCAGGACAACTCACTGGCACATGTCGCAAAGGAGAAAGCCGATTTGCTAGGCTTTTTATTTGCGTCCAACTCGACTCCCGATAATGGGGGAGCACACCTCCAAACATCCCGTGGTGTGAGTGCTCCATGCCTGGACATCCACAAGTCGAGTGGGCCTGATGGAAACGCCCCGATTGTGATGAGAACGTGTGCTCCAGAGTTGGTACCGATTCTAACGCGTCTTTTTCGGTACTCCTACTCCCTAGGAGTAGTCCGAAAATCATGTAAGGCGGCCACCCGATCCCTAAAAAGGCGACCACTCACATCCGTTAAACTAAAGGCCTATCGCTATAACATCCTTGTTCTCCAAAATGATGGAATCCATTATAAACTGCCGGCTCATCGGCACCTTGAGAGTCAGCAGCTGATTAGTGACTGCCAATACGGTTTTTGAAGGGGTCGATTAGCTGGTGATCTTCCTGACTCATAGACGTGTGGAGGCAGTAGAATCCAAGGGGAAGGCATTAGCCGTTAGTTAGAACATGGCAAAACTCCCTTCCTATGGGTTTTCCGAGAAATTGTGCAATTGGATCACTAGCACATCTCAGAGTTTCTTGCATATCGGAGCATCAAGATCGTCGTAGACGGTACATGCTTAGATTGCAAGCCATTAATGCTGATGTTTCATGAGGCTTATTGCTATCACCAACGCAGTTTCTTCTGCATGTCAATGATATGTTCGAAACTCGTTGCTATCCGGATAAAGGCACTGGTGATGCTCTATACACCGGTCGTGGCAATATTTCTCGAGGAACGTCGCCGGGTACCGGAAAAAACTAGTGTCTGAAGTCGAGTCTTTGCTGAACAAAGTCTCGTTTTGGGGGCGATTAAATTTAGTCTAGTTTACACCTCAGAAGATACAAGTTTGCGCGTTTACTACTAAAAAGAATATCTTTGTCATATCTCCTCAGTTTCAAGGCACTCCTCTTATTGCCTCAGCCAGTATTGGAATCCTCAGTGTCGACGTATCGAGTGACGTGTAGTTTCGTGGTCACTTGGAAGAGAAGACCAAATCGGTCTCTAGCGGCTCGAATCGTCAACGGCCGTGCTCTTTCCGATCGGTTCGATTCACTGGCGCTGTGATGAGATGTTACATCGCTTTGCGTTTTATTTTGCATCTACTAAGGGAAGTGATCTGTAGAAGTATTCGGATTTATTTCAGCCGCCAATTTTCATGAACGCACATCGCGGAAAAACTCCCGATACCATCCCTGTCACATGGATGATTAGCGGTCCACCACTGTGCGACTTACAAGAAGTTTTCTTCCTCGAACAACTTACTTGTGCAATCATCTACCATCAGCAATTTTCCGGACAAATACGATTTAAGGACTTTCAACAAAAGAGTTTACTCCTTTCTGAAAGGCCGGCAACACACCTGCAATTCCCCTGGTGTTGCACTTGTTCATGTGCTGCAGTCACTTACTATCAGATGAGCCATATGCTCGATTGCGTCCTATAAAATATCTTAAATTACATAATCTAGATTGACCATTAGTTATGAAACTCACCATTACTAACTAGAAGTCCATCACCAAGCCAGGGTTTCAAAAATGTATAAGGATGATATTTTTCGTTAAAACGGGTCGAAGACAATATTACCTAAAACAGACATTTTTTTTAATTTTTATTATAATATACTTATTTCTTGCTTACTTAAATAATTTAGTACCTGGATAACCGAGCCTTGCTCGGTTTTTTTTAAATTACATTTAGATACAAATTACATACTTATAAAACATAACATGTGCAAATATTTTTTGATCTTATTGACATAATAGAAAAAACTTAAGTTTAATTAAAATTTTCGTATTTTTAAAAAATACTAAAATAGGGCTCAAAATAGTAGATTTTCTCACAAAAGAAGGAAAAAAGTCGGACCAAAGACAGGACGCGTACCAAGGCATTACGATTTCGCCACCGCTCGATATCCACTTGAGCTATTA
The DNA here is from genome assembly GCA_036936625.1 of Parnassius smintheus behrii. Lineage (NCBI taxonomy): Eukaryota > Metazoa > Arthropoda > Insecta > Lepidoptera > Papilionidae > Parnassius > Parnassius smintheus. The sequence goes on along the minus strand of JAUPFT010000008.1, from coordinate 40,657,993 downwards.
TGATTATCAACAATTAGTCAAAATTTACCTTCTTATATTGTATCAGTTTTCATTGCCTGAAAACACTGAAAAAAAGACATTTTCTAAAAATGAATCCTAGCTAGATCGATTTATTGCACCCGAAACTCCCCGGACACAAAATTTTATGAAAATCGTTGGAGCCGTTTCCGAGATTCCGATTATATATATACAAGAATTGCTCGTTAAAAGGTATAGGATATAATAGCTATTATAGACACCTGATATAATAAACTATATAATACGTAATAATAGCTTTATTACGTATTTTTATACATACGATACCCGTTACTGTATGTCTTTCATGGAAAATTCACTCATATTCACCATGCTATACGTGGTAAAGCCACGCTGCAGCTATATTAAACGTTGTAGCTTGAATTGGTCAGCTCAACTGCGGAAACACCATGTTCTCACAGTATACCAGCGTAAAATTGTATCTTTATACCGCTGTGTTTAGTATTGAGGGTGTAGAGAATCCGATACCCTTTTTACTGGAAACAAGGTATTCCATCTTTGTCTTTAGGAGTGACAACGCATTTGAATTTTGATTCTTATTCAAAGATAGACGTAGTTTTCTATGGGCCATAGCTTCCACTTAAAATCAGTTGGTGTTCTACAAAAAAAAAAAAAAACACTCTGATATTTCACTGTCAGCAGTGTAAAATAAATATGAAATTAAACATTTGGTAAAAACGACTTCAATATAAATAAAATGAGAACATGATCAAGGGAGCCGAAGTCAATTAAATACGCATTATTGGGGATAACTCAAAAACTACTGATTAAATCTTGATCAAATTTATATGGGACTACATGAAAAGTAGCAACTTTTAAATAAAAATGAATCATCAAAATCGGTTCATCTAGAATAAAGTTATTAGGTAATTTACATAAGAAATATGGTTAAATTGTGAATACCTCCTCCTTTTTTGAAGTCGGTTAAAAAGTGCCTTCTTTGTATCGGACGGACATGTTTTTCTTGTGGTAGCAGCGTAAGAGAATCCATCACCTCGTTTAGTCTCGTGGGTGTCGTAACAGGCGACAATGGGAGATGCTAAAAATATTGTGGCTTCCAATAGATGGCAATATTACCTTTTTGTTTACGTCAGGCGTTAAATATCCATACTAGGCTGCACTAAAAGTATCGGGAATGGAATATATCCACTGCTCCTGTCATTAAAATCCTTTTAAATCTTAAAACTTCGTGGTTTTAAAAATCGAATACCATATATTTATTTAAAAAAAGATTTTCGACCTTGTCACAAGGTTTTGTCAAACTTGTTTAGTCGTTGAGAAAATGGAATTGACTCGAGAAAATTCAAGAGCGATGATTTATTATGACTTTCGAAGTGGTTTAACACAAAAACAGTATGTTGACCGGATGATTTCTGCATTTGGTGATGAAGCCCCATCCAAAACCACAATTTATCACTGGTTTTCTGAATTTCAACGTGGACGTGTCAAGCTCAGTGATGATCCCCGTGAAGGTCGTCCGAAAACTGTAGTCACCCAAGAAAACGTGGATGCTGTGCGTTAGCTGATTGAGGAAGATCGACATGTTACATGCCACGAAATTCAGGCAACTTTAGACATTGGCATGAGTTAAATACAAATAATCTTGCATGAACAATTAGGTTTAAAAAGTTGTTTTCCCGATGGATACCGCATTCGCTCTGTGAAGAGCAAAAATCGGCTCACGTTACTTGGTGCGTCAGAATTCTCGAAAGATTCCACGCAGGATCCTCAAATGCTGTATACAACATCGTATCAGGTGACGAATCCTGGATATATTCGTACGAACCCGAAACAAAAAACCAGTCACGAGTTTGGGTGTTCGAAAATGAGTTAAAGCCAACAAAAATTGTTCGTTCACGGAGTGTTGCAAAAAAAAATGGTGGCCTCGTTTGTCTCCAAAACCGGCCATGTTACAACTATTCCTCTTCAGGGACAAAGAACGGTTAATGCAGAATGGTATGCTAGCATTTGTTTGCCACAGGTCGTTTCTGAACTCCGTAAAGAGAACTGCAACCGCCGCATCATCCTCCATCAGGACAATGCGAGTTCTCACACCGCACACAGAACAAAAGAGTTTTTAGAGCAAGAAAACATAGAATTATTAGACCATCCGCCGTACAGCCCCGACCTAAGTCCTAATGATTTCTATACTTTCCCTAAAATAAAGAATAAATTGCGTGGACAGAGATTTTCATCACCTGAAGAAGCTGTGGACGCCTACAAAACGGCCATTTTGGGGACCCCAACTTCCGAATGGAATGGTTGCTTCAATGATTGGTTCCATCGTATGGAAAAAATTGTCGAATTTCGTGGAGAATACTTAGAAAAACAATAAATATATTTTTAAATAGTAATATTGTGTCACTTCCTTGATTCCCGAAATTTTCAGTGCCGCCCCAGCATCGGCAGTGTCAAAGGTTCTATTACTGTGATCGTTTGGAAATCTTCCCTACAAATGGCAGAGGTTCATGTCTATAAGTAGACTTTAACGGGCTGACTATGAAGAAGTCCTGTGGTTACGACGTATGAAAACTTGTCATCTCTTTTAGTCTATAGGTAATTAGCAAATTACGATAAATGTCAGGAAGTTCTTACGGCAATCAATAGATAGCAACAAAACCATTCACGCCAGACCAAATTAATATTCCAAATCTGAAGGTAGTCGGGTTAACTGTGGCATCGGGACGTTTTACATCTCTGTACCCAATTGACCATGGGTGCTGTAAATTTACAGCACCCATGGTCAAGTTTGGTTATTTATAACCCGAATTGTCGAGAATTGAAAAGTCAAAATTAAACGCGATAAAATCTGTAAAAGTAGTTTCATTTTATGTGCAGTGTTCACGTACATATAAGAAGTCATTATATTAAAAATGTTGTTTCGAAGAATCGAAATACAAATATAAGCGTAAATAGCTTACGATCATTGACATTACCGTTTATGAGCCGAATGCTCGATAAAGGTAAGAGATTTATTACTGTAGAGGTCATGAATATTGTTTACCGTTATCTTTAAATAAGCATTTGTCACCTATTTATAAGCGATTTATGTGACTGTCCCCTCACCGCTCATACAATCTAAGTGGTTAGGTGGCTATTCGTTTGATACTATTGTTTTTTAAAATGTAAGCGAGACAATACTACATGAATTTTAATATTGCCGTAAGAAGCGTAGCTTACTACGTTGTATTCAATAACTTCATTTCAGATTAGAACTCATGATATTCCTCGTCAATTATGAAAGTTTAGTTACGTTTACCGCATAATACAATGAGTATTAAGAGCCGAAAAGTGATAGAACATCTATAACCCTACATCGCACCGTAGGTGTCATAACAGGCGACTCTGTAGTAAAGCCTGATAGATAACCCATAGATGACAGTAGAACCATCGCGTTAAAATCAGACCTTAAATACTATTGCGTGGCAAAGTCATGCTGCAGCTATATCATGGTTTAAACACGGATGGGTCAGCTCGACGGACGGAAAGGCCCATGCTCTCATAGAATGCCTGCGTGATGTAAGTAGCAGTTTAATAGTACTGTGCTTCATATGGGGAGTATAGGGAAATATTTTTACTAGGAACGAAGCATTCGGTTTTTGTCCTCAGGGATGACGACGTATTTAAATTTTTCGAAGATATACGTAAATGTCTATGGTCTCAGAATAAACTTAACATTAGTTAGACTGTGTGCTCGTTTATACCCTTTATCTTACAAAAATATACTGATCTTTTACGGCGAGCGGCGTAAAATCGTACGTGGTGCAAAATGCAAGTACTGGGATCGATAACCCGTCTGCCAAGCATGCTCAATGTGGCGAATCGTTTCTAATATAGATGAGGTGCGTGTCCCGTTGTGGTCTCTTACGAGCTAATTAAGATAGAAAAACAGAGATGTTAAAATTAAAAGTTAATTTGCTTAGATCCACGTAATAAAATAAAATAATGTGTTATACTTAGTTTAAATAGTGTCGTGTCTCTCCTACTAGGAGACACGACACTATTTAAACTTATCCTACTACTACTACTCCTAACACCACTATACTTAGTGGTGTTAGGAGTAGTGGTGCTGGGATAAGTGGCGTCGGGTATAGTGCACGCAATTGAGGGATGGCGGGAGGTGCTCTTCAAACTAGGTAAGAACATCATTTAATTTTATTAAGCGGATCTAAGCAAATTTATTTCTATTTTATAATTTTTAACACTTTTAGTGTAATAGATTTTCGCAAACTAACGCTTGATTCTATTAACTGTGCGAAAAAAATTAAGCAATATCTTTTTTATATCGAACATAACTATCTTCTGATACGTAAATGAATAGAGCCTTCGCTGAAATTATAAATAAAAAAATTTACCCACTCAAGGAGTAAATCAATATTTTACAAAAACTTGTATTGTACACGTTTAAAATAAGTAATATTTAAAACAATTAACTAGCCAGCGTTCTTGGCACTATACCACGGAGAGCAGGCCTAAATAGTCATTTAAATTTTTCGTGTCAGTTTTTCTATATTTTATGGTTTCTTTTTTCTATATATTATGTATAATTAGTATTAATTGTAAAATATTATCATTTAATATCATTAATTATTTAAAATATATTATCTTAATTTGTAACTTAATACTAGCTTACATAATAATAATAAAGTACATAAATAAAGATGGTAGAAAATGAAATAAAATAAAATATTATTGAATTACTTTGGTGTAGTTATGTATTATAATTATGACTTTACCTCTACGTCCGCGGGGTCAAATATATTAACAGCTCGCACGTTGGGGGCGTGTATTTGGTAAATCCCTCCATGAATCTTGTAGAGTTTTCTTAAGTAAATGAATAACTTATCTGAAAATAAGTTTCTGTTTTATTACCGCCATAACAGATTTGTTATTCAAGTTATCCTTTTTCTAATCTATTGCTCAAATATGAATCTAATACAATAAGATGTCTAACCAAGCGGTAGTTGGAAATGTCGTGAATTTCCTATGAATGGTAACGATTTTGGGCCCGGTATTTTACAAATAAGCTTTTGTTTGTGGAAATGTTTGAAAAATTTTATACATAAAAGCACTGATATCAATATCAATAATGAAATAAACAGCATTTTGCTCGACTATAATAAATGAATTCTTAACCAGTTATGATGTGAGGTAAAGAATCATCTAGTGCTTATATAGTAACTGACGATCAAGATTCGTATTATGACTTATAACAAGTTTAGTAATCAAAAATATAATCGGTAAAAAAATGGCGCCTTTACTGTTACCATATTCTCATATTTTAAGTAATTTTATACACAAAATGAATTATTTAATATCTAGAAGAAAACTTGCATAATGCAGGTTTGCTATTTTTCTAGCTAAGCTTTGTAAATTGTTATCTTTATATATTATATATTTAAGCTAAGCTTCGTAAATTGTTGTCTTTACATATTAAGTATTTTAGCTAAGTTTTGTAAATTGTTGTCTTTATATTAATATTCTGTACCTGTGTGTCACTAAGCTCTTACTAAACGGCTGGACCGATTTTGATTTTTTACCCCAAGTGACCGAGTTTAATTTCACAACTAAACCCGGTAGGTGTCCCTGAAATCGGGTTCTATGTTTTTTTAATAAGAGGACAACGTCTACCGGACCCGCTAGTTGTTTATATAATTTTACCACTAGTCAGATTATTTGTCTAAAGAAATATTTTTACGGGCTTAGGGTTTGTGACAATAAAAACCTCTGATTGAATTAACAAAGAGTACTTTAATTACCGCACACTAACTAAAATTAAATCGATCGATTATGTCTACAAAATATACAGAATAAATCCAAACATAAAACACAATAACTTAGTATTTTGACCAATATAATGGTGTCTATGTGTTTTTTCAACGCAGTATTATAAAATATAATTTTTTTAATAAAATTATAAATTTTTATAAAATTATAAAAAGCAAATGAATGCTAATTTATAGAATTAGGGTGAGTATTAATCTAATGGGCAATAATGCTATCATTATTATTACAATCATCATTATCATAATTATAACCATTCAGTAGCTTATTGCTTTAGGTAGGCCTCCTCCAGGAATGTTACAAAACAAAGTCTAAGCCACCTTCACCCTTTGTATTACTGTTTTTCTTATTCACTTTGCTTGCCGGTACTAGGCTGCTACTCGAAAATCTTTCTTCCCTATCGATGTTTGTTCCTGTGATAAATGGTCGGCCATTGCCTTTTCTTCTTACTGATACGATTGACTATGACGGTCATTTTGATTCTACTGCTAAAATCTTAACTGTAAATTCTATGAAGCAATGAAACTTCGAGTTAGAGAAATAAGAATAGAAAGGGAGTTAGTACATGAGTTTGTATATTTGAGATATGTATTCAGCAGGAACGGGAAATATGATAAGGACTATAGAACGACGAGTAAACGCAACACGCTAGTAAATGGGGCTCTACACTCTATTGTGGAAAGTCAGAATGTGTCAAAAAGTCACGTATAGCATTTGCTGTGTTAGTCCCTTGTATATCGAATGGTGTGAAAGTTGGGTGTGGACAAAGAAACACGAGAGTAGAATAAACGCAATAGAAATGCGGTCATTAAAGAGTATGTTAGGGCTGAATCTGAGTGACAGGGTGAGAAATTGTGTGATAAGAGAAGAGTGTGGCTTGTTCGATAATGTTGTGACCAGGATTAAGAAAGGAACGCTTCGGTGGTTAGGTCATGTAGAAAGATTGAATAAGAAAAGGGTGACAAAGCAAATTCATGTTGCAGAAGTGGACGGCTGAGTCGGAAAGGACGTCCTAGGCGAAAGTTTATCGACAATATTGGCGATATAATAAAAATGTGACAAACTAACAGTACTCTTAAGCGACAACCGTGTAAGTAATAATTAAAAATATGTATATGGATGTGGAGGAGGCGGGATAGTTGTGTCAGGATCGTACTAAATAGAAGTCTGCAGTCGTTGCCTACCCCTCTGGGTAACAGGCGTTCTAATGCATTTTTAGAACATCTTAATTCTATAAACTCTAAAATTCAATTTACTATGGTGTTAGAGGCAAATAATTCCTTAGCTTTCCTAGATGTGTTAGTCTTCCGAAATCCTAACAACACCATAGGTCACACTGTGTATAGAAAAAAGACCTATGCAAACCGGTATTTAAACGTTGAATCTCACTATCATCCTTTATTTCGTTCGTCATTCGTTAGTTATTGTGGGCTAATCTGTGTTACAGAAAGCACGAAGAATCTGTGACAGCAAACAACTGGCCGCCGAGCTTTAGCACGACAACAAGCTTTGGGTCCCGCGCCTACGTCAAAGTAACCGAGTGAAGCCGGCCGCAGTCGAGCGTGTGGCTGTTTTACTACCATATGTCAGAGGGGTCACAGAAAAGATTGGCTACACTTGAAGCGAGGTTCTATTAGAATTTTCTACAAGCCACCGAAGAAGATTAGTCAGTTCTTGTGTCATATTCCTCTACAAGACGCAGGAGTGAACAAGCTTGATTGTGAATGTTATCTATCATATATAGGGCAAACGAAAATATCAATTAGAACCCACGTAAAAGAACATATAGCTGGCGTGAAGCATCAACGTTCCGGGAAGTCTGCAGTTTGTGATCATATCCTAGTAGGCTCCAACCATTACATCAGATTTTATAGACCAAAAATCCCCACGAAAGAACATCTATTCCCATAATGATTTCTTATATTTACGCGAACACTACACATTGAAATAATACTCGTTTTTACGGAATTTATCGCGTATATTTAACTTTTTAATACCCGACGTTTCGAGAGCTTTACAGCACCCATGGTCACGGGAAGGACTGAGATGTTTAACGTCCAGATGTCATAGTTAACCGCGGTTACCATAGATTAAACACAAAAGTTAAATTTTAATCTATGGTAACCGCGGTTAACTATGACATCTGGACGTTAAACATCTCAGTCCTTCCCGTGACCATGGGTGCTGTAAAGCTCTCGAAACGTCGGGTATTAAAAAGTTAAATATACGCGATAAATTCCGTAAAAACGAGTATTATTTCAACATCTATTCCCATTGAAGGATCATCCTTGAGGATAGGACCTACGTGAGGCTATTAAAATTAATCCATCAATCCCCATAAAAATCCCATGCAGTCGCATGCGTCCGTCAAATCCAGAGCGGTTGCATTCAACCGCACCCACCCACAGCACTTTAAACCATTAATACTTATATTTAGAGACTCTTTTTCTATAAAAAATTTAGCATTATAAAATCTATACAAAATTCTATATCCTGTGGTCTAGGCAAAAGTCAGTTTTACTTCATTACAAAAGATTTTATTGTATTTTGATTAAAAAAAAACATACCAAGTAGATGTCGGCAGCGTGAAAATCACAATTATTTCTATATATTACTGAAATTGTTTATGTAAAATGGTAAATTATATTCACACAAAAAACTTTCATAACAATTTTATAATTAAATACTATACTAAAACACTAATACAACATTAGAAAAATCCAAAAATCAACACAATAACATTCACACGAAAATGGCGTATGAAATGAACGTGGATTATAAATAAATATCCATAGACTAACTGACTTTTTATTCCACTAGAGGATAGAAAATTTCATATTAATTCTATAATGCCAAACTTCTTCATAGAAAAGTAGTGTCTAAACATAAGTATTCATGGGTTTAAATGCTGTGGGTAGGTGCGGTCACACTTGACCTCTTGAATTTTGACGGAATACGCCGCGTTCATATTTGGACGCTTGGTGGCTAAGAGGTTAAAAACATCTTTATTTTAATAGAGAAGGAGGCTGGATACTACTACCTGCTTGGGACCCCGTAACTAATAAAATTAAAACTAAACCAAAGCATACTACTGCAAGACTTCAAGACACAGTAAATTCAGTCAGCGTTGATCAAACCATAAATAATAGTTTAAAAGCTGAAGGTACCCGGGTAAACACTGACATCGGGACGTCAGTCACCTCGGTATCCCGTGACCGTGGGTGCTGGAAAGCACCTGAAACGTCGGGAATTAAAAATCAAAAATTATTCAACTAATCAAAATTTGTAAAAGTAGTTTTAACCAATATACTACTAAATTAATGAATCATTATGGCAATGTTGTTATTAGTGTTATTAGTACAGCACTAACGTATCGTAATAGCACATCAATATAGATACAAACCCAGTTTTTTGCAGTCGAACATGCTTGTTGCACTTAAAAGTACTACCAAACACACTCTTCCTGATCCGAAAGATAGCCGACGTATCATGACCATATGCACAATAGGGGTGTGCGATATCCACGAGCAAGTCGTATTGCTACAACAAACCCGCTTAACACCGACCTTAAGATAATATGCCTAGGACATATTGGTTAGCGAGTCCAAGTTTATCTTGGTCTTGGACACTGTAAAGTAGTCTACACCCACAACTCTGCTATTATATCTCCCATGCATCTAAGAGACTGTATATAAATACTTTTGTATTATGGACCTTACTAACATAAGTCCCTAATATAGGACTATACATTGTGCAACATTACGTTAGTAGTTAGACATCTTACCACCTATATACGAATATGTATGGCAATGGAAACTTTCTTACAAAATCAATAATTACATGAACACCTCCAGTAATACAAGAACACGTTCCAGAATTAAAAGAACACTCAATAACTTAGAATTTTTTATCTTTTTGCAATTACATTATAAATGTTATTTATCTTTATTATTGTAATGTAATCTACTTATATTTCTATTATTTAATATATTTTGAATATTTTAAGAAGTTATAATTTATAATAAATTACTGAATTTTTAAAGACAAAATTAAGCCTTTACTTTACTAAAAATACATTATGTTTTTTAATAAAGTAAAGCCTTGATTAAAGTTAAAAGTACATGAATGCATTTTTAACTTTATGTTTATTATTACATTTTATTTGTTCTAAATGTTATTTCCCTGACATTTTGAATGACTTTATATATAAATTAATTATTATTTATTTATAAAGATAAATAGTGTGATGGCATTATTTATCTTTAGAACTATCCTGTGGAAAACATGAATGAGGTCATTGAGCTGATACTGTTATCTTTTCTAGTTCGGTAGCATTAAAACGTCTTAGTCGACATCTTCCAATGACTTCCAAATGTCACCCTATCCTACACTTCTTTACGGTTGGAAAGATTAGATAAAAATAGTTACATTACCTTTTTTATTTTGTTTTCATTTAATCGACTGCATGTGATTCTGGGTTCGAATACCGAGTCGGTTCTTAAATGAATTAGCAGATTTTACTGTTAAGGAATTGTCAGTAGCAGTCCTAAGTGTGAGAATTTTTTATTTATTTTATTTATTTACTTATTTGAGAAATTTATGATTACAAAGATAAATGGTTTTAGTGTAAACATAAACTCATTAGAGTTTTTCCGTACACCATTGCTGTCGACACATTATTCTAATTAACACATTACAATACATTACATTACCAAAGTTACATTAATATTATTATCACATTAAATTAGGTAATTAAAAGTTACGTTTCTATTTGACAAACTATTTGTGGGTACATAAATATAAAATAGTTTTAGGCAATGAGCGTAAAATCACATAGTGAACTTATTACATTCTGTGAATAATCGTGATACACATGATTATAACATATATTTTCATAAATTTATAATAAGATAATATGTTAGTAAAGTAAAGCAATAACATAGAACGAGAAGTTGTTTTAAGTGTTAGGAGTATTTAGTAAAAGTTAATTGTATATAAAAAATTTTAATTTATATTTTATGTTTTTGCGTGTTATGACGTCTTTCAAAGATTTAAGTAACCGATTGATTAGATTAGGTATAACATAGTTTAAAGTTATTTTTCCGTATAAGTTATTATATTTAGGTAATTGCAGTTTTAGATTATCAATTCTGTGTGCGGAGTATAATAACTATATAAAGAATAATGTTAGTTCAACTTTGTTGTGAATAGGTATAATTTTGCAAAATGCAAATAGTTTTCGATAATCATCTTTAAAATTAATTTTGAGATTATTAGGGACTATTTGTCTTAAAATGCGCAGCTGTAGTGAGTATATTCGATCTACACTCGGCGTCAAAAAAATTGCACATCCGAAAAAAATAATTTAAATACTATTTTAACATAGCAGGCCAATGGTATTGTAGTGGTTTGAGGGTATCATTCGAAAGGTAATTGCATTAGCTTTCAGGAATTTTAATTGAATTTTACTTTTATAACGAGACGAAAGAGAAATTAAAGAAAAAGACAGGGTATGTACAAATTTGCAAATAGATAATTTAAAAAAAAACTCAATAAATACAAAAAAAGTTCTTAAAACCTAGTGTTACCCCCCCTTGCCTTGATAACGGCTTCCATGCGATCTTTAATGGACCTTACAAGGGTCGCAACAGCCTCTAGGGGTATTTGTTTCCACTCTTCAAGTACCGCATCTTGAAGCTCTTGAAGAGTGGTAGGAGCTGGATCTTGAGCTCGCACGCGCCGTTTTATATCATCCCAGAGATTTTCTATTGGGTTAAGGTCTGGACTTCGTGCTGGCCAATGCATAACAGGGATATCAACCTCCTGTAAATAATCCCGTACAATAGCCGCGGTGTGGCAACGAGCATTATCATGCATTAACATGAATCCATCACCGACATAACCAGCATACGGGACCACATGTTCCTCCAGGATTTCAGTAATGTACCGACCAGCATTTAATGACCCTTGCCCACGGCCACCCCGAGTCCGGGAAACGCACACAAGTTCCGTTTTCCCGTCGACGGAAATGCCGCCCCAAAACATACACGAGCCACTCCCGTATTCGACGGATTCTTCGAAGCAGGGTTGTGTGAACCTCTCCCCCTGTCTTCTGTAGACCCTTCTACGTCTGTCATTGCAGAAGAGACAGACCCTCGTCTCATCAGAGAAGGATACGGTCCGCCATTGTCCTAGAGTCCACTCGCAATGATTGCGAACAAACTTTATGCGATCTCTGCGATGCTGTGCAGTAAGTTTTGGACCTTTAGCAGGTCTATGGGCTATTAAACTCTTTTTGTGTAACCTTCTTCTTATCGTAGAAACACTCACAGATGTTCTCCGTGCAGATATGTTTTATAGGATCTCCCATAGCTTGACAAGCCATATTGTATAACAGATTCAGTTAAGGATTTATAGAGCATTAAAGAAGTTTTGTAAGGTATTTTGTGTAATCTCTCTCTTAATATATCACAAACACGATTTACATGCTCTTTCCAATTTAGCCGATCGTCAATTGTTAGGCCAAGATAGGTGTGCTTATTTACAATTTCTATGGCATCGCAATTACAGGGTGTCGAATCGTTAGTATTTTTTAGTTTTTATATGAAGGCTGTGATGTGTGTGCGCTATTAGTTTAGGTATAAAAGAACTTCTATTGTGGCTTGTGCTTATATACATAAGTTTAGTTTTGGCATCATTGAGTACTAAACCGACGTCGTGTGACCACTTCGTGAGTATGTCAAACTCTTTTTGAAGTTTCATTAGTACCCCCTGTATACTACGTCCAGCAGCTACTAAACAGGTATCATTTGCAAACTGATAGATCTCACACTGTTTAATTAAATAAGAAAGATTGTTTACGTAGGTGAGAAAGTGTAAAGGTCCAAGAACTGAGCCCTGTGCTGTGCCTCCCGTTACCTGGACAGGGAAACTAAGTAGGAAGGAAAACTAATTGTGAAATAAATCTTTCTGGACACTCCGTACCAACGGTATGTTTTCGCCGGCACAGAGCGTTTGCCAGGTTTGCCTTGCCTCCGCAGCAAAACACATGTCTACTTTATTATTAAAAATTATGTCACAAAAGTCATTGACAGTATGCACGTTAGCAAGGAAAGCAGGCAATGCGACGCTAGAAATATTTCTTACACCAATACCACCAAATTTTATAGGAAAAGAGGCTTGATTCCAGGCTATCGTATTTATGTCGTGCGGTGTCCCACAGGGTTCGGTTCTGGGGCCACCTCTGTGGAACATCGGTTACGACTGGGTGCTGCGCGCCGACCTCCCTACCGGCGTCAGCGTAGTTTGCTACGCTGACGACACGCTGGTACTGGCACAAGGGGGGTCGTACGAGGCGGCGGCGGAAACTATGACACGTGGGGTTGCGATAGTCGTTGAGAGGATTCGGCAACTGGGTCTCGAGGTGGCTCTGCACAAGTCCGAGGCCATGCACTTCCATGGTCCTCGGAACAGGCCACCACCGGGATCCTCAGTGATGGTAGGGGGGGTATCCATCGGCGTCGAGTCGACGCTGAAGTACCTAGGACTCGTCCTCGACGGCCGATGGAACTTCGTTGAGCACTTCCGACGTTTGGCTCCCAAACTGGAACGGACCGGGGCTGCCTTCAGGCGGCTCCTGCCGAACCTGGGAGGGCCAAATGCCTCCTGCCGGAGGCTCTACGCGGGAATCGTGCGGTCCATGGCCCTTTACGGGGCCCCGGTGTGGGCGCGTGGTTTGGCACGGCTTGCTGTCCACCACCTGAACGCGCCCCAAAGGGTGATTGCCGTGAAAATGGTTCGCGGCTACCGCACGATCTCCCGCGAGGCGGCGAGCCTCCTTGCCGGATTGCCGCCATGGGATCTGGAGGCGATAGTCCTCGCGCGCCTGCACGAATGGCGCGCGGAGGCACTGTGCCGTGGGGAAACCCCGCTGCCGCGGCAAGTTGTCGCGCAGCGGACGGACTTCCGGCACGATCTCATGGCGACATGGAGACAGCGACTGTCGCAACCCCGTGCTGGGCACGCCACTATAGCGGCGATAAGACCCCTCTTTGAGGAGTGGCTTGAGAGACGCCACGGCATCCTCACGTTCCGCCTGACGCAGGTCCTCACCGGACACGGTGTGTTCGGAAGGTTCCTGCACCGAATCGGGCGGGAGGAAACGCTCGGGTGCTCCCACTGCGAGGATGGACCGGAGGACACGGTGGAACACACTGTGGAGGTGTGCCCTGCTTGGGCGGAGCACCGCCGTGTCCTCGTAGCGGCGATAGGCGGCGGCGACCTCTCGCGTCCGGCCCTGGTCGAAGCCATGGTCCGAAGCGAGTCGGAATGGGACGCCGTCACCACCTTCTGCGAAGCAGTGATGCTAGCGAAGGAGGTGGCGGAGCGGGAGAAGGAGAGAGCAGCAGCTTTCCTCCCCGGCCGCCGCGGGAGACGCCCTGGGCGTCGGGGGCTACGTCGTGGCCCCCGGCCACCGTAGGCGCGGGCCTGTGGACGGCGAGCAATGGGTAGCTCGCCGTCCGTCCGTCTAACGACGACAGGCCGTGTCGACGGCGCGTTTTGTTCCACGCGCGCCTCAAAGAGCTGTCAGCAGCGTGAAGGGGCCCGCAAGGGCCGACGCCTGCCGGGGCTGCGGGCTGTTCGAAAGAGATACCGCGGCTCCGGAACGTAAGGGCACTGAAGGAACACGGATGGTTTTTAGTCAGTAAAAGTCTGACACTCCCTTACGCTCCACCCAGAGCGAAAGGCGTCATTAGATGATTTTCCATCCGCAAAAAAAAAAGGCTATCGTATTTAATATCAAATTTAGAATTTGCTGTAGTGTAAGTAGTAAGTAGTGTAATAGTGTAGACTCTCTCTTATTCTATCCTACATATATAATATAAGCACACGCTACACGCCCATCGGCAAAAAGAAAAAAATCATTCACAGAAATATTTTTTTGAATGTTACATAACTTGGTGCATAAAAAAATTGTACATTATTTTAAAATATTAAAATTCTTATACCTACTACATCATTTTTATAACATAGTAAAATAAAAATAAAATATCGTAAACACCGTAATTTAAAAAATAACTTTCTATCTCTGTATTTAAATTTATTAAACAATCATCAAATTTCTTACGTAATTGTATAAAATCTTTAAGTTTTTGTTGTGAAATAATTTTAGTTCACCTATCATTACTGCATAAATTTTAAAATTTTCATATATATTTATTAATTCACTAGACTGAAAATACAGTTTTTAAAAACAAAATAGTTATCAAAAATATTATAAGGTGTTTACAATTTTTTTTATATTCTTAAATTTAAACTATATTATTCATTTAAAATCTTAACAAATCTTAAAGAAGCTAATGCCATTGAAATAGTATCACTACTTTTAAGTGGATAAACTTCATAATGATTTCTTATATTTACGCGAACACTGTACATTGATTAAAACTACTTTTACGGATTTTTTCGCGTTTTAGTTTGCGATCATATCCTAGATGGCCCCAACCATTACATCAGATTTGATAGACCACGAATCCTCGCGAAAGAACACCGATTCCTACCAAGGATGATACGTGAGGCTATTGAAATTAAAAAACATCCTAATTTCAATAGAGAAGGAGGCTTGGTATTACCACCTGCTTGGGATCCTATAATTAATAAAATTAAAACTAAACCCAAGCATACCACTGCAAGACTTCAAACCACAGTTAGTTCATTCTGCGTAGATCGGACCAAAGACAATAATTAAAAAAGCTGAAGGTACTCCGGGTTAACTTTGACATCGGGACGTTAGTCACCTCAGTCCCCCGTGACCATGGGTGCTGGAAAGCACCCGAAACGTCGAGTATTAAAAATAAAATAAATAAAACGCGAAAAAATCCGTAAAAGTAGTTACTTCAGCATACTTATTTAAATCACCCTGTAGTGTGAGTATATAAACATTATTAAAACTATTCTTACTTGTAACTCGTTAGTCGCATTTTGGGTAGCATTAATAGTCCTAAATACAGAAATGCAAAATAACTACACACTTTTTGATTTGCTCGGGCCTTTTTTTCCATAATTCTTGTACGTACTTTCTTTCTTCTTAATATTTTTGATCTTTAGCTAGCTCTCTTTCTCTCTATTCACTTATATATATTTATTTATTTATTAGATACTGGGAATTGGAGTATTAATTCATTTCATTTATATTTTATTTCGTGATATTTATCACGCGGGTACTTTATAAATATGGCCCCTCTATTTATTTGGGTATTATATTACATTTTCCTAACATTGATTTCATTTTATTGGTACATAAACTTTTTTTTCTATATCAAGGTAAATGTTCCTTGGGTTGTGCGTACATCCTTGAGGTCTACGTTTAAGTCATTAAAAGGACTCCAACAATTGTCACGGAGGAAAAATAAGTTCACACTGTGATCCAATGAAGGATATGACCTCCATGTACCATTGTTAAGGTAACAAATTTAAGACTTCTATGGTCCCTTACAGTACTAATATGCGTAAACTCGTGTACGTCACTTGTACTGAAGGTATTGTTCCCTAGTACCCGTTACGCCCGATTTTATCATCCAATCACGGAAACATACCCTGCTCGAGGACTATATGTTATATCAGTGATGGACGTTCCCGTATCTCTCCATTACCTATTTATTAAGGACAATTATTTACTTTTATATTTATTCATTTCATGATTTCATAATTCTCACTCTTAACGGATTCAATACTACTAGTTTAAGCATCATCAAATATTTGAGTGATAAGTCCAATATTGACGAAACTTAACCACTCAATCATTCGTATTCCCATTTTTGAACATTTATTTCTTTCATACTCGCATTGATATAAAGTAAATTCTCGCATCTCGGAGGTATACTCAAATAATTATTATTTCCCAAAATACTCATATGTAATGGTAAAGATACTAATTCATTCATATTATGCAGTGTAATATTATTCAATTCAAAATTTATGCTACAATTAAACTTACGTAAAAAATCTATACCCAAAAATTCCAGAAGTTTCACACGGCAACTGCTTAATAACATGAAACTTATTATTAATTTTCAGCCCGTCAACAGACAATTTTAAATCAACAAATCCCACGGTTCGTAATTTGCCTCCAATTCCGTTTATTGCAATCGGTTTCTTTTGTAATGAAATGTTTAGTTTACTAATCGTGTCATATTTGATCGCACATAAGGAAGCGCCGGTATCTACGAGCCATCTACATTTGATACCATCTACTGCTAACTTAACACAATTACTATATTCGCAACTAAATAAACTATTGATCTCGAAAAATTCTAGATTATTTTCATTATTATCGTTATTAGGGTTAATTTCAATATTTTGAGAACATTGCGATACGCGATATTCTGGTGTTAAAATCCTGGTAGGGTCGCCATGTAATGTTGGGAGATTCGGGGAATAAATGATAATACGTCTAGTGGTGTTGACTGTAGATTTATTAGATCATAATAAAAAAATTGAATCTCAGATAGATAATAATATCTAATAATAATAATAATCGATAATCTCTTTAGATAATAATAAAAAAATTGAATCTCAAAAATAATAACATTGTAATTTTGTTTCGTTTAGTTATAATATATTTTTCGACCGAGAAATTCCGAAATGTTTAGTGTTTGAGCAGCCTTGTAATTCTGTTAAAAGTTTTTAAATTCACAATAATAAAAAAAAAATTAATCTCAATAATAATAACATATATTTTTCTACATTTTTTCATGATATTATGAGCATCTTGAGTCGTGAACTTTTAAATTTTCCCAACTTTTTTTTATTGACGGTTGACATAAAATTATCAGAAAATTGGAAGTAATAAGGTTATTTATGAAATTTTTGTGTATTTTAAATACTTTAAAAATTTACGTATAATATGAGCGCTTAAGGCATGCACATTTGGATTTACGAAATGTTTTACATTATTACTATCTCCTTGTGGCCTTTTTGTCACTTAGTCGTGTAATCTCTGGTATTTCCAATTATTATTGTGTAGTCTATCACTGGTGGGTTTCACAGCACGAATGGCAAGCTGGCCACATCGATGTTTAGAACGTGCGAGCGTGCTTCCACGTAGCCCCTACCGCACCGGCACCGTCGCTGTTGCATTTGTGCTCCAACAGTAAATTAGATTGATAACTTTACATCGAAGAGAAGACTAAATATTGTAGGAGTGTAGGAACATTTGTACCATCCATAGCACATTCAAAATGGTTCTTGAGAGTTGTCCATTCTTGAATTTCTCCTAAAAGAGTGGTAATTCCAACTTCGGTAACCTAATTTGTATCTTTGTTAAGCTCACAGAGTAGTGGTCTTGATCATACAAATCATGCTTGTTGAAGAGACGGTATATTGTAGCTCTGGTCGAGTAATATTTATTTTCTACTGCGATACTTTCCGCTTCGTTTGCTGCGATTTCATTGTCAATTTCAAAGATTTAAATTTTCGCCTTAATGTTGTCAAATTTTGCTATCAATTTGTTCAACTTTTCTCCTTTAAATTAAATATCTGTTTTAAAAATTTACAATTATTAATCTTTCCCTTGATTAAACCTCTCACTATTCCTCTTTTACTTCGTTTTGAAGTGCTTATATGCTGTTTATTTTCATAGAAATTTTAAGATGATAAATTAAATTAATTAAAAACTTTAATTATCATATAGTCTTACTTCACGCAATGTAGCGCCAAAAACCTTTGATGTATTTCATTGAAAACTCTCTTGTATCCTGCAGTGACTACCAGTCGCAGTCACAATTCCTTTAGCAACCTCTCAGAACGATACGTCTTTCTAGTAAATGGTACAAATATATGGTTATTTCTCAGATATTAACATTTGCTTAATTTATTCAGTTTAGCAATGTCTGGTCCCGGGGTCTAAACCAGGTTGGGCTTCTGTGGTGAGAGGCTGCCAAAATGTAGATGTAAGTAGCATTTCAGATAAGGATTTTGCCTCTCCCAAGGTAATTAATAAAATCAGATGTCACTTTGTGGAAATCCATTATTAAATATGTTAAAAATAAATTTTGGTAAGATCCACGAAATGAAATTAAATGATATGTTTTACCTAGTTTGAAGACTACTTCCCGCCTTCCCTCGATTGTGTGCACACTATCTCCGTCACCATTAATCCCAGCACTTCTATTCTCAACATCATTATAATCGTTAGCGTAAGCTTTTTCTATCCGGTAATGTGTTCAGATTACGTGATGATAAAGTGTGTATTTAGTGAATAGTTTCCTTCCTCGAAAGAAATGAAAGTCGGACTTTCTTGGTTATCATAGAGATTGAGCTCTATACCATTGGAATATTCCATTTCTGTGCGTTCGCAACAAAGCAAGTTTACTTTATTACTTAGAATTTTGTTGAAAAATCGTTGAATCTATGCACTGAAGCATGGAAGACCGGTAATGTACTAAAAGGACTCGCTTGAATTTAATGATAAATTTAAAAGATTTTCTAAAACTATTTTAAGATTAATGTCAACTTAAAGTATTCAAGTATTACCCATGGAGGTGATCTGTAAAGTTTTCGACCTAACAAGATACAAGACATTTTTCTTAAAATTTACTAACATTTTTCTACGTTGTCTCCTGGTACCTCTACACACTTCTTCCAGCGATGCTCCCATCTCTCTAACCCATCTAAATAGTACTCGGCGGTTTTCTCTGAAATATAATTGTTTATAAAGTTGATTGCCTCCTCATATGACGAAAATTTCTGTCCTCCGCGCGCAGTTTTAAGATGAGCGAACAAAAGGAGTCGCTTGGGGCTAAATCTGGTGAGTAAGCGTACAGTCAAGCGGTTCAAACCGTAATTCGTGGATTTTCTCCATGGCAACCGCTGAGGTGTAAGACGGCACGTTGTGATGGTGAAACAACATTTTGTTTTATTGCAAATGTAGCTGTTTTTCCGCAATTTCAAGTAATGATGTACGCCCCTTTAATGGTTTCCCTTTTTGAAGATAATCGATTATGATAACTCCGTGACTATCCCAAAAAACAATCGCAGTCGCTTTCCCAGACTATAAACAGTTTTTGCTTTTTTTGAAGCCGGTTCCCACTTTGCAGTCCACTGTATGGACTAGATTTTTATTTAGAGCGTATAATGATGTATCCAAGTTTTATCTACAGTAATTATTCGTTGCGATAACTCCGATTTATTGCGCCTAAACTGCGCATTTATTGCGCAATTTTTATGGAGTTTAATTGACTTTACCACAATGTTAATTAAACTCAACAAATACGATTAACGTTGAGCTATTTTGTTACCAATTAAGTGTTGCGCGCTATAATTAGAGCCCGGTATATGACGGCATATTATTAGCGCCATTTGGTATCAAACAGCAGAATAGGAGCGTCAAGATCTTTCTAGAACTCTCCTACTAGCGCCATCAAGTATCGAATGGAAGAACTAAGCTTTCTAGAAAGCCCCTCACTCGAACTTTCTGCACCTGGTCGGGTGGGGCCGGTATTTGCTGGAATATTCTCAATGTTTCGGTGGAAAAGGCCTATTTAAAGCCATTTAGGGCCGCGACCGGGGCGGCAGTATTGAAATGGCGATACGAGCGAAGCTTTCGGAGCGAATAAAGTGAACTAAAGTGTTAAGTGTGATAATTATTGGTGTGATTTAAGTTTTATGTTTTATTGGTGTTCAGTAAACAAAGTGTCAATTTTGATAATTTATCGGCAGTTTTTACTGTCACGAACCCTAAGCTCGTAACAATTGGTGTCAGAAGTGAGATCAAATCATGCCGATTTTACCGAAGGACGACACGGAGGGTCGTCCGTACCCAAAGTCAATGCCAGCAGGAGACGGACCAGAGAAGATTTGGTGGTGCAACGCCGCAGACGTCGGAGGGCTAACTGCCAGCCACGGAGGCTTGCCTGTCAGCAGCTCCTATACCTGCAGCACCTGACTTAGGTGCTCTTATGATGATACTGCAGGAGCAGGCTCGCCGACAGGAGGAATAAGCCCGTTTGTTAAAAGAGCATCAGGAGGAACAGGCCCGTTGGTTGAAAGAGCAGCAGGAGGAACAGGCTCACCGGCAGGAGGAACAGGCCCGCCGACAGGAGGAACAGGCTCATCAGCAGGCGGAACAGGCCCACCAGCAGACGAAACAGGCACGCCGATTGGAAGAGCAGCTGCGGGTAGGACAAGAGGAACAGGCCCGTCGGTTAGAAGAACAGATGCTCCTCATGAAGGTCCTTCACGCTACCTTCGGGAAGGAGGAGGTGAAGGATAGGATTGCTTAACATGACAATCACCTGTTGGAAGCTGAAACCCGAATCGACCAAGAGAACAATCCGGTTTACGACGTGATGGCTGACGTGAAGAAAACGCTGGACGACCTCAAACTGGGGGATGGAATTACAGCTCCCGTAGTAGCTACAACACCTTCACTACGTGGATTCAAAGTGCCACCGTTCGACGGGACTTCTTCCTGGTCAGCCTATAAAATCCAGTTCGAGAATGTCATGGAGGCGAAAGGCTGTAATAAACACCTGGCACACCAGGAACATGTCTTTGGTGCGCAGCTTAAAGATCGCGTACAACGCAGCAACGAAAACCTGCAGCAGTGGGCCCTTGAGGTGGAGAAGATGGTTCAAAATGCATACCTTTCTGTACCTGCGCTCATTGAAGGGAACCTGGTACAGACATTCATCGACGGCATCCGCGACCTTGAAGTCAGAGCTGCTGTGAGGCTCAAGCACTACGAGACGCTTAAGGACGCCTTAGCCCGTGCACTGGAGGTGGAAGCCGTGCGGCAGGAGCTTCGCTCGCGTCAGGGAGGTTGCGGCAATAACTCTTTGTACGTATTTTTATCAATGCAACGGTAAAAAATCAGCAAGTCTCATTCGTTGAATTTGTTGCGTAAATCTTGGTCGTTTTGAATGTCGATAATTTCTAACTGCATTGACTCTGGCGCATTTTCAACTGAAATCGTGTGAGGATTGCTGAATATGTCCAACAGAGGTTTCACTTTTTTAAACTCCGAAAATCTGTCGTTACGTTTTTTACTAAGTCCTGGCTTGTCCATGTTGCGTTCTAATCCTGGCTAGGATTACCACGGCACCTAAAAACAATTATATTACCTACTTAAATTACTCATCCTTATTTTAAATTACCAAAAATAATTGATTAAATAGGTAGGGAAGCACTTATTAATAACAGAGTTTTACTTACGATTTCACAACACAATCATACACGGCACTTGACGGGAAATCTACGTTGAATGTGGATAAAAATATATGACACCGGCTAGTCAAGTTAAAATCTACACTAGAACTATTGACACTTCACTCAAATTAAAACCGAACTATCGGTCGCTGCGGTTAGCGTGGCTTTTATACCGCGCGTATAGAGTCGAAAACTGTCTGGAGAAATCACGAAACCGCGTCTGGAATCTTCGTGTATCTACCTACGCTAGCAATCGAGAATTCGGGACTATCGCTATATCGCTTGCTCTAACAATATAACCCGTGGATAAGCCGCCACCGCGCTGCCGTTGTCGCCGCGCCGCCGGTCGCGGCGGTTCCTCAAGAAAACGAATTTAACCGAGATCAGCACGAAAATTACCGACCGCTGTTACCGACGCATGCACGGCGCACCGATAAGCGCACTTAAGAGCACGCGCGCGAGATTCAAATTACTTTTCGAACATATTTTTTTTTGGTTTTATTCTGGAATATAATTCAATATTTTTCGAATGTACGAGAGTATTATTTTTGCTGTCGGCGGGGCACCAGTATTCGACCGGCGGGCCGCATGCGGCCCGCGGGCCGTGGTCTGTGCTATGGCTAAGACATAAAGTATGGAGTGTAGAAGTAAGGAGTACCAACTCCCATAGTAGAACAGTTGAAAAAGTGGCCATCTGTAAGCAGTAAATAACAGTTCAAAAACTCTCCACAACAGCGCTGGAGTAGCTACTGGGATGAAATGAATTTAGCAGTTGTCGACGGTGTAAGTGTGGTGCTAAACTGCTCAGTAGCTTTAAAATCTAAAATAATTTTATTTAGTAAATATAACCTCGAAAATATCGTCTATCCCACTAATATTTTTCAGTGTGTTCTTTAAAATTTACCCGGTAGTTATGGTGGCGCCATCCTTATTTAACGGTTTTTTATAGACACTTTTTATTACACAGTCTGTACTCTTTACTTCTACACTCCATACCATGAAGGTTAGAGAACCCTTCACGCCTTCATGTTATAAGCTTCTCTATATAAAAAAGTACTCTGTGATAAACTCTAAATCTATGGTCTGACTTGTCATCATGGGTATGTTCCGAAATACAACACAGTACACTGTCGAATGCGAATGACGTCATAAATCGACGCCATACTGGTGATTCGTTGTATCGAATATGGTGCAATAGGACGTCAATTAATGAAGTCATTCGCATTCCACAGTGTACTGTGTTGTATTTCGAAACATGCCCCATATCAGAGAATGTGATTTAATTATTAATTTTGAAGAAATTTTCGGGTTTTCTAGTGAAAATGGTATTTTCGTGTTGTGTGAAAGGTTGTAGAAGTGAAAGTTATCCTGGATGTGGTTTATCATTCCATAGGTAAGCAGAATTTATAGATTGTTCAAAATATTCACAATCGTATAGTTCGGCCGTTCAGAGAATGCGTTCCTGACACGTCGCGATTGAACTGACGACGAAACTTTGTAATGGCGTTGCAGTTACGATAAAAATATTTTTGCTGGTTGTTTACCGTTTTAACAATTGATGAGCATTAAAATGACATTATTATATCAATCATCAATGAATGTTATAATTTTGTGCCAATCTGAGTGTCAAATAACTTGGTAAACAATATATTTCTAAATCTATACTACGCTATTAGAAGGTTATGTCAGCGCTTTATATTTGTAGTGCTGTGCTAAAAATAACAGGCAATAACAGTATCGTAATCTGTTCTTATACAGTTATACTTTATAAAATAATACGTTTTGTTTTTCTTTTTAAGAATTTGAAAATAATGGACTATAAGATAACTTTTATTAAATATAAAAATAAAACTACGACCAAACCGAACGCCATTTTGTGACGCTAAAACAGTCTGTTGTCGAACAAGCCAAAAGGCTTTGACGCAAATATGCAGATGCTAAAACCAGGTCTAATTAAATTAGTTAAAGAAAATAAAGCGGCAAATGTGCGATACGAAATTGATGAACTGGCTCTGGAGTACGGTCATCGCGTTTTAAGAATTCCACCGTATCATTGATTTATTTTCTTATCTGGATAACTGTGTTCCTAGAGATCTTTCAGTCTCAGTCTTTATTGACTTCCCTATTACAATATATTCTTACCAACAATGTCAAAGTGCGATGTGTGTAAAAAAACGGTTACGAAATCCATGCCTGGACTGGAATGTAGCAAGTGTGAAAGGATTGTGCATCTTAACACCAGATGCAGTGGTTTAACGAAA
Source organism: Parnassius smintheus behrii (assembly GCA_036936625.1). Taxonomy (NCBI): domain Eukaryota; kingdom Metazoa; phylum Arthropoda; class Insecta; order Lepidoptera; family Papilionidae; genus Parnassius; species Parnassius smintheus. The sequence continues at coordinate 40,633,706 of JAUPFT010000008.1, read as the reverse complement.
CAGATTTTTGCATTAAAGGCGGCCTCGAGTCTGGAGTGGACTTGCCTCCAATGCCAGCGAGAATCACCGAGGCGAAACTCATCCATAATCATTCCTGAAGAAGACGTCGAAGAAGATGATACACCTGTCCAAATAAACGCCAAAAAGTTGCTGAGCAATATAACTAAGGAAGTTGAAAAAACTATCAAAAATGAATTGCGCGACTTAAATGAATCTTTTCAATTTCATAGTGCGAAATTAGACGAAGTAATCGAATGTATTGATGCTTTCAAGCAGACAATAAAAGTCCTTGAACGGAAGAATTTGGAGCTAACTAACAAGAATATTAATCTAGAAACCCGTGTCGGTGCCCTTGAACAACGTTTGCAAGAAATTGAACAAGAAAAGCTCGTAAAATATATAGAAATAGCCAACGTTCCTTATCAAAGCTCAGAAGTGGTCAACAAATTAGTGAAAATGTTGCTTTGAAGTTCAAACAGCCCCTCGAAGCAATCAAAAGTTCTCGGAGATTACCTGGAAGAAAAGACCAACCATTCAATATTGAAGTAGAGTTGCAGGACGAAGAAGCCCGAGAAAAATGGATGACCGCAGCGAAAACTATCAAGACCACGGTAGGTGACTTATGCCCCTCCGAGAGAAACAATAATAATGTTTTATACATACGAGAGGCCATGACAAAAGCTAAAAAGTCCGTACTGTGGGAAGCTAAACAGGAGCTAAAAATAAACCAAAACTTCAAGTATGTATGGTTTAAAAAGGGATTTGTAAAGGCACGAAAGGATGAGAAATCTAAAATCTATACCTTAAGAACAATGAAGGACGTACAAGCTTTAACTATTAATAATTACAAGCCATCTATTAAGCCCTAATATTATGTAGTTATTACTCATTTATTTAAACAAAAATTATAGTTATTACACTGGACATCGTACAAGACTATATTAATGAACTGTCAGATTGTTTAAACATAAATAATTTCCTGTGTAATATTCCTAATATGCAATAAACTTACTATGTATCCATATTAACATAAGGTCAATCGTAAAAAACTTCTCCGAGCTCGAACAATGTAAACTTATTGCTAATAAAAACATAGACGTCATTATTCTAACGGAGGCTAACATAACGGATAGTATTAGTTGCTTGTATCATATAAATGGTTACCAAATGTTCACAGCCCTAAGAAAGACAAGAAAGGGTGGTGGTATCATCATATACGTAAGTAACAAACATAAATGTAACATAATAGCAAAAAAACTACACATTTTGAAAACATTTTACTAAATATCACCACTCATTTTTACTATACTGCGAACATTTGTGCAATTTACCGTCCCCCGAGTTGTAGCAAAAATCACTTTATCGACGAACTCCAAAAAACTATCAAAAATGCTCAAAATCTATTGACTTATACTTACTAGGAGACATTAACATAAACCTGAAATCGGAAAACCCTATAACTCATAAATACAATAATATGCTGCACAGTTTGGGACTTCTATGTGGGATTACAGCACATACAAGGATCGAATTATGTAATAAAAAACTAAGTAAATCATGTATAGATCATATTTACGCTCGATCCCGCACACAAGACCTATACACTGCAGCAGTTGGAACAACACTAGCCGATCATCGGACTATAATACTGGCTTGTCTTGGAGCACGTACACAGGCTGTCTCAAATTATAAAATTTGCATTAATAACCAAAAGTTATTTACATTATTAGAAAAAATTGATTGGGAGACTACGTGCAATATGACATGCCCAATTAATATGTACAATTCTTTATACACAAACTTCATGGATTGTTATAGAAATTCGGCTTACACAGTAAAAATTAAAACAAAAAATACAAAAAATAATAACTGCATAAATAAGAAATTATTAGAACATGTGAGTATAGGGACAAGTTATTTTTAAAATGGATAAAAACACTAGTAATTCAGTAAATAAACTACAATATAATTTTTTTTTATAGAAGAGGGGGCAAACGAGCATGCGGCTCACCTGATGTTAAGTGACTACCGCCGCCCATGATCAACCGCAACACCAGGAGAATTGCGGGTGCGTTGCCGGCCCTTTAGAAAGGAGTAAGCTCTTTTCTTGAAGGTCCCCAGGTCGTATCGGTCCGGAAAAATCGCCGGTGGTAAACTATTCCACAGAGAGGTTGTACGTGGAAGAAAACTCCTTGTGAAACGTACAGTGGTGGACCGCCAAGCATCCAGATGGTGTGGATGGTATCGGGACGTTTGCCGTGTAGTGCGTTCACGAAATTTGGCGGCTGGGATTAATCCGAACAATTCCTCAGAGCACTCCCCGTGATAGATGCGATAAAATACGCAAAGAGATGCAACATCTCTTCGCAGCACCAGTGAATCGAGCCGATCGGAAAGCACTCGGTCGTCGACGATTCAAGCCGCTCTGCGCTGGATGCGGTCAAGTGGAAGGAGCTGGTACTGGGGAGCCCCAGCCCAGAGATGGGAACAGTATTCCATGTGCGGCCGAACCTGCGCCTTGTAAAGTTGCAGGCGGTGTGCCGGCATGAAATACTGTCCCGCTCTGCTGAGCACGCCAAGCTTTTTAGAGGCCAATTTGGCCTTCCCTTCCAAGTGCACGTCACTCGATATGTCGACGCCGAGGATTCCGATACTGGCTGAGGCAACAAGGGGAGTGCCTTGAAACTGAGGGGATACGACAAAGGGGTTCTTTTTAGCGGTTAACGCGCAAACTTGTGTCTTCTGGGGGTTAAACTGGACTAGATTTAGTCGTCCCCAATCCGAGACTCTGTTCAACAAAGACTCGACGTCAGACACAAGTTTGTCCCGGCACTCGGAGACGTTTTCCCGAGAAATATTGGCTCGGCCGGTGTAAAGAGCATCACCAGTGCTGTCATCTGCATAGCAATGAATGTTACGGGTATGCAACTTATCATTGATATGCAGAAGAAACAGCGTTGGCGATAGCACGCAGCCTTGTGGAACACCAGCATTAATAGGCTTACAGTCGGAGCTTGCACCGTCTACAACGACCTTGATGCTCCGATCTGCAAGAAAGCTGGTGATCCAATCGCACAGTTTCTCGGGAAGCCCATAGGAAGGGAGCTTCGAAAGAAGGCCTTCGCAATGTCCAAACTAACGGCCAATGCCTCCCCCTTGAACTCTACTGCCTCCGCCCATCTGTGAGTGAGGTAGACCAGAAGATCACCAGCTGACCGACCACGGCGAAAACCGTATTGGCGGTCACTAATCAGCTGGTGATCCTCAAGGTACCTCATGAGCTGGCAGTTTACAATGGACTCCATTGTTTTGGAGAACAAGGAGGTGATGGTGATTGGCCGGTAGTTGGACCGGTCTGAGCGGTCTCCTTTTTTAGGGATCGGGTGGACGAAAGCCGTCTTCAATGATTTTGGGACTACGCCTAGGGAGTATGAGTACCGGAAAAGACGCGTTAAAACCGGTGCCAACTCTGGAGCACACGTCCTCAGCACAATTGGGGGGATTCCGTCAGGCCCACTCGACTGGTGGATGTCCAGGGAGGGGAGTGCTTTGCGAACCGAGCGCTGTGTGAACTGCAATTCCGGCATGGAGCACTCGCACCGCGGGATGGTCGGCAGCGTACTCTCCCCGTCATCGAGAGTCGAGTTAGACGCAAAGAAAGAGCCTAGAAGATCGGCTTTCTCCTTTGCAGTATGGGCCAGTGAGTCGTCCTCCCTGTGCAGAGATGGAAGAGATGGCTGACAGAAATTCCCCTGGACAGCCTTGGCGAGAAACCAGAATGCACGGGTTCCAGAAGGAAGGCGAACTAGTTTCTCGCCAATTCTGCCTATGTGCTCTGACTTTGCCTTGGCAATGACTCTTTTGAAGGACCTAGAGGCGGAATTATACTTCTTTTTTAGAGCGCTGGTGTTTACATCCCGGGACGCTGACGCATCAACCCAGGCTTGGTAGCACTCCTGCTTACAGCATGATGCTACTTTACAGGAGCGACCAAACCATGGCTGAGATTTGCCTCCAATGGGCACCACAGAGGAAGGAATAAAAAGTTCCATACCCTGAAGTACCACATCAGTAACAGAATCCGCAACAACGTTGGGATCATCCGGCGAGAAGCAAACCCACCCCCAAGGGTAGGATGCAAGGAACGACCGCATCCCATCCCAATCGGCTGACCTATAGTGCCAAACACGGCGGCAGCCTGCAGAATGCAACTGCGATTTCAGCGTGAGTGGCACAACACTCCGGGCCAGACAATGGTCCGAGGAGCCTAAAGGGGCGTCGACGGAAATCTGATCAGTCAGCAGAAGGTCCAACAGGGAAGGTGCATGATCATCCACATCTGGAATCCGCGTAGGCGAAGTAACCAGTTGTGTCAGACCATATGCCAAGGCAAAATCATGAACAGATCTCCCCGCATGATCGGTTAAACGTGAACCAACCATTCGGCGTGATGGGCGTTAAAGTCACATAATAAGGCTAGAAACTACGCAAATAAGCTAATTAACAAATCTAAAAATAAAAATACAAAATCTGAAATTATTTCAAATAAACAAAGCTCTAAAAATCTTTGGGAGATTTTAAATAGGCTGACGGGCAAGATTAAGTCTTCAATTGATGATGCACTTCATAATTATTTCGGTCATAATGGCTGCACTAGTAAAGAAATTGCGAACAAATTTGCTAGTACATTCAATAATTATTATTATAAAAATTATTGCTTTACAAAGCAATCTATGAATCTGCTGCAAATGTAACCATGCGATTTATCCCTGCCGATTCTAAAGCTGTGGAAAATATAATTAAATCAATAAGCAGTAACAAAGCCCCTGGCGCAGACAGGATAAGAGCCATTGATATAAAGCTGCTGTGCGGAAAAATCAAAACAGTTATTGCAAAATTAATAAATGCAAGCGTTATTACGGGTAAATATCCTCCCCTACTAAAAATGGAATCGTTCGACCAATACACAAAAAAGGTAGTAGGACTGAGTATGAGAATTATTGACCAGTAACGATATTACCTACCATAGACAAAATAGTCGAAAAATATATAAGCGCACAAATCCATAGGTATTATGAAAGTAATAATATATTAACTAGCAAACAATATGGTTTCCAAAAGAATACCTCACAACTACTTTCTGCATTCACAGACAGTTTGTACACGCATATTGACTCTAAAGAGCACATTCTAGTCGTTTTCATTGATTATAGCAAAGCTTTTGACATGCTAAGACACAACAAATTAATTCAAAGCCTAAATGATAGCGGAATTAGAGGAAAATTACTAGCATGGTGTGAAAATTATCTCCATGAAAGACCTTATCGAGTAAAAATTGGTAATGCTCTTAGTTTCCCTGTCCAGGTAACTGAAGGCACAGCACAGGGCTCAGTTCTTGGACCTTTACACTTTCTCACCTACGCAAACAATCTTTCTAATTTAATTAAACATTGTGAGATCTATCAGTTTGCAGATGATACCTGTTTAGTAGCTGCTGGGCGTAGTATACAGGAGGTACTAATAAAACTTCAAAAAGAGTTTGACATACTGACGAAGTGGTCACACGACGTCAGTTTAGTACTCAATGCTGCCAAAACTAAACTTATATACATAAGTACAAGCCACAACAGAAGTTCTTTTATACCTAAACTAATAGCGCACACACATCACTGCCTTCATATACAAAATACTAACAATTCGACACCCTGTAATTGCGATGCCATAGAAATTGTAAATAAGCACACCTATCTTGGTCTAATAATTGACGATCGGCTAAACTGGAAAGAGCATGTAAATCGTGTTTGTGATATATTAAGAGGGATATTAGCAAAATTTACATTAATCAAACAAAAATACCTTACAAAACCTCTTTAATGCTCTATAAATCCTTAGCTGAATCTGTTATACAATATGGCTTGTCAAGCTATGGGAGAACCTACAAAACATATCTAGATCGAATATACTCACTTCAGCTGCGCATTTTAAAACAAATAGTCCCTAATAATCTCAAAATTAATTTTAAAGATGATTATCGAAAACTATTTGCATTTTGTAAAATTATACCTATTCTCGACAAAGTTGAACTAACATTACTAACTGAAAATTACTTTACTGAAAATTTTAAAAAGGTAGATAAGTTATTATACTCCACACGCAGAACTGATAATCTAAAACTGCAATTACCTAAATATAATAACTTATACGGAAAAAGAACTTTAAACTATGTTATACCTAATCTAATCAATCAGTTACCTAAATCTTTGAAAGACGTCATTACACGTAAAAACATAAAATATAAACTAAATTTTTTTATATACAATTAACTCTTACTAAATACTCGTAACACTTTAAACAACTTCTCGTTCTATATTATTGGTTTACTTTACCAACATATTATCTTATTATAAATTTTTAAAAATATATGTTATAATCATCCTGTGTCACGATTATTCACAGAATGTAATAAGTTCATCATGTGATTTTACGCTCATCGCCTAAAACTATTTTATATTTTTGTACCCATAAATAGGTTGTCAATTAGAAACATAACACTTAATGCACCTAATTTAAGTTGGTCATAATATTAATGGAACTTTGGTAATGTAATGCATTATAAAGTGTTAATTAGAATAATGTGTCGACAGCAATTGTGTACGGAAAAACTCTAATGAGTTTATGTTTACACTAAAACTATTCATCTTTGTAATCATAAATTTCTTAAATAAATAAAATAAAATAAAATAAATAAATAAATTGCCAATATAACGCGATTGAGCTAATCTGGGCTCAAACAAGATGGCACGAAAAAGATGATGACCCTATTAAAAGAAAAAGGTTGTTGAGGAGACTAAAAACCTGATTGTGGAACATCTTGACCGAGATATCAGGATTAAATCTGTTATTGATAATAATATAATTATACATGTAGGCGAAGATGATGATGAAGACACCACCTCCTCAAGCTAATCGGAGTCTGATTAATATTCTGTACGCACATTCAATTCAATGTACTTTATTGCATAGAAATACAGATTGTAACTTTGCAACAAAGAATAAATAAAACAATTTTACTATATTAATATTAATTACCTTTTTTTGGTTTCCACTTAAATTACTAAAATATATATTTTAAATGATTCCGCCAATTTAAAACGAAAATAATCTTAAAAATAACGCGGCAGTTCATTTTGGAGGAACGGTAACGAACTCAGTGTTATGTTGTGCCCATCACTAGTCGTGACTAACTGATGGTGTCAGGAACGCATTTTCTGAACGGCCGAACGTTTTTAAGTCTTTATGCCGTGAATACTGCGTCTGTTATTTTTTTATTTTGATTATGGATCTCCTGTTATTTTCATATATATATATATATATATATATATATATATATATATATATATATATATATATATATATATATATATATATATATATATTTTACTACCGTTTCGTATATTTCAAACAATATAAGATAGAATGTTTTGTTGGTAAAGTGACCAAGAATAAAATAAAACAATAACATCGAATATGAATAATATTTAAAATTGAAGAACAAAACATACATACAAACATACAGACATAAACTCACGCCTTTTTCATAATGGTTTCTTATATTTACGTGAACGCTAACATTTTAAATAATACTAGTTTTTACAGATTTTATCGCATATATTTAACTTTTTAAATACCCGACGTTTCGAGCAATTTACAGCACACATGGTCACGTCTCTTTCCCAAGGAATTAAGTAGAGACCACAAAGTGCCAACTGCTACGATCCAAAAAGTAATGTTAATTAACTTAAAGGAATAGTTTTATTTCGGTTTTTGGTGAGTAGTATAAGATGTGTAAGAAGGAACTTGGCCTAATCAAAATGTTATCTAGTCCTGATTTCAATTACCTGCGGCATAATAGATATAATTTTTTTCTTACTTCTATTATTTGATGAAGTCACAGTTAACATTAATAAAAATAAATGATTTATAATATGAATGTCACATCTTTCTTTATCTAGATCTCTTCAAGGAAGTTGGGTTCTCACATGTTAAGAAACATGAGGCAATAAGCTAGTAGCATTTATTTTCATAATTATAATTATATATCTATATTTGTTTAGGTTTCCCGGTGAAGGAAGATGCACTGCAAGTATGGCTCAAAGCAGTTCCGGTAAAAGGATCTACTAAATACAAAAAGTTTGCTCCAACCACTTCAAAAGTCAGGATTTTGTTATCCAAGAAGCCAGAAAGCGCTTTACAGCCCATGCAGTGCCATCAGTTCTAGTAACAGTATGTATTGATTTTAATAAAAATATTCATAATACATATAAATTATAGTAACTACAGTTCAAGCAAATGGCACAGATTAATAAAAAAATGGAAGAACAAATTTTGAAATTCAATGTGCAAAATTTAACCTGAGCTAAAATTATGATAATTTTTTTAATAGTTTTCTTGCATCATCAATCATTTAATTCCATCTTTCTCTCTGCCGGACATAATATTTTATTCCATAACTGCGCTATGAACATAAATAGATAATTATCAACTTCGAGTCCGGGTTAGTTACTTATGTTTCTATAAATTAAATGATATTACTATTTCATTAAATTATATCAATTTAATTCTTGAAGTGTAATTCACCAATTCATATTCTTTTAGATGCCCATGGAAACGGTGAATATTTAAATAATACCAGCAAACATCATGGCCTGCTAAGATGTTCCAGTTACATCAATGAAAATTGATTGTGCTACCAGTCAGCGCCAAATACATTTTCTCAGGAAATCACGTCAAGAAAATGACCATTGTCTCATTTAAGGTCCTTCACTCAATATTCCCCAATCAAATAAAAGAGAATGCGTCGCGCTCAAGTATGTACAAACATCAAGAGTTACCTCTTGATGGTTGAGAAAAAAGTCAAATAAAAAGGGAAGTTAAAATTCTTAAACAAAAATTAAAATGCAGAGATTTGAAGATTATGTCAATGAAAAATCTTCTTAGTGTAGTCAAAAAAAGGACTATGCATTATGAAGATATTAAGAGTATCATTAAGGATAATTTTTCCAAAATTTATTCAGAATTTAAAGCTAAAAACGCTAAAATGTCCAGGTGTAAGATGTAACAAGGAACTTATGTAGTTTGCTCTAACTCTTAATTATTATTCTCCACGGGCATACAGATTCTTGCGCACATGCATTAATTTGCCACATCCCGCTACAATCAGCAAGATGCTTTATCCCGGAAAGTGTAACGTCGGATTCCTTAAGAAAGTTTTTGAATTTATAAAATTAAATATTCAAATTTATTCTGCTTTAGTTGATGTTGCCTTGACTTTTGACTCAATGTCTATTAAATCGGAGCTCATGTATGAGAAAAACTCTGATAAAACTTGGGCCTATGTTGATTTGGGTGAAATTGAATTAGTTTATACAGCTATAAAAATGTTGCATGATATTCGATAACATGTTACAACAACAAAAACAAAAAACAAAAAATTTCAAAATGGTGAAGCTACTGTTGATTATATCCAATATTTATATAAAGCTTTTAATTTGGTAAACGACAAAAATCCAAAAGAGAAGGAATTGAAAGTTCCACTAACCTTAAAAAAATATAACCTTAAAAAAGCGCTTTCCATATTAAAAAAATACGCATTCCACGCTGTAAGTACATACTATTAATATTCTCAAAATATTGTGTCATGGACACTCCATAAGAAAAAAAAAGAACGCCTAACTCGGTGCCTTTCATTTATTTCAAGGTCAACGATTTAGGACCGTTTTTATGTATTATAGTATTCTATGGTTTTTCTAGTATGAAGTGCGCACTCTGTAGATATAGTTAAAGAGCAAACATTTCTTGACGTTGGCGTGTTGAGAGTAACGCACAACCTCATCCGTTTCGCGGTATGCGGTGTGCTGTTTTTAAAAAAAATACTTTACAAAAAGATATGAAATCCGAACAAAAACTGTTAACTTAAACAGTGTAAAATATCGCGCCAAGTACACTTTTGAACTATAGTTACAAAAATGATAATTGCATTTTTACAATAAATCGTAAAATAAAACAAAAGTACTCCGTTTTAGATACGAAAAAAATTTGCTGGAAAAAGTAATAATAAAAAGTGGTGTACTTGGTGTGCCTTTGCATTATACTTCATAGTACGAGGATAATTCAAAAAATTTATAAAAATCGACTTCCATTGTCAGTTGGGTGTTCGAAAGTCATGCACACCAAATACACCATTTCTTTATTATTACTTTTCCAGCAATTTTTTTTTGTATCTGAAACGGTTATGTACTTGGTTTTTTTATTTTATGTTTTTTGCAAAAATGTAATTATCAATTTTGTAACTATAGTTCAAAGTGTACTTGGCGCGATGTTTTGCAGTGAAACTGTTTTGTTCGGATTAATACTTAAGTTGTACTTTGTCTGACTGCCCCGTCGGTCTAGTGGTCGTAAACGCAGTTGCTGATCTTGAGGTCTCGGGTTCGAACCCCAGGTCGGGCCAAAATCAGTTATTAAGTTTTTTTGTCAAGAAATTCTCAGTCTATACGTGCGTTCTTCGGAAAGCATGTAAAGACGTTGGTCCTGCGCCTGATCTCTTTACGGTCACGTCGAATAACCGTCCCAACGGACTATGAGAGCGAGGGAATAGACCTAATCATCTCTTAGGTGTGCGTTGTGTGTGATTAGCAGTTGTCACATTCAACCGCCGGTACGACGTATTTCACCGATCGTTGAGTCCGTGTACTCCTTGAGGCATCGAGGTCACCAGCCCCTAGGCAGAACCTTAGGCACTTTGACATGCTCTGTGCTTATAGTGCTTAGTAGCGTTGTTAGAGTGCCATCCAAGTACTTCACCCAATCCTTTCGTAACGAAAGGGGCAGACAGTGCCCACAGTGTTGCGCCCCCTCCCCACATTCTACCACACCTCAACCCTCGAGTCGCGCATCATATCGCCTGGCTCGTCTGGTGAGTATAGATAGGGCACAACTGAACATCACACAGTAAACAGTTGTAACCGCAACCAACATTATGTCAGATAAGGGGGATCCCCGTAACCCCGCGTCAAAAGAAGGAAACCTCCGAACCGTCCAGGCGTGTTGGATCGACCGCTATTAGTTAGGAATCTATCCAATCCCGAACGGTTCAGGATAGTACCAGGGAATATAGCCCGTTCTACTCATAGAGCGCCTCTAATAGATACACCTCTAAGAACAGCGGACGGTGTAGAGACCGCTGCAACTAGAATTACCCAGTCCGTCCAGGAGACCCTGGTGGCCTCTACGAGCGTCGCGATCTCCGCAAAGAGAGGAACGGCCGCGTAAGATATCCATGCAGATCAAATGCAAGAAAGTGTTGAGAAAGTTCTGGGCGAGCACTCGTTGTCCCAACAAGCCAACGGATGAACTATCGGTTCCAGGCTCACAAGGGATTGGCCTGGGAGCGGTGCGGAAGAGCATGATGCGTCGTTCCATAAATTGAACTGAAAGTTAACGAAAACTAGTCTCCCTGTTCGCCCGCTTATTAACAATGTGGGCGAGCGTTGTCACGAGTACTTTGAGGAGCAATTCATGCCGAACGCAGCAAGTGCGGAGTTCATGGAACTTCATGCTCGGAAGGAGAGCCGCGTACAGAAGTTCCTGTCATCGCCCGCGTCATCGCTTGCAGGAGAATGGTTTATCTCCCCGATCAACTCTATCAACCGAGGAAGGCGCCAGGACAGGACGAGATTACCAACGCTGCATACCGACAGCTGCACAATAGAGTCCTTGTAGAGCTTGGTTGACTCTACAATAGGATATTGCGGACATCTTACTTCCCGCAGGACTGGAAGAAAGGCAAAGTTATTGTCTTGCCAAAACCCGGGAAGGACAGGCGTAGAGCTGCTAGTTACAGGCCGATCACGCTGCTACCGCGTATATGTAGCTAAACTGCTTAAACGATTGTTGCTAAAACGCCTGCGCCCGAGCATACAACTTCGGGCGGAGCAGCACGGATTCAGGAGGGATCACTACTGCGACACAGTTGACCAGAGTGCTGCAGCTACTTGCGGTCGAGTACAACCGCGGCCGCACGTCGTTGGGCGTCCTTCTCGACATAGAGAAGGCGTTCGACAGGGTGTGGCATTCTGCATTACTCTATAGATTGGAAGAACAGATCAGTATCCCTCCTGCTGTGTTGCTGCTATTTGCGTCATTCCCTGCAGACAGGAATTTCTACTTCCGCGTAGAGGCCGCCGTGACTGCAAAAAGACCTATTCATTAGAGCTGGTGTTGCACAGAGCAGATGTCTGTCTCCAGTCCTATACGCGGCTGATGCCAACAACGTCCCAATCTCAAACTGCGTGAGTGGGAGGACGACGTGGAGCCGGCGCTATAGCGGACGAGTGCCTATTTCACCTCGTCCAAAAGAGCTCACATCGCCACTGCCAGAATGTAGCGTCTACTGGACTTGCTGCCACCATGGCTGGATGAGTGGAGAGTGGTTATCAATCTTGGTAAGACGACCGGTTTGCTCACTCGCCGCCTGAGAAATCTACTACCACCATTGACGCTCAGAGGCTAGAAGATCGCGTACGAAAAGGCCGTGACCTATCTTGGCTGCCGGATTGACAGGATGTTGCGCGTGACCACTCACATCGACTTCGTCGTCCGCAAAGCCAGATATGCATGGGTGATGCTCTGTCCAGTCCTGGCATCCAAGTTACCAATCAAAACGATAATCAATATTATAAACTTTATATCAGACCTTTAATAACGTATGCTGCTTTGGCCTGGTACGCACTTCTGAGTGATCCACAGAGGAAGCGACTGCAGGCCTAGCAGAAATTATCATCACGAATCATTGTCGGAGCAGATCGCTACGTCCAGATCGCCTTTATAGCGGCCAATCTGAACATCGAAACCATAGAGGAATGTGTGGTCTGGCTGGCGCGCGGCTTGTATCAACCGCGCCGACAACTGGTCAACCCACACCTAAATAACTTAGCGCCGCTACACACCCGGCCTCCGGACGGGCGACCCTACCCAAGAGAACTCCTCCCAACGTAGATTAGGTAGTCGAGTAGCAGCCTTCAAAGTCAAAGATTGACCAACTACTGTAAGTAGACTCCAAAAAAAAGGCGAGCGAAAGATCATTCTTCCTAGCCGTAAAACCTACAATGCCGTAACGGGTCCCAGGACTGGACCATAATAGTGGGCTTTGAGGAGAATCCGGCTAAAGGGGTATGTCCCGAGGCTTAAAACCTGCTGGGTATTAGCCACGACAACACACGAGGGAATAGAGAGTGCATCTGTGTATACTCATACACTCGGGCACCATCATCCTGTCTCCGTTGAGACTGGCTGCCACGAATGAAATTCAGTCTGGAGGACAATATGACTTTGATTGTCGTGCATCTTTTTAGCATGACAATCAAAGTATGACTTTGATTGTCGTGCTAAAAAGATGCCGATATATTTGAGGGTCAAAAATATGAAACGTACAATTATGTACTTTTAGTTGCATATGTGTGGCGGTGGAAGGAAAGGGGAGATCTCCCGCCGGGCAAGGTGTTCTGCAAGGGGAGCGGCCAACGCTCCCTGTAATATTTCGGAGCTATTCTGTATATACTGTTTTTATTCGGAACTTTGATAGCGCGATTTAGGCTTTGATGTGTTTCGTTTGTGGTGCGACGACAGCGCTGCCTAATATGTAACTTAAAATTCCGAAAAAGCGGTAAACTTGTGTGATTAAAAATGTAACGACCTTGTTGATAAATATATCGATCTCAATCTAAGTAATGCCTAAAGTTGCTATTTTTATTTAGAGGAGTGTTACAAAAAAACGTGAAATTACAAGGTTTCCTCTTTAAATTATATGTTTTCATTCGTTGCTCGAAATAACAATTATTTGGTAAGAACAGTTCGTTTTCTCTATTACAGTAAACTCAGTGCAAATTTAAGATAACTTATTTATTTATTTAGTAATAATCATTCTACCGATGCATGTTTAGGCCAAAACTCTGAGTGACATGGTTTGGGAGCTCTATTTTGTAGATTATATCAGATATTTATTTTAAGACTATCATAAAAATATTTTTATTTCACAAAAATCTTATTTTTTAATAATGATTAAATACATTTTTGTTATATGCCTTTCACGTAAGGAAAATATCGACTTGATTAAATTATTCAATTAACGACCGAAAAAGCTTCGATACAAGCCCCAAAATTTCCGATGTTCTACGTCATTTTGATGTAAAATGTGTACCAAAATAATCATCAATATTTGCTTAAACTATACTATGATTTTTACTTTTTAAGTCGTTAATCGTCGTAAATAAAATTACCTTTCACTGAGCCATTTATGTGAATTCAGTACCGCGCGAGCGGTTGTCGAGTTTGGACATGTGTTAGTTAATTTCGCGCGCTCTGTCTCGTTTCGATATTATCGTAGTGTGCCATTGCCGTTATAGGAACTGCTATTTTGGCCTGTGTCCCGAAATATAACTCAACTACGATCGCAGTTTTTGATCGTTGGAAGTATTTACTTTCGTATAGTATATTTCAACTCATGGAATACACATACATATACAAACATAATAGAACGGGGGAGTGGGCGGAGCCCGTGTAGTCACTAATATGCCACTAACATGTCAGTTCACACCAATAAATGTCAACATAATCAATCGTTTCCAATTTTCGTATCAAGCGTCGCTACATGTAAATTATATAAAAAATGGCAAATCGTACAATAATTACGCGTCGAAAGAATAGGGGGAAATGGACTTTAATTAAAGGAGACATATCTTACAAAATTTGAGTCGAAACTATTTGTATTTTGTGAATATTAGAAACAAAACTTAGAAATATTGACGTGTCAAAAACATTAATCAAAAGTCTAAAATGTGTAAATTCGCGAATCGTGTTTGTAGTAGTGATAATATGACGTAACTGCTTGTAAGTGTGCTCCCGGAAACACCGATAATCGTGCAAACCGATTTTGACAGCCATTCTATAGTGTATTCTGTTTCAACTAGTATAAAATTCGCACATTATTATTAGACCAGATAGTTAACTCACTATAGTTATTTTGATTGTAACTGAGCTTTCTTACCAGTCGCAAAGGGGAAAAATAAATACAAGTATCAATGTGTCACTAAACGTAAAAAAGGAAATATCCTATCTCTGGAAAAATAATAATCTAAAATAAAAATGTCTGTGCTTGCCATATGGACTGGCCCAGATTATGCGGTAAAAGTACCAAAAATCTACAAATACGACCAATTATTTGTAAAATAAAAAACGTTGGTTATTTTATTTAATAAAACACGTTGCAACCGTACTATTTATTTATTTATACCACTACGCTACCGTTAGTAGATATAACCGATTATTAACCAACATCGGTGAACAATCGATTACTGCGAAACAATTAAAATATTTATGTGTATTTCAACGCTATGGTTCATAAATAATGAAAAATATATGAAATAGATTATAGTAACTTAATTAGATAACATAATGATTTCTTAAATTTACGCGAACACTACACATTGAATAAAACTATATCTACGGATTTTATCGCGTTTAATTAACTATTTTAACTTATTTTTAATTCCTCACGTTTCAGGTGTTTACAGCACGATGACCATGGGGTCACGGGGGGGGGGGGACTGAGATGTTTGATGTCCCAATGTCATAGTTGGCCCGGCCACCTTCAGTTTTTGAATATTAATTTGGTCCGATCTACGCAGAACAAGCTTACAGTATCTTGAAGTCTTGCAGTGGTATGCTTGGTTTTGGGTTTAATTTTGTTAATTATAGGATCCCAAGTGATGACAGCACCCATCCATCTTCTCTATTGAAATTAGGATGTTTTTTAATTTCAATACCCTCGCTAATCATCCTTGGTAGGAATCGGTGTTTTACAGAATTCTTGGAGCCAGATAGTTAACTCATTTGAGTGAACATGTTCAAGATCGTTCCCACTATTACATCATATTTAATAAACCATAAATCCTCGCATAAAAAAGAGACCGATAAAGAGATAATTAATACTTAATTTACATAAGTAAATGATAGTTTTATAAGCGACAGTAGCCTAATGGAAGGGCGCGGACCGCTAACTCAAAAAGGTCGTGGGTTCGAATCCACCATTCGACTACTGGCGTGACCCACTCGTAACACAAGCAATTTAAGCTTACCACGAGTGGTTAAGGGGAATATTAGTAATGTTTATAACATTGTTAATATTCTTAAAAAAAAAATAGTTCACGATTAGAACTAAGGCCGTGACGTGAAATGCTTTACAGTTTGTAGTTTTACTAGTTCTTTATATTATTTAGACCGGAACAAAGCAGTGTAAGCACATATGTAAATAGGTGAGAGGTGGCGCACTTATGTATATTATAAGCTGTTATTAAGTTCATGTATTTGGACTTTTGAAAATAGCTACGGAGTTTTTTTGAGCTTTATTTCTTTTTTAGAGACTTTGTAAAACAAAAATTAAAAGACGGCGCATAGAAATTCAAAAGTGTTATATGGTTTAAAATCTTTCATATATGCCGTTAGCTAATTTCATTTTCTTGGACAATTTTGAACAGCTCACTGTTAATATTTGTAAGCAAATAGCTTTATTAACAAGGAAGATAAAAAGTGTATTCAATGTATAGATTGATTCAATGTATGACATGTTATTAACAAAGATTTGGCAACAGAAGCTAAGGTATTAGTAATGAAATCCATTATTGGAATATAAGCGTAAATATTTCGAGTGTGTTTGTGTGAAAGGAAGCTAATAATATATTGTTTTATTTTGTCATTTACTATATATATGTATTGTTCTGTTGTTTATTGATTAAATTGTAACTATATCGAATATTTTTTTATTCATTAAAGTTTATATTCAGGGCCTATTTGGTTTCAAAGATAGCATTTATTATTTTTATTGTAAATGCAGCGAAAACTTTAAGTGAACAGAATATCACACTCAAGTGAATGTATTAGGGATTGAAAGCTTTAATGATGTTTAAAATAGAAATTTTAAAGTTCTGGTGGCCAGTGAATCTGATCATTGTTTGGTCATATTTAGAGGTGGGAGTAAAATCTGCCATTAGGCAAGATATTCAGCCTTCTCGAGCGATCAACGCTCCACAGAAACTATTATAACGTTTGACTGCAGCACGATTTAGGTTTTGATTAAAGTTCATTTCGCTTGGGTTATGCAGCGGTGACAGTGTCATCGCAATTGCGTAACGGGTTCTCGATTCAAATCCATTCCTCCATCCATCATAAGTTCAAAAAGATAAATTGTTAATTTTCTGGCCGTACTCTAATATTGCATACTTTTGTTCATGGAAAACTACCGCCACTTCCGCGTTACAGGAGCAAGAACGGATAATATGATAGATTTGCAGTGACACAATGGTATTATATCTTACACCACTTTTAGCAGCGTCAGGGCAAGATTTCCACACTTATTTGGGTTCGGGAGAGATGTCTAACCCCCTGCGGAGGGGTGACGCTGCATACTTAGCCTACCTTATCGCATAAGAGCCACGCTCAGCAGTAGATATACGGATTGATAAATAAGAAGAAGATACACCTAACGCATAATTAATAATTTCCAACAGTAATCAAAAGTAGCCACCGTAGGTTAAACCTACAAACAGAAAATAATAATCACACCATAAAAATAAATGTAAAACGTTCAATACAATGGACGAACAGACAGGAACATTTTATATTCTTGGAAATATAATTTAAGGAAGTGTTATAATCTTTTATCTCAACTTTGGTATTCGATCACATCAGTTTTTTGACACCTAATATCGACAATTCGTTTTTTAGATGTTTTAACTTTGTATACAGCTTATGATCTACCTTTCTAAGTTACGTAGAAATGGCTTAGATTTTAAATTAGTGAAGGAATCAGTGAATTAGTTATCAGTGAATCAGTGAGTTTAACCCTTCAATATGCACACGGTCGGATCCGACCACGGCTATATTCCGTGAGATTCCAAGCGGTCGGATCTGACCACACCTACCCACAGCAATTCAAACCATAGAAACTTATATTGAAAGACTACTGGTCTATGAAGAAGTTTAGTATTATAGACTCCATGTAAAATTTTCTATCTTTTAATGCAATAAAAAATCAGTTAGTCTATGGTATTTATTTATAATCTACGTTCATTTCGTACGAATGTTAGGTGTGGCGTGTTATTGTGTAGGTTTTTGGATTTTCCAGTGTGTTATTAGGGTTTTGTATAGTGTTTTTTTTAATAAAATTGTTATAAAAACTTTTGTGTGAATATAATTTATATTTTTACGTAAATAATTTCGAGTAATATACATAAATAATAGTGATATTCACGCTGCTGTTCTGCGCTGGATATGTACATTTATTACTATAAAAATACAATTAAAATCTATTTGTTATGAAGTAGAAGCACTAAAACAAGTAATATAACGTAATAAATAAACAGAAACAAGTATTATATTGAAATTTATAATGAATTTTATTGAAAATAAATGTACGACAAATTATACGTAAGGTTATTTTTAGCGACGCCGAGTCACGCAACGCGCGAGCGGTGCAAACATTTTAGCTGTGAACTGAGGGGTTGAATGTATATTTTCAAGTGCATTTTATTGGAAGTGCAAAGTTACAAGTGAGTCTAATAATTTTTGAGTAACAGTTAAAACTATGTAACATTTTCTTTTTCGAAATTGAACGACACATACTGTGTATCTATATAGTTCATCAACAGTGTACAAAATACCGTATAAATAAGATTATTATTTAAAATTTCTAATTTTTGATACTGCATTAAAATCGATTTCTATTTTCTTTGCAAAAATCGGACAAACAAAGGATGGGTGGCGCGCAGAACGAGGTCGCATGTAAAAGTGATGTCGTCAGGCTTTGTGACTGGCTCGACACGGAATCTTCTGAGTAAACTGGACATCATTATCTTCATTTCTATCATAGCAAACTTTTGACCTGAAAGTAAGGACGTTAACTCAATACTTCAAGAAACAATTCTTCCTATAATGTAGTGTATCTAGATAGCAGTCATCCCTAAAAATACCATAATTGTTTTAACGCAGTGCGAACCTCGATCGCCCAGGTTTTACGTACATATACGAGCGAAATTAGGCTCAAGCTAGATGCGTCCACTTTTTATTTTATGGAAAACCATAAAATGGCCAGCTGTGTCTTCCTTATAACCAATAGATAATAAAAATAAAAATAGTTGCCGGTTCACCTACAAAGCGCTTTAACTCTGGCAAATATTACCATAATGAGTATGTTTAGCGGTGAACTTTGTTAGACTGGTACGGTATTTATGATGATATATTTGTATAGACTAATGTTAGTATAAGATATAACAATTTTTACCTATGCAGTTTCTTGGTCCTGCACTAAAGGGAAGATATGCATAAGGGTGCCGCAATGTATGGTTTTCAGAAATAAATCGCTCGGGAATAAACTTATCGGGGTTAGGATACAGGTGTTCGTTGCGATGGATGTCAAACACATGGATTTGACATAGGGTACCTGAAGGGATTGTGTATCCACCTGAAACAATCATGAAAGATTAAGCATAAATTTAGTTACGATCGATTCAAGCATAATTATATTTAGTTATAATAGTTCCTGTTTTTACCAATGTTTTAACGTTTAACGGTCTGAAAACGCACTATGCATTAAATGCGTGCATAGTGTGCACGTTTTCATCTTTAATTTAACGATCAGTTTATAATGGATATTCCTGTATTATGCAGGGTGTGAAGCTATGTCTGAACTATTTATAGCAGGCCAATGATGACGGATAAAACACTTTAACAATGCTCATATTATTATTTTAATTAAAGCATAGTTTTTCCTCTTTACAAGGCTAAAATAATTCAAAGCCAGTGAGGGCCTCTTTTGTTGTAGCAATGTTCTGCAATTATTCCCACGCTTCTTAGATGGATTGACGATTGCAATACCTGGCACATCTTTTAGGCTACTTTACATATCCGATGTCTGTAATATACGTATTGAATCGTATGAGAACCTAACCGCACCCGATATAACAGTTATGTGAACAGATCAGAGACAGGCTGAAGATAAGCAATATTGGACACATGGTCGTAAAAAGTACAACATCAAATCAAAACCTAAAAACAAGAAAAAAATTGATAATGTTCACTTTGGCTGGGATACAAACTTAGGAACCAGGCTATTTTATTGGTCTGTTTTTATCACTGTTGTTGGACATGTATTGTTGAATAAAGTGTTAAAAAATGTAACAAATACATACTTAGTTCAACTTCTTCTGTAATATATCTGGATATGAATGGAACGCTAGGGTAAAGTCTTAGAGATTCTTTGATGCAGCATTCTAAATATTTCATTTTGCTAAGATCCTCTAAAGTTGGACGTCTCTGAGATTCGCCAAAAATACTCCGCATTTCATCATATATCGAATTCTGTAAATCCATATTCAATATACACATCACATTTTATTTTATTTTATTGTACTACTTTTCTATAAAATGAGTATCGTACGAGGGACGAACAAAAAGTTCACGGAAAGGTAGTGTAACTATTTGGAACTTAATACAACTATAAATAATAGAGTGAAAATCGGAAAGTGAACACTAATGATGGTGCAAATAGAGTTTCGTGCCGTGATTAAGTTAAGATTAAGCACGAAAAACTCCACATATCATTATGGAAGAGATGTCGGTTGCTTACAGGGACCCTATTTGCCCTGGAAAAACGATGATATGCTGGGAACTGAAGCGGGTACCGGTAGACTGGTGCAAAGCCGTAATAGTCCCAGTATATAAAGGAAGAGGGTCGCAGCAGGACTGTAAAAACTACCGTGGCATCAGCCTTCTTAGCATTATGGGAAAACTGTATGCTAAGGTACTGATTGAAAGGGTTATGAAAGAAACTGATGGAAAAATTTGGGATGTGCAAGCGGGATTTAGAAAGGGAATGGGATGTACAGATCAAGTCTTTTCCATGCGCATGATCGCGGAGAAGTTTATGGCCAAAAACCAGAAGGTTTTTTGTGCGTTCATGGACTTGGAAAAGGCCTATGACAGAGTGGATAGGGATTTGCTATGGCAAACACTGAACTCATTTGGGTTGAGCGTTGGCTTGATACAGGCATTGGAGTCTCTTTATAGGGACTCTAGTGCTTGTGTTAGGATCAACGGGGTCTACTCGGACTGGTTTGACATCCATAAGGGTGTCAGACAGGGCTGTGTGGCTTCCCCGTGGCTTTTCAACCTATTTATGGACAGTTGTTTGCAAAATTTGAAAGGTAAGGTATGCGGATTAAGAATGGGTGAGTTAACCGTCAAATGCCTTTTGTACGCCGATGATCAAGTTATTCTTGCGTCGTCGACGGCCGAGTTGCAAATGATGGTTACATTAATAAACGGATCATTAAAGAAAGGGGTATGAAAGTGAACGCAAGTAAGACGAAGGTTATGGTTTTTGAAAGAGAAGAAAGTAAAACGATTTGTGAAATAAGAATAGAAGGTGAGTTGATCGAGCAAGTAGATGAGTTTGTATATTTAGGCTGCGTATTTAGCAGGGATGGGAGATATGATAAGGATATAGAACGACGAGTGAATGCGGGAAATAAAGTAAATGGGGCCTTGCACTCTATTGTGAAGAGTCAAAATGTGTCGAAAAAGGCACGTATGGCAATTCACAATACTGTGTTGGTCCCTACTTTAACGTATGGTAGTGAAAGTTGGGTGTGGCAGAAGAAGCACGAGAGTAGAATAAACGCAGTAGAAATGCGGTCGTTAAGGAGTATGTTAGGGCTGAATCTGAATGACAGGGTAAGGAATTGTGTAATAAGAGAAGAGTGTGGTTTGCAAGATGATGTGGTGACCAGGATTAAGAAAGGAATGCTTCGGTGGTTTGGTCATGTGGAAAGAATGAATGAGGAAAGAGTGACAAAGAAAATTTATGGTGCAGAAGTGAATGGCAGAGTCGGAAAGGGACGTCCTAGGCGAAAATTTATCCACCAAATTGGCGATTTATTGAAAACGGGCCAAATTAGGAGTATCTTTAACCGACGAGCATGTATGCGTAGGTGTATGGATGTGAAGGAGGCAAGAGAGGTGTGTCAGGATCGTGCCAAATGGAATTCTGTAGTCTCTGCCTACCCCTCTGGGTGACAGGCGTGAGTGTTTATGTATATGTATGTATGTAAAAACGATGATTTATAAATGACAGCCATTTCAAGCAAGAGACCTAATTGAAGACGATCAACGCTCAGGCCCACCAATGGCAAAGGCAACTTCCTGAGACATTGTCAAATAAGTTGACAAACTTGTTCTTGAAGATGCTCGTCTGAAGAAAAAACGCAGCACTGAAATAACTGGAGTATCATCTATGACCATTTGAATCATTCTCCACGACCAACTTGGTGTGTTTAAGGTCAGTTCAAGATAGGTGCCAAGAATATTTACACCGCTTCAGAAATAATAGTAGGTCGAGTGTTCGCGCGAATTATGGAATCTGTGTAGTGAGACTGAACATGGACGAAATTATGAACCGAGTTGTCACTATAAATTTGAGTCAAAGCAAGAGTCCATGTAGTGGTATGAAAAAGGCGCAGCAACACCTAAGAAGTTCAAGGTGTACAATCAGCTGGAATGATTGTGGCTTTAGTTTTTGGGATTCAGAAAGTATTTTATTCATCGATTATAAAGATCATGGTATCAAATGCGGGGCAGTATTACGCTATGCTACTAGAAAAATTGAAATATGCGATTATAGAAAAAAGAATGGGAATGTGATGGATTTTTTTTCGTCATAAGAAGATTCACATGTATACATGGGAAAGAGGTGATGATAGAAGCATGATAGATTTCGTAATTGTGGATGAAAGAATGAGGAGCGCAGTCGTAGATACAAGGGTTTACCGGGGGTCCAACGTAGGGACGGATCATTACTTGGTCTTATGTCGAATTAATGGTCTTTTCAAGCGATGGCGGCATCGGACATCTGTGTCTACCACTGCGTTATAGCGTATAAGAATAGAGAAATTACAAGATAAAGATGTGAAAAAGAAGTATAAATGTAGACTGAGAGAAAATATTAGATGTTTGAATGAGTTGTGTATGAATGATTTAGACCTGAATACTGTGTGGGATAATATTAAGAAAGGTTTGGTGGATGCCGCCACCGAAGTATGTGGTGTAAGTAAGAGAACAAATGAAAGGAAAAGTAATACGTTGTGGTGGGATGATGAGGTACGGGTGGAAGTTGAATCAAAGAAGAAAGCATGGTTAGATTTACTTGCAACCAAAGCTGGTAATTCTTCTGGTATGAATGATGAGATTGAAAGAAACAAGGCAGAATTGAGACATCTTATTAAGAGAGTAAAAGAAGTTATTGAAAGGAAAAAGAAAGAAAGAACGGATAAGAATGATAAAAGGATATCTGATAATTTTCAGGTTAACATAAAAATGTTCTGGAATCTCGTAGTAACTGCCTGGGGTAATACAAAACAGCCTATAATTAGTGCTATAAGAGACGAGAATGGATGTATTCTGAATGATAAAGTTTCGAATTTAAACAGATGGAAGGAATACTTTGAAAGCGTGTTTATGAGTGAAGAGCCGTCTGAATTAAATGAACTAGAAATTCCGAAAGAAGTGGAAAGCGGTATGGAGATAAGTGTAGATAAAATAATGAAAGCAATGAAAAGCATGAAAGCAGGTAAGGCAGCTGGATATGATAGAGTATCACTCGAGATGCTAAGGGCTGGAGAGGGAGTGGTGGCAGGCCTGCTGTACACCTTGTTTAATTTATGTTGGGAATTAAAACGGGTACTGGATGACTGGTGTAAAGCAGTTATAGTACCAATATATAAAGGAAAAGGGTCACAGCAGGACTACAAAAACTACCGTGGTATCAGCTTGCTTAGTATTGTGGGTAAACTGTATGCTAAGGTGTTAATTGAAAGAGTTAAGAAAGAAACTGATGGAAAAATTTGGGATGTGCAAGCAGGTTTTAGAAAGGGAATGGGGTGTACAGATCAAGTCTTTTCCATGAGCATGATTGCGGAGAAGTTTTTGGCCAAAAACCAGAAAGTTTTTTGTGCGTTCAAGAACTTGGAAAGGGCTTATGACAGAGTGGATAGGAATGTGTTATGGCAAACACTGAACTCATATGGGTTGAGCGCTGGGTTCAATCAGGCATTAAGGTTTCTTTATAGGGACTCTAGTGCTTGTGTCAGGATCAATGGGGTCGACCCCATTACCCGCTGACGTAACGGTTATGTGACAAAACCACTACGTCAGCGCAGTCAGTCAGCACCTTGCCAAGAGGTGTTAGTGCCGTGCCTCGGCAAAAATTAAAGGCGCAAGGGCCCGCTTGTGCACATGGCCCCACCATAAAACGGCGCTGGGTCTGGGCGTCTCCCGTTAAATGACGCCCACTTTTATGGATGATGGAGTATGCAAAAACGCGCAAAGGGCCGCTGCCTGGAGGTCGCCAGGGTACGTCTGGAGCTGGCGCTGGACGCGACAGCATGCGAACCGCCAGCCGAGCGAGAGGTGCTGCACGACCACCCATCAGCCCCTCGCATCCATCATCCTCACCAGCTGGCTTGGTGTCGGCAGGGTCTTCGCAGGCCCAGCAATCGGCACCCGCCACTGGTGGAGTACGCTGCATGCGATGGACAACCGAAATGAATACTAACGCATTGCGGGCGTATTTTAGGACGAAAGGGGAGAAGTTGGAGGTTTGGCGTATCGGGCTAGGATGCATCGTCTTTTTGCTGAGCTGGAGCCATCTTTAACCGTCTCAGAGCAAAACCTGGCAGACCGGGTTCGATATATCTTGCGCTCAAATATATTTGATGTCGCCGAACTCAAACGACTACGACGTGAGGCTGTTCCCTCATCGGATGAAAATGCTACGGCTGAGGATGCGGCACCACAAATTGCAGAGCAACCCGCAAACGTGATTGCCGCCGTGAATACCCCAGTTGTGGTTGATTCAAACGATGATGGAACAGTCGCCCAGGAACTGGAATTAGAGCATACGAGGAGTACATTGGAAGAGGCGATTGTGGAAACGCGCAGTACGCCTCTCGAAAATCGACCGCGACTTCCCCGCATAGCCCTAATCAAGCGGAATCAAGCTGTCGTCAGGGTTCTGAACCCAATGCTGGTGACCTATTTGGAAGCCAGCCGGGACCTTTGCGAGACGGACTCAATTCTTTTTGGCGCCGCACTGGCAGTCTGCCATATCATAGGTGCCAAGGTTTTCACGGCTGGACGCGCTACTGGCCATAGTAGCGCTATCTCAGCATGGAGAAGAGAATTGAGGAACGTATCGCAAAGGCTAGAGCTCTCATCGGCAGACTGATATGCTTCAGATCAGGCAATAACAGGCCAAGAATTGTGCGCACCGTCAGGATGGCGTTTGCTGGGACAAATGTCAGTTTGTCCCAGCCAAATATAACGCAAAAACTGACGGAGCGCATAGATGATCTGAAGCAGAGAATCGCTGCTTGGGGAAAGCGGATTCGGTGATATACCGAGAGGTTGACACGGTTCAACCAGAATCGTCTCTTCCAGAGTGATCAGAAGAGGCTCTATGAATCATTGGAGCGACCAATGGTAAGTGGAACGGGACCAGCACTGAATCAGGCCGACACTGTAGCATTCTGGCGCGGCCTGTGGTCAGAGCCCGTAAACCACAGCTAGGGCCCTTGGACGGAAGTTGTTGCGAGTCAGTGTGCGGGTATTACGCCCATGGATCCCGTCATCATAACGCCGGATGACGTAGCTGAGGCGGTCCGTAGGGCCCCGAACTGGAAAAGTCCGGGGCTTGACGGGTTGCATCACTACTGGCTGAAGGGGTTCATGGTGTGTCACTCTGTGCTCGCCCGACAGTTTCAAGAGGCTCTCAACCAGAAGAGACCATGACTCTTCACTACTGGGATCACTCATTTGGTTCCTAAAGACCAGGGTACCACAGACACGAGCAAATATCGCCCGATCACGTGTCTACTGACCATATATAAGACACTAACATCCATTTTGAGCGCGAGAATCACTCGTCACTTGGACTCAAATCAGGTGATGTCGCGCGCTCAAAATGGATGTCGGGGCGGTGGTCGTGGAACCAAGGAACCACTCCTCATTGACGCGGTCATTGGCAAAGTGGTGAAATGCAACCATCGGAAATTCTCTGATGGTTGCGTTTCACCACCACCTAGATAGACTACAGAAAGGCATTCGACTCGGTACCCCATACATGGCTAAAGAGAATCCTCGAGCTGTACAAGATAGACTGTGTAGTCAGAGACTTCCTCGAGCAGTGTATGGGGCAGTGGAGTACGATACTTTGTCATCTGGGCGAGCGGATGATGGCTGCGGAGAACCACATAAGGATAAGAAGGGGTATCTTCCAGGGTAATTGTCTGAGTCCAATCTGGTTCTGCCTCTCTCTGAACCCTCTCAGTACCTTACTGGAGGGCTCCGGGAGGGGATTTCAGCTACGGAAAGGAGGGACAAAAGTGACCCACCTTTTCTATATGGATGACCTCAAGTTATTCGCCTCCAGTCGCTCCCATCTTATGGAATTGCTAAACATCACTTGTGAATTTAGCAATTCCATTGGAATGGAGCTGGGGACGGATAAGTGTGCGGTCCTCCATGTCAAAAGGGGTCCCTTTCCGAGGCTGAAACATACCGATACCTGGGTATGTCACAGAACATCGGTATCGATGAGGCTGGTATGAAACAGTCAGTTTGCGACGTGTTTTATGCACGCTTGACCAAAGTGCTTAACAGCCTTTTGTCCGGTGCGAATAAGGCACACGCATATAACGGCTGGGTCATGCCTGTCCTCATGTATACCTTTGGCATACTCAGGTGGACTCAAACTAAACTTAACGCCCTGGATAGAAAAGTCCGCACTACCATGACGTCCCATAGGATGCATCATCCGAGATCGTCGGTAATGAGGCTGTACTTGCCGCGGAAGCATGGTGGTCTTGGCTTCTTGAGCGCGCTCACCATGCATAATCGCGAAGTGTGCAACCTCCGTTATTACTTCCCGGCGAGATCGGATGATCCATTCTATAAGGACATCATTTCTTGTGATAAAGGACTTACCCCTCTATCCTTAGCCAACGAGCAATGGCAAGACGAAAGAAGAAGGCAGAAGAAGGAGAAGGAGCTCCACGGGAGGTTCTACAAGGCTCTACATGAGCCTTTCGTAGACACAGTAGCCTTCCTCTACTGGCTACGCTTTGGTGATCTCTTCGGGGAAACCGAGGGTTTTGTCTGTGCAATACAGGATCAGGTTATTAAGACCAACAACTATCGGAGATACATTCTAAAGGATGGCACCGTCGACATCTGTCGAGCTTGTCGCCATCCCAGTGAGTGACTTAGGCATGTCATCTCCGGTTGTTCGGCGCTTTCTAACTCTGAGTACTGGCACAGGCGCAACCTAGTAGCCAGAATTCTTCATCAGGAGCTCGCTCTGAAATACGGTCTCGTGTCTCGGAAATTGCCATATTACAAGTACTTGCCGGAAGCCGTGCTTGAAAATGATCGCGCCAGGCTCTACTGGGACCGGGCCATCATCACAGACAGGACTATTCTTGCGAATAAGCCTGATATTGTGCTGAAGTACCGGGCACAGTCAAGGATATTTTTGGTCGACATTACCATTCCGTATGACGAGAACCTCGTGAAAGCCGAAACAGATAAGCAAACAAAATATCTGGACCTGGCTCACGAGGTGACCGACATGTGGGGTGGTCTGCCAACCGAAATTATTCCTGTAGTCGTCTCTGCGAACGGGCTAATCCCAGTCAGCCTCTCGGGTCATCTGAGGCGGCTGGGACTATGTGGCGGACCGCTCCAGGTTCAAATGCAGAATGTGGTGCTCCTCGATACCGGCCGCATCGTCCGCCGGTTTCTGTCCCTTTCCCCCTAACCCTCGGCCGTTTGGTCTCCCCTGCTGAGGGCCTCCATCTGGTTGGGCTTTTATTTATTTATGTATTTTTATATTTATTTTATGTTATTGATATTTATGTATATTTATCTTCTCATCTTCATTTATAATTATGTATTATTAGAACCCAACCAGATGAGAAAACTATATTGATACCCCACAATAATAATAATAATATTCCACAACCATCACACAACGCCATGTAGTCCCAAGCTAAGCAGAGCTTGTGTTATGGGTACTAGATAACTGATAAACATACTTATATATTTCTAAATACATAAATATTATGGATAAATTACACCCAGACACAGAACAAAATGATCGTGCTCATCACACAAACATTTGTACTGGGTGGGAATTGAACCCACGACCTCCGGAATAGCAGTCAGGGTCACTAACCACTAGACCAACAGGCCTGTATGCCGATGATCAAGTCATACTTGCGTCATCGGCGGCTGAGTTGCAAATGATGGTTACATTAATGAATTGGGAATTAAAAGAAAGGGGAATGAAAGTGAACGCAAGTAAGACGAAAGTGATGGTTTTTAAAAGAGAAGAAAGCAAAACGGTATGTGAAATAAGAATAGAAGGAGAGTTAATTGAGCAAGTGGATGAGTTTGTGTATTTGGGATGTGTATTTAGCAGGGATGGCAGATATGATAGGGATATAGAACGACGAGTAAATGCGGGGAATGGAGTGAATGGGGCACTACACTCTATTATGAAGAACCAGAATGTGTCAAAAAGGCACGTATGGTAATTCATAACGCTGTGTTAGTCCCTACTTTAATGTATGGTAGTGTATGTATATATAGTGAAAGCTGGGTGTGGCAGAAGAAGCACGAAAGTAGAATAAATGCTGTAGAAATGCAGTCTTTGAGGAATATGCTAGGGTTGAATCTGAATGACAGGGTGAGAAATTGCGTGATAAGAGATAAATGCGGTATGCAAGATGATGTTGTGACCAGGATTAAGAAAGGAATGCTTCGGTGGTTTGGTCATGTAGAAAGAATGAATGAGGAAAGAGTGACAGAGCAAATTTATATGGAAGATGTGAACGGCCGAGTCGGGAAGGGACGCCCTAGAAAAAAGTTTATCGACCAAATTGGAGATATTTTGAAAATGGGCCACGTTAGAAGTACCCTTAACCGACAAGCATGTATGCGTTGATATATGGATGTAAAAGAGGCGAAAGAGGTATGTCAGGATCATGCCAAATGGAAGTCCGTAGTCTCTGCCTACCCCTCTGAGTGACAGGCGTGAGTGTTTATGTAATTTTATGTAGAATGGGAATGTGGTCTCAAGGTGTGCTCTTTTTGCACGACAACACACACGTTCACAGAAGTCATGTTGCGAAGGCTTCCTCACACAAGTGCGGCTTTGAAACTTTAAACGATTCTTCCTATTGTAGTTCAGATTTGGCTCCTTCGGATTATTATTTGTTCTCAAATATGAAAAAGGAGCTTTACGGGGAAAGATATTTACAGATGACAAAAAAGTGACGTGGGAAATTTCTGTCTAATTTTAGGGCCTTGACAAAACATTTTTTTCTGAAAGAATACATAAGTTATTTGAACGATCTGAGAAGTGTGTAGGGTTATTGGAGAATATGTCGAAAATGTTTATATGAAAGAAAGAAATAATTTAATTTTACCCCCTTTCCCATTTATTCCGAAAACATTTTGACTTCCCCTAGTATACCATACAATCACTTGTGAGATGATAGGGTTCCAATTATAAATAACGGTAAGCTAGTCCACATTAGATTAATTGGCTACTGCAGGCATTCACTGACTTCTAGGCACTTTAAACAAAGAAATTACAAATAAGTTGTGACTTCTAACATCTACGATGAATTGTCAGTACTGAAATATATTTCCAAAGCCTTCAAGCAGAAGATGCAGCAGCGATAGCAACAGGTAAGGTGATACTTTCCTAAATGGACTATTAGACGGAGGGGCCCAACCTTTTTATAAAGAAATAAACCAGTGGGGAGAGATAGATGAAAGCTTGATGTACGGGTTAAATACAGTTTTAATCAAAAAATAAATAAGTTCAAAACATATGAAGGCTTTAACAAGCATGTAAAGTACATAGTTGGCTATGCATGTAAGTCTTGAGTTAATATCTTACTTGAATAGCTGGCTCGTTAGCAATTCGCATTATCATAAAAGAAAGCGCCATTGCCGTTGTGTCATGGCCCTTAAAAAAAGAAATAATTATTTTATTTGAAGAATATATTTTAACTCAATGTTATTAGGGTATTTTTTAAATAAACGTCCCAATACCATCCACACCATCTGGATGCTTGGCGGTCCACCACTGTACGTTTCACAAGGAGTTTTCTTCCACGTACAACCTCTCTGTGGAATAGTTTATCATCGGCGATTTTTCCGGACCGATACGACCTGGGACCTTCAAGAAAAGAGCTTACTCCTTTCTAAAGGGCCGGCAACGCACCCGCAATTCTCCTGGTGTTGCGGTTGATCATGGGCGGCGGTAGTCACTTAACACCAGGTGAGCCGCATGCTCGTTTGCCCCCTCTTCTATAAAAAAAAAAAAAAAAAATATATTATGTTAATTTTTTATTATAAATTTAAAGTACTTCATCGAATTTTGTATGTATTTACCTCAAACATAAATGTATCAACTTCTTCCCTGATACCCTCAACATCTATAATTCCTTGTTTCTCATTTTCCAGAAGTAAATCTAGCATTGCTAGTCTACCTGTTTTACCGTATACTTCATCATCACCATCTGCATTTGTTATAACTTTATTGTTTGTCAAATATGCTTTTCTCTCCTGTATTATTTTCGTGGTAAATTCATGTAGATCTTTAATGACTTTTTTTTGAATTTTCCCAATTTTAGAGCAAGCAAATATAGCGTCGATGTATAACCAAACTCTAACCAATCGTTGGACAACAGACTGGCCGATCGTGTGAATAGCTTGAAAATATTTATCTGATATTGTTCGTTGGTCTTCGTTCATTGAGGTACCCATAGCTGTTTCTAAAATAAAAAACACATTACTATATCAACAAATTGTTTACAAAATACATAATATAATATCAATGTAATTAGTATTGTAATGGGCAAAAACAATTTATTAGAATTATTTACATATATTTTATCGACACTAACTGCTACATCGAACAACATGTAATATCGATTCAAATTAAATGAAACTACTACAATAATATCTTTTAAAATTTTAAAATAACCACAGGGTTTATGTACCTGCCGCATGCTACATTTACATTTCTGAGGTTAATATCCAAAATGTTGATATTCATTTGTCCATGACATGTAAAACATGCACGTATTTAGTAGTTTAGTAATTACCTAAACAGTATAATATTACCACTACGTTTATAATTGTCAAAGTTAAAATTATTAATAACTATTAATGTTTTAAAATAATTATTGCCAATGAGATAGTTAAAAAATTCTAGAACGCTGGGTGTATTTTGTTTAATAAAAAAATAAAAAATAAATTAATACATCTCAACGAACACTATTTTTCAAAAAATTTTTGCTGTTCATTGTTATCTTATTTATATGAGATAAGAAATAGTAAACACATGTAAAACTAATGCCAAACTAGTCTGATCACAAATGTTTCTACAATTAAAAACGTTGTGGGACATTATAGAAAATAGAATTGCAGTGATTGCTTGCCACGAAATGGACATGGAGCCGTCATTAATTTTGAAGGAACACACAACACTATCGAAGGGTTCACTAACAATTCTTCCGACAAAGATCATTAAAGATAGAGGCATATTCATTCCGTTAGAACCAGACATTCTATGAACGCGGTAAAAGTGAGAATGCGATAAAACCCTATAAGTTACAAAAGTATTTTAGCATAAAATAAAGATAGGTGCTAGGACTCTGTCGCGAATAATTAAACAACATCTGAAAGAACGTTAAACTCATACACAGGGCATACCCTAAATCAGTCCCTGTGGCTAAAGATAAATGATTGACCAAAACGCTTGGAGTATGAAGATAAGGAAACGTAGACAACAGATAATATTTTAAGTGTTGAATGTCGATGATGAACATTTAGAAAAGTTCAACATAGTCATCATTTTGAATCAATCATGGCATTATTGTGAAAAAAAGATTAGTCATCTTCAGCCAAAGTTTATCATTAGATTATCTTGTGTGTTATGTAGTCATTTTTAAAAAAAATATGTATGGTGGCCTTTCTAGCAAAACTCCGATTCTGGTTATACCTCCTGAATTTGTAATCAATGCAACAATGAGTCCTTTTTTCAAGGGCCGAAATATTTGAAAGATATGTAGAAAAATATTATACGTGTATAAAAGTTTTATACACACATATTTTTCATTCAAAACGTTTTAGCCAATTAAATGGTCGAATTTCTACCAGGCACGATACTAGTTGTTATACATAAACATAATTTATATTACATTAAAGAAATAAACAGGTCATTGCCTCTCCGAATCTCAAATATTTTAAAAAATGTAACTTATTTTCGTAATTGAAAAAAAATTATTTATTTATAATTTTTTCTTTTTTATTATCTCGTAACAGGTTTCTCTTTGATAGAACCATTGAGTTATACAACACTAGAGGAGCAAACCACATTACCGTGCGCGGAAAAAATTGTAACCACTATCCAAACGCGACGACGTAGCTTTGAAACTAATAACAATTTTAAATTAACATATATCTATCTCACTCACACAAGTTGCGAAAACAATATCGTCGCTTAGATCAGATAAAGATAGACACACAAACATGCAATGGCGGGTTGGTGTGGCGTACTCTATTAAATTTTTCCCATAATACGCAATAAAAACGCTTTTTTTCTTTTTCTTTTTTTAAGCTGCAGTTAATTGTTTTTATATTAAAAAAGTTTAAAATTCTTTATTGCGTCCCCTTAGAAAAAAAGGATACAAAGCTTATCAGATGAATAGAAGTAAACATAAAGATCAAATAAAACATATTTTTATAAGTATTTTTATTTTACTAATAAATCAAACAATATAAAATAGGTAATAAAATATACTTTATTAATATAAATTTATATGTAATTATAATTAATATAAAATTATTAATATATGTAATAGATAATTATTATATTATATAAACATAAATATAAACTAAAATAAAAATAATTAATTATTTTGTATGAAAGTTAAAATGTAGTTTTTATTATAATTTCCAAAATATTTAAAATTCAGAGGTAACAAATTAACTTACTCCATTAATTATGTAGTCCCCCATTAATGAAGGATTATCACAAATGCGGAAAAGTGGCAATATTGAACCTAAATGGCAATATTCGATAATTTTATTCAATTAATTGAGGTTTTCTACGTTTATATGAAAACAAGAACTAAAAATTATGTATTGAAAGTGATTGCGCTTGATTTATTACGTGTTTGTGACCTTGAATAGCATACTTTGACTACGCATTTACCCATTTTTTGTCGCGGCTCAACTCAGCGTCACATTGAACAAACAGACGTTAGCTAGGCATATGGTTGTGGCCATATGTGAAGTGGGAACGCGGTTATTACTGATCAAGTGTAATATATAAATCAATGGATAGAGCCCGATCCATCGTATGAAGAATTTGTTCTAATGAGGTGAAATGTGGTAATTGATTTTTTTAACCTGGCACCAAACGACAGTATAAAATTAGTAATCCAAAATTGTTTTAAATTAAAATTGCTATACATACCACACATGACGTTTAGCGTTGTTTTTGTTATGAAGGGCAGCACATCGGTTTGGTTGTTGCCAACTTCAGCCTGGATTTTCATCAACATCTCTTCTGCTTGTTCAATCATCGTACGAGAGTATTTCTTTAAAATATTGAAATGGAATGTACGCGTCAACATTTTTCGTCGTTGATGCCATTTATTGCCTAGGCAGTAAAAAAATACCTTAAAATAGGTTTATTCATTCATATTAAACAAATAATTACAACACATAAACATAAGTAAACATGTTTAAATGTTTTAAGAAATTTTACCAACATTTTAAAAGAAACAATTAATTGGGAACTAATTGGGAATGGGCTAAGCGCTCCCTGTAAATTTCACAGTACGCGAGAAATTCGGGATCGATCAACGCCGGTACCAATGAAATTGTTTTTAAGTGCTGATCTAGGAGCCTTGTCGAAAAGATTTCA
Organism: Parnassius smintheus behrii; assembly: GCA_036936625.1. NCBI lineage: Eukaryota > Metazoa > Arthropoda > Insecta > Lepidoptera > Papilionidae > Parnassius > Parnassius smintheus. Next base: position 40,599,535 of record JAUPFT010000008.1, on the reverse strand, counting down.
AATTTATAACTCCATTGTAAATACCGAAAAAATAGCCGAGGCTTTATTTCGGCCTTAAATACCGTATTAATATTCGTGTAGTGTTAATCCAGTTCACACTCCACCGTATACCGGTGATTATATGAAAATGTTGCAGGTTCAATATTATATTAATACGTGGAGGGAAAGCTTTGTTCCCGTTTTTAAGTATGTAGCGCGTATGGTCAAATGTGAGATTTTGCACAGTTAAAGTTTTATGGAGAAGAAGTACAAAAAGCTAAATTGAACATTCATTTGTTTTCTCACACCATCTAACATCTAACGTTCATACTGCCAATGCCAACCCCTAATTGCCACTTGAAATTCATATTGCCCAGAATAAGTTCATATGTCCCAGAATAAGTACAAGCATAAGTACCATGTTATTATCCTAAGCTCTCTAACAACCACTTAATAATCTTTGTCACGCAGTCGCAGAAATAGAGTTTGTCGCCCACGAATTTTAAAAAGTTGCCAAGAAATAATAACTGACAGATTGACCATTGACTTCCATATATACTAGTACCGTAAAAATAAAAGATGGCCATAGTGTGCAAGGGAGAAGAAAATTCCTTATGGCAATAGAGCAAGGTAGAAAAGAAAAGCAAATCTCATAACTCTGTGACTGATTTTGATTTACAGGTCGGCATAAGTCGGCACGCAAGGAATGAGCTGCTAGGTATTTTGGACTTTTTTGAATATAATAGTGGTTAATTTTAGTAAGTACAATGGAATTGTCTTCGAAAATGGTTACCTACTTGTTCTTTGAGTGACTGCGGTGTCAATAATTAAAAAAATGCAGATAATTGCACATTTCACCGGTAAGTTCTCTAGACGTCCTCACTGCTATGACGCGTTTATTAAATTTATGTTATAACAGGCCTGTTTCACTCCGCGCTTTAGGCGTGAAAATATACCTACGCTACACGGTTGTCTATTGGAAGATAATTCCGTGAGGTTATAACGCGCACGTTCCAGCTGATACGCGTTAACAAAAAACATATTTTTCTCTTATAAGTATTTAGGCATTTTTGTATTTATTTTCGGATTTTTATTCAAGTATGGTCTTTCCAAAATCCAAAAAAGTTCTGCATAGCATACGAGTACTTAAATAACAATAGGATCTCGTCGACTTTTTATTCTTAACTGCTTCAAAGGATATCGAAAGGTTAGATGTTATTCTTTAGAAGTTTTTTTGACAGCTGTCAGATTTATTTTACCAAGCATGATAACCAAAAATATGGGAACGTACAATATTCGATTCTTAAAAAATCGGTATCGATTATTCGGAGTTGGTAATCAATGAGAGTTTGGTTTGAATAATTCCAGAATAAATTAAAAACGGATAATTTAAAACACAAGATTTGTCAGTTTCTTCGTATTTGTTGTGAATGCTTATTTCTAGGCTGCTAGGCACAGTTATAATCATTTGAGATTAAAACCAGATTAAAAATAAATTTATTCAATTACTTTTAGTACAACTAGTAGAGATGTCGTTGTTTATATTAATTATCATTTGATTTTCAATAATGCAGTCAAAATTAATGTCTTTCAAAGTCTCCATAATCAATTTTTTTGTTTTTTCTATCACTTTTGCCCAATCATCCTTTGTGACAGGGGCATGTGCCCAACGAATATTTTTTTTATAGCATTGGGTGACAAAAGAGCACACAGTCCACTATGGCCCATAGACATACATATTTATTATGAATAATCAAAACGCAAATGTGTTGTCACCCCTGAGGACTACAATGAATACCTCGATTCCAGTAAAAAGGGTCTCCAGTTCTCTACACTAATCTCACAACACTAATCCCAGCTAGGGATAAGTATACGTCACCGATGTAATCGGCTAGCAGACCCACATGCGTTGCCCTGCTCCACAAGGTGCAATCACTCCAGTGGCCGTTCACCGTTATCTGAACTCAAGTCTAACGTCACTTAGCACAAAACTATAATCGAAGAGAAACGCAATTTCCATCCGGATCACAAAGTTTAGCGTTCCACCCGACAAGGCAAAAATTCCTTCGTGTCTGTGTAGTGGCTTGTGTAGTAATTTAATATCATATTAAATTACTACACAAGCCACTCGTCTACGCAAATTAATGGCAATCGAAGTCAAATTAATAACTCGAACTCAAAGAAAGCTTCGTTGCTACGCACACGCACAAAATAAAACAACGCAAAGAAGGCAGTCGTAACGCGACCTACGAATCTTACGTAACTCCCGACCTCTAATCGACACGGCTGTCGAATACAACCGAATATTCTAGACTAAACTGGCACGGCCGCCGCCCGCTGGCTCAGATTATCAAACCGGTTCCTCCTCCATTACATAATTATGCATGCATATAACAAAATAATGCAATTCATAATTATCAGAATTAATAATTTACAATCGAATAATTTCTAAATTTTATATAAATATCAAAACATTAAATAAAATAAATTTTTAGATCGTACAAAATTCATAACATAATTCATTACGGACCCCTCAACGGGTGAAGACCTCCTCCATTTTTTTCCACGTCTGTCTGTTCTTTACCTTTGTGATCCAATTTTCACCGGGTTTTCTCATTATTTCATCAACCCATTTTTCTCTTGGTCTACCTCTGTTCCTTTTGTTTGGTTGTCCTTGCCAGTTAGTTACTCTCTGTGTCCATATTTCTTTGTCTATACGCGCAAAATGACCCGCCCGTTTCCATTTTTGTTTTTCTGAATGTTCCAAAGCATATATCATTTTTGTTGTATTTCTTATGTCTGTGTTTCTTTTTCTGTGTGTTCTTTGTATATTTAGTATACTCCTTTCCATTGCTCTCTGACATACTTGTATTTTGTTTTTAGTCTTATTATTGTATATCCATGTTTGGCAGCCATAAGTAAGGCATGGTAGTAAACATGTATCCATTATTTTTTTCTTGAGTTTTATAGGGAGTTTAGATTTTAGGGTTTCTTTATTGCTCCAGAATTTGTTCCAGGTTATGTTAACTCGTCTTTTAACCTCATCTTCGTGTCTTGTCTTAGAGAAAGATACTTGTTGTCCCAAGTAAACATAGCTTTGAACGTATTTTAATATATTGTTATTGACCCTTATTGGTATAATACGGCGGTTCGTCATGACTTTAGTCTTGGTAGCATTTAACTCTAAGCCAATCGTATTACTTATATCATTTAGTTCATTAATCATTTTCTGTAATTGAGATACTGTTTCAGAGAAGAGTATGATGTGATCCGCAAATCGAAGATTACTGAGGCGTTTGCTATTTATTTCTATTCCAGTCTTTTGCCAGTTCAGAGTTTTTATTATATTTTGTAGCACAGTTATAAAAATTCTAGGTGACAGGGGGTCACCCTGTCTGACGCCTCTACAAATGTTTATTTCAGGGCCATGTCTCTCTAACTTTACACGACATTTGCTTTGGTAGTAGATATCTTTTATAAGATCTATAGTTTACGATGGTACTTCGCACTCATGTAGAGCTTTCCACATGCTCGTATGTGATATAGAGTCGAAGGCTTTTGCGTAGTTGATAAATGCCAGGTAGAGTGGTCTATTGTGCTCTATATATTTCTCTATAAACAAATTTAAACTGTAAATGTGATCTATTGTTGAGAAGTTTTTCCTGAAACCTGCTTTTTCCGGTGGTTGAAATTTCTCTGTGAACGTTGCCAGGCGATCGTCAAGACATGAAGCAAATAGTTTTTACATATTTGATTGTAAGCTTATTGGTCGGTAGTTTCCAATAACGGCAGGGTCTTCTTTCTTGTAGAGTAAAATTATGTCCGATTGTGCCCATTCTTTCTCTATCGTTTTGGAATCTTGTTAAATAATGTTGTTATGTATGGTGCTAGTATAATTTTCCCCAATTTTAGTGCTTCATTTGGGATTCCATCTGGCCCGTTGCTTTTGTCCGACTTTAGACTTTAAATTTTCTTTATTACTTCAAGTGTAGAGAATCTAGCTAGAGTTGTAGAGTTCCGGTAGGTCGTTTCGATTTCCGGAGTAGTACCTTTTACTGAGTATATTTTTTTTATAGAATGTTACCTTTTCTATGATATCAGATCTTGACAATATTTTTTATCATTGGTATCATCTTTTATATAGGATATCCATCGTTTGGTGGTATTAAGACTTTTAAGACTTTTCTTTAAACTACCCGTTGATTCAAGGTGCGTTTTAACTTGTCGAATTAAACTTAAACTGGTGATTATTAGTTTTTTTTAAATTTTGGCGTATAAGGACTTTATATTTTCATTTTCTTCTTATTCAATTTTGTTTATGTTTGTATTTAAGGTTTGTATGAATTGTATTCGTTCTTCTAAAGTATTGAGTTTGGTTGTATAATTTTTGAAGTTTGCTCTACTTTTCTTTATCGGTCCAATTTGTAGTGTACTTCTCAAGAGTCTTTGGTCGCTGGGAAACGTTAGGTTTGATATGATTTCTAAGTTTGAGATGTTTTCCATTCTATTCGTTAGTATATAATCAATTTGACTTCTTCTTTTCTTTGGCTAGGGCCATGTCCACATAGTTTTATTGTTGTAGTTTATTTTCCCAACAAAATTCGAGTAAAATTTCACTTTTGTCTCTTTTTCCTTAACAGTATTTGCCCAGTATTCTTTCTTCGCCTGGTAGTATTCTTACTCGCTGTCCAACACGGGCATTAAAATCGCCTAATATTATTTTCTGGTTATTATATTGACAATGTGCAGTCTGTAGTTGGTTGTAGAAGTTATTATTTTCTTGGTTGCTTGCATCAACAGTTGGCGCGTGTACTCGTACAATGGTGAGTTTTGTGTTGTCGAAATTGAGATTTAAAATGCAGATGCGTTCAGACACTCCAATGAAGCTCTCTACGTTTAGATTATATTCCTTTTTTATAAGAAATCCGACTCCATATTGACCTTTCGTTTCCCCGAAATAGCAGAAAATATGTTCGTTTTTTTCTATGATATTATATCCCGTTCTTCTTATTTCAGCGAGGCCAATAATATCGTATTTTATTTTTGAAATCGCTCTCTTAAAATCGAGTAATCTTTCATCTGATAGTAGAGATTTTGCATTATAGATACAGATGTAGAGATTTCGTAGTGTAAATGGAGGATTGTAGTCATTATCCCCCGCGGTGACCAGCCGTATTGGGAGGTGTGGAGGGGCTTCTTTTACTCGTTTTTTGGTGATGAGTGTATCTCAGTCGAACTTGACTCCAATACTTTTTTCGGTTGCGTGTTGTACATGTAGGAGGTAATATTATTTAACTTGTTTTTCTTCGGTACCTGTTTGACCTTGCTTTCGCTGATTACGTTAGTTTCAAAATCAGGAGATTTTGACAGATTCCGTTTTTGTTTACGTGTGTCTGCTATGGAATTCCTATTTTTGGGACTACCTGGCAGTGTCACTATTTTGTCATATCGTAGTACAGCATTTTTTCCGAGTTTACGTTCTTTTTCTACTTCTGCTTGTAGTTCCTTACGCTTCAACAGAACTTTTTGTGGAAAGTCTTCTTTAATGTTAATGAGCGAGCCCTTTAGTGTTCCTTTGTGCTTTAAAATTTCAAATTTCCTTCCCATTGTTGTAAATGTTACCAATAAAGGTCTGGTCTTGTTCTCTTTTTTGCCAAGTCTTCTCACAAGTTGTATTTCAGACTGCTCGATGGAAATCTTCATGTGATTTTTTATGCTACTTAATAATATACTTTGCAATTCTTCGTATCCATGCTCGGTTTCTTCTACTTCATTGAATATTAAATTTTTCTTTCTAGCCTGTCTTTCCAAATAATCTATTGTTTTTTGTTGTTTATTTATTTTTATTTCTAGATTGCTTGTTCTATTTTCCATGATTGTTAATTTTTGGTTGATGTTGTCGTTTATAGCTTTGGTAATATTTTCTTGCATGTTCATCCAATCAATCCAAAAGGTCAATCCATCACCAATACGTGATGGATGGGAAACTGCTTCATAGAGTTAAGGAGGTTAAAGATCTAGGTGTACGTTTCACTGCAGGCTTAAATTTCGGATTACATGTGAGTAATGTTTGTATAAAGGCATACCGTAACCACGGATTGATAATGCGTCTTGCAAATAATTTCACAAGCGTTAGGGCTCTCAGAGCGCTATATGATGCACTCATAAGGAGCCACTTAGAGTGTAACGCCGTCATTTGGGCTCCTCATGAAGTCAAATACAAATTTATGTTAGAGTGGATCCAAAATAAATTTATTAGATTTATGTACTTGAAACTATTTGGAATATACCCGGGCTATCCCTTGTTGTATCCTACTCTATTTTTGCTCGGTATGGTAGGATACTACAAGCTCGAAGTCAGAAGAGAAGTAGCTCTCGCAATGGACGTGTTGAAGGTGATGAGGGGTAGAATACACAACCCGAGAGTGCTGTAGATGGTGCGACTCAATGCGCCGGATGGGTGCGCGGGATGTCGGCGGCAGCCGCCATTGCTGGCGGTACCGCGCGCGCGCACCGCACTGGTGCGGCAGGCGCCGCTCGCGCGCGCGGTGCGTGTGATCAACGCCATATCGGAGCAAACTGATTTGTTTTCAAGTTCGCTGAGTGAGCTCAGTAGAGTGGCATATGGTATTGTACCGTTGGCTACACTGTCGAATTAGGGTGCTCATCATGTAATAACTGTGTATGTTGATAAAAAAAAAAATAATTTTTATTTCCTGCTTTTGATTATTTAGCTCGCCTTGAATTTCTTTCAGAATTTTCATAACGTTTTCTATGTTTTGTTACTTGAGGTGTCCTCTAGCGGTGAACAGCGGTAATAGTGATAATATAATTTAGGTTCAAACGTTTCCTGTCGCTGTTAAGTTGATGCGCATCAAATTAATACGCAAAAATATACATCTATAATACATCAAAAATACGCAAATTATTGTGCGTCTAGTTCGGTCCGATGCTACTAGATGGCATGAACATCAATATAAATTTATGTGGGGTGATTTGCAGTTTTTATTTGTAGGTTATGATAATTTCTTTATACACTTATTACTAGATAGTTCCGTCTTTGCACTAATATTTCACGGTTTGGCCTTCAGAGATATCAATAGATTGACACTTTGATCTTACTTGTATTGGCACAATAAATACGGTTGTTGTTATGACGTTTTGTATGCCCGTATTTTGTTCATTTGCTGCACTGTTTTTGCACTATTTTTTGGGATTTAATAATGTTCACTCTTGTTTAACATTTTTGCACTGAGTTAGCACTTTAATTGTGTACATATTCACTTTATATATTTTTTAACTTGAAAACTACTACGGAGCCGAAGTAAACGCGGGCACAGCAGCGCCACCGTCAGCCACCGGAGTACCTCGCAACTGTTCAACGGCGCGCTGAGCCAAACGTATATTACAGAATAGAATTAGTAATAGTAAAGAATTAGTAATATTACAAATAAAACTGCACTCTAAAAAGTCTTATTGCCTTAAGTTACGGTCCATTTCAGTTTGTTTTGACTGTACAGATTTAGTGTGACTGTAATTTACGTAGTTTTAATTATTTTTGGGATAAAAAATTACCTATATTAAAAATGATAGGAATCGATTCAGTAAACGATTCTGAACAAACTACTTTCTCAAAGTTCGTTAATTATGTTACATGTTGTATATATATATATATATATATATATATATATATATATATATATATATATATATATATATATATATATATATATATATATATATATTACATACTTACATGCTGCGTACTATACTGTACTGCGTACTAGTTCTAGCGCGAATTGCCGACACCCTCGACAGGGGTAGGACCACGCTCTCACAAAATACCAACATAAAATAGCAGCTCAATGCCGCTGTGATTCGTATGGTTACTGTAGAGAACTGGAGACTCTTTTTACTCTAAACGAGGCACTACGTCTTAGTCCTCACGGGTGACAACGCATCTGCATTTTGACAATTAACTTAATCGAGGATAAATGTAGATGTCTATGGGCCACAGTATCCACTTACCATCTCGTGGACTGTTTGCTCGTTTGTCATCCTATTCCTTATAAAAAAAAACATGCTCAGAATGAAATAAATTTTGATGGGTTTTAATATTATAGCTGCATGAGTAAAGAAACAGACTCATGTGTTCCGTGTGCTCCGCTGTAGTTCCAATATCACTAGGCGTCTATATTATCGGAACGGTGTGTTTAATACCATTTGAATCTTTTTATCACTTTTTTTTATTAACGCGCTTCATCTGTTTTGTACTACAATTGATTCTAAACTTTAACCTGTCCCTTGAGTCGTATTTGAATATTATGATTGCTTAACTGTGTGTTTTTCGCAGACTGGGAAGTTGTTAAGCATAGTTAATCACTAGAAACGTAAAAAGTGTTGGTATTATACATAATAATTATAGGTGCGCCATTTTGAGTAAGCATTTATATCATTGTAATAATCGTGTGAATAATCTTAACTTGTATTTTTTATGGTATTTTAACGATGCTTTGTTAAACGACTTCTAATTATTAAAGTTAAAAATTAAATTAAAAGGAGATAACTACCACGGTGTAAGAATATCTACTAGCCAATATCGAATAGTGGATATCGCAAGAATCTACAGAAGGAAACATATAAATAAGGTAGTTAGCAGCGTCTTCCTAATAATAATAAAGAAATTAAAAATGGCGATTGCCTGTCCGCCTGCCAAGCGTGCAACTGTTGCAAATATTCTCCCTATAAGGCAATAAATGGGGGAGTAACTTCAGCAAATAATTCTATAAGGAAAAAATTAAAGACATTAAAATATCTTAAGTTCACTAAAACAATACCTAACCGAGTACCTACCTATTTTAATTGCACTCCTCATAAGTACATCACTCTCGACACCTCAAGCCTCAAGGTCAAGCAATTTTGTGGTCTTAAAATGCATTTATCGTAACCATATTGCACTTATGCGGTAATATGAGTAGCCGTATATCAAGAAAACACTCCAATTAATACATCTTACATTTTCTTAAAGATCACTTTATGTTGCTACTTTGATAAAAAACAGTTTGAATTTTTTTTTACTTGGATGTTAGTTTTGTATGTGGTCTCGCTAACTCCCGAAAGTTTGATAAATCGAGTTCGGGTCTTTTTATTAACTTCAAAATTACATCAACTGGTTCCCTACTTCATATCAATAGCCTAGTGTGCGTCGTTTCTTAATAAAACGATTTTCAAGTTTTGTAAATTTTTTTGTTACATATTAAAAATTTAAAGGGCACTTTAATTATTTTATTTAGCTCTTAATAGACAAAGTACAGATGTATTTATACAGCCTATATTGATTTTATACTTTGTGTAAGAAATTATATTGGTAAATATTATTAATTTTATGTATTAATATTCACTATCATACACATGTACAAAAACAATATAACAAATCTCACATAAAACAGTGGCGCCATTGAAACTAGTTAAAATGTGATATTGAATTTTGATTTTGATAACATTTTTTTCTCATGAGCCGTGCACTTTTAGATTTTCCAAACTTTTTTATTTTTTTTTTGAAATAAATTATTTTCATTACGTTAAAAATCTTTGTTGTTGATTGTTAGTGTTGTAGTGGTCGAGCCACGTGGCAGCTTTTGCTGTTGCACATATGGGCCGACTCAAGCCTGAGTACCACGACCTCACGAAGTATCTGCGTGAATTGATAGCTCTGCTTCTGGGCCTTCTGGCTTGGAGGCCCAATTCCCCCCCCCCCCCGCCCTTCCCATCAACTTAGCAATAAAATGTAAGACACGAAGAACAAGAAGCGGAATAAAAAGTTTAATAATCCTAGGAGAGTACTGCTCGGTAACTGCTCAGGCTAAGACGAGAAACAAGACAAAAGCGACCCCTGCTACGCTAGCCGTAAATTTCTGCAATATTAGGGTATTTCACTCAAATCGAAATGCCGTACACCATATCGATACGGCGAAGCAGCCCTTGCTGTTTCTGACCGAGACGCAGGTGTCTTCTTCGGTTGATACTTCGTATCTCCTTCTACCCGGGGTACAAATTGAAATACTCCCTTGTACCTCGGGCTGCAGTTTGCGTATACGTCATACAGGACATCTGTTCTCGACACCTAGGCAGTTTTGAAGATTCGGAACTGTCCACCTTTTGGCTATGCGTAGACAGCGACGACAATCCGCGCATCTACGGGTGCCTCTATAGGTCGTATAGCGGTAATGCCGAAACAGACCGACTCATCGACTACGTTCAAATAGCTACAGATTCCTTGTTTCAGCAGATCCCATTCGCAGAGATCGTGATCCTGGGCAAAATTAACGCCTACTACGCCGAATAGCTTGGGTCACGTTTAACCGATCATGCGGGGAGATCTGTTCATAATTTTACCTTGTCGTATGGTCTCACGTAACTGGTTACTTCGCCTACGACTCCAGATGTGGAGGATCATGTAACTTCCCTGTTAGACCTTCTGCTGACCTCTCATACAAACAGATATCAGGTCTCCATCGATGCCCCTCTTGGCTTCTCGGACCATGTCTAGTCCTGATTGTAGTGCCACTCACGCTGAAATCGTGGTTTCATTCTGAAGGCTGCCGCAATGTTTGGCACTATTGGTCGGCCGATTGGGAAATGATATGGTTTTACTTTGCATCCTACCCTTGGTTACCCACCACGGGTTTGCTTTGCGCCGGACAATCACAACGTTGTTGCTCATTTTGTCGCTGATATGGTAATTCTGGATATGGAACTTTTATTCCTTCCTCTGTACTGCCCATCGAAAGCGGCTCGCAGCCATAATTTAGTCGCTTCTATAAACATGCTATAAGTAGGAGTGATATCAGGCCTGGGCCGACGTATCAACGTCCCGAGATGTAAACAGCAGCACCGTTTAAAAGAAGTATAATTCCGCCCGCAGATCCTTAAAAAGAGTCATTGCCAAAGTCAGAACACATAGGCAGAATTGTCAAGAAACTAGTTCGTCTTCCTTCGAGAACCCGTGCATTCTGTCTGATCTCTCTCCAAAAGTGTCCAAGGGAACTTCTGTCAGCTATCTCTTCCACCTCTACACAGAGACGACAACTCACTGGCCCATGCCGCAAAGGAGACAGCCGATCTGCTAGGCTCTTTCTTTGCGTCCAGATCGACTCTCGGTGACGAGGGTGGCATACCTTCGACCATCCCGCGGTGTGAGTGCTCCTTGCGGGATGTACGGTTTACACTGCAATCGGTTCGCAAAACACTCCTCTTTCTTTACATCCACGAATCGAGTAGACCTCATGGAAACGACCCAATTGTTTTGAGAACGCGTGCTCCAGAGTTTTTACCGATTCTAACGCATATTTTCGGTACTCTTACTCCCTAGGAGTAGTTCGGAAATCGTGTAAGGTGACTTTCATCCACCCGATCCCTAAAAAGGTGACCACTCACATCCGTTCAACTAAAGGCCGATCGGCATAACCTCCTTGTTCTCCAAAATGATGGAATCCATTATAAACTACCAGCTCATGCAGTACCTTGAGAATCAGCAGCTGATTAGTGACTGCCAATACGGTTTTCATTGGGGTCAATCACCTGGTGATCTTCCTATTACTCATAGATGGGTGGAGGCAGTAGAATCCAAGGGGAAGGCATTGGCCGGTAGTTTGGACATTGCGAAGCTCCCTTCCTACGGGCTTTCCGACAAATTGTGCAATTGGATCACCAGCCTTCTCGCAGATCGGGGAATCAAGGTCGTTGTAGACGGTACATGTTCAGATTGCAAGCCTATTAATGCCGGTATTCCACAAAACTTAGTGCTATCACCAACGCTGTTTCTTCTGCTTATAAATGATATGTTGCGAACTGGTAACATTCTTTGCTATCCGGATGACAAGACTGGTGATGCTCTATACACCGGCCGTGGCAATATTACTCGAGGAACGTCGTCGGGTACAGGTAAAAACTTGTGTCCGAAGTCGAGTCGTTGCTGAACGAAGTCTCGGTTTGGGAGCGACAAAATCTAGTTCCGTTTATACCACAGAAGACACGGGTTTGCGCGTTTACCACTAAAAATAACCCTTTTGTCGTATCTCCTCAGTTTTAAGGCTCCTTGTTGCCTCAGCCATTATTGGAATCCTCGGTGTCTACATATCGAGTAACGTGCAGTTTCGTGGCCACTTGGAAGAGAAGTCCAAATTAGTCTCAAAAAAACTTGGCGTGCTCAGCAGAACGGGACAATATTTCATGCCAGCACATCGACTGAAACTTCACCAGACGTAGGTTCGGTCTCACATAGAATAGTGTTCTCATCTATGGGCTGGGGCTCTCTAGGGCCAGCTCTTTCCATTTGACCGCATCTAGTGCAGAGCGGCTCGAATCGTCAACGGCCGAGCTCTTTCCAATTGGTTTGATTCACTGGCGTTGCGATGAGATGTTGCATCGGTTTGCATTTTATTTCGCATATACTACGGGTAGTGCACTGAGGAAGTATTTGGCTTAATCCCAGCTATTAAATTTCATGAACGCACATCGCGGCAAAACTCCTGATACCATACTTGTCACCTGGATGATTGGCGGTCCATCACTGTGCGACTTACACGAAGTTTTCTTTCTCGAACAACTTTCTTGTACAATCATCAACCACCAGCGATTTTACCGAACCGATAAGATTTACGGACCTTCAAGAAAAGAGCTTACTCCTTTCGGAAAGGCCGGCAACACACCTGCAATTTCCCTGGGTTGCACTTGTTCATGAGCGGCGGTAGTCACTTACTACCAGCTGAGCCGTATGCTCGATTGCGTCCTATAAAAAAATATCTTAAATTACAGAATCTAGATTGACCATTAGTTATGACACTCACCATTACTAACTAGAAGTCCATCACCAAGCCAGGGTTTCATTAATGTATAAGGAAGATATTTTTCGGTAAATCGGGTCGAAGACATTATTACCTAAAACAGATATTTTTTTAATTTTTATTATAATATACTTATTTCTTTCTTAGATAATTTATATTAATTATTATAGGCATATTATATAATAAAGTATAATACATAATAATAGCTTTATTACGTATTTTTCATTATCATGAGGTCCTAGGTTCGAATCCCGAGTCGGGCCAAAAAATCAATCATTAAGTTTTTCTGTCAAGAAATTTTCAGTAGCTGCCCGGAGTCAGGAAGATGGCGGTGTCTCACCCCCGTACCACGAAAAGCACGTAAAGCCGTTGGTACTGCGCCTGATCTCTCTCCGGTCGTGTCGGTTTACCGTCCCATCGGGTTATGAGAGTGAGGGAATAGAGATTGCACCTGTGCTTGCGCATACACTTGGGCACTATAATCCTGTCCTGCGCTGATGGCTAGCCTCCATTGCGGCAGACCGCCATGGCCGAAATTCAGTCTGGGGGACATTATTACGTATTTTTATACATTTTGTACCATGCTATACGTGGTAGAGCCACGCTGCAGCTGTATTAAAGGTTGTAGCGTGAATTGGTCAGCTCAACTGCGGAAATACTATCTTCTCATAGTATACCAGCGTAAAATAGCATCTTTATACCGCTCTTCTTAGCATTGTGAGTGTAAACAACCGGATACTCTTTTTACTGAAAACGAGGCATACCATCTCAATTCTCAGTTGTGACAACACATCTGCATTTTGATTCTTAATTGAGGATTAATTTTAATTGAGGAGACATCTATGTCTATGTGTCACAGCCGCCACGTTTTTAAAGGATAGTGTGACAAGCGAGCACACAGTCCACCTGACGACAATTGGTTGCTGTGGCCCATAGACATTTACCATCTATCCTCGATTACGAATCAAAATGCAGATGCGTTGTCACCCGTGAGGACTAAGATGCAATGCCTCGTTTTCAGTAAAAAGGGTCTCCGGTTCTCTACACTCACCATACGAAACACAGCAACATTAAGCTGCTATGTTACGTTGGTATTCTGTGAGACGTGGTGCTTCCCCGATTGAGCCTACCCATTTGTGCTATAACTATACTACTAATATAACTGCAGCATGGCTCTACCACGTATAAAACTTACCATCAGTTGTACTTAGTGCTCGTTTGTTACTAACCTTATTCTATACAAAAAATGCTATGCTAGTTTGATGAGCAGTGCCGTTTTGAGTCATAGAAGTATGATCCTGTTCAGTAATATTTTTCAGAGCACGTCAATGTGACGACTGTTTATATATGTCAAGTTATATGGCGAGTATAGGGCACCGCAGATAAATTTTACTGGAAACGAGTCATTCCATCTTTGTCTTTAGGGGTGACAATGCATTTAAATTTTAATTATTATTCGAAGATAGATACATGGTGCAAAGTGTCAAGTACTGGGAAGCATGCTCCCTATGGCAAATTGTTTCTAATATAAAATAGGCTCAAGCCTCTTTGTGGTCTCTTACGAGCTAATTAAGAAAGAAATAACAAACATGTTAAAATTAAAATTTAATTTGCTTAGATCCAAGTAATAAAATAAACCTAGTTTTTTATTACGTAGTTTAAATCGTGACGTGTCTTTCCTAGTATAGTGATGTTAGGATTAGTGGTGCTGGGATACGTGGCATCTGGGATAGTGCACGCAATTGAGGGATGGCGGGAGGTGATCTTCAAACAAGGTAAGAACATCACTTAATTTTATTATACGGATAAGCAAATTAACGAACTAAGCAAATTAATTTTTAATGTTTAACACCTATAATGTAAATGATTTCCGCAAAGTAACCTTTGATTCTATTAACTGTAAGAAAAAAAAAACAAAAGTTAAGCCATATGTTTTTTTGTATCCAACGTAACTATTTGATACATACATGAATGGAGCCTTCGCCGAAATTATAACTACAAAAATATACGTACTCAAGGATTGAATCAAAAATTTACAGTAATTTGTTAATATACACGTTTAAAATAGGTATTTAAATATAATAAATATTTAAAACAATTAAATATAATTGAATTACTTTTTTGTAGTTATGAATTATAATTATGACTTTACCTCTACGTCCGCGGGGTCAAATATATTGACAGCTCGCACATTGGGGGCGTGTATTTGGTAAATCCCTCCATAAATCTTGTAGAGTTTTCTTAAGTAAATGAATAACTTATCTGAAAATAAGTTTCTGTTTTATTACCGCCATAACAGATTTGTTATTCAAGTTATCCATTTTCTAATCTATTGCTCTTGAATACAATACAATAAAATGTCATACCAGGCGGCAGCTGGAAATGTCGTGAATTTCCTATGAAAGGTAACGATTTTGGGCCTGGTATTTTACAAATAAGCTTTTGTTTGTGGGAATGTTTGAAAAATTTTATACATAAAAGCACTGATATCAATATAACTACTGAAACAAATAGCATTTTGCTCGACTATAATAAGTGAATTCTTAACCAGTTATGATGTGAAATAAAGAATGGTCTAGTGCTTATATAGTTACTGACAATCAAGATTCGTATTATGACTTATAAAAAGTTTGGTAATCATAAATATAACGGGTAGAAAAAATTGACGTCTTTACTGCTAACATATTCTCACATTTTATATAATTTTATACATAAAGTGAATTATATAATATTGAAAAGGAACCAGGGCAGGACGTAAACTTTCGGGCTCTGAAACAGAAGGGAGGAATCGAGGCTTCTCTCGATCCGGTCTCCTATCACGCCTACGTTGGGTTCGGGAACAACGTATGTGATCTCCGCAAACGGAGTAACACACAAGGGCGATAACCTCTTCCTTTTCAGAAGATAGGTTCAGGCGGGGATTACGAGTCTTCCGAAGTCGTCCCGATCCCAACGCCTTAATTCTTCGGTGTGGACTGTATAATTTTGAGGGATAAATTTCTTGGGAATAAAACAGCAATTATCTTCAAACCGTTCCGTGAGAGAGTAATCACTTTTCCCTATCACTTCCCTACACTTTTTCTTTCTTCTTCTTATTGACTGCTGGTTTTGCACTTTTTCCTGAACTAATCCTGAAGGATTCCCGAACGAATTGCAATTAATTGTCTTCTGCACGCACCTAGGTACGTGTAGGTATCGGGCCCCGGGGTATACCCCATTACCCGGATGTCATCATACCCCATCACTATGGGGCAGTCATTATTTAGCCTATCTTGGCATGGTTGTTGCTACATTAATTTGTTAATGTAGCCGGATAAGAATAATTTTCCCGTAGTTCACCGACTACGGGAAAAGGAGGTAATCTATAGAGGTAGTCTAAGTTGGCCTTTCAGCGGCATTGAGGGTTGTTACTCAACTCTCTAATCACATATAGAGAGGAGTGCTCCTGGAAGAGGTCGCCCGTCCGGTGGCCGGGTATGCAACGGCGCAAAGCCGTTGAGGTGTTCGTGTGGCCCGTTATCGGCACGGTCAAACATGCCGCGCGCTAACCGGGCCACAAAGTCGTGGATACTCTCGACCTTCAAGTCGGCCGCTATCACGTCATTCCGGACGTAGCGACCTGCTCCGACGATCGTTCTTAGTGTCAGATTCTGCTGGGCCTGTAGTCGCCGCCTCAGAGGGTCGCTCAGAAGTGCGTACCAGGCCGGTGCAGCGTAAGTAATGATGGTTCGGATATACATCTTGTATATCCGGAGCTTGGTTCGTATTGGAAGCTTGGATGCCAGGACCGGCAAGAGCGTCGCCCGCGCACATCGGGCCCGGCGGACGACGAAGTCGACGTGCGCGGTCATGCGCAGCGTCCTGCACCCAAGGTAGGTTACAGCCTTCTGGTACGCAATCTCCTGGCCGTTGAGGGTCAGCGGAGGTGGAAAATTCCTGAGACGGCGAGTGAGCAGAGCGGTCGTCTCAGCCATGGTGGCAGCAGGTCCAGCAGACGCTGCATCTTGGCAGTGGCTATGTGGGCTCTTCTGGACGAAGTGAAATAGGCGCTATCGTCCGCAAATAGCGCCAGCTCAACGTCGTCCTCCCACTCTTGAAGCCTGCCTGCCAGTGTAGGTATATCGTTGGTGTAAGCCGCGTACAGGACTGGAGACAAACAGCTGCCCTGTGGGACGCCGGCTTTAATGGATCTTGTTGCGGATTCGGCGTCCTCTACGCAGACGTAGAACTTCCTGTCTTCCAGGAAAGACGCTATTAACCGCAATATAGCAGGAGGGACACTGGTCTGTTGTTCCAGCTTATATAATAATCCTACGTGCCACACCCGGTCGAACGCCTTCTCGATATCGATGAAGACGCCCAACGATATGCGGCCACGATTGTACTCTGCCGCAAGCAGGTGCAGCACTCTAGTCAGTTGTGTAACTGTGGAGTGACCCCTCCTGAATCCGTGCTGCTCCGCCTGAAGTTGGATGCACGGACGGAGACGTCTTAGCAGCAATCTTTCGAACAGTTTAGCTATATGTGGTAATAGCGTGATCGGCCTGTAGTTGGCAGCTCTACGCCTGTCCTTCCCGGGTTTCGGCAAGACGATGATTTTGCCTTTTTTCCAGTCCTCCGGGAAGTGGGATGTCCGCAATATCCCATTGTAGAGTCGA
The DNA here is from genome assembly GCA_036936625.1 of Parnassius smintheus behrii. NCBI lineage: Eukaryota > Metazoa > Arthropoda > Insecta > Lepidoptera > Papilionidae > Parnassius > Parnassius smintheus. Next base: position 40,582,053 of record JAUPFT010000008.1, on the reverse strand, counting down.
CCAAGCTCTACTATGACTCTATTGGGCAGCTGTCGGAGTGCAGCGTTGGTAATCCCGTCGTGCCCCGGCGCCTTCCTCGGTTGCAGGCAGGTTATTGTCCTCCGCAATTCTGCGGGGGAGATGAACCAGTCTCCTGCAAGAGGTGGCGCGGGCGACGACAGGAACTCCTGTACGCGACTTTCCTTCCGGGCATGAAGCTCCATGAACTCCGCACTTGCTGTGTTCGGCATAAATTGCTCCTCGAAGTGCTCGACTAGGATATCCGCTCTGCCCTTGGCATCGTAACATCGTTTGCCCGTATTATCAGTCAGCGGGCAAACGGGAGGTTTGGATTTGGTCAACTGCCGGTTTAGTCTGTAAAGCGATACATCTTTCTCTTCAGCCTTCTGGATGCGCTGATCCCAGGCGTCTCCTCTGAAGGCTTGGACTAAAACCGACAGTTCCTCCGTTATGGTGTTCAACTGTGTTTTAATCCTGGGACAGCGAGTACGCGCCCAGAGCTTTCTTAGCGCTCTTTTGCGCTTGATCTGCACGCATATCTCACGCCGCAGATCGTCTCGCCTTGCTGTAATCGGGACGACAGTAGAAGCCGCGTGGAGGGCTTCCTTGATGTTATTGGTGATTCTAACCGCAGCGGCCTCTACGTCGTCCGCTGAGCTTATAGGTTGGTGTGCTGGAGGTCTCTGCTGAAGGTGTTGACAGTAGAGCCTCCAGTCGACACGGGTTTTAAAAGCTCTAGGCGGCATAGTCACTGCCTTTAGGCCAAGGGTTATCAGTAACGGGAGGTGCTGTGAAGGGAGGTCGTACAGCACTTCTACCACTATCGGATAGTTGACGTTCCTAGTGAGCACGATGTCTAATAAATCCGGGTGCCTCCTTGGGTCTGTAGGAACGTGTGTTGGTTCCTCGGGACCTAGAACGTCGTACTGGTTCTTTTCAGCATCTTCATATAGCTCACGACCCGGTGGGGTGATCACTCTGGACCCCCACGCCGGGTGTTTGGCGTTCAGGTCCCCGGCGATGATTACAGGTGCATCGCCTTCCATCACCGTCCGGATGTCTGAGGAGCAGAATGGAGTCCCTGGCGGGCGGTATGCTGCATATATCCTTAGTTCCTCGCCCGCCGCCTCCATTCTTATGCCGATTGAGCGCATTGTCTGGTAGGATGGTAGTTCCAGCTCTTGATGGACGATGTCCCTCCTCACTAGAACCGCCGTCCCTCTGTAGGCGGCCCCTCGAGAAGTGACCTCGTCCCTCCTATAAATATGGTAATTAATAAATTGAAATATTCTTATAGGCGCGTCGCCAACAATCTCCCCCCCGTGCATCAGCACCATCATTTGGGAGGCGTCGCGGGTAATAATAAATAATAGTCCTGGACTATTATTCTGGATGTAGGTCTCCTCAAGATACCTGTGCTAGTAATGACGTCAACCACTCTAGTGTGACCGTCTGGTCCCGGTAGCGTCCTACTAATCTTGCCTTTCGGCCACGTATTTCGTGGTAACGAATGATCTATTATCAAGACAATATCACCTTCTTTAGGTTCCATGAACTTTCCGTTATTACCTGTTCGAGGTATTAAAGTAGGCATGTATTCTTTTAGCCATCTTGTCCAAAAATGGTCGGCTAACCTCTGTGCGGATTTCCAATTGAGTTGACCCGTCAGATGTTGCTCTAAAAATAATCCAGGTGGTCGATCACCACATGAGCGTCCCAGAAGAAAATGATTGGGTGTCAAACCCTCTTCAGGACTATCCATACTGAATGTTACCAGAGGTCTGGAATTTACAGTATGCTCTGCTTCTAAAAGCAACGTATGCAGAACCTCCTCTCGCGGGCTCCTTTCTTTGAGCGTAGCGGTCAACGCAATTTGAATCGATCTTACTAACCTCTCCCAGGCGCCACCCATGTGCGGTGCTCCCGGAGGTATAAATTTCCATTTAATATATTTTTTAAATGACTCATTTTTCATGCCCTCATAGCACTCTTCGCATGCTTTCAATAATTCTTTATTCGCAGCTTTGAAATTTGTCCCGTTATCGCTGTATATAACAGCTGGTTTTCCTCTTCTGGCGATAAATCGCCTCAATGCCATTATCATTGACGCTGGTGTCAATGAGGCTGCTAATTCCAAATGTACTGCTCTGATGGTCAGACACGTAAATAAAACACCCCAACGTTTTTCGTGTCGCCTTCCTATAGTCACACTCATGGGTCCGAAATAATCCACGGCTGAGCATGTAAAAGGTGGTTCGTTGTGAGCTATTCTCTCCAGAGGAATATTTCCTTGTGGCACGTTCTGCGGTTTTGACCTGTATGTCCTGCACCACTGACAGTGATGTGACACACTTCGTACTACGTTACGCAAGTTCAAGACATAAAATTTTTGGTTCACCTCATTCATCACCGTCTGGTGATTGGCATGTCCAAAATGATGATGAACTTCTCTAATCATCATTTTAACTATTTCGTGTCTACCGTCTAATACGACAGGTTTTCTACTTTCCTCGGTCAAATTAGACTTAAAAGGTAAACGCCCATTTAAACGGAGTAAGTTATCTTCTCCTATTTCCATAGATAATTTACTTAAGCGTGAACTTCTTTCAACGCTTTTGCCTACTTTCAAGCATTTTATTTCCGAATGAAAACACTCGTCTTGAACGAACTTCCAAATTAATTCTTCAGCTTTTTTCAAGAGCGCTATGTCCAACGCGCCATCCTTTCGCGGGTCCTTTAACCGACTTTGCTAAAATTCGTTGGAACACATAACCGACTTTTCGGCTGCGTGGTCGGGTCCTTTAACCGACTTTCTTAAACTCTTGAATTTTTCTACCGCTTGTAAGGTGCGTGTAGTTGCCCCAAGGAATTTCTTAAAGCTGCTAAATCGTCCGTAGTCGGGTAGACTTAACGGTTCTTGCTTTCTCAGCGCATTTACGCCTTTCGGCAATTTTTCTTCACCTGTTTCTAAACTATTTATGGTGTCCACTTGTTTGGGCCATAAATCAGGACTTTTCCTGAGGAATTCAGGTCCTTGAAACCAGCGATGACTTACATCGAAGGTGGAAGGAAAACTTCTAGTGGCGTCGTCTGCCACGTTTTGTGACGTTGGAACCCATCGCCATTCACATGGCTTACTGTGATCTTCGATCTCAGCCAATCGATGAGCAACGAGTGGTTTAAAAGCGCGAGGATCTGATTTAATCCACGCTAACACTGTACGTGAGTCTGTCCACAATACTCTCTCGGATATCTCGTACTTGTTCTCTTCAATAACTGATGCAGCTAATCTGCTGCCCATAAGAGCTGCTTGTAATTCAAGCCTTGGAATCGAAATTGGTTTCAGCGGCGCTACTCTTGCCTTTGCGGCGATCAGCGTAATCCGCCTTTCTCCTAGCTCGTCCGTGGTGACGTAATACACCGCGACAGCGTATACTGTTTCACTAGCATCCGTGAAAGTGTGTAACTCTCCCTTGCCGACGCCTTTAGCAACGGGTCTAGGTACTTCTAAATGACCTAATTTCTTCACTTCCGATATCCATTTACAAAACAACACGTGTAATTCGTGTGTAACTTCTTCATCCCAAGAGATGCCTGTCCTCCATACTTGCTGGATCAGCGACTTCCCTTGAATCGTTATGGGTGATGCGAGTCCCAAAGGATCGAAGACTGACATCACAGCGCTAGTTATCTCCCCCTTCGTAGGCGGTCGTAAACCATCCATCACCTCTTCCGGTGTGTTACGAAGACTTATGGAGAAACTTATTATATCCCGTTTGATATTCCAAATCAAACCTAAAGTGCGTTCTGTGTGCTCTTTATCACCCAGTGAAGCACTGTCGCTCTTATATTTATTTTCCATTTTACATAAAACTTCGGGTCGGTTGCTAGCCTATCCCCTCAGTTGGAAAGAAGCACGTTTATGTAATTCATACATATCGTTTACTATCCTTTCGGCCGTCGTCACGTCGGGAAATGCCTGTAGATAGTCATCCATATAAAAATTGCTTTCCGTAGCGGAAGCTGCTTCTGGATAGATATGTGCGTTATCCTGCGCATTCCTATTCTTCACATACATAGCGATGCATGGTGATGATGCCGCTCCAAATATGAGTGAGTTCCGGTGGCGCGTCACGATTGCGCTGCCATAAGAATCGAAGGCTATCCCTGTCTTCTTCCCGGATTTTCACTTGCAGGAACATTTCTTTAATGTCTGCCATCACTGCCACGCTTCCTTCTCTGAATCGTAGCAGAACTCCAAACAACGACTTCAATAAGTCCGGTCCGGTTAACAATGCATCATTGAGACAACGTCCGCCCGTTCTAGCGGCGGCGTCGAAAACTATCCTTATTTTCTTTTTCTGTGGGTGAGTCACTGCGAAGTGAGGAAGATACCACGTGCGTGGGGAAAGGGAAATATGGTTCGCTTTCTCTGCGTAACCGTTAACGATGAGATTTTCAATTTGCTTCTCATATTCCTTTTTCAACTCGCTATTTTTATCGAGCTTCTTTTCGATATTAAACAGGAAACTTTCAACCTGCGATCTATTCGACGGCATGCACTCATTGTCTGTGCGCCATAACAAAGCAGTTTCGTACCTATTATTAGGTATACGACGTACCGTTTTGTTCAAAATATTCAAAGCTCGTTCTTCTGGGTCGCTTGCGGGCTTTCTCGTAGACACTCCCAGAGATTCCAAACTAAAATAATCTTTGATCAACTTATCCATGTCTTCCTCTTTCTTGGTGGAAATGTGGTTAACAATCTTGATTGGTTTGATGCCACCCGATATGTGACCATGTAAAACCCATCCAAGTTTGGTGAACGATGCTACAGGTAGGTTCTTACCTCCTGAAATTAATTCACGAGTAACTATGAGATGCCAATTGTCCTGGCCAATTAATATGGTAGGTATGGACCTCTCATACATCAACTCGTCCTTAATCGGTGTCAAATGAGAACACCGTTGCAATAATTCTCGACTTACTGACAGCGGAGAAAGGTTAAGTGACTTAATTGTTTGTACACTTATCTCCTCTAAGTCGTTCGAGTAAATGCCTTTTATCTTAACGTTTAAGCGATACGAAATATCGTCGTTAATTCGCTTACCTCCCACGGCTTCAATACGTAATTCTTCTGTACGTCCGCGAGGCGCTAACTTCTGAGCCATCCACTCCTCTATGAGTGTCATGGTCGATCCCTCATCCAGAAGAGCTGTTGTCTTGACCTTTCCTTTAGGTCCATACAACTCGACCGGTATAATCTTTAAGTATGCACATGCCAGTGCATTTAATGTACTAACAGTTGTAATTTGAGCCTCTTTACCCCCCTCATCCCCTTGCGGCGAGGTATTTTCATTGAGGTATCGGTGTAGCATTCGATGATGTGCCATTCTACATCCCTCTACACCACATTTTTTCGCTCTGCACTCTAACCTCCTATGGTTAGGTGACAAACATTGGAAACATACTTTCGTTTTTTTAACTGCCTCCCATTTCTCGTGAATATTCATGTCCTTAAACTTGTAACAACTCACTATAGAGTGCTCCTTGTTGCATATAACACACTTATGTGTTACCCGACTTACAGGCTTGTCCTGGGTTATCATAACCACTTGTCGGTTGTGCCCTTTATTATTTCGGCGTTCTAGATGCTCGATCGTATTACTTCGGCGCTCATAGCGCTCGCTCTTGACACGGTTACGTACACTCCCCTTTGCAGTGTGTACGGTTTGCTTCCTGAATTCAGGACGCTTCCGTTTTTCCGGCACATTTTCATTGCTTAAGGACGTTCCAAATTGTTCACTCAATAAATTCAAGAACTTGGCCATCTTCTGTAACTCTAGCTCCAAAGGATGCTGAGCTCGATATTCAAACCATTTAAATTTAATCATAGTTCCGAGCTTCTCTACTATGCGGCTCACTAACTCCGGTGAGTATAAATACTGTGGTTGATTCAACACTTGTATTGTGGCAACCACGTTCGTAATACGACTTGCAAAAGATCCTATATTCCGGCAATCGTCTGCCAATCTTGGCATACGTTTTACATTCTCGATTTCGGCTAGGATGAGCATTTCAACCCTACCGAATCTTCTTTCGAGAGCGTTCATTATTTCTTCAGGTTCACACAAAGTAAACAACAATGACTTAACCGCTTCCTTAGCGGTGCCCTTTAATGCCCTCCTAAGGCGTGCGACATTCTGCACCCCTGAAAATTGGCTTCTCGTGTCTTCAAACACCGTTTTGAAAACTATCCATTCACCCGTGTCTCCATCGAACACCGGTAATTCCTGGAGGAAATGAAGCTGAGAAGACTTATCTTTTCCCGCTATCTTTATTGCACTCACAATCGCTTCGGTCAATTCTGACACCTCACTCGCGTGTGTTTTCTGTGCATTTCCTTGGTTGCGCTCGATCTCCGCCCCTTTGCGGCGTGATCCTTTACACGCTTCCTTATCAGTAATATCGGGTTGCGTTACATTAACCAGCGCGCTCATTATGGTCTGCTGAACCCAACTCCTTACGAAAGGTTCCACCTGAGTATTCCGCTCTTCATCATCCTCACTCGAGTCGATCTCCTCTTCTCGGTTGAGTCGTGCCAACTCCAATTGAGACTTGGCTAAGGCAGCAGCTGCCTGTGCTCGTTCGAGCTCTGAGCGTTCGAATTTAATCCGCGCCTCTAATTCGGCTTTCAGCCTCGCCGATCGCGATGACCTACTACCTCTCTGTGACCCTTTGTCACTAGTGTGCCCGATTACTGTCCTTGACGATGCCGCTTCTTCGGTCCTTTGACCTACTTTTTCGACTACCGTTTCACTCCTGGATATAACGGATTGTTTTGCGGTGCTGGCCTGCGTACCACTGGTGTCCGTCCTGTTGCTTGTCGTTGCCACGGACGCCCCTGAGTCCCACGTGCATGTGGACGTATCGGTGGTGGCTCCACTTGAAGGAGTTGTTCCACTCGAAGCAGTAGCTGTGGTCGCTCCAGATGGTTCCGCTTCTTTAGCCTTTCTTGAGAGCCCTGTTCTTGTCCTGCTTCCTTCGCTCCTCTCTGTCTGGTCTTGTGCCTTCTTCATCTTGCAGGAAGGTGATTGTTGGCCTACAGTCCCTAACTGTCCCTACGGTCCCTACAACCCCTTACCTACAACCCTTCTACATCCCAACCTAACCCCACTACCCCTTCCCCCCTTTATCTCCCAACCCTACAACTTTACTACCACCCTAACAGCCTTATCAGCCCTATCAATCCTGAACGGGGCCTACCGAGGTGAGCCGTCCAGGGAGTCGTGCAGGAATGGAATGGAGGAAAGGTTTAGGAACTGTCCCGCCAAGGAATATGACGAAACAGTCGAGCGGTAGTGCAAGCGCAGTCTCGCTCGAGAGAACTGCTCCACCCGAAGGTGTTGTGCCAGAGCCCAACCGTTTGGCACCGTTAGGTAGTCGGGATGTATGCTGCGGTTTGTCGCCCAGTCGCCGGTGACGCCTCGTCCAAGCACCCTCCTCCGGCCGCAATGCAGTTAGGTGCCCACGAGCACCCTCGCCTGACAGCAGCAGCGGTGGATGCCTCTTCTTCTTGCACCCTCTGATGACCCGACAGGAAATGCCGGACACGGTCGTCCGACAGGAAATGCCGAGCACGCTTGCCCGACAGGAAAAATGCCAAGCCCTGCTTGGCCACGATGAGTGCCTTCACAAGACACCTGCGCCTGGCTGCGATACGTGCCCCATGCGAGCACACGCCCCAAGCCGAATCCCGGTTTTCTTTCTTCCGGTAGTTTCAGGTCCAGTCCCACTGCTCTGGCCTGGTCTTCTGGCCTTTGGTCCTGTTGCTTCAGCTCAAACCTCCGGCTTCCTTCGGTTGCTGATCTTCACTCGGCTCCGAAGGTCTTCTTTTTCCATAATCAGCAGTCCACTGCTGGTTCCTTGATCCTGGCTGCGAAGGACCAATTGTAAAGGAACCAGGCAGGACGTAAACTTTCGGGCTCTGAAACAGAAGGGAGGAATCGAGGCTTCTCTCGATCCGGCCTCCTATCACGCTTACGTTGGGTTCGGGAACAATGTATGTGATCTCCGCAAACGGAGTAACGCACAAGGGCGATAACCTCTTCCTTTTCAGAAAATAGGTTCAGGCGGGGATAACGAGTCTTCCGAAGTCGTCCCGGTCCAACGCCTTAATTCTTCGATGTGAACTGTATAATTTTGAGGGATAAATTTCTTGGGAATAAAACAGCAATTATCTTCAAACCGTTCCGTGAGAGAGTAATCACTTTTCCCTATCACTTCCCTACACTTTTTCTTTCTTCTTCATATTGACTGCTGGTTTTGCACTTTTTCCTGAACTAATCCTGAAGGATTCCCGAACGAATTGCAAAAAAACTCGTTTACTGAGCTACCCCTGAGCTATACGCGAAAGTGAGCCGCGCCAATTGCGCGCTCGCGCAACTTAATTACATCAATTTGTACTATCACTCTCTCACGGTTTTCTCAATTATTTATTTTGTATAAGACATACATTTATACAATTTACTTATAAGGATAGCACAAAAAAATATCTTTACAACGACATACGTTACATTTTCACATCACAAAAAACCTTTTATTTATTAAACAAAATGTGCCTATTTTACTCATATTGAACAAGTTGAAATTTCTTAAATATTTAATATAGAAATTTAAAACAATGTTTTCCACTTGAAATTATACATATCTTAACCAACACAACAGTTTAATTTACATTTTCTCTATACATTTCACTATTAAAACACTTTTAAATTTCTTATACAAAACTATCATTATTTCACTTGTTCACTGGAATTTTCACATAAAAATAACACAGAATTCACCTCTTTAACACGTACAATCAATCTGAAATATTTTACAAGTCATTACATACATAAATCGCTGAAAATACAAATATTTAAATTTTACATATTTGGCCTCCTAAGTACGTGACTAGCGTGCGTCTATGCTCTCACACTATTTGAACAACTAACTTTTGCACGGCTATCGACTATCAGAAAAATGGAAAGTCTAATATCAACAATAATAGGTGAATAACTGCTTCTACATAATTCTCAAACCGTAAGAAACTATTTCTAATCAGATTCTTATCAGTTATCATGTCTCTTATCAGATAACATAGGCAAAATATTTCATGAATCAATGCAATTACTTACATGAGACAATACTTATGCAATTAATTTCCATTGATTCTACTTATGCACAGTGATTATCTCGACCGGGGAACAAATCCGGTCTCTAACTTTATTTTAATATTCCTTTAAATTAACATGATTTCGACCGGGGAACAAATCCGGTAACATAATTTATATCTTAAAAATTCCCTATATGAATTTATTAAGAGATATTACTAGGAAAACAATAAACTGTTCCGGCCTGGGAGTCGAACCCAAGACCTTCATATCATTAATTCGATATTTCTTTAAGATTCAACTAAGCATTTTCTTATTAGAATATTATTTCTCGATAATTTGCCTTTTAGAAGCTATTCGTAATCGGTTAATTAATAAATTGAAATATTCTTATAGGCGCGTCGCCAACAAATATCTAGAACAAAACGTGCTCATTACAGGGTTGGTAAGTTTTCTAGCTAAGTTTTGTAAATTGTTATCTTTATATATATTATATTTTTAGCTAAGCTTTGTAAATTGTTATCTTTATATTAATATTCTTCTGTACGTGTGTGTCACTAAGCTCTTACTAAACGGCTGGACCGATTTTGATGATCTTTAATTAACTTTATGTTGATCTTGGGATGGTTTAAATTCACAATTAAACCCGGTAGGTGGTGCTGAAATCGTATTCTATGTTTTTTATGAGGGGAAAACGTCTACCGGGCCCGCTAGTTGTTTATATAATTTTACCACACGTAAGATTATCTATCTAAAGGAATATCTACAAAATAAACAGACAAAATCCAAAACACAAAAAACAATAACTTAGTATTTTGACTAATATAATGTTGCCTATGCGTTCATTCCTACTTATATCCCAATTACGGAAATTGTAAAAAGCATATGAATGCTAATTTATAAAATTATGGTGAGGTATAATCTAATAGGCAATAACGCTATCCATCACTTCAATCATCATTATCGTAATTAATTAAAAAAAAAAATTAATAAAAAATTAATAAAAAATTAATAACCCTTCAGTAGTTTATTGCTGTAGATAGGCCTCCTCCAAGAAATGTTACAAAACAAGGTCTAAGAAATCTGCAACCTTTGAATTTCTGTTTCTCTTACTACATTTTGCTTGCCAATACTGGGCTCCCACTTGAAAATCGTTCTTCCCCGTCGATTTTTGTTCTTGTGCTATGTGGTCGGCCATTGCCTATTCTTTTTACTGATACGAATTTCTATGACAGTTATTCTGATTCTTCTGCAGAAATCTTAACTATGAATTCTATCAAGCAAACTTCTAAGAAGAGAAATAAGAATAGAACTGGAGTTGGTCGATCACGTAGATGAGCTTGTATATTTGAGATATGTATTCAGCAGGGAAGGGAAATATGATAAGGACTATAGAACGACGATTGAACGCAATACGCAAGTAAATGGGGCTCTACACTTTATTGTCGAAAGTCAGAATGTGTCAAAAAAGCCACGTATGGCAATTCAAAATCTGTGTTAGTCCCTAATTTATCGAACGGTAACGAAATTTGGGTGTGGAATAAGAAGGACGAGAGTAGAATAAACACAGTCGAAATGCGGTCGTTATGGAGTATGTTAGGGTTGAATCTGAGTGACAGTGTGCGAAATTGTGTGATAAGACAAGAGTGTGGCTTGCTAGATAATGTTGTGACCGGAATAAAGAAGGGAACGCTTCGGTGGTTTGGTCATGTAGAAAGATTGAATGAGAAAAGAATGCAAAGCTATAAACGTTGGCCAAATTTCTATAGGAGCTGCACTTGACTTTTTTTTCATTTCCCAAAACAAACTATAGTTAAATTTTTTTGATTTTATGTTATTAACACCATTACATTTAAAAATGTTATCTAAACAGCCACGTTTTTTTATAATAACGTCAACAATACTTTTGAGGTTGAATCAACAACTGCCTTTTACTTTTTTATTTATTTGTTGCCCATTTCGTAACATTACATAACATTGGTATGTCAAAATTACAATTCAGTTGATATAACATTACATGCGATTATTAAAATTACAAATTAAAATACATCTACATTTACATTATTTTACATGTCAAGCAAGTCAGAAAATGAACATTTCATATATTCATCTATATTATAGAAAGTGTGATTCAAAAAGAATGTTTTTGTCACTTGTCGAAATGTGTTTAATGAAAGCCTTGTTATTTCTAAAGGCAATTTATTGTACATTTTGATTTTTAAATGAAAACCTTGCTTGGACGCTTTACCCGACTGCGACGTACCTAAAAGTGTAGTAAGCCATAAGTTAGGAGGGTAATTAACGATCTCGTTTCCATTTATTTCGATTTCTCTAAAATAATTTTATTACACAATAATAGGACGTCTCTTAAAGCGCACCTTCTACGTCTGTCCATCAAACTCCGTGAGTTCGATGGCAAAAAGGGCTGTCTGTCAAACCGTCCCGTGAATGAAGTGAAGTTGACTGTTTTAACGATAGATGTTACGGCCTAAAGTTACCCTGACAAAGGTCAAACTTGAGACCATCAGGAGTCCAACTCGATGAGTAACAGGAGGTTGGGCCTCAAAGTGGCCTATGGATAAATAAATTAGAAAGTTTAGGTACACAAACATAAAATTGCAGAAGTGGGGTTAACCACAGGCATAGTCAGGTGAAGGTGATGTGCATGTAAGTGGTGTTCAGAATTGTGTTTTAATGTGTAACCTGACATCCCCGCTGATGCTGGACAGCAGATCCCAAGGCTTGCCTCTCTCCAGATGTGGGATCCATCCAAGGGGCGTTCAATAATGGGAAACTTGCGCTTCTACTTTCACTTTATTAGTTTATCACTTTATTGTACATTTAATTAACTTCAAGTTCAAACAAAACAACGTTGATCGACGTTAATCAGCGATACGCGGCACAACTCAAGGACGGCTGGTCAAAGTTCAAGGTCCCAGGCTCACGTAGCAACAAACTACTAACGCCTCGATGCAATTAACGGCGTAAGGTTCCTTTTAATCACTCTAAATATTCAACAGTAAATTCAAAATGGCAGGCACAATTAACTCAGATTTGAGGCACGTTTCCTTATTATTGGCCTTCAACTAAAACACTAGCCGCACACAACCGTATGAGTCACACACAATACTTAATACGGTTACAAAACGATTATATTATTTCGGCGTATAATCGACCCGGGCTTCGCGCACATAAACTAAAGAAATAAGCCTAGTTATCAAGTTACGTACAAATATAAGATAACATAAGTGGTCCGTCCTTTCGACGCACACTTATATCATTCTCGCGACCTCTAATTCGACCCGGGAACGCTGGCTTTCAACTGGCGCGGTTCCACTACTCAAGGCTTTCCGTCGACCGCCCTCCGGCTTCGCTGGAGACTGGGCGACTGAGCTGCGCGTACGACGTAGCTAGCCGCTAACCCCCTCGCCCCGCTCGAGGCAAACCCCCGTCCCGGACATAAGGACCTATGTCCGCGAGTAAATTGGCAACCAGGATAGGGTCGCGACGGCACGATGTAAGACCGAATCTCTAACCAAGACCTCGGCCACTAAAGCGACGGAGATGCGCTCTTGCAACGCCAACCACCACCTCGAATCACCGCCTCAGAGTTGGCAAGCCGGAGAGTCGAATTTCCCCGAATGCCCTTACCGGACATCGAAGCCGCCCAATAAGTCCTGTTGCAGGACAGAAATTCGATGACCTCCTTCAAATATCTATCAGTGCCCCTGCAATCCGTTCCGCAATCCGGACGGATCCGGTCCGGCAAACCGCAACGCGATAAGAAGCGGCCCAGCGTGGCCACAAAGGCTTCAGTGCTGAGGGCACTTGCAAGTTCTAAGCTAAGTGAACGGCCTTAGTGGCGAGGCACAATAGTAAAGCACAAGAGAGAAAAAGCTCAAAACAAAACAAAACAAAAGGGACAGATTTTAAGAGCTACAGCAAGAAAATGTAAAATGTCACAAACTCTGACAGTAGGCTCTACTAACAATCTTTCAACATATCCGATTTCTATTCTACTCGAGCGGTGTACGCGCACAATTAATCTATATTCCGCATGAAGCGATCTCCTCTCAGGTCACATATTCCTAGCGTTTCAAAACTCCAAAGGACCTCTTATCACTTAAAGCACGAGAGACAATCAATAAGAGGAGTTTGTTACGCGGCCGAGCGCTTTGCACATAATCGTCATTCTTTAATAGTAGCTTTTCCAAACATGCAGTTCTATGCTGCGCTTCATCCAAGCCTCAAAGCATAAATGCTCATACTACTATGCAAACTTGAAACAAACTATAGCAAACTTATTGCCCGATACGCATTGATCAAAACAGATAAATTAAGCAAAACGATAAACATAAGACAACCACATTTCGCAAAACAAATATCTTCGACAATGCCAACAAAATGTTAAAACAAAAGAAGGATCAATTCTCATTTCCTTCGGCACAAATAATTACTCAATTTCAATTTTCTTTTCAACAAAGAAAACATAATGATCAATATACAGGGTTACTGGTAACTCGACGTATTCCCGCCAAGGCGTGATAGTTGGGGTCATAACCTATCAAATGAACCATAAAATGTACTCGTATTATGCAAATGTGGACCAATTTCGAGATATTTAGGTTTAATTATTTTTTTCAAAAATCCCAAAAGTCTGGTGTCAAAAATTTCTAAAAAAAAACCTTACAACTGTATTATTTTCATTTTATTATTTTTACTTAACGAAAACCTGGATACTTATTTATCAATACTACAGTGTGCAAAAAGTCTCGTCATTTTCGAAGTAACGCTACTAAAAGTACAACTTTTTCCAAACAGAAGATAAGTAATTAAAAATAAAAATGATTTTGTGAAAAATAATTGTATATGACCAATTGTGCAAATCATATTAAAAACATCCCTACTTATCTAGCTACCCAACGAAGTATCAATTTAGCTTGTAACTTAAATAGTACAGAAAAAACTTGAAAAAAAAGTGGCCAGGTAGACAAGTTCCGAGTAGCAATGTTTTGGGTAATCCCAAACAATCGCTTCTCGGAACCTTATCAACAGCTGCGGGAATGCTCGTAAAAGATTGTGCGTTTGAACTTACGCTATTGCTTACATTTAGTGTGAAATTAGAAACAAGTTAAACAAGAAGAAACTGTTTAATCAGTCATCAGTATTACAGGCATCGTACACACGCGCGCATATCCCTCCCTGTTACACTTAAAGAAGTAGAGTTTCAAAGTTTTATGGCGGCGGAACCACCAAGACGACGGAGATCACGCAAGGCAATTTTTCCAACGAGGAATACGCAGATGTCTTTTAACTCTATGGATATTGTGACGGTGACGAAGTAACGCTACTAAAAGTACAACTTTTTCCAAACAGAAGATAAGTAATTAAAAATAAAAATGATTTTGTGAAAAATAATTGTATGTGATCAATTGTGCAAATTATGTTAAAAGCATCCCTATTTATCTAGCTCTAGAATGAGGTCAGGTAGTCGAGTTCTAAGCAGACAAAGGAATTTGTGTTTTATTTTTAACCAATATTAATCTCCTTCTTCCATCACATGCACTGGTGTGTAGTGGTACGTATAAAGCCCTGTTCACGATTCGTATGTAATCAAATCAATATAAAGTGTTTTAATTTTATTTATGAACAATAGATGTCGCTAGTAGAAGATTACCTTGCGATATGGTTCCACGGATATTAATTGCATAAGGTTTTGTGTACTTTATAAAAAAATGAATGATATTGGAAGAAAGTAATACATATACCTAATCAAGATATCTGTTGGTTTTATTTAAAAGTACCAATAGATAGCCCGCTACGTACGACCGTATTCATGGTCCATCGTAAGCCGGAAGGAACTGTCAAGGACAGATTTTTGTAATCGGTGGTTCCGGATTAGAATCACACCCCCCGCACCCAGAAGTTACGGATTGCTACTTATAAGGCGTGGCGGTACTGGCTCATAGAAGTCGGTAAGAAGCAGTCGTCACGGTGGGCGGAAGTTGTTCACTGACAGACGGCAGGCGGTGTTCCAGTGGAAATCGTCAGGAGAGATGCGCGGGGAGGCGGAAAGGTGAAGTTGCAGTGAATGAAGTGATTAAGTGTTTACTGCGTAAGCAATAGTGAGTGGGACAACCAATCGTGAGTACAATTTCGGTAACTTAAACCTTATGTGCAATTGAAAAACAGTTCATTCAGTAGTTTAGACTTAGAGTAATTTTGAGGAATTTGGTTGATACGAGGAATCTATGCCCGATTTCATTTCAAGTCAAAAACACTTTTATAAATTTATTCATAGGACTTAGAAAATTTTTGTCATCTGATAAAGACACTTGTAAATTTTTCAAAGTTTATTATATTGATGAAGGCCAGTGCTCCCAAGCCCAAGTGGAGCGACGTCTCAGCGATGAGTTCGACCACTTAAAGCTATTGGGCCCAGTGGGACAGCTTGCTGCTTCAGGATGGAGTTCTGTGCCGTAAATGGGAAAATGTTCGGGGAGACAGCTGTCATTTGCAAATGGTTGTCCCTAAAGCTAAGGTACCGGATGTTCTACAGCTGCACCATAATGATTATTCAGGAGGCCATCAGGGAGTTAAACGAACTCTACTGAAGATCCAAGAACGGTTTTACTGGGTCCACTGTCGAAATGATGTCGAGGACTGGTGTCGCAAATGTACAAGTTGTGAGGCTGTAAAGGGACCTCAGACTCGTAGTATGATCGTAGTAGGTGCATTGAAGTTGTACAATGTTGGTGCACCATGGGAGAGAATAGCCATTGACGTAGCGGGGCCGTTTCCGGAGAGTGAAAGCGGTAACAAGTATTTCATGGTTGTGATGGATTACTTCACTAAGTGGCCAGAAGTCTTCGCAATTCCAAATCAAGAAGCTTTAACAGTTGCAGATAAACTAGTTCATGAAGTCTTCTGTTGTTTTGGAGTACCTTTAGAGATTCACAGCGATCAAGGAAGGAATTTTGAGTCTCAAATATTCCAGGAAACTTGCCGAGTAATGGGTACTCATAAAACAAGAACGACTTTTTATCACCCGCAATCTGATGGAATGGTAGAACGATTTAATCAGACATTCGAGAGGTACCTAGCAAAAGTTGTAGACAACCGGCAACGAGATTGGGACAAGCAAATACAACCGTTTTTGTTGTCATATCGAAGCGCTGTTCACGAAAGTACATCAGTGACACCAGCTTTCGCAAACTTTGGAAGAGAATTACGGCTGTCTGCAGACCTGATCACCGGGATACCACCTGATGCCCCACGAAGTATAACCGATTATGCAAATGAATTGCGGAATAAAACGAATGACATTTATGAGCACGTCAGACAATCGGGCCAGCAAATGTCTGAAAAGATGAAAACCCGGTATCACCGAAAAATGAACAACAAAGGGTTTTACGAAGGTTCACTAGTGTGGTTGCACAATCCAGTCTGCAGCAAAGGGAAATCTCCTAAGCTTCAAGCTAAATGGGACGGCCCGTACCGGAAAGTGACCAGGATCAACGATGTAACCTACCGGATACAGAAAGGCGCAAGAGGGAATCCTAAGATCGTCCATGTGGATCGCCTGGCGCGTTATTATGGGGCCGATAATGCTCGGGACGAGCATTTCTTAGGAGGGGGCAGTGTTGCGCGGCTAAGTTGACATCTGGCACTAGGGCCATCTGGTGTCGGGTAACAGAGCGAGGAGAGCTTTCCAGAAAATACACGACTCGTCTTTCAACCAACAGTGCCATCTAGTATCGAACAGAAGAATTAAGCTTTCTGGAAGCCGCACACTCGAATTTTCTGCGCTTGGTCGGTTGGCGCGCGTATTTACTTGAATATTCTGGAATATTCTAGATATTTTCGTGGAAGAGCCCTATATAAAGGCGCTCCAATACGCGATCAGGGAAGTATTGAAGTTGGCGAGACAAGCGAAGCTTCGGAGCGGAATAAAGTGAATCAGTGTGATTAATTATTAGTGTTTTTTAAAATTAGTTAGTGTAAAGTGAATTAAAGTGTTAATTTTGGTAATTTTATCGGCAATTTTTATTGTCACGAACCTCAAGCTCGTAACAATATGGACTTAGAAAATTTTTGTGATCTTCTAACGACACTTGTAAATTTTTCAAAGTTTGTTATATTATAGACTTGTAATTTTGAAGAGTTTATTTTGCCTCAAATATAACTTGATTTCATGTAGTTTTTCAACATTAAAATATTTTAAAACTTTATAACAATTTAAAAAAATGCAGGCTTTATTTAAAGTACAACAAGATGTTGAAGTTAGAATAAGAAATGCTAAAATGAATTATAGTAAATCACCTAAAGATCGTATTAATCAACAGTATATTGAAGCTAGATTAAGAATATTAGAAGCATTATGGTCGAAGCTTTTATCAACTCATAATTGCTTAATAAAAAGTACAAAACAGGATGATTTAAAGGATATTGAATATGATGATTTGTATGATAAAGTTGAAGAGTGTTATGTAGAATATAAATGTAAATTAACAACTGATTTAGCTAAATATAATGTTGAGAAAAATGATCAATAAAGTTCTAAAAATAATGAAGCTGAGTTAAAGGGCTCGTTGGTTAAGTTACCAAAAATTACCATTAACCCGTTTTCGGGAAAGTATACCGAGTGGCCCACTTTTAGGGATTTATTCACGTCTTTAGTGCATAATAATACATCCTTTGATGATGTACATAAACTTAAGTATTTAAACGGTTGTTTAACAGATGAAGCCGAGCAATTAGTCAGGCATATACCTATTACCGAATTAAACTACAGTCAGTGTTGGGCATTATTACAAAAAAGGTATGATAACAAAAAATACCTTACAAGTTGTACTTTAAAACGTTTATTTAACCAAAGGCGTATGAATGTAGAATCTGCCAATGGGTTAAAGGACCTATTGGACACAACGTCTGATTGTTTAAATGAAAGCTTATGTTTTAAATAATATTACTACTTACCTACCTGGTAAAAAGGTTGCCTGTTTACCTTGGGCTGAAATACAGAATGTTCAGTTAGCAGACCCAGAATATTATTTACCAAATAAAATTGACATTCTACTTGGTGCAGACATTTACTGCCAGATTTTGAAGGAAGGAGTAACGAGAAGTCCTACTGGAACTCCTATTGCACAATGCACTAACTTAGGGTGGATCATTTCAGGTCTTGTAATGTCTGAAGATTGCGACAACTCACCAGCAGTTACAGTACTGCACTCTCAGGTCAAAGAAGATGAAATTCTTAAAAAATTCTGGGAAATAGAATCAGATCAATCAGGTATATCTAAAAGGATACTAAACGAGGAAGAGCTGAAATGTGAGGAGATTTTCGCAGCGATGACGACAAGAACAACAGAAGGTCGATATGTGGTGAAATTACCGTTTCGTGATGAAGGTCCATCCTGTAAACAAGGTGGTTCACGAGAGATAGCTGTGAAAAGATTGTTAGCCTTAGAGAGGAAAATGAAGGACGAAGAATTTAGAAACAGATATACAAAGGTAATTCAAGAATACTTGAATTTGAATCATATGAGGCCAGTAGATAGTAAAGAAGAAGGAGTGTACTTACCACATCACGTGGTTGTAAGAGAGGACAAGGCCACCACCAAACTTAGGGTACTGTTGCGCACTCCAGTCGACGACACAACTAGCGCCATCTAGTGTCAGGAACGAGAGCGAGGGGAGCGTTGCAGTTTATGACATCACAAATCTTTCGACTGACAGCGCCACCCGAAGAACTAAGTTTCTAGAAAATCTATACCCGAACTCTCGGTACCTTACGCGTGTTCACTTGAACATTCCGGATATTTTGTTAATTTAAATAAATAGGTGGCGCAAGATGCGATCGAGACAGAGTTTAACTCGGCGACACAAGCGAAGCTTCGGAGCGGAATTAAGTGAATTAGTGTGTTTAATTATTAGTGTTTTTAACTTTAATTTGTATAAAGTAAATTAAAGTGTTAATTTAGGTAATTCTATCGGCAATTTTTATTGTCACGAACCTCAAGCTCGTAACAGTACTCTTTGATGCATCTACTAAAAACAAAAATGGAGTTTCACTAAATGATGTTTTAATGGTCGGCCCTACTTTACAATCCGACTTGCGTCACCTTGTCTGACGCTGGCGATGTCACCCAATAGCAATGGTAGTAAAAAGAATTAGCATTCCTCGTTTAGAGTTATGTGGTGCTGTACTGCTGACACTCTTGCTTTTAGAAGTCGCAGAAGTTTTAAGAATTCCTTTGTATAATGTACGAGCATGGACAGATTCAACTGTTGTGTTGGCGTGGTTAAAGGGTCATCCTAGTCGTTGGAAGACTTTTGTTGCGAATCGCGTTTCGGAGGTCCTAACATCACTAGATTCGAGTCATTGGGCTCACATAAAGTCGAGAGACAATCCAGCGGATTACGCATCACGAGGCCTTTTACCATCAGAGCTAATCAATTGTAAAACATGGATGTCTGGTCCAAAATTTCTCACAAATAAGATGGTAGTCTATGAGAAACCATTGAATCAGATGTTCATTTAGAAGAAGCCATAAAATCTCATGTAACTTCAATTGATGTTTCCATATTAGACCGATATTCTAGTCTCAGTAAGCTACTTAGAGTTGTAGCGTATTGTAGGCGTTTTAAAAGGGCTTTAAAAAGATTTAAGAATACCGAAGCACACACAAAATATTTGAGGAAGAAAGAATTGGATAAAGCATTAATGTGTTGTATAAGACTGTGTCAAAAACAAGAATTTGCTGAAGAAATTGCAGAGATTGAGAAAATGGCTAATGTGCAGGCAAAGGGTAGTAAAATAAAATCTCTGTCGCCTTACTTAGATAAAAATAAAATTTTAAGAGTTAATGGTCGTCTTCAAGCATCATCTATGCATGAAGATGCCAAACATCCTATAGTACTGCCACATAATTCTAATTTAACCAGATTAATTATTTCTGATGCACACCACAAGACTTTACACGGTTGTCCTCAATTAATGCTAAATTATTTGCGATCTGCTTATTGGATAGTTGGTCTAAAGAGCCTAGTGAGGCAACATGTTCGCAGATGTGTGACATGTATAAGACAAAGGGCCAATACGAAAACCCAACTGATGGGTCAATTACCATCAGTGCGTGCTACTCCATCTAGAGTATTTCTCTATAGTGGGGTCGATTATGCTGGTCCAATAAATCTAAGAGTTTCGAAAGGGCGTGGACACCGTGCATATAAGGGTTATATTTGTCTTTTTGTGTGCATGGCAACTAAAGCCATACATTTGGAGGTGGTCAGCGACATGACTGCCCAAGCATTTATTGCTGCTTTTAGACGGTTCGTGTCTAGACGTGGTCACTGCGCGGCATTGTGGAGTGATAACGGTTCGACATTTATTGGTGCAGCTAAAGAGCTAAAGGAATTACGTGACACACAGGAAACAGTAGCCAAAAATCTAGAAATAACTAGTACAGAATGGCATTTTATTCCACCCCATGCTCCCAATTTTGGTGGATTATGGGAGGCAGGGGTGCGATCTACAAAACACCATTTAAAAAGAATTGTAGGAAATTACACTCTCACATTCGAGGAAATGACCACACTACTCAATCAGGTGAAGGCATGCTTAAATTCTAGGCCTTTAACGGTTGTAAATACTGGTGATCCAGGAGATCCAGCCCCTTTAACTGCTGGTCATTTTTTAGTCGGGGAACCATTAGTATGTGTAGCTGATGCCAACTATGAAAATGAAAACATTAGTCCCTTGAATAGGTGGCATCTAGTGCAAAGAATGTTGCAGCATTTTTGGCGTAGTTGGTCCCAGGAATATCTTACATCTTATTTACACTGTCATAAATGGACTTTGCAGCACCCTGAGCCCCAAATCGGGGATGTCGTCTTAATAAAGAAAGATGATTTGCCTCCTGCTCACTGGTTGCTAGGTCGAATATTACAAAAACATCCCGGTCCCGATAATGTCACTCGAGTGGTCACATTAAAAACTAAAAAATCTGTAATTAAACGGCCAACATCCCGTTTACATACATATACATAAATACTACCTATATCAGATTAATAAGTAAAGACGTAAATGTATGAAATTGTATGTGTATTGTAGTTTATGTTTGTAACAAATTGAAGATTTTTGCGTTATTTATTTTTTGTTTTTATTTAAAATTGTATTAAGCTTATGGAAGTATAGTAGTGTGTTGCTTTAGTTATATTAAGAAGATTATATTTCTTATCTTGCCAAATTTTTGTGTATTTAAAATAATAATAGTTTTATGTTTTCCTTTTGTTATTGTTAATTTATTTTAAAATTAAGGGACATATCTTTGATAATGTCCTTGGTGGGCGGAATGTTCACGATTCGTGTGTAATCAAATCAATATAAAGTGTTTTAATTTTATTTGTGAACAATAGATGTCGCTAGTAGTAGATTACCTCGCGATATGGTTCCACGAATATTAATTGCATAAGGTTTTGTGTACTTTATAAAAAAGTGAACGATATCGGAAAAAAGTAATATATATACCTATTTAAGATATCTGTTGGTTTTATTTAAAAGTACCAATAGATATTTAGCCCGCTATGTACGACCATATTCAAGCCCCGCAGTATGCACAGTGGACCAGACCTTCCACTGCGATACACCTAAGCGAGGAGGAACTATGTTCGTGGAAGTGGTTGGATCTTCTTGAAATTTGCTCGAAATTTCCTCATCTTCTGTGACATGAGGTGGTCGGCGATTAGGGTAGCGCTGTAGGTATTCACGGCGAGCAGCTGCAGCGTCACCGTCACAATATCCATAGAGATAAAAGATATCTGCGTGTTCCTCGTTGGAAAATGATCGCCTTGCACGATCTCCGCGTCTTGGTGGTTCCACCGCCATAAAACTTTGAAACTCAACTTCTTTAAGTGTAACAGGGAGGGATATGCGCGCGTGTGTACGATGCCTGTAATACTGATGACTGATTGAACAGTTTCTTCTTGTTTAACATGTTTCTAATTTCACATTAAATGTAAACAATAGCGTAAGTTCAAACGCACAATCATTTACGAGCATTCCCGCAGCTGTTGATAAGGTTCCGAGAAGCAATTGTTTGGGATTACCCAAAACATTGCTACTCGGAACTTGTCTACCTGGCCACTTATTTTCAAGTTTTTCTGTACTATTTAAGTTACAAGCTAAATTGATACTTCGTTGGGTAGCTAGATAAGTAGAGATGTTTTTAACATGATTTGCACAATTGGTCACGTATAATTATTTTTCACAAAATCATTTTTATTTTTATTTACTTATCTTCTGTTTGGAAAAAGTTGTAATTTTAGTAGCGTTACTTCGAAAATGATGAGACTTTATGCACACTGTAGTATTGATAAATAAGTATCCAGGTTTTTATTAAGTAAAAATAATAAAATGAAAATAATACAGCTGTAAGTTTTTTTTAGAAATTTTTGACACCAGACTTTTGGGATTTTTGAAAAAAATAATTAAACCTAAATATCTCGAAATTGGTCCACATTTGCGTAATGCATTTTATGGTTCATTTGATAGGTTATGACCCCAACTATCATGCTTTGGCGGGAATACGTCGAGTTACCAGTATCCTGTAGTTACAAAAACATATGTACACGTATTCAAAAGGTATTTCAAATTCACCTTTGTACTCATAACCGCTAACACTATGAAACTTTTCGCGGAAAAACCAAAGCAAAAAATTTTTTCTAAGCATTCAAGCTCCAGGGGAGCCCTAGTCTCCACACCAACCAAGTGGAGGCCACACCGCGTTTGAACCCGAATCCAATAAAGTGCGAACCGTTACGCAATCGCCACTCGGGTTGGACGCCTTCACTGAGGCCGTCAGCAGTAGAACGGTTTACCAAGTAGACTGTTGACGGCTCAAAAGTATCAGTGAAGGCGGCCATGGTGGGAGCTAGGGCAGCAGCTACCTAGTTGGAGCTGCCTCCATTGGACCGGCACTCGAACCGGGGGTCCCGAAAGCGGCAATCCGGCGGCATCTCTACGACAAGGGGTTGAGAATAACTGAACGGGCCGACCTGGAGAGCTTCGGGAAACCTCGGCCGTGAGGCTTGGGACGAATTAGAGGTTGCAGGAACCCCGTTGTATCGGTACCGACCAAAGGGGGGAGGGTGGTACTCCAGTCACGGCCTCTCAGCCAACGGAGGTGAGAAGGGTCTCGCTGACCACTGAGTGGCTGTGAAGTTCCTCTCCACACGCTGAGAGGGTGACGACCCCCCGCCCCTGGGGGAACGACCCCCCGACTGGTCATGGGAGGGACCCTCTCCAAAACGAGGGGTATGGTTGCCGGCAGGAGAGCGACGAGCGTCGCCCGACAGAGGTCGTGGCTGAGCACCCTCACCCGTGGGGATGAGGGCCCGGCAGAGCCCAGAGAGGAAGCGCCGTTCGCACCCAGGCACAAAATGGCATGGTGATTGCCCTAGCGGTGCGGACAGGGCCGCTGGTGCGGCTCTGTCCCACCAATCTCGTTGGAGGTGTCTTTCCAAACATGAGTAGCACCAGCGGTGCTCCTTGGCGATGGTTCGTCTCGCTCGGACCGGCTTACCTAATAATTTAGGGCGCGACGTCACCCGGTGATCGGATGCTCGACAATAGGAGCAGGGGGGTGCCTCCATGGCCACTAGGCCACTATAAGAAGGTAGGGGGCAACGCCATCCCGCCGGAGCACCACTTGGTCTGAGGGGGCTTGACGACGACTTGCCCGGGGGATTCCTTCTCTCCCTGGGCATGGCTTGGTTGGCAGTCTGTAGGTCGTCGACGGTGCCCGCTGCGTTTTTGATCTGTCTGCACTGCTCCTCCAGGAACCGCAGCAGATCCCTGAAGGGCGGAATATAGGAGGCGCCGTCCCCGCCGTACCTCTCCTCGAAATGGATCCGAAGATCGAGGGGCAGGCGGGACAGCACAATGTGGAGCAGCAAAAAGGACCATTCGTCCACCGGTAAATCCAGCCGTCTCAAAGAATTGCAGGCCACCAAGACTTGATTTACGAGGGCCGGCCGTAGTCTGGCCCGGTCCTTAAGCAGCGGGAGGTTTAACAGCTGCTTGACGTGCTCGTCCGCGATTCGCCGTACGTTGGCGTACCTTCCGGCAAGGAGGTCCCGAGCGGTCTGGTAGGCGTCGTCCGACAGTTTCAGATGGTCGACGACGCCCAGGGCCTCCCCTCCAGTGAGACAAGGAGGTAAGCCATCTTCTGGCTTGGTGTCAAGTCCCGCCGGGCGTCCACTAGGGTATCAAACAGTCCCACAACGGTTAGCCATTTGGAGAGGACCCCGGAGAACCTTTGCAGGTCCAGAGTTGGGAGTCGTCCCAACAGCTCCGGCTGAGTAGACTGCTTCTGAGGAGACTAGAGCAGGCCACTCAGCCGAGCTTCACGGCCCTGCCTACTTGACCCCGCCTCGATCAAGTCATCCGTGGGCGATTTCCCAGTCAAAACCGGCTTTAAGCAAAGTGGCTGTTGGTTGTGCGCTCAGCGAAAAGTTACAGCCAGAACTATTTAGAAGTGCCTAGAATGTAACAAAAACCTATGCATGGTCCTCCATAAAGCAACCATTTTATGCAGGACCATATATAATTTTTTGTTTTATTTATTTATTTTAGTTTTAATTTTGTCCTTTTTTGTAAATATTATAAATAAATAGTTTAATAATATAAATATATATAGATACTTAATAATCAATTCTTACTTTTGAATAAAATGCTAAGTATTATTGTTGAAAAGAAAAATATTATTTAAATAAACTGTACATTGACTTTGTTATTGACGTTGAATTTAAAAACCCAACTAAAGAAATCTCATAACTACCTTTTTTGTAAGTTGCGCAAATTACAAAGTGTGAATGTGACCTTAAATAGGCGGCCATCTTGCTTATATTTTGCCTTCGCGAGAGAGTCCAAAGCGCTCGAGAAATCGCGGTAAAAAATTACGAGGAGTAGGTGTGTTGTTTCGATTTATTTAATTGCATAACTTTAATTATCATGTATGCATCATAAAAAAGGAAAATACTTTGTTTTATTTGTAAAGAATACAATATATCTTCGTTGAGGTATAAATTAATATAATTTATACGTTTATTTTTCACCAAATTCAATGTACACACCTATTTTTAACATCTTGAATAAAATTGTTAGATTTTAAAACAGGTTTAATTTGCATTATTCTGCTAAGTTTTCTTAGTTTTTGTCTCTACTCTATGTATTATAGTTAAGTAGCTATGTAGGTTTTATGCTACAACAAGTGAGAGCGGTAGCAGCCGAATCAGTGACGCGCGTATCCGGACGTACAATCGCGCGGGCTGGAAGCTTGAGCGGGTACTAAAGGTATGTTCTACATAAATACGAGCATTATTAGGCAAGTAATATTTGTGTTTGCTAAGAGTTGACCCGCTCCTAGAGGGTCAGAAATTCTATGCAAATATGTGTGTGTGTGTGTGTGTGTGTGTGTATGTGTGCGTGCGTGCGTGCATGCGTGCGTGCGTGCGTGCACGCGTGCGTGCGTGCATGAGTGCGTGCGTGCGTGCGTGCGTGCGTGCGTACAGTACATTGTCAGCTTGCTAGTTGGTATTTGGAGTACTATGAGGTTCTTGGAGTTGAGGCTCGTGCTCCTGCTCCCGCTCTGGCTCCGTCTGTTGCTCAATATTTTGCGGCTCACCTGATGGTAAGGGATTACCTCCGCCCATGAATAACTGCAACACCAGGGGGATTGCAGATGCGTTACCGGCCTTTTAAAGGGACTAATCTTTTCTCTTGAAAGTCCCTAAGTCGTACTGGTCCGGAAAAATCTCTGGTATTAGTTGATTCCACAAGGAAGTTTTGCGAGGAAGAAAACGTCTTTTAAATCACAGTGCTGGAGTGCCAGTTATCCAGGTGGTATGGATGGTATCGCGAGTTTTGTCGCGATGTGCGATGGTGAAGTGGTGCGGCTGGAATTAGTCCGAACCATTCCTCAGAGCACTCCCCGTGGTAGATGCGATAAAATACGCAAGGAGATGCAACATCTCTTCGCAGTGCCAGTGAGTCAAGCCGATCGGAAACAGCCCGGTCACCGACGATTCGAACTGCTCCGCGCTGGACGCGATAAAATGGAAGGCGCTGGCACTGGGGAGCACCAGCCCAAAGATGGGAACAGTATTCCATGTGCCGCCAAACCTGCACCTTGTAAAGTTGGGCCGGCATGAAATACTTTCCCACTCTGCTGAGCACGCCAAGCTTTATATGTGTTGAAACTCCCTTGAGTCTCAGCCAACAGAGATGACAAACATGGTCTATTGAAGTTGATTGATTAGAGTTGTGTTATGATGATGGATTATGTTAGTTTAATAAAATAAGTAGGTATGTGAATACGTACCATTATTGAAGAATACCACCACGATCTTAGAAATAACTCTGGCATCAAGCTCAAAAACGAGATGGTGGCGAAGTATATCAATGCATATGATACAATTAGCACATAGCAATCGCACGCCTAGTTGTCTTTATTGTGTAGTCTGCATGATGTCTCTCACGTATATGCAAAATGGATGTCCTGAAATCAGTCCGTAAAATAATACCGAGGTCAAAACAACAAGGAAATCATGGAGTATAG
Source organism: Parnassius smintheus behrii (assembly GCA_036936625.1). Taxonomy (NCBI): domain Eukaryota; kingdom Metazoa; phylum Arthropoda; class Insecta; order Lepidoptera; family Papilionidae; genus Parnassius; species Parnassius smintheus. The sequence continues at coordinate 40,555,274 of JAUPFT010000008.1, read as the reverse complement.
ATTTATATATATACACCTATACACTCCATAAAGGAAATGTCAATCAATAGCGCGGATCGATGACCACAGATTAAGCGATGACAAATGACGTTCCATAGTACGCAATTGAACAAAACGTTTAGCTTACTATGTGACAAACATAATTATTTTTATGCCAAGAATCCGGTTCATAATAAATAAGCAGAGTAGTAGATTGGATGTCTAGATACTAATTGAATTGAATTGAAATTAACAACCATTCAGAAAAACATGAATAATTATAGTATTTGAATACCAAGTCCTTTCATACACGAAATGCATTCTGAAACTATTATTTGAAATAATTTCGAAACAGTTCAAAAAACAAAAATAAATGGATAACTTTTTTTGTGGCAAATTTCTTGTGTTTTAAAAACTTAAACAGTAAGTGTATTTTTCATAAATATGTTATATTGGGACGTCATGGTTTTGTCCTCTGGTACGATTTGGCCAACGTCCTTTATGTTGCAGAAGTGGCAGAGTCAGAAAGGGACGTCCTAGGCGAAAGTTTATCGACCAAATTGGCAAAATATTAAAAATCGGCCAAATTTTCAGTACCCCTAACCGATAAGCATGTAAGTAATAATTAAAAATATGTATATGGATGTGAGGAAGCGGGGGAGGTGTGTCAGGATGATGCTAAATGGAAGTCCGTAGTCTCTGCCTACCCCTCTGAGTAACAGACGTACTCACTCAAAGGCGAGGGACCTTATGAAGTTTATGAAGTTAAGATGTACTAATGAATTCTTAGAACATCTTAATTTCATAAACTCTAAAATTTTACCATATATCAGAGGTGTCACAGACAAGATTCGCTACATCTTGAAGCGAGCTTCTTATTAGAACATTCTACAAGCCGCCAAAGAAGATAACTCGGATCTTGTGTCATATTCCTCTACAAGACGCAGGAGTGAACAAGCTTGATTTTGAATTTTATCTCACATATATAGGTCAAACAAAGAGATCAATTAGAACCCGCGTAAAAGAACATACAGCTGACGAAGCATCAACGTTCCAGGAAATCTGCAGTTTGTGATCACATCCTAGGAGGCACCAACCATTACATCAGATTTGTTAGACCACAAATCCCCACGAAAGAACATCTATTCCTACGAAGGATGATACGTGAGGCTATTGAAATTAAAAACATCCTAATTTCAATAGAGAAGGAGGCTGGGTACTACCACCTGCTTGGGACCCTGTAACTAATAAAATGAAAACTAAATTCAAGCATACTATGATTAAAACTACTTTTACGGATTTTATCGCGTTTATTTTTACTTTTTATTTTTAATCCCCGACGTTTCCCCGACAGTCCCCCGTGACCATGGGTGCTGGAAAGCACCCGAAACGTCGGGGATTAAAAATAAAAAGTAAAAATAAACGCGATAAAATCCGTAAAAGTAGTTTTAATCATGTGTAGTGTTCGCGTAAATATAAGAAATCATTACTTCAAGCATACTACTGCAAGACTTCAAGATACAGTAAGTTCATTCTGCGTAGATCAGACCGTAAATAATAATTAAGAAGCTGCAGGTACTCCGGGTAAACACTGGCATAGTGACATTAGTCAATTCAGACCCCTTGACCATGGGTGCTGAAAGCACCGGAAACGTTGGGAATTAAAAATCAAATAATAAAACGCGAAAAAATCTGTAAAAGTAGTTTTAAATATTGTGTAGTGTTCGCGTAAATATAATGAATCATTATTGTAATGTTGTTGTACAGCACTTACGTATCATAATAGCACCTCAATATTCAGAAACCCACGTATTTTAGAGTTATAGTACTAAGACTAATTGTCTCACTCTTAGTACTAGTTTACTAAGAGGAATGCTTCGATGGTTTGGTCATGTGGAAAGAATGAGTGAGGAAAGAGTGAGAAAGAAAATTTATGTTGCGGGAGTGAATGGCAGAGTCGAAAAGGGACATCCTGGGTGAAAATTTATCGACCGATATGTAACATGACGAGCATGTATGCGTAGATATATGGATGTGAAGGAGGCGAGAGAGGTCTGTCAGGATCGTGTCAAATGGAAGTCTGTGGTCTCTGCCTACACCTCTGGGTAACATGTATGTATATGTAGTACTAAGACCTGTATTTGTTGCAGTCGAATATGCTTGTTGCACTTAAAAGTACTACCAAACACACTCTGCCTGATCCGAAAGATAGCCGACGTATCATAACGCTAAGCACAATCGGTAAATTATTTATCTTTATTATTGTAATATAATCGACTTGTGTTTCTATTATTTAATATATTTTGAATATTTTAAGCAGTTATAATTTATAATAAATTAAATGAATTTTCAAAGAAAAAAATTAAGCCTTTACGTTACTAAAATACATAATGTTTGAAATGAATGCATTTAATTGTTCTAAATGTTATTTCCCTGACATTTTGAATGACTTTATGTATAAATTAATTATTATTTATTTATAAAGATAAATAGTGTGATGGCACTATTTATCTTTATAACTATCCAGTGGAAGACACTAATGAGGTCATTGAGCTGATACTGTTATCTTTTCTAGTTCAGTAGCATTAAAACGTCTTTGTCGACATCTTCCAAGGAATTCCAAATGTCACCCTATCCTACACCTCTCTACAGTTGGAAAGTTTTGATAAAAAATAGTTAAATTTTAGTTACCTTTTTTATTTTATATTCGTTAAATGGACTGATGATCATGTGATCTCGGGATCGAATCCCAAGTATTTTTTTAAATGAATAAGTAGATTTTACTGTCAAGTAATTCTCAATAACAGTCCAAAGATAGGAATTTGGCGGTCTATTGCCCTCGTGCTTCGGAAAGCACGCCGCATTGTTTGGTCCTGTACCCGATTTCTCTATTACCGTCCCAAAAACTATGAGGGTGAGGAAACAGAATGCGCATGTGCTTGCTATTTGCTTGCATACACACGGGAACTGTCCTGTCCTGCGCAGATTCCACCTAGTTTCCGTTGAGACTGGCCGCCATGATTAATTTTGATCTGAAGGATTATTACGTTTCGTACACTCGTATTGTAATAGGACAACGGTCGAAGCCTTATTGTACAAATATTTCAGCACTTCAATATACCGAAAGTCAACATTACACTGAAAGGACTGTAACATCACCTTAGTTTTGATTAAATTAATGTCTTTCATAAATTCTACATACGCGAGATATACAGTACGCAGTATATACAGTAGTAGTAGTGGTAATAAATGATAATTTGCTTGAAATATAGTTATGCCGAGATGTTAACAATACTGGTATATCCTCGCGTTTTAATTTTATTTTGTCACGCATATAATCTAATAAATATAAAGAAAATTGAAGCGCCTGTCTATAATATCAAAATACCCGACTTCTTTTGGTCTCAGGGTGTAATTTACAAACTATTAAGATATGAGTAACCATTTTTAAATGTTTTGTTTGTCTCTCTGTCTGTCTTCGAAATAGCTGAAACAATGTGTTGGAGCTTCACGAACGGATAGAAAGCAACGTCTGAAGTCATTATTATCATTTAGGCTTCATTTTATCAGAAAAATTATCAGATTTAAGAAAAGAAAACTTAATATACTAAGTGTTTTTGGATTATTTTAAATTAAAATAATACTATGTTGGTAATTGATCCAATACAGGCGAAGCCATGGCGGGTCGCTTGTAATAAGTTATTAAATTGCAAACACATAAAGTAATTTGAAGTACTTTAACGAAGAACGTTTCAAGTATCTATCAAAAGTTATATTTTAGATACTTTGCTTATTTTAAATGTTGAAAAGATTAATTATATGTGGATACAATCATATATTTGGGGTTAAATATCAACAAAATAATTAACTATTAGTACCTATATTATTACCTATGTTGGATGTTAATTGTAAAAAAATGATTAACACAGAATTAATTATTAGTCAATAAAGTATTGTTGAAATGTGGAATCTCAAGAAGCCTATCCCGATTGACCCTTGAAACTCTATCACAATAAGTCACTTAAGATCTGTTCTGACACACCAGGCTTAAAACATTACAAAACCTTAATCCGGGCTTTTGATCGTAAATTCGCTTCAGCAGCCTTGCGATTATGCACACTGTCGTCTTAAAAAGCACATGTCCATTCTGGGACTAAGCAACTCAAGGATGTGTAAGTTCTGTTCCATAGAGCATATCCTAACTGATTGTGCGCAAACGTAACACTCATCTGGAAAACTATGTACTCCACCCAGAAGAAGTGAAATTGCTCACGGCTAAAGCAACTCCTTCTATTCATTGAAGACATAGGTGTTAGTAGTGAACTATAGCCATAGCAGCAATCACGATAGATCTTTTAGGTCGCAATGATACTGGTCTCCTTTACTAGACCTGCATAGCTGTACGCACATTAAAATGTGGTTTAATTGAATAAAAACATTTTGTCAGTTAAAGTCATATATTTATCTTTTGAACCTCAGTCAAGGCAGATTTTGAAGGGTTTAGACCAACTTGTTAAAACTTTAATGACCAAGCTATAGGGGCTGCGCTTAAATAGCTGCCGTCTTAATAGGGTAACAAGTACGTGTGTATGGTAGGGATTCTTGAGGATTATGAACAAACGTTGCAGTTTCCGAAGATTGCAAGTTGCATATTTATATTACGTTGAAGTCATTACTTTGATCGTGGAAAAAAAAGCAATGTATGGTACCATGCACCTCGTTCTACATACGCAGAGTCGCTAGTGAGCCGCAACGACAGCGTCACCACCCTCTTGTTTAATATTCCGTTAGACTTTCATATAACCTTTAGCTCGTTTACTATTACTAGTACCTGTTTGACCGAGCTTTACTCGGTATTTTTCGCTCGATTTTTTTTTAATTCGTGTGTTTTGAAAATTATATTTAGATACAAATTACATACTGATGAAATATAAATAATATTTTTTGATCTTAGCGACAAAACAGAAAAAACGGAACTGGTTATTTGAATAAAAAATCATGAGTGCAATTATTTTAATTTTCGCGTTTTTAAAAAATACTAAAAAAAGGGCTCGAAAAAATAGATTTTCTCAAAAAAGAAAGGAACATGAAAAAAAAGTTAAAAAAAGTCAGTCGGTCGGTCTGGGCTCGAACCGGGGTTTTACCGTGTGACCGACTAACAATCCGTTATCCCCGAAACTCTCTGGACACTAAATTTTACGAATCGTTGGAGCCGTTTCCGAGATCCTGATTGTATATATATATATATATATATATATATATATATATATATATATATATATATATATATATATATATATATATATATATACAAGAATTGCTCGTTTAATAGTATAGGATATTAAATTGATTACTTTTTAACTTCCTAATAAGAAAATTTAAAAATTTCAAAAATCGGGAAGTTATTGTTTTTATACCGTTTTTCCAAAATTGAGTTTTCATCAAATCTTGACATTTTGGAACACAGGAAGCCACCCTGATAATTTTTTGATGGTGTCTGTACGTTTGTACGTATGTTTGTGTATGTGTAGATGTTTGTAAGCCTCTTATAACTTTTGAACGGCAAGGCCGATTGAAATGAACTAAGTGGATTTTTAAAGTGTTTCATCAAACTTAGATTTTGTATGAATTTTAACCAATTCGGACCGAGAGATTTTGAGAAATCTACCGGTCAAATTTAGTTAAAATTCAAAATTTAAAATTTTGAAAAACTACCTTGATCTTTCGATCAGCAAGAAATCTGGTGATCCAATTGCACAATTTCCTGGGAAGCCTATAGAACGGAAGCTTCGCAAGAAGTGCTTTGTGCCAAACCCGATCGAAGTCCTTCGCTATGTCCAAACTAACGGCCAACGCCTCCCACTTGGACTCTACAGCCTTCGCCCATTTATGAGTTAGGTATCCTAGAAGATTACCAGCCGAGCGACCGTTACGGAAACCGTACTGGCGGTCACTAATCAGGTGGTGATCCTCAAGATACCGCATGAGCTGGCTGTTAATAATGGATTTCTTTATTTTAGAGAACAAGGAGGTGACGGCGATAGGTCTATAGTTGGACGGATCAGAGCAGTTACCTTTTTTGGGATTGGGTGCACGAAGGTAGTCTTGCATGATTTCGGGACTACGCTTTGGGAGTAGGAGTACCGGAAAAGACGCGTTGAGACCGATGTCAACTACGGAGCACACGTCTTCAGCACTATTTAGCTGAAGACGTGTGCTCCGTGTGTTCTTATTAGAGGGACGCCATCAGACTCACTCGACTTGTTGATGTCCAGGTGTGCTCTGCGCACCGAGCGTTGGGTAAATAGCACATCCTGCATGGCGTACTCACACTGCGGGATGGTCGGCGGTTTGTTTCCCCCGTCATCAAGAGTCAAGTTGGATGCAAAGAGAGATCCCAGTAGATAGGCTTTGTCCTTTCCGGCATGGGCCAGTGAGTGATCCTTCCTGTTCAGTGATGGAAGAGATGGCTGACAGAAGTTCCCTTGGAGAGCCTTGGCGAAAGACCAAAACGCACGTGTTCCCGAAGGAAAATGAACAAGTTTCTCGCCAATTCTGCCGATTTGCTCTGACTTTGCCTTGACAATGACACTTTTGAAGGACCTGGAAGCAGAATTATACTACTTTTTAAGAACGCTGGTATTTACATTTAGAGACGTCGATGCGCGAGCCCAGGCCTGGTAACAAACTAAGGCTGGGTTCTGCCTCCGATAGGTACCACAGATGATGGAATAAATATCACAGATTTTTCAAAATTCCAACCAGACTTCGACCTTTAATCTGCCGTGCTCCATATGATTATGGCGGACTACAGAATGATAGTTCTAACATGAGTCAGTAGGCACAGGTTGCTCCGAAAACGAACAAAATATTATGCGATAATTATTAATTACCTGGGAGATGTTGATTGGTTATATACTAATAATTTATCTTACCCGAAAGACATGTAAATATTTTACGAACCATTTCCAAAACACACAAAGCACTCTTCCAAATTGGAAAAATAACCATTTATGATCATCGTGTGAAAAAAGATCAATTATTTAAAAAAATGGATTAAGGATCCTACTGACTAGCTACTACGTAAATAATATATTGATAAGCAAAACCAATAAAGCGGTAGAATGTATAGAAACAGATACCTGAAAACCAAGTTATAAAAACTAAAAAAATCAAAAAGGCAAATATTAAACAACATTTCTGGCAAAATTACAAGATCTGTAGATGAGATATTAAGGAAAACTAGCTACTGCTAATATGGGAGAAGAGGCCCTAGCGAATAAATTTGCACAAGAGTTTAACAAAAATGTAAAGCAAATAATTCCTAAATTTTTAAATCTCTATTGAATGAAGTGAATTATCTCATACCAGTAAATAGGAGCATATACTTTAAAAAACTTTACCAAAGAGTATCAGTAAAATTATTAGAAACGACCATGGATATAAAACAGCCCAGAGATGTAATAACTGCCTGTAAAAAATTTGTGGTGGCCATAACTAATCTCAAAAATGTATTGAAACTGGATGTTATCCAGATGTGCTAAAGGTTTTTTTTATAGGATAAGGGTGACAAATGAGCACACAGTACACCTGGTGGTAAGTGGTTGTTGTGACCCATAGATTTATCTACATCTATCCTCAGTTACAATTAAAAATGCAGATGCGTTACCACCCGTGAAGACTAAGATGAAATGCTTCGTTTCCAGTAAAAAGAAGTTCTCCGGTTATCCACACTCACCACACGAAACGCAGCAGTCTTAAGCTGCCATTTTACGCTGGTGTTCTGTGAGAACGTGGTCCTTTCCCTGTCGAGCCGACCCATTCGTGTTACAATTATACTACTAATATAACTGAAGCTTGGCTCTACCACGTATAAAAGTATCATACCAGTGATGAACAACAGCCTCATTATCTTTTTGTGTAAATTGTGATAGAGTATGATCAGCAGACCTCTTAGATAAAAATAGTTTTGCAAAGCGATCAGGTATTCGCTGATCGCTTTGCAAAACTATTTTTATATAAGAGGTGCCCCGATCGAGCCGATCCTTTTGTGCTATAACTACTCTCTACCAAGTTTGAGTAGACCGACCAATATATAAAAAAGGTAACCCCAAACTATAAGAAAACTTTTACAATATTACTAATTCTTAATATTTTTTTGAAAAATTTGTATCGAGTCTCCTACACGAATTCTATGAGCAAACTAATAAAAAAGAAGTATTAATACATTGATCTCTAAATTTGACAATACGACGATATTCATGCTCACTTAAATAACAGAAAACATTTGGTGCTTATATTAATAGATTATAGTAAGACCTTTGACACGCTAAGACATAATCAATTGACTAAAAAACTTGAATACACTGCCATTAGGGAACCATTGCTGCAACCAAGTGGTGCAAAAATTATCGTGCTAATCGACATTATACAACTTTTAACTACTCACTTCTCTCTAACTCACTTTTAGCAAAGAATATATACACTACGCTTTTAGTGAGAAACTCCGTATTTAAATTAGTTTGACCCTCTACACTATTTAAATTACGTTATTTACGTAGTAATTAAAATAAAAAACAGTAAAATATATTATAATAATAATAAATATTTATTTGCATAAAACATGGTACATTTTTAGGTCTTATACTGTGAACATGCATGTTTTACCGATTTATCGGTATGCAAATATCACCTCGACGTGCAATTGAATAACTAAAATTAAAAAAATACAAAATAAAACAGTAAAACAAATATGTCAAACTAGTATAATGTCAACTTTACAAATTCTAATTCATCTGTCAGTTTAAAATTTCATACATCAAAAACATTTTGCTTGATGTAACCGTCATGGCCAATGATTACACAGGCCGAATAGACGCCTCATGCAAGGCGAACACTTTCTGTCAACACGTTAGACAAATACGTCTTACTTAAGAAAACGATCGCACGATCTGCTTTAGTAGCAGCCACATCCCTGACCCGTGAACATATTGCATATGGCTCGTGAATTTTCGACAAAATAAAATACAACAGACGCGCAACATGGTTCCTGTACAATAAAATAGTGCGGAAATAGTAGCCAAATGTGTAATTTAAAAAAATGGCATCGCTTTTCAAAGATACGTGAATTTTAATTTCCAAATTCATTAATTAAAATTAAATCAGATTTCAAACTATATTTGTCAATAGCAACTCGCCTTGATTTATTCAGACATTTTTGGACTATGCATCCTTTTCTTTTCAATGCAGTTCATTGTTGCTATACCTTTCTTTAATTACCGGCACGTGTAACTAGTGCTGTACCTTGTACCTGTACATATTATCGTGAATGTTTTACAGACTTGTGCTATAAGAGACATAGGTTTAAGCTGAATTTTTTAGTGAATGTACGTTAATACATATTTGATTATTTAAGATATTTGAGATATTTGATAATTAAATCAAAAAATTCAAAACTTTTAATAAAATTCATAATAAAATTGATATAATTTTATAATAGACGGCACTCCGCCCTCTTTATTGCTAAGACGCCATGTCAAGACAAGTAGGAAACGGAAGTGAACTTGTCAGTTTAAATAACTATTGCTATTTTGTTTTTAATAGTATTCTATTATTATTTCAATATTGTAAAGAAAGCTTGTTTTATTAAAAATACTCTCATCATCATCATCATCATTACAGCCTTTCACAAGTCCACTGCTGAACATAGGCCTCCCCCAAGTAATGCCACAAAGCACGGTCCTGAGCCACCTGCATCCATCGACTTCCTGCATGTCTTACCAGGTCGTCACTCCATCTAGTGGGGGGTCGCCCTACACTACGCCTACCGGTACGAGGCTGCCACTCGAGAACCTTTCTTCCCCATCGGTTATCGGTTCTTCGAGCTATATGGCCGGCCCATTGCCACTTCAGCTTACTAATCCGTTGGGCTATGTCGGTCACTCTGGTTTTACTGCGGATATCCTCATTTCTGAGTCTATCACGCAGAGAAACTCCGAGCATAGCCCTCTCCATAGCTCGCTGAGCGACCTTAAGCGTCCTCATACGGCCAGCAGTGAAGGACCACGTCTCAGATCCATAAGTCATCACTGGCAACACGCACTGGTTGTACAATCTAGTTTTTAGAGATTGAGGTATACCTGACGAAAAGATATGTCGTAATTTCCCGAACGCTGCCCAGCCGAGTTGAATCCGTCGATTGACCTCTCGGTCGAAGTTGGACTTACCTAGTCGGACTATTTGTCCCAGGTAAACGTACTCGTCAACAACTTCGAGCATAGTGCTCCCAACAACTACCGGCATAGGTGTGACATGGACATTGAACATGATCTTTGTTTTGTCCATGTTCATCTTAAGACCTATCCGTTGGGAGGCACTATTGAGTCATTGAGTATAGTGCTTAAGTCCTCCAGCGATTCTGCCATAAGGACTATATCGTCGGCAAATCGAAGGTGAGTGATGTACTCGCCATTGATGTCAATACCGTATCCTTTCCAGTCCAGTAGCTTGAAAACGTCTTCCAATGCAGCGGTGAAGAGTTTCGGGGATATAACGTCACCCTGTCTTACACCTCTCTGCAGTTGGATAGGTTTCGAGCTCTGGTTCTGTACTCGGATAGCCATCGTAGCCCTACTGTACAAACACTTCAGCACTTCGATATACCGACAGTCAACTTGGCACCGCTGAAGGGACTGTAGCACCGCCCAAATTTCGACGGAATCAAAGGCTTTCTCATAGTCCACATACGCCAGGCAAAGTGGCAGATTGTACTCTTCAGTCTTCTGTACAATCTGCCGCAGGGTATGTATGTGGTCTATGGTACTGAAGCCTTTTCGGAAACCGGCTTGTTCGGGAGGCTGGAAGTCGTCAAGTCTGCGTGCGAGACGATTCGTAATGACTCTCGAAAACAGCACGTAGACGCGGCTCAGAAGGGAAATCGGTCTGTAGTTCTTTAAGAGAGCGTTGTCGCCTTTCTTAAAGAACAAGACCATCGCACTTCTGCTCCACGCCTCTGGAGTAGTGCCACCATGGAGGACGGAATTGAAGAGCTTCTGAAGGACTACAAGTACCGGTGTTCCACCCGCTTTCAGAAGCTCCGCTGTAATTCCATCCTCGCCTGGGGCCCTGCCGTTTTTAAGGTGCTGGAGAGCCATTCTAATCTCGCTTAGACTGACGTCCGGGATATCATCGGAATAGTGTCGGATAAGACTTGCTCTTGGATCGTTACTCACACTTGCGTGTGGCTCCAACGATGATGTGTACAGCTGCCCATAGAACCTCTCAATCTCACTCAAAATCTCAGGTGTCCCGGAAACGATGTTGCCACACTCAGTCTTCAGCTTTGACAGTTGGCTCTTTCTGGCAGACAGATCTCTGGCAAAGACTTTGGAGCCCTGGTTCCGCTCGATCGCTTCTTTAATACGAGAAGTATTAAAGTTGCGTAAGTCTCGCCGCATGCATTTGGAGATCTGTCTGTTCAGTTGCCTGTATGCTGTCAAATCTGTTGACGATTGCAGCCTCATCTCCCGTCTAACAGCCATGAGATTAAGAGTGTGATCGGAGAGTTTTTGTGTTCTTCTGCGGCGGGTCTTGCAGAACTTAGCTCCGACCGCATGGACAGTTTCCACGAGCTTGTCGTTCATATCGTCCACTGCATTGCAATCTTCTAGGCACTGGAAGCGGTTACGTAACTCGAGCTGAAAGGTTTCGGGATTCTGGATTAGAGCACGAGGGGGACGGAGCGTTGACTTCATTAGACGAGACCTCTCCAACTTAACGTTTAGGTTCAGTGTGCCTCTAACCATTCGGTGATCGCTGCCAGTTTTCACCCTTGCGATCACTGAGACATCACTGATCAGTTGGCGTCTGGTCGTCATAATGAAGTCAATCTCATTTTTTGTCGAACCGTCGGGGCTCGACCAGGTCCACTTCCTGTGGGGCCGCTTCTGGAAGAAAGAGTTCATCATAAAGAGTCCCTCTTTCTCCATAAAGTCGGCCAGCTGCTGGCCCCTTCGGTTTCGTTGCCCTACTCCAAATTTCCCTACCTTCAGCTCACCGCTTTCTCTTGTGCCTAGTTTTGCGTTGAAGTCTCCCATCAACACCGTGTAGTGGGTTTTGGAGGAATGTATGGCTCTGGAAATATCCTCATACATTTCCTCCACCTCCTCATCGGGGTGTGCCGAGGTTGGTGCGTAAACCTGAATGACCTTCAGCGAATACCGTTTGGTGATTCTGAGTATCAGGTACGCGACCCTCGTCGACACACTCCCAATCTTTACAACGTTGTTGACGAGAGACTTGTGGACGATAAATCCGACACCTCCTTGGGACAGATGGTCGCCCTCCCGGTGATAGAACAAGTTGCCGGACTCGAGGATTGCCGTGTCCTCCCCCTCTCTTCGGACCTCGAATAATCCAATAATATGCCAGCGCAACTTGTCTACCTCTTCTTCCAGCTCCAGTATCTTCTCGTCAGTCCTCAGGGTGCGTGCGTTATATGTTGCCAGGTCGAGTCGTCGTAGGTGGCAACCGAACCTCCACCGGAGATTCTTAGCACCCCCATAAAAATACTCTATAAAACAAAAATTTATAGGTACCTATTTTAGTTAATACGATACCTACTTAAATAAAACTTCTTTTCTTTTATTATTTTGTACTAATTTATTTATAGTAGAATATAATTCTGGTACTGATTAAGTAGACTTGGTACCAAATTTATTAGTTAAAGTTCCCATCACTATTTGCTTATTTGCAAGTGTCGCAACCCTGATTTTACCAATTGGCGTGCATTTTAACCCGGCTCCCCCGTAGCGCTTACCTCAGAATTTTGACAGACAAGTTTGAATGCAGAAGTACATACAGTTGGCGTCTATTCGGGCTGTGTAGTCGTTGGTCACGGCAGAGCATGCCTAATACTCAGCGACAATAAGTTGAGGTGTGACAGCGGTGGTGGGTTATTTTACGATATTACAATATCGAGAAACAGCAAAGTTTTATTTAGTTATTAAGATCGCCAAACGATCTCTGTTCATTGATTTTATCAAGTAATATCATGATATAGTCAACAATCAGTGTTAAGTTTTATGAAATGCCACCATTTCACGTAATGGTCGGCTACTCCATGATATTAATTCTAAGATCTGGCCAATACATATTTAAAAATATCTTTAATTAGACTATCGGGATAATGAGAACTTTGAATAATTGTTGTCTTTATCAGATTATTTATTAAAAAAGCTAATAGGTATTAAAAACTTTTTTATAGTTTGGAAATTAAACTTAGAATCATCTAAAATTTTAAGATATTCGATAGTGACATCTATTTAAGTAGTAATTAGTTACTATGGAATGTATCCCTACTTAAATAAAATAACGAGATAACTTTTAAAACAATTATGAATTTAATTATTTGAACAAGTACTCGTAAATGTGCGTTATTTACATTATTTAATTTATTAATAACTGGAGACAAAATGTTGCTACTTTTTGTATTTTACGTTAGATGGCATTGTTTTAAAAAAGGAAAACGTAGGTAGTCGGCTTAGTTAAAATTATGACGTTACGGTTAACACTAATTTTAGGTATTATTTTTTAGTGTTTTATTTATTTAAAAATCACATCAAGTATATAAAATAGAAATTAAAATTTAAAGGAAGGAAAATATTTAACACTCCTTTTTTGTAGCTCCGTAATCGTATAAAAAGTAGCCTATAAGTTGCCTCAAGTCTCAACTACCTACACACGAAATTTCATTGAAATCACAATCAAGAACAAAGCGAATAATTAAGGAACTAAGTTGTGAAATCCTATTCACAGAAAAGATAAAAAAAATCAAAATGTAGGTATTTTTTGTTATCAAAAAATTATGATATCGTGTTGATCCGTAGAAATAGTTTCAATTGAAATCGTTTCCAAGATTGAAAAGAATAATTTCTTCGAATGGATTAAGTATTGGTGCAGATGCTCCAGTTTTGCTACTACCACCATACCATTTTCTTTAATAGAGTAAAGGTGACAAACAAGCTCTGATGGTGAGTAGATGCTATAGCCCATAGATATCCACGTCTGTTACCGACTAAGAATCAGAATGCTGATGCGTTGGACGACCTGAGGACTGAGAAGGAATGTCTCGTTACGCGGAGCGTAATGCCTCGTTACCAGTTAAAAGAGTATCCTTAGGTTCTCTACACTTAACGTACGAAGCACAAAAGCACCTTGCTGTCATTTCACATTGGTACTCTGTGAGAGAGCGGTCCCGACCCATTCGTGCTACAGCTGTGCATGGCTATAGAGTACAACTGCAAAATAGCTCTATAACGTTGAATCTACTTGCATGTATTTGGTCTCATACCTGAGATTTTTTAATGTTGTCACCCAGATACATAATAATATAAATATAACGATAAGTACGTCTGCTTATTTGTATGCGATTATCAATTTCACACCCAAGTTTATTGATAAATGTCAATTATATTTATATTTTTATAAAATTAAAGTGGCAAACGTACTTACAACCTTTCTGATATTCTGATAAGTAACTACTATAGTCTGTGGATACCTGTAGTCAACGTCAAACTAAAAAGGCACACGTAAAGTTTCCCCTCTGGAGGTATGATAAAATTTCGCACAGTTTGATCACAGAATATCAATATCAGAGCGGTGCAGGTACAGCTGCTTAACGACAGAAACAGATACGATGTTGGTGGCGCTGTCGTCATGTAACAATAGCGACTCTGTATATATAGAACGAGTTCTGTGGACAACATTTGTGAATGGAGCTTTTACCTTACACGACCAAAGAGCAACCTTCGGAAACTGCAAACTTTGTTTATCGATTTTGAGAACTGTGCTAGGTTGACTGTCGATATATCGAAGTGCTTAACTGTTTGTACAGTAAAGCTAGGTTACGAAAACTTATAATAATATTATTCTTCAGACCGAAATCAATCACGGTTACCAGCCTCAACAGAGACTAGCTATCAACGCAGAATAGGATTATAGTGCCCGAGTGTATGGACAAGCAAAAATGCACTCATTGTTCCCTCAATTTTATAGTCCCATAAGGCAGTAATACGACATGATCAGAGAGAGATTAGGCGCAGGACCAACGTGGCAAAACACAGCTAGCTTCCTGACTCCATACTTTTACTAAGAAAATTTGAATTTTGAATTTCAAATAAACCCGACCCGGGATTCGAACCCAGGAACACATAATCAGAAGTCGCGTTAACGTATATAAGATCGGCAAGGTAGTTCAACCACAATTTTTACGCAAACTCTCCGACTGCAGGGAATTGACGAACAGCGTGATGTTTGGAAGACATTGGAAGATGTCGACGAAGACGTTTTTAAGCTGCTAGACTTGAAAAGATAACGGTATTCAGCTCAATGACCTCATTAGTGTCTTCTACCGGGTAAGTCCAAAGACGAACAGGGACAGGACAAAGATTGTGTGAAACGTTCATGTCACAACTAAACCGGTAGTTCATAAGAACACACCGCTCTAAGTTGTTGATGAGTACGATGACACATTTTCCGACCAGATAAGTCTGATTTCAACCCAGAGGTTAAACAACCCATCCAAATCTGCTAAATAGCTAAGAGATTATGAGACATATCGTCAAGTGTAAAATAGGAAAACAAAAGCTTTCAAAAATGCGTGTTGCCAGTGATGACAAATGGATCTGAATCTTGGTGTTTCACAGCCTGTCGTATGAGGAAGCTTGCACATTAACAGCAATCGACTTGTGAAGGACTGTAATTATGATGACGATAATAATTATGATGACATACAGCGAAATTTCTCCGGATTCGGGATATGCGTAAAAATCACGAGGCGTTACTACTAGAGATTACCGTAAAATTAATTCTTAAACACTAATATAACAGTCAAAAGTACTAAGTGGTTGTTTTTTTATGTTTCAGATTTTTTCTGTGTATTTTTGTAGATTCGTATATTCCTTTAAATAAATAATCTAACTAGTATTAAAATTATATAACTAATAACAATTTATAAAAGCTACAAAAATTACCGATCCCGTAAAGAGCACGTTTGTCTTCTAGATATTAAATAATTAACTTTATGTATAAACCGACTGAGAGGTCAATTGGCGGATTCAACTCGGCTGGGCTTCGTTCGGAAAACCACGACACATCTTCTCGTTAGGTATACCTACCACAAAACCTGAAAACGAGATTGTACAATTGTACAGTGCGTGTTGCCAGTGATGACTTATGGATCTGAGACGTGGTCCTTCACTGCTGGCCGTATTAGGACGCTCAAGGTCGCTCAACGAGCTATGGAGACGGCTATGCTGGGGGTTTCTCTGGGTGATAAACTTAGAAATGAGGAAATCCGAAGTAGAACCAGAGTGACCGACATAGCTTACCTGATTAGTAAGTTGAAGTAGCAATGGGCCGGCCATACAGCTCGAAGAACCGGCCACTGATGTGGAAAAAAGGTTCTCGAGTGGCAGCCTGGTAAGACATGCAGGAAGTCGATGGATGCAGGTGGCTCCAAACCGTGCTTTGTGGCATTCCTTGGGGGAGGCTTACGCTCAGCAGTGGATTTGTGAAGGGCTCTAATGATAATAAAATACCGTACGTAAAATGTGATAATAAAATAGCAATACTACGCTACCAAAACAATTAGGCGCATTCTGAACATGGCGACTTGAGGACTAGTGAGGGGAACACTTTCATCTGTATAATACCAGGTGATACATAGTATGAGTACTAGTATATACTACTCGTAGTTATTTATTTTAATTAATTACAATAGCTACGTTTGTGAATTTAACTGCATCATAGTGTTATGTATCGACCACTAAAAGGAAAATAAGTGAATGGTTATTTTCAGTCATTACGATACTTATGGTATTTAGAATTTCAGAAATTTTGGGGAAAGAAAATTGTGAAATTAGGTCAGCAATGCCTATTAGGTAAATTGATTTTAGGATTTTTTAGATCGGAGGTACTTATTAGACACACAATTTATGTTTATTATTAATAATTTTAATGAATTTAATAAACGACAGGAAAGTGACCACAGATAACGGGTCAAGGTTTTAAAAGTGCTCTCGAAGCGCCCAGCTGATGCGTGACAGTATTTATTCTGAATCAGTATCTGACTCCAATTCTTCAATCCCCGAAATTCTTTCAAAATCTGATGTATCATCATCACTGTCGTCATCGTTTATATTTATTATTAGTTCTCTGGCGTCTTGTAGTCCTTGTTTCTCCCAGTACTTTTGCCGTAACTGGTCTACATGTTTAATTTGCTTTTTCCAATCAGTTTGCGTAATTGACTGTATGGCCTCCCTGGTTAAAGATTCGATAAGCCTTTCTGACTGTTCCACATTTTTATAACTCATTATTATTATATCATCGAACTAACTAATTATTATTACACATCAATTTCTAAAACTACCCTTATTATTTGTCAGACGTGGTGAAAATTTTTTTTACTGTATATTCTAGTTTCTCAAGTTCTATGAATCTGTATTCATAACTTAAATCTTGATTCTTCTTCAATATTAGTACCCTAGTAACAAAACGACGGCAACACTGTACCGCAGAAAGTAATTATTGCGCGTTACTATGGGACGTGCGGGACGAGGTGCGGAGTACAGGGCGCGGTAACCGCATTCCTGTCATGCGCCTAATTGTTTTGGTAGTGTAGTAAATATATAAATTTTTCCTACTTTATTATACTCGTGATATCCGAATTATTTACAAATCATAAAACGAATCTTAATCGCCAGTAACTAGTATATAAGTAGTAGATGATTCATGGTTTAATATGCAGTTATCAAAGTTGAGCAAAATACTATATCTTTTTTAACGATACCAGTGCTCAGCGGTTAACGTCTCGTCTCCAGTACCAGTTTTATATATTATTCTATAGTCTCGACTGGACGAGTGCAGAGGACAGTCGTTATATGCGGTGCTTATTTAAAGACGTCATGTCATCCAACTCATAAACAACATCTTTAGACTACGATAATGTGTTTAAAAGCAGATCTGCATTATATGACAAATCTTTGAATCAGTACAGAGACAGATTTATAAAGGCCCGGCTTTGACTAGAGGTATATTAAAATGTGTGCAGAAAATGGAGTAGCTTATTGGATTCAGAGATGTATGTGCTGAATTTAATTTTATTTTTGTTAGATACGGGATACAATACGAGTAAAACAACGACTGGCAGTGAACGTACTGACACTTTATTTACACGCGAGCACGAGTCGGGGACGATGGCGCGTGGTGTGTTTGGGCGCTGCGCGGCGCCCCACGCCGTCTGCGCAGATAGTCTGTGTTATGTGTCAGTCCGTTATGTTTACTTACCCACACACAACAATTATTAAAATTTAATTAATTACAATTAGTTATTTACATAGATCGTACTGCCAATTTAAAGTACCAGATTGAGATGTAAAGTAGTCAGGAAATACATTTAGTATTTGCATGACGTCATTACAAGGACGAAGTCTAATTGGGTGTAAGTTTCGTAGTTCTGAATTTTCCCATTGGCCCAAATTTTCTAGTAGTTCCTTGCCATCCTATTTTCATACGAAGTTGTGCAATATATAGCACGCTATTACTATATAATAGCATAGTACAAGTTTTTTATCTAACGGCCTGTGATAAATTCGCCATTTATTCGACATAATACAAAATATACATTCAACTGTTCTTCTGGCACACTGAAAATCTACTGAAAATCGGAAGTTAAAAATCTTTTATTTCAGTGATAAGTTTTTGCTTGGGTATGGTCTTAGCAAATGTTTTAAAAGTGGAAAACCTCATCCCCAACAAATACAGATAGCATTTCAGATCCTCCATTATAATTTCGTATTATTGAGCATGCTGGTAAATAAAGTTGGTTTGCAAAAAAACTTCTATCAAAACTTGAATTTCAGAATACCCTGGTGTCACTATTGGATCCGCATGCACCCATGTCAATAGCTATGAAGCCATAGTTAACATCGGCAGAACAATCGAATAAAACATTTTTTATACGTGGTAGAGCCACGCTGCAGCTATATTATGGTGTAGCAAGACAAGCTGCTCTTCCGAAGCAAAAGAAATATGTCCATTTCGATGTCATGCTTATTTTAATTCCTTCTATGCAGAAACGAGAAACGAGCGGTAATGTACTTAGGATGTAAGTGTATCGTTGCCGGTTTCTAATCAGGATAATATAAAATTGTCAACTCGAGCTCAGAGTTAGAAAATAGAACATCACTGCGAAAGAAGAACTGTTATTGCGACAGCGATTCAACAGATTATGGAAAACAATTATTTGATATATTAAAAGTCAAACAAGTACAAGTCGACAACGACGACGAAGAAAAAAAGTTTGCGCTGATGTTAGGTTCTACGTTACGTAAATTAAATGAAGTACAAAAGCATTATGCTAAGATTGAAATTCTTAATGTCTTAAAACTAGCACCATCAACATTCAACCATCTTAATTTCGAATTTCGAATATGTAGTTCACCATTGTATCATCAAACATATACTCAGCCACAAAAAAAAACCTATCAGTATCAGTATTCCCCACAATCCTCATCTGTAGATACAGTATATTCCATCCAATCACCATCAGAAACTCTGCCTTCACCAAGTCCATATTTACAGCCACCAACTATAATTTTGTAAGCACCGCCTATACCAACGCCACAAAATCGGGTGCAAATTGTCGACCAACAAATTTTAAGGCCAGCCAGTTCGACTACCAATTATTTTTCACGATTTAGAAATCAGTTAACAGAAGGTGGAAACTATGCCGAAAAGTAAACAAAAAATGTGCTTAGTTATTACTTATTATTTTACTTCTTACTTGTTAATTTGCCCTGTTCAATAGTTGGAAATAAAAGTTTTCTCAATAATTTAAAGTGGCTTTTTTACCTTAATGTAACTGAAAGTCACTCCCTAGGTGATATCGCCCTATGAAATTCAGTGTCTTCATGTTGTAGATACTGGCCTTGTAATAATTTATCAAATGTACCAATCAACATTCTGTAGTAATTAAAAAAAAATTCGGGACGTTGTCGCATGTCGTTGCACATTTTGCAAAAGTTCTTATGTCTTTGATCTGTTAGTGGATTTACCCAGTACTTATGAAGGCAGCGTTGTTTACGTTTTCTGTTTCTTTATTTAAAAACCAAACCAACACACGTTACTCGCCAGAAATCTATGGTGGTACTGAAATAAAATTAAGCAAAACGCCAGCTACAGGACGTGATTTTTTGCAGTTTTGCGTTTTTATCTATTTCTAAACCACTCGCGTTTAATAACAGTGCTTGCTAAGTCTAAGATGGAATGCCTCGTTTACAACTCAAATAGTCTCCAGTTCCTTGCACTCACGATGCAAAACACATCAGCATTAAGCTGCTATGTATAAATGCTGGTATTTTATGCGAGCGTGGTCCTTTCCCGTTCGAGCCGGCCCATTCGTGCTACACCATAAAATAGCTACAGCATGGCTCTGCCACTTAAGATTATTTTAGTTCTGGTATTATCTATAGGTTATTGGAGAATCTTTTTGATTTTGATTGAATCTTTTTACCACAGAGTTGCCTCCTACAACACATACGATACGATAAAGTGTTATGAACGTTCTTACACACAACTACGCTGCGGTATTTGTTACTCATTATATATATGTTGTGATATTCCAATTTTACTAGTGATATTATAACCGAACGGTAGATTATCAGTCGACTTCATTTCTTACAATTAAAAAAAAAGTAATTTTGTACTTTCGCGGTCTCCAAATCACGTAATAATGTTTATTTATTAATTTTTTAGCGAAACGAGCTCGGGGCTGAGGACATCCCGACTCGGACTGGTTAGGTTAATAGGAGATGGCAGGGTTGAGTGAGCGAGCGAAGTAGGGAATACAAATCTCGCGAGATTGGGGCTCAAGCGAGATCCCGCGAGTTTATGAATAACAATACTGATAGATAGACCGAGATACGCAGTTTTGTGTGTTTTCGATGCAAATAATCACAATATTTAAATAAATTAGGAAAAATAATAAATATTATAAGTATTATAAGATAAGATAAGATTATAAGATAAGATAAGATAAGATTTCATTCCCTAGAGCGAAGCGTGCGAATAGACCCCACCATCTCCTTCGTGGTTATTTTTTTTATAAAACACTCGGAAGTAGGAGCACCGTCGACCGGGCCCGTTAAATTGTAAGAAATGAAGTCGATTGATAATCTACCGTTCAATTATAATATCACTAGTGAAATTGTAATATCACGGCATTGACAATATACCTGCGACATATTTATGCAATAAGCGTATCTTAACTTTTATAACAGCCGAGGCACAACATGAGTTTAAATCTGAAATGAAGCCATTGTATTTAATACAGTATTAAAATACATACATAAACACTCACGCCTGTCACCCAGAGGGGTAGGCAGAGACTACAGACTTCCATTTGGCACAATCCTGACACACCTCTCTCGCCTCCTTCACATGCATATACCTACGCATACATGCTCGTCGGTTTAGGGTACTCCTAATTTGGCAGGGATGGGAGATATGATAAGGATTTAGAACGACGAGTGAATGCAGGAAATAGAGTAAATGGGGCTCTGCACTCTATTGTGAAGAGTCAAAATGTGTCGAAAAAGGCACGTATGGCAATTCACAATGCTGTGTTGGTCCCTACTTTAACGTATGGTAGTGAAAGTTGGGTGTGGCAGAAGAAGCACGAGAGTAAAATTAACGCAGTAGAAATGCGGTCGTTAAGAAGTATGTTATGGCTGAATCTGAATGACAGGGTGAGAAATTGTGTGATAAGAGAAGAGTGTGGTTTGCAAGATGATGTGGTGACCAGGATTAAGAAAGGAATGCTTCGGTGGTTTGGTCATGTGGAAAGAATGAATGAGGAAAGAGTGACAAAGAAAATTTATGTTGCAGAATTGAATGGCAGAGTCGGAAAGGGACGTCCTAGGCGAAAATTTATCGACCAAATTGGCGATTTATTGAAAACGGGCCAAATTAGGAGTACCCTAATATTAAAATAGTAGTAGTATTGTTGTGTTTATATTTTTGAATGACATTTTAGCAAAGGTACAGCCCTCTAACTGTTTAGACTGTCTAAGCGGATAGTCCGTCAACACTTTTACTGGTTTAAGCGGTGCGTTGAGAGGATACTCGCATACATCGCATATAAATAGCTGATAAATGTTTACTTGAAGATATTGGTAAACAATATTCATTACTTTTACAGTAACAGAGCCCTTGACTTTATCAGATAGTCGGTTATTAAACAGAAACGTCAATGACCGTAAGCTTCTCGTACATACGCTTGTATTATTGTATTCTTACAAATTATATTTTTCGAAATCACATTCTTACTGTTTTATTTTTCAACTCTGCACCTTTTTTACTTTATAGTTCGCTGCTGAACACGAGTCACTGACATTTTAACGGTTGTTTCTGCTCCCTTCTTCTTCCGTTCTTAGTAGTTAACATCTGATGTGAATGAAATTTTTACGCCGCCATCTATGGGTAGCCATGGAATCTAGGTTTAGGTTTATGATATTAGGTTTAAGATATTATTTACTCCTCAAAAGATTACAAATCGCTTACGAGAAATAAAAAAATTACAAACAATAATAAAGGAATCCATTACAAGCATACAGAATATTAACTATAGATGTGGGTAAAACGTAAACAATTAAAAGAACAGTAAACATTTAGACGGAACAATTAATGCAACCGAAACAGAAATAAGGGTGCGTAATTTTAGCTTGTATTTTTTAATCTTCAGATTACTTCCCATATTTGCCTCCCTTCCCTCTTACTTACGTAACAAAATGAAGTGACAGATTTTCTTATGCCGCTACCACAGGAATTCTTCTTCATCACCAGTCCGTTAAAGTCTACAGTTGGACATGTATGTTCCATCTTAGTCCTAACGGGTGACAACGCTTCTGCTTTGATTCGTGATCGCGGATAGATGTAGATGTCTATGGGCCACAGCAACCACTTACCATCAGGTGGACTGTGCGCTCGTTTGTCACTTTATCCTATGAAAAAAGTTGAGGATTTTTTAAAGGATGCCTAACGCTGATTTAGATATTTTATGCCTGGCGTAGACGAGATGGTTATACGGCCATCATTTTTTTTGTAGCATTTTCCATGGCCTTAGCCCACAACACCCACGAGACCTATTGATGGGTTGTTTTACGCCGCTACCTCAATACTAATATATCCGCTTGTATATACTGATCTAAAATGAAATACATGCAGGAGAAAACTTAACAGGGCTTTTGCGGCTTAGCTACATTAGTACCTATGACAATTATAAATCATGTAAATAAGCAATGTTAAAGTATTGAAAATATTGATGAAATTATTACGTTTTTCGAGACAATATTGTCTTCAAACTTACTAATAACTTATTAACTGTCAACATATCGACGTTCTGAAGTGTATACATTGAAGTAATATGTACTTACGTACTAGAACAGCTATTTCAAACAAAACATGTGCGCTACTCTGTGTTATCGCGGTTGGTTTTTTGTCATAGAATAAACATAGGTAGATTGTATTGTTAAATAGGTAAATTATATCGAGAACAATTTTCAAATTTTGTCATTTATTTTGTATATTATATTTGCTTATTGAATATAATATTACATAATATTATATCACAATTACATATTATTGCTATTTTTATCTGAATAGTTTTAAATGTATCTATGTCAAATATAAAAAACATACTAAATATATGTTTAACAAAACTTATTAATATAATATTTAAATTACAAATATATTTATTAAAGTTAGAATAAGAGTCGTTCATAAATGCTGGAACGCGAGAGTTAAAAATGGATGAATTTATTCCACTTTGACTTTGATGTGGAAACCTAAAAATAATATAAAAGAATAATGAGCATATTTAAATACAAAAAATTGGCCTAATTATGATAACTCATACATGTTTCTACAAAAAATGTGTATAATAATATATTCGTCTTATACTTAAGTACCCACAGAAATGTCGCATCTGAACAAATAAATTTCGTAATCTATATTACATGACACGAGATGGCGTCTTAGGAATAATTTGTTTTATTATTAATTTATAATACTTTTTTATCGATTAAGTATCTTATTTACCGTAGTAATACCTTGGTTTTTACTGACATTTCTTGAATTATTTGTGCAATATCTAAGTACACACGATGGCATATTTATATCAAGAGATTTTTTTTAAATCAACACAACACGTGACAACTCTACAAGTGCCTAGCGAGTGACTGATTAAAGTGCGGTGTATGCACCGCAGTTGAGTGGAACAGAGTAGCTGAATGCAGTGTCGCCTCTAGTACGTAGTACATAATAGCTCAATGATTGTATAGAATTATCCACTCTAATTTTTATCGTAGACGTATTATTCAAGTACATTACACAGACGATGTACAGTTAAATAGTTTACTTTTTAGTTTCCATCTTACCAATCTTTTCAGTGTTTGCAACATAAAGAAAACTAAAGAAAGTAAGTTCAAATTCTTTTCAATTTAAAATAAAAACTATACGAACTCCAACTATGTATTCAAGAACTAACCTAGTTAGTCTAATTCTGTTAATTTTGAAGAATTTATAGCATACACTCAATGTATTCTATAATCCCTTCGAAACTTTCAAACTCATTTAAGGCGCGAAATTATTACTTGGATATATATATATATATATATATATATATATATATATATATATATATATATATATATATATATATATATATATATATATATATATATATATATATATATAATGCTTACTATTTTAAAACAAAAAATAATTACACCTGGTACGAACCAGCAAAAACACGGCCGCCCTTTTTTAAATTAAATTATACTAATTATACTGTAGAAGGTTGTAAAAAATATTTTAGAGACAGTTTGGAAGCTACCACCTCATTCTCAGGGGTTATTTTGAATTATTCATTTATATTATATAACACTTTTTGTACAGGTATTGCTTGATAAAATATTTAGACTTGGTATGTCTTGTAACAAAACTCTCCGATCACACTCTTAATCTCATAGCTGTTAGACGGGAGATGAGGCTGCAATCTTCAACAGATTTGGCAACATACAGGCAACTGAACAGATAGATCTCCAACTGCATGCGGCGAGACTTACGCAACTCTAATACTGCTCGTATTAAAGAAGCGACCGAGCGGAACCAGGGCTCCAAAGTCTTTGCCAGAGATCTATCTGCCAGAAAGAGAAAACTGACAAAGCTAAAGATTGTGTGTAGCAGCATCGTTTCCGGGACACCTGAGATTTTTAGTAAGATTGATAGGTTCTATGGGCAGCTGTACACATCATCGTTGGAGACACACGTGAGTGTGAGTAACGATCCAAGAGCAAGTCTTATCCAACACAATTCCGATGATATCCCGGACGTTAGCCTGAGCGAGATTAGAATGGCTCTCCAGTACCTTAAAAACAGCAGGGCCTCAGGGTGAGGAAGGTAATTACAGCGGAGCTCCTGAAAGCGGGTGGAACGCCGGTACTTGAAGTCTTCCAGAAACTCTTCAATTCCGTCCTCCATGGTGGCACTACTCCGGAGGCATGGAGCAGAAGTACGGTGGTCTTGTTCTTTAAGAAAAGCGACAACGCTCTCTTGAAGAACTACAGACCGATTTCCCTCCTGAGCCGCGTCTACGTGCCGTTTTCGAGAGTCATTACGATTAGTCTCGACTCGACGACTCGACGACCTCCAGCCTCCTGAACAAGCCGGTTTCCGAAAAGGCGTCAGTACCATAGAACACATACATTCCCTGCGGCAGATTGTACAGAAGACCGAAGAGTACAATCTGCCACTTTGCCTGGCGTATGTGGACTATGAGAAAGCCTTTGATTCCGTCGAAATGTGGGCGGTGCTAAGTCCCTTCAGCGGTGCCAAGTTGACCGTCGGTATATCGAAGTGTTTGTACAGTCGGGTTACGATTGCTATCCGAGTACAGAACTAGGGTTTGAAACCTATCCAACTGCAGAGAGGTGTAAGACTGGGTGACGTTATATCCGCGAAACTCTTCACCGCTGCATTGTAAGACGTTTTAAAGCTACTGGACTGAAAAGGATACGGTATTAACATCAATGGCGAGTACATCACTCACCATCGATTTGCCGACGATATAGTCCTTATGGCAGAATCGCCGGCGGACCTAAGCACTATTCTCAATGACCTCAATGGTGTCTCTCAACGGATAGGTCTTAAGATGAACATGGACAAAACAAAGATCATGTATAATGTCACACCTATGCCAGTAGTTGTTGGGAGCACTATGCTTGAAGTTGTTGACGAGTGCGTTTACCTGGGAAAAATAGTTCGACTAGGTAAGTCCAACTTCGACCGAGAGGTCAATTGACGGATTCAACTCGACTGGTCAGTGTCCAAGACGTTACGACACATCTTCTCGTCAGGTATACCTCAAACTCTGAAAACTGGATTGTACAACCAGTGCGTCTTGCCTGTGATGACTTACGGATCTGAGACGTTGTCCTTCACTGCTGCCCATATGAGGACGCTCAAGGTCGCTCAGCGAGCTATGGAGAGGTCTATGCTCGGTGTTTCTCTGCGTGATAGACTTAGAAATGGGGATATCCGCAGTAAAACCAGAGTGACCGACATAGCCCAACGGATTAATGCTGAAGTTAAAATGGGTCGGCCATATACCTCGAAGAACCGATAATCGATGGGGAAGAAAGGTTCTCGAGTGGCAGCCTCATATCTGTAGGCGTAGTGTAGGGTGACCCCCCACTAGATGGAGTGACGACTTGGTAAGACATGCAGGAAGTCGATGTGAAGGACTGTAATGATGATTGATGATGATGATATCTTGTAACCTTATGGGACTTTGTAATAGCGTATAAATTGCCCCATGAATGAATTACTGAAGCCGTGGAGTTCAAAAACTGGTATTATCACTAGCTTGTATTTGTTTTTAGAGTACAAACTTTTACTGAGAGGCCAAAATGAATTCTTGTATTTATTTCTGTAAATTTTAAATAGCCCTTATGACCATTTTTTCTCCCCCATCACCTTTTTTGTCTTTTAGTATTGACCACAAACGGATGAGTTATGTCTCAAATAGAAATAGAAATAGAAATAGAAACTTTTTTATTCAATGTAGATTATAAAAATACTTATTGAAAGTCACTTTTTTAATTTACCACTGGTTCGCAAAAGAAACCTCTGTCCTGGGAAGAACCAGCAAGAAACCCATCCGGACTATTTTTTTTTAATAATAGCTTGCAATCGTGTTACAATCAACAACACAAGACAAATTAGAAATAGCTTGGTAGCGATCACCCTTCCCAGGGGTTATTATCATCTATAAATTCCTTAATATTATAATAACCCTTTTTATACAAACTTGGTTTAATAACATTTTTGAACTTTGTGTATGACAAATTTTGTATATTTTCTGGGATTTTTTTGTAAAAGCGTATACATCGCCCCAAGAATGAATTACTGACTCGGTGGAGTCGAGTAACTGGTACTACCAGCTTGTGTCTGCTCCTAGTATTTACAGAATGAATATCACTTATTTTCGAAAAACTACTTTTATTTTTGTGTACGTACATTACATTTTCATAAATGTATTGAGAGGCCAGAGTTAATATATTAATTTCCTTAAATTTTTGTCTCAGTGACTCTTTTGGTTTTAAATTATATATTGCTCTAATGGCCCTCTTCTGTAAAATAAATATAATTTCAGTGTCAGTCGCGTGTCCCCATAGCAAAATACCATACGACACAATGCTATGGAAATAACTAAAGTAAACTAATCTAGCTGTTTCAACACTGGTAAGAGTTCTAATCTTTTTTACAGCATATGCTGCAGAACTAAGTCTGCTAGCTAGTTTTGATATATGGGGGAGCCATTGAAGCTTTGCGTCCAGTGTGATTCCAAGAAAAATGGTGGTATCAACAAGACTCAGTTCTTCCCCATTTAAAATTACATTAGTATTGACATGTTTAACATTAGGAGTTAAGAATTTCATATATTTAGTTTTAGTTCCATTCAAATGCAAATTATTAACATTAAACCAATTGGCTAACTTAGCTATAGCATTATTTACTTCGTCGTAATTTAATAACTGTCGTTTTAATTTGAAAATTAATGAAGTATCATCAGCAAATAATACTATATCATGGTTATCCCCTACTATGTAAGGTAAGTCATTAATATATACAAGAAACAGAAAAGGGCCGAGAATTGAGCCCTGAGGCACGCCCATTTGTACAATGGACCCGGAAGAACTCATACTATTAATAACAACTTTTTGTGTTCTGTCACTTAAATATGAAATAATTAATTTAAGAGCATCATTTCTTACACCGTAGTGTTGAAGTTTCCTGATTAATGTTTCATGGTGAACACAATCGAAGGCTTTGGATAGGTCACAGAACACACCCAAAGCATCCTGTGAATTCTGCCATGCATTAAATATATATTTAATCAGCTCAACACCAGCATCAGTTGTCGAGCGACCCCTTGTGAAACCAAATTGATTTTTATGAAGTAATTTATTTACATTAAAAAAAATTAACAATTGATCAAGAATAATTTTTTCAAAAATTTTACTAAGTGTTGGCAGTACAGAAATAGGTCTAAAATTAGCGGGGTCCAATGTACTACCAGATTTAAATAAAGGTATTACTTTACTATGCTTCATTAAATCAGGAAACACACCAGATTTGATACTACTATTAAAAATAATAGATAGTTGAGGTGCGATTGTATCTATTATAGACGCAATAACTTCAACAGAAATCCCCCACAGATCGGCGGTTCTCTTAATATCAATAGTCTTAAAATATTTTACAATATCTTTTGATGAAACTTTATGAAATGTAAAATTCTTTGTACACACATTTACATTTTGTTTAAGTAATGATTCGGCGACGGTAGGAGAAGAATTCAGTGACTTAGTGGTTAAGATCGGAATATCAGTAAAATATTTCTCAAAAACCATTGCAACGTCTCTGATCTGGTTAGTAGTAGTAGTTAGTGTAGTTAGATCTGATCTGATTTAGTTAATTTATTGTTAAAACTTAACTGGTAGTTTGAATTGCGAGAGTTGACCTTACCAGTTTCACTATTAATTATACTCCATGTCATTTTAATTTTATTAGAAGCAGTCTTTATTTTGTTGCTTAAATACAATGACTTGGCTAAGGAGCACACTCTTTTAAATATTTTGGAATATTTTTTTACATTCACATTTCTAAGCAGTCTTGAAAGGCATACTACGGTTCATATTTTGAAATATACCTGATACATTTCAAAATATGAACCGTAGAGGCTGCACAACATGACCAAAGACATTCTCACGATAAACTTTGATAGCAGTATACTCTAATTTCACAAAAATAATTTTGTGAATTCCCTGTGATTGTCAATCAGGAGTAGGACCATGTTAAAATTTTCTGCAAATATTAAGAATATTTGAGTATAAAATTTGTCAATTTACTAGTTGTAATATTCTTGAACTATAAAATATTAAATGAAAAAGACCAAGTTCTATATCTTCGTACACTGTGCATTTTGATCAATCCACTCTCTTTAGATGCAGCTACTGACTTAGGGCATGTCATTTATATCGACAGTAAGCACCTACCTTCTGGTCTTGTTTAATAATTCGCGACAGAGTTCTAGCGGGGATCTTAATTTTGATGTCATTGTTGTGAATATTTTTAACTGGGAGGGTTTTGTCCAATTTCTACTTTGACAGTGAAGAAAAAAACCTATCTCATTCTAATAGCACGAGTTATAGCATTTCCTTTAATGGTATTTGTCGGAGGAATTGTTGGTTAATACTCGTATGTCGATTGCTCCATGTCCGCTTTGTGTAAAGCAATCACTGACATTCTGTTTTCTGTAACATCCCATAGTGTTTTAAATTTCAAAAATAGGCTCGTTAGACTTTATTCATTTATGTGTTTACTATTTGCTTTCTTAAATGAATAGGGTAACTGTGGGTAAATAATGAAAATTATTATTTTATTTTACACATTATTTTTACAATTTTTAAACTATTTAACAGGCAATAAGGATTTGCAGTATTTTGAAAAAGTTGAATTTAAAACTAAATGGTAATTAAAATACATAGTTATACGAGTACACTTCGGACAATTATCTAGCTAATATTGTATGTGTTACTGCGAATACGATTGTCAGTCCTGTTCTCGTTCTAGGACAACTGAAACTCAAAATTATGGATTCTAATCTCAGATAGTCAATACTATGACTATATAATATAAGTCGGTACAATGACTGCGTGTTTATTTTTTAATAGACCTATGTCATGGTTGTCGTTTAATTCAAATTTAAATAATATTATTACTTTTGTTTGATGTAGAAGTTAGTGTGTGAAAAGGAAAGGAGTTAGTCTACTTCTCACTCTCAAATACTATCGTTAGGATTAGATTAACACCTATTCTGCTCGGAAAGCAGTTTGGCGAATGGCTATGGGGGAGAGCGCGGGTCGTGTTGATCCCCGGGGAAAGTCTGAGGAGTTCTTCCTTCACGTGGTTGCCACCCGTTATTCGGTATTGTTCAATAAGAAACAGATAGAATAGAAACACTCAGACGATCCTTTTCTTTTTTTTATCCCACCCCCCTTTTTCCAATCTAACCCAATCAAAGGTGCCAAGCGTACCATGCCGATGGATGCGTGGTTGACTGGAGTCCAATCGCAAATAGTGCCTAACTGAGACCAGGGCGATTCGGGTAGTATTTTAGCCCTTATCCCGGCGTGCGGGGCTCTGCCGGTGACGACTGAATATTTCCCTAGTTAATCGTGGGACCAAAATGGACGGAAATTCACTTTTTGCAAAGAATAATAAAAAGTCTCCTCCAATGGAACTATCTGCAGGTTTGGAATAGGCTGTTTTAGCCTCACCAATACCCTGCAACACTACGCCCCAACCTGAGATGAGCCATGAAGACGGCGCGTCTGCAGCCAAATCGGAAACAAACCAGGGAGGGGAAAAGAAAAAGTTCGCTAGGCGTTATAAGCACAGTGGGTAGCAAGGAAGAGGTACTGAAGGCTGATAGCAGCTGAAATATGAGCCGAAGAGGCCCTCTCTCTCTGCCAGAAGCCCTGGGACGAGATTCCTCTGCCCAAACCTTAACCTTATCCAACGCCTAGTTCCAAAGGCGAAAAAACGCAGTCGATCTGAGGAAGAGTCCTCCAAAGACCAGCCCAGATAGTCTGTGAAGCTGGCAACGGGGGAGAAGAAGCTTTGTTTCAGTGTTGTAGCTGGCTCCGCGCATGTAGGAATTCGCAATTCGAATCCTATGAGTTTGGAACAGATGAGGTTGGTCCGCCAGGTACTTACGCAGGCCATCGCTAAGACGTCCTGTGGGGCGCAGCTGGGAATAGGACCAAAATTTTTTGGTTTCATTTACAAGCCAGGTTGGATTATGGTAACGCGCCTGAATAAGGCAAGCCAGGACTGGATTCTGGGTGAAATCGGAAAACTGAACCCCAGAAGCATAACTTTCGATAATACCCGAGGGCGAACTAGTAAATCCTCACCTATTTGCCCCGCAGCGAAGCTGACTCTCCAGAGGAGGCGGCTGTACTGTTGATGGCACGTAATGAATCCGTACTGGGCTCTAGAGACTTCTCCACCGTCGGGACGAGGAGAATGGGTTCCTAGTAACCTTTTGAACGATTGAACAAATTAGTCACATTCAAAACTCAATGGTTTAAAAGGTACCATTTTCCACTGCAGTTAAGTATTAGGGCGTCACAATCATTAACAAAATAACGTGGAACTCTCACCTTAGCAACGTATGCCATAAGGCAAAAACTGCTTTAAATACATGCAGTCGTTTGGTCTGGAACAACTGGAACTTGCGTCCCAGTATTGTCCTAGGGCTGTACAGCAGCATAGTGGGGCCGATTCTCACCTAAGCCTTTATTATCTGGTACAACAAAGCCAACCAAAAGACAGCTGTATGCAGACTAAATAGTCTACAAAGGAATGCTTGCTTAATGGCAACTGGAGCTATGCGATAATCGCCAAGGGCGGCTCTTAATGCAATTCTATGCCTAATGCCCCTTGATCTTTACCTAGACAAGCAGGCGAAGGCTAGTTTGTATAGGATTAACGCCCAGAGCGGTCTGAGCTTGCTCTCCTACAGATTGAGGTACATACTTGACTCAATTCAGGAAACACCGGTCTTATGCATGATCTCAGATATCATGCGTCCACTATACACTTTCGATAAAAAGTATATAGTGGAAGTACCCCCCAGAGAAAACTGGCTAAATGGTCAGGCTATCTGTGAGGTCGGTGGCCTCATATGGTATACTGATAGGTCTAAAATGGGCCTCGATGTAGGCTTTGGAATTTACGGGGAGTGCCCCAAATTCAAACTTAGTATGAATTTGGGTAGATTCACCTCTATCTTCCTATCTTCCAGGCAGAAATTTTTTACGGAACTTTTTTGCGGAACTTAATCTGCATAAATAGTAGGTTAACCATATAATTTATATATATAGTATATATATACATATATATATATATATATATATATATATATATATATATATATATATATATATATATATATAAACTTGCACGGGAGGGTTTAAACAGTACACAATTTCGACCTGAGCCATAGCCATTTTGTGGAATCTCAAGAAGCCTAGCCCAATTGAACCTTGAAACTCTTTATCACAATAAATCACTTAAGATCTGGTCTGAAAAACCAGACTTTAAATATTCTAAAACCTTAATCCAAGCTTTTGATCGTAAATTTGCTTCAAAAGCTCTGGGAATAAGCAAAAATAAATTGCGCATTCTGGTAAGAGCCCTAATATGTTCATTCTGGGATTAAGCAATTCAAGGATGTGTCGTCGGTTCAGTTCCATAACGGAAGAAACGTCTCTGCACATCCTAACTGATTGCGGACCCTTAATGCGCAAACGTAACACTCATCTGGGAAACTATGTACTCCGCCCAGGCGAAGTGAAATTGCTCACGGCTAAGCAATTGAAGACATAGGGCTCAGCAGTGAACTATAGCCATAGCAGTGATCACAGTAGATCTTTTAGGTAGCAGTGATACTGTTCTGAAGACCTGCATATCTGCTCGTACATAATAAAAAAGTATAGAGAGTGTGACGCATCCTCATACTTCTTCGTCAACATTCTACTTTCTCGCAATTCTCCTTTTGGCGCGGTGACGAGCATGCTAAAGTTGAAGCGGTAATGGTTCAGTCATATAGATTCCGGAAGTGACAATCTATATGGAAGAATGATTCTATAGTGGCAGCCTCGTACTAAAACCTGAAGTGTTGTGTAATCCCCCACTAGACGGAGTGATGTCCTGATGAAACACGCAGGTAGTCAATAGATGCAAGTGACTAATGACCATACTTTATAAGTATGTAAGTGTACCATACATCTGCAAGGAAAACCTATGTTCATAATAAAAAAATAGTGTGTGAAAAAATATTTATAAATCATATGAATAACTTTTGACAATTGCATCGATATTATATTTGCTTGCTCTTAAATTGGGAAACTCATTACAGATCTGCATGAATTTACAATGAAATTAATACAAGAGAGGGAAAGATATTTGAATAAAAAACCGGCCAAGAGCGTGTCGGGCCACGCTCAGTGTAGGGTTCCGTAGTTTCCCGTCCGTCACAGTAAGTGTTCCCACTTATGAGTTTAAAGGTGGGTATCAATTATGTTCGCGCTCCAGCAGTGCTCCGCGCTCCTGCAACTGCTCCCGGTTGTGGGTGCTGTTGTTTCCATCCAAGTTCAAAATAATTTTCCTGGAAAGTCCTTATAAAGTTCTACTTTTCAGATTTTTTTCATATTTTATAAACTTATGGTTCAAAAGTTAGAGGGGAGGGGGACACATTGTTTTTTACTTTTGGAGCGATTATTTCCGAAATTATTGAAATTATCAAAAAATGATTTTAGTAAACCCCTATTCATTTTTAAATACCTTTCCAACAATATATCACACGTTAGGGTTGAAATTAAAAAAAAATCACTTCCCACTTTACATGTAGGGGGGCTACCCTAATAAAACATTTTTTTCCAACTTTTATTTTACCACTTTTTCGGCGTGATTGATACACATATTGGTACCAAATTTCAGCTTTCTAGTACTAACGGTCACAGAGATTAAGCGAGGACGGACAGACGGACAGACCAGACGGAGAACCCTAAAAACAATAATGTTACAACAAATGCAGATAGAGATGATGAAGTATATAGTAAAGAAAAGTTGACTAGAAATGTTAGATTTACTTCTAGAAAATAAGGAAGAAGAAATTTTAGATGTTGAGGACATAAGGGAAAAAATGATACCTTTGTGTGTGAGGTGAATACATCTAGAATTCAATAAGTGATTGAGTTATAATTTAATAATAAACAAATGGAAATACATATTATTATTCGTTAATAAATCTTTATAATATATATACGTAATATATTAAAACCTAAAACATATCAATTAAAATTTTAAATAAAAATAATTATTTCTTTTTTTTTGTACAGAGAGAGAAATTCAGGTAAGCTAATCCAACGTTTACATGTAACACCGATTACGTAGTTTAGATGTTTAATAAAGCCAATCATTATTTTTCATGTGAAACGAATTCTTTATTTTAAAATTAGAACTGTATTCATCCCGTGCCCCATCTCCAGGCATTAAAATAATTTAATTCTCTTCCTACAGGCTTTATTTATTTATAAAACGGTTGTGCTCATATTACGTTAAGTGATCCATTTAGGGAAGTATCACTTTACCTTGTACTGTCGCTGCTGGCATTTACCTAAAATTTTGGAGGTCTCAACGCATTTGTTGCTTTTCTATTTAAAGTTGTCTGAAAGCCCGTGGATATCTATGCCTCTTATATATATATATATATATATATATATATATATATATATATATATATCAAAATGTACACATGACGAGCCCGGAGCTAAAATTAACAACGTTCTTCTACTCAATACGTCTTTATCCGAACCAACTATAAATGACGTTGTGGTAATAATTGGTAGTATAAACGATACTGACCCCTATCAGTTTGAAGTTGCTTTTGGGAATTGTTTACAAACATTAACAAAACCAAACATTATAGTGTTGGAAATACTATATAACAGGAGTTTGAATGAAAATAAATTAAACTACTTAGTCAGATATATTTACAAAAGACACCCGAACGTGTCATTTATTGATATGTGTTACAGTAGGCAATTACCCTATAGAAAACATTTTACCTTAAATCTTTGTAAAACATTGTTAAAAGAAGTGTTACATTTAGATTATAAACTAAACTTTGAATTATATAATAAGGATGTTCCTCACAAATAATTACCAATTAATACAAAAAATGAACCACCATACACCAAAACTGATGTAATCTATTGTAATAGTCACTTAAAAAAAGACGTAATAAATAATTGTACTCAGACTGACTTGGTAATTAATGCAAATAAGTTAGGTAATGATGATAATTTGTGCATGGCTGTAGATAATAATGCAAACAATAACTCTAATTTTAACACCCAAAATAGCTCTAACCTTTTCTCGTATATCTCGTATTTTTATTGATTTTACACCAAAATGTAAATGGTTTAATAAATAAATCGGACTGGTTAACCTACCATTTAAATGAGCTATCACAAAATGGTAAAAATATAGATGTAATCTATATTACAGAGCATAACATGAAAAATGGTGATGATATACATTCGAACATAGCTAATTTTCAACTAGCAACATAAGCCAACAGAAATAACAGAAGAGGGGGGTCATGTGTTTTAATAAATAAGAAATTGAAATACAAAATGGTCGAATTACATCAATATTCCTGCCCTAACATTGTAGAGTGTTGTGGTGTGGAATTAACAGAAGACGGTATAATTATTGTCTGTTTATATAGATCTCCGAAAGAAAGTATAGACGCCGTAACTACGTTTTTCTATAACTTTGAAGGTGTGTTACAAAAAATTTGTAGTACTAATAAAAAAAAAAACTAATAATATGTGGGATTTTCACGGCTTTCTACAGAATCAGAAAATAAATTGTTAAATTTTAACTTACGACCGAGTATTTGCGAGCCTACACGTTTACAAAGTGGCAAGTGTATTGATAATATAATTCATAATAAAAGAGGCAGTAAAGGTGAAGTGATAGATCTGAACATGGTAGAAAACCTACACCTAGCTAGTGTAATAGTGGGACTAGAAATGAATATTACGAAGAATAAGACAATGACCAATAGGTTTAATAGCAATAATAGTCAATGGAAAACCATTGGAATACGATGAAAAATATGTCCATCTAGGAAAAGTATTAGTTTCGACAGGAAAAAATAAGAACATAGAAATAGAAAGAAGAATACAATTAACATGGAACAAATACTAGAGTCTCAAGGACCTTTTTAAAAGTAATATGCCACAAGCTATTAAAACAAAAGTCATGAACTCGAGCCTCTTGCCTTGTTTAAAATATGGTTGCCAAACGTGGAAATCCACTGCTGATACAAGAAAGAAGATCAGCGTCTGTCAGAGAGGACACAAACGAAGTATGCTAAAGATAAGGAAGCTGGATAAAATACGATCACTAAAATAAGAAAAATAACTAAAGCAACAAACGCTCTGAGCTACGCACAAAAATTGAAATTGAAGTGGGCAGGATATATTGCGCGGCTAACTGATCTTAGATGGACCAAAAAAGTAACATTCTGGAATGTCCAAATACGCAAAAAAACAAGAGGGAGACCTATAACAAGATGGGAAGATGATATTAAAACAATAGCTGGTCCAAATTGGAGACAAGTAGCTCAAGACAGAGTTAAATGGGCATCACTGGAGGAGGTCTTTACTCATTTTGGGGTTCCGGTAGATTTAATAAAAATAAGATTAAACAAATAAATATATTATGATTTCTTATATTTACGCGAATACTACACATGATTAAAACTACTTTTACGGATTTTATCGCGTTTATTTTTGCTTTTAATTACTTTTATTTTTAATTCCCGACGTTTCGGGCGCTTTCCAGCAGCCATGGTCACGGGGGTCATGGTCAGTCATCTCAGTCCCCCATACTTTAGATACAGATAAATCTATAATAAGCGAGTAATAAATAAATAACATAGATTATAAGTGATGTAAATTTACTGGAAATAAAAGGCTTTTTTATTTTTTTATATTTTGTTTATATATTATGTATATTACCTATTTGATCAATTGTAATGGCAAAAAGTCGTTCCTACTGTAACTGTTGCGTGGATAGATGCCAAATGACCAAAAAAAGGTTTCGGATATATCACTCTTTAAGTTACAGAAGGATTTTAGTAGAAAGTTATGAAAGGTGAATTTATATCATATTTTTTGTTACATAGGTACTTATTACTTAAAGCGAAAATAATTAATTAATAATTTATCTACAGAGGTAATAGCTAAGTACTTTATTACAAAACTTAGTTGAAATTTACTTCAGTACCCAGGTATCTACGAGTACATACCTATACTTATCTTTTGTAATTAAAATATTTTGAGTAATAATAACACTAAATTCTGAAATTAAAACTTTGTTTACTACAAGATTTTTAACTAAGTCGAATACGATCACTTTTCTGTTGGGAATCGTATTTCAGGGTTATTTGTTGTTTACAATATCTACCTATTTCTACCGAGCTAAGTATCGCGATTTCCGACGAATGGCCTTGCAAGTTCCACGCGTTGCGTATCGCAGAACTCACATGGGTGCGAATATATGGTCAGTCGATCATAGTCGGAATAGGTACTTCATCTAAGCTAAGTTAATTAACATTTCGCAATGTATTTTTTTACTCTTTAGTGACATCCCTTCGTAACCACGGAAAGTCAGCCGTAACGTAAGAAGGGGAAAAGATGCAAAGTAATATGGACACTCCCGCGCAGCTATAGTTTTATTTATCTTGCGTGCGCGATTTGTCTAATTAATAATAATTATGAAGGCTATTAAACGTCGGCAAGCGGTCAACATCAAAGGAGCGCAATTTCTGTAAGTAGTACTATTTTTTATTCTGTGCCACAGGCCCATTGTTATGTTGGCTTCTAGTTTGTTTTTTCCATGAGTGATAAGTTATCTTGATTGAAAATATGTGAGAACTTTGTTAAAAAAGTGTCACAACTTTCGTCATTACATTTAATTTAGGTGATGTAATGATAAGGTTAACTCAGTATCAAAACCGGATTTATGCTTCAAAAACTGCCAACCTCGTATTAAAATTCCTCAACTCGGCAAAAAAAAATTTACCAACATCATGGAGCTATTATGTACTACGTACTAGAGGCGACACTGCATTCAGCTACTCTGTTCCACTCAACTGCGGTGCATACACCGCACTTTAATCAGTCACTCGCTAGGCACTTGTAGAGTTGTCACGTGTTGTGTTGATTTAAAAAAAATCTCTTGATATAAATATGCCATCGTGTGTACTTAGATATTGCACAAATAATTCAAGAAATGTCAGTAAAAACCAAGGTATTACTTCGGTAAATAAGATACTTAATCGATAAAAAAGTATTATAAATTAATAATAAAACAAATTATTCCTAAGACGCCATCTCGTGTCATGTAATATAGATTACGAAATTTATTTGTTCAGATGCGACATTTCTGTGGGTACTTAAGTATAAGACGAATATATTATTATACACATTTTTTGTAGAAACATATATGAGTTATCATAATTAGGCCAAATTTTTTATATTTAAATATGCTCATTATTCTTTTATATTATTTTTAGGTTTCCACATCAAAGTCAAAGTGGAATAAATTCGTCCATTTTTAACTCTCGCGTTCCAGCATTTATGAACGACTCTTATTCTAAAATTTAATAAAAAATATATTTGTAATTTAAATATTATGTAAATAAGTTTTGTTAAACATACATTTAGTATGTTTTTTATATTTGACATAGATACATTTAAAACTATTCAGATAAAAATATCATTAATATATAATTGTGATATAATATTATGTAATATTATATTCAATAAGCAAATATAATATACAAAATAAATGAAAAATTTGAAAATTGTTTTCGATATAATTTACCTATTTAACAATACAATCCATTTTTACCTACTGATCATTCTACCTGTTTATTCTATGATAAAAAGCGGCCAAGAGCGTGTCGGGCCACGCTCAGTGTAGGGTTCCGTAGTTTCCCGTCCGTCACAGTAAGTGTTCCCACTTATGAGTTTGTACAAAAACTGTTGTTTCCATCCAAGTTCAAAATAATTTTCCTGGAACGTCCTTATAAAGTTCTATTTTTCAGATTTTTTTCATATTTTCTAAACTTATGGTTCAAAAGTTAGAGGAGGGGGACACATTGTTTTTTTTAATTTTGGAGCGATTATTTCCGAAATTATTGACATTATCAAAAAATGATTCTAGTAAACCCCTATTCATTTTTAAATACCTTTCCAACAATATATCACACGTTAGGGTTGAAATTAAAAAAAAAATAACTTCCCACTTTACATATAGGGGGGCTACCCTAATAAAACATTTTTTTCCAATTTTTATTTTACCACTTTGTCGGCGTGATTGATACACATATTAGTACCAAATTTCAGCTTTCTAGTGCTAACGGTCACAGAGATTAAGCGAAGACGGACAGACGGATAGACAGACATGGCGAAACTATAAGGGTTCCTAGTTGACTACGGAACCCTAAAAACCAGCCGCGCTAACACAGAGTAGCGCACATGTTTTGTTTGAAATAGCTGTTCTAGTACGTAAGTACATATTACTTCAATGGCCAACATCAATGTATTTATCCTTGGTAGATTAGTACTTTCTGCTTTTACGAATCCGTTTTCCATGATGCTTTTTCGATAAAATTCGGGATAAAACTCAACAATCGTAATTATATCTTGAAAAATTTCAAAACAGCACACAGCACAATTGATAGTTTATCTATTTAATATGGCGGATAGCGTTTTGTAGATTTTAGGCACAGATAAAAAATATTCCTAAAATTAATTTATAAAATTTAAAATGCATGCAACAAAAATAAATATTTCTGGTTTACTTTTTACAAAACCTATCATAAATATATATTTTTTGGTGTAAAATACGGAAAATTTCCCGCCTATTTGGCAGTCTTGGGGGGGGGGGGGGAGGGGGTCTTTATTCAGTAGTAGACTTTTAAGAGGTTATAATTATGACCATAATTGCATGAGTTGAAATGATAAAATAAAATATGACTGAAATAAAAACTGTGCCTTTAATAGTGCTATTATTGCCCCACTCCACTCACGTAAGGTTTCCTCGTATTCCTTTCGATTTTTTTCATCGCTTAAATGCGGTAAATCGATAATTCAAGTTGGAACTAAAATATGAGTGGTGTCGGCTAGGATCGAATTTGGGTTGCTTATGTACTTTCGAATTGGAGTTTGGATCGGTTCAATTACCACCTCTGACAAGTGAATTTTAAACATTAAAAATTCTATATATTCATTTGTACTTACGGTTAAAATTAAAATAAACCTATATTTATGTAAAATATGTTTTCTTTGATTTAATATGATTTTTGGCAAGAGCCTGTTCATTTACATATACTTACGTGATATATTGAAACCAGGACTGACAAACATCTTATTATGTCTGAAAATATGAAAGCTATCTTAATATATGATAAACTGTTTTAAAAGACTCATTAAAAATAAGACAACAAAATAACAGCTTACTTGTGTCTCACGACTGTTCACAGGGTTCCTTATTATCTATCGAGTTTTGTGAGCAGAAAAGATCCTGCAGCATTGTTTCAATATGTTTTTCACATGCTCACGATTTTACTATTAAGACATAGGCTTCCCCATGAAATTATTCTTCACCACTTCATCGTACACGCCCTAGTGGGAATTACAAAGAGCCAAGCTGCAGTTATATTTATGGTATAGTTGTAGCACGAATGGGTCGACTAGACAGCGGAAGGACCACGCTCATCATCAACAGAATTCATTCATTCATTACAGCCCTTCACAAGTCCACTGCTGAACATAGGCCTCCCCCAAGTAATGCCACAAAGCACGGTCCTGAGCCACCTGCATCCATCGACTTCCTGCATATCTTACCAGGTCGTCACTCCATCTAGTGGGGGGTCGCCCTACACTACGCCTACCGGTACGAGGCTGCCACTCGAGAACCTTTCTTCCCCATCGGTTATCGGTTCTTCGAGCTATATGGCCGGCCCATTGCCACTTCAGCTTACTAATCCGTTGGGCTATGTCGGTCACTCTGGTTTTACTGCGGATATCCTCATTTCTGAGTCTATCACGCAGAGAAACTCCGAGCATAGCCCTCTCCATAGCTCGCTGAGCGACCTTGAGCGTCCTCATACGGCCAGCAGTGAAGGACCACGTCTCAGATCCGTAAGTCATCACTGGCAACACGCACTGGTCGTACAATCTAGTTTTTAGAGATTGAGGTATACCTGACGAGAAGATATGTCGTAATTTCCCGAACCACGCCCAGCCGAGTTGAATCCGTCGATTGACCTCTCGGTCGAAGTTGGACTTACCTAGTCGGACTATTTGTCCCAGGTAAACGTACTCGTCAACAACTTCGAGCATAGTGCTCCCAACAACTACCGGCATAGGTGTGACATGGACATTAAACATGATCTTTGTTTTGTCCATGTTCATCTTAAGACCTATCCGTTGGGAGGCACTATTGAGGTCATTGAGCATAGTGCTTAAGTCCTCCAGCGATTCTGCCATAAGGACTATATCGTCGGCAAATCGAAGGTGAGTGATGTACTCGCCATTGATGTTAATACCGTATCCTTTCCAGTCCAGTAGCTTGAAAACGTCTTCCAAAGCAGCGGTGAAGAGTTTCGGGGATATAACGTCACCCTGTCTTACACCTCTCTGCAGTTGGATAGGTTTCGAGCTCTGGTTCTGTACTCGGATAGCCATCGTAGCCCTACTGTACAAACACTTCAGCACTTCGATATACCGACAGTCAACTTGGCACCGCTAAAGGGACTGTAGCACCGCCCAAATTTCGACGGAATCAAAGGCTTTCTCATAGTCCACATACGCCAGGCAAAGTGGCAAATTGTACTCTTCAGTCTTCTGTACAATCTGCCGCAGGGTATGTATGTGGTCTATGGTACTGAAGCCTTTTCGGAAACCGGCTTGTTCGGGAGGCTGGAAGTCGTCGAGTCTGCGTGCAAGACGATTCGTAATGACTCTCGAAAACAGCACGTAGACGCGGCTCAGAAGGGAAATCGGTCTGTAGTTCTTCAAGAGAGCGGTGTCGCCTTTCTTAAAGAACAAGACCACCACACTTCTGCTCCACGCCTCTGGAGTAGTGCCACCATGGAGGACGGAATTGAAGAGCCTCTGAAGGACTTCAAGTACCGGTGTTCCACCCGCTTTCAGAAGCTCCGCTGTAATTCCATCCTCGCCTGGGGCTCTGCCGTTTTTAAGGTGCTGGAGAGCCATTCTAATCTCGCTTAGACTGACGTCCGGGATATCATCGGAATAGTGTCGGATAAGACTTGCTCTTGGATCGTTACTCACACTTACGTGTGGCTCCAACGATGATGTGTACAGCTGCCCATAGAACCTCTCAATCTCACTCAAAATCTCAGGTGTCCCGGAAACGATGCTGCCACACTCAGTCTTCAGCTTTGACAGTTGGCTCTTACGGGCAGACAGATCTCTGGCAAAGACTTTGGAGCCCTGGTTCCGCTCGATCGCTTCTTTAATACGAGCAGTATTAAAGTTGCGTAAGTCTCGCCGCATGCATTTGGAGATCTGTCTGTTCAGTTGCCTGTATGCTGTCAAGTCTGTTGACGATTGCAGCCTCATCTCCCGTCTAACAGCCATGAGATTAAGAGTGTGATCGGAGAGTTTTTGTGTTCTTCTGCGGCGGGTCTTGCAGAACTTAGCTCCGACCGCATGGACAGTTTCCACGAGCTTGTCATTCATATCGTCCACTGCATTGCAATCTTGTAGGCACTGAAAGCGGTTGTGTAACTCGAGCTGAAAATTTTCGGGATTCTGGATTAGAGCACGAGGGGGACGGAGCGTTGACTTCATTAGACGAGACCTCTCCAACTCAACGTTTAGGGGTTCAGTGTGCCTCTAACCATTCGGTGATCGCTGCCAGTTTTCACCCTTGCGATCACTGAGACATCACTGAACGGTTGGCGTCTGGTCGTCATAATGAAGTCAATCTCATTTTTTGTCGAACCGTCGGGGCCCGACCAGGTCCACTTCCTGTGGGGCCGCTTCTGGAAGAAAGAGTTCATCATAAAGAGTCCCTCTTTCTCCATAAAGTCGGCCAGCTGCTGGCCCCTTCGGTTCCCATCAACAGAATACCAGGGTGAAATAGCAGCTTAAC
Organism: Parnassius smintheus behrii; assembly: GCA_036936625.1. Classification (NCBI taxonomy): domain Eukaryota; kingdom Metazoa; phylum Arthropoda; class Insecta; order Lepidoptera; family Papilionidae; genus Parnassius; species Parnassius smintheus. Next base: position 40,511,834 of record JAUPFT010000008.1, on the reverse strand, counting down.
GCTCCTGTATTTTGTATCGTGAGCGTAGAGAACCGAAGATCCTTTTTACTGGAATTGAGGCTATCCGTCTTAATGCTCGCGGGTGAAAACGCATCTGCATTTTGATTCGTAATCGAGGATAGATGTAGATGTCTGTGAGCCTCAGCAACTACTAGGTAGACCATGTGGTCGTTTGTCACCCTTATCCTATAAAAAACGTTTTGCTCCCGTGCCATGAAATCTTACAGGGAGCTACACCGTTCTCGTATTTATTTAAATAAAATTCATAAAACTGAAATGAAGCTTCTTCTTCAAAATCCAGTAATGCAATATTGATTTTTTAATAGCAGAAGATTTTCCAACCATCACAGAAATTAAAATAGGCCTATGCCCAGTTTAAGCGCATAGGCTGTAGTCTAATTTGCATAGACCTTCAGTAATCAACTATGCATACGTAATAATATGTCTTATTAATAATTTTTATTTTTTGATACACGATGTCCATAATTTCTTTAAACTTCCATGTTTACCCCAAAATTTACCAGTAGAAATAGAATTCGCATATCTTTTGATTTCCATTCCATTCCTAATCCCAATGCACTCTTTTGTTAAATCAAATAATAAAGTAACTTCCACCATTTTCTAGTTCCTGGATCTTTGGAAATATTTTAATTTAGAATTCACGTAGCTTAAATGTTTTGAAAGCAACTATTCTCAACGGTTGAAACTTGCGGCAAAAAGTTATAATCAACTTTTCTTCTACTAGTTGGAGTTCTCAAAGTAGAAATTTTAACTAAAATTATAATCAAAAGTCAACGCTTGCAAAACAAACAAGTACATACATACTGCACAAAACTGTAGAGCACATTTGCTTTGGTTAAATTTTATACGGGTTTGTTTTTAAAAGAGTATCCTAATTTTATATTTAAGTTCAAATACACTTGAGAGCAATAAAATCATAGCTGACTTTTTTTGGAGATTTAGGTTTTTCAAGATTGTGAATAAATATAAAAAATACATACGCCAATTGAACATTTCTAATGATATCAAATACAGTGTAGAAAAATACCCATAAGGTGTTTTAGGGCACAAAACACAACATAACGGTAAAATTACCCTATTTCACTTTAGAAAGAATGAAAATCATAATCAAAATTCTTGATCAAATCGTAATATCAAAATTCAGCAGAATGTATCGCACAAGAGTCCATAGGCCACAAGGTCAATACTTTCGGAGTTAAAGAGATCTTGAGAGATTGAGCTTGAGCAACGAATGTGTGCGCGTCAGTGGTTTTAATTAAACTATTCACAGTTGTTGCCAATTGATTTGGCGCTTGTGTCGCACAAAGAGCCATAACTCGCAAAATTATGGTTGCACTCAGAATGAAAACAGTTGATCGCCAACCCAATGAACTTAATAGAAATACAGAAAAAATACTATCTTCAAAATTGTGTTGCCTTGTACTTAATATATTGAAAAGAGAAAACATTAGTATGATATGTAAATAATCTGTTTCAGTACGGAACAATATAAATGTCGATATATATGTATTGACGAAATGTTGGATCAATGAAAGCCAGTCAATTCCATTAATAAACAAAAATAGTATGTACTGTACTAAGAAAAGTTATAACAAAGCAGATGGCATATTTGCTTTATTGTAAGTGTTCGCAAAGACCTTTTAAGTTGACGAACATAGATAAATTGAAGCTCTCAAAGCTAGAAACGCTTCCCCTTTTAACATGGAGGACCGCACAATTATCCGTTCTCAGCTATATAGAGAATTACTATTTTTTTATAAGAGAGGAGGCAAACGAGCTCATGGCCACCTGATGGTATGTGATAACCGCTGCCCATGAACAACTGTAACACCATGGCAGGTGCGTTGCCGGCCATTTAAAAAGGAGTAAGCTCTTTTCTTGAAACGCTCCTAAGTCGTATTGGTCAGGAAAATATCTGGTGATTAATAGAATAACTGGTAAAAAATAGAAGTCTAAGAAGAATATAGAAAAGGTGTATCACTTTTGTACTTCCTCCTCCTTTCCAAAGCTGAAATTCCCTTCCCGCAGCACTCTAGTAAAATTTTGAGAGGGTTCAAAGTGAGGCAGAATCAGATCGGACTCAGACGATTGACCTGGAAAATATTCCTTCTTATCCTTATGCAGCTATCCGCAGCCGCCATATCCTGCTCGAGAAAGTCTTTTATTGTACAGTCAATCTTGTACAGCTTGAGGATCCTCTTTAGCCATGTATAGGGCACCGATACGAAAGCCTTTCTGTAGTCTATTCAGGCGGCGGAGAAGTTCCAATGGTTGCGTTTCACCACTATGCTAATGACTGCGTCAATGAGGAGTGGTTTCTTGGTTCCAAGACTACCACCCCGATATTAATTTAGAGCGCGCGACATCGTTCCTTGTTTATGATCGGTAGATATGTGATGCGGCGGTAATTGCTCGGGTCGGTGGTACCCTGGTCCTTAGGAACCAAATGAGTGATCCCAGTAGTGAAGAGGCTAGGAAGCGACTTCTGGTTGAGAGCCTCTTGAAAGTGTCGGGCGAGCATAGCGTGACACACAAACCCCTACAACCAGTAGTGATGCAGTCTGTCGAGTCCTGGACCTTTACAGTTCAGGGCCCTAAGGACGGCCTCAGCTACGTCATCCGGCGTTATAGTGACGAGGTCCATGGGCGTAATACACGCACGCTGACTCGCCACAGCTTCCATCCAAGGGCCCTCGATGTGGTTTACAGGCTCTGATTACAGGCCGCGTCAGAATGCAACAGTATCGGCCTGATTTGGTGCTGGGCCCGTTCCACGTACCATTGGGTACTTCAATGATTTATAAAACCTCCTTTGATCACTCTGGAAGAAACCATACTGGTTGAATCATGTCGACCTCTCGGTATATCGCCGAATCCGTTTTCCCCAAACAGCGAATCTCTGCTTCAGGTCGTCAATACGCTCCGTCAATTATTCGTTATATCCTCTGGGACAAACTGACATTTGTCCTAGCAAACGCCATTCTAATGGTGCGCACAATCCTTGGCCTTTTATTGCCTGACCCGAAGCATATCAGTCTGCTGATGAGGACCCTAGCCTTTGTGATACGTTCTTCAATTTTTATTCTCCAGGTTAGGATAGCGCTACTTTGTCCAGTAGTGCGCCCAGTCGTGGAAAGTTTGGTGCCTATGATACGACAGATTGCCAGTGCGGCTTACTTCACCATTTGCTTGTGCCAATTGCTGAGCCCACGAAGACCCTGCCGACACCAAGCCAGCTGGTAGGGCTAGGGCTAGGTCGTGGAGCACATTGCACTCGGCTGGCAGTTCGCATCCTGCTGCATCCAGCGCCAGCTCCAGACGTGCCCAGGCGACCTCCAGGCAGCGGTCCCTTGCGCGTCCTTCTATGTTCCATCACCCCTCATCATTATTACTATTTATATGGGCGGTATCTATATATGTAGTTTTAATTATAAATGAAAATGAAAAGATAAACATACATAAATATCAATAAAATAAAATAAATACAAAAATAAATAAAAGCCCAACCAGATGGAAGCCCTCGGCAGGGGAGACCAAACGGCCGAGGGTTAGGGGGAAAGGGAAAGAAACCGGCGGACGATGCGGGCAGTATCAAGAAGCACCGTCTTCTGCATTTGAGCCCGGAGCGGTCCGTCACGGAGGGCCAGTCGCCTCAGATGACCAGAGAGGCTAACTGGGATTAACCCATTCGCAGAGACGACTACAGGAATAATTTCGTTCGGCAGACCACCCCACATGTCGGCCACCTCGTGATCCAGGTCCAGATATTTCGATTTATTACTTTATTTGATTTAATTATATTTGATTATATTATATCATATTATATTATATTATTTATATTTGATTCATATTTTTTGATTTATATATATTGTTACGCGCCGAAGTCGACGGCACTAGCATCATCTAGTATCGAACAGAAGAATTAAGCTTTCTGAAAGCCGCACGACGACACAAAACGCTGGACGATCTCAAACTGGGGGATGGAACTACACATCCCGTAGTAGCTACAACACCTTCAGTACGTGGATTCAAAGTGCCGCCGTTCGACGGGACTTCTTCCTGGGCGGCCTACAAAATTCAGTTTGAGGCTGTTATGAAGGCAAACTGGCTGGAATAAAAGTCAGGCCATGACGGCTCTCACACTAGGCCAGCGCGACCGGGCCTTAACTGTTCTAAAAGCTCTTGGTAAAGAAATGACTTACGAGCAGCTCCTTGAGGCATTGGAGGCTAGATATGGCGACGCTCACCTGGAACACGTCTTTCGCGCGCAGCTTAAAGATCGCGTGCAACGCAGCAACGAAAATCTGTAGCAGTGGGTGCTTGAGGCGGAGAAGATGGTTCGAAAAGCATACCAGTCTGTACCTGCGCTCATTGAAGGGAACCTAGTGCAGACATTCATCGACGGCATCCGCGTCCTGGAAGTCAGAGCTGCTGTGAGGCTCGGGCACCACGAGACGCTTAAGGACGCCTTGGCCCATGCACTGGAGGTGGAGGCCGTGCGGCAGGATCATCGTTCCTATCGCGTCAGGGAGGTTGCAGCAGCTACAGTTCGCGACTGCAACAAAGGATACAGCCCGAGGTGCTATGGCTGTGGGGAAAGGGGCCATCTTCGCTCCAGCTTCCCTAAGCGAACTGTAGAAAGGAGAGTTGATCGAACTCGAGAGGGTAGTGCAGCTAACGACACCGCCTGGCGGTGGCAGGATCGTCATTCCCCTCGCGCTAGGGAGGTTGCAGCAGTTACGGTTCGCGACCACAATAAAGGATACAGCCCTAGGTGCTATGGCTGTGGGGAAAGGGGCCATCTTCGATCCCGCTGCCCTAAGCGAACCCTAGAAAGGGAAGGTGAACGATCTCAGAAGGGAAGTGCGGCTAACATCACCGCCCAGCAGCAGCCGGGATACGACTTTACTATCAGACATCGCAGCGGGAAATCTCATGGCAACGCAGATGCATTGTCAAGAAGACCTTGTCGTGAAGATTGGAAACATTGTACTAAGCAAAAGAGTAAGGAAGTGGTATCCGTGAGGATGCTCAGGACAGACCACCTCAGCAACGAGTGGAAGGACAGCCTACGACATGCACAGCAGGCAGATCCGGAATTGAGGCCGATTCTGGAATGGATGAAGGACCGTGCTACCAAGCCTAAGTGGAGCGACGTCTCAGCGATGAGTTCGACCACTAGAGGCTATTGGGCCCAGTGGGACTGCTTGCTGATTAAGGATGGAGTCCTGTGCCATAAATGGGACTGTGGTCGAGGAGACAGCTGTCGTTTGCAAATGGTTGTCCCTAAGGCTAAAGTGCCGAATGTTCTACAACTGTGCCATAATGGTCGTTCAAGAGTCCATCTGGGAGTTAAACGAACTCTGCTGAAGGTCCGAGAACAGTTTTACTGGGTCCATTATCGTGACGATGTCGAGGCTTGGTGTCGTACATGTACAAGTTGTGCGGCCGTGCGGGGACCTCAGACACGTAGTAGAGGAGCACCGAAATTGTACAATGTTGGTGCACCATGGGATAGGACAGCCCTTGACATTGCGGAGCCGTTACAGAAAGGCGCAAGAGGGACTCCTAAGATCGTCCATGAGGATTGCCTGGCGCGATATTATGGGGCCGATAATGCTCGGGAGGAGCATGTCTTAGGAGGGGGCAGTGTTACGCGCCGAAGTCGACGGCACTAGCGCCATCTAGTATCGAACAGAAGAATTAAGCTTTCTGGAAGCCGCACACTCGAATTTTCTGCGCTTGGTCGGTTGGCGCGCGTATTTACTTGAATATTCTGGAATATTCTGGATGTTTTCGTGGAAGAGCCCTATATAAAGGCGCTGCAATACGCGATTGGGGAAGTATTGAAGTTGGCGAGACAAGCGAAGCTTCGGAGCGGAATAAAGTGAATCAGTGTGATTAATTATTAGTGTTTTTAACTTTAATAAGTTTAAAGTGAATTAAAGTGTTAATTTAGGTAATTTTGTCGGCAATTTTTATTGTCACGAACCTCAAGCTCGTAACAATATTTTGATTTCTATTATTATTTATTTTTATTATCTAACGAACTACCCCATAGCAAAATATGAGTCAAATATATAGCAGAGACTTGTACGAATATTACATATGTAAAACGTAAGTGTCAATACATGTATTTAAAAATAATTATTCTTATAAAATTAAGTTAGATTCCTTTATTGATTGAGTTTACATAAAATAGTTCTACAAAAATATAGTAATCACGTTTAAGCACTTTATTATTATGCGTTCACGCCAATACTGCGCTAAAAGTATTTTACCAAATCAAACACAAATAAAGGTTTTTGTATTTCTGTTTTACCGTCTATATCTAAAATTATCTAAAAGTTAATTAACACTCCACTCTTAAAATTTCTAAATAAATTCAATATACTATCTGATTCACAATTTGGGTTTAGACAAGAAAAGTCTACAGATGATGCTGTCTTAGCACTAACAACTCGAATCTCAGACTGCCTTGATAGTGAGAAAAAAAAGTATAACGATGCGTGAGAGGTACACCACTTAATTTATTAAGAGACTAGGTCGAACCCAAAGAGATAAAATTGATGATAAAAGTGAGAAGTTACCGATCTCCTTTGGCGTTCCACAAGGCAGCGTTTCAGGCCCGACTTTACTCCTTATTAACATAAATGAGCTTTGTAATATAAATATAGATGGTGGTCTCATTTTCTCATATGCTGATGATACTGCACTGTTTTTTATGGCGACTTCTTGTGATACAGGATTTCAACTTGCGCAATCCGGGCTATCCAAGGTGTTTAACTGGCTCCAATCCAACTTACATTAAATATAACCAAAACAAACTATATATGCTTTTCGAAAAGTAAAAAAAACACACCAAAACCTAGATCTAAAACTAAAAATACATACATGGAATAACCAAAACATTTATAACTGCAATTGTCCTGAAATAGAGAAAGCTTGTACTTAGGAATAATAATTGACCAACGATTATCTTGGCATCCTCACATAGATTTTATTTATAACAGAATCAAAAAGTTAATGTGGATTTTTAAATCTTTAAGATATGTAACCAATAAAAAGCTTATCAATCAAATTTACGTTGCATTAGTTCATTCAGTACTGGGATATTGTATCCACATATGGGTTGGTGCTACAAGAACAAAATTTCTTGAAGGAGAGAGCGCAACGTAGCTTACCAAAGGTTATGTATTCTAAGTCGTACAGTTTTCCGACAGCGGAACTCTATCAATATAGTAAATTATTATAAGTGAGATATATATATATATATATATATATATATATATATATATATATATATATAATCGGGATCTCGGAAACGGCTCCAACGATTTTCATAAAATTTAGTGTCCAGGGAGTTTCGGGGATAATAAATCGATCTAGCTAGGATTTATTTTTAGAAAATGTCTTTTTGTCCGTGTTTTTAGGCAATGAAAAACTGCTACAATATCGTTAGAATAAGAAGGTTAATTTTGACAGTCTATTAGTGATTATAAATAGCTTAATCGGTATAATGGTCGGTAACAGGATTTAAAAACCCCGGTTCGAGCCCAGACCGACCGACCGACTTTTTTTAATTTTTTTTTCATGTTCTTTTCTTTTTTGAGAAAATCTATTTTTTCGAGCCCTTTTTTTAGTATTTTTTAAAAACACGAAAATTTAAATTAAAATAATTGCACTCATGATTTTTTATTCAAATAACCAGTTCCGTTTTTTCTGTTATGTCGCTAAGATCAAAAAATATTATTTATATTTCATCAGTATGTAATTTGTATCTAAATATAATTTCCAAAACACATGAATTAAAGAAATTGAGCGAAAAATACCGAGCAAAGCTCGGTCAACCAGGTACTATATATATATATATATATATATATATATATATATATATATATATATATATATATAATTTGTTCGCACTGTTCTAAAACACACAGGTGTTTACCATTAAATTATAATAATCTAAATAAAAGAAGAAACAGGTTTATTTTAAAATTGCAGAAAACTAAAACAAAATCAGCTAAACGACACTACAAACTACAATCAGCTCACCTATATAATAAAATTAATAAAATCATTGAAATATACTCTTTAAAATTAAGAGATTGTAAAAATAAATTATTTGATTTGTTGCAGCCACTATGTAATACTGACACAGATCTTCTCTCAGTGTGAATTAGTGGGTGTAAGATATGTACTTTATATACGCTGGTCTATGCAACAGTTGTAATTATATCTCTGCTATATTATCTTTTCCATACTACCTCTGTTCTTAAATATTATAAAACTTAATTTAAAATGTTTTCAGCTCTAGTTCCCTATTCTAAAAAGTTTTCTTTTGTAAATTTAAATTCTGGATTTAAGGAAGATCGAAACATCCAATGTATAGTATGTAAGCATCATGAAACGGGGGAGCTGCCTGCCATAAGTATATATATATATATATATATATATATATATATATATATATATATATACATGCTTCCTAGGCAGCTCCAACAATGAATATTGTATGTATATAAGTTTTTTGATGAATAAATATATTTTGATTTTTGATTTGACTTTGTATTATTACCCTACGATCAGAGCCGTGGTAGCTCAGTGGTTAACGCTCGCTGTAAATATAACAGAACGCGAGTAACCCGGGTTCGATCCCCGCCGGCACCAATGAAATTGTTAATTGCAATTTTAAGTGCTGATTTACCACGTGCTCGGCGGTGAAGGAAAACTTCGTGAGGAAACCTGCATGTCTGAGGAATAAGAAAAAAAAATATTTCCAAGACATGTGAAGTTCGTCAACACGCATTTGGGCAGCGCGGCGGACACTTCCTTGCCCTAAACCCTCTCAGAAATGAGGGGAGGCCTGAGCCCAGCAGTGGGACGTATATAGGCTGTAACTATATACCCTACGATCCTTTTTAGGTCATTAACAAGATTGTGAATGTCTTTACAGTAAAAGTGTTAATTATTATATCTCCTCAAATAAAGCTAGAAAAACTCTAAAAAAATTAACAATATGTATTCCAACCGCCATAACAATATAAACTCCATAATAACACAATACCGGTTTTTTGCTTGGGGGCGTCGATATATATCCTCTCTTATCATATCCATATCTACATCATATTTGTGCCACTCAACCACACACAGTTAAACCGTCACTAATGCCGTTTTGGCTTTCAACGAGGTATTCGTGACTCCTGAGGTTGTAAAGGAGATGAAGGTTGGGTGAGAGGTAAAGTCATTGGTTAAAAAATCCACGAAAGTTATACCTTCACGTCTTCTACCATCGTTTCTAAATATTTGGATCTAAAACCCACGGAAAATGTATTAAGGGTTGTTCGGATAACACGTAGTTGAGTAGAAATAACCAAAATGATACAATTTGCAAGTTCGAGAACATGAAACGTTCATCACATCCGTACAGTTAAAATATGTGACCTGTTTAATTATACTCATAAATTTATGAAATTAAAGATAATTTTAATAACAATCGATTTGCCGACGATATAGTCGTTATGGCAGAATCGCTGGAGGACTTAAGCACTATGCTCAATGACCTCAATAGTGCCTCCCAACGGATAGGTCTTAAGATGAACATGGACAAAACAAAGATCATGTTTAATGTCCATGTCACACCTATGCCGGTAGTTGTTGGGAGCACTATGCTCGAAGTTGTTGACGTGTACGTTTACCTGGGACAAATAGTCCGACTAGGTAAGTCCAACTTCGACCGAAAGGTCAATTGACGGATTCAACTCGGCTGGGCAGCGTTCGGGAAATTACGACATATCTTCTCTTCAGGTATACCTCAATCTCTAAAAACTAGATTGTACAACCAGTGCGTGTTGCCAGTGATGACTTACGGATCTGAGACGTGGTCCTTCACTGCTGGCCGTATGAGGACGCTCAAGGTCGCTCAGCGAGCTATGGAGAGGGCTATGCTCGGAGTTTCTCTGCGTGATAGACTCAGAAATGAGGATATCCGCAGTAAAATCAAAGTGACCGACATAGTCCAACGGATTAGTAAGCTGAAGTGGCAATGGGCCGGCCATATAGCTCGAAGAACCGATAACCGATGGGAAAGAAAGGTTCTCGAGTGGCAGTCTCGTACCGGTAGGCGTAGTGTAGGGCGACCCCCCACTAGATGGAGTGACGACCTGGTAAGGTATGCAGGAAGCCAATGGATGCAGGTGGCTCAGGACCGTGCTTTGTGGAATTACTTGGGGGAGGCCTATGTTCAGCAGTGAACTTGTGAAGGGCTGTAATGGTGATGATGAAAGATAATTATTTAAATAATATATTTTATTTCAATATGTATTCATTTATAATATTTCTGAAGGGGCTTCCATAAAAACATTTGTCAAGATGAAGAGGGTGGAATTATTTAATTGTATAATGATGACGGAGCAAATACTTGATGAGATCGATAAGTAAAGAACTCTGAAAGGGACACATAGGATACCTTTTTCTGCAGTAATTAATATCACTATGAGAATGTTGACCGTATTCGTATGCTTGTTTGAAAATTACTAAGGACGAACTATCTTCTTCCCGCGGCTCTAAGCTGGAATGAAAGAAATATTGTCAATTAAATACAGTCAATTTCTTGTAAGCGTTATAAGAGTAATAATTTTATTGCGAGCAAACAGAGACGGCGAGGTTTTTGATCAATTATTCAACGATTTAGGAAGTTTTTGACGATTCTCTTCAGTGAAATATATTTTTATATTTTCTTTGATTTAATGATTTTGTCTTTTTGAATGTATTTCTTACCTTAATTTGTCAATATAACATTATTAAATCTTTACATGACAATAATTTATTTTTACTTAATTTAATGCAGTAGTTTATGGGCTATACTCCACCAAATCGAAGAAATACCTTTTGAAAGCCATCACATTTATTGGATTAGTCATTTAAACAGAAAAATTGATACTTATAATATTCGGTTCATAAGAAAAATCAGTACAGATTCTTTAAAATTGGATATAATTCACGGTTTTGTCTAGAATCTAGACAACTAGTAATTATCTAGACTCTAGATTATTACTAGTTTGAATTCGAAACAGATAACTCAAAACACAAAATTTATCTGTTTCGTCGCATTTATTGCTTACTGTTAATTTCTAGAAATGAGGTTATATAAATTAAAAACTGCACTAGGTTAGAAATTTATTTAATCACTTTCACTATAACTAATCCAGGGCCGTCGTTATCATCGTTTTTCTATAGTGCATTCAATTTAATTAATTGACATTAATTTAAAAAAAATATTCTTTCATGTCCATCCATAACAGCTTTCTATGTTTTCCCCATTACTTTGGCTCAGTCATCCCCTGTATATTGTATATTAGATGTATTTTCTACAAATACTCCTTCGGCAGATCCCACATAGCATATTATGAGACGTCCATCTTTTCTCACGGGCATGTGTCATCTGTCCATGTCTGCGGCACAATGTGGTTGGCCACGTTTCATCAATGAATACAAATTTGTCCTGATTGGTTATATTTTTTTTATTTTGCGTAAAAATATTATTTTTTGCATTCATGTCTATAAATAATTATTTTGCGTTTGTAATATTTTTTTAGGAAAACAATTCCTTTTTAAATGATTTGCAAGGGCTCTATATTTGTTATATCTATATTTGTTACCATTGTAGTTCACCGCAGTGGAATTCACAGGAATAGTATTAAAACTAAGACTTGATTTACGATTAATGTAATTTATGCAACTTAAAATAAAGTTTTTAATAAATGAATAATAAATTAAAAATGTAAACATTCGAAAATTTGAATATTTTTACTGATAATTTGCATTTACATGAACTAGAATCATCCAAACACTACGGTAGGTTACATAACATTATATCATTGAAACAACGTCAATTAATAAGTTTATTCTGTTTTTTTTTAAATATATTGATTTGTTTGAAAGTTCCGAAGAAATTAAATTAACGATAAAGAATTATAAATGTTATAATGAAATATAGATAATTCATAATTCTTTGGATTTAAGTAAAAGTGTATTTTAAATTGTGTGAGTACGCTTTTATAAAGTTATTGCGGAATATTTAATGTGGAATGTCAAAAGGTATTTATTAGTATGGTGGAGAGAGCATTACATTTCGAGTATCAAAAATTTGGTTTCAATTAAAATGCTTAGTCAGTTATCACTAAATAATTTTGTTTTTAATTCTTAACATGAACGTCGTAAGTGAGAAGATATGATTTGAATTTCGATAGATTTTAATTAATTCTTTTAATTCAAAATTTTTGGTATTTTATTTTTGTAAAATACCAATGTCATAGGCATCTACTCCGTTCACATGTTACACCCTATTTTTTTCCAGACGGTAAAGAATTATATATTTTGATATATACTTTTTGGTATATACTATTTTAATCTTTTTTACTAACATTAAATTCTAATCTTTATTCTTGTCAGTTATAAAGTATGGATAGTTTAATTCTGAAATTTATATTAATATAAAACAAAAACATTCATGATTTGGGAACATAAAAATAGAAAGATATAATATATAAAGATAGCCTTGTTATAAAATATTCACCTGAGCATTAATACGAAACCTCTGCGTATTTCTTCATCCAGCGGCCGTGTTCCGAGTTCACAATAGAGAAAACGGATGCATTGTATTCTATCATACATTAAAATTTTTCTCCATCTTACGCTGGACCTCTGTAAATAATTATTTAAGGTTTATTTACAATATAGAAACATTTTCTTTTTTATTATGTTGTACTCTTTCTTGCATCATTAAAAAAACAATACATTATATTATGGCAAGCATCAAATTTAAATGATCATATTTAATAGTATCTATTTAATTGTCAAAACTTGTAACCATGAAACAGCCAGGAATTAAGTTTTATATAAGACCATCATCGGTGATGAAAAATGGGTGGTTATTGAAACCGTTTTTCATAAGGATTTAAAAAATACATCCAGGGATGTCTATAGATATAAGCTAAGCAAGAATTTGTAAACTTATTCTTAAAACATTAAGACAATCGTAGATCTAGAGTTAGAGACTGAGTCTGTGACCGTAGGAATCTGTGATGTCTTCTAGAGCAGTTGTGTTGTCAAAAGATCTACTCTAATATAATATATCCTCTCGACCGTCCAAAACCTAAAGGTCGCTATTAAAAATTACGTGTCTGTCCACAACCTTTAGAAGGTTGCGATTTACTTATAAACTTCAGACACGAAACAGCCGTAGTAAATGTATCTGTATCTCCATCTAACTCGTACAACATTGTTTCAATATCATTAACCTACTTATCTCGGTATGAAATTGTCGTTATTGAAGTACATAATGTGCCTTTTTTGTGACTGTTTCGGGTCATCTTAAGTGGCTCATATTACTGTCGAGCTTGTGGTTTAAAAAAATGTACGCTGAGTTGTGTTTATTTTATTAATTATTACATACATAATAACATACATAAACACTCACGCCTGTCACACAGAGGGGTAAGCAGAGACTACAGACTTCCATTTGGCACGGTCCTGACACACCTCTCTCGCCTCCTTCACATCCATACACCTACGCATATATGCTCGTCGGTTAAGGGTACTCCTAATTTGGCCCGTTTCACATAAATCGCCAATTTGGTCGATAAATTTTCGCCTAGGACGTCCCTTTCCGACTCTGCCATTCACTTCTGCAAAATAAATTTTCTTTGTCACTCTCACCTCGTTCATTCTTTCCACATGACCAAATCACCGAAGCATTCCTTTCTTAATCCTGGTCACAACATCATCTTGCAAACCACACTCTTCTCTAATTACACAATTTCTTACCCTGTCATTCAGATTGAGCCCTAACATACTCCTTAACGACCGCATTTCTACTGCGTTTATTCTACTCTCGTGCTTCTTCTGCCGCACCCAACTTTCACTACCATACGTTAAAGTAGGGACCAACACAGCATTGTGAATTGCCATACGTGCCTTTTTCGACACATTCTGACTCTTCACAATAGAGTGCAAGGTCCCATTTACTCTATTTCCCGCATTCACTCGTCGTTCTATATCCTTATCATATCTCCCATCCCTGCTAAATACGCAGCCCAAATATACAAACTCATCTACTTGCTCGATCAACTCCCCTTCTATTCTTATTTCACAAATCGTTTTACTTTCTTCTCTTTCAAAAACCATAACCTTCGTCTTACTTGCGTTCACTTTCATACCCCTTTCTTTTAATGATCCGTTCATTAATGTAACCATCATTTGCAACTCGGCCGCCGACGACGCAAGAATGACTTGATCATCGGCGTACAAAAGGCATTTGACGGTTAACTCACCCATTCTTAATCCGCATTCTTCAACTTTCAAATTTTGCAAACAACTGTCCATAAATAGGTTGAACACGGGGAAGCCTCACAGCCCTGTCTGACACCTTTATGGATGTCAAACCAGTCCGAGTAGACCCCGTTGATCCTAACACAAGCACTAGAGTCCCTATAAAGAGACTCCAATGCCCGTATCAAGCCAGCGCTCAACCCAAATGAGTTCAGTGTTTGCCATAGCAAATATTAATTATTGTAAAGTGTATTTATCATATTGTAAATAAAATAAACATTTATTGAAGTAATTGTTTTTTTTTACAATTTTTTATTCACCAAACTGGAAAAATATCGCATTTAGAATTTTTACCATAGAATTTAGAAAATATAATAAAGGTGAATGTACACATTTACACATATTCTATTAGCTTACCTAACAATCATTCTAACAACATATTATTTTATAAAGTTTCCGTTCATAATTACTAAGATATTTCCATTTTAATGACACGCGCCACGTAGGCAATTAATCACTCGTTTAGGGTGGGACAGTATGCGCCAAAGCGACCATTTGGGCCTGGGTTGAGAGGATATTAGAGTTCATGAAGAAGCTGAAGAAGTTTTGGGAAAAGACTAGGAAACTCTTCAATATAGCCAAAAAAATCAAAGTGATAAAATCTCTACAAGAGATGTAATTTCTACAGTGAATTTCTAACTTTTCAATAGCATTGGGTGTCAAAAGAGGACACAGTCCACCTGATAGTAAATGGATGCTGTGGTCCATAGGCATCCATATTCCTCTTCATCACCCCTGAAGACTGAGATGGAATTCCTCGACTCCAGAAAAAAGTACCTCCGTTTCTCTACACTTACCATACGAAACACAGCAGCATTACACTGGTATTCTGTGAGCGCATGGTCCTGCACCGGGCCAGCCAACCCAATCTTGTTACAACTATAATATAGCTGCAGCGTGGCTCTAACACGTTAAAAATATAAAAAGAGATAAGAGAGAAGAGCTTTACTAAGAAGTTGAGTCTTTGCCTCGCAGTACAAAACTTCAAAATTACTATAGAAAGCTTCATCATCATCATCATTACAGCCCTTCGCAAGTCCACTGCTGAACGTAGGCCGAGAGGCCTACGTTCAGCAGTGCGACAATGCAAGCAATGCGACAATGCACGGTCCTGAGCCACCTGCATCCATCGACTTCCTGCATGTCTTACCAGGTCGTCGCTCCATCTAGTGGGGGGTCACCCTACACTACGCCTACCAGTACGAGGCTGCCACTCGAGAACCTTTCTTCCCCATCGGTTATCGGTTCTTCGAGCTATATGGCCGGCCCATTGCCACTTCAGCTTACTAATCCGTTGGGCTATGTCGGTCACTCTGGTTTTACTGCAGATATCCTCATATCTGAGTCTATCACGCAGAGAAACTCCGAGCATAGCCCTCTCCATAGCTCGCTGAGTGACCTTGAGCGTCCTCATACGGCCAGCAGTGAAGGACCACGTCTCAGATCCGTAAGTCATCACATTAGCCGTGTAGTGGCGGTTGAGAATATCCACTACCCCATATCTTTCCGTGGGTGTCGTAAGAGGACTGGTGTAGGAATGCAAAAATAATAAAGTCAAATAATCTTTAAACTATATAAAACAAGCGATGAGGATGAAATACTTCCTATTTAACTATAGTGGGGTGTTGATATCCTTTTTCTTTATGTAATGAAAATCTTCAGAAGGAGTTTTACCTGGGGACACATTCCAGAAAAAATAACATCTGTCAAAGATCTTGTCAAACAGACTACGCGTTACTAAAATCCTTTAGACTTTTTACGAAACATAAACGGTTGAAAGAATTAGTTACACCGAAGCTTAATGGTAAAGAAGTACAATTTCAATTCAGTTAAATATTTGGGAGTAACAATCGACTGCAAGCAAACTAACTAAATTTGATCATTTTTAAACTGTTTTAAACCACGTTGATGTTGTATATTTCGAACCCCAACATTGTTCTTACTATTTTAAAATATGGCCTTTTTGACTATTTAAATTTTTAGTTTTAGTTTTTCTATATTATAGTTTCTTCTTTTTATATTGTATATAATTAGTATTAATCGTAAATATTATAATTTTAATTATTACTCGTATTTTAGTTATGTTCATTATTATAATTTTTGTAAAATATTGTCTTCCCGTACCGAAATTTACATGTTACACTCGAGTCCAGTGTGGAAATAGTATATTATTGGTATATATTAATGGTACATATTTTAAAGATTTTGCTAATATTCTAAAATAGCTATAGATAAACTCTAAATTTAACTTCAAATACAATAGCCCGAACTCGTGTAACTAGCGTTGCATTGCTTGCCTTCCTTGCTTCCTGTGCTTTGCTGCGGAGACAAGTTATGAAACATGGCTAACGCTCTGTCTGTGGAAGTGAACCAATAAAAACAGGGGGATATTCTTGATTCGTTGGTATGAAGTGTGCAGAGAGATTTGTTTCACAACTTCAATAGTGACTAAGATCAGGCCTATAGCTGTTTCTTCTAAGGAATCTAGTCACTAGACTACACACTACTATACACTTCACCATCAAGTAATCTCAGCACTTTGCATAATGGGCAATAATTGCGTACCGCCGTAGAAATCAATCCAGGAGTAGCAACTTGTCAACCACATCAATGCAAGAAAAGTGCAGGTAGGTTTTCCCATCACAGTTCTTTAAACGATTCTGTCTCTATAAATGTTCCTTCGGTTTTAGAGTCTTGTGGAATATTAAGAGACGATGTCAAGAGAACCGACGGTATGACTTTGCTTTAAAGTCAAAAGTTGATTTTTTTAAATGTCATTATTCGGTTTTAAAAATGAAAATCATACTGGTTTATTATCACTACATGATTATGATTAAAACTACTTTTACGGATTTTATCGCGTTTATTTTTACTTCTTATTTTTAATTCCCGACGTTTCGGGCGCTTTCCAGCACCCATGGTCACGGGGGACTGAGATGACTGACGTCTCGATGTCATTGTTAAACCCGGAGTACCTTCAGTTTTTTTTAAAGCTGAAAGTACTCCGGGTTTAACAATGACATCGAGACGTCAGTCATCTCAGTCCCCCGTGACCATGGGTGCTGGAAAGCGCCCGAAACGTCGGGAATTAAAAATAAGAAGTAAAAATAAACGCGATAAAATCCGTAAAAGTAGTTTTAATCATGTGTAGTGTTCGCGTAAATATAAGAAATCACTACATGATTAATTTAAAACACTGTTCGAAAATGATTGTAATACCCTATGGAAACAAAGACTTCTATGTATACTAATAGACCGCCAATTCGGAATCAAAACTGTGGCACAGCAGTAGATCGGTAGCGGGCGGGTAGCTGGCACGGTAAATATACCACGCAAGTGCAACTGTGTGTTGTAAATGAGAATACAACTGTATTTGCATTTACGATAGTTACTGTTTTTAAGGAAATACAAAATAAAGTTTTTTTTAATATAATAAAATTTAATGACAGCGTTTTCTTAGTCACGTTAAACAAAATCAGTATTAGGATGTCGAAAACAACGTCCGCAGTTTACAAAATAAGGAACTAGAGACTAAAAATAACAAAAATCTGCGCTTGCCAACGCCCTTGCCAAGCGTGGCATCAATGGAAAATATCCCCTTCTATGAGACAATCTAAAGGTGAGAGGTGGAAAGTGAATTAGTCTGCCACCTACCATCTTACAGGGTTAAAAAGAACATGAGTGTACACACTAAAATTCATAATTTGCTGAACAGACGTTCAAGTATCGATGCCGGCGGACGAATATAATTAAGTACGTTTTTATATGGATGTTTTTACAATGAATGTAATTATTAAGTCGTATTTTTTATTACACATTTACTTTGTTATATGTTTGGTTCGTTATATAAATTAACGAAGTAGATTATTAAACAGATTACAAAAAGTTTTAAATACCTATTTTATGAACCCAATTTTTTGCATGTTAACAAAATTTTAATATTCTCAAGGAACCCATTACACTTATGAACACATTAAAGATTAGGCAGCCAATTTTATAGTAAAGTGGGTTAATTTCACACGGTAATATTTCTACAAATACTCTTTCTAGCCCTTACATTATTTACCAATTACATAGTTTTGTAGCTGATTTCTGAGGGGGTTTTGAAGCTGGATAGATTCCACCGCGTAAAAAAGGAAAGAAGGTGTCAGTAATTTTACATATTTTTCCAATTCGTTTTTATTACACTATCCCAGCCGTGGGAGCTCATATGGTTAGAGGTCGCTGTAAATTTCGGAGTACGTTCGAATTCAGGTTCAATCTCCGCCGGCGCCAATGGAATTATTAAATTAAATTTTAAGTGCTGATTTACAGCGTGCTCGGCGGTGAAGGAAAACATCGTGAGGAAACCTGCATGTCTGAGAAATAAGAAAAAAATCGAAGACATGTTAAGTTCGTCAACACGCATTGGGGCAGCGCGGTGGACCTAATACCCTCTCAGAAATGAGAGGAGGCCAGTGCCCAGTAGTATATGCATCCCATATAGGTTGTAACTTTAACTCTTTTTTAAGTTTAAAAGTATACATCAATTATTGAGAAAGTAAAAGAAATTAAAATTTTGAATTCATATAAACCGAGAAAAAACCTAAGTAATCGTATCCCGATCAAGAACTAGACTGCGTTTCCTCGCTGAATGGCTATACTAAGCCTTTTAGCGAGAAAAAAAACAGCCTTCTTATCACCGGCGACATACATGTACTCAAAATATTTTTAAATTCTCTACATATTAGGTAGTCATTTTATTATAGGAGAGGGGTCAAGCGAGCATACGGCTCACCTGATTGTAAGTGATTACCGCCGCCCATGAGCAACTGCAACACCAGGGGAATTGCAGATAGCCTACGTTTTTTTCCTATCGGACTTCTTCTCTCTCTAGGAGTCGATCTTGGCAGGTACCTCCATCTTTTTGTCGCTAAATAGAATAATATCGTACTAATAATAAGTCAACGTAATTATAGGCTGTGAGGCATTCCATTTTCGTCCTTAGAAGTGACAGTGCAACTGTCACCTTCTTTGATTGAAGTTTCCTGCAGGTGTTCATTGTCTGCAGGTGTCACTTAAAGGTTTATAGAAAAAAACGGGTTTCCTCTGTTAGCACAAATCGAATTTTATTTCTTACGTACTACGTAGCTTTGGCAGTTATTCCCTTAGCTAGAACGGCTCATTAAATTTGTATTTTACTTAAATAAGAGTCAATGTTCTAATATAAAAAAATTTTTATCAAATCGCTTACATTATGTTGGTGAAGAGAAATATCTCTTTTGAAAAGAAGGCGTAGAAGTTTTGGTGCTGTGACTGCCTGATAATCCTGGACAAGAATATGGATGCAGTACAGAACTCCCAGTAACAATCCTAATAAAATTATCAACCTGGAAAAGAATTCAACTAAATTAACTTCATTTCATACACATAAAAACTAATTTTATGAAGGGGTTATTAGAGATGCAGCTATTCTGTGTGAGTATATGTTACTCCTGTAAGTCTCCTATCGAAAACACTTGTTGGGTCGTTATCACTCTAAAATCTCTCTTCGACATTCAACCCGCGCCTGCTTTTTAAGCGCTGTGAGCATTCGCGGCACCCATCTTGCACTGATTTTTTTGAGGATTAGATAGTCATGCAATATGGTGTGTATGGTACTATAATGGATAGGATAGTCATTACCGCTGACATATTAATTCTGTGCATCTTCTTATACAAGTTTTTTAATATTTGTACGGTTGACATTGAAGGAGCAGAGTCTTAGTAAACGCCCACCATTTCTTCATGGATGTTTTTTTTAATTTTTCGTTGTTTAGTGAGGAATTTAATCAAAGCACGGTATTTGGTTTTTATCAACTTCGTAGTTAAAATCTTCGAAAGTTTTTAAAAGAGGTTTAAACATTTGAATCGAGAAGCACTTGGAACTGGAAAATTTGACGATGACTTGCCCGATACACCCTGAATTAGTTCAAACCAATCCAATAGTCACTTTACAAAACCGAAGGTTCCTATTTTACAGGAATATATGTTACCGATATTAGCCGAAGTTTGGTTACACCTAGTTCTTGCCGGCTAGAAGTAGGTGCGGCCAGCAGTATTTTACGGCTAATAGCCGAAGTGCGGTTACATCTAGGTGTAGTCAGCTAATACAAGGTGTAGGTAGGTAGGTAGGTAGTGTGGTTTTGTATAGCCCTGCATTTAATAGAGTAGAGGATTTCCCGCCCAATCGATATCGCTTGTGTTTAGGTTGGGCAGCACGCATTTGTTTTTCACTTCCTTCAGAGCGTTGCTTCGTATACATACTCTACAGCTAGTGATAAATGATGTATTAAGAAACAGTCCCCCAATAACAGAAATTCTGACTAGAGCCCGCCGCATTATGACACATTTGAAATGTGTCATAATGCGGCGGGCTCTAGTCACAAGGGGCATACAAAACTTGAAAGTATTCAATCTGAACTCGGATTGCCTAAACGCTGGAATTCAACATAATTACCTAAGAATATTTTTCCTGTATTACATAATATAAGAAAAATTGATGTGATTATTTTAAATGTATAATTTTTTTGTTCATTACAAATTTATTTCGGACAACTATTCGCCGAATGTCGAATAATACTAGCTATTATTCTGTATTCGACGAATAACAAAAAAAGTCGAGTCATGCCGAATAGCGAACAGGGTATTAATACACAAGGTGTATTATACATAATTTATATATTAAATAAATGTTTGCGGTTTTAAGGTGGCTCAAGGGCACTTTAACCGCACCTAATCCTACTGTCACTTATTTGGCTTTTCCGTATTTTTTTTAAATTCAACAGTACACCTAAATTTAACCAAATATTGCTGGCCGCACCTATTTCTAGCCAGCTAGAACTATGTGTTTTTTTATAGAAGAGGGGGCAAACGAGCATGCGGCTCACCTGATGTTAAGTGACTACCACCGCCTATGATCAACCGCAACACCAGGGGAATTGCAGGTGCGTTGCCGGCCCTTTAGAAAGGAGTAAGCTCTTTTCTTGAAGGTCCTCAGGTCGTATCGGTTCGGAAACATTGCCGGTGGTAAACTAAAAAAAACCGGCGGAAGAAAACTCCTTATGAAACGTACAGTGGTGGACCGCCAAGCATCCAGATGGTGTGGATGGTATAGGGACGTTTGCTGCGTAGTGCGTTCACGAAATTTGGCGGCTGGGATTAATCCGAACAATTCCTCAGAGCACTCTCCATGGTATATGCGAAAGAAAATGCAAAGAGATGTAATATCTCTTCGCAGCGCTATTGAATCGAGCCGATCGGAAAGCACTCGGTTGTCGACGATTCGAGCCGCTCTGCGCTGGATGCGGTCAAGTGGAAGGAGCTGGTACTGGGGAGCTCCAGCCCTTCTCTTCCAAGTGACCACGAAACAGCACGTCACTCGATATAACCGCATCGGTGTAACCGCACTTTGGATTTTAGTCGTAATATATATGTACACTATAACTTCTGTTTTAATTGTTGAGTAAATCTCATAGTCGTAGCACTTGCTCAGCACTTTTTTATGATTTTTTTTTTAAAATGAAACTTCTTTTGTATCGTTGTAATTTGAAATACGATCAGACTTAAAAAGTGACACAAATAAAAGACAAACATATACATCTATATAATTTAGAATGAATTAAGAATGAGATAGAATCTACACTAATATAGTAAAGCGGAAGAGGTTTTTTTGTTGTTTAAACACGTAAATATCTGGAACTATCAGTCCGTTTGGATAAATATAAACAATATAGATCCTACCTCTGTCAAAAAGGCCCACCTAACATAGGTCTATTTCTTGTGCATATGCCACAGTATGGCATTTTGAATTAAAAAGTGACTTATGAGAATTATTATTAGGCATGTCATATTTATCATTACGAACGAAAGTTACTCCATCATCATGAACATTTTATGAAGATAAATATTTTTTAGCGTATTTAAGAGCATGTTTAAGAGATAGCGAAAAATTAAAATAATTCAGCTCGGCGCGCAAACAACGCCTAACAACCTGTAAGAACCGAAAGAAATCAGAGCCTCAGCGAGCTGTCATGTCGCGCGCCTCAGACGCGTGATATGCGTGGGTAAAACCGCGGGGTACAGCTAGTACAGTATAAAGAGTTTCCTATTATATTCGCTGAGGCCTCCTCTGTGTTTTATACTATGTAGTCATGAATTTTAACATTCCGAGGGAAAAATAAGATTTTTACTGGTATCTCAACCTATACCAGCTCCCACTAGCAACACTCATCTCACGTCATTTTGAATTTTTCGTGCCGAATCGGCGGGTCGCATTTTCAAGTTAAAAAGTTTGAAATTGGTTTTAAGTGAAATTTCTGGATTCTATTATAGGCAAAAGTGAGCAAACTTATTAAAACACATAAACGTTTTGGACGATTCCAATGTATCAATTTTTTTTATAGAAGCGGGGGCAAACGACCATTCAGTTCACCTGATGTTAAGTGCCTACCGCCGCCTATGATCAACCGCAACACCAGGGGTATTGCAGGTGCGTTGCCGGCCCTTTAGAAAGGAGTAAGCTCTTTTCTTGAAGGTCTCTAGGTCCTATGGGTCCGGAAAAATTGCCAGTTATAAACTATTCCACAGAGAGGTCGTACGCAGATGAAAACTCCTAGTAACACAGTGGTGGACTACCAAGCATCCAGATGGTGTGGATCGGAAGATTTGACGCGTAGTGCGTTCATGAAATTTAGCGGCTGGGAATAATCTAAAAAAATCCCTCAGAGCACATGTTAAAAGCATATGTTAAAGAAAGTGATGTATCGTTTCGCTTTAAACCAGCTACCAGTGACATAGTGAGCAAAATTATCGATCAGCTGAGCTGTAATAAGGCGCTAGGCACTGACTGAATTCGAGTTATAGACTTAAAAATAATCAAGGTTAGGATCTCGCCGGTCTTATCGGACTTTGTCAACCTGTGTTTATCAAAAGGGGAATATCCTAGCCCACTCAAAAAGGCTTTAATCAGGCCCATCTACCAGCAGGGAGCGCACTCAGTGTATGCTAACTATAGACCGATTGCTGTCTTATCAGTTATTAATAAAATAGTTCAGACGATGGTAGTCGGCCAGGTCAGCGAATTCTGGAGTGAAATAGCATATTAACGGATGCCCAGCATGGTTTTGGACATGGTCGTAGCATCATAACAGCGCTATCACAGTTTTCCGAAGATATAACCAGGGCCATCAGATCCTGGCGCTGTTCATAGACTATAAAAAAGCCTTCGATACCTTGGATCATGAGGTGCTGGATGAGTGTGGAATCAGGAGTCCAACAAACAGGTGGTTTCGGAGTTATCTGAGAGACAAAACCTTACAAACCGGCATTTCTGGTGTTGCTGGTAAAGAAGCAGTGGCACAGCCTGGTGTTTCGACTGGTTCAGTCTATGGTCCCGTTGGCTACGTTATGCATGTCAATAGCGTCAGTAACGTGGTTAAAAAATCTCGAGTGTATATATACCCGGATGAAATGTGCCTTATATACTCCTCTAAGAATATATAGGAGATCAGGGCTGTGCTGCAGGCTGACTTCGATAATATTACTCGGTGGGCTTATGATAATGGTATCATACTTAACCTTAATAAGACGAAAGTGATGCATCTGTACTCACCGCACAACTTAGTGGCAAAAAATGTCAAGAGCGTGGATATAGGTATTGTGGGCCACACGTATGAGTATGCACGACAAACATTTAAATTGTGTTTGTCAAAAGCTGGAGTATGTAATGACATTTCAGTATCTAGGCCTGTGGGTGCACTATAATATGAATTGGAAAAACCCAAGTTGACACAGTGTGTACAAAGCTTAGGGCAGTGTTGAGTAAGTTTTATATCCTGAATGCGCCGTTGAATAGGAAATCGTTGCGGGTCATTTATTTTGCTCTCACTGAGTCATTACTAACTTATAGATTAAGTACGTATGGTCGTACATTTAAAACCTATCTTAACAATATAAAATCGTTGCAAATCCGTTTTATGAAATACCTTGTTAAACCATAAACAAAACTTGCCTGTAAAGACAGTTATGAAAAACTTTTTGTTGCATGTAAAATGCTTCCTGTACATGAGAAGGTCAAGTACTTGCTGGTTCCTGAACAGTTTTATAATGACGAATTCAAAGAACATGTGGAAAATAGGTATCATACTAGAAGCGTTAGAGAGCGTAAACTCGTGCGACCACCAGTAAAAATTACTATGGCAAAAGAACCAACAAATATTTGACCCCCACACTTTTTAATGATCTCGATTAACTGAGAGAAGACAATACTAGAATAAGTAAACAAACACTAAAAATAAATTGAAAACTGTTTTCCTTAACGAAGTTATTGCGAGATGTGAAAAAGTTAGTAATTCCTAATATTAGTAGTAGTTTCTATAGGCCAAATGTTGGTAATTCTTAATACTATTATTAACCGAGTAATAATAAATAATAGTAGTTTCTTAATATAAGGCTAAATGTTAGTACCTACTTATTTCTTAATAATAGTTTAATACCTGTTTTAAAATTTAAAACTTGCTTTATTTATATTATTTTCTTTTCATTAGTTTATAGTTACGTATTTGAACCAAATGTATTAAGACAAGCGCTAATCCCGCCGACAAACTGTTACGCAGTTTGGTGGTTGTAAAAAATGTAGGTACAAAAGGTTTGGTCCAGAATAAATGATTTATTTATTAATATTTATTATAATTATTATATGCCAAAGAGAATGCAAAGAGATGCAACATCTCTTCGCAGTGCCAGTGAATCGAGCCAATTGGAAAGCACTCGGACGTCAACGATTCGAGCCACACTGCGCTGGATGCGGTCAAGTGGAAAGAGCTGGTACTGGGGAGCTCCAGCCCAGAGATGGGAACAGCCTGCGCTTTGTGAAGTTGCAGGCGGTGTGCCGGCATGAATACTGTCCCACTATGTTCAACATCAAACATATAGCTGATGTGAAGAATCGACGCTCCGGGAAGTCTGCAGTCTGTGAACACGTACAGGATCGCCCCCGTCACTACATCAGATTTGATAGACCACAAATCCTCGCTACAGAACACCGATTCCTTCCAAGGATGATTCGCGAGGCTATTGAAATCAAAAAACATCCTAATTTCAATAGAAAAGATGGCTGGGTGCTACCATCTGCTTGGGATCCTATAATAAATAAAATTAAATCCCAACCCAAGCATACAACTGCAAGACTTCAAGATACCATAAGTTTATACTGTATAGATCGGAACAAAAGCTAAATTTTCATCTATGGTAACCGCTGTTAACTATGATATATGGATGTTGAACATCTCAGTCCCCCCCGTGACCATGGGTGCTGTAAAGCGCTCGAAACGTCGGGTATTTATAGTTAAATATACGCGATAAAATCCGTAAAAACTAGTATTATTTCAACTGGTAATACTCAAGGTACCTCATGAGCTGGCAGTTTACAATGGACTCCATTGTTTTGGAAAACAAGGAGGTGATGGTGATAGGCCTGTGGTTGGATGGGTCTGAGCGGTCACCTTTTTTAGGGATTGGGTGGATGAAAGCCATCTTTCATGATTTTGGGACTACGCCTACGAGGAGTACCGGAAAAGACTTTTTAAAACCGGTGCCAACTCTGGAGCACACGGCCTCCCGTGACCTTCGATCTCAGCCAGTCAATGAGCAGCAAATGGTTTGAAAGTTAGAGGATCTGACTTGATCCGGGCTCGAAGAACCGACAACCGATGGGGAAAATAGTTTCTCGAGTGGCAGCCTCGTACCGGTAGGTGTATTGTATGGCGATCTCATATCTTCCACGTTTCTTCTGGTGAGTGCAGGTGGCCGGAGGCTCAATACCCTCCTCCCCATTTACATGGTAGCGAAATTAAGTGAAGATCTACCCCATGAGGGTAACAGCATCCCTGGAGAATCCCTCGCTGAGCATCCACAACCAAGTAGTTCACTCCTGAGCGTGGGTGCTCAGGCTGCCCCACGTATTCTGGGGAGGGGAGCAAAATTCCGCTCAAGACAACAACTGGTTTTCCGTGAGAGCGTGTTCCTACCCCGGCCGAGCCGACCCATTCGTGCTACAACTATAATATAGTTGCAGCGTGGCTCTATTAATTTATTACATATCTCTCATATTTAATACAGCTGTAAAATTAATCAAAACAAAACTAGTCTTAATTTTGTTTTTAACCTAGGTTGTTTTTACTATTAGATGAAGAAATTTGGAAAATAAAAAAGTGCAAAGTTCTAGAATTAGGTTGTAAAGTTAAGTTAATTGGGTTTAGTTGTAAATAAAATAATAAATTCAATACATTGAACATAAATTGAAATAACATTGTTCAACTTGTAAAATTATAGCTTTTTCATATCTGAAGTGTAACATAAATATTCCACATGAATAAAAGCCAATTATTTAATTAAAATCCACTACAATGATACAGGAAATTTACTAATTTAATAGATACATTAATATCTGTTTGTCCAGCTATCTTTTATGGGTAAATGTATACAATACATTTTGAATTTATGATGTACTTCCTCCAGAATAAAAAGAATAATTTTGAATCTTAATTAATATTGAAATATCATATTCAGATGTAAAGTAATCCAATTACAGGGGGTGCTTCTTATAAAAATTTTAAGTAAAATACTGATAATACTTTAGTATTTACTTTGAATTGTAATGTTTTGCTAAAATCCTCATTGCATAAACCATATGCATAGAGTAGAGCAATATGTACGGAAAACAATATGGACGGCATGTAATAACAACAAGGAGAGAGCCATTAGAGCAGTATATGATTAATAAACAAAAGAGTCGCTCAGCCAAAAATTTAAGGAAATTAATATATTAACTCTGGCCTCTCAATACTTTTATGAAAATGTAATGTAGGTACATAAAAATAAAAGTAGTTTTGCAAAAATAAGTGATATTCATTCTGTAAATACTAGAAACAGGCATAAGCTAGTAGTACCAGTTACTCGACTCCAATGAGTCAGTAATTCAATCTTGGGGCAATGTTTACGCTTTTACAAAAAAATCCCAGAAAATATACAAAATTAGACATATACAAAGTTTATTAAACTTTATTAAACTAAGTTTGTATAAAAAGGGTTATTTCAATATTAAGTAATTTATGGATAAA
Source organism: Parnassius smintheus behrii (assembly GCA_036936625.1). Classification (NCBI taxonomy): domain Eukaryota; kingdom Metazoa; phylum Arthropoda; class Insecta; order Lepidoptera; family Papilionidae; genus Parnassius; species Parnassius smintheus. Next base: position 40,484,280 of record JAUPFT010000008.1, on the reverse strand, counting down.
TCGCTACCAAGCTATTTCTCATTTGTTTTGTGTTGTTAATTGTAATATACGTGATTGTAAGTTATTATCTGAAAAAAAAAATGTCCTGCTGGGTTTCTTGCTGGTTCTTCCCAGCACAGCGGTTTTTTTATGCTAACCGTACCGTGGTAAATGAAAAAAAGTGACTTTCAATAAGTATTGTTTATAATCTATAATGAATAAAAAAGTTTCTGTTTCTGTTTCACAGCTTATAAAATTGATCTTGCAAAATATATGTATATATTTTTTGCTTTATAAATAACATCTTAAGGCTTTCAATTCTCTCGTATGCAAATCATCCGTGAAAATGAATAAGAAAATAAAATCCGAATCAAATTCTTATACCTGTAAGAAAATCGTCTCTAAATTTGTTAACTAAAGTTATTAGATACACTAAAGTTGATGCCTAAGAAAAAATATAAATGCATAAAATTCGTCGGCCAATCTTAAGTTTATGCACTATTCTCCATAATCTTAAAATACGGAATACACGAGAAGGAATAATCTTCTAGACTTAATAAGCCTGATACTATACCTTGTTAAATAAAGATCGACTTATTAAAATTCTTACCCTCATAAACAACTGTTATGTAACATCTACTTTGAGGGTATTAATGTATTATGTAAAGTATAAACATAATCATTATGCTTTTGTCTAATATATACAATATGTCTATTGTCTAAAATCGTGATGGATGCTAAAGGTAGGAAAAGTTATTGTTCTTCCTATTATGATTTGGGTTCATATTATGATGTTAAACAGCTCTTTTCTGGTGTTTATAGGATAAAAAAACTAGTATACAATCAAAATCGCAAACCAACACAATTTGGTATAGATTGCAGAAATTCACACATGCTAACTAAACCATTTTATAGAGAAAAATACAAGTATTTTTTTTAGTTACCTCACAATATCACACGTTTGTCACGAAAACTGCATAAAACACAGTAAATTTGTTGTGAATTTGCAAAAAAAGCCAACTTTATCGTTAAATTCATATGATTTTGATTGAGGAATACCACACAATAATAACTACAACTAAAAAAATGTACAATAAATATACAATAAATATATAAAATTTATTATTAAAATTGAATAAAATTATCATATCCAAACCATTTCGATTTCATATCATACCGATTTATGGACCACCTTGAGAGTCAATCAATTTTTTTTCTATAAAATAACTCTACCTGTAGAATAAAGAAGACGTAGATATTACAAAGCAATTTCAGTCGAAAGAAAATATTCTTTTCATTTAATTAATACACTAAAATTTAGGCTCTAATCTTTAAACTTTTAACTTTATCCTATATTTTATGCTAAACTTGTGGTAGAAAAATATCAATTTAAAAAAAATCATTTTCTGTGAAACATTTTTGCATTATATTTCATTACATTTGAAGGTTTCACTTCTGCCGCGTGTGAATCACACACATGCTTTTTTATTTGTGTTTTACCTATGCTGTAACGTGCAGATCAAAGATGACTTCTTTTATTTTTGACAACAATACAGTATACTTTTGAACATATTATAAATCGTGTTCACAATAGATCATGTGTATTTTTCAAAAAGTATCAGTTTAGAGAACTGTAGATCATTTTAAATTTACAAGGCACAAGGGATAAGCACTGGCTTATATATAGATTTTAAAAAACAGTTACATACTATAATATTATATTAGATTCAATAGGTAGATTAAAATATTACTTACTTAAATCCCATGATTTTTAAATATATTTAATCGTAAATGTGTTAAATTAAAAAGGACGCACCTGTCGCTACTACGGACTAACTAATTTCGAAAATGTTTGTTTTCTGCGTATCCTTAATACTTTCCACTGATGACATAATATTATTCATTCAAATGTAAGAGTTGACGCATTCAAATCTTGTACGAGTAACTTGTGTTATATGCAAACTGGACGTTTAACATTAGGCTGTTGTGGAGGGAGGAAAGTGGTCATGGTAATAATATACGGCAACAAGTTTGAAATTTAGCTTCCGCTAAAGAATGAATGCAGTAGAAGAGACGAGTTCTAAAAATAAAATATTAAATAAAAGTTTATACAAAAAGCATAATACTGGCTGCCATAAAATTAATGAAAAGTCAAGATTTTAGTGTTAGCATTGGAACTTTTTTACGTGTAGTGGCACTTTGCACCTATATACCATACATGCCAACGTAAAATAGCAGCGTAATGCTGCTGTGTTTCGTAAGGTAAGTATATAGAACCGGAGACCCTTTTTACTGAATCCATCTTAGTCCTCAGGGGTGACAACGTATTTGCATTTCGATCCTTAATTGAAGATAAATGTGGATGTCTATAAACCACAGCATCCACTTACCATCAAGTAGACTTTGTGCTAGTTTGTCACTCAATGCTATAAAAAAACCAAATATATTATTTGACCTCAGACGACAGACACACATCATGCACATGCACTTATAGGCTTCACGGTCTTATGTAAACATCAAGGCAATAATATAAAATAAAGTCGCATACCAAATTAATTTTAATTTAAAAGTTTCCTACTTGGATTTGTAATCTATGAAGGGGATATGCGGGCTGCTAGAAATTTAAAGAGAAGGTTTTTAACGATTTAATGCAGTCGCTTTCCAAACGAGGAGACGGTCGGGAGCGACAACAATGGCAGCTCCAGCAAAAATTGACGAATTTAACTACAAACCTTTCATCTCCTCTAAAATCACACCATTTTCACTATTTATAAGAACAAAAGAAGATGGCTTGTGGCTTAGTCTGTATGCTTTTTTACTCTGGCAAATCTGTAATATAACGAATTAATTTAACCATTTTTTTAATTTGATTAATTAAATCAATTATATTTAACCACTCGTCCGTCTACAAAACCTTTAAGGATGTTCTACTCCACAAGTGCAGTGCTGTTGCATAATCGTGCTTATTTTTTGTAAAGATGACTTGTTTGACAAGATCTCACTTTGTTGTTTTAATGACCATAAGATTCACCTCGCCTCGTGGACAATCTTCAACAAATTATATAACAGTAGCAATATTACGTGTTTCCAGTAATAGTAATGTTAGTTTAAGAATTATTTACCGTACAATATCATGATACCCACTCGAGCAAAGTAATATAGAAAAAGCAACATGAATTCAATTTTAAAGAAATAATTAAATAAAATAAAATTATATATAACATAAAACCTAAGCGCTAAATGTTTATATTATATTTTTGATCATTAAAATATTCATTTAAATTATTATAATAATATTTATGTAATCAAAGGCATTTTAATTTAAAAAACAAGCTTTTATTTTTATATTGTTTAGCTCTTATTTCGTTAAGTAGCTTGTATATGTATAATATATATTATACCTGTTACATAGGGATAACATTTTAATACGAAATTTATATACTTATTATATACTTATATATATTATATATTTATATATATTATATATTTATATATTATATAGATACTTTTATTCGCTACTGCGAAAGATTTACATTGTAATGCACTGCATAATAAATGATTTGCTCATCATAATACGGTCGTATCTCATTTTTAGTAATTTATAATAAGCAATCATTGAGAGAGAAAGGAACCAGCTCAAATTTGCTGGACGGATTTTTATATTTATTTTGTTCTGAACACACGTATTTCATATTATAAAAAATTAAGAGAAGATTGGAAAGAGGGGCAACATTATTTTAAATTTGCAAGTGGAGTTTAATAATTTGAAAGAGAAGTCTTCCGTAATAAGGTCGGCGTAAATTAATTTACTTTTTGATACAATGTTTATACGGTAATTATATTTAATAATAAATTAATGACAGAATTAAGTAAAGTAAGTGGGCTAAAGGAATTATTATAGGAGGATAATTTTATGATTTATTTATTTACTTTTGGCTATTCAAATTATTTTCATTCATTATTCATTCAGTACAGTCTATCAAAATTCCACAGATGAAGATCTCTCTCGGCCTCTCCCTTAAATTTTCTCATGGGATATTTGCCATAGTTGCCGACCCGCCAATAATCGCCAGGGAATTGCTGCTGCTCTCCTGCTGGTTTTCTTTTTCATTTCTCTCTGTCGGTTTTTATGACACCGACGGGTTAATGTTGCGTAGTGTTTTTTTTTCTTTCATAGAGATTCCACAAAATTACTTAGTTATTCATTATTCAAATGTATAATTTATTAATATTTTGGGTATGGTTAAATCTATATAAGAAAAAAAAACTTAATTTATATACAGTTAAAGCATCTTGACAGTTCATTCAAAACAATGCTATACCTAAAAAGTTACAAAATGATTATTTACATACTAACTGCCCATGACTTTGTGCGCATATAATCTTCGTTATCAATGTATTTATTTTGAATATTTGTAATATTTTTAAACGAATCTACGGATTACTTAAACACCGAGGTTGGTGTTTAATATTATATTTAAAATAAAACTACCAAGACGTTGATATGACAAATAAACTAAGGAAGAGGGTAGCCATTACTGTAATTTATGAACACATTATAAATACGTGCATTGCAAACTTCAAAAATAAGGTGGGAAAGGTAATACTTTTGCCGTGTAGTGGCGGGGTAAATGAATACATAAGACCGTTGGGTCCTGGGGATGTAGTAAGGTGTGACTACGGGGAACGATAGAAAAACCTGATGGCTTTCAATATTTGGCAGCATAAACAGATCGGCTAAGTCAGTGTAGACATAAAATACCCGGATCGGCTACGGGCAGCAACATCAAAGTTGCGAAAAAGTCTTGTATTGCGATCGTCAGTCTGCCTGACAACTACCGCAACTCAAGAACAACAACAACAACTTGGGAGAGGCCCACGTCTTGCAGTAGACTCTTGCAGGCTTATGATAAAGAAAAAGAAGAATAGATAATTCTTTTGACGTTTTTGGGTGATAAAGTAATGCGATAAAAATTAGTCCAAACTATATTACGCGTTATTTATTGTCCTTGCAAAATTGTAGATGTTTCCATTAATTAAAGCATTTCAGTCCGATATGTCTATAAGAGTCTCTAAGATCTCCCTATAGATTATTTTATATAGGAGATTATAGTTGCCAGGCTTGGCGGGCGGGTTTTGAACCGCACTGTTTTATAATTTTAAGTTGTAATCAAGAAGATGCTGCTGCACGTCTCCCGTTTTAGTTTCCCTCTGTCGCCTTTACGACCCCATGAGAAGGTATGGGGTAATGGATATTGTGTTTCTTTTCTTATTAACATTATATCCTCAAGAGTCTGAAGAAAAATTAGTTTCAATAATTCAATGTTCGTATATATTCGTATTATGAGCATATCAAAGTATCTGGCAAAAACAATTTAAAAAATCCTGTAGTTTTTCTTGAAGTTCTGAGGGTATTAAATAAAAGCAGTTTATTATTTTAATTCACATTTATTAGTATTGTTATTATTTAACTTAATTGTTGCGTTTAATAGCGGTAAATCACTTTAATTTATTTAATATTAAAAACCACTCTTCGGAAAAAAGTTACTTCGCAGATACAAAACTAGCTTGTGTATTTTTTATTTAATTAGATTTTATAACTTCACTCTCGAGATCAATGTTACATTAAAATTTAACATAAACTAACATTAATATCTGAATATTTACTGAACAAAAGACTTCAATATATCTTTCATAACTGCAAAATGATGTTAAAATACAGTCACTTAAAAATAATTAAAAATAAATATATGCAACATTTGGAACGTCTATTTAGTCTTACATTTTGAGGAACAGTCTCGAAATTTGAAACTACTTTTCTTTTTAGTCGTATTTTTTACCGATGTGTTTCTCATCTGTAGCGTACACTCAAGCGTGTAAAAATTTAAATAAAAGAAAATTGAAAACTGTAGATTCTTTATTTTAATGTTCATACCCAAGTATTCGAGGACCCTAGAGGTTATTACCGTTGGCATTATCTGTATTCCAGGTTATTTTAATACATAACTAATTTCAGCTTAGTATCATTATAAAGATTTGAAATATATTTATTAAAAGTGAATAGTTACACCTGTTGGTCAATGTTAAAAATATTATTATAAACAAATTAAATCTACGGCCAACTCAATTTAATATAGCGATTGAAATGTTTTTGTACAATAATCGACATTTTTCCTGAAATTTGTCCGATACAGGTACATGAAATTTCTATACGATTTTTCAAAAGAAACATAAATCTTGCGTTAAAAATGTGTTTTTTTCGGCTTTTAAGATTTCATTTGGCAAATAAAAATATGCATAATAAACTACAACATCGTTACGTTCGGAAAGTAATAAAAAATTAACACTTTTTTTGGTTTTGTAATGAAAGTCAGATATTTCAATGGAGTTTATACATACATTATGCAATAAAAGTATTATTCAAAACAGGAGTTCAGTTCAGTCAATTTCTTATAGTCAGGAACAGAATGATTTATAAAAATTTTCTACAACCATAATAAAAAATAAATTATTAGTCATTAAACGAAAAAATCGCTTTTCATTTATTAAAATAGGCGGCAAGAGATGTCTATCGCCATTTCTAAAACTAATAGACAAAATTTCAACGCGATTGATTTGTTATACGAAAGAACCTTTAAACAGAAGGATAATTACTTGTTTCAGTAATCAAGAGCTAACACCCTGTGATTAAGTGTACTCATTTTAATAAAAAATTTTACGTGGATTAATGACAGAAGACGTGCCGCGATAGTTCATGAATTAAGTATTTGCACATAGTACACTAAAACCCTAAGTTCCTTGCCAAAATAAAGAAAATCATTATATACACTTTTACAATTTGACTTACCACGGTTTCAGTGGTAAAGGAAAACATTGTCGTCAAACATATATTTTGAAAATTTTAAGAAAATAAATGAATTCTTCAACACTCAATAGGGCAGCGTTATGAACTCTTTCCTTTAAAATAAACTTAACAAAATAAACTTTCAGAAAAATGTAATCATCATCGGCCAGCTGTGGGACGGACGAAGGCAGCTACTTTTCTCTTTAAGTGAAATAAAACATCATACTGTGTTCCCATATTATATATAAAATAGGTAATATTTAAAAAAATAAAACTTAAAACTTTGATACGACTGGCGTCCTCTCTATTTCTAACCCGTAACATCTTTAATATACTAAATATTTAACAACTACATAATAAAGCTTACACTGATATTTGAGATAATATTTTCATTATTTTGATATGAAATAGATATAGATATATCGAAGATAATTAAAATAATAATTGCAAAAATTAAAATAAAAAAATATTGCAAAAATTCTCACAGACCCCGTGCGTCGCTTTTGTGAATTTTTACATGCTGTATTTCAAAGCCTCAAAATCAGCTGTCGTACACAACCACACCGAAAAAGGTCGTGTGTTAAATAAGAAAACCGCGTGAATTTATTTTGAATTTTTGGTTGTTCTATTTATATAATAATTGCACTCGTTTCTAAGCAGTTCTAGACAAGTTCGTTGTTCTACTCTGCCTAGGAGATTGGTACCACGGTGGTTGTAAGGTATAAAGAACCAGTATAGTTACAGGTGACAACACATCTGTAGCCTTTTTTGTGTGGAGTCGGCTGTGGGTGACCATGCACTGAAGTAGCCACTTGCCATCAGGTGGTAAGTTCGTTTTTCACTTCAGATTATAAATAAAACTGTTACACTCTGTGAAATTCCTCTGGGTAAAATCTAACTTTGTTAAAGATTTAGCGTACAGGTGTCTGCAATGTGCGTACGTAACAACTCGGCTATCATATGCACACTCAAGTCATGAACAAAAGTGATGAATCCGTGCTGGCCAGCTCGTATCGGCACAGAGCGGTGCCCGCCTGCGCCCTTAATTGATCATCTCGAACTTCATAACGTTAAAATATAACTGATTGGTTAGTTGCATTTACCGCTACTAATAAACTGATCACAAACACTAAACTAATTCTTTTTTACACGGGCTGTCTGATCCACAAAATAAGTATCATATTTACCTTTTATTTTACTACAATTACTTAATACTATAATTTAGAACACCATGGCCAGACTAACTAGTTTATCCGGCAACTATCCTTCGAGTCCTTGATTGGAATCTGTTTTTATGCAAAAACTAGAATTATTATATTCCGGACTGCTTTTGTGATTGACCGTAACCCTGCATCTTAAACTTATCCGTCTTATTCCATATCTGTTACATCAGGCAGTTGTAGGTTAAGACGAGTGTGTGCTTCAGTGTTTGCGCAATCATCTATTGCATATAGGCAGTAATTTTGCACATTCATGTTACTAAAATATTACGAAATTCAATACCTGACTTATTACTAATCTCAGAAATTTAGGTTCAGTGTTTCCGGATGGATTTCTTGTCATTATCAAAGCTTTGTTTGATAATCAGCAGCTAAATCAAGAACAGATGAGCTTAGCATTAAGAGCAACTGTAAACATAATATCCACCCTCACACATACATGAGTTATATTTTTATTATAATATTTTTTTAATTATCCACTTGAATTAAGTAAATGCAAACAAATTGAGCCAATTCCTATTATTATAACGCGCATTTTCAATTTTCAGTATCAGCGGAACGAGATAATTGATTTAAGAATCGTTCAGTTGCTCAACAAAAGGATGTCGGTTGTCTTTATATGATTCGATTAGATAACGTGTTTTCAGATTACGTTCACAAAATAAAATGATTAGTTATTGTTAAATGTAGCCGTTTAAAATTATCGCCATTCGGCATCTAAAACCAGGAATGTGATTTTTTTAAAGCGATGGTAGTAACCGAACACAAAAAATAGTCTGTAGTCGTTGCACTTGATGATAAGTGGATATTGTGATCCACTAATATCGTTTATCCTCGATTAAGAATTAAAATTGTCACGCATTAGTACCCGTAGGGACTAAATTCTCGTCACCAGAGAAAAGGCTCGCGGTTTTTGTCATACAATATACAAAACACAGTGACACTATGCTGCTATTTGACACTGATACTTTGAGAAAGAGTGATACTTCCCCATTCAAATCGATACATTTGCAGCACCAATTTGTTGCAGCGGGGCTCTATCACAACTAGCTCGTAGAAAAACTGAATTAGCTTAAATATACAACTTTACATCACACCCCTTTTTTGCGTTTTCTTTGTACTCGTACACGGAACTATTTTATTAACAAACATCTTAAATATTTTTAATCGACCACGAAAACCGAGAAGTTAATATATTCGACGCCTATATTTTTTGAAAACAGCTCAGCCGATTTTGATGATGCTTTTTTTATTAAATAGGTTGAACTCCAGAGGTAATAAATTCAAAAAAATCACTCCCAAAGGTGTAAAAGTAGGAAATGAATTTTTTTATGTTACTATTTAGACGGAATTCTAGTTATTACTTGTTTTGTGATATGATATAATCTCAGTCCTCTCAAAAACGTAAAATAATTAATTAAAAAACAATTTCCACACATTTTAGAATAACTTAGAATAGCTTTTGAATTCAGCGATTTAATTGTTTGATACACTTTGTCTCTGTACCGACTTCGAATTTAGTAAGTTATCCTATACCTATTATCATTTAGTACCCGGTTGACCGAGCTTTGCTTGGTATTTTTCGCTCGGTTTTTTTTAATTCGTGTGTTTTTGGAAATTATATTTAGATACAAATTACATACTGATGAAATACGAATAATATTTTTTGATCTTAGCGACATAATAGAAGAAACTGAACTGGTTATTTGAATAAAAAATCATGAGTGCAATTAGTTTAATTTAAATTTTCGTGTTTTTAAAAACTACTAAAAAAAACGCTCGAAAAAATGGATTTTCTCAAAAAAGAAAGGAACTTGAAAAAAAATTAAAAAAAGTCGGTCGGTCGGTCTGGGCTCGAACCATGGTATTACGATTTTTTGACCGCCCAGTATACAAATTAAGCTATTTGTAATCATTAATAACCTGTCAAAATTTACCTTCTTATTCTAACGATATTGTAGCAGTTTTTCATTGCCTAGAAACACGGACAAAAAGACATTTTCTAAAAATAAATCCTAGCTAGATCGATTTATTGCTCCCGAAACTACCTGCACACAAAATTTTATGAAAATTGTTGGAGCCGTTTCCGAGATTCCGATTATATATATATATATATATATATATATATATATATATATATATATATATATATATATACAAGAACTGCTCGTTTAAAGGTATAGGATTTCATAAATGCAAAACTTCTCAGAGGAAACAAGTTCGTTGTCCGAACTTTTCATAAAAAGGGTCGCTTTCTATAAACCAGCGAGATGGAAAATACGCAGACATACCGGTTCAATATAAACGCTCATAAATGTTAAGTTACACAGTTACGTATGATGTCACGGCTTTTAATGATTGTATAAGATTATTGTTCTTTTAAGTAAAAGATATTATTTTAATTTCCAAAGTTTTTAAGTGTCTTGTTAATTATGGCATTATTTTCTATTATTTTCTTGCAGTAACTTAATGGTTTTAGAATGGAATCATTTTTATGAGATTTTAAAAGATACATCCTAGTGAAAGTCATGTTTCCTTTTACTACGGTTTGAAAGAAAACCTCCGTCCTGGGATGCGCCAGCAAGAAACTTAGCGGGACTTTTCTAAAAGCGTAATTTACAATATAAAATTTATGCAATTGTTATGAAATATTTAGAAACAGCATGGTAGCGATCACCTCATTCCCAGGGCTTATTATCAATAATTTACTCTTCAGTAGTGTAATACCCTTACTAAAAAATGTTTGCTTAATATATATTTTAAACCTCTTGACAGTAAGGTATGGACATTTTTGGGACATTGTCGTAAAAGCGTTTAGATTGCCGTATAAAGGAATTATTGACTCTTTGGGGTCGAGTAACTGATATAACTGATTTGTGATTGTTCCTGGTGTTAACACTATGTACATCACTATTCTTAAAAAGTGTTTTTGTTTTTGTAGGCAAAAATAAATATATTTACTTTATTTAATGGCAGGGTGTGCCTGCGACTTTGTTCGCGTGGAATAGTACTCAGTTATGATGAACGATGATAATTTATTTGTTCTTGTAATTGTCGCAAAAATATACTTATCTAGATAAAATCATTCAATTCATTCAAAATTCGAACAAACAAATAGATGGGACCATACAGGAACTAACGAACGTATTCGCAAAGGAACCAAGAAACATATTGGAAAAACTTTAGGATTGTGTTTAATAATGTAAATATACAACAAAATAATGGTTGTAGCAGGAATGGGTTATCAATGTTAAATTATTGTCTATGAAGTACGCCCTATGCAAGGCACATCGCAACAATACGCAACATTATACATATTGTGCGTGCGTGCGTGCGTGTGTGCGCGTGCGTGCATGTGTGAGTGCACTTGTGTGTGCGTGATAGTGCGCGTGTGCGTGTGTGCGCACGCGCGTGTGTGTGCGTGTGAGCGTGCGTGTGTGTGCGTGTGCATGTGCTTGTGTGTGCGTGCGTGTGCGTGCGTGTGTGTGCGTGCGTGCGTTTGCAAGCGTGTGTGTGCGTGTGCATGTGCGTGTGTGGGCATGTGTGTGTGTGTGTGTGTGTGTGTGTGTGTGTGTGTGTGTGAAGGTGTGTGTGTTTGCGCGCGCGCGTGTGTGTGCGTGTGAGCGTACGTGTGTGTGCGTGTGCATGTGCTTGTGTGTGCGTGTGTGTGTGCGCGTGCGTGTGCGTGTGTGCGTGCGCGTGTGCGCACGTGTGTGCGCATGTGTGCGCGCGTGCACGTGCGTGTGCGTGTGCGTGAGCGTGTGCATGTGCATGCGCGTGTACGTGCGTGTCGGCGTGCGTGTGTGCGTGCGTGTGTATGCGTGTGTGCGTGTGTGCGTGTGTGTGGGTGTGCGTGCGTGCGTACAAGTGTGCGTGCGTGCGTTCGTGGGTGTGCGTGTGTGCGTGTGCGTGCGTGTGTGCGTGTGCGTGCGTGTGTGCGTGCGTGTGTTTGCGCGCGCGAGTGTGTGTGTGTGTGTGCGTACGTGCGTGCGTGTGTGCGTATGTGCGTGCGTGTGTGCGTGTGTGTGTGAGTGTGTGTGTGCGCGAGCGCGAGTGTGCAAGTTTGGGCGCGTGCGTGCGTGCGTGCGTGCGCGCGTGCGTGCGTGCGTGTGTTTGTGTGAGTAATGTAATTATATGATTTATATTTATTTGAAGTTTAATGTATCTTATAACACTAAAATTAAGGATGAACGGGCAGACCGAAAGTAGAGGGGTTGTATAGTATACATAGTATGTCAGCGAAACCCTAAAAAGATGAAGAAGGTATTAATTTTTTTTCTAACTTCTTTACATAACCAGCGCGAAGGCAGCAGAACACTTCTGAACATCTTTTGTGATATCTCGCCCTTGGTATGTTCATAAAATGTCTAACATCACCATACAGAAAATTTACGTCAAACTTTATTGTATACTGGTTAGCTTGAAATCATATGATAAAAACTATTCCGTGTATGTGCGTACATGAATGAAACTGCCGTGTCGGGACAAATCCCTGCACAACCCTCTCTGATATAGTTACCCAACTAATCGGGTAATAAACGTAGTTAATGTCGAAGAGAGTTTCAAACGTGAAAAGTTTTAATAAAGCAAATTTACCATAGTTTAACATTAGCTCGTATAACAAATATTAAGTCAGAAAGGAAAGCCACAGTCTTCTGTATGGGAGTTCGAAGGCGACTGCAAAATATAGGCAGGCAAAAAAAAATTGATTGCGTTTTTCTCCTGACTGCACAATCCCATTTGATGAGCAAAAGACAGATAATATTGGGTTTGTTTGCCCACTGCGTTTAAAAAAGTTAGAGAAAAACGACTAAGAAGTCACGTTCTAATATCACATCATGACAATGCCGTGACACGCACCAAGGACAAGACAATTATTTTTGGCTTTTGAAAAGGCGGAGCTCGTGACCTGCAGTAAAGATCTCAGGCCATACGATTTTTTTACGTTTACGGAGTCGGGCCTCTTCTGGCTGCATAAACATGCTGACCTTTCAATCAGCACGTGAAAACATGCCCTCAGACCAGTGGTCCTTGTTTTCAAAAATGATATGAACGAATGACAAAGTGTTACAAATGTTATGGAATATAACATTTGAAAACAAATAATACTTTAAAAAGTCATACATAAAAGTTTAACTTTAACATATAGTCTAACTTTGACTATTGCCCTTATGAAATAGATTTAATATTTAATATTATTTATGGTGCAAATGTTCGAGAAGCAACGTGAGCGTCGTCACCGTACTGTATAACTATTCTATAATTTAAATCTATAACACAAATAGTCTGCTATTCAATCAGCTACAGCTAGGCAGTTGATGTTAACTAAACTGGAAGAACTACTAGTTTGAATTTAAAAAAAAGTAAATACAAATTAATAAACGAAAGGGAAAAAATAAAATAATTAAAGAAAATCCTAATCGTAAAGCATGGAACTTCTGTTTACTTTCCATTTAAATTCGTCACATCACACACACATCGTTATGTAAATTGTAAGTCACGGTATAAAATGATTCGTGAATTGGTGGATTTCCAAATCGGAAAAAGAAGAAAAAGAGGACTTTTTAATGGTAACGATGTTTATGTCGAACCTATGTCCGGAATATTTTATTTAAGGACATTTAAGTAAATTTAGACATAGCACACCGTTTAAATACAAAGGTATATACAGAGTTTTAAATATTCCATTGCCAGTGTGTCAAAAATTCCTTTTAGTTCTTATGAAATCTTTGGACAAAAGAAGATCATTTTAACAACTGATTAAATATTTCCTGTTATTGATAAAAAAGAGCATTCCCAAAAATAAGAGCAATTTTCGTAAGATTTTTTGCTGCCGTAACTTGTTGTGTTATGTACTCGTAATTACAGAATGTCTACCATAATATAATATAGTATTATATTTGACGTTTATAAATTACAAAGACACAAAAGATGCCCGTGAAGTTTCTTCGCCGTTTCTTCTCCGATCAGGGGAACCAAATTTTTAAATGGTAGTAGACTAAAAAGGCGTTTAGCAAACGAAATTTTTATTTCTTACGTCATCGTCATTTCATTGCATTTCATAACACTTAAATATATATAGCGTTACTAAATAATTTACTACTTTACTACCAGAGCTCGAAACCTATCCAACTGCAGAGAGGTGTAAGACAGGGTGACGTTATATCCCCGAAACTCTTCACCGCTGCATTGGAAGACGTTTTCGAGCTACTGGACTGGAAAGGATATGGTATTAACATCAATGGTGAGTACATCACTCACCTTCGATTTGCCGACGATATAGTCCTCATGGCAGAATCGCTGGAGGACTTAAGCACTATGCTCAATGACCTCAATAGTGCCTCCCAACGGATAGGTCTTAAGATGAACAAGGACAAAACAAAGATCATGTTTAATGTCCATGTCACACCTATGCCGGTAGTTGTTGGGGGCACTATGCTCGAAGTTGTTGACGAGTACGTTAACCCGGTAAAAATAGTCCGACTAGGTAAGTCCAACTTCGACCGAGAGGTCAATCGACGGATTCAACTCGGCTGGGCAGCGTTCGGGAAATTACGACATATCTTCTCGTCAAGTATACCTCAATCTCTAAAAACTAGATTGTACAACCAGTGCGTATTGCCAGTGATGACTTACGGATCTGAGACGTGGTCCTTCACTGCTGGCCGTATGAGGACGCTCAAGGTCGCTCAGCGAGCTATGGAGAGGGCTATGCTCGGAGTTTCTCTGCGTGATAGACTCAGAAATGAGGATATCCACAGTAAAACCAGAGTGACCGACATAGCCCAACGGATTAGTAAGCTGAAGTGGCAATGGGCCGGCCATATAGCTCGAAGAACCGATAACCAATGGGGAATAAAGGTTCTCAAGTGGCAGCCTCGTACCGGTAGGCGTAGTGTAGGACGACTCTCCACTAGATGGAGTGACGACCCGGTAAGATATGCAGGAAGTCGATGGATGCAGGTGGCTCAGGACCGCGCTTTGTGGCATTACTTGGGGGAGGCCTATGTTCAGCAGTGGACTTGTGAAGGGCTGTGATGATGATGATGATGAAATACTTTGCAAAAGAACTTTATGATTTTTTCAAAACTATTTCTATAATTATATTATCAATTGCAATCATCGTAGAGAATCTTACGTATAATTTAAAATCTACAACTTGGTATATAAAAATAAACAAAATCGATGAATATTAACGATAAAGATAAGGCTCGTGTTTTAAATACATATTTTGTGTAACATCTGTGCAGCTTACTTTAAAAATGGCAACCGCCGGAGCAGTTCCGGCTTGGAGCACCGCCAACCAGTAAGATTTAATTGCATTAAAATATTTATACTCTTACTACGTTTTCGTTAAACTAAATTACTTTATCTTAATACCTTTCAGGGTTTTCTACGGTATATTTAAAAAACAGGGGTATAAGTCTTTGTTTTTGTATAAAACATCACAAGTACTGTCGTCTGCATAGCAATGAATGTTACGGGTTTGCAACATGTCATTGATATGTAGAAGAAACAGCGCTGGTGATAGCACGCAGCCTTGTAGAACACCAGCGTTAATGGGCTTGTAATCGGAGCATGCTCCATCTACTACGACCTTGATGCTCCGATCTCCAAGAAAACTGGTGGAAAGCCTATAGGAAGGAAGCTTCGTAAGAAGCGCCTTGTGCCAAACCCGATTGAAGGCCTTCGCTATATCCAAAAGGTCAACACCTCCCCCTTGGACTCTACTGCCTTTGCCCATTTATGAGTGAGGTAACCCAGAAGATCACCAGCCGAGCGACAGCGAAGGATATCGTACTGGCGGTCACTAATCAGCTAGTGATCCTCAAGGTACCGCATGAGCCGGCTGTTAATAATCATCATCATCATCATCATTACAGCCCTTTACGAGTCCACTGTTGAACATAGGCCTCCCCCAAGGTATGCCACAAAGCACGGTCCTGAGCCACCTGCATCCATCGACTTCCTGCATATCTTTCCGGATCGTCACTCCATCTAGTGGGGGGTCGCCCTACACTTCGTCCACCAGTACGAGGCTGCCACTCGAGAATCTTTTTTTCCCAACGGTTGTCGGTTCAGCTTACTAATCCGTTGGGCTATGTCGGTCACTCTGGTTCTACTGCGAATATCCTCATTTCTAAGTTTATCACGCAGAGAAACTCCGAGCATAGCCCTCTCCATAGCTCGCTGAGCGACTTTGAGCGTCCTCATACGGCCAGCAGTGAAGGACCACGTCTCAGTTCCATATGTCATCACTGGCAACACACACTGGTTGTACAACTAAGTTTTCAGGTTTTGAGGTATACCTCACGAGAAGATGCGTTGTAGTTTCCCGAACACTGCCCAGCCGAGTTGAATCCGTCGATTGACCTCTCGGTCGAAGTTGGACTTACCTAGCCGGACTATTTGTCCCAGGTAAATGGATTCGTCAACAACTTCGAGCTTAGTGCTCCCAACAACTACCAACATAGGTGTGACATGGACATTAAACATGATCTTTGTTTTGTCCATGTTCATCTTAAGACCTATCCGTTGGGAGGCACTATTGAGGTCATTGAGCGTAGTGCTTAAGTCCTCTAGTGATTCTGCCATAAGGACTTTATCGTCGGCAAATCGAAGGTGAGTGATGTACTCGCCATTGATGTTAATACCGTATCCTTTCCAGTCCAGTAGCTTGAAAACGTCTTCCAATGCAGCGGTGAAGAGTTTCGGGGATATAACGTCACCCTGTCTTACACCTCTCTGCAGTTGGATAGATTTCGAGCTCTGGTAGTAAAGTAGTAAAGTATTTAGTGTAGTGAAGTTCCTAAAGGACCTATATCTGCAACTGGTCGTCGCTGCTAGTGATAAAACAGCTAGATTTTTTTTCGCTCAAAGGCTAAGTTTATCCATTCAGCAAAGAAACGTAGCCATCGTTCTTGGCACGACACCACAGGTAGTAGGACTGTATAATAATTAAAAAAAATAGTTTTAGTGTTTACAATAGTTTTGTTAATATTGTGTGTAAACTTTTAGTTAGATTAAAAATGTGTTATATCTGTGTGATAACTTAAATGAAAAAAAAACTAATATGGAATTCTCATCTGAGCAACTAAATGGCATACATTAGGCTAATATTATTGCTCTGGTAAAGGGCAGTCGCATGTTTAAAAAAAACTAAGGCCTGCATCACAGAATTATCTTGCGACTGTATAGCAGCATATTGATACTAATAGAAACCTACGCCTTTATTGTATGGTATAATAAGACCAACCAAAATTAGAGACATACTCGTACAAGCTAAACAGCTCACAAAGATTTGCCTGTTTAAAGGCAAATTAAGCTGTACAAATCCTGCCTGGAGCAGCTCTTAATATAGTTCAACGAATAAAGCAGTTACTTGAAATATAATTCATCGTTATGACTGATTTGATTGAAAAAAAAATGATTTTATACAGTTGGATAGGTTTCGTACTCTGGTTCTGTACTAGGATAGCCATCGTAGCACTACTGTACAAACACTTCAGCACTTTGATATACCGACAGTCAACTTGGCACCGCTGAAGATACTGTAGCGCCGCCCAAATTTCGACGGAATCAAAGGCTTTCTCACAGTCCACATACGCCAGGCAAAGTGGCAGATTGTACTCTTCGTAATACTGTACAATTTGCCGAAGTGTATGTATGTGGACTACGGTACTAAAGCCTTTTCGGAAACCTGCTTGTTTGGGAGGCTGGAAGTCGTCAAGTCTGCGTGCGAGACGATTCGTAATGACTCTCGAAAACAGCACGTAGACGCGGCTCAGCAGGGATAACGGTCTGTAGTTCTTCAAGAGGGCGTTGTCACCTTTCATGAAAAACAAGACCACCGCACTTCTTCTCCACGCCTCCGGAGTAGTGCCACCATGGAGGACGGAGTTAAAGAGCCTCTGAAGGACTTCAAGTACCGTTTTTCAACCCGCTTTCAGAAGCTCCGCTTTCAGAAGCCGCGACTTGCCATTCTTAAGGTGCTGGAGAGCCATTCTAATCTCCCTCAGACTGACGTCTGGGATATCATCGGAATAGTGTCGGATAAGACTTGCACTTGGATCGTTACTCACACTTGCGTGTGGCTCCAACGATGGTGTGTACAGCTGCCCATAGAACCTCTCAATATCTCTCATAATCTCAGGTGTCCCGGATACGATGCTGCCACACTCAGTCTTCAGCTTTGACAGTTCGCTCTTACTGGCAGACAGATCTCTGGCAAAGACTTTGGAGCCCTGGTTCCGCTCGATTGCTTCTTCAATACGAGCAGTATTAAAGTTGCGCAAGTCTCGCTGCATGCATTTGGAAATCTGTCTGTTCATTTGCCTGTATGCTGTTAAATCTGTTGACGATTGCAGCCTTATCTCCCGTCTAACAGCCGTGAGATTAAGAGTGTGATCGGAGAGGTTTTGTGTTCTTCTGCGGTGGGTCTTGCAAAACTTAGCTCCGACCGCATGGACAGTTTCCACGAGCTTGTTATTCATATCGTCCACTGCATTGCAATCTTTCAGGCACTGAAAGCGGTTACGTAAGTCGAGCTGAAAGGTTTCGGGATTCTGGATTAGAGCACGAGGAGGACGGCGCGTTAACTTCATTAGACGAGACCTCTCCAACTTAACGTTTAGATTCAGTGTTCCTCTAACCATTCGGTGATCGCTGCCAGTTTTCACCCTTGCGATCACTGAGACATCACTGAACAGTTGATCTGGTCTGGTCGTCATAATGAAGTCAATCTCATTTTTTGTCGAACCGTCGGGGCTCGACCAGGTCCACTTCCTGTGGCGGCCCCACAGTAAGTGGACCTGGTCGAGCCCCGACGTTTCTTTTTTCTGGAAGAAAGAGTTCATCATAAAGAGTCCCTATTTCTCCATAAAGTTGGCCAGCTGCTGGCCCCTAAGGTTCCGTTGCCCTACTCCAAATTTCCCTAACTTCAGCTCATCGCTTTCTCTTGTGCCTAGTTTTGCGTTGAAGTCTCCCATCAACACCGTGTAGTCGGTTTTGGAAGAATGCATGGCTCTGGAAATATCCTTATACATTTCCTTCACCTCCGAATCGGGATGTGCCAACGTTGGTGCGTAAACCTGTATGACCTTCAGCGAATACCGTTTGGTGATTCTGAGTATCTCAGGTACGCGACCCTCGTCGACACACTCCCAATCTTTATAACGTTGTTGACGAGAGACTTGTGGACGATAAATCCGACACCTCCTTGGGACAGATGTTCACCCTCCCGGTGATAGAACAAGTTGCCGGACTCGAGGATTACCGTGTCCTCCCCCTCTCTTCGGACCTCTGATAATCCAATAATATGCCGGCGGAACTCGTCTACCTCTTCTTCCAGCTCCAGTATTTTCTCGTCAGTCCTCAGAGTGCGTGCGTTATATGTTGCTAGGTCGAGTCGTCGTAGGTGGCAACCGAACCTCCACCGAAGACTCTTAGCACCCCCTGTCTCGCCGTTACCATGGTCGCCCTCGTAGCCAGGAATAGCGGGGCTGCCGTGGACTGGGGGCCGTTTGTTTGCGTCGTTACTCATGGGAGGATATTTGCCATAGTTGACACGCTTGGCGAGCGGGTTGGCAACCGCAGTTTTTTATTATATTAGTGTTGTTATTAGGAAGATGCAGCTGCCCATCTCCTACCTGTCTCCCTCTGTCGCCTCTTACGACACCCACGGGAAGACATGGGGTAGTGGATATTCTCAACCGCCACTACACGGAAAATGCCATATTACGTTGTGCGTAAATTAATTTGCGAAAATACTATGTCAGTCTAATTATTTACAAAAATTACAATATTCAAACATCACTGTCAGCTCTAAGATCAAACTTTGCAATCTCAAAGTAGTGGGAGGATGTGTGAACCATATAATTGCCCTGGGGTGTAACAACAGGGTTGCTTTTAGATAGGTTCCGGGTCATACAGATATTGATATACGAACGTGTAAGCAAGCTGACAAGCTCACACGGGATTGTTGAAGAGTACACAGTTTAGACAGAGGCGATTTTATGGAAACTCAAAAAGCTTGGTCCAGCTAACCCTTGAATTTCTTTACCACCAACAACCACTTAATATCTGGTCGTGGTGTTGATTCCAATATTTTAATCCGGGCATTTGATCGTATATTCAGATATAATATAGTTTTTACAAATTTAATTGCGTATGGTAAGTAACTTATTTTATAGTTCCGACGTTTCGAGCATTTTACACCACCCATGGTCACAAGAGGGACTGAGACAATCGACTTGTCAATGTTATAGTTAACCACGTCTACCTTCAGATTACAATTGTTCTTTTTCGTTCCAATCTTTGCAGTATAAACTTATAGTATCTTGAAATCGCAGTGTACCCAAGCAGGGTTGGGATTTAATTTTATTAATTACAGGATCCCGAGCAGATGTTAGCACCAAGCCATCTTCTCCATTGAAATTTGGATGTTTTTGATTTCAATAGCCTTGCAAATCAGCTTTGAAAAGGATTGGTGTTCTTTAGCAAATATTTGTGTTCTATGAAATCTGATATAGTGACGTTGGCTTACATCTACATAAGATGGGAAGAAAGGTTCTAGAGAGGCAGCATTGAACTTTCGAAAGTGAAGGTGGCCTCTCAATAAATAAAAAAAACCCGGTAGGTCACGATATGTAGGTAGCGATGTGTTAGTATTTCCCAAGACGTATCATGTTTATCAGCGGAGATATGAAGTTGCTGAATGAAACGCTCAGCTTCCCCTTTAAGTTTAGCCTTTAAGTGTTGAATTTTTTTGAGCCTTGCTAATAAATGTAAAATAGTGTATGTGAAAATAGTGGCCTACACTGAGTATACTTCCCCGTGAAAGTTGATATCTCTATTGTGGGGGTTGAATGCTTTAAGTGAAGAGTTGAAGTCAGCTTCTTATTTAATTTTTGTTTGATAAAGATATAGACTTTTGCAACTTTACTATATTCGTTATGGTGCCGTTCGTACTGGCCGAGGAGCATATTGTCAATGCGTAGAAACAATTCATCGATAAGTAGCCAGCGTCGGTCTAGGTTCTTCAGTTCGTCATAGATTTGCCATTTTTCTGATAAGTCTAGCTCGTCTATGCGCTCTGAAAGTCTATAAAATACCTGAATACTTGTTCTCTATTGCGACAGTAATTCTTCTACTTCTACGCAGCGTATGTACTCGGATAGTTCGGAGATGCGGACGAATCCACGTTCGGTACATTGCTCGTTCATTTCTACCTGAGACTGCTTGAAGTTCGCAACGCGCGTGAGCTTAAACGAACGACCTTTGAACTTACCTAAATTAAAAATTTTAATTATTCAAAGTGCAGTCGATCCCGCTGGGGATCTGTCCACCAATCCACCTACCTAACTAAAACTTGCTTGTCGCCGTACTGTGTGCTAACGAACTGTTGGCTTACTATCCTGCCAACGGCCAACATCATCGTCGGACTTGGGTTACCGTCGACTCCGTTCGGTGGCTGTCTGCGACCTGAAAAACTTCGCCTGGACTTCGCCTCCCTACGTCAGGTCAGTGATCTCCTTCTTAAGCCTAAACTAGTACGTAGCCGGAAGTAAGATTAATACTAAAATATTTTACCATAAATATTGACTATTTTTAAGAATACATCTAACTCTGAACCAACTTAACGGTACAAGCGTGATAAGAGAAAAATGTGGTGTGCAAGATGATGTTGTGACCAGGATTAAGGAAGGAATGCTTGATGGACGATGGTTTGGTTACGAAGAAAGAATAAACGTGGAAAGAGTGATAAAACAATCGAGTCGTGGTCGATGAACCTTCTTCTGAGAAGGTTAATTGAATTGGCAATATTTTGAAAATGGGCCACATTAGGAGCTCCCTTATCCGACGAGTGTGTAGGCGTAGATATATGGATGTAAAGGAGGCGAAAGAGGTCCGTAAAGCCGTAGTCTCTGCTTACCCCTATGGGTGACAGGCGGGAATGTTTATGTATGTATGTCAAATACACTTTGACTAAATCACCTTGACAAAGCGCGCACATAAATTATGACATCGTTTTATAAGTCATGTTACACACAATTAGTGTTCGAATGTCGAAAACAAAGTTTGCGGTTTACAAAACGGAGAACTACAGGGAAACAAATCAGCACACGGGCAGCAGCGTCTTCCTAATAACGACTAAAAATAAAAATCAACTGCAGTTGCCAACCCCTTGCCAAGTGTTCAGCGTAATTTAGCCATTGATAAACAGATGGTGTTGTGCTACCATTATGTTGGGATAGTTAGCATCATAGATGATAGATGTCGTCGTACAGTAATTGTATTGATTATGTTGCGATAGTTAGCATCATCGATGGCAGATGGCGTTAGTATAATAATAGCGTAATAATAGTGGGATCCATAGTGTGATCCACAGTGTAATTGTAATCTCGGTTGGATATTAAACATGGTCCTTCGAGTTGCTTCAGATAAATCCGGAGGTGTGTCAGACCCGGAGGAAGCTGAGGTGCCGAAGATAAGACGCCGCAGCAAGCCGAGGTGCCGTGGTGAGGTGCCTAAGGCACGAAGCCGCAGGGAGTGGTGGTAGCTGAGGTGCGACGAGGCGGCAGGGGGGCCGTAACATCAACGGGTCGACGTCACGAGCTCGAAGACAGGAGTCCGCAGGGACCGGAGGAAGATGCCGACGCTGCAGGGAGCTGAGGAAACAGGGGCGCCGTGCAGTCAGTGCGACGACGTCACGGGCCAGAAGATTGGAGGCTGCAGGGTGCGGAGGAAGCTGAAGTGCCGCGGGGCACGAGGCTGCATGGGGCTGTGACGTAAACGGGACGACGTCACAAGCCTGAAATAGGAAGACGTCAAGGAAGTGAACGTCATCAGGAAGCCACGGAGTGGAAGGAGCAACGTGCCGACCTCGCGAGCCCAAAAGTAAAGACGTCACCGTACCGACGTCATCAGGTAGCTGCGGGGAGCTGAGGGGCCGTGAAATCCACGCAGCTCATGTCACAAACCTGAAAACAGGAAGCCGCGGGGTGCGAAGGAAGCAGGGAGCCATGAGGTCAACTTGCCGACGTCACGAGCCCGTATACGGGAGGTCGCGGGGGATATAGGTGAGGACGTCTTCGTGGCGACGTCACCAGGAAGCAGAGGTGCCGTGTGGTCAATGAAACCGACGTCGCGATACCGAAGATAGGAGGCCGCGGGGAGCATGGAAGAGGACGTCATCAGGAAACAGCGGGGAGGTGACAGCCGTCAACGGTGTTTGACAGTTAATGTCAAACCAGCAGTGGGTGTCAAGTTAACAAAAGACGTCAAAGCGACAAATGGACGGTGAAGTTGTCAAGTGTCGCTGTCAGAGGGAAAGAAGACTATCCGTGGAGGTAGTGGTTTGAGTTAGTGACATAAACCGTGAGTACTTTGCTTACTTCATAGAAATTTGAACTTTATCATAAGAGAACTTAAATTTAGTAAATGGAAATAGTTTAAATTTAAAAATTAGAATACCTTTGGAAATAACTTAGACTTTGCGAAAATTTTGCATAGAGTAATATAGTGTTCGCTATTACTTTTGTTAGAGGTTCTTTTAGTTTATTTTATCTGTGATTTTGTCCTACCGTTGGAAAGAACTGATCACGATTGATATTGTACTTATACATAATTAGTTTGTAAGATATTTTATTTTTTTGTTTAAATTGGAATCATTAGTTAATTATAAAAACGATTTGTCTAACAGAATATCTAAATCGTATGTAAATTGTAAAAAATCGCCGAAAGACGTATCTCAAAAGAATATTGTGTTAGCTGATTAGAATCTTTAGAAAAATTATGTGATGAATTTTTGGCCGGGCACAGGTAATTGTTAAGGATTTTAGAACCAAAAATATTAGAAAGTAAATCATATGTTCAAAAGGAATTGTATGATATTACGGAGGAGGCGTATATAAATTATAAATGTATATTGAGAACTAGAATTGCGGAATTCGACGAAGAAAAACTTATACAGAATAGCCATGTAGCTAATCCAAGTAATAAGGTGATCAAATTACCAAAAATCAGTATAGCTTCCTTTTCCGGTAAATATACTGAATGAGTAACATTCAAGGATTTATTTACGTCTCTAATCCATAAAAATAA
Organism: Parnassius smintheus behrii; assembly: GCA_036936625.1. NCBI lineage: Eukaryota > Metazoa > Arthropoda > Insecta > Lepidoptera > Papilionidae > Parnassius > Parnassius smintheus. Next base: position 40,460,133 of record JAUPFT010000008.1, on the reverse strand, counting down.
GCATAAATATAGAAAATGTATAAAAGTTAACTGATTTGAAAATTTATTTAACAGGGGAGGTTGAGCAACTTTTGCGACATGTACCAATATCCGATGACAATTACGAACGTTGTTGGCAGTTATTAGAGTCGCGGTATAGCAACAAGATATACTTATCGCACTGTATTTTAAAACGGTTTTCAAGTCAGAAAAGCGCGACTGTTGAATCAGCTTCACATTTTAAGAATTTAATCGATACATCCGTGGAATGTTTAAATGCTCTTTCGACTTTAGGAATTGATATAAAATCTTGGGATATTTTAGTTATCTACATCTTGACCTTGAAGTTGGACGATGAGTCTCGCAGAGAGTGGGAGTTTCACGTGACTAGCAGCACAGGCGATAGCTTACCGACCTTTGCATAGTTTCAAGTTTTCATTACTAATCGGTTTCGAGCTTTAGAGTTTGTTGCACAAAAAACACCGGCAATTCATAAGGACAACACACAGTCTGGAGCCGAAACAACGCTCATTTCACACTGCGGCTAACGTCCCGCAAATTTCAGACTGTAAATGTTGCTTGGATGGAGCACATCCATTGATCAAATGCAATAAGTTTCTAACACAAGACGCCGACGCAAGGAGGGAGTTTTTACAGAGCAATGGCTTCTGTTTTAAATGTTTAGGAAAAAATCATTTCGCTAAACGATGCTCCACAAATACTGAGTGCAGGATTTGCAAGCTAAACCATCATTCTCTTTTACATCCTAAAATAGGTGTAGGATTTGCGGAAGGTGAAGCCAAGGACAATACAGTTACCACTGCAGCTGTAGAAAATACAGCGGAAGATACCACGGAAACGCTGGCTACTAATACAGCAATCGCTCAAGCAAGTCAGTCTGTTCTGTTGGCCACGGCTTTGGTTCAGGCTGAATCAAAGGGGGAGAGGAAATTATACGCTGAGAGCTCTACTGAATCAGGTCTCTCAAGCTTCATTTATTACAGAGGCAGCAGTACAGCTATTAAGGTTGAAGAAAAATACTGCTGAAGGACGCGTGATATCCGGAATCGGTGAAGAAAAGACTAAATTTACTTCAGTCGTTAATTTAAAATTAAGATCATCCGTCAACCCTCAAATAGACATTCGAGTGGTGGCTTATGTACTCAAATCAATTACTACACTTCTTCCGAGTAAAAGGATAGTCAATTTGAATTGGTTGCCTAATAATTGCCGGTTAGCTGATCCATCATATCACTAACCTAATAAAATCGATGTTTTATTAGGAGCGGTGGTTTATAGTCGAGTAATCATGGAGGGTTTGTTGAAAGATTCAACTGGAACACTAGTCGCTCAGTGCACAGCCTTTGGATGGATAGTAAGTGGACTGGTCAACATGCAGGTTTCGTCAAACGTTGTGGTACTTCACTCTGTAAAAGAAGAAAATGAAAGTTTAAAGAAATTTTGGGAGTTGGAAGAAGAACCAAAAAAGAAAGTAAAGGAAGAAGAGAAGAAGTGCTTAGACATATTTGAAAAGACTACACGAAGAAAAGAAACAAGAAGATATATTGTAAGGATACCTTTCAGAAGTGAAACGCTTGCATCCAAGGACGGAAACTCAAGGTAGATAGCCGTAAGAAGATTCCTGGCGCTGGAAAAGAAGTTACAAAATGATAAAATATTAAAATAAGAATATAAAAAACATTTGATGAATACCTCTAGAGATGGGGCTCATGGAACCGGTGAGTGAAAGGGATAAAAATAAAAATAGTGTTTATTTACCGTATCATAAAGTAATCCGAGAAGACAAAGAGACCACGAAGGTAAGAGTCGTTGTTAACACGTCGAACAAGGACAGTTCAGGGATTTCTTTGAATGACGATTTAATGGTAGGCTCTACATTGCAGATGGAATTACGACACCTAACCATGCGATGGCGTACTTACCCGGTAGTCTCGATTGCGGACATAGTCAAGATGTACCACCAGATAAAAGTGGATGATGAGGACGCTAATTACCAGCGAATTGTCTGGCGTGACAATCCGGAAAACGAAATACAGGAGTACAAAGCTGTACGAGTTACGTTCGGTATAGCTTGTGCACCATTTTTGGCGGTGAGGTGTCTGATGCAAGCGGCAGTCGACGAAGGTAGTAACTATCCTAAAGCTGCTGAAAAGGTCTTAACGGAGTTTTATATGGACGACCTATTATCCGGATGTCAATCTGTGGAAGAAGGTAAAGAACTCTACCGGCAGATAAACGCTACGTCAATGGAAGGAGGGTTTCCCTTACAAAAGTGGTCAACCAATAACGATGAGTTACTAGAATAGATGCTAGGAGTGGATAAGGAAGAAGAAAGGGTTATTGGGAAAGGACTAAGCGTAAAAACAGATTCAGTAATAAAAACACTTATACTTACTTGGAACAGGAACGAAGACGCCTTCAGATATACAATAACATTGCCGGAACCAATAAAAACTGTAACAAAAGGAAATATTATAGCTGAGATCGCAAAACTTTTCGACCCTTGGGTCTCACCTACCATTATACTGGCGAAAAATATTATTCAAAAATTATGGTTAGCGGGGGTAAGCTGGGACGAAGAGGTAACGAATAATTTAAAGAAAGAATGGTTTACTTACTGGAATGAACTGAAACTACTCGAACAGGTGGTATTGCCACGTTGGTTAAAGTTGAAGGAAGACGACATTCGAGTGGGTCTGCATGGATTTAGCGACGCATCCAAAGCAGCATACGCAGCAGTCGTATATGTGAGGAAAGTTGATCCACATGGAAATATAGAAGTGGAACTAGTCACCGCTAAAACCAAGGTTGCACCGGTCAAACAGGTGTCAATACCGCGGTTTGAGCTTTGCTCACGCTACGGCTCCGTATTATTGGCGAAATTGCTGCAAGAAGTAGGAACGGTAATGGAGATTCCAAAGGACAAAATATTTGCGTGGACTGATTCCACTGTGGTTCTGGCGTGGATCAACAGTCATCCGAGCCGTTGGAAGACCTTTGTAGGCAATCATGTCGCAACGATCTTGAGTTTAATGGAGCCTGAACAGTGGGCATATGTAGGTACAAAACACAACCCACCTGACGTGGGGTCGAGATGTCTTAAACCCTCAGAGTTGGTTTGTTCTTAACTATGGATTCAAGGACCTGAAATGTTAAAAGAGAAAGTAATTAAATTAAAAAAGCCAAAGGATATAAAGACAAATTTAGAAGAAGCGAAAGTGGTGTATAATACAACTGTTAATGAAAAGGAGGAAATTTGGGATAGTTTTTCGTCACTTACCAGAATATTAAGGATATTGTCCTACTGTCGACTGTTCCTGCAACTAAAAAATCTAAAATTAGAAAGAAAATTAAATAAAATTTTATCAGTTGACGAAATTAAGGAAACGTTGGAAAATTGTATTAGAATATGTCAGAAAAAAATTTCGAAGAAGATATTCAGTTATTACAGGGAAAGTAAAAATTAAAAAGGAACAGCCAACTACTTACGTTAAGTCCACATTTGGATAAAAAAAAGATCCTGAGGGTACTGGGAAGATTGGAAAACTCTAAGCTCACAGCCGAACAAAAACATCCTATAATACTCCCGAAAAGGGCCAAGCTCACTAAACTAATTGTGGATGATGCCCACAAGAAGACATTGCACGGAGGACCGCAATTAATGTTGAATTACATGCAATCTAAATATTGGATCATCGGTGCGAAGCAGTTGGTGAAAGCCCATGTTCGTAGGTGTACTGTTTGTGTACGACATTCGGCTGCCACAAGAAGTCAACTCATGGGCCAGCTACCATCTGCAAGAGTTACACCCAGTCGACCATTTAAAAACAGTCGAGTAGATTACGCTCGACCTATAAATATTTGAACAACTAAAGGTCGTGGGCATCACTCTCACAAGGGTTATATTTGTATATTTATCTGCATGGCCACACGAGCCATGCACGTCGAAATAGTAAGCGATCTTACAGCTGAAGCGTTTCTGGCAGCATTTCGACGGTTTGTTGCAAGACGCGGTCACTGTAGTGACATCTGGAGTGACAACGGGACTAATTTTGTCGGAGTATCCCGCGAACTCCAAAGATAATTTAACACTGAGAAGTCAAACATGGTGGCAGAGATAACTGAAAGCCCCGCCAACAACGGAACTACATGGCATTTTTTCCCCCGCACGTCCCAAATTTCGGCGGTCTCTGGGAAGCAGGAGTAAAATCCGTTAAACATCATCTTAAGCGGATTATTGGGGATTCAAATTTAGCTTTCGAGGAGACGACGACAGTCTTATAACAGATTGAGGTATGTCTGAACTCAAGACCTCTATCAAAAATCGGCGACAACCCACGAGATCAACAGCCACCGACGCCAGGACATTTTTTGGTCGACGAAAAATTGGTATTAGCACCTGATAACAACTACGAATCGTCAAATATAGGTAGTCTCCGAAATTGGTAGATGGCTCAATGCATGGTGCAAGATTTTTGGCGACGTTGGTCGCGTGAATACTTAGGTCAATTTCACCAGCGTTATAAATGGCAAAATCAGAATAGGGAGCCGGAAATAGGCGATATTGTGCTAATAATTGAGGATGGTTTGTGACCATCGAAATGGCTGTACGGAATCGTAGAGAAGAAACACCCTGGAAAGGACGAAGTAACTCGGGTGGTTACGATAAAATGCAAATAAAACCGTATCAAACGAACAGTGTCGAAACTGTGTTTTTTGCCTGTCACAAAATAAGTCGTCACGTGAACTCAAGGTTAATTATGTGTTTGAGGAACATTTTAGTTACACCTGTCTAGCAATTTTGTAAGATTATAAATGATAACTTTAAGCATTTTTGATTCAAAATTTCTGAAAGTTGCTTATATTTTGTTGCTAAAGTTACAAAGTTTTGAACTGAGATAATTTTTCTTGCCAAATTTAAAAATGAGTATCATTGTTATATTAGTTCATAATTAGAACTTTAGTGGCAATTATTATTGTTTAAATATTAGTTGTTAAGATTTGCTACTTCTAGAGGAATGTGCATCAAGTATGCATTTAGCCAAAAAAATGTCTATTGCCCTTTGGCGGCGGTATGTTCAGCGTAATTTAGCCATCGATAAACATATGGTGTTCAACGTAATTTAGTCATAGATAAACAGATGGCGTTGTGCTACCATTATGTTGTGATAGTTAGCATCATAGATGATAGATGTCGTTATACAGTAATTGTATTGATTATGTTGCGATAGTTAGCATCATCGTTGGCAGATGGCGTTGCACGGTAATTGTATCGTGATATGGTTTGACTAACTTTATTTGCCTAAAGGCCGTGAATTTTCTTTACAGGTGATTCTTCTATATATATTACTCTACTCTATGGGTGATTCCGAAACATTATCTATAGTGGGATCTGACTTTGCTCCGACCTAGATATGGGAACAGCATTGCATGTGAGGTCGAACTTGCGCCTTGTAAAGCTGTAAGCGATTTGCCGGCACGAAATACTGTCCCGCTCTGCAGAAAACGCTAAGCTTTTTAGGGGCTAGTTTGAGCTTCCCTTTCAAGTGATCACGAAACTGCACATTATTCGCTACGTTGACATCGAGGATTCTGATACCAGCTGAGGTAGTAAGGGAGTGAAAACATGAAACTGAGTAGATTCGACAAAGGGGTTCCTTTTAAAACGCGCATCAGACACAAGTTTGTTCCGGTACTCGGTGAAGTTTTCCCGAGAAATATTAGTTCGGTCGGTGTAAAAAGTACCACCAGTGCTGTCGTCCGCTTGTAAAGAGCAACGACTTAGTTTAACAAAGGTGTGTACTTCAATCCAGAATTCCCCGCAGCAATGTCCTCAAAATTATAATTTCATGTTCTAATTAGTAATGGTAATTTAATCCAATTCAATTCATCAGCGTATTCTGGGTTAGAAATGTGATTCCAATTACACGACTCAGTGAATAATTATTTTTAGTTAAGTGCCGAGTTTAAGCATAACGCGTCATAGGAATCTAGGTTTTTAATATGCCTAAGAGAAGGTTATTTTTAATGGATCAGGATGCTTAAGTCTTTCGCTATGTACAATTTGGTAAAGTTTGACGACTAATCAGTAGCTGCTTATTTAAAAAAAATGTAATGGATCAAGTACAACTTTTTGAAAACTCAGTTATTATAGTTATTGCGGATCAAGAGTAAATTTTGTTCATTATAATATTATTACGACAAATTCATAAATAGCATAAATTTTGAACAAGGGTGTCAGATGAGCACAGTCCACTTAATGCTTGATGTAGCAACCAGGCTAACCAACCCTAAACGGTAATAAATAATATAAACTCTGCTGCTATCATAACACAGAAGGCGAAAATAAAAAACATTTATTTCCTAACTATCCCCGGATACTGAGATACTGCGGACTGCATATAGATAATTTGACGTTCTTATAAAGAAACAAGAAACAACCGCAAATATCATTCAGCGCCACATTGTCTTCACACGCCGTTATCGTCACGTATCCGTCGACCAATTGTGAGCCGTTTCTTCAACGCCGCAGCTCGCTTCTTCTTGCTGTTCCGGAGCTGTGTTCCACGCCTCCGCCGCTCACCGACTACGCGCGCGCACCGATCTGCATGACTTTTCACAACATAGGACTTGCTCTTACACCCGTATTTATAAACAAGTAAAAGTAATTACTTAAGTAAAAGTAATCACTTAAGTAACGATTTGCATTCGATAGTTAAGTAATTGCTCAAAGTTAGAACTGTCAAAAGTTAGAATACTCAGCCAAGTAATTTACTTTACTTAAGCACTACTTTGAGGTTATTTTGGATAAAAAATGAAAACTTTGGATAGCGTTGGAACGGTTTTTGCTGTTGTAGAAAATATAGTTGGTAATATTATATTAGAGGAGACAGGAATTTTTTTTTTCAAATATATATATCGAATAAATTCGTTTTCAAAAATCATTTGAACAGAAATTAAACAAATAAGTTTAATAATCAAACATTGTATTTATGTTGTAAGTTTTACACTATTTACTTTAACACATTTAATTTTATCCATAATAATTATTTTTAACATAAAACAAGAATTAATTACACATTTTTTTTTTTACTTTTACGTTTATTTCTTTAGAGTTGAATTTTAAAGTAACGATTTTGACAACCTGGTGCACAGTAAGCGTTCGTGGGGTACTGAAGTGTCCACAATAGACAAATAGATCTTAGCTAGGCTAAGAAGCCCGGGTGAAAACCCTTTCATGCCATCTCAAATCTCCAACTCATCTCCCTTTATGGGACTGACAGGTGATTACATGAATATATGTAACTCTTTTTTCGGGATTATGTTATTTCTGCTAAATGAACCTTCTTACTTTAAAAGTTTAGACGTTATCTAACTCCGAAATTTGTTCGACATTCGTTGTTCGTAAGTTTTAACATACGGAATTTTATGCCTTAGAATTGTTGGTTATTTCGAAACCTTTGACAGTAAGTCAAAACACCGTTCATAATAATGAAGAAGTATGTTTATGAACACGGAAACAACCACCAAGCTTAGAGTGTTACTTGGGCATTTGCTCAAGTTAGTAACGTGTGTTACTCAACTATAGAATGAGATTTTGTAATTAAGAATTCTAACCTTAAGTAATGACTTAACTAAGAAATTACTTGGCAACAAGTAATTACTTCTTTACAAATACGGGTATTAGATTGTCTCATAAGGGGAGGGGGGATATTTGCCATAGTTGCCAAGTTATCATGTTAAATCTCCAACCGAGATTACAATTACACTGTGGATCACAGTATGGATCAAGTGTCAGCTCCTTCCACTTGACCGCAACCAGCGCAGATTGGCTCGGATTGTCGACGAACAAATTCTTTCTGACCAGCTTGATTCACTGTTTCTGCGAAGGGATGTTGCATCTCTTTGCATTTTCTACCGCATCTACCACGGGGAGTGTTCTGAGGAATTGTTTGGTTTAATTCCAACCGACGAATTTCACGAACGCACATCGCGTCGAAACTCCTGATACCATCTACACCATCTGGATGATTGGTGGTCCACCACTATACGTTTTACTAGGAGTTTTATTCCTCGTACAACCTCTTTGTAGAATTGTTTACCAACGGCGATTTTTCTGGACCGATAGGACTTAGGGACCTTCGAGAAAAGAGCTTACTTCTTTCTAAAAGCCCCGCAAAGCCTATGCGATTCCTCTGGTGTTGCAATTATTCATGGGCGGCGGTAGTCATTTATCATCATCAGGTGAGCCGCATGCTTGTTTAACCACACTACTATAAAATAAAATTTACAAAAAAATTTTAGTTACCTTTCATTTATAGCTAAGTAATTTGAAATCACTTTATTGTTATTCACTCCTTTTTAAATTTATTTATTACAATAATAACGCTCTTACAATATGCAGTTCGGTCGAGCGAATGTTCCGAGTCTGTAGCCGAGCTGTCGCCGTCGCCAAGTAATACTGTTATAATGTATATAATAAACATATGTGTGTGAATTATTAGTTTATTGTTTTAATTGTTGTATATGGGTTTCATAGTCACAGACACACGGGAAGAAGTTCAGAAGTGAAAAAAAAACATGTGCAAAAATACATAAAATAAAATAGAACATTCACTGTTTACGTCAAATACTGCCAATATCTATATATATATATATATATATATATATATATATATATATATATATATATATATATATATATATATATATATATATATATATATATATATACTCGTATATATAGTGCTAGTTGCACACAGTAGAAATTGTCGCCAAAAAATTTTAAACATGTTGCCAACGAATAATTATCAATAATTTTCGGTGATTCCTAAGGTAAAAAGCGTTTATTTTATAATTTATAAGTATTGAATATATATCATCTACTTTCTTTTTCTGGCGTCTCTTTAATATAACTAAATTCAATTATATTTTACCGCTTGTATATCAACTAAAATGATCTTTAAGGTTGTTTTCCTCTGCCAGTGCAGTACCGTTGCATAACATTGAAACATTGAGCGTGCATATCTTTTTAAAAGATGAGCTGCTTGACTTGCAACTTCGCATCGTGGACAAACTTTTACAAGTCATATTACAGTACCTATATTATTACCTGTTTAAGCCATAGTAATGTTGTTTCGAAAATTATTTACAGTACAATGTCATAATATATGAGCATAGCAATGTAGAAAAAGCAATATTAATTTAATTTAAAATATATCATTATAACGAAAATTAACACTGTGTGTAGCAAATTTAATAGGTTACCAAATACAATAAAATGTCATAACATTTGAGTGCTTCACAGACGTTTATAGTATAGTTTTTGTTATCAATAAAATATTGATTTTAATTACGATAACATTAATTTAATAAAAGGCATTTTAATTTAGTAATAGGTTTTTATTTTGTTCAGCTTTTAGTTCGTTTAGTAGCTTATTATATATTTTTATTGTAACAGGAATAATAGAATGTGACTGAACATTTTAATACAAAATTGGGTTTATGCAGCATATATTTAAATAGTTCTTTGAGAAATATTGTTTTTGGGGAGTACGTCACAAAGGCTATTTCTAAAATGTACATGCTGTTCATTGAAAAGATTTTACTTTAATGAAAAGTGTTTTGCATGTTCCTTTTTTTTTTGTTATACACTACTTTTATTTATTACTGCAATAAAATTACATTGTAAGCAATGTACTGTAAAATAACGGTGTGGTCACCACATTGAAGTAAATCTTGTTTTTAATAATTTTAATAACTATTAAGAGAGAATAGAACCAGCTCAAATTTGCTGACCGAATTTTTGTATTTATGTTGTACTGAACATATTCTAGTATTTGATGTTATAAAAAAATTAAGGGATAATTTCAACGAGGGGTAAAATTATTTTGTTTAATTAAACTAAAAATTTTGTAATCATAAATATATAATAAGATAAAATCCAAGTTTCTTAAGGATTTAGCGCCCAGATATCTGCAATGAGCTTACCTAACATTAACTCGGTTATTATGTGTAAACCCAAGTATTGCACGAAAGTGACGCACGGCAACGCCGTGTGCCCACCTCGTACCGGCACTGAGCGGGCGTAGAACTATTTTTACGGATTTTATCGCATTTAATTTATTTTGTTTTTAATACCCGACGTTTCGGGTACTTTACAGCACCCATGGTCACGAGGGACTGAGATAATTGAAGTTCCGAAGTTAGTGGTAACCCAGAGTACCTTCAGCTTTTTAATTGCTGTTTTTCGTCCGATCTATGCAGAATGAACTTACAGTGTTTTGAAGTCTTGCAGTGGTATGCTTGGGTATAGTTTCAATTTTATTAATTATAGGATACCAAACAGGTGGTAATATTCAGCCTCCTTCTCTATTTAATGTAGGATGTTATTTAATTTCAATAGCCTCATGTATCATCCTTGGTAGGAATCGATGTTCTTTCACGAGAATTCGTGGTCTATTAAATCCGATGAAATGATTGGTGCCGTCTAGGATGTGATCACAAACTGCAGACTTCCTGGAACGTTGATGCTTCATGTCGGCTATGTGTTCTCTTAAACGGGTTCTAATTGATGTTTTATTTGCCCTACATATGAGAGACCACATTCACAATCAAGCTGTATACTCCAGCATCTTGTAGAGTAATATGATACTCGACGGATGATAAGAACTGACTAATCTTCTTCGGCGGCATGTAGAATATTCTAATAGAAGTTCGCTTCAAAATTTAGCCTATCTTGTCTGTGACACTGCTGATATATGGTAGTACAGCAGGCACACGCTAGACTGTGGCCGGCTTCACTCGGTCACTGCGACTTAGGCGCGAGACCCGAAGCTCGTTGTCATGCTGAAGCTCGACAGCTAGGTGTTTGCTGTCACAGATCCCTCGTGCTCTCTGTAATAAAGATTTGCCCATGGTAGCTAATTGTGAAGTAGGATGTTGAGATTCATCGTTTAAATATCGGTTTGTATGGGTCTTTTTCGATACACAGTAAGATCATGCTGTTGTTAGGATTTCGGATGAATAACACATCTAGGAAAGCATAGGAATTATTTGCGTTTAACTCCGTAGTAAATTGAATCTTAAAGTTTATGGATTTAAGATGTTCTAAAATGTAGTTACTTTGTCCGATGGTAAAATTGTGAACATATTGTCGCCTGTAGAACCTTGGAGTAACAGGTGCAGTAAGGAGGGCTTTCTCCTCAAAGTCTTCCATGAATGTATCGGCGACAATGGGAGATACAGTTGAGCCCACCGCAACACCATCTACTGGCTTGTAAAACTCTTCCTTCCATGATAGCCAGATGTAAGGCAATGTCTGAGTAGTGCTGCACATTCTGGTGCTATTGTCATCTAGTTTCCTAGTTATAATTCAAATGCAGTCTTCAACAGGTAGGCATGTAAATAGAGACTGAATAACAAAACTGACCATGGTTTCATTGTCAGTAAGACGTAGATCTTTTATCTCACTGACAAAATGGTATGAACCCTTAGTGTGTGCTCTTGTGTGTCTTCTGAGCGGACATAATATTTTGGCTAAATGTTGAGCCAATCTGTAAGTTAGTGAATCATTCTGACTCACTATTGGACGTAATGGAGCGTTCGATATGTATATTTTTGGTAACCTATACAACTTCGGAGGTTTGGCACACACAGGTATCATCGAATTAACGTCTAGATTCAATTTCTCAGAGTATTTCTTTATTAGATGGCTAGTTTTTTTAAGCTTATTAGTTGTAGGGTCTGTTTTCAACTTTGCGTTACGTACTTTCATTAGACAAAGGTTGTTGTATTTTAAAATTGTAATCTGACGTGTCTATGATAACCGTAGTATAATAACCTTTATTTGCGCAGAGAATTGTAAGTTGTGGTCTGTTTTGTAAGTTTTTAACGCGTTAATTTCATTTTTGGTAAGATTTAATTTCGGTGCTGAACTTTGACATAACATAGACAAAATTTCTTGACGTATGGCCTCTAAACCTTCATTATCAATATTATTTTATACAGACAATCCTCATCACTACAGATAATAACCTCATATTCGATTCTTCGCGGTGTCATTACATAATTAAAACCGTTAGTACTTTTAATAGTTTGTGATTAAAACCTTTTCCTAAAACTTTTATTGTGGCGTCGATCAGAGTTTGTTTTGACAGTTTATAGACCACGCGTTGTTTATTATTCTTGTCTGTGGTCAACACTTCGTTCTTACGTTTTTATTTAGTTGTTAATTTTTGATTTTGATTTATTTTTATTATTATTGGTTAACACGGACATCGGGACGTCAGTCATTTCATTTCCCCGTGATCATGGGTACTGGAAATCACCCGAAATATCGGGTAATAAAAACAAAATAAATAAAACGCGATAAAATTCGTAAAAGTAGTTTTAATCAATCATCACCTCGAACTTCGTCCCTTTAAAATATAAGTTATTTGTTAGTTGCATTTACCGCTACTCACAATTCGACCACCAACACTAAACTAATGCAGTTTTGACGCGGGTGTGCTTTCGTACAATAAGTATCTTATTTTTAGTTTTATTTTACATTTACTCTATATTATAACCCAAAGGCCGAACTAATTAGTGCATTTGGCTACTATTCTGTGAGTTCTGGGTTCGAATCCTTGTGCAAAAAATCAAATTGTTTACCGGTCTGCTTTTGTGTTTTACTGTGATCCTGCATTTAAAACTTATCATGCTTATATCATTCTATATATCATGCTTCTGCGTTAGTGCAGAAATCTATTGCATATATGCTGTATTTTTACAAATTGTTGACCAACCACTATTAATAGGTTAAATACCTGGTAATGTAGAACTTGATAATACTGTAAGACGTATCACCAATCTAGAATTAGGTTAATTATTTTCGGATGAATTTTCTGTCATTATTCAAAGCTTTGATAATTAGCAGGTGCATCAAAGTTAGATGAGCATAACATTTGGACAACCTGTAAACTGATAAACTATTTAGTAAAACAAGAGTTACACTTTTATCACAGTGTTTTTTAATGGGGATATTATCTCCTTGAGTAAATGCGAAAAAAATGACCCAATTCCTATTATTATAAAGCATGTTTTCCAGTTGATCTAATTGATGAATTCAGTATCAGTGAAACAAGATACTTGATTTGAGAATCGTTTATTTGCTCAATAAATGACGTCACTTGTCTTCTTGTGTTTCAAATATGTAACGTCTCTTCAGATTACGTCCACAAAATATGACGATAAGTTATTTTTAGTTGTAGCTGTGTACTTGTGAATAAATTGATATAAATTTAAAATTACTACCATACAATCGTCGTTCGGCATTCAAAACCCCGAATGTGAAAACATTTTAGAAGCAATGGTAATAAACTAACAGTAACCATAGAACTGGGTGTTCTCGTTGCACGTGATGCTATTTTTGTGTGTACAGCTATAACTCGGAAGCAGCTGAATTAATTTTAATTATTCTTCTTTTACTAAATAGTTTGAACTCTATAGTTGATACCATGAAGTTTTTAATGTAATTATTTAAGCGGCATTCTAGTTAAACTTGTTATGTACCTCAGTATAATTTATTTACTCGTAAAAAAAGAGAAACTAATTTCTTTACTTTCTAGTAAACAACTACGTAGTTTCCACTTGTTAACAGCTTTTGAATCATCATCATCATTACAGCCCTTCACAAGTCCACTGCTGAACATAGGCCTCCCCCAAGTAATGCCACAAAGCACGGCCCTGAGCCACCTGCATCCATCGACTTCCTGCATGTCTTACCAGGTCGTCACTCCATCTAGTGGGGGGTCGCCCTACACTACGCCTACCGGTACGAGGCTGCCACTCGAGAACCTTTCTTCCCCATCGGTTATCGGTTCTTCGAGCAATATGGCCGACCCATTTCCACTTCAGCTTACTAATCCGTTGGGCTATGTCGGTCACTCTGGGTTTACTGCGGATATCCTCATTTCTGAGTTTATCACGCAGTGAAACTCCGAGCATAGCCCTCTCCATAGCTCGCTGACCGATCTTGAGCGTCCTCATATGGCCAGCAGTGAAGGACCACGTCTCTGATCCGTACGTCATCAGGATTCAGTCATCTTCTCGTCAGGTATACCTCAATCTCTGAAAACTAAAGTGTACAACCAGTGCGTGTTGCCAGTGATGACTTACGGTTAGTAATATAATGCTATTTAATTTAAAAATGCAAACGTCTCAAAAAGTTTGTTGTCCGTACTTTTCATGCAACATACATGGACAGCCGACTCATAGTAAGGATCGCTTACTAAAAACCAGCGAGATGGAAAATACGCAGACGAACCAGTTCATAGAAACGCACATAAATTTTACCGTACGCAGTTACGTAAGTTGTAAAGCACTTTCGTGGTTAAAATAAAATATAATTTTTTAAATAATATGTATTATAATAGTTTCACAAGATTTTAAGAGTTTTATTAAATACGGAATTAATTTCAATTATTTTATTTATTTATTTATTTGTCACACCAACAAGATATACACTACAAGCTTTCTAAGAGTAGACAATAAATAGTTTAATGCTCAGTGATACCTCTTTTATAGGTGTAAACTACATGAATATTGAGCGTCATACTCACATTGCTTTCTGCTTTTTAAATAGTTATCTTAAAGGGAACATTACAATAAAAACAGTACAATCAGATTTACAAATACACCGTTCTTAAACGTTACGTTTTGCTTACGAAAATATAAAACTATACCAAAATTTCAATGTCAAAGAATTAAAATGTTATTATATAAGGAAAAAAATGTTTGTGAATAAATAAAGGAATGAAAACAATGTCAATGATAATATCAATTTGAATTACTTATTTAAAAAAAATTAAAATACAATTATTAAGATTAAAATTATTTTATACAGCAATAAAAAAAAGAAACATTAAAAAGTAACACAATAAATATTTTAAAAATCGTATATCAGTTGAGAGACTACCTTTTTAAAGCGACGTAAGGGGTCTGAGAAAATATCCAAAGTTTGTGTCTTTCGACGTTTTTCGAAATACATGGACCATCTTTGAATATAATTTGTTCACTCCCGGTATTACCAATTTCTTTGTTATGTATCTCGTTGTTACTCCTCATTATTTTCTTACACCATCTAACTTAATGTTTATTTTGTTTTTGATAATGATGATGTGGTCCTCAAAATTTCGTTGATGCGTTGTCAACAAACCAGGAAATAGGCAACATACGTTACGTGGTAGAGCCATGCTGCAGTTGTATTAGTAGTATAGTTGTAGCACGAATGGGTCGGCTCGACCGGGGAAGAACCACGCTCTCACAGAATACCAGCGTGAAATAGTAGCTTAACGCTGCTGTGTTTCGTATGGTGAGTGTAGACTGGAGACTCTTTTTACTGGAAACGAGGCATTCCATCTTAGTCCTCACAGGTGACCAATCAAGCATAGATGTAGATGTCTATGGGCCGCAGTAACTACTTACCATCAGGTGGACTGGGTGCTCGTTTGTCACCCTATCCTATAAAAGAAAAACATCGTCTTACTAATAACAACTAGAATTTTAAAAAACCCGCCTGCCAATGCTTGAATGAATTATTGAATTTTCTAACACGCTACTATTACTTTTCCGGGATTTCTCTTAATGTTACATTTAAAAAAGGTGAGGTTGTGAATATTGCAGGGTACTTAGGTAGGCTTAGTTGCTAAAGGTGGTTTATGTTACCTTAAAATTAATTATTTTATAAGATCGTTTTAGTAATGTTCCTTAGTACAGATACAGGAAGTTGTAAATAGGCTTTGCATCCCTTGTTTTCGCATAACGAAAGTACCTACATAATTAAAAAATACAAGCAACATGACCTGGCACATGTTGTCCTGTCCTTTTCGGCAAGTGGCGTCTTGAGTTTCACTCCTGCTATTTCTGTGAAAATATAACATTTATTAATATTTTATTGATAACGACCCCAACACCATCTATTGAGTACAGGTTTTGTATATTTCTTTTATTGCACTAACCACTGATAAATGATAAAACCATATACGAATTTTAATCAGTCTTATATTATATAAATCTATATTGAGTAAATATTACTCTATACTATTCTAATCTACAGCAATCACTTAACATACGGTACAACTCTGCCACTTTACAACTTTGCGTTCGCGTATCACCATTGTTTCTATTAAAACGAAGATTTAAAGGTATATGGATAAATTAAAATTATCATTAAAGAAACGACTAATATATTAACAGAAAATTAAACTACCCTATACCCCTTTTTTTGAAAGAGGCCGTGGAAAAGTTTGAATTAAAATTTGGTTCAACGAAAAGGTAGTATAAGCATTAATATTTAATGCAATTAAATCTTACTAGGCTGGCGATGCTCCAAGTCCGAACTGCTTTGGAGGTTGCCATTATTAAAGTAAGTAACACAGATGTTACACAAAATATGCACTTAAAACACGACACTTATCTTTGTCGTTATTATTAACATTGTATATATATATATATATATATATATATATATATATATATATATATATATATATATATATATATAACTAAAGTCCTCCACAACGATTGAAATTGATAATATTAAAATCACAGAAATAATTTTAAACAAAATATAAAGCCAGTTGTCTTAAGTTTTTTTTAGGTTAGATCTACACAGAACGAGCTTTCAATACTTTGAAGTCTCGCTGTGGTACGCTTGGGTTTGGATTTAATTTTATTAATTATAGGATCCTAGGCAGACGGTAGCACCATCTTTTCTATTAAAATTGGGATATTTTTTATCTTTCCTATTGAAATTAGGATAATTTTTTTTGAAGGGTCCAAGGTAAGAAATGTTTATTCTTTAGTGAATATCATTTTAGTTTTTAGTAAAAAAATGTATTTATTTGTTATAGGTTATTATTTATTCAGGTTCGAAGTACCAAAATGTTTTATTTTATTTTTTAATTTATTTAAGTTAGGCTACAAATTGTTTATTTTCAAGTTTAATGAAGGCTCGAAGTATCAAAATGTACAGTGAGGCATTTTTTGATTTAAATACTGTTCCAACATGCTGCACATGAGAGGAAGGAGTGTTAGACCCTACAGACTCTCTGAGTTTCTGCCTAGCAATCGCTAATACTCTAGCCCCACCATATTAATATACACACATAAGTTAGATAAGTACAAGATATCTGCATCATGAGACCCAAATTTACAGACTATATAGATATCTATAACAGATATTATCATCAGGTCGACTGCGTGCTCGTTTGTCACCCTATCCTGTAAATCAAAGACTAACAGATACAGGATGTCAGAGTTAGGTGATGGAATTTTCTAACTGCCAGTCAAGCAACCTCGTTGGTTAGGGGTTCTGAAGGCTAAAGGTGTCTTGGCCGCAGTGAGAGGGAGGTCTTACCAGGTGTCTCAGCGGTAGTGACAAAGACGTCCAGTCTTGAAAGGATTATTAACAAATTATTACAATTTATACAACTGCATTGAGGTTTATACGGTCACTAATATATGTAATTTCTAAGATTATTCAGTAAAACTGTTGGTGTTCGGGAGTTTTGGTAACCCGATCACAGTGGATTGTATAGAACATATAGCATTACGATGTTCAGAGCTGAACACTTACTTTCTGCAAAAATTTAAGAATGAAAGTCAACGAGAATGTTAGCGACAACAAGTGACTCTAAAAACATTTAATCTTAATTGTTTCTTATTCGTGATATAAAACTAAGTGTTAGAAGTGAAAAGTGAATTTAAACATTTAATCTTAATTGTTTCTTATCTGTGATTTAAACTAAGTATGAAAATTAATAGCATTAATACCAAGAGAGTGAAATAATAACTTATATAAGCTTCAAATTCTTATTTTTAAAACTATATAACGAAAATATAAATCTAATCGCTTATTTAAGTCTAATTAGAATGTTTAAAATAAGATACGAGACTAGTTACTTATTAGAACCTTCTCTTATTACGATTTTAAAGAGTTTCATTAGAGATATTAACATTTAAGTGTAAATTTAATGATTTGTTTAATTCTCTTTCTCTTATAGTAATTTAACATATTAATATGTCAAATAATCTCTTATGTAATCTAATTACTTATTATAGAAATAGATTTTAATTTAATAAAATTTAAATATGTTCTGTGAAAAGTCTTAAGCATAATGTTATCGTGATAAGCGTTGTGCATTCCTGCCGCCTGGCGGCGCTACTTGTATGTTGAGCGAAATACGCTTAGCTACTCCGGAACTAAACCGTGAGGCGTCCGCGAAACTATTTTTCTTTTTTATAAGTATAAATTAAAGGTTTTATGAATGTTTTATGTTCGAAATAATAGAGATAAGTCATATCTATTGTCAGGAATAAATAAAAACATTCCAAATCCGGCAATGTAATAATAAAGAATCAAGAAAATAAAATAAGAAGAAACTCTCAAGAATTGTTATTTATTGCTCGTCTAACTGCTACTGTATGCTCTCCAGTTAACATCCCGCCAGCAAACCCGCTCTATTTATTAACATTCTCACACACGAGCATCTACAGAGAGGTACCTAACTAATGAGACTAATGAGTTTGCAAGTATCATAAATTAGTTATATCCGTACTACAGAATAACGGTTTTTGTATTTTTTCCTACAGGTACTCGTATTTGTGCTGTGCCTTACTTCTTGAAAAATGTCAAAATTCTCGGCCAACGGAAAGTAATAAATAGGCTTTAATGAGAGAGTTCGCGAGTTAAAAATATAATAATAATAATGAGGTCATCCAGACCAAATTTCTATTATGACGGCCAGTCGCCACTGGAGATTGGCCATCTGCACAGTACAAGATTATAGTGCCCGAGTGTATAAGCAAGCACAGGAACACTCCATTTCCTTACTCTCATAGTCTGATAGGATGGCAATATGATCCAACCAGAGAGGGATCAGACGTAGGACCAACGGCTTTACATGCTTTCCAAAACACTGGGGAGAAATACCCATTCTGCAAACTCCAGGGTGCTACTGAGAATTTCTTGACAGAAAAAGCCTTGAGCCCGAGACTTCATGATTAGCAAATCGTCTTTAAAACATATCTTATAATTGCGTTGACTTATACGCTTAAATTTCTTACACCTCAAAGGAACCATTGACCAAAGTAAAGTAAAGGAAAATTACAGCCTATATACGTCCCAATGCTGGGCACAGGCCTTCCCTCATTTCTGAGAGGGTTTAGGGTAAGGAAGTGCCCGCCGCGCTATCCCAATGCGTGTTGACCAACTTCACATGTCTTCGAAATATTTTTTTTCTTATTCCTCAGACATGCAGGTTTCCTCACGATGTTTCCTTCACCGCCGAGCACGTGATAAATCAGCACTTAAAATTGCAATTAACAATTTCATTGGTGCCGGCGGGAATCGAACCCGGGTTACTCGCGTTCTGTTATATTTACAGCGAGCGTTATCCATCTGAGCTACCACGGCTCTCTTGACCAAAGTATTTGATATTAATTGTAACTTGAACCCTCGAACCACTCGTGAAAGGTCTTGAAATGCGCCTTGAGAGATGGACATACGGATTGACAGATAGACAGATTTAAAAAAGAGTAAGTAAACGAGCACAACAGGTCCACCTGATGGTAAGAAGACACTATGGCCTGTAGAAAATAAAATCTCAATATCTATAAATTCTCTAAAATTCTCTAAAAAAGCACAACAAGATTATTTTGCAGTTTCATGTTATTATACTATGAGAGCATGGACCTCAGTCGTGCCGACTCGTTCGTCCTGAATTTATGTATAGCTAGAATAGCTGTATCTTAAAAATCCCATCACGCAATTGGTTTTGATGCATATGAAATGATTTTGTTAATTTCTTTCCAGGTTGATAATTTTGTTAGGATTTTTACTGGGAGTTCTGTTCTGCATCCATATTCTTGCCCAGGATTATCAGTCAGTCACAGCACTAAGACTTCTACGCCTTATTTTCAAAAAAGATGTTTCTTCTCACCAGCATAATGTAAGGGATTTGATTCTGTACTTTTTATATTAGAAAATTGACTCTTGTTATAGGAAAATACAACCTAATGAGCCGTTTTAGCTTAGGGAAAGCAAGAAATCGAATTCGATCTGCGTTAGCAGAGTAAACCCGATTTTTTTTCTTATAAATCTGAAGTGATGAACAATTATAAGTGCAGCTGATGTTAAGAGGGTTCGACAGTCTATGGATACCTGCAGCTAATGTCAATCAATGAATGTAACAGTTATCACTTCTTATCGTTCGCGTTATCACTTCTGAGGACAAAAGTGGAATGCCTCACAGTCTATAATTATATTTGCACTTTATACCTTTCAGACCAGAACACAGCAGTGCTATTTACACATCCCTTTTAGCGACAAAAATAAGTAAGATGGTGGACTCACCAAGGTGACTCACCAAGGTGGACTCCTTGATAGAGTAGGAGTCCTACCACCTAATTTGTTTAAGAATTTAAAAGTATTTTGAGGGTATGTCAAAACGTTGAAGTTCCTAAAGAAACTGTATCCGCGTCTTTTTGTCGGCGCCGGTAATAAAACGGCTGGTGCTTTTCGCGATTAAAGGCTTATTATAGCCATTTGCCGAAGGCGTTTCCTCAGTTAGCGTTCTTGATCGAGACATGATTATTTATTTAAGTTTTTAGTGCGGTTAAATAAATTTAAAGTTTTTTTTTATTTACTGCAATAATTATTGTTATATAATGCATTAAAACAAATTGGAACTATATATCAAAATTGCTGACACGAACTTCTTTCTTCTTTACGCGGTTGACTCTATCCAGCTTCAAAACTAAAATAAATAGCTAGAAAGGGTATATAAAAAATGTTACCCTGCGCAAAATCAAGAAATTAACCGACTTTATTATACAGTTTGCTATTTAATCCTTAATGCATTCATAGGTGTTATGGGTACTTTGAGAAAATTAAAATATTGTTTATGTGCAATGTATATAAAATAGGCAATTTAAAAAATTTTTGCTTAATAATCTAAACTCCGTTGAAATATTACCTATCGAACGTCTAACTTTGTAAAAGTCTAATAATCAATACGTCTTATTAATTACGTAAATTATAAAATACTACTATGTAAAAACGTAAAACTATCGGATTATCTGTTAACATCGATATCTGATCTTCTATTCAGCAAATTATCAATTTTAATGTGTACACTCATGTTATTTTTACCCTGGTAGACCAACTAGTTTTATATTTTTAAATTTTGAACTATCTCTTATTCCAAAATTTGAACTGCGACGGGGAAACTACACAACCTTCTCAGACACCTCTATGGACGCTAAACTAATAATAGTAGTCCCCATCGATTCTGATACAAGCAGAGCTAAAGTCTTTATAAAGATATTTTGATGCCTGCATCAACCCAGCGCTCAGCCGAAATGAGTTCAGTGTTTGCCATTAAACAACGCATTTTGTCATAAGCCTTTTAAATTGATAAAGCCCAAAGAAAAAAATGATCCGTTTACCTCATTTGTTTTCTAAATCCAGTTCTATCACAAGTCCTTCAATCCAATTTTGCATACCATTTTTCCACAATGTTAAGCAGGCGTGTCATATTTTTTTTAACGCTCTACTGTGTGCTGCGCAATATTTAAGAATATATATATATATATATATATATATATATATATATATATATATATATATATATATATATATATATATATATATATAACTAATAAAGCAAAGTAACCGGCACATGGGTTTCTGCAACCCATTTACAGATCCCGCTGTCCAATTGCATCTATCGCTCTGCAGCAAGCAGAGCCTTCTCAAAATCAGTACAACACCGCTCATATGCCTACTGCCGGTAACCGAAGCTTCCGATTGCCCAGCCTCTGGTTCTAGGAAACTGATATAGTTCCCGAAAATATCAGGAAACAGCAAGAACTATTCCAGAAAGAAAATGATGTTCCTGTGTTCTTGAAAGGTGATCCTCTTGTTGCAACTCTTTGTCGTTTTACTATGGCTTTATGCATTTTAGTTTTAGCTGGAATTGCTAAACCTGAAATGCACACAATTTATGGATATGCTGTCCCCAAGAAATATTAAAATGGCAGTTTAATAATTATTTTTCAAATATTAGACACATGTGTATGATAGATCTTCATTGTATTTGGAAATAAACAATTACAAATCAAAATTACATAACGTATACAGCTACCATTCCCTTCCCAGCTCAAAGTACTTCAAGTGATACTCTATTATAACCGGCTCTCTCACGTTCTTTCAAGCATTTCATTGTTTTCATTATTTCATCTATAATTAGTTCTTTACCTTTTTCCTCTTCCTTCGTCCTTTACCTTTTTCCTCTTCCTTCGTCTATTTCATTTAATTCAGACGTTTATTTGCTAATAAACACGCTTTTTAAGTATTTATTCCATCTCAAAACTCCATCTTTCCTTCTCTAAACATGAAAATTCGTCGTACAAAATACATCCATTCTTGTTTTGTATAACATTCATTCTAGGTTGATCTTAATTTACCCTGGCAGTTCTTACGAGTTTCCAAAAACCTTTTCATATTTGCCTGGAAGTTATCACGTATTTTTCTACAGTTCCTATTCGTTATTTGTTGCTTTTTCGTTTCAACTAAATCTTTATTTTCTTATTTAGACGTCTAAAAACTGCCTTTTTTTTCATAAACACCGCCAGAAATACCAGCTTTGGCCGACTGCCGCTCCAGGTGGAATTTGTACCGCTCCATTTGCCTAAACAGTAACATCTTTGTGGGCTATTTAGCTTGTCCGTCTCTGTTTTTTGGTTGGTCTTATTATACCATACTATTGTTACGAGCTTGAGGTTCGTGACAATAAAAATTGCCGATAAAATTACCTAAATTAACACTTTAATTTACTTTACACAAATTAAAACTAAAAACACTAATAATTAAGCACACTAATTCACTTAATTCCGCTCCGAAGCTTCGCTTGTGTCGCTGAGTTCAACTCTGTCTCGATCGCATCTTGCGCCACCTATTTATTTAAATTAGCAAAATATCCGGAATGTTCAAGTAATCACGCGTAAGGTACCGAGAGTTCGAGTATAGATTTTCTAGAAACTTAGTTCTTCGGGTGGCGCTGTTGGTCGAAGGATTTGTGATGTCATAAACTGCAACGCTCCCCTCGCTCTCGTTCCTGACACTAGATGGCGCTAGTTGTGTCGTCGACTGGAGTGCGTAACACTATAAAGGCTTAGGTCTCGATTAACGTCACTAATTTGCTATATAGTCACAAGATAGTTTTGGGATGCAAGCTTTAGTTTTTTAAACATACGATTGCACTTTCCCAGAGCAACAGGCTTATTAAATTAAAAGCTATTTTAAGACTACGATCAATATCCTATAAAAATATGCGAACATTTTCAGACTGGGATCAAGCGTAGTAATTAAGTAAATTTGGTACATGAAGACATTATTTTAAAATATGCAATTTGGGGGTTTGAGGTAAACAATTTATAAACATGGTTTAACAACTCATCAAATTTTGTTTGTTTGTTTGAGGTCGATTGTTTCTCTCGAATATTTATATTTATTGAAGAATTTTACGTTTTTACTATATTAGGCTCCGGTGTAACTTTTTGGTAAATGGTCTAAAGGATTTTGGTAACGCACTACGCGTGTCTTTTTTATATTTTTGACAGATGTTGATTGTTCTGGAATATTCCCCCTAGCATAACTCGTTCTAAAGGTTTTGATCAGATAAAGAAAAAGATATTAATACCCTGCTATAGTATTCCACCCTTAAAGATTTTTTATAAAGTTTAAAGAAGTCAAAGCCCACTGCATCAGGTTTAACCTTATTACTTTTGCATTCTTAAACCAGACCTCATTACATTAGTAGGCCGCTGAAAAAATTTAAAGCAAAGATCTTCCGTAAGCCTGGCAAATGGGCTGACACTAGTAACTCCAATGTTTATATTTCAATGGTAGTGAAGATATCAACAAATTTCTTAAAAGTCTAATTTGATTCACGTGTGCTGTCGTGTCGGTTGTCGCGTACGTGTCGCACTGAGCTTTCTGTTGTATTTTGTGTAGTATTTCACTGCAAGGCAGACCCAACTTTACTAGGGTAAGGCTTCCTCTAAAGTGCTCTCTTAGCTTTCATTATCTCTTTGTGTATTTAGTTAGAGCTGCACTAAAATTACATCTCGTGTAGAGATTTTATCATTTAGTTTTTTTTTGCTTAAATCGAAGAGTTACCTGGTCTTTTTCCTCTTTTTCTTCAGCTCAGTGTCGATATTTTAATAGAACAACTGCTCTAGAAGACTTCACGGATTTGTACAATCACAGACTCAATCGTTAACTCTAGTTGTTTTTTTTTCATAATGCACGAAAGTGTACTAAACAATAAAAAGAGAAAATGTTTCTCCATTGTATAGAAATTTAAAATAATTGTTTACAGAGACCTAACGTAGGATGGAGAAAAATTTTAATGTATGACAGAATACAATGCACCCGCTTTCTCTATTGTGATTTTGGAACACGGCCGCTTGACGAAGAAATACGGAGAGACTTTATATAATGCTCAGATGATTATTTTATAACAAGGCTATATTTTTCTATTTTTATATTATTGTTGCGCGCCATAGTTGATGCCTGGTGTATGGTACTAGCGCAATCTAGTAACATTATGAACTGTTCCTTTGTTGAATTATTAAGAAATTCAGCTTCAAACTATTCATTCTTTATTAATGACAAGAATAAACTTAGAATCTAATGTTAGTGTAATATATATATATATATATATATATATATATATATATATATATATATATATATATATATATAACGAAATTGTTCTTTTGCATCAAATCTTTCCGTGTTAGCTACATCAAACATACCTGCACTGCAATAGTAAAACAGTCTAGCATCCATTCAGCATCCTAAAGCCATCATTATACTGAACACGTAGGCATGTACAGATCCACAATTATATTTGACTTAACAACTGCAGATATAAACATTTTAACAGTACACTTTAAAAAGGGTCTTGTCATCTTTTTTACACCTCGCAAGCCTGTGAGCCAGTTCTGTCACTAACACTAGTGTCTGTTCTGTTCTGTGAGACGTTTCCGTTCAATATCTGAGTTATCAGTAGTATCTGTGGTTACAAACGAACTTATAGTTTACCTGACGATAAGTGGCTAGTACAGCCCATGGATACAACTCACTTCGAAAAAGAAGGCTACACATACGTTGTTTCCTCTGAGGAATGTCCTTGAACTATAATTCTTCCATTTACTATTTCAGAAAATTCTTTATAGATTTTTAGATATTTGATGGAATATAAAATACCCCTAGAATCTGTTGATGTATCACTTAATTTTAGTATATAATATATTGTGGTTACTTGACACTTAATGAATTTCAGTGATTGTTTAGATGATTTTTACTACAAATAAGTGACACAATATCATTTTTAAATTTGGCTAATGTACTTTATAATTAAACTTTGTAATTTAAGTATCCATCATAAAGTCCTTGAAAAAAATCTTCCTCTGTACATATACGTTGTTTTATTCAAATCGATAGGTTCATATTTCCTGATTAATCCCGTACATTTTCAGATTGTTAACAAATCGTTTTTTAAAGCTTCAAGTTATTTAATTTCATATTGTGTGACTACATATTGTGTGACTCACAATATGTAGTTCATCACACATATTGTGTGACTCTCAGCACGGTTTTCGGAAATGGCGCAACACGGTCACTAGTTTGTTAAGATTTTCAGATTTTATTAATGACTGCTTAGATTCGAGCAAACAAGTTGTAGCACTTTTCATTGACACTTTAGACCACGATATCTTAGTACAAACAATGGACGAATGCGGAATACGCGGTTCCACAAATAGTTGGTTTAAAAACTACCTCACTAATAGAAAAATAAGCGCAATTATCTCCAAAGTAGTTGGAGAAGAGGCGGATGTCAATTTGGGTGGCCTACTGGATCGGTGTACGGTCCTGTAGGATATATAATGCATGTGAATAGTGTGTCAAATGTCGTACACAATTGTAAGGTGTACGCTGTCATGTACGCTGACGATATGTGTCTTGTATATGCCTCCAAAGACGTAGCTGAGGTACATAAATGTATACAGAATGATTTTGAAAACTTTAGCAAAAGTGGCATTATATTAAATCTTGCAAAATCTGAATGTATGCATATACACTCGCCATATAATCTAAATGCTAAATCTGTAAAAAGTGAATATCTACCAGTAATAGGACATACATACGAATGTAGGCATAGAAATAAATTTAATTGTAAATGTAAGAGATTGAATTAGAGCACGGAGTTTAATATTAATTTTCTTAGATAATCTTGGAATAGTATTTTTATAATACAAGAATGGCTGATGACATGCCTACGTTTAAATGTGTGCTGGTCAGCGATGGTAGTACCGGGAAAACTACATTTGTAAAACGACACTTGACTGGAGAGTTCAGGAAAAGATACGTTGCTACTTTAGGTGTCGAAGTGCATCCTTTAGTATTTCACACAAATCCCATTAGATTTAACGTTTGGGACACAGTTGGTCAAGAAAAATTTGGAGGACTTCGAGATGGTTATTACATATCAGGTCAATGTGCTATCATTATGTTTGATGTCACCTCACGTGCTACAAATAAAAATGTACCAAATTGGCACAGAGATTTAGTACGTGTTTGCGAAAGTATTCCGATTGTTTTGTGTGGCAATAAGGTAGACATCAAAGATAGAAAAGTCAAAGCAAAAACGATAGATTTCCACAGAAAAAAGAACCTTCAGTACTATGATACATCTGCAAAATCAAACTACAATTTTGAGAAACCATTCCTTTGGCTAGCTAGAAAGTTGATTGGAGATGGCAATCTAGAATTTGTTGTGATGCGTGCATTAGTACCACCAGAAGTCACAATGGACCCACAATAGCAAAACCAAATTGAGAAAGATCTTAAGGAAGCTCAAGACACCGCGTTGCCGGAAGAAGATGAAGACTTGTAAATAATATCGCTAAACTATTAACCCAGTGCCCTCTTAAATTGTAATATAAGCTCATACTGGCTTAAGTTTATTTTATACAGTGCATTTTGTTAAAATTTCATTCCATTAGTTCCCAAAAAAAAAGGATAAGAGGTCTATGTTAATGCAAAATTTACTGTATTAAATATTCATTCACTTCAACCATTACATGTTGATTATCTAATGTTTTATATTACAGTATTTTAAAGATGTTTAGGTATGTTAAAACAATATAATAACGGCATTTACATTAAAATTAAAGAATGGAGATTTGTTTAGATACATCAACTAATGCTTTTCTACTGGTTTGTAGTGTTATACAAATTGTATTATGATAGCATCTAAGTAAATACTGCATTGTTTAATTTTATGAAAAAGCTTTGTGTAACTTAGTTCACTATTTTTTTAATCTTTGTTGTAGTGTATTGAATATTATTAAAATCTATTTATTTCAAATGAGTGTCCTTCAATTATAAGGGATAGCAAGTTTTATCTATAGATTTTTCAGGTTTGTTAACCACTCGTATATCGGGGTCACTTTGGTCAATATGGCGACCTATCGAGCACTTCCCGAAGTACTTCCAGACTACTTCCTGCTGTTCATTAAAATGACTATTTCCAAGACATTGTATAAAAGGTATATTAAATCATATATCAATGGAAACTTTATTAAATAAGCTATCAGATTATGTATAACTTGAATACAGGTTTATTTCGAAATTGATACTAATTTGAAAATGAAAGTAAGAAAAATGTTTTTCCCCAATTTTCATGATCCTCTTGTGTCCATTACTGTAATTTATCATAAATTGTATTGTATGTTAGGAAAGGACTGACAATATTACACTCTGCAAATGTGGTGATACTTTTTGAATAAGTTTCTAGTTAGTAAAATGTTAAAAATAATTGCAACAAAGACTATGATAAGTTGTCCCATTTGTAAAATTATTCCCATAGATAAAAAGTAAATTATTTGGTAGTTTTGGAATATTATTATAATGAGAATTATAAGGTTAATGTTGAAAACAAGTACAATCATAGAATACTATAATACATACATAATAGAACGGGGGAGTGGATGGAGCCCGTGTAGCCAATAAAACGTCGCTAACACGTCAATTCACACGTATAAATGTCAACACGAGATGTGTTTTAACGTTACAAATTTTGCATGCAAATTATTTAGAAAATGCCAAATTGCATGCATACATTTACAAATAAATATGTATTAAAATCTGTCCGTCAACACAGCGAATCGGGTTTGTAGTAGTGTTAAAATGAGGTAATTGCTTATATGTGTGCTCCCGGCGACGCCTACCCTCGTAAGGTTGACAGCCATTCTATTGTGTATTATAGTATTCTATGAGTACATCACACATAGGGTTAAAGAGAACAAACTGGTTCAACCAAAAATAACGAACTATTATGGTAAGAGAACGTCTAAGTATTTGGTAGCTAAAGTGTTTAATAAAATAGGTCTAATACGAGAAAAAGTTAATATTAGTAGAGGATCCCTTAAGATAAAATAAAAAAAAATACAGAATTGCTAATAGTACTAAATACGATTCATTGTAGTAGATTAAACGATAATAACTTAATATATAAGTGTTAGGTATTTAATTTTCATAATTAGGGTTAAATATATATAAGGTATAAAGGTAACATAACACAAGATGTCATAGGTTTATATACTACTATGTTCTACAATTGTGCATTATTGTGTGCAATATTAGCAATAAATAAGGTGGTTAATTGCTATGTAAAAGAGTGCCTCTCGCCATCAAACGTAAAGGGCATTGCCCATATTCGGCCATGGAACGCCCAACAATGTGCATTTGTTAAAAAAATATATCTTTATTTATGGTTATTAATCGCGGTATTCATTTATCCTAAAACAATGGGAATATTTTTGCACAAATTAAAAGTACCGAAAAGATAAAAATAAAATTAGGTAAATACGTAATTCATTAGTCTGTGAATAAATAAAAAATGTTGCCAATCACAAAAATCATTAAAAAAAATCGATTCCCCTTTTCGATCGATTACTTATGGTGTCATGATTACAATGCTTATATAATTTTTCGATAATTATTACGATGTTACGATATAGGTTTAAAATAACCGTTGATAATGGATATTTATCCAAAGCAGTCGATACGCAACCGTTATTAACCAAATGTTTACCGACTACAGACGAAAAAGGATGGTTATGTTTTTACTGTGTGTGCGGGTTAGGCTATGTTGAATCGTTTTTTGCTATGGTGCTTAAAACGTAGGATGCATTTTATTATTGAGGGCGCTACAATCAAAGAATATTTTATTCGCTAAACTCGTAAAGTACTTGACCAACTTTGAGAATTCTTTTACCACTAGATTGTTATGTATAATTTTAGATATCTAATATAGGGTTAATTTTATTATAGAGGGCGCTACTTTCAATGAATACGTTTTTTGGCTAATCTCAAAAATTACTAGACCGATTTTGAAAATTCTTTCACCATTACATTGCTAATGAAGGCGTTAGCTGTGTGATAAATTTATATTATTACAATAAATAATTGTGAGATTAATATTTTCTAAATAAATAAAACTAAATACCTACCTAAGATGTTCAATCCAATTATTATTTTTACAATTTAAGAATCGTATTTACACACTTTACTTACTCAGATTGTTTATTATAGATAAAGAGGTAATAAATCTTAAGTAAAAGAGCTCCGCTTAAACGAAAAAACTATTTATTAGAATAAAACTAAATGTTGAAAAAAAGTGGTTCAGTGCGAGTCGGACTCGCAGGCCCATGAAGAGTTCAGTAGTAACAAGCATATATTTTAAATCGAGTCAAAATACCACTATCATTATCTCCAGCAACAAATTATTTTGTTTTTCATAGTGTTTGTATAAATAACAAAGTTGTTTTTGCGGTTCTTTAAAATGTGCTACTTGTATCTTAAAAAAAAGGACTATTATATATTATAGGGCTTTCTGTGGTTTATTCATTACCAAAGAGAAAAAAACTTATTGCGCAAAATAGGTTTTTATCCATTTCAAGTCATCAAAAGCGGCAGTCAACCGTTAAAAACTAAAACGACCGTTGTTATAGGCTCGGTTGAATTCATTGACAACCTTCACATTTATAGTTATGATAATTAAACAAGCGAATTACTAGCTGATTTACCACGAATTCTCTAAAGCATAACAAAACAATACAGCGCAAGCTAACTGTTCTTAAAAATACATTTGAAATAGAGTTTCAATAAATAAAGGAAATTATATTTTACAAAGCGTGCAGAACTTAAAACGCGTCAAAGATTATTCTTTTTATGATATTATTAATCGAATAAAAATCGATATCATTTCATAGATTTTATGACAGTTAAGTGGCAACATCGAATCTGACAGGTAGGCCACTGTCACTGTTATGTCACAAGAATTAAATTGCGTGTTATCGTGTTATTTTGTTTTGTTGGAAAATGCAATTGTTGATCTCTCAACAATTGTTTCGAACACAGCAGGTAAATAGTTGGTACATATCACGATGTGGCATGTCTTCCTCTAAGAAATGCTTTATAACTGAGTTTACTTGAATAATATCAATATAATAATTGTAGCTTCTTTATTAGGTACAAGTTTCGAGTACAGTGAACGTGTAGTGTGGCACTCGCAAAATGCACCAATAGTTCGTCTTGAACATGTATACATCAGCTGTGGCACTGACACTTATGAGAATAAGATCACACACATTATTTGGGTTCGATTTTCCACGTGAGGAACTATTTGCCCTACGTGAGGTAAGTGTTTAACATTTTTCAATTTATTAAATGTGATCCATATATCTGATAATTATACATGTTTTTACACTGATTGTATATCAACTCAAGAACTTGTTTTATTTTTTCACATCTGCCCTAGATATATCTGACAAACATACTAGCTTATTTATGAGATTGACCAGTTTTACCAACTACCAAGAAAGGAGACAGTTGATTTTTCATTGTTTTTGGACTGCTGGTAGTCTGTCAGGCCTTAATTATTAAATAATATAGGGCATTAAATCCGTCCTTGTGCAGTAACATTTAACTTGATAAATATTTTATTTATATTTGAGTTTGAAATAAACAAATCTATTTTATTTTTATTTTTTCACTTTGACTTCATTTTTTGTATTTTACATTATTTCAGTTGTCATGCCGTGTATATCATAATTGCTGGCAATGAACTGATAGAACAGCATCATGTTCAACTGCAGAACGGGAACCATCTGAATCATCTAGTCCGTCCTCGTTGCAATCTGAAGTAAGTAATGTATTGCACCCAGAACAACAAGCTTAGATCATACATCACACAGTGTACTGCTAACTAATTATTTAAAAGCACAATGTTTTTACCTTGTTGTAATAGTTCCATCAGCATTGCGAGTATGTCTCTTTTGTGATTAACTACATTTTGCGATAACAAACATACATAGTGACAATTACTATGTATGTGTGTTATACTTGGTAGAGCCATGCTGCAGTTATATTAGAAGTATAGTTGTAGCATGAATGGGTCGGCTCGACCGGGGAAGGACCACCCTCTCACAGAATACCAGCGTGAAATAGTAGCTTAATGCTGCTGTGTTTTGTATGGTGAGTGTAGAGAACCGGAGACCCTTTTTACTGGAAACGAGAAAATGATCTTAGTCCTCACGGGTGACAACGCATCTGCATTTTGATTTGTAATCGAGGATAGATGTGGATGTCTAAGGGTCGCAGCAATGTCTCCAGCAGATGGTGAATCTCAGTTAATGACAAGATATGCTAATAAATCCAGAGCCGTGACTATGTGTCGATATGGGTAGTAGAGGTGGTGAATGGCATTTTTAAAACTGAATTTAAAATATTTCATCAAAATTACTTTAACAGGGCTTCTACACATTTGATGATAGACTGCTGTGGCTTCTGCTATAGTTAATAAATTCCACACAAAAATAAGGGACAGGGATGATGCGGCTCAAATACTTGAAATAGTTCATCAAAATATGGAGACAAATAATGATTTTTCTGAGTATGCTAGGGAAAACAATCTAAATAGAGCTAGGGCAAGCAGACTTTAGAAATATAAATGAAGACTTTAAAATGTTAGGGAATTTCCTGTTTTAACTTACAGCGACTTACTATTAATTGCTTGTGTCACATACCAATTAAAGCAAGCTCGCTACTATTATGGTGAGCATATAAGATTTAATGGTTGCTACCGGATAGAACTCTGTAATAACCAGAGGAGCAGCATTATGGAAGGAATAAAGTTAAGCCCTAGCTGAGCTCTTTACTTAGGGCTAGAATTGCAAGTCATCACTATTAGTCGTAAAGTGTATTTTATTATATAAATTCTATATAATATCTAATATATTAATTCTTTTTTCAATAGAGAAGGAGGCTTGGTACTACCACCTGCTTAGGACCCTGTAATTAATGAAATTAAAATTAAACCCAAGCATACCACTGCAAGACTTCAAGACACAGTAATTTCATTCTGTAGATCGGACCATAAATAAAAATTAAAAATCTGAAGGTACTCCGGGTTAACACTGACATTGGGACGTCGGTCACCTCAGTCTGCCGTAACCATGGGTGCTGGAAAGCACCCGAAACGTCTGGAATTAAAAATCAAAGAAATAAAACGCGATAAAATCGATAAAAATAGTTGTTAAAAAAACTGCATTTGTGAAAATAAAAACTTCAAATATTTTCAAAACCCCGACATTTTTAAGCCATTCCTTTACCATTTCATTGTTTTAATTGCATATTATCATATCTATATGCTTTTATATGTGGGCACTCATGGCCGAAGTGTCTATGAAGAGTTTGCATTCCCCTTTGCAAGTTTAGAATGAAGTAACAGAACTGTATTGTAAATTCATTAATAAATTAAAAAAAAAGTGGCGATTTTGACATTCCGAAGATTAGTTCTAAATAAGTTTTGTTATTATCAGTTGCAGAAAGCCATTAAGTTAATGAATAGCTGTGATGGTAACCCTTACCTAAGCGAAATATTTCAGTAAAACGTAAGTTAACAGCATATTATCAATTATATTTTTTGGCATAATAAGAATGTTTAGCCAGAAAAACATACTAAACGAATCAGCCAGTAGCTTCAAGGATTTAGTAGATACCACCAATGATTGTCTCGCTTCTTTGATCAATATAATATATAGTTGACGTAGGACGTTGGGACGTTATTTTTATACAAATTTTAACTATTAAGTTGGACTCGGAAACTAAAAGGCAGTGGGAATTTCACGTTAGCAATAACAGCTCGGCAGATGAATTGCCAACATATGCCAACTTCAAAGAATTTTTAACAAATAGATATCGGGCTATGGAATTTTTGGATTGTGGATCCAACTTAGTCAAGAAAAGTCAGACTCAAAGTAGTCCTCCTGTAAATAAGATAAAAGTCTTACCTGTAACTAATGTTAAATGTTTATATTGTTCGGAAGCACACGCACTTGCATTTTGTAAGGAGTTTTCTAAAGAAACTGTGAATGCGCGTAGAAACTTCGTACAAACTAATAAAGCGTGTTTTAACTGCTTGGATAGCAATCATTCTGCCAAATTTTGCCGTACCAACGTAAGGTGTCGCGTTTGCAAAAGAAACCACCATTCACTTTTGCACCCTAGTGGGTAAGCTATTTCTGAGACCACTGAAGATATTGAACAGGGCGTGTAAGAAGAAGCAATTGCATCTTCTTCGAAACCAGTAGTGGATTCAAAGGTTCAAGAAAGGTCGGTATCTTGTTTTTCTTCAGGCAGAATTTACAATTAGGCTCTTCCAGCAACTGCACTTGTAAGAGTCAAGTCGAAAACAAGTAGTGACACAGTGCGAACTCTACTTGACCAGGGCTTGCAATTGTGGCAGCGCTGTTGTCGCGCCGCAAGCGAAACACACCGAAAGTCTAAATCACGCTATCAAAATTCCGAGTCATAAACAGTATATATAGGACAACTCCGAACTATCACATAAAGTGTTGGCCGCTCCCCGGTCAGAACTCCTTGCCCGGCGAGAGATCTCCCCTCTACTTTCTGCGGCCACAGTGGTGACCCCGACGTAATCTGAACACGCAACCAACAACCTTCGGAAACTTCCAGCTTCATCATCGTCATAGAATACCCCACCCATTCGATCCCGAGCAGATATCGTCTGCAGTCTTCATATCCTGCAAGCCATCTAGCTTCACAAGGTTCATCGCAGCACTGGAATAATAATGCTTCCTGTTCCTTCAAGCTACTCTCTACGCTATACAGTGTTTGGCACGGCTCTGAGCCTTACTGCTCGCCTCTGCTTCACGGCACTCTAGCATGATTACTTGCCTTCTTCTCGACTCACCGCAGACTACAAGGCAATCTCCTGGCACTTGCACATTCGTCGGCAACGAGGCTGCACTATCGACCTCCGGTCTGAGCAGAGGGTGATGTGGCGGCGCTGTCATCGCGCCGCAAGCGAAACACACCGAAGGCCTAAATCACGCTATCAAAATTCCGAATCATAAACAGTATATATAGGACATCTCCGAACTATCACATGGAGTGTTGGCCGCTCCCCGGGCAGAAAACCTTGCCGGGCGGGAGGTCTCCCCTTTTTCCTCCAACAGCCACACAATGTTCTTTCATACAGCGTTTAGGATTGAGAAAAACTCGGATGTTAGAACAAATATCCGGATTGGGCGAGCACGAGACAACTTCCAAAGCTATGGTTGTTATGGAACTTCAATCACGAGTTTACTCTAACTTTAGAATCAAAGTAGAAGCCTTTATTTTGAAGACAATAACGGCTTCATTACCAACATGCAAGATCGACCCATTTGCTGACTAATGTTGACGATTCAGTTGAATTGCACGGCTTTGGCGATGCCTCTAATAGTGCATACGCAGCGGTTATTTACATCCGTGTGATCGACTCCAGTGGGGCGATTAACGTAGCTCTGTTAACTGCAAAAACAAAGGTCGCACCAGTGACTACGTCTAAGTCTAAGTCTACTAAGTCTCTACCCCTTAGTTAGAACTGTGTGGGGCTGTATTATTATCGCTACTCTTATTAGAAGCAGAAAGAGTGCCAGACATTGAAAAATGTAACATACGAGCATGGACAGACTCTACAGTGGTTCTTGCGTGGATTAAGAGCCATCCAAGTATTACTTATTTGCATTCTTATAATTGGTCGCATATTAGCTCTAAAGGAAATGCTGCTGATGCTGCATCTAGAGGACTATCTTAATCAGAATTGGTAGAAAACAGCATGTGATTCAACGGCCCTGACTTTTTGCGAAACAGAACTATCAATTATGAGAAGTCCGAAGAAGTAACTACATACTTGGAAAAGGTTAAATCACATTGTGCTGTTGTAGAAGATGGTATATGAAAGAAGTATTCATCGTTGATAAGGAGGAAAATAGTAATAGCCTACTGTAAACGTTTTGTAAATAATTCAAGATCAGAACCTAACAAGAGAAACAGAGTCTGATCTGACCACGCAAGAACTAACTGAAGCACAAAATATATGCATTAAGCGGTATCAAGCATTTCATTTTAAAGAAGAGATCTCGTTGGTGAAACAAAAGGGTACCTTACCTAAAAGTAGTAAACTCCGTTCGTTGAGCCCAGTGATGGATGCTAATGAAATCCTAAGAGTAGGTGGGAGATTGGAGCTTTCTGGCTTAAATCGCAACCAAAAACATCCTATCCTAATACCCAAGAAGTGTCATTTAACCAATTTAATTATTGCTGATGCCCACAAGAATACACTTTATGGAGGTCCTCAGTTGATGATAGGCTATATCCAGGCAAAATACTGGATTTTAGGAGTAAAACAGTTAGGTCTTATTTCCGAAAATGTGTGACATGCGCTAAAAACTCTGGAAATACTCAGACGCAACTAACGGGCCAGTTACCAGTAGCAAGAGTGACTCCTATACGTCCCTTCTAATGTAGCGGCGTGGATTCTGCGGATCCTATTCAGATACGAACAGCAAAAGGACGAGAGTATTAATCTCACAAGGGGTATATATGCCTCTTTGTTTGTATGGAAACCAAGGCCATACACCTTGAAGTAGTCACTGATCTCAGTTTTCAAGGGTCCTTGAAAGCGTTTAAGCGATTCGTCTCCAGACATGGTCATTGCTCTGATTTATGTAGTGACAACGCAACTAATTTCGCTGGAGCAGCCTGCGAGCTGAAACGACTTTTCTTAATCGAAAACGGATCGATGCTACTGGTGGTAGCTGAGTCAGTGGCTAATAACGACTGCAACTGGCATTTCATCCCTGCCCAGTCACCTAATTTTGGTGGTTTATGGGAGGCAGTGGTGAAATCAGTAAATAACTTAAAACGTGCAATAGGACAATCAACTTTGACATTTGAGGAGATGTCAACTATTCTAGCACAAATGGAGGCTTGTCTCAACTTCAGACCGCTGTCGGTTATTGGAGGTGACTCCCAAGATATCATGGTCTTAACTCCAGGTCATTTCCTATTGTGACTCCACCTGACCAAAACTACGAATCTGGATCTAAAACAGTTAGTTCCTTAAGAAGGTGAAAGTTCACCCAAATAATATTGCATAACTTTTGGAAAAAATGGTCTCAGGAATACTTTACCAAGTTCTTGTACCGTTATAAGTGGTCTTCAGGGCAACCTCTGTCCAAGGTCGTTGACATTGTTTTAGTGAAAGAAAACTGCTCACCATCTTGCCGATGGCTAAAATGGCAGAGTAATTGAAACTCATCCTGGACAAGACAATTTGGTCAGAGTAATAACTTTAAAAACAAAAATGGAACATTTAAACATCCAATTTCCAAATTGTGTCTGCTTCCGATTGCGACTGAATAATGTAAATGTGAACTAGATTAGAGTATAAATTTTCATGTGAAGTTCTAGATTACATATTATTTTATAGGATAGGGTGACAATTGAGCACACAGTCCACCTGATGGTAAGTGGTTGCTGTGGCCCATAGACATCTACATCTATCCTCGATTACGAATCAAAATGCACGAATTAAAGTGAAGAACCACAAGGAAGCGACCATAGTGTGTACAGTGCTATTTCAAGAGCTATAGTCATCAATTGTTTTTCATCAATTGTTTTTGTAATACGACACGACCCCCTGTGCGCACGCTTCTTATCATACTCAATCCACGGGCAATAGGTCGCGCGCCCAACTCAAGCCAGCGGACGCCGTGAAATAGTACATTAATTTCGTTTTCATTTTATAATGAATTTAAGTAACGTTTAAACAAGCCCCATTTTTAAATTATGAAAATGTTTTGTGACTTGTAACAACAGGAAAGCAGTTTACTGTATTACACTATCATACTGCAAAATTTTGTTTCCGTATAATTCTTGTTGAATAGCGTGTACACATTATATTTCCTAAAACATTATAGCCTATTATTCTTATATAAATGGTTTTCTTTATTATAAAGAAAAATTTGGAAAGAAAATTTTCGTTCACTTTTAAAATCCCTTTTACATTAAAGCAATGGGTAGCATTGAGTTTTGAACTGTAAAAAATATTAATCTAAGTATAGTAATTTAGGTAATAAAATAATAATTTCCATGAATAACTTTGTCAAAGTGTAGTGTTCGTGGAACATTAAAGTAAAGTTTTTGTGAAATTGTAAATACTGAGCAATACTTGTAGAGAAATTATATCTAAAGTAAAGCATGTCGGGTATTTCCGTCAACATCGTGATACAGCTACCGGAGGGCTTGTAGTGAGGAGAAACTACGGAGCTATATCACATGTTCAAGGTTCCACATCAGCTTTTCATCAGGTATAATGCAGGCGGTTCGGTTGCCACCTTAAATAAAAAATAAATCGACCTGTTAAACTTTAACGCAAGAACCCTTGGGACTGACAAATACTGAGACAAATAGCGTTGGTATTTGTCTGTGTACTCTTTTTGTAAAATTGCTTGAGGTCCGACGAGAGAGAGAGAGAGAGAGAGAGAGAGAGAGAGAGAGGAAACGGTAATCCTCGAATTCAGCAACTTCTACTAAAATCGCGAGGGCCGCTATATATCTATTTTAAGGAGTCCAAATTATCGTTCACAAGTCTCACTTCAAAAACTTTGTAAAGATTGCGAGTGTGTCGTCAAGGGTTGCGTACTCTAGAATGAGATACTCATCAAACGTTTTTAATTAAATGTCATACAAGTTTACGTAACAACCTCAAGTTTATATCTGATTTTTACAAAACAAATGGAAATTAATTAAGCCATTTTTATAAAACATTTTTATTTCATATAGATTATAATACTCATTAAAAGTCATCCTTCAGTTTAATTTACCACTGATTCAAAAATACCATTGTCCTAGGCAAGTATGATCCCATCACGAGTATAATTTGTAATCAACAGAAGCAAAAAGTTTTTCATCTAGTGGAACTGGCAAGACTTTTCTTATCCGAGTTATTCTAGAGAAGGTAAGGAAAAAATAACTTTGACAGTGGCATCATCTGGTATTGCATCAACGCTACTTCCTGGTGGCAAAACAATTCCTATTGATCTGGGTAATAATGATAACATTTATCTATCTATGATCTAGATTTTTTGTTTACTTTATCGTCGGGAATGGGAGCATTATAGTTTATATTAAGTATATTGAAACTTTTGACAGGAAGCTATGGGCCGAAATGATCATTCTATAGGGGGTATAAGTTTACTATTTAGTTTCGGTGATTTATTCTTCGTGGTCTTTAGGGCTTCATGGAATTTTGTAAGGCGTTACTCGTGGTAAATAAGAGCACAAGATTTGCCAGAATGACCACCTCCATCAATAATTCTGCTATATATATCTACAATGCATGCTCAGTATAGTACTAGCAGTGAATATAAGAGCTCAAATAGGGAAAAGAGTTTTCTGATACTCTATTCGACAACTGACAAACAAACAACGACGACTCCGTGGCGCAGTGGCTTAGCAATGAGTGGCTGCACTGGGGGTCGCGGGTTCGAACCCCGCACGGATCAAATATTTGTATAGCCTGCAAATAGTTGTTCCGGGTCTGGATGTTTGTCCTTGTGCAATTTATGTTTGTAAACTGCCCCTACGATACAAGAGAAAATCTTAGTGTAGGGGTAACGTTTAAAAAAATCCCTGAATAAATGGGTGTATCATGTTTAACGTTCACACTTTGTTATGGATACAACATTACGTAGAGGGCAATCTTAACACCTTGAAATTATCAGATCAATGCACTGAATACAAAATTACTGTCGGAGATTGTGCGGTGTGTGGTAATCTGCTCATCGGTTAAATCTGTAATTTATTGGAATGAAGCCATGAATTACTAAGCTGAGTTTTAAAATTATTTAAGTATATTTGGACTTTATATTTAAGCGCACAATATAACGCCGAGTATTGCAGTCATGCCATTTCACCTGACCCCATTTATGCATTGGGACCCGACGGAAAGATATTAATCTTCAGTAAAATATAATTAAAGCGGATATTCTGTCAGGATGTACAAGTGGGAAAAGTGTCAACGTATTCCTTTGATACCCAATAATTTCCCATTCCAATTTAAATGAACCCAATTTTTTGGTAAGCTGATATAAACCTACGAATGATTTGCTTTTCGCAACTAAAATAATATTTACACATTTTATACGAAGGAAGAAATACTGTAACTACTGTACAACCCCTTTTTGACTGTCACCAAATTTGTTACCTATCATTAATTTAGATCAGAACAATGTTGAAGATTTTAAGGTTTTGTTTTTCACCAACAAAAAATATATTGAAACACAAACAAAAATATATGTCATAGAACTGCTTTGAAGTCGGAAAACTACCTTATGTTGTATCACCTTATCTTTTTAAAAAATTAGTTTATTTCAAATTCCACTTGGGTTAAGTCTCGGGCAGAGTTAGTAGGGAAAATTTGGACAAAGTTAATATTTTAATATGTTCAAGGCTTTATCAGAAAAGGTATAAGAGATGGGAACAAAGCAAGGCCCAAATCCCCCCCCCCCATCAACATGGTAGCAGAATTAAATAATGATAGACTAACCCAGGAGGGTACCAGCACCCCTGGAGAATTCCTCGCTGAGCATCCACGACCATGTTTCTCCACTTCTGAGCGTGGGTGCTCCCCCGCGTATTCTGGGGGGGGGGGGGGCAAAATTCCGCTCAAGACTACAACTGCTCGGGGCAAACGAAGCAACAAAACCAAGGCGACCCCTGCCACGCTGTCCGTGAATTTCTGCAATATCAGGGGACTTCACTCTAACCTAAACGCCGTCCACTACCATCTCGAGACGGCGAGGCCGGCTCTGCTCTTTCTGACCGAGACGCAGGTGTCCTCTACGGCTGATGTCTCGTATCTCTCCTACCCGGGGTAGGAGAGATACGAGACATCAGCCGGAGACTGGAACACTCCTTTGTGCCTCGGGCTGGAGTTTGCGTTTACGTCAGAGAGGACATCTGTTCTCGACGCCTCGGCAGACTTGAAGGTTCGGACCTGTCCATCCTTTGGCTACGCGTAGACAGCGACGACCATCCGCGCGTCTACGGGTGCCTCTATAGGTCCCATAGCGGTAATGCCGAAACAGACCGACTCTTCGACCACGTCCAAATGGCTGCAGATTCGTTACTACAGCAGATCCCCTCCGCAGAGATTGTGATCCTCGGCGACTTTAACGCCCATCACGCCGAATGGCTTGGTTCACGTTTAACCGATCATGCGGGGAGATCTGTTCATGATTTTGCCTTGGTATATGGTCTGACACAACTGGTTACTTCGCCTACGCGGATTCCAGATGTGGAGGATCATGCACCTTCCCTGTTGGACCTTCTGCTGACCTCTCACCCGGACGGATTTCC
This sequence comes from Parnassius smintheus behrii, assembly GCA_036936625.1. Lineage (NCBI taxonomy): Eukaryota > Metazoa > Arthropoda > Insecta > Lepidoptera > Papilionidae > Parnassius > Parnassius smintheus. The sequence continues at coordinate 40,419,239 of JAUPFT010000008.1, read as the reverse complement.
GTCGACGCCCCTTTAGGCTCCTCGGACCATTGTCTGGTCCGGAGTGTTGTGCCACTCACGCCGAAATCGCGGTTGCATTCTGCAGGCTGCCGCCGTGTTTGGCACTATAGGTCAGCCGATTGGGATGGGATGCGGTCTTTCTTTGCATCCTACCCTTGGGGGCGGGTTTGCTTCTCGCCGGATGATACCAACGTTGTTGCGGATTCTGTTACTGATGTGGTACTTCAGGGTATGGAACTTTTTATTCCTTCCTCTGTGGTGCCCATTGGAGGCAAATCTCAGCCACGGTTTGGTCGCTCCTGTAAAATAGCATCATGCTATAAGCAGGAGTGCTACCAAGCCTGGATTGATGCATCAGATGTAAACACCAGCGCTCTAAAAAAGAAGTATAATTCCGCCTCTAGGTCCTTCAAAAGGGTAATTGCCAAGGCAAAGTCAGAGCACATAGGCAGAATTGGCGAGAAACTAGTTCGCCTTCCTTCTGGAACCCGTGCATTCTAGTCTCTCGCCAAGGCTGTCCAGGGGAATTTCTGTCAGCCATCTCTTCCATCTCTGCACAGGGAGGACGACTCACTGGCCCATACTGCAAAGGAGAAAGCCGATCTTCTAGGCTCTTTCTTTGCGTCTAACTCGACTCTCGATGACGGGGGGAGTACGCCGCCGACCATCCCGCGGTGTGAGTGCTCCATGCCGGAAGTGCAGTTCACACAGCGCTCGGTTCGCAAAGCACTCCTCTCCCTGGACATCCACAAGTCGAGTGGGCCTGACAGAATCCCCCCAATTGTGCTGAGGACGTGTGCTCCAGAGTTGGCACCGGTTTTAACGCGTTTTTTCCGGTACTCCTACTCCCTAGGCGTAGTCCCAAAATCATGGAAGACGGCTTTCGTCCACCCGATCCCTAAAAAAGGCGACCGCTCAGACCCGTCCAACTACCGGCCAATCGCCATCACCTCCTTGTTCTCCAAAACAATGGAGTCCATTGTAAACTGCCAGCTCATGAGGTACCTTGAGGATCACCAGCTGATTAGTGACCGCCAATACGGTTTTCGCCGTGGTCGGTCAGCTGGTGATCTTCTGGTCTACCTCACTCACAGATGGGTGGAGGCAGTAGAGTTCAAGGGGGAGGCATTGGCCGTTAGTTTGGACATTGCGAAGGCCTTCGATCGGGTTTGGCACAAAGCGCTTCTTTCGAAGCTCCCTTCCTATGGGCTTCCCGAGAAATTGTGCGATTGGATCACCAGCTTTCTTGCAGATCGGAGCATCAAGGTCGTTGTAGACGGTGCAAGCTCCGATCGCAAACCTATTAATGCTGGTGTTCCACAGGGCTGCGTGCTATCGCCAACGCTGTTTCTTCTGCATATCAATGATATGTTGCATACCCGTAACATTCATTGCTATGCGGATGACAGCACTGGTGATGCTCTTTACACCGGCCGAGCCAATATTTCTCGGGAAAACGTCTCCGAGTGCCGGGACAAACTTGTGTCTGAAGTCGAGTCTTTGCTGAACAGAGTCTCGGATTGGGGACGACTAAATCTAGTCCAGTTTAACCCCCAGAAGACACAAGTTTGCGCGTTAACCGCTAAAAAGAACCCCTTTGTCGTATCCCCTCAGTTTCAAGGCACTCCCCTTGTTGCCTCAGCCAGTATCGGAATCTTCGGCGTTGACATATCGAGTGACGTGCAGTTTCGTGGTCACTTGGAAGGGAAGGCCAAATTGGCCTCTAAAAAGCTTGGCGTGCTCAGCAGAGCGGGACAGTATTTCATGCCGGCACACCGCCTGCAACTTTACAAGGCGCAGGTTCGGCCGCACATGGAATACTGTTCCCATCTCTGGGCTGGGGCTCCCCAGTACCAGCTCCTTCCACTTGACCGCATCCAGCGCAGAGCGGCTCGAATCGTCGACGACCAAGTGCTTTCCGATCGGCTCGATTCACTGGCGCTGCGAAGAGATGTTGCATCTCTTTGCGTATTTTATCGCATCTATCACGGGGAGTGCTCTGAGGAATTGTTCGGATTAATCCCAGCCGCCAAATTTCGTGAACGCACTACACGGCAAACGTCCCGATACCATCCACACCATCTGGATGCTTGGCGGTCCACCACTGTACGTTTCACAAGGAGTTTTCTTCCACGTACAACCTCTCTGTGGAATAGTTTACCACCGGCGATTTTTCCGGACCGATACGACCTGGGGACCTTCAAGAAAAGAGCTTACTCCTTTCTAAAGGGCCGGCAACGCACCCGCAATTCTCCTGGTGTTGCGGTTGATCATGGGCGGCGGTAGTCACTTAACATCAGGTGAGCCGCATGCTCGTTTGCCCCCTCTTCTATAAAAAAAAACAAATATGTAAAATAAATCTTTATTAATTACTTTTACATATATTGTAATCATGTAACTTTAAAAGTAAAACTACTAGTAACAACAACTATAATTCAAAAAGGTGAAGTATATACTTTGTACAGACCCCGAGGTAAAGTGGATATAATGTTGAATAAAACTAAATTTACGGATTATATCGCGTTTATTTAACTGATTTTACTTATTTTAAATTCCCGACGTTTCGGGTCTTTACAACAACCATGGTCACGGGGGGGGGGGGGGACTGAGATGTTTGACGTCCCAATGTCATTGTTAGCCCGGCTACCTTCAGTTTTTGAATATTAATTTTTGGTCTGATTTACGCAAAAGGAGCTTACAGTATCTTGAAGTTTTGCAGTAGTATGCTTCGGTTTGGGTTTAATTTTGTTATAGGATCCGAAGCAGATAGCAGCACCCAACCATCTTTCTCTATTGAAATTAGGATGTTTTTTAATTTCAATAGCCTCGCGTATCATCCTTGGTAGGAATCGGTGTTCTTTTGCGAGGATTTGTGGTTTATCAAATCTGATGTAATGGTGGGGACGATCTTGAACATGTTCACAGACTGCAGACTTCCCGGAGCGTCGGTGCTTCACGTCAGCTATATGTTCTTTCATGCGGGTTTTTATGGATCTTTTTGTTTGACCTATGTAAGAGAGACCACATTCACAATCTAACTAGTACACTCCTGCATCTTGTAGAGGGATATTACACTTGACGGATGGTAAAAATTGACTAATCTTCTTCGGCGGCTTGTAGTATGTTTTAATGGAAGCTCGCTTCAAGATGTAGCCAACCTTGTCTGTGACTCCTCTGACATATGGTAGTACAGCAGGCACACGCTCGACTTTGGCCGGCTTCACTCGGTCACTGTGTTGTAGGCGCGGGATCCGAAGCTTGAAGTCGAAGAATCTTGCAACACTTGCTTGACATGCTGCAGCTCGGTGGCCAGATGTTTGAGGCAAATAATTCTTTAGCTTTCCTAGATGTTTTAGTCATTCGAAATCCTGATAACACTATTGGTCACACTGTGTATAGAAAAAACACCCATACCAACCGATATTTAAATGTTGAATCTCACCATCATCCTTCACAGTTAGCTACCGTGGGTAAATCTTTGTTTCAGAGAGCACGAGGGATCTGTGACATAAAAGATCTGGCCGCCGAGCTGCAGCATGTCAAGCAAGTGTTGCAAGACAACAAGCTTCGGATCCTGCTCCTACATCACAGTGACCGAGTGAAGCCGGCCACAGTCGAGCGTGTGCCTGCTGTACTACCATATGTCAGAGGAGTCACAGACAAGGTTGGCTACATCTTGAAGCGAGCTTCCCTTGAAAGATACTACAGCCGCCGAAGAAGATTAGTCAGTTTTTACCATCCTTCAAGTGTAATATCCCTCTACAAGATGCAGGAGTGTACAAGTTAGATTGTGAATGTGGTCTCTCTTACATAGTCCAAACAAAAAGATCCATAAAAACCCGCGTGAAAGAACATGTAGCTGACGTGAAGTCTGCAGTCTGTGAACATGGTCTAGATCGTCCCCATCAATACGTCAGATTTGATAAACCACAAATCCTCGCAAAAGAACACCGATTCCTACCAAGGATGATACGCGAGGCTATTGAAATTAAAAAACATCCTAATTTCAATAGAGAAAGATGGTTGGGTGCTGCTATCTGCTTGGGATCCTAAACAAAATTAAACCCAAACCCAAGCATACCACTGCAAGACTTCAAGATACTGTAAGTTCGTTTTGCGTAAATCGGACCAAAAATTAATATTCAAAAACTGAGGGTAGCCGGGCTAACAATGACATTGGGACGTCAAACATCTCAGTCCCCCCCGTGATCATGGTTGCTGTAAAGCACCCGAAACGTCGGGAATTAAAAATAAGTAAAATCAGTTAAATAAACGCGATATAATCCGTAAATTTAGTTTTATTCATTGTGTAATGTTCGCGTAAATTCAAGAAATCATTATGGATATAATGTTTTTGAATAAATTGAATAAAACTATATTTACAGATTTTATCGCGTTTAATCAACTACTTTAACTTATTTTTAAGTTTGTGTCGTTTCGGGTGCTTTACAGCACCCATGGTCATGAGATGTTTGATGTTCCAATGTCATGGATAGCCAGGCTACCTTCAGTGTTTTAATATTAATTTTCGATCAAATCTACGCAGAACGAGCTTACAGTATCTTGAAGTCTTGCAGTGGTATACTTGGATTTGGGTTTAATTTTGTTAATTATAAGTTCCCAAGCAGATGGCAGTACCCATCCATCTTCTTTATTGAAATTAGGATTTTTTTTTAACTTTAAATAGCCTCGCATATCATCCTTGGTAGGAATCGGTGTTCTTTTGCGCGGATTTGTGGTTTATCAAATCTGATGTAATGGTGGAGATGATTTTGAACATGATCACAGACTGCAGATTTTCCTTTTTGTAATGTTTTGGTAGAGTGAATAACTATTTTCTAATTATACAAAACTCAAATTTACATTTAATAACTTAATTCAATCAATTGCAAAACTTAAATTTACGTTTAAAGATAAAATATTCAAAATGAAGAGTGGTAGTTTTATCACATAATATATAATCCATATTATAAAATGTAGATACGTATAAATATCGTGTTTATCAATCAAAGATTTAAGATTTTTGTAGAAAGGTGCTACTTAACGTCCGTTGAATTTATTCGCTCTCGCAGCCGATATTGCCTCTGCAATCCTGGGCCCAATATCGTTATGAAGTGATAAAAATTATTGAAGTCAATCATCTCCTGTTTTTTCACACTTGTTTCAACTATAGGGTAACTCAATTCCTTTTTGTCGTATGTATACGCTAAATTTTTAAACTCATCTGGAGTTAAATCAAAATACACGGAATTCATGTCTTTGAGATAGATCTAACTCTTTCTCTTTATCTTCAGTGATAACAGGACTAAATCTCCGGAGTTTTGGAGTAACGTTGCCATATTTCACGTGTCAACAAAGTTGCATAAGTCAACTTATACTTTTTAGCTGTGTCCTTTACCAAATCTCCGGTACTGCAAAATTTACAATCTGCATGGCGCCTTTATACCAAGAGCTTTAATTAGTTTTTTTTTTATTTATGTACCCCTTGCAACAAAATATAAGCTTGATATAACGGAAACTAAATAATCCTAAAAGCCAAGCAAAGTGGATACACATATTCGCTTTGCCCTATTCACTTTGCCCAACACAACTACTTTTAATTCAATTAATATAAAAACTATTGATTTCGATTCCCTGTGCAACATAATATAAAAAGGGACTTTGAAATCAAATAGAACTATATAGTATATAGAACTATATAGTATATAGTATGCCCAAGAATGATAATCAAATAATGTAGAAATACCTCGAAATATTTGAAATTATTTTTCGTAAAAACAATTCACCGTTCTGCGGATGCCTCGCGACGTAGCCACTCGCTAATAAGTGTTTGCCGCTGACTGAGGTAATATTTTTATGGCAGTGTAGTTGATGCCAAACGAATAGCTAGGGAACAATGGGGACTATTTACTTTGCCCAGGGTTGTTAACTGCCCGGACTTCCCCAATAAATAAGACTAAATCAAGGACACATAACAAAAACATTCATCCTTTAGAAACATGACAAGTAAAAAAATATAGCCATATTGCCAAGCCTGCTAGTAGCTCCTTTGACTTTACAATATTTAACTTGTATACACCGTTCACTTGCTTAGCTTTTTCAATACATCGTACATAATCATCTCGCATACCACATTTATCTCTTATTACACAATTTCTCACCCTGTCTTTCAGATTCAACCCTAGCATACTCCTTAAGGACCGCATTTCTACAGCATTTATTCTACTTTCGTTCTTCTTCTGCCACACCCAGCTTTCACTACCATACATTAAAGTAGGGACTAACACAGAATTATGAATTACCATACGTGCCTTTTTTGACACATTCTGGTTCTTCGTAATAGCGTAGTGCCCCATTCACTCTATTCCCTGAAATTATATTCTAAAATTATAAGATTGCAAACATAATATGAAAGAATTCGTAACTCAGTTGTTTTTTTTTTTCATTTCTATAGCCTCAGAATAATTCTTGTTAGGTATCGCTGTTTTTATTCGACAACGCAACTACTTATGCACACATTAATTGTGTTGTTGCTTCAATTTTGAACGGAATTTTGAATGACACTGATGATCGTGATTTTTAGCACCCTCTGCCCCTCCATTACCACGTTCGCCGTCACCAGTAATAGTGGGGCCGTCAGGGACTGGGGTCGCTTATTTGTGTCGTTGCTTATGGGGGGGAGGGGGGATATTTGCCATAGTTGTCAACCATAGTTTTCTATTGCACCATCGTTGTTATCAGATGCTGCTGCTCATTTGCTGCCTGATTACCTCTGTCGCCTCTTACGACACCCAAGGGAGGATATGGGAAGTGGATATTCTTAACAAACACTACACGGCAAATCATTAGGCGGTTCATTTAAGTGGTATTAAGACCTTATGACGGCGTTTCTTCAAGTCTTTATAGAAATTATATATTCACTCGGATCAGTACGGCGATAGCGTTTTCGATGTGTCGTTTTAATCGTGATTTTTAGCACCCTCTGCCCCTCCATTACCACGTTCGCCGTCACCAGTAATAGTGGGGCCGTCAGGGACTGGGGTCACTTATTTGTGTCGTTGCTTATGGGGGGGGGGGGGGATATTTGCCATAGTTGTCAACCATAGTTTTCTATTGCACCATCGTTGTTATCAGATGCTGCTGCTCATTTGCTGCCTGATTACCTCTGTCGCCTCTTACGACACCCAAGGGAGGATATGGGAAGTGGATATTCTTAACAAACACTACACGGCAAATCATTAGGCGGTTCATTTAAGTGGTATTTACAAGTCTGCCCTGATACGGAAAAAGGCGGCTAAGTGCATTTTGGCGATTTTGAGCTTTCAGCACTACTAGACTAAGCAAAAAATTCTCTATCGACCAATATTGGAATTATATTTTTACGATTGATAGTTCCTGAGATACATTAAGCATTTTGGCGGTTAAGTGCAAAATTTTCTTTGCTGTCATACGCTAGAAATCAGTTACGATGCACCATTACGCTATATAGTCGTTAAGAGATTTTAACGATTTATTTTATTAGTTAAAATTTCTTATTTAATGTTATAAAACTAAGAAAAAATGCAGTTAAACACATTTTCTAAGCTAAAAGGCAGTTAAGTGTAAATAACTGCTTTATTCCTTAGTTGCAGTCATGCTAGTCTATACCTAATAATATGCTAAAAAGCGGTAAACACTGGTAGTAGAAGCTAAAATACGGCTAAAAACACTTAACTGTTTTCAAGCGTAGAATTTAAACAATATATTAAAATCACATACTTCCCAAAAAAGCATTCACTGCTCTCTAGTGTATGATGAACTTTCGAATTATATTTTTAACAATATTTAAACAGCGGCAAAGTGAATGTGCTACTCTAAAAAGCGTCTAAGTGTAAGTTTAGCAATCGATGTGTACGTGAAGAATTTAGATCGGCAAGTTTTAAGAGTTAAAAAAAAGTATCATCAGAGCTCTTTTCCGAGTGCGTCAGAGTTACATTCTTAGGTTTGGGTTTCGATTTAGAAAACTGTATAATAGTTCTCCGAAAAAATGTGTCTTTTCTGATAAAGATAAAAAGGACTTTAAGACTCAATTTTCCCATTAAATTGCAATTAAATTGCGAGGAAGAAATTTAATAGAATTTAAAGCAAATAAAATAGTTACATTTATTTTTAAAATAAAAATAGTTTTTACTGATTTTATCACGTATATTAACTTTTTATATTCCCGACGTTTCGAGCACTTTACAGCAACTACGGTCACGGGAGGGACTGAGGTCTTCGGCGTCTCGATGTAATAGTTACCCGGGGTTATTTACAGATTAAAATTATTAATTTTTGTTCCGGTCTACACAATATAAACTTATAGTATCTTGAGGTCTTGCAGTTGTATGCTTGGGTTGGGTTTTGATTTTATTAATTATAGGATCGTCGTCGAAAAGCTTAGTCCTCCCGTGACCATGGGTGCTGTAAATTTATCGAAACATCGGGAATACAAAAAAGTTAATATACGCGATAAAATCCGTATAAATTAGTTTTATTTAAATGTGTAATGTTCGCGTAAATATGAGAAATCGTTATATATTTATTTTTACATTTATATTTTCCACTCATTTTAAATTTATTTTTATTATTATGAATATTATTAAACTGGCATCTCCATTGAAATTATTACAGTCATACCACATACAGCTTAGTACTTGACCTAAATAAATTAAAATTAATATAAAAATAAAAATTTGCTATTTTTATATTTTAAAACCCTGAGTTAGTTAGTACTTAAAAAGTAGTCAATAATAACACATTTTATTCAAAATCCTCTCTAATATGTAAAAAAGAGCGTTATATTCATTACAAAATAATTTTAAAATACGTTACGGCCAAGGAGTGTTCAATTCAATTTTGAGGTAGCTTGCGCTGCTACTTATGGTGCTAGGGTGCCAAGCAAAAAGTTTTAACAATGGTTTTTATTGTGCATAAGTGGGTTTGGATTACCATTACACCAAATTCATAAACTAATATTAAATCGTTAATTTAATATTAAATCGTTTCCGAACGTAAGGGAGCTTACCTCTCCCTTCTTACATTACTTGAGTATTTATATATTTTTTTTTAATTTACACCTTGAATAATGCCTTGTATTAACAAAGGCAAGAAGTTAGTGAATGTGGCGGGAGAAGAGACAACAGAAGGTTATAAACCATTTAAACTTAGTCAGTGGGCACATTGGACACGACTGGCTCCCCGCTCTTTAATAATTGATTCACTTTGGTCTTGATCATACTCTATGGATCTCATAAGTGATTCTGAATTAATTTACAAAATTTTATCAACTCTAAAAGTTGTGTGTTTGGTCACAACACCAAAATAAGAATTCACCTGATAACGAATAAAACGCTTTGAATATTTTTTATTATGAAGAAATTTTTATTATGAAAAAACGGCATCCATAAGCGTTGTATATAATTGTAATGATGATATTATATTTAATTGTATAGTTCAATATAGCCTTTCAAGTGATGTCGGGACTGCCGTGATTTTGCAGTGCATCAGGGATGTATAGTACTACGCCAACGTATCATATCTCTTATGTGCAGAGTGCGAGGGAGCTCCAATATTATTCTGAAGGTTATTAGTGGTAGAATAGAAGATTTTTTTATTCAATATAGATTACAAGTAATTCTTATTGAAAGTCAATATTATACGTTACCACTGGTTAGAAAAAAAACCTCTGTCCGGGGTAGAACCAGCAAACCAGACCGTCCAGTCAAGGACACTTGGTATACATACATGGAAACACTGGATAGACACATATGCGTGTATACCAAGTGCCACAAACCAGCCCGGAAAATATTTAAATTAATGTTTTAGTGTTGTTTTTATTATGTTTTACTAACATAATTTTAAAATTCGTATTTTGTACTAACACTTTTATGAACCAAAAGTCTAAAATAAATTCATTTTATTTTAATTTTATTTTTTTAAGAATTGATCGCTATAGATAAAAACTGTGTGCCACCGATGAACATGTCCCAGAATAACACCAAATATGCCTAAAAGTATCGTTACATTGAATTAGCCGATAAAGATTTTAACTCCGGTGAAGCTTTGAATTCAGTAAACATGCCGCCGAATAGCTCCAAATTCAAAGAAGTCTATGTCTATCTATAAGCAAAAGTCTGTAAAATTACTTACTCCTTGCCATCTACAGTACATCTTCCAGTACCAGTAGAAGAGCGCCATTATTAAGAATAAAGCGGGAAAGATTTTGATGCCGATGATTCGGTAAAAGGATGGATTATGTACCGTTTGTGGAGATGCCGCAAAACAGTTCTGATTCCGGAGAAGACGACAATCAGTATCGACTCATCTTTATATCTAGTATATCGATCATACCTTATGCCACCTACCAATTTCCATGATAAAAAAATCAGTTGATAGATCAGATTCTTCAGATCGGATTTAGCAAAAAATGAAGAATTATAATTGAAAACGGTTTAGAAGAGCAGAAAATCACATTTCAAAATAAAAAAGAGGTTATTTAAGAATAAAAAAACAATCCCTTGTTTTTGCTTATAATTGTTTGTGCTAAGCATGAATAAAATTTTGATACTCTTTAAACTAAAGCACAATTTATTTTACACTTAGCAACTTTTCAAACTTACTTAACAAAAATATACCTATGCTAATGCTAACCAAAAAAGCGGTTCCGTGAGATTGATGTACATTTAACTACCTTTTAGTTTAGTTGCACTTCTATTTAATTTGATTATTTGCTGATAAACTATACTATAAGGCAGTCATAGTACTTAACAGCAATAAAGTGTAGTCCAAGTTTATAATTTAAACAAAGCGTCAAAAATAAAAAATAAAGTTAAAGTAGGTTAGCCGCATTTTTGCGTATGATTATTGTGAATGCTATACTAAAAAGCAGTTAAGCTATACTTAACGGCCTTTTATATTGTAATTAATATTCAAATATAATGGTTCAATACTTACGTTAACTACATTTTTAGAGTTTACAGAACAGTATGCCAATAATTTCATTCAAAAGTATTTGTGATAGATTCGTAATTTTTTTTTACATGGTTTCCAATAGTTGAAAATTTTTTTTCGGTGATATCTATCAAGAAAACCAATTTCGCGCTTTTTTTCAATTTTTATCGAAACATAGTTTTGTGGCTTAGCCGCCTTCTTCCGTATCAGGGCAGAAGTGCAAGCGTACAGTGGCACACAAAATGAGTAATCAATCAGTAATATTGCTTTTAGTAGTTTAGATATAATGAATCTAGACAAATTATTAGAAAATCATAAAAATACAGTGACGAGATAATTTTCGATGCACAGGAAGAAATTTATCAAGAATGTATTGATTTGAATCGAGCAGCGTTTCTATACGATTGCAGCACTGATTACTGCTTGCATACTGGCCAATGGACATTGTTTGCAAGTATTGTGGCGGATTGAAGTTTTCCTGAGAAACGCCAGGATTGTGCTGCCTTAGTAGGAAAGTGAAATTGCCATTATTGACTCCGCCACCTGAGCTATTGCATTGATCGCTTTGTGGCGAAATATCCGAATCACGATATTTTCTAGCAAACACTCAAAAATACAATAGTTGTTTCCAAATTACGTCATTTGGGGCGGACATTATCGAAGAAAGAGGATTTAATCCAATATTCAAGGTATTAATTTATTTGTTTTTGTACTTACAAAAAGTACAGTAGAAAAATACCATACTATAATTATTACTTACTTACTTACTTATCTTCACGCACAATCCCTAACGGGGTAGCCAGAGAGAACAGATCGCCAAGTGAAGTAGAAGTAGCACGCTTACAGTTAGCTTTAGTAATTGTTGATAACACTCTGGAAATGGCAGGAATATGTGAATAAAATAACAAGGATATTTTCCTGGCTCTGTTTGCAGACACTTTTGCAAGCCCTCAGCCAGCAAGTGATAAAGACTCTACTATGTAATTCCCCGCATTATCTTAGCTGGAATAAGATAACAAGTGAGAGGCAGATATGTATTCTTTTTATTCAGAAACATTTATATCTTTGTATCCTTGGCATATAAGCGAAATCATATATTCAAGACAAACCTTAGTGGTTTATATGAACTATAAATAGATTTATTTACGTCTAAAATGAGTTATTCTAAATGAAGAAACTAATCGTCTACTCCACACGTTTTTTGGTGCCAGAACGCCGATTTTTTATTATCTTGTGCTTCTTACAGCCAGTACTTTAGGTGAGGTAGAACCAGCCCTTAAATTAATTAGCTGTAAGTAAAGAGTTCCTTATAAATAATTTACTGTGTGTTAAAATCATAATATATATTTGTTTCACCTTTCGTGCGTTAGGCATAATATAACATAACGCTCTGATAAAAATTTAACAGTGTCGTTACGCAATGGATTCACAAAAATATTTACCTATTCAACTCGATGTAAATTAGACAAAACAAGATTACGATTTACTATAACTGGTACTGTCTGGAATTGAAAACTATTATACAGAACTGAATAAAAACATTATTTATTTTGTTTTAAGCTTATAAAGTTATTTTTAAAATATACTAGCACAATAACAGATGATAAATGTTGACAATAATTACAAATATTTATTTACTGTTGAAATAAATAATTTTCTTTGTCTGTCTCGTATCACGTTGGAAGTTATTTTCTCTAACAGCAATTCACACAGTGAAGTCCAGTCCTGTTTTCTTGAGATGTAAAGTCCAGGCTTACAAGGCTTACGCAGAGCAAAGCTCACGTTTGTTGTGACAGACCATAGCCGGCTTAGGCTTTTGACAAATAACCAGTATGATACATTAGACATATTGTAGGCAAGGTTTAACATAAATAATTCCTATTATAGCAGAGATGTACACTACATTAATTTCTATTATTAAACTGGTGATAGATAAAAAGATTGTAACATGGCTGTCCCAGCTTGTCTCTTATTAACATGAGACTATTGAAAACAGCAAAAAATCTATAAACGTTTGTATAAGTGTTAATCTGCGTCACTGCAAGTCACTTGATAATTTGTGCGGCTAGTGGCGGCTACGAAATAATAGTGCCGGATCTATGTTTTGTGTATGTGTACAGTATTGCTAAAATAATAGTAAGCAATATTCTTCGAAGATACACTTCTCCTCTCGTCGTACTGATTAAATTAGTATTTTATATTTTAACTAAAAAATTTAATATGCTAGACACCGGATTTATGATTTGAACGGCAACATAATTTTAATAACAAGTACGTGTATTTTTATTACAAGCGTTCAAGTCCAAATATTCCTAAATGGATAGGTCATAAGATTAACATGGACAAGGGAAAAGTCACGTGTAAGATCCATGTTAAACATACACCGATATTTCTTAGGTACACTACACACTCGAGGTTATTGACAACTATTTTTATCTTAGACAAGTGATCCAGTTAGGAAAACCTAACATCTATCAAGAGATCAATCTAAAAATCTAACTCGATATGGAAAAATTAAGCAGACTACAACTATTCTATTCCTCACGTAATTCGTCTCAAACGTAGGTTAGAATTAGGGGTCCTAGATCACTTCACCTTGCTGCGCTGTTCGTGCTGCGGTAGGCCCTAATTCTACCCGCCTATAACATCACTTATTTTCCCTTGGGTGTCGTAAGAGGCGACAGAGCGAGACAGGCAGGAGATGGGCAGCAACATCTTCCTGATAACAACAATAATATAATTAAAAAAAACTGCGGTTGCCAACCCGCTCGCCAAGCGTGGCAACTATGGAAAATATCCCCCCATGAATAACGACGCACAAAAACAGCCCCCAGTCCCCGGTGGCCCCGCTATTCCTGGCTACGGTGGCGACCATGGTAACAGCGGGGCAGGGGGTGCTAAGAATCTCCGGTGGATGTTCGGTTGCCACCTACGACGACTCGACCTGGCAACATATAACGCACGCATCCTGAGGACTGTCGAGAAGATACTGGAGCTGGAAGAAGAGGTAGACAAGTTGCGCTGGCATATTATTGGATTATCCGAGCTCCGAAGAGAGGGGGAGGACACGGTAATCCTCGAGTCCGGCAACTTGTTCTATCACCGGGAGGGCGACCATCTGTCCCAAGGAGGTGTCGGATTTATCGTCCACAAGTCTCTCGTCAACAACGTTGTAAAGATTGAGAGTGTACCGACGAGGGTCGCATACTTGATACTCAGAATCACCAAACGGTATACGCTGAAGGTCATATAGTTTTACGCACCAACCTCGGCACATCCCGACGAGGAGGTGGAGGAAATGTATGAGGATATTTCCAGAGCCATATATTCCTCCGAAACCCACTACACGGTATTGATGAGAAACTTCAACGCAAACCTAGGCACAAGAGAAAATGGTGAGCTGAAGTTAGGAAAATTTGGAGGAGGTAGGTAGGAACGGTATCGAAGGGGCCAGCAGCTGGCTGACTTTATGGAAAAAGAGGGAATCTTTATGATGAACTATTTCTTCCAGAAGCGGCCCAACAGGAAGTCGACCTGTTCGAGCCCCGACGGTTCGACGAAAAATGAGATTGGCTTCATTATGACGACGAGACGCCAACTGTTTAGTGATGTCTCAGTGATCGCAAGGGTGAAAACTGGCAGCGATCACCGAATGTTTAGAGGCAAACTGAACCTAAACGTGAAGTTGGAGAGGTCTCGTCTAATGAAGTCAACGCTCCGTCCCCCTCTTGCTCTAATCCAGAATCCCGAAACTTTTCACTTCGAGCTAAGTAACCGCTTTCAGTGCCTAGAAGATTGCAATGCAGTGGACGATATGAATGACAAGCTCGTGGAAACTGTCCATGCGGTCAGAGCAAAGTTCTGCAAGAGCCGCCGCAGAAGAATACAAAAACTCTCCGATCACACTCTTAATCTCATGGCTGTTAGAAGGGAGATGGCTGCAATCGTCAACAGATTTGACAGCATACAGGCAACTGCACAGACAGATCTCCAAATGCACGCGGGCGAGACTTGCGCAACTTCAATACTGCTCGTATTGAAGAAGCGATCGGGCGGAACCAGGGATCCAAAGTCTTTGCCAGAGGTCTGTCTGCCAGTAAGAGCTAACTGTCAAAGCTGAAGACTGAGTGTGGCAGCATCGTTTCCGGGACACCTGAGATTCTGAGTAAGATTGGTCAGTTCTTACAATCTGTCAAGTATCATATTCCTCTACAAGATGCAGGAGTATACAAGCTAGGTTGAGAATGTGGTCTCTTTTACATAGGACAAGCAAAAAGATCTATAAAAACCCGCGTGATAGAATATATAGCTGACATGAGGCAGCGACGCTCCGGGAAGTCTGTGAACCGGTTCAAATTCGTTCCAACCATTTCATGGACTTGATAAACCACAAATCATCGCAAAAGAATACCGATTCCTACCAAGGGTGGTATGCGAGGCTATTGAAATTAAAAAACGTCCTAATTTCAATAGAGAAGATGAATGGGTGCTGCAATCTGTTTGAGATGTTATAATTAACAAAGTTAAATACAAACCTAAGCATACTACTACAAGCATTTAAGATACTTTAAGGTCGTTCTGCGTAGATCGGACCAAAAATAATATTCAAAAACTGAAGGTAGCCGGGCTAACAGACATTGAGGCGTCAAACATCTCAGTCTCAGAATTAAAAATAAGTGTATTATGACAAACGAGCACACAGTCCACCTGACGGTAAGTGGTTGCTGCGGCCCATAGACATCTACATCTATCTTCCATTACAAATCAAAATACAGATGATTTGTCACCCGTGAAGACTGAGATGGAATGCCTCATTTCCAGTAAAAATAGTCAGTGCTCCGCGTTTTATGGTTTTACTTTAAATCTCGTTGGGACAAGTGTGTATATATAATTATTGAATTTTTAGCAACAGTGGAAGCCGGATTATTAACATTTTATCTTGTTTATATTTGAGGAGGTACTTTTCAAAACTTGACTATTCCACTTTTTGTGTTTTTGTATAATTTAAAGAAATATAATTTTAAGAGCACAGTTATGTGTTTAATATAAAATGTTGATGAATTATAATATACAACAAAAATAGTGATTACTTTGTATGACTTACAAATTTTTTGCAGTAATATAATATAGAATAAATCTAGAATTTTAAAATGGAATAATCAAGTTTTGACTAGGCTGATTGGAATAATCAAGTTTTGTTATGTGTTTTAAAGGAATAATCTAGTTTTGATTCAAACCATTGAGGATTAATCTTATTTTGTTGAAATTAATTTAAAACGGTGTTTTACTTAATAAAATTCTTTATTTATTTATTATATCATTCTAATATTATATGTAATATTATTTAATAACTTTATCACTTAAACAAAATTGACTAACCTCATTTTCATCTTGAAATAAAATAAATAAAACTAATGTAATTAAAGAATTATTTTTTTATTTAAATATACCTAAATTTTAACAGCCGTTTCATATTCAAGTCAATCACAATTTTCATCATTACCACAAGCATCTTCTTCATCATTTTCAGGATTATTGCAATGTCAGAATGTTAAAGAACCTTCTCGTTCTTCTTTCTTCATTAAGTCATAAAATGCTCTAGCCCCTTTGATATGGATTCTTTTTTCAGTCATTAAATTAACTTTTTTTCCGTACCTGTAGCAGTTTTTATTTTATTTTTTAATAATGTGCAATAAGTACATACATCTGACGATGGAGACTGAAACCCGATGTTAAAGTTGTTTATAAACACTGATCTGAAAAAAGATTTTTTAGCTCTGAATGAAATCTCTACTGTTTCATTGTACATTTTTCTTAGTTTAGCTACATTTAGTTCTGAACTTAAGTATATACGCTTGGATTTTGCCCTATTATAATGAGATTCAACAGCTTCAAAATTATTAATAAATTCAATAATCTTCTGCTTGACATGTGCTGATTTCTTGCTTTTTCGGTCTCCACCTCTATTTTCTCTTTCACATCCCCATTGCCTAGTCTTCTCACAAGAATATCCACTCTTCCTCTGTTTAATCCTAAAGCTTTTAAAAAAATCTCTTGCATACTCCCTTAGGATGACCATTTCTCAGTAGAAAAAAAGTGGCTGATTTTTGCTTAGGTCTGGGCTTCGTGGGATTTGTTTTACTGTTGCGACGACGAACAGGTTCATATACCGAAATTTATCTCGACAACTCAGCATCCTGGTCCACTTTGGACTGGTTTTTGTACAATGCCTCACGATTTTTCAAAATATCTCTTCTTACGATATTGTTGCAATGAAATTTGCTGTTTTCGCTATGATTACAAGGCTTTTCAAATGCAAGTGCACATGGGTCACAGTCCGAATAGTCTCTGAAGCAAAAATATAGACCAAGTTAATAAAAAAATACATTGAATTAACTCATAAACGTAGAAGTTTTAAGACAATAGATTTGTAGCTAGGTTTAAGACACAAAAACTTACTTCTTTCGATTTTGTTGTCCGCGCTTTCTGCTTCTTGAACCTGTATTTATATCTTGTACTGTTGTTTGAGACTGCATTTCTCAAAATTATTTTGATCCTCGAAATGTCGAAAACACAATTCGCAACGCATAAAAGTTTTATAAACTGCAACTGACCGCGACAGACAAAAATATTTGGAACATAAAAACAACTACCTTAAAAATATGAGGAAAAACATGTTTTGTTCCAATTTCCAGTGATAAAAAAATATCTTCTGGATTAATCATGTTTTGTTGCAATTTATTAAATCCTTATTTTTAACCTACTTTTTTAGGAATAATCTATTTTTGACGAAATCATGCGTTTTTAAATATATTTTTCTAGTTGATCTATCACGTTTTGTCAGGATTTTGTTTTCGATGCATATACATTTCAATGTAACCAACCTAAAAGAATTAAAAAATCTACTTTGGGCGAAAATGGAATAGTCTAGTTTTGAAAAATACCTCCTCATTTATACTACAGCATTTT
Organism: Parnassius smintheus behrii; assembly: GCA_036936625.1. Classification (NCBI taxonomy): domain Eukaryota; kingdom Metazoa; phylum Arthropoda; class Insecta; order Lepidoptera; family Papilionidae; genus Parnassius; species Parnassius smintheus. The sequence goes on along the minus strand of JAUPFT010000008.1, from coordinate 40,401,299 downwards.
ATCTTGTTTTTATGATGTTTGATGAAAACTTTGTTTAATTCGATTCCCAGCCTGGTTGATTATAACTTGGTTAACTATTATTATGTTAACTTATTTTTGATAAAAATGTCGGGCATCTTGGTATTGCTGCGTAACGCCTTTAGAATTTTCTTAGTTTATATAATATATTATTTATTATATTTAATTTACTATTCATTAGGATGGAATATGGCGTGTTAACGAAACCGTATACTTACAGGTGGACCAATTTCTTTCCATTCGGACAAAGAGGTCGGTGCTGGAGCATCGGTAACACCCACTCCTTGCACATTGAACAAGAGGAGCGAGTCAAGTCGGATGAAAAAGGACTCTAAGTCAAGTTAGTTAAAACCCAAGAAGAAGGTAAACCATTCGTTCATAGCTACTTCGGAAGCGATTGCGAATGGGATCTCGATAATACACCACTTCCATCCATTTCCATTCCATTAACATCAGGTGAGCCGCATGCTCGTTTGCCCCCTCTTCTATAAAAAAAAAAAAAAAAAAAAAAAAAAAAAAAAAAAAAAAAAAAAAAAAAAAACTTCCACCGAAAAAGAAAAGAAAATCCTGGGCACTGATTAACTAGGTACTTATTTTAAACTTTTTTTATTTATTACATACTTTCTTTACGCCTACTTATGTTTGTTTTCTACATTTCAATTGGTCAAACTTCAAAGCGGTTTATTTATATGTAATATTTTTTAAATAATAACTTTAATGTTTGTTGGTAATAGCAGAAAAAATATAATCCATATGATACTATTTAAATAATATAATTATTACGATTCATCCAAATTTTCATATCATTTATATTTTTACAGGATGACGAAGACTCACATCATGCCTTCGTACGTGCCGTTCCGTTTCGTAGCTACTTGTCGCGATCCTAGAAGTCACGGTAATTTCTCGAGCTATTGATGTATAACACCAAAAAAATCGAATTCCTGGAAAAGGAGCGTTGGAAGCAGGCCTTGGTCACGTTACGCTCTGCTACTTCTGAGGGCTCGAAGAACCGGAATGTCATCAAGCAATTAGTTGCGGCTGCCGAGAAAAAGTACGAACGTATATTCATAAGTATAACTACTTATATCTTGTTTACCTAATTTGAATTCGATTATCCTATTATTGTTACAAACCTGTATACCATAAATTAACTGTGCATATTTATTTCAGAAAAACTAAAAAGTAAAACACCAAAACTGAAAACGGAAAACTTAATCACAACTATTTATATATATATTAAACGTAATCATAAATATTATACAACTAAAATATTAGTATTACATTATTATTATATAATCATACAAAATATTAATAGTGCATCACTGTTTTTGAAAAACTGACAGCTAAAATCCCAAAATTGAACAACTAAACCTTTAAAACGTAGTCATAAATATTTTCACACTAATCAACGTTAGCAGTTGCTAAATTAAATTATGAATTTCTATTAAACCTGTTATATTAACGTTTTGAGATATTCTTCTCTTTTGAAGAGTTTCCATCCACAAATTGAACTGTTTAATACGTACTGAATACGATAACGTGCAGATGATAGCTAACAATTTCCGTAATAAAATAGTAAGCTATAATATTAGTCCTCAAGATGTTAGTGTTTAACCAATCTTATTTTTGTCTCAAATTTCCAAAACAGTTTTTAGATCTAGCAAAAACAATTTGTCAAAACATATGTCCATTAAAATCAATTTTGAATCATTTGTTTCTTATTATTTGGCTAAAATTGAGGAAAATTCCTTTAAGTTTTTTAACACCAAGTGTAACGTTATATTACGAAGTATAGACTTATCGCTAACTAGTAACTCTTTTGTTCAAACAGTTTCTAGATCTATGATGCCTTTAACGGAGATTGAACAAAATTTAAAAAAATGCAACTGAGTGTCATATTTGTAGACATAAGTTTACTAGCAGCGATAGAATTGTAGCAGATCATGATAATTTTACTAGCAAGTATAGGGGTCCGGCTCATAATACGTGTAATTTGAATACTAAGGCCTGTCTCTTCATGCCCATAAATTTTGATAATCTTTCGGGATATAACCGCCATTTATTCACAATGGATATTTCAGCAATCTGCGGGTGAAATTAACTTATCCCAAAACATAAGAAAAAATTTATATCTTTTACAAAATTTATTTTTACCGTTAATACCGATATTTACTGGACTATCTGCTGCTGGAACTTTGACCGGTGGAGCAGCTGGAATTGCTAAAGCATTCAATACTAATAAATCTGCTGAGGAACGCTTGCAAGAATTAAAAAGATATAATAAGAAAATGGTAGCAATACGTATAGGAAAAGGACTGTCTCTCAAGAGCTTGGTGATGGTCTGGGAATTTATGTAAACAACAAAAAACTAAATCATAGGCTTCCCAAGAGAGTACTTACTTAAATATAAATAGGTCATCCCATTTTTCAGAAGAGTGTTTATTAGAGGAATGGATTTCCTAAGTATCAATTAAAAAAGGAATGTCTTATTATTAATCTCGATATTTCTGAAAATGCTGGAACTCTTTGGTTAGCATATGTAAGAGTAGATAATTATGTAGAGTATTATGATATATATCATCATCATCATCATTACAGCCCTTCACAAGACCACTGCTGAACATAGTCCTCCCACAAGTAATGCCACAAAACACGGTCCTGAGCCATCTGCATCCATCGACTTCCTGCATGTCTTACCAGGTCGTCACTCCATCTAGTGGGGGGTTGCCCTACACTACGCTTTTGGCTGCTACAAAAGCTATTGGATTCTAAATAAATTCTAAGTACTACATGTTTTGAATTTAGTTTTTCAGAATGTCTTTAACTCTAACAATGACTGGTAACAAATCCATTATGTATATTTTACAATCTGAATTTCAATCTCCTTTGCTATTTTAGATAATAGTTTAGTTTCTGCTGACCTCTCACCCGGACTGATATCAGATTTACGTCGACGCCCCTTTAGGCTTCTCGGACCATTGTCTTTTTCGGAGTGTGGTGCCACTCACGCTGAAATCGCGGCTGCATTCTGCAGGCTGCCGTCGTGTTTGGCACTATAGGTCAGCCGATTGGGATGGGATGCGGTCTTTCTTTGCATCCTACCCTTGGATACCCTTGGGCGGGTTTGCTTCTCGCCGGACGATCCCAACGTTGTTGCGTATTCTGTCGCTGATGTGGTACTTCAGGGTATGGAACTTTTTATTCCTTCCTCTGTGGTGCCCATTGGAGGCAAATCTCAGCCATGGTTTGGTCGCTTCTGTAAAATAGCATCATGCTATAAGCAGGAGTGCTACTGAGCCTGGGCTGACGCATCAGCGTCCCGGGATGTAAACACCAGTGCTCTAAAAAAGAAGTATAATTCCGCCTCTAGGTCCTTCAAAAGAGTCATTGCCAAGGCAAAGTCAGAGCACATAGGCAGAATTGGCGAGAAACTAGTTCGCCTTCCTTCTGGAACCCGTGCATTCTGGTCTCTGCACAGGGAGGACGACTCACTGGCCCATACCGCAAAGGAGAAAGTCGATCTTCTGGGCTCTTTCTTTGCGTCTAACTCGACTCTCAATGACGGGGGGAGTACGCCGCCGACCATTCCGCGGTGTGAGTGCTCCATGCCGGAAGTGCAGTTCACTAACTCAGCGCTCGGTTCCCAAATCACTTCTCTCCGTGGACATCTACAAGTCGAGTGGGCCTGACGGAATCCCCCCAATTGTGCTGAGGACGTGTGCTCCAGATTTGGCAACGGTTTTAACGCGTCTTTTCCGGTACTCCTACTCCCTAGGCGTAGTCCCAAAATCATGGAAGACTGCTTTCGTCCACCCGATCCCTAAAAAAGGCGACCGCTTAGACCCGTCCAACTACCGGACTATCGTCATCACCTCCTTGTTCTCCAAAACAATGGAGTCCACTGTAAACTGCCAGCTCATGAGGTGCGTTGAGGATCACCAGCTGATTAGTGACCGCCAATACGGTTTCCGACGTGGTCGGTCAGCTGGTGATCTTCTGGTCTACCTTACTCACAGATGGGCGAAGGCAGTAGAGTCCAAGGGGGAGGCATTGGGCGTTAGTTTGGACATTGAAAAGGCCTTCGATCGGGTTTGGCACAAAGCGCTTCTTTCGAAGCTCCCTTCCTATGGGCTTCCCGAGAAATTGTGCGATTGGATCACCAGTTTTCTTGCAGATCGGAGCATCAAGGTCGTTGTAGACGGTGCAAGCTCCAATTGCAAACCTATTAATGCTGGTGTTCCACAGGGCTGCGTGCTATCGCCAACGCTGTTTCTTCTGCATATCAATGATATGTTGCAAACCCGTAACATTCATTGCTATGCAGATGACAGCACTGGTGATGCTCTTTACACCGGCCTAGTCTTGGATTGGGGGCGACTAAATCTAGTCCAGTTTAACCCCCAGAAGACACATGTTTGCGCGTTAACTGCTAAAAAGAACCCCTTTGTTGTATCCCCTCAGTTTCAAGGCACTCCCCTTGTTGCTACAGCCAGTATCGGAATCCTCGGCGTCGACATATCGAGTGACGTGCAGTTTCGTGGTCACTTGGAAGGGAAGGCCAAATTGGCCTCTAAAATGCTTGGCATGCTCAGCAGAGCGGGACAGTATTTCATGCCGGCACACCACCTGCAACTTTACGAGGCACAGGTTCGGCCGCACATGTAATATCGTTCCCATCTCTGGGCTGGGGCTCCCCAGTACCAGCTCCTTCCACTTGACCGCATCCAGCGCAGAGTGGCTCGAATCGTCGACGACTAAGTGCATTCCGATCGGCTCGATTCACTGGCACTGCGAAGAGATGTTGCATCCCTTTGCATTTTCTTTCGCATATACCATGGAGAATGCTCTGAGGAATTGTTCAGATTAATCCCAGAGATTAACCGCCAAATTTCGTGAACGCACTATGCGGCAAACGGCCCGATACCATCCACACCATCTGGATGCTTGGCGGTCCACCACTGTACGTTTCAAAAGGAGTTTTATTCCGCGTCCAACCTCTCTGTGGAATAATTTACCACCGGCGATTTTTCCGGACCGATACGACCTGGGGACCTTCAAGAAAAGAGCTTACTCCTTTCTAAAGGGCCGGCAACGCACCTGCAATTCCCCTGGTGTTGCGGTTGGTCATGGGCGGCGGTAGTCACTTAACATCAGGTGAGCCGCATGCTCGTTTGCCCCCTCTTCTATAAAAAAAAATATGGGTGTGGTTTAATGTTTTTCTTCTATATCCAACTACATTTCTAACATAAATGATAGCAATAATGTATTTGCCTATGGAAATAATATTATAGTTAAAATTTCATATGACATGTTCTATCCGCTGTAAATATATATATATATATATATATATATATATATATATATATATATATATATATATATATATATATATATATATATATATATATATATATATATCAAATCTAATATCAAAGACTGTAACATAATAATTTATCCAAATGATAATGCATTGAAATGTTTATTTTATAATAAAGCAATTTATTTTGGGGTAAAATAGTATTGGTTCTTTGCTTGGATTCTCGGACGATACGCATATAATACATGAGTTCACACTTGATATTCCTCCAGTATATCAACTTATTAAAGTAACAAAAAATGTTGTTTATTTCCCCATAAAGAAAAATATATTTCATCGGTGATAGTAAAAATTTTTGATTTAGAGGGTAAACTAATTAACTTTAAATCTCAAGCCATGACCGAGTGCAACATTAAATAATTCGAACGTGAAAAGATAAATAGAGTAATAAGGAATATCTTTGAGCTCTAGGATTCAAATATGAGTATTCTAAAATACTGAAAATTTCGGGAATCAAGGAAGTGACACAACATTACTATTTAAAAATGCATTTATTGCTGTTCGAAGTATTCTCTGCGAAATTTGACACATTTTTCCATACGATGGAACCAATCATTGAAGCAACCATTCCATTCGGAAGTTGGGGTCTCCAAAATGGCCGTTTTGTAGGCGTCTACAGCTTCTTCAGGAGATGAAAATCTCTGTCCACGCAAATTATTCTTTATTTTAGGGTTGTATAGAAATCATTAGGCCTTAGGTCGGGGCTGTACGGCGGATGGTCTAATAATTCTATGTTTCTTGCTCTAAAAACTCTTTTGTTCTGTGTGCGGTGTGAGAACTCGCATTGTCGTGATGGAGGATGATGCGGCGGTTGCAGTTCTCTTTACGGAGTTCAGAAACGACCCGTGACGAACAAATGATAGCATACCATTCTGCATTACTTTGTCCCTCAAGAGGAATAGTCGTAACATGGCCGGTTTCGGAGACAAACGTGGCCACCATTTTTTTTGCAACACTCCGTGAACGAACAATTTTTGTTGGCTTTAACTCATTTTCGAACACCCAAACTCGATACTGGTTTTTTGTTTCGGGTTCGTACGCATATATCCTGGATTCGTCACCTGATACAATGTTGTGTACAGTATTTGAAGATCCTGCGTGTAATCTTTCGAGAGTTCTGACGCACCAAGTAACGCGAGCGCCTATTTGCTCTTCACAGAGCGAATGCGGTATACATCGGGAAAACAACTTTTTTACACCTAATTGTTCATGCACGATTATTTATATTTAAATCATGACAATGTCTAAAGTTGCCTGAATTTCGCGGCATATTACATGTCGATCTTCCTCAATCAGCTTACGCACAGCATCAACGTTTTCTTGGGTGACTACAGTTTTTTGACGACCTTGACGGGGATCATCACTGAGATTGACACGTCCATGTTGAAATTCAGCAAACCAGCAATAAATCGTGGTTTTGGATGGGGCTTCATCACCAAATGCAGAAATCATCCGGTCAACACACTGTTTTCGTGTTAAACCACTTCGAAAATCGTAATAATTCATCGCTCTTGAATTTTCTCGAGTCAATTCCATTTTCTCAACGACTAAACAAGTTTGACAAAACCTCGTGACAAGACCGAGAATCTTTTTTTAAATAAATAAATGGTATTCAATTTTTAGAACCAAGGAGGTTTTAATTAAAAAGATTTTAATATGACAGGAATAGTGAAAATATTCCATTCCCCATACTTTTAGTGCCGCCTAGGTACCAGATTATCTGCAGTTCGATAATTCGATCGAAAGTTATGAAACTCATACTTAAAATCCTTACAACCGTAGTTTTAATAAAAATAATGAAATAAGAATACCAATTCATCAACATGATATCTACTCTCCTTTACCTTTAGCAAGTGCAATATACGTCGAGAGAAAATTCTGTTTACAAGCTAAAGATCCCGCTGGAACAACCATAACAAAAAAGTTCATCTAACTAATTATGCCATTTCCTTTTTATTTCAAAATATTGGATATAAAATGATTGGTGTAGAAATGGACCATATGAGAAATGTTAGAATACGAACAACAATGAAATCTTTACTATCTATGAGTAGTGGATAAAATTAAGCAGCAGTTATATAGGGCCGGCAAGCAAACGGATTTCATGATAAGGACGTTAGGTTTTGTATCTTAATACCGTTAAACAAGCTATTAGGCTTTGCAGAAGATTATAGAAAAATAATTATAAAATGTAAACACGAACTAATACTTAATAGAATAAATAGGTCATCCCATTTTTCAGAAGAGTGTTTATTAGAGGAATGGATTTCCTAAGTATCAATTAAAAAAGGAATGTCTTATTATTAATCTCGATATTTCTGAAAATGCTGGAACTCTTTGGTTAGCATATGTAAGAGTAGATAATTATGTAGAGTATTATGATATATATCATCATCATCATCATTACAGCCCTTCACAAGACCACTGCTGAACATAGTCCTCCCACAAGTAATGCCACAAAACACGGTCCTGAGCCATCTGCATCCATCGACTTCCTGCATGTCTTACCAGGTCGTCACTCCATCTAGTGGGGGGTTGCCCTACACTACGCTTTTGGCTGCTACAAAAGCTATTGGATTCTAAATAAATTCTAAGTACTACATGTTTTGAATTTAGTTTTTCAGAATGTCTTTAACTCTAACAATGACTGGTAACAAATCCATTATGTATATTTTACAATCTGAATTTCAATCTCCTTTGCTATTTTAGATAATAGTTTAGTTTCTGCTGACCTCTCACCCGGACTGATATCAGATTTCCGTCGACGCCCCTTTAGGCTTCTCGGATCATTGTCTTTTTCGGAGTGTGGTGCCACTCACGCTGAAATCGCGGCTGCATTCTGCAGGCTGCCGTCGTGTTTGGCACTATAGGTCAGCCGATTGGGATGGGATGCGGTCTTTCTTTGCATCCTACCCTTGGATACCCTTGGGCGGGTTTGCTTCTCGCCGGACGATCCCAACGTTGTTGCGGATTCTGTCGCTGATGTGGTACTTCAGGGTATGGAACTTTTTATTCCTTCCTCTGTGGTGCCCATTGCTGTCCCACATTGTGGCATTGTGGTGCCCACAGGTTCGGCCGCACATGTAATATCGTTCCCATCTCTGGGCTGGGGCTCCCCAGTACCAGCTCCTTCCACTTGACCGCATCCAGCGCAGAGCGGCTCGAATCGTCGACGACCAAGTGCTTTCCGATCGGCTCGATTCACTGGCACTGCGAAGAGATGTTGCATCCCTTTGCATTTTCTTTCGCATATACCATGGAGAGTGCTCTAAGGAATTGTTCGGATTAACCCCAGACATTAACCGCCAAATTTCGTGAACGCACTACGCGGCAAACGGCCCGATACCATCCACACCATCTGGATGCTTGGCGGTCCACCACTGTACGTTTCAAAAGGAGTTTTATTCCGCGTACAACCTCTCTGTGGAATAATTTACCACCGGCGATTTTTCCGGACCGATACGACCTGGGGACCTTCAAGAAAAGAGCTTACTCCTTTCTAAAGGGCCGGCAACGCACCTGCAATTCCCCTGGTGTTGCGGTTGGTCATGGGCGGCGGTAGTCACTTAACATCAGGTGAGCCGCATGCTCGTTTGCCCCCTCTTCTATAAAAAAAAATATGGGTGTGGTTTAATGTTTTTCTTCTATATCCAACTACATTTCTAACATAAATGATAGCAATAATGTATTTGCCTATGGAAATAATATTTTAGTTAAAATTTCATATGACATGTTCTATCCGCTGTAAATATATATATATATATATATATATATATATATATATATATATATATATATATATATATATATATATATATATATCAAATCTAATATCAAAGACTGTAACATAATAATTTATCCAAATGATAATGCATTGAAATGTTTATTTTATAATAAAGCAATTTATTTTGGGGTAAAATAGTATTGGTTGTTTGCTTGGATTCTCGGACGATACGCATATAATACATGAGTTCACACTTGATATTCCTCCAGTATATCAACTTATTAAAGTAACAAAAAATGTTGTTTATTTCCCCATAAAGAAAAATATATTTCATCGGTGATAGTAAAAATTTTTGATTTAGAGGGTAAACTAATTAACTTTAAATCTCAAGCCATGACCGAGTGCAACATTAAATAATTCGAACGTGAAAAGATAAATAGAGTAATAAGGAATATCTTTGAGCTCTAGGATTCAAATATGAGTATTCTAAAATACTGAAAATTTCGGGAATCAAGGAAGTGACACAACATTACTATTTAAAAATGCATTTATTGCTGTTCGAAGTATTCTCTGCGATATTTGACACATTTTTCCATACGATGGAACCAATCATTGAAGCAACCATTCCATTCGGAAGTTGGGGTCTCCAAAATGGCCGTTTTGTAGGCGTCTACAGCTTCTTCAGGAGATGAAAATCTCTGTCCACGCAAATTATTCTTTATTTTAGGGTTGTATAGAAATCATTAGGCCTTAGGTCGGGGCTGTACGGCGGATGGTCTAATAATTCTATGTTTTCTTGCTCTAAAAACTCTTTTGTTCTGTGTGCGGTGTGAGAACTCGCATTGTCGTGATGGAGGATGATGCGGCGGTTGCAGTTCTCTTTACGGAGTTCAGAAACGACCCGTGACGAACAAATGATAGCATACCATTCTGCATTACTTTGTCCCTCAAGAGGAATAGTCGTAACATGGCCGGTTTCGGAGACAAACGTGGCCACCATTTTTTTTGCAACACTCCGTGAACGAACAATTTTTGTTGGCTTTAACTCATTTTCGAACACCCAAACTCGTTACTGGTTTTTTGTTTCGGGTTCGTACGCATATATCCTGGATTCGTCACCTGATACAATGTTGTGAACAGTATTTGAAGATCCTGCGTGTAATCTTTCGAGAGTTCTGACGCACCAAGTAACGCGAGCGCCTATTTGCTCTTCACAGAGCGAATGCGGTATACATCGGGAAAACAACTTTTTTACACCTAATTGTTCATGCACGATTATTTATATTTAAATCATGACAATGTCTAAAGTTGCCTGAATTTCGCGGTATATTACATGTCGATCTTCCTCAATCAGCTTACGCACAGCATCAACGTTTTCTTAGGTGACTACAGTTTTTTGACGACCTTGACGGGGATCATCACTGAGCTTGACACGTCCATGTTGAAATTCAGCAAACCAGCAATAAATCGTGGTTTTTTTTTTTTTTTTTTTTTATAGAAGAGGGGGCAAACGAGCATGCGGCTCACCTGATGTTAAGTGACTACCGCCGCCCATGATCAACCGCAACACCAGGAGAATTGCGGGTGCGTTGCCGGCCCTTTAGAAAGGAGTAAGCTCTTTTCTTGAAGGTCCCCAGGTCGTATCGGTCCGGAAAAATCGCCGATGATAAACTATTCCACAGAGAGGTTGTACGTGGAAGAAAACTCCTTGTGAAACGTACAGTGGTGGACCGCCAAGCATCCAGATGGTGTGGATGGTATTGGGACGTTTGCCGTGTCGTGCGTTCACGAAATTTGGCGGCTGGGATTAATCCGAACAATTCCTCAGAGCACTCCCCGTGATAGATGCGATAAAATACGCAAAGAGATGCAACATCTCTTCGCAACGCCAGTGAATCGAGCCGATCGGAAAGCACTCGGTCGTCGACGATTCGAGCCGCTCTGCGCTGGATGCGGTCAAGTGGAAGGAGCTGGTACTGGGGAGCCCCAGCCCAGAGATGGGAACAGTATTCCATGTGCGGCCGAACCTGCGCCTTGTAAAGTTGCAGGCGGTGTGCCGGCATGAAATACTGTCCCGCTCTGCTGAGCACGCCAAGCTTTTTAGAGGCCAATTTGGCCTTCCCTTCCAAGTGACCACGAAACTGCACGTCACTCGATATGTCGACGCCGAGGATTCCGATACTGGCTGAGGCAACAAGGGGAGTGCCTTGAAACTGAGGGGATACTACAAAGGGGTTCTTTTTAGCGGTTAACGCGCAAACTTGTGTCTTCTGGGGGTTAAACTGGACTAGATTTAGTCGTCCCCAATCCGAGACTCTGTTCAGCAAAGACTCGACTTCAGACACAAGTTTGTCCCGGCACTCGGAGACGTTTTCCCGAGAAATATTGGCTCGGCCGGTGTAAAGAGCATCACCAGTGCTGTCATCTGCATAGCAATGAATGTTACGGGTATGCAACATATCATTGATATGCAGAAGAAACAGCGTTGGCGATAGCACTAGGGGCGATAGGTTTTGGATGGGGCTTCATCACCAAATGCAGAAATCATCCGGTCAACACACTGTTTTCGTGTTAAACCACTTCGAAAATCGTAATAATTCATCGCTCTTGAATTTTCTCGAGTCAATTCCATTTTCTCAACGACTAAACAAGTTTGACAAAACCTCGTGACAAGACCGAGAATCTTTTTTTAAATAAATAAATGGTATTCAATTTTTAGAACCAAGGAGGTTTTAATTAAAAAGATTTTAATATGACAGGAATAGTGAAAATATTCCATTCCCCATACTTTTAGTGCAGCCTAGGTACCAGATTATCTGCAGTTCGATAATTCGATCGAAAGTTATGAAACTCATACTTAAAATCCTTACAACCGTAGTTTTAATAAAAATAATGAAATAAGAATACCAATTCATCAACATGATATCTACTCTCCTTTACCTTTAGCAAGTGCAATATACGTCGAGAGAAAATTCTGTTTACAAGCTAAAGATCCCGCTGGAACAACCATAACAAAAAAGTTCATCTAACTAATTATGCCATTTCCTTTTTATTTCAAAATATTGGATATAAAATGATTGGTGTAGAAATGGACCATATGAGAAATGTTAGAATACGAACAACAATGAAATCTTTACTATCTATGAGTAGTGGATAAAATTAAGCAGCAGTTATATAGGGCCGGCAAGCAAACGGATTTCATGATAAGGACGTTAGGTTTTGTATCTTAATACCGTTAAACAAGCTATTAGGCTTTGCAGAAGATTATAGAAAAATAATTATAAAATGTAAACACGAACTAATACTTAATAGAATAAATAGGTCATCCCATTTTTCAGAAGAGTGTTTATTAGAGGAATGGATTTCCTAAGTATCAATTAAAAAAGGAATGTCTTATTATTAATCTCGATATTTCTGAAAATGCTGGAACTCTTTGGTTAGCATATGTAAGAGTAGATAATTATGTAGAGTATTATGATATATATCATCATCATCATTATTACAGCCCTTCACAAGACCACTGCTGAACATAGGCCTCCCACAAGTAATGCCACAAAACACGGTCCTGAGCCATCTGCATCCATCGACTTCCTGCATGTCTTACCAGGTCGTCACTCCATCTAGTGGGGGGTTGCCCTACACTACGCTTTTGGCTGCTACAAAAGCTATTGGATTCTAAATAAATTCTAAGTACTACATGTTTTGAATTTAGTTTTTCAGAATGTCTTTAACTCTAACAATGACTGGTAACAAATCCATTATGTATATTTTACAATCTGAATTTCAATCTCCTTTGCTATTTTAGATAATAGTTTAGTTTCTGCTGACCTCTCACCCGGACTGATATCAGATTTCCGTCGACGCCCCTTTAGGCTTCTCGGATCATTGTCTTTTTCGGAGTGTGGTGCCACTCACGCTGAAATCGCGGCTGCATTCTGCAGGCTGCCGTCGTGTTTGGCACTATAGGTCAGCCGATTGGGATGGGATGCGGTCTTTCTTTGCATCCTACCCTTGGATACCCTTGGGCGGGTTTGCTTCTCGCCGGACGATCCCAACGTTGTTGCGGATTCTGTCGCTGATGTGGTACTTCAGGGTATGGAACTTTTTATTCCTTCCTCTGTGGTGCCCATTGCTGTCCCACATTGTGGCATTGTGGTGCCCACAGGTTCGGCCGCAAATGTAATATCGTTCCCATCTCTGGGCTGGGGCTCCCCAGTACCAGCTCCTTCCACTTGACCGCATCCAGCGCAGAGCGGCTCGAATCGTCGACGACCAAGTGCTTTCCGATCGGCTCGATTCACTGGCACTGCGAAGAGATGTTGCATCCCTTTGCATTTTCTTTCGCATATACCATGGAGAGTGCTCTAAGGAATTGTTCGGATTAACCCCAGACATTAACCGCCAAATTTCGTGAACGCACTACGCGGCAAACGGCCCGATACCATCCACACCATCTGGATGCTTGGCGGTCCACCACTGTACGTTTCAAAAGGAGTTTTATTCCGCGTACAACCTCTCTGTGGAATAATTTACCACTGGCGATTTTTCCGGACCGATACGACCTGGGGACCTTCAAGAAAAGAGCTTACTCCTTTCTAAAGGGCCGGCAACGCACCTGCAATTCCCCTGGTGTTGCGGATGATCATGGGCGGCGGTAGTCACTTAACATCAGGTGAGCCGCATGCTCGTTTGCCCCCTCTTCTTTAAAAAAAAATTATGGGTGTGGTTTAATGTTGTTCTTCTATATCCAACTACATTTCTAACATAAATGATAGCAATAATGTATTTGCCTATGGAAATAATATTATAGTTAAAATTTCATATGACATGTTCTATCTGCTGTAAATATATATATATATATATATATATATATATATATATATATATATATATATATATATATATATATATATATATATCAAATCTAATATCAAAGACTGTAACATAATAATTTATCCAAATGATAATGCATTGAAATGTTTATTTTATAATAAAGCAATTTATTTTGGGGTAAAATAGTATTGGTTCTTTGCTTGGATTCTCGGACGATACGCATATAATACATGAGTTCACACTTGATATTCCTCCAGTATATCAAATTATTAAAGTAACAAAAAATGTTGTTTATTTCCCCATAAAGAAAAATATATTTCATCGGTGATAGTAAAAATTTTTGATTTAGAGGGTAAACTAATTAACTTTAAATCTCAAGCCATGACCGAGTGCAACATTAAATAATTCGAACGTGAAAAGATAAATAGAGTAATAAGGAATATCTTTGAGCTCTAGGATTCAAATATGAGTATTCTAAAATACTGAAAATTTCGGGAATCAAGGAAGTGACACAACATTACTATTTAAAAATGCATTTATTGCTGTTCGAAGTATTCTCTGCGATATTTGACACATTTTTCCATACGATGGAACCAATCATTGAAGCAACCATTCCATTCGGAAGTTGGGGTCTCCAAAATGGCCGTTTTGTAGGCGTCTACAGCTTCTTCAGGAGATGAAAATCTCTGTCCACGCAAATTATTCTTTATTTTAGGGTTGTATAGAAATCATTAGGCCTTAGGTCGGGGCTGTACGGCGGATGGTCTAATAATTCTATGTTTTCTTGCTCTAAAAACTCTTTTGTTCTGTGTGCGGTGTGAGAACTCGCATTGTCGTGATGGAGGATGATGCGGCGGTTGCAGTTCTCTTTACGGAGTTCAGAAACGACCCGTGACGAACAAATGATAGCATACCATTCTGCATTACTTTGTCCCTCAAGAGGAATAGTCGTAACATGGCCGGTTTCGGAGACAAACGTGGCCACCATTTTTTTTGCAACACTCCGTGAACGAACAATTTTTGTTGGCTTTAACTCATTTTCGAACACCCAAACTCGTTACTGGTTTTTTGTTTCGGGTTCGTACGCATATATCCTGGATTCGTCACCTGATACAATGTTGTGAACAGTATTTGAAGATCCTGCGTGTAATCTTTCGAGAGTTCTGACGCACCAAGTAACGCGAGCGCCTATTTGCTCTTCACAGAGCGAATGCGGTATACATCGGGAAAACAACTTTTTTACACCTAATTGTTCATGCACGATTATTTATATTTAAATCATGACAATGTCTAAAGTTGCCTGAATTTCGCGGTATATTACATGTCGATCTTCCTCAATCAGCTTACGCACAGCATCAACGTTTTCTTAGGTGACTACAGTTTTTTGACGACCTTGACGGGGATCATCACTGAGCTTGACACGTCCATGTTGAAATTCAGCAAACCAGCAATAAATCGTGGTTTTTTTTTTTTTTTTTTTTTTTTATAGAAGAGGGGGCAAACGAGCATGCGGCTCACCTGATGTTAAGTGACTACCGCCGCCCATGATCAACCGCAACACCAGGAGAATTGCGGGTGCGTTGCCGGCCCTTTAGAAAGGAGTAAGCTCTTTTCTTGAAGGTCCCCAGGTCGTATCGGTCCGGAAAAATCGCCGATGATAAACTATTCCACAGAGAGGTTGTACGTGGAAGAAAACTCCTTGTGAAACGTACAGTGGTGGACCGCCAAGCATCCAGATGGTGTGGATGGTATTGGGACGTTTGCCGTGTCGTGCGTTCACGAAATTTGGCGGCTGGGATTAATCCGAACAATTCCTCAGAGCACTCCCCGTGATAGATGCGATAAAATACGCAAAGAGATGCAACATCTCTTCGCAACGCCAGTGAATCGAGCCGATCGGAAAGCACTCGGTCGTCGACGATTCGAGCCGCTCTGCGCTGGATGCGGTCAAGTGGAAGGAGCTGGTACTGGGGAGCCCCAGCCCAGAGATGGGAACAGTATTCCATGTGCGGCCGAACCTGCGCCTTGTAAAGTTGCAGGCGGTGTGCCGGCATGAAATACTGTCCCGCTCTGCTGAGCACGCCAAGCTTTTTAGAGGCCAATTTGGCCTTCCCTTCCAAGTGACCACGAAACTGCACGTCACTCGATATGTCGACGCCGAGGATTCCGATACTGGCTGAGGCAACAAGGGGAGTGCCTTGAAACTGAGGGGATACTACAAAGGGGTTCTTTTTAGCGGTTAACGCGCAAACTTGTGTCTTCTGGGGGTTAAACTGGACTAGATTTAGTCGTCCCCAATCCGAGACTCTGTTCAGCAAAGACTCGACTTCAGACACAAGTTTGTCCCGGCACTCGGAAACTTTTTCCCGAGAAATATTGGCTCGGCCGGTGTAAAGAGCATCACCAGTGCTGTCATCTGCATAGCAATGAATGTTACGGGTATGCAACATATCATTGATATGCAGAAGAAACAGCGTTGGCGATAGCACTAGGGGCGATAGGTTTTGGATGGGGCTTCATCACCAAATGCAGAAATCATCCGGTCAACACACTGTTTTCGTGTTAAACCACTTCGAAAATCGTAATAATTCATCGCTCTTGAATTTTCTCGAGTCAATTCCATTTTCTCAACGACTAAACAAGTTTGACAAAACCTCGTGACAAGACCGAGAATCTTTTTTTAAATAAATAAATGGTATTCAATTTTTAGAACCAAGGAGGTTTTAATTAAAAAGATTTTAATATGACAGGAATAGTGAAAATATTCCATTCCCCATACTTTTAGTGCAGCCTAGGTACCAGATTATCTGCAGTTCGATAATTCGATCGAAAGTTATGAAACTCATACTTAAAATCCTTACAACCGTAGTTTTAATAAAAATAATGAAATAAGAATACCAATTCATCAACATGATATCTACTCTCCTTTACCTTTAGCAAGTGCAATATACGTCGAGAGAAAATTCTGTTTACAAGCTAAAGATCCCGCTGGAACAACCATAACAAAAAAGTTCATCTAACTAATTATGCCATTTCCTTTTTATTTCAAAATATTGGATATAAAATGATTGGTGTAGAAATGGACCATATGAGAAATGTTAGAATACGAACAACAATGAAATCTTTACTATCTATGAGTAGTGGATAAAATTAAGCAGCAGTTATATAGGGCCGGCAAGCAAACGGATTTCATGATAAGGACGTTAGGTTTTGTATCTTAATACCGTTAAACAAGCTATTAGGCTTTGCAGAAGATTATAGAAAAATAATTATAAAATGTAAACACGAACTAATACTTAATAGAATAAATAGGTCATCCCATTTTTCAGAAGAGTGTTTATTAGAGGAATGGATTTCCTAAGTATCAATTAAAAAAGGAATGTCTTATTATTAATCTCGATATTTCTGAAAATGCTGGAACTCTTTGGTTAGCATATGTAAGAGTAGATAATTATGTAGAGTATTATGATATATATCATCATCATCATTATTACAGCCCTTCACAAGACCACTGCTGAACATAGGCCTCCCACAAGTAATGCCACAAAACACGGTCCTGAGCCATCTGCATCCATCGACTTCCTGCATGTCTTACCAGGTCGTCACTCCATCTAGTGGGGGGTTGCCCTACACTACGCTTTTGGCTGCTACAGAAGCTATTGGATTCTAAATAAATTCTAAGTACTACATGTTTTGAATTTAGTTTTTCAGAATGTCTTTAACTCTAACAATGACTGGTAACAAATCCATTATGTATATTTTACAATCTGAATTTCAATCTCCTTTGCTATTTTAGATAATAGTTTAGTTTCTGCTGACCTCTCACCCGGACTGATATCAGATTTCCGTCGACGCCCCTTTAGGCTTCTCGGACCATTGTCTTTTTCGGAGTGTGGTGCCACTCACGCTGAAATCGCGGCTGCATTCTGCAGGCTGCCGTCGTGTTTGGCACTATAGGTCAGCCGATTGGGATGGGATGCGGTCTTTCTTTGCATCCTACCCTTGGATACCCTTGGGCGGGTTTGCTTCTCGCCGGACGATCCCAACGTTGTTGCGGATTCTGTCGCTGATGTGGTACTTCAGGGTATGGAACTTTTTATTCCTTCCTCTGTGGTGCCCATTGCTGTCCCACATTGTGGCATTGTGGTGCCCACAGGTTCGGCCGCACATGTAAAATCGTTCCCATCTCTGGGCTGGGGCTCCCCAGTACCAGCTCCTTCCACTTGACCGCATCCAGCGCAGAGCGGCTCGAATCGTCGACGACCAAGTGCTTTCCGATCGGCTCGATTCACTGGCACTGCGAAGAGTTGTTGCATCCCTTTGCATTTTCTTTCGCATATACCATGGAGAGTGCTCTAAGGAATTGTTCGGATTAACCCCAGACATTAACCGCCAAATTTCGTGAACGCACTACGCGGCAAACGGCCCGATACCATCCACACCATCTGGATGCTTGGCGGTCCACCACTGTACGTTTCAAAAGGAGTTTTATTCCGCGTACAACCTCTCTGTGGAATAATTTACCACCGGCGATTTTTCCGGACCGATACGACCTGGGGACCTTCAAGAAAAGAGCTTACTCCTTTCTAAAGGGCCGGCAACGCACCTGCAATTCCCCTGGTGTTGCGGATGATCATGGGCGGCGGTAGTCACTTAACATCAGGTGAGCCGCATGCTCGTTTGCCCCCTCTTCTTTAAAAAAAAATTATGGGTGTGGTTTAATGTTGTTCTTCTATATCCAACTACATTTCTAACATAAATGATAGCAATAATGTATTTGCCTATGGAAATAATATTATAGTTAAAATTTCATATGACATGTTCTATCTGCTGTAAATATATATATATATATATATATATATATATATATATATATATATATATATATATATATATATATATATATATATATATCAAATCTAATATCAAAGACTGTAACATAATAATTTATCCAAATGATAATGCATTGAAATGTTTATTTTATAATAAAGCAATTTATTTTGGGGTAAAATAGTATTGGTTCTTTGCTTGGATTCTCGGACGATACGCATATAATACATGAGTTCACACTTGATATTCCTCCAGTATATCAAATTATTAAAGTAACAAAAAATGTTCTTTATTTCCCCATAAAGAAAAATATATTTCATCGGTGATAGTAAAAATTTTTGATTTAGAGGGTAAACTAATTAACTTTAAATCTCAAGCCATGACCGAGTGCAACATTAAATAATTCGAACGTGAAAAGATAAATAGAGTAATAAGGAATATCTTTGAGCTCTAGGATTCAAATATGAGTATTCTAAAATACTGAAAATTTCGGGAATCAAGGAAGTGACACAACATTACTATTTAAAAATGCATTTATTGCTGTTCGAAGTATTCTCTGCGATATTTGACACATTTTTCCATACGATGGAACCAATCATTGAAGCAACCATTCCATTCGGAAGTTGGGGTCTCCAAAATGGCCGTTTTGTAGGCGTCTACAGCTTCTTCAGGAGATGAAAATCTCTGTCCACGCAAATTATTCTTTATTTTAGGGTTGTATAGAAATCATTAGGCCTTAGGTCGGGGCTGTACGGCGGATGGTCTAATAATTCTATGTTTTCTTGCTCTAAAAACTCTTTTGTTCTGTGTGCGGTGTGAGAACTCGCATTGTCGTGATGGAGGATGATGCGGCGGTTGCAGTTCTCTTTACGGAGTTCAGAAACGACCCGTGACGAACAAATGATAGCATACCATTCTGCATTACTTTGTCCCTCAAGAGGAATAGTCGTAACATGGCCGGTTTCGGAGACAAACGTGGCCACCATTTTTTTTGCAACACTCCGTGAACGAACAATTTTTGTTGGCTTTAACTCATTTTCGAACACCCAAACTCGTTACTGGTTTTTTGTTTCGGGTTCGTACGCATATATCCTGGATTCGTCACCTGATACAATGTTGTGAACAGTATTTGAAGATCCTGCGTGTAATCTTTCGAGAGTTCTGACGCACCAAGTAACGCGAGCGCCTATTTGCTCTTCACAGAGCGAATGCGGTATACATCGGGAAAACAACTTTTTTACACCTAATTGTTCATGCACGATTATTTATATTTAAATCATGACAATGTCTAAAGTTGCCTGAATTTCGCGGTATATTACATGTCGATCTTCCTCAATCAGCTTACGCACAGCATCAACGTTTTCTTGGGTGACTACAGTTTTTTGACGACCTTGACGGGGATCATCACTGAGCTTGACACGTCCATGTTGAAATTCAGCAAACCAGCAATAAATCGTGGTTTTGGATGGGGCTTCATGACCAAATGCAGAAATCATCCGGTCAATACACTGTTTTCGTGTTAAACCACTTCGAAAATCGTAATAATTCATCGCTCTTGAATTTTCTCGAGTCAATTCCATTTTCTCAACGACTAAACAAGTTTGACAAAACCTCGTGACAAGACCGAGAATCTTTTTTTAAATAAATAAATGGTATTCAATTTTTAGAACCAAGGAGGTTTTAATTAAAAAGATTTTAATATGACAGGAATAGTGAAAATATTCCATTCCCCATACTTTTAGTGCAGCCTAGGTACCAGATTATCTGCAGTTCGATAATTCTATCGAAAAATATGAAACTCATACTTAAAATCCTTACAACCGTAGTTTTAATAAAAATAATGAAATAAGAATACCAATTCATCAACATGATATCTACTCTCCTTTACCTTTAGCAAGTGCAATATACATCGAGAGAAAATTCTGTTTACAAGCTAAGGATCCCGCTGGAACAACCATAACAAAAAAGTTCATCTAACTAATTATGCCATTTCCTTTTTATTTCAAAATATTGGATATGAAATGAATGGTGTAGAAATGGACCATATGAGAAATGTTAGAATACGAACAACAATGAAATCTTTACTATCTATGAGTAGTGGATAAAATTAAGCAGCAATTATATAGGGCCGGCACGCAAACGGATTTCATGATAAGGACGTTAGGTTTTGTATCTTAATACCGTTAAACAAGCTATTAGGCTTTGCAGAAGATTATAGAAAAATAATTATAAAATGTAAACACGAACTAATACTTAATAGAACTAGTACAAATTTTAGCAGTATTGTGTTTGAAAAAGAAAACTCTGTTAGAGTAAGTTTACAAAAAGTGCAATGGCGCATGCCACATATGTAGGTATCTAAACAGCAAAATCTTTCTTTGATAAAACGTGTAAAGAAAGACAAGCCTGTTCAAACCGCATTTAGAAATCGGGATCTATATGAATATTCATTATTACCACAGTCTAATAAACACACGTGGTCCGTCAAAACAACTTCACAATTAGATAAGCCGCGTTATGCTACGAACACTCAACAATGCCATAACAAAAATATAACAAAAAATCAAAATAAATATCCAAATTAACCAATAATTATTACCGATTACACACATAAAAAACAATATTTCACCTCGGGTCAGCTTAGTATTTTAGTATCCTTGTAACATTGACTTATATATTACTAGTTGTAACCTTTTATTAATAAAAGGATTCTATTTTGTTTCCTCGTGTGAATTTATCCCTATTCACAGATTACTCATTAAATCAAAACGTCAATAATTAAGCTGCATTTCAATTCTTTATCATCAGTACTTATCAGTTCCATTGTTCGATTTAATCCCGAACTGTGATTAATTTTATGACGCATAGTAAAAAACATTTAATCGCAGCTCGTAAAACTGAATAATGGCTTTTATGTTCTTTTAAGTACCGCCAATGCAGCCTGTCAGTAGTAAGTTATACAAAAAAGTGTAGTATAGAATAAAAATCATACCAAGTTGTATGGTTTGTACTTCCACGTTAGAATGATAAAAAGTCTTTATATCGAATCTTGTATTGAAAATTATTTTATCCGCTTGCGAACTCTTTTATGCAGACTTTAAATAATAAGTAATATTTAAAATGTGCGTTGCTTCGGGTATTTAAAATTTTCGCTATTATTTTGCCAAATTTTAATAATTTAATTTCCTGAACGAAGGATATTCAAATATCAACGGTATGGACACAAAAATGCATTCAAAATCATAATCTATTATATATCACCTAATGTATTACAATTTAGAACGCTTTGTGTACTAACGATCTGTACCTAGATGTAACAAGTCAGTTAGTCTGGTGTGATAAGACCACGAGAGGTCGTATTCTTGTGCTAAAATTTGACTCAAAGAAAGTAATTTGTGACAGAAATATACGGAATTTGTTATAATTATTTAAATACTCGTTTTTGGGTATTTAAATCTAGATTAGTAGATTAGCGTTTGACGTAAGAAGTCAATGTTTTTGTATGACAATGTTCGTTTTGGCTACTCTTTAAACCTGTGAATCTCTTTGACCTGAACCAATTACATGACGTAGAGACAGATACCGGGGTAATTTCATTAGTTTTCCGTTTTGCTAAATATGACGTGGCACAGTAAAGAGATTGAAGTTTATTAAAGAAGCTAGTTAAAGAAGAAACATATTATATAAGATTATGACAGCCTGAATATTTCTATAAATGTTTCATAAATAAATAAAATACATTTTTAGTAAAAGTTTTGAGGATTGTGGACGAAATATAAGCAAACCCTTGTTATTGATTCTAGCCAACTTTTTGAAAGCTTTATAACATCTATATAGATTATAATATAATATACAGATTGTTGTATAAAATTACGTTATTTATATACGGCAGAGCTTTGCTGTAGCCACAGTATGATTGTAACACGAGTGAGTCGGGTCGATCGGGAATGGACCACGCTTTCACAGAATACCAGCGCAAAATTGCTGCTGTATTTTGTATGGTGAGGAAGAGAACCAGATATTGATTTTACTGATACCCCGCATTCCATCGTAGAACAAATCCGAGACCACCCCTGCAGTTTTATTTAAAAATATAATATCACTGAACAAAACATAGTTTTAGCTTTAGTTGTTGATTGAAGTGTAAGATTATTGTGTATAATCCTATACCTTTAAACGAGTAATTCTTGTATATATATATATATATATATATATATATATATATATATATATATATATATATTCTTGTATATATATATAATCGTAATCTTGGAAACGGCTCCAACGATTTTCATACAATTTAGTGTCCGGGGAGTTTCGGGAGCAATAAATCGATGTTGCTAGGATTTATTTTTAGAAAATGTCTTTTTGTCCGTATTTTCAGGCAATGAAAAACTGCTACAATATAAGAAGGTAAATTTTGACACTGTGTTAATGATCGTAATAGCTCAAGTGGATATCGAGCGATCTTATAATTCCTTGGTTCGCGTCCTGTCTTGGGTCCGACGTCTTTTCCTTTTTTTTTCAAGTTCGCTTCTTTTGTGAGAAAATCTATTATTTTGAGCCCCTTTTTTGGTATTAAAAAATACGAAAATTTTAATTAAATTAATTGCACTTATTATTTTTTATTCAAATAACCAGTTCAGTTTTTTCTATTTTGTCAATAAGATCAAAAAATATTATTCATGTAATTTGTATCTAAATGTAATTAAAAAAACCGAGCAAAGCTCGGTCATCCGGGTACTTTCATATTAACTGTTATAAGGTCTACAAAGTCTTTTTTTATTTAATTGTAGACCTTTATACTAATGTGTTGCTGAATGATTACGACATTATTTTTGTTACGGAATCCTGGTTGCAATCTAACATATTTAATTCAGAGTAGGTCGATGAACGCTATGTTGTGTATAGGAGAGATCGTAATTATTAATGAGTAGCGATAGCAGTACATAAACATTTCTAATCATTTAAAATAGAAACTAAAAGTATATTAGAAGAATTATGGCTTACTATTCAACTAAAGAGAGGAAAATGTTATCATAATATTTGTGTTGGTGTAGTCCATCTTCCACCACCTATAAATCAGATAAACTTGGAACAGTTTGTAGAAAATTCTAGTAATATTATATCTGAACATTTGGGTGCTCTTCTGGTTGGGGATTTTAATATGCCAAACATAAAATTATCTAAAATTGACGATGGCTGTTTTTTTAACTCCGTTAATTTATATTGTTCTTCCTATAATTTTATATGCAAATTTTAGCTTCGATTAAATTGAATACAATCGTGCACAAAACAAAAGCCATAAAACACTTGATCTCGTGTTTTCTACATTTTCAGATATTTACCTCGACTATAGTGGCATTCCCTTGGTTAGAGTTATATATATATATATATATATATATATATATATATATATATATATATATATATATATATATATATATATATATATATATATATGTCACTCTCCATTGAAGTTCACTGTTTCACTACCCTCATATCAAAATTTGCACCAATGCGGAATTCCACAATTTAACTTATTTAAGACAAATTGCAGTTCTATAGTCGATGGTTTGCAAAAAATGATTGGTTATCGTTGCTTCTGCGCCTTGATAATGTCCTAGTACATAGTCAATAATCTATGATAATATCAATGAAATCGTTAAAGTTTTTTACGCAACATGATGCACAATTATTACAGTTCATGTTCCTCTGACTAAACATAAATACAATGGTTATCGGGCATGGTTCTGCGGATATCTCATCAAAATTTTAAAAGAAAAAAATGAAATTCGTCTACGTTATAAAAATATCATAATTCTTTAATATCATAATCAGTTATGAAATACTAAAAAAATGAAGTGAAAATTTATTATCTCTAAGTTATAATAACTACCGTAACAGAATCGAAATCGGCATCTCACAAAACCTAAATATATATATAATACTTTTGGACCTTTTTAAAAGATAAACGTAAAAATAGTAGTGATAATTTATCATCTATGTTTTTGAAAAATGAGTGAGCTGAGCATAATGCAAAGATTAGTGAGTTGTTTGCAAAAAAAATTTCATCAATTTACCACAATGCTACATCATCTACTAATTTGTACAACTGAAATATAAATAATACTGAGGAGCAGCTGAATGCCTTAAATCCTCTAAAACTAAATGAATTAGAAGTCTTCATCAAATAACAAGACTTGTTTTAAGTACGGGACCGGGATCCGATGACATACCACCAAGTATTTATTGTCAATTGTGCTAAAAAACTGTCACGTCCCCTTACCATAATTTTATAATGCCAAAAAGGGAGCAATTTTATACACAAACATTTGCTCAGCTGTCAGAATGTGATCGGCCAGTAAATTGCAAGATTAGTACGGATCGGTATTGCTATTTCTAATCTGATACACGCTTAAGAAAATACACAGGTAAAGTCTATCAAAAATTCAAATAATTCCTATTTCATTTAATACTTTGGGAACAATGAGTATATTTCTACACATAAACACAGAGATACAACTTTAGAGGCAGGTATGGCAATTTACAATGCTGTGCTTTGTTATTTGTTATTTACTGTACGGTTGTAACGGTTGGTAGAAATGCCGTCATTCAGGTGTATGTTAGGGTAGAATCAGGGTATGAATTTGCGTGATATGAGAAAATGCGGTTTATAGCAAGATGTTGTGACAAGGAATAAGAAAGGAATGTTTTGGTGGTTTGGTCAAGTAGGAAAAATAAGTGCGAGTAAGGTAAGTGTGATAAAACTAAATGTTGTAAAAGTAAATGACAGAGCCGGCATGGGACTAAACGGAAGTTTATCTATCGAATTGGTGATATATTGAAGACGAGCTGTGCCAGAATCTTCAATCGCATAGAATGTTTGTTAGTACCTTTTTTGTTTTGAAGTTTTATTGCTTGGTTTTAATAATATACTTTATAAACTGTTCCAACTCAATCACTAAAGTATAGACATTTTTATAAGGAGCAATTTGATCACGAAACCGATCAAGCGATATTATGTTGAAATAAAACTAAGCAACGTAGATATGCACTAAAATAATATTAAAAAAAAAACTAAATAAGAGATTTCTTATATTTACGTGAACACTACACATTGAAATAACACTAATTTTTACGGAATTTATCGCGTATATTTAACTTTTTAAATACCCGACGTTTCGAACGCTTTACAACACTCATGGTCACGGGCGGGACTGAGATGTTCAACGTCCATATGTCATAGTTAACCGCGGTTACCATAGATTAAAATTTAACTTTTGTTCCGATCTATGGAGTATGAACTTATGGTATCTTGAAGTCTTGCAGTTGTATGCTTGGGTTGGGATTTAATTTTATTTATTATAGGATCCCAAGCAGATGGTAGCACCCAGCCATCTTCTCTATTGAAATTAGGATGTTTTTTGATTTCAATAGCCTCGCGAATCATCCTTGGAAGGAATCGGTGTTCTTTAGCGAGGATCTGCGGTCTGTCAAATCTGATGTAGTGACGGGGGCGATCCTGTACGTGTTCACAGACCGCAGACTTCCCGGAGCGTCGATTCTTCACATCAGCTATATGTTCTTTAACGCGGGTTTTTATTGATCTTTTAGTTTGTCCTATGTAGGAGAGACCACATTCACAATCAAGCTTGTAAACTCCTGCATCTTGCAGAGGGACATTACACTTGACCGATGGTAAAAACTGACCAATCTTCTTCAGCGGCTTGAAGTATGTTTTGATGGAAGCGCGCTTCAAGATGTAGCCAATCTTGTCAGTAACTCCTCTAACATATGGCAGTACAGCAGGTACACGCTCGACTGTGGCCGGCTTCACTCGTTCACTGTGACGTAGGCGCGGGACTCGAAGCTTGTTGTCATGCAAAACTTGCTTGACATGGTGGAGCTCTGCAGCCAGGTGTTTACTGTCACAGATCCCTCGTGCTCTCTGAAACAAAGATTTACCCACGGTAGCTAGCTGTGAAGGATGGTGGTGAGAATCACCGTTTAAATATCTATCTGTATGGGTCTTTTTTCTATACACAGTATGGCTCAAGGTGTTATCAGGATTCCGAATTACTAACACATCTAGAAAAGCTAAGGAATTGTTTGCCTCTTACTCCATTGTTAACTGAATTTTAGAATTTATAGTGTTAAGATGGTCTAAAAATGCAGTGTCTTTATCTAAAGGTAGAATTGTGAAAGTGTCGTCTACGTACCGCTTGTAGAATCTTGGATTTATGGGAGAACTAAGCAGGGCTTTCTCCTCAAAGTCTTCCATGAATATGTCGGCGACAATGGGAGATACAGGTGAGCCCATCACCACACCATCTACTTGCTTGTAGAACTCCTTCTTCCACAATAGGTAGCCAGATGTAAGGCAGTGTCTGAGTAATACTGCATATTCTACGGGCAAGTTGTTTTTTTCCAGCCTTCTAGTTACAATTGAGATGCAGTCTTCAACAGGTAAGCATGTAAACAATGACTGCACATCAAAACTGACCATAGTTTCATTGTCTGCCAGATGTAGGTCTTTAATCTCGCTGACAAAATGGTAGGAATCCTTTATGTGTGCTCTTGTATGTCCCCTGAGCGGTGAGAGTATTTTCGCTAAGTGTTGAGCCAGTCTGTAAGTTGGTGAATCGATTTGGCTCACTATGGGACGTAATGGAGCATTGGGCTTGTGTATTTTTGGTAACCCATACAATTTTGGTGATTTGGCGCACGTAGGTATTATCCATTTTACGTCCAGAAACGTCGGGTATTTAAAAAGTTAAATATACGTGATGAATTCCGTAAAAACTAGTATTATTTCAACTAAATAAGAGGTTAACAATTTTATAAAAACATAATCAGGAAATGACTATTCGTTTGTCATGCAGTAGTCACATAAATGAATCCATCAATCCTCTATGTCCCGGGGCAGTAGTCAAGGGCGACTATGGGAAAAGTCAGATAAATCTAACGGTTTTTTATAGAATAGGATGACAAACGAACACACATTCCACTTGATGGTAAGTGGCTGCTGTGGCCCATAGACATCTACATCTATCCTCGGTTACGAATCAAAATGCAGGTGCGCTGTCATCCGTGAGGACTTAGGTGGAATGCCTCGTTTCCAGTAAAAAGGGTTTCCGCTTCTCTACACTCACCATACGAAACACAGTAGCATTAAGCTACTATTTGACGCTGGTATTCTGTGAAAGCGTGGTCCTTCCCCGGTCGAACCAACCCATTCATGCTACAACTATACTACTAATATAACTGCAGCATGGCTCTACTACGTAAAAAGTTTTCAATAAATGGCGTTGTAACCAAATCGGTTACGTCAGAGCCAGACAAAAAATACCCAGGCTGGATACGGACACCAACGCCAAGGTGCAAGACGTATTGTATTGCAATCTTCAGTCTATCTGGGAACCGTGACAATTATAAAAAATCACTCCTTCAGTGGGAGACGTGCATATCTTGACTCGTGCATTAGACTTTACGGGCTGATGATGAAAGAGAAGAAACATAGATTATTCTTTTGAGATTTTGGCGTCATAATATAAAATAAATCGAGAAAAGCCTTCAGTTTTTGACCTACTCCAAACTTAAATCCGCTCATGCAATTCACGTTGTTACTCATCGTTGCAGACTAGTAGATGTGAATTCTTAGGATCAAATACTTAACACCTTATACCTAACACCTTCTTATAGATAGTAGATGGCAATATCACAGACATTGCCGTCCTTTAAGAAAAAACGAATTTGAGGTGTGTATAATTATTGTACACGGCTCAAACGCGTATTTATTTGTTGGTAAATGTTAACCCTTTCCTACCGGACTACAGATTTTATAGTGTTTTCCAAATTTAACTTTATTGTATTACTTACTAATAAAGTTGAAATAAACGAATATTTTGTATAAATCAACTATTTTTTTTTATAATACCTAGAAATACTATTTCCAAGACCTAGACTTATTTGTACTGTCAGTTACTTAATGTATATCACAATGTAAGGAACTTTGATAAAAAATATGAGAACATAAAAGTAATAAGATCAAACGTCAACCTCATGATATTATATAAAAAACAGTCATTTTTTAATCATTCAAACACAAACATATATTGCAGTGGGAACATTTCCTCTTTTCTGAAAATGTGCGCTAATGGATACCTCTGTTACTCAAACGTACATATCTCGGAGTATAATAATTCGAATCGCATCTTTTAGAAAGTCCAGAACTTGTCCTAGACTTTTTCTGACCAGCATTTTTCGTTTTCATCAAGCTTTGAGTAACAGAGCGTCGAAAGTCTTTTATAGGATTCTCGAATAAGTCCATGAATTGCAAAAGCGTTGACAAGTGCTATGTCCAGTAGACCTCAGAAGAACCTATGCCACCATTTTCGGGACTTGAGATCTAAACAGTAAAAGGCACTCAAAAGATCAGCTGTGTTTACGGCCCCACGTAGACTTAGACTCATTTTTTTCTTTACGTGACACAGTTGCCTCTTCATTTTCATTTAAATTAGTCACTACATGTACTACTTTGTTATCTTTACATCTTTAATATCTAATATCTAGGTTTGAATAATAATAATCACTGTCCCCTTTTTTATTTTAGAATCAGGAAGCATATTTGAAGACAGTCCTTTTCTATTACATCTGACTGTTCCGCATGCGTTGGTATTTTCAGTTTTCAACTTTTCAAGCAAAGCAACAAATGAAAAAAAATATCGAAATAGATTTTTTTCTTGAATTTCTACTATTTGCATTATATTCCAATATATTTGTCTCGAAGTTTCGTTTCTACCATTGACGGAACGAACGGAACGAAACGAACCAAAGTTCGACTACTTTTGGTCGAGTAGCTCTATACATGGACGTATTTGTTGAAGGAAGAGCAATTTGGGGATTCGGGCTAGGAATTAGATATCTGATCAACAGAATAACTTGATGGCACTCCTTCATTTGTCGGCGATGAGGAATTTTCGTATAAGACCCTCTCAATTGACTTCTCAAAATAGTCGTCAAAACCTTTCCATGTGGGTACTTGAAGATCTTTTTTGACTTCTTCTTCAGAGACACCTAAATCAGAATCTTCGCTACAGTCCAGAAGATCATCTAACAACAGAGATTTAAATAGGGCAGTTTCCTCAGAAATATCCATTACCGTACATGTATAACAACAATGAAACAATAATAAGAGGATAACTATTGGTATATAATGAAAAAAGTACCCATTATTGTGTATAATTATAAATTACAAGACCAAAAGTTTGTGACGGTGCTTTTTAGTCCTCTTTGGTTTTTATAAATTATACGCATGAAATAAGGCTACTTTTTTCATGTGTATAATTTATAAAATTTATTTACATACTTACATCAAGTAAGTATTTAAAATCTAATTAATGATTTTTAATAGGAGAGAATGCCTCGAGGCATAAAGTCAACCCCTGTATTCTTGTATATTAATAAGGAATTCATTAAAGAATAAATAAATTTAAAAAGTAAATACACTTACTACATAATCGAAAATATTTGAACTAAAAAAAATATTTAAGTAGTTTGAGTCCAGTTTTAAAATTTCCTTTGGTATATAACAATTTACATTAGTAAAGTACAATTATATAGCATTTTTTGTTAAAATATGTAACTCATTCAAAGTTCTACAAATAAAAACTTTATTTGGTTAAATAATCAAATTTATAAATTTCTTACAGAAAGCAATTTATACATATTCAGTATAAAAGTATCATTCGATTTCGAATTTCAAAGTTTCCGCACCACACCTGTCTATTTGTGTTCGTGTTTAATGTCCATGTCACACCTATGCCGGTCGTTGTTGGGAGCACTAAGCTCGAAGATGTTGACGAGTATGTTGACCTGGGACAAATAGTCCGACTAGGTAAGTCCAACTTCGACCGAGAGGTCAATCGACGGATACAACTCGGCTGGGCAGCGTTCGGGAAATTTCGACACATCTTCTGGTCAGGTATACCTCAAAATCCGAAAACTAAGCTCTACAACCAGTGCGTGTTGCCAGTGATGACCTACGGAACCGAGACGTGGTAAATTCCCTCACGCTCAGCGAGCTATGGAGAGGGCTATGCTCGGAGTTTCTCTGCGTGATAAACTTAGAAATGAGGATATCCGCAGTAGAACCAGAGTGACCGACATAGCCCAACGGATTAGTAAGCTGAAGTGGCAATGGGCCGGCCATATAGCTCGAAGAACCGACAACCGTTGGGGAAAAAATGTTCTCGAGTGGCAGCCTCGTACCGGTAGGCGAAGTGTAGGGCGACCCCCCACTAGATAGAGAGATGACCTGGTAAGACATGCAGGAAGTCGATGGATGCAGGTGGCTCAGGACCGTGCTTTGTGGCATACCTTGAGGGAGGCCTATGTTCAGCAGTGGACTTGTGAAGGGCTGCAATGATGATGATGATGATGATATTATTCCTTATTCATCTTGGATCATAATCTTTCCTAAATTAAGGTATTGGTGTTTGGAATCTATGTTCACTAATCAATCAATACGTGTAAAAATATGTATGTCTGTGAACTATAATATGTTGAAACCATCATAATGGTTTTTCATCAATTTTAAACTATTTGTTATATTTATGTTATGTTATTTACTTACAAATTTGTTTTATAGATTCCAATATTTTAACTTATAATACCGGTGAAAACTACCAAACAATTGCTTTTAGTTTGTTTTTAGGTTATTGTGATTTTCATATTTTAATTTTTAATTTCTCGGTATTCCTTTTAGATAAGATAAAACTAATATTACTATTGTAATCCACAGGTTATAAGGAATAAATTTACATGCATTTCATTAAATTACGCCACAATCTTTGATGCGCCCATTCTGCATACAAAACGAAATTGTCTTTATTATACAAATTAATTTCCAACGGCAACTTTATGAAGTAAATAAAACTTGAAAGTGTTGAAATTTTAATAGACAAGTTCGTGGAAGCTAGCCATGCATTCAAAGCTAAGTTTAGCCAGACCATTCATGGCTGTACGCTCTCATTCATGGCTGTTAGATGTTAAATAGCAGTCTTCAAAAATATGATAGCGTACATACAAATTAACAGATAGATTTCAAATACGTGGCGAAGCTTACGCAACTGCAATACAGCTCATATTGAAGAAACATTCAAGCGGAATCAAAGCTGATATTTGCCAGAGTTCCGCTGCCAGAAGGAGTAACCTAAAATAAGTAAAAATTGTAGAACGTCTTTCCGGTATGTCTGATATTTTCAGTTAGATTGAGATGTTCTACAGACAGCTGTAAACATCTTCGTTTCAGTCGCATGCAAGTGTGAGTAACGACCCCACAGCAAATGTCTTAAAATACTATTCTGGTGATCTGGTGATAGATGTCAGTTTGAGCGCTTGAGCACAATGACTATTTAGCACTTTTAAAACGGAAATGCCCTGATTAAGTATGAATTTACAGTGGAGCTTTGTTCTAAAACTGGTACATCAAGTCCTTCAGAAACTCATCAATTCCGTTTCTTATAGTGTGAATACTTGAACAGAGTAGAACAGAAGTGCAAAACCCCATAATGTCTTGTCAATACTAAGAAAGTATTTAAACAATGTATTGAATGCGGTTTTAACTCGAAAATAATAATTATGTTAAAAGCATTTATTATTATTTACAAAATCCCAGCACTTTATGTTTTATTTACTTCATAAAGTGGCCGTTGGGAATTAATCTGTATAAATTTGCATTATTCAGAAACCTGCTTCGCAATAAGATACGAAGATACGAAACTGTGCGCCGACCCGTACTAGTACGTTTCATCGTAGACTAATTCCATCTTATTTAGTCTAAGATTTAATTATGCAAGATTATTACGCGATTAATGAAAATATTTGTAAACTTAAAACTCATAAAAATAATCCTTAATATATTTTAAATAATGATATTTTGTAATGCATAAAAGCATTTATAGAATTGAATTATTAAACTTTAAACCTGCAAATATGCAAAAAAAATCCAGAAGAATGTAGTAAAGCCTAAGAACTAACTAAATCAAGCGTAAATTCTAAAATAATGTCATTAAGTGTTAGGTTGGAAATCCGCCAATTGTTCTATCATCCGCGACTCTGATAAGACAGTGAGGATACGGGAGCAGCGGTGCTTTCTTATGACGCTTCGCCGCTTACACAACTTTTTACGACTGAAACATGGTAGACATAATAATAGTAATAATAACAGCATAATCGTGGAGTATATATATATATATATATATATATATATATATATATATATATATATATATATATATATATATATATATATATATATATATATATATATATACCACGACTATATAACATATTCACTATATATAATATATTCACCAATAAATCCTGGAAGATTGGTTCTGATGGCTCACGAACACTCCTTATGTTTCGAGAACCTTGCCATTCGTGAGGCGAGCAAACCCCCGTAAGATAGTGTTTGAATAGGGTTTTTTTAATTTTTTTATTTGAATAATTTATCACTGTTCATATTAATAATCAATGCAGATATTTTTCAAAATTATATATTATTTATTACGGATTACTTAACAGTTATAAAACTTCAAACATTATCACGTGACTACGAAATGCACCACTTGTGACATTTTGGATCTTTATATAATTGGCTTGGATCTGTATATATATTGTTAATATCTTTAAAAGTTATTGCAGAAAAATTATTCCAAATTGTGAAATATATATAGTTATGTATAAAACCGAGTCTATCAAAGCTATTTCTGATAATATCTCAGCTGTAAACATTTTTATTGTGACCGATTTTTAAAAAAATGATATTCGATTCATTTCAGCTTTCAATTCATTCAGCTAAAGTTGGAGGTGCTAAAGTATCACTGTGAATTATATATATAATTGTTATCGCTATATATTGCTATCATTACACATAGTGATAAAAACGTAAGTGTTAAATATTTTTATAAACATAATTAAATCATTTTTTATGGTATCACGTGAAAGTTATGGTAATATAACGACAGTTTTTGTTCAAATGAAACGTGAAAATGGTATTTTTACGTTAAGAATTCGTGTATGTTCAAAAGTTCGGAGCAAATCTTATGCCGTAACTACCATATTTATGGAAAATTAAAAAAGTGCACGAGACTTAATGTCACAATTGAGCAGCTTCAGCAGGTAACGTGTAATGAAATATATAAAAAAATATTAATCTTATAATTAATAATATTTCATGCATGATGTTTAATAACACGTGGTTGTGAATATGCAGTAGCATCGCTTATGTATTCGTAAGTGGTGTCACCCCGGTGGCGGAAAAAGTCATTTTCATCATTATAAAAAATACTTTAATATCCAATGGTATCGATATTATTTATATGATACTGGTATGTAGCGTTAAGTTGATACAGGTATTGAAGTCACTTTACAGAGACTCTAATGCTTATGTTAGGATCAGCGGGGTTCTTCTAGGACTGGTTTGGTATACATTAAGGTGCCAGATAGCCCTGTGTGGCTTCCCCGTGGCTGTTCAAACTATTTATGTACAGTTGTTCGGAAAATTCAAAATTTGAAGAATGCGGATTAAGAATGGGTGATTTAAAATAAATGGCACGAATCAACTCATCCTGTGAACGTTATTATAACGTCTGCGATCTCAAAAAGGGCTCTTTCACAAACGGTTTACCTACGCATATAATAGATGAATTCGCGCTTAATATATCTACTTATTAAATTACTAAAGAACGCTGTTTACTTCCACGTAAAAAATATAATTCATGAGTAACAATAAAAAATTTGGATTTAGAGGAAAAACTAATTAAACAATAAAAACATTCAACTGCATTTTCACCTAAAGTAATTAAAATGACAGACTTCAGTGATAACCAGTGTGTCTATAAAATTGAGAATAAAAGAAGTTCAAGCCATAACCACACGCATCCTTAAACGACTAAGAGTTGAAAATATTAGAAAAAAAAAATTAAAATCTATAAGGAATTTCTTCGAGTTCTAGGATTTGAAATATGAGTATTCAAAAAATATCAGATTAGCTGCAATTCGACAGTTCTATAGACAGTTACATATTAAGTATAAAAAGTAGACACGAATAGAGGTTACACAAGAGGGAAGTGGAGATTTTTATTTCGTGTACTAGAGATTTTTATAAATGGTACATGATATTGAAAACTACAGCAAATATTTTTAACTAAACTAACTGAGGAGATATGACAAAGGGGATCGTGGTTAGTCACCCGCAATCTGAGACTTAGTTCAACAAAGTCTTGATTTTCGTACTTGGCGACGGATTTCTGAGAAATATTGACACGGTCGATCCATAGAGCATTACCAGTGCTGTTGTCTTGTTGGGATTTTAGATATTTATAAATAATAAAACTGCAGATTGGGTGAAAAATGCGTGTGCTCCATGTAATAATTATCTTGTCCAGTAATGACATTAGTGACATTGACAGATAAAATTAGACAATTAATATTTTTGGAATAGCTTATGAGCTTTTGCCCCATACAGATAAAAACTTAATGTTGTGCTGCCAACATATTGGCGGGGCAACTGGAAGATTAAAATGATAAGTACTTATTAATAAAGTATACAAACGTTGAAACACCCTATTAATTCACATAGACAATATAGGTAATAAAGATATTAGTATTAACAAAAGACAAGAAACAAAACATGTTATCTTATTGACAATTAACAAACTAATTGAAGTAACTAAGTACTAAACAATGTAACGGATAGGTACAAAATTTGTTTTGTTTGTAAGAGAAAAACGTTATCATTATTATTATTAAACTAAATGAACTTAAACTAATTATACTAATTACATAATAAACAATGTAGTGTAAAGGTACAACTTTTTTTGTTTATAAGACAATCATTATTAATCAGCATCACTACATTCCAGCGGTAGAACACAAAATTTCATTACAGCTCTTTTATGTGTGTGGCCGTTAGCAGTTTTGACTTCAACTACTCTCACTTTTCCATCTTTACCAGGGTAAGTATTTCTGACTCTGGCTAGGGGCCAATATAATGGTGACAAAATGTTATCCCTTAGGATCACCAATGCTCCTACCTTTACATTAGGTTGAATGTCTTTTCTTACATTTTAAGGCATGAATATCTTCTGACAAATATTTTTCTTGTTCATATTTTAGAATCACTGACAATGAGAGATCGAGTTCCTGAGTGGTAATATAATTAAGTTTATTTTTAGAGACTGATTTTGACTTTGCATTCTGAACAAAACATAAGATGTAAGCTAAAACTCTCGCCATTTTATTGATATCAGAAAATTTTTCAAGAAAATCAAGACATAACGATTGCTCACCAGAAGTAGTACAAAGCATTGCACTTAAGCGTGCAGAGTCGACGCTAACCTCTGGTAAATCCTGTGGCAAAATTAAATTTAATTGTGGCTTGTACTCACGTGAATGCAGAAACGCAGGCCCTTTCCACCACAGGTCATTATCGCCTAGCTCGTTTGGCATGACTCCTCGGCTAAGACAATCGGCGGGGTTCTCGTTCGATCTAACGTATGACCATGTGTATTTTTGTGTAAGTTGTAAGATAACCTTAACGCGATTCGCTATATAAGCTTTAAGTGTGTTAATGTTAGTTTTGAGCCAAGCTAATACTATTTGTGAGTAAGAATAAATTATAATATCCTGTATTTGCATTTTAACAGTTAATATGTGATGAACTCTACTGACAAGCTTTGCCAGCAACAGACCTGCATTAAGTTCTAGTCGAGGAACTGATAAACTCTTATTAATAGGATTTATTCGTGATTTTGAACAAAGCAAGGATATCCTGACATTACCCATTGAATCCACGACTCCAATATATACACAACAGCCGTAACCAGTTTTGCTAGATGCATCAGCAAACCCTATAATTTGTGTAAAGCTTATGTCATGCACACTTATATGTCGCATTGGTTATTGGTACGCATTGGTCGCATTGTAAGCAAGCTATTATAAAACTTGTGCCAAAGCTGTAGCAGTTCACAATTTGGAACCGAATCCCAGTCCAATTTTTATTGCCATAAGCGTTGCATTATAGCCTTTGCGCTTACCACAATATGTCCAGCAAGACCTAGTGGGTCGTAGAATCCACTTATGAAGCTAAGAATTTCACGCTTAGATTGAGGCATGCTATTAACAATTTTTGGACTTGATATAATAAATGAATCTAACTTAATATTGTAACTCATACCTAGTGTTTTTAAAGAAGTGTTATTTTTCTCTAGATCAATCTCATCAAAATGATGTTGATCTTTTTGTATTTATTTTAACTAGTCTGGTGAATTTGAAACCCATTTGTGTAATTGAAAACTTCCTAAGCTTAACAAACTGCATAATTGTTCCTTTGCTGCTAATAATCCAACCAATGTCTTTTCTGAACAAAGAATGTCATCGACATATGTGGAATTATTTAAAATAGAAGCAGCTATAGGGTACTCATTGTGGTGTTGTTCAGCCAACATTTTTAAACATCGAGTTGCCAAATAGGATGAGCTCTTTAAGCCATAAGTGACTGTGTTTAATTGAATACATTTAACACTTTCGTCTGGAGAGCCTCTCAATAGAATATTTTGTAATGACCTGTGCTTGTGATGTATTTTTATATTTTTAAACATATTTTTGATGTCTGTTATGAAAAAATATTCATCAACTCTGAATAGCATTAAGACATCTACTAGCTCCTTTTGTACTACAGGAACATTAAGTAATAAATCACTCAAAGATGTTTTTGTACTTGTTTTCATAGACCCATCAAATACAACCCGGCATTTTGTTGTCTTTTTACCTAGCCCAAGTACAGGGTGGTGTGGTAAAAAGCACACTGGATCAGTAGATAGGTTATATTGACTTATATCAATTAATGTACCATGTTTTTGCTTTAAATAATCATGAATGAACTCCTTGTATAACATAAAAAGATTAGAATCTTTTTTAAATCTATGTTCTAAGTTACGAAATATTTTTGAAGCTAAATATAATGAATCTCCTAAAGCTTGATTGATTGAATCTAATGGTAACTTTAGTGGTATGATTACCTGTATTTTATTATTTTTTGTATCTTGCTCGACATTGTCACAAAATATCTTTTCGCACAAGTCATGTTCAGAATGTGCCTCTGGGAAGGTCTCTGGAACAGTTCTAAAACTTAACAATAGAATTGTTTAAATCAGAATCACATTTTTTGCAAAATAAAGTAATGACTGGTTTGGTGTGTCGTGTAGGTGTGTTACCTGCAATTACATAACCAAGTCTTGTATTTAGTAATGGAGCCTTAGGTGTGACACTGCCATCAGATGTCTCCGAGCTGGATGGAAGAGCTTGGATCTCAGGTTCAGGTGGCAGCAAGATCTGGAAAAATATGTCAGCACCTAATAGAATGTGTATGTCACTTGGTTCATTGAACCTTTTGTCAGCTAGCATAATTTTGGAAGGTAAAACTACGTTATGCAAGTTAAACTTTCTTTGTGGTAACTTTGAAGTTATTTTGTCCAATAAGTAGCATGTGACTGACATTTTGAAATTCTGAGTGAGGGAATGTATTTCCAAATGGACCTTCTCCTTTAATTTATTTAAAGTATTGCCTATACCAATAACTGGAGTGTTGGCTGTATCAATTTGTAATTTTAATAGATTTGCAAGTTCTCTAGTCACAAAAGACGCCTGTGATCCAGTATCTAGAAGAGCCTTGACATGAACCTCTGTACCATTTTCTCGCTAATAGTTTTACCTGTGCTGTAGGCAATAGTACCTGCTCGGAGACAGCCTCAGACATCAATGTTACTGGAGACGATGCTTTATCTTCGTGGAGCAATGTATTATACCCTTCTTTGCAGACATTACATTTAAAGTCTAAGAAGGTGCAAACAGTTCCACTACCTCTTTCAACTTTATGAGCGCCTGGTACTTCGTACTCCGCCTACTGCTGTACGCAACTATAACTACAACCAATACTACGTTAACGCATCGACACTATTTGTGTTGAACAACAGTCACACACCCACGTTGCACCGCTACCCAATTAAGGGCTACCACCACCACCTACGTCTGCACTAAAGCCATTTTAGAGGCAATATGGCCGCACGCCCCAACGCTACGTCATCCGTGACATCAGCAGCGGCGAATACATCTCCTAGCAGCTCTGCTACCTTAGTACATACGGACACTGTACTCAACAGATCTGCCTCTGACACGGATCTCTCGACGCCTCCAAACTTTGTTTCTCAACGAAATAAGAGACGTAGGGATCAATTGGATGATTCGATGTCTAACCAAATGGATGATTTTAAACAAGAAATGCTTAGGTTAATGACATTTTTTTCTGCCTCCCAAACCAATGAACTTAAACAAGTAAATATTTATTTATTTATTTATTATTTATTTATTTAAATAGATACACCATCGACAATATCAGTAAACATTGTTACAATCAAAAATACTACATTTTTAGATAAAGGATATGTCTTTACAGGTTTATACATCAATGTAAGGAAAAAAAAACCTAAACAACATATAAACTCTAAATCAAAAAGAAATTAAACTAATCAATCGAAGTAAAAGCACCACATCCAGTAATAATTACAATAAATAATAATTTTGAGTCATTATTCTGGCAAGGCAGGTAACAATAAGTCTTTACATTTTCTTTTGAATTCACGTTCGGGGTCGCTAAAGATGTCGATGTCATGATTGTTTAAGCGGTTGTAAGTTCGCATACATCTGCTTAACGGAGAAAACTTGCCTAAATTGGTTCTACTGATGGGAATATTGAACAAATTAGTAATTGGGTGTCTAGGAATATGATAAGGGATTTTAAAGCACACTTGCTGCAGTAAACTTGGCGAAATTAACTTACCGTGTAGAAGTTTATGTAGCGTCATTAAGTCTAAAAGTTTTCGTCGGTCAGCCAGTGAACTCATTCCAAGATAAGAAAGTCTAGAGTTATAATCTTTATAGTATGGACAGTTTTGAACTTTATATGCAATGAATCGAGTGAAGTTTTGTTGAATACGCTCGATTCTGTGAATGTTAATTTTATAAGAAGGATTCCATATCACCGAGGCATATTCTAAACTGCTACGAATCAATGCATTATAGATAGTTATCAGAGTCTGAGCATTTTTGAAATCCTTACATGTACGTTTGACAAAACCTAACATTTTCCATGAGCGCGTTACCACATTATCTATATGTTCTATAAAGCTAAGTTTGTTATCAAGAATGACCCCAAGATCACGGGTGGATGAAGATTCACTCAGTACCTCTTTATTAATGAAGTAACAAGATTCAACAGTAGATTTATTCTTTGTGAATTTAATGTAGGTACACTTACGAGGATTAAGTTTCATTTTATTACTTTTGCACCATTCATGGATAGCATCAAGGTCATTTTGTAAAGATAGAACATCATCCTGGTTTTTAATAGCTTTGAATAATTTTAAATCGTCGGCGAAAATGGAACAGTGGCTGAACTTAATGTTATGGGTTATATCATTAATAAACGCCAAAAAAAGAATAGGACCAATATGTGAACCTTGTGGTACGCCTGATAGAGCCACATAATCATTAGACTTATATCCATGCAATACGACACTTTGTAATCTATTTTTGAGATAAGAACTTAGCCAACGAAGTAAATTCCCATGCACGCCGTACGAATTTAATTTAGATATAAGTAAATGATGGTCCACGACATCAAATGCACTAGAAAAATCTGTGTATATGGAATCCACCTGCATTTGACCATCCATTGCACTTGCAACTTTCATGACGTAATCCATCAAATTGCTAATAGTAGATTTATCTTTGGAAAACCCGTGTTGTGCCTCTACGATAATATTTTTTAGATGATTTGTTAAACTTGGATAAACTAAGCGTTCAAATATCTTTGGAAATAAGCTTATAATTGAAACCGGTCTATAATTTTTAACATTATTTTTATCTCCTTTCTTGTAAATAGGTATAACATTGGAACGTTTCCAGTCAGTTGGAAAGGACCTGGTTAATAACGATTTACAAAAAATTTGTTTTAGAGGAAGAGTTAGATATTTTGATGTAATTTTTATAAACAGAGGAGGAATGCCGTCAGGACCCGCTCCTTTGTAGATATCTAGTGACTTCAGTATACTCAGGATTTTACGTTCTGTTATTTCTATATCATGCAAAGAACTTTGTGGATACACATCGAAAAATACAGGAGCTGCAGTGCAATTGGGTTGGGAGAACACAGATGAAAAATGTTGAGCAAAAAGATTACATATCCCCTCACCACTATTAGCCGAGAGATTGTCTAGGTACATTTCTTCTGGAAAACCATAATCGCAGGATTTCCGATGACGGACGAACGACCAAAACTTTTTAGGATTAGACTGAATGGATTTTTCGGTTTCCCGTATATAATCTAAATAATTCTTAGAGGCCAACGACTTAACTCGGTAATTTAAGAGCTTGAGTTCTAATGTACCTCTTGGATTTTTGTAAATTTTGTGCCTTAATCGGATCTTTTCTTTTTCTTTTATTAGTTTAATTAAGTTCGGCGTAAACCAAATAGGAAACTTTAAATTATGCGACTTCGTTTTTGGTACAGTTTCATCAATAATGGAATAAAGTATTTTGTAAAACCTAGACACCATGACATCGACCTCCTGACAATTACTAAATTCAAAACCCCAATCAACTTTACTTAACCTAGAATTTACTTTGGTATAATCAGCCTTTTTAAAATTGTGAGTAGCAAAAGATTTATTATTCAACAAATGCGGTACTGACATATTTACATTTATCTCTAAAGCAGGATGATGACGATCAGTTTTACTTATTGGACATGGACATTCAGCAACACTTATATTCTTAAGATTACTTAAAACAAGGTCAAGGGTTCTGTTATTAGCGTTTTTCACAGCATTAAATTGTGATAAATTATTTAAAGACAAGAAGTCAATAAACTGAAATCCTAAATTACAGCAATAATTGTTAGGGGTTAATTTGTTTACGGATTTGGTAACATCGGTAATCCAATCTATAAAATTGAAATTAAAATCACCCAATATTATTGTGTCGTTACTACATGATTGCATTACAATATTGCAGTTGTCAAGAAATCCATCTAATAAACTATTAGTTACTGGAGGGGGCAAGTATACTACACAAAACAAGCAGTCCACGAATTTACCATTAATATTCACTCTCACCGAAACCCACAAATCTTCATAACAGCTCTCAAAGTGGTTAACTCTTTTAGAGTACAGTTTCTTCGATACTGCTACCAGGACACCTCCGCCTCGCTTGCCAGCAAGGTGGGTAGAATTACGATCACGTCTATAAACATTGAAGTTTGCGCCGAACAGTTCCCCGTCCGATACTGTGTCGTCAAGCCATGTTTCTGTTCCCACTATTATATCATAATGGGTAACCAGTGAAGATAGTTTAATGTTGTCCGTCTTAGTTTTCAGACCTCCGAAATTTTGATAATATATATTGAATTTTATTTTGACAGTTACGGTCTTAGTAATATGGCGTATCAAATTATGTAATTACAAGTTTTTCAAAGAGTCGTGGCATTTAATTTGTTTTGCAGGGGTATGATCTTCTTTTCGCACAAAAATACGACCATTACGGATCCAAACAAATTTATAACCCTTTTCACGTGCAATGTTTCTGGTGCTAGCATGTAGTTTTTTGTTCTGAGGGGATAAATGTTCAGAAACATATACGGGTGATTTATTCCCACCATATCCCAAATGAGAAGAATTAAGTTTATCCGTCGTGTTTTTCTTATTAAAACTGGAAACCGCAGCCAATATTGCGTCACGTTTTATTGTGGACTGCAATTTAATTATGATGGAACGGGGACGATCATTGTTATAATTCATTTTTCTTACTCTAGTGCCCGATAGTACTTCAGAGTCCATAAAAGGGACGGAAATAGTAGAGCAAAGTTGTTTCGCTAAGGACAGCAAATTTTCGGACCTATTTTCCGGAACGCCGTTGATCTCAATGTTCATTTCCCGATAGTGCTGTTCCATTAGGTTAAGTCTATCTGAGATATCTAATACTTGACTGGATAGCGTTAAATTCTCTTTAGTAACCACGCTAAGTCGATCCTGTAAATTTTTTATGTCAGAATTCATCCGGTCATATTGAGAGCTAAGAAATTCCACACTTTTGCCGATTTCTCGTAAGGTAGCCAATTCGCTTTTAATTTGATCGAACTCCTTAGAAAAATACATCTTGACGGCTGATTCAACAGCCTCCGTCACAGACTGCTGTATTTCTCGACGTATAATATTGACTAAAACCTTATCGTCCATGATAGAAGAAGAACCAGGAGATAATGGTTGTTTCTCTGGGATTAGCGGTTTGCGTTGAGTTAAATTACATTCTTCAGAGTCTTCGGTTATCTGATCAGATGCAGATGAAAGCGAATCCATACGACAGCCTTGTACAGGGGTGTTAGTATTGTCGAACTTCCTTTGTTTACTTTTGCATGTTGGGCATTTCCAATTGTCTTTCTTTTCCTTATCCATAAGGCAAAATAACTTGTACGAGTAATTTACGCATTCAATATCATAGGTATCATTGCATAAGCAGCAAGACAAAAATTCGCGG
This sequence comes from Parnassius smintheus behrii, assembly GCA_036936625.1. NCBI lineage: Eukaryota > Metazoa > Arthropoda > Insecta > Lepidoptera > Papilionidae > Parnassius > Parnassius smintheus. The sequence continues at coordinate 40,357,854 of JAUPFT010000008.1, read as the reverse complement.
TTTGTGATTTTTTTCGAACAGCCCGCACAGTATTTCGCTTTTGGAGGCATTTTATTTAAACTGAATGCAAGACAAGCCAAGCAAAATTCACCCAAAAGCAGAGAAGTTAAGCTCCGGTATGCAATATTATTTTGTTGCAAGCCGTTAGTCAATCCCGCTCACAAGCCGCATCTAAGGTAGGATGTTGTGACAAAAAGGTCGTTAGCGCCGTGCAATTAGCGTCGCTTACGCGTTTTTGTCAACACCGTGAACGTAATTTAAATTTGAATGATCGTTTATGAACTGAACTGTTATTGTTAGAATTTGAAGTAATTTCCGCTAATTATATCGACAGGTACACTATACACAGCCACAAATAAACACTTAACTTCAATGCTATGAAGTTATTGGCACTTTTAATGTATTTAAACTAAGAATTTGAATATTTTTTTCGAGAACACAAGCGTTGCGATGTTGTTCATTTGACGTCACGGACCGTTCCGTAAAAATACCGTACTTAAAGAGATACAACAGACAAATAATAACATTGAAAGCTCAGTCTCTTTCTTAGCCGCACAAAATGATGAGTTTAGGCAGCGAATAATCGAACTTGAAACACAGGTTAAGCAGGATAGGAATTATATTACTGTTCTGGAGAATAAAATGGAAGAATTACAATTGGAAAATCGTAAGTCGAGCTTCGAAATTAAAAATGTTCCGAAAAAGCCTAACGAAAAAAAAGAAGATCTTATTGAGATGGTTAGCGCTCTCTACATGTCTCTGGACTATAATATCGCCAAGATGGATATTAAAGATATTTACAGAGTACGGCCAAAGTCCATTAACAATAAAAGCCCAACCATTGTAGTGGAAACGAGTTCGACCATACTAAAGAATGATTTACTAAAAGCAGCTAAATCATTTAACATCAAACATAAATGTAAGCTGTGTGCCAAACATCTCGGCTTTAAAATACAAGAAGATACCCCTATATTCCTGTCCGAGCATCTAACCCCTAAAGAAGCGCGTTTACATTTCTTGGCGCGTGACCTGGCCAAGTCAAAGAACTATAAATTCTGCTGGACCGCCTATGTTAAAGTATATATAAGAGAGAACGAAAACTCTCCAATTATAATGATACGTAATGAAAGTCAAGTACATCAACTTTTGGGTAGCCAGCAGCAGGGACCCCAAGTAATCTGACTATCTGAACATGTACTGCCAACCCATGGTATTACTGTTTATACTAAGCTCACCCAACTGGTAAACTCTGTTATTCCGCCTGATCATCTGTTTTTATTGTGTTATTTGTATTTTTTGTCTCTGTTTCACTTTGTAAAAACTTTTAGAATTATTATTAAGCTTAATATTCCAATATATGTCACACATTTCTTCTACCATACTTTACAGACGCAATTATTTACTCAAAAATCCTCATACATTACTCCTCTACAACAGTCATCATTCAAATCTCTATACACACAACCACCAAACGAAAAAAATCTTTACTTCATTCTGATAGAACGAAACCTTCCTCATATAACTAATATCATTACAATTAGCCATGATCCTGTAGTAACGCAATTTGCATTTTTCTATACACCAAATGGGTGATCCTCAACTACGTAATTTGAATGTGATAGACGGTATTGATATTTCTCGTGCAATTGAGTGTGACTGCTCTGAGCTCCCATCTTATAAAGTTAATTATGAATCCGGTCTTGTGATTATTTCCCAAAACATCTGTAGTATTTACAGTAACTTTGACGATTTGATGTTGACACTGTCTAGTCTTCCCTTTGAGGCGAATATTTTGATCCTGACTGAATGTAGACTTACCTCTTATAAACCTGTACCACAACTACACAATTATAGTTCTTATGCAACGATACGCCATCTAAATCAGAATGATGGTGTAGTTACATATATTAAACAATCTTTACAGCCTAAAGGAAATAAGTCTTACTCACGCTTCTTGTCTTCAGCTTGACGTACTTAATAACACAATATTTTGTATTTATCGATCCCCTTCTAATATAAATGCTGATGAGTTCATAGACTCACTTTTTCACACTTGGATACCTTAACTAATCAAAATAACATTACAATCACGGAAGATATTAACATTAATATTACACCCAAACTTATTGAACCGGCATATGAGTACAAAAATAGAACTAACTATTTGAACGCTCTCTCGGCATATGGTATACTAGCGGGTCACACTATACCTACTAGAGAAAAGAACTGCCTAGATCACTTTATGCTAAAGATTAACAAGAATAAACATTCAGCATTCATAGCAGTTTTGCGTACCACTATCACAGATCACTTTACTACCGTTCTTTCTCTATCTAAGACTAAACTATTAAAGTCTATTAATAAAACAAAAACTAAAACTGATTATATTAAAGCTCATAAGGACCTCCAACAAAAAATATTAATGAATTACTGTTTCATAGTGATCCAACGGCTTTATCTGACCGTCTGATAGCTATGCTCACTGAATCACTGAATTCGAATACCATAAATATCTCGATTCCTAGAAGCCAGCGCACAATAAAGCCGTGGATTACTCCTGGCATTTTACGATGCATCAAACATCGTAACAAACTACAAAAACAGCTTCGAAAAGAGAGTCAAAATGAAATATTAAAAATAACCTACATTAGATATAGAAATTTCTGTAATAAGCTTATTAAAAAACTTAAAAGGAAATACGAAAGGGACTTGCTCACTAAATCAGTTAGTAATAATAGACTGCTGTGGAAAAATATAAAAACCAGTACTTTTAACGATAAATCACACGATGAAAGTGAGGCATTATTCAAACTAAAAAATGATCCAACTGAATCTGCAAATTTTATTAACAATTACTTTGCGAAAATAGGAGAGCATCTTGCCGAAAATATTAATCCTCGTGGCTATTCTAATCTAATTCGCGGAACTAGAAATGCTGTTGCTATATGCAACTCCTTTGTTTTGCTACAAACTGATGTGAAAGAAGTCGAAAGAACACTCATGAACTTGAGATCAGATGGCGCTCCTGGGTGGGACAAAATTCCCATCACGTTCTTAAAACTTGCAAAAAACGAAATTGTACCTATAGTTACTCACTTAGCTAACTTATGTTTTGAGCAGGGCGTTTTTCCAGCCCCGCTAAAAAGTCAGTAGTCACTCCTGTATACAAGAGTGGGGACAGGGATGATGTGGGTAATTATAGGCCAATTTCGGTACTGCCAGCTATTTCTAAGATACTTGAGAGACTTTTGAATTCTAGATTATTAAATTACTTAGAAAAACATCGGCTTCTATCGACGTCACAGTTTGGCTTCAGACAGGGCAGATCAACTGAAGATGCAATAGCTGCACTTAGCGAACTAGTTACTGAGACGATGGATAAAGGGATCAAGTGCCTGACTGTTTTTTTGGACCTCAAGAAAGCGTTTGATACTGTTTATATCCCTATTTTTGTCCAAAAACTAGAACAATTAGGTATCAGAGATGTTGCGCTATCTCTCTTTAAGAGTTACCTCTCTGATGGAATGCAAAGAGTGAAATTGGGTCATTACATCAGTGAAGACGTTGCTGTATCTTATGGTGTACCACAGGGAAGTGTGTTAGGACCAACGCTTTTTCTTATATATATTAATGACCTCTGTAATCTAAAAATTGACCATGCGCGCCTCTTTTCCTACGCCGATGATACTGCAGTTGTTTTTTCCGGGAAAAACTGGGCCGATGTGAAGAATAATGCTGAATCTGGCATGCACTTGGTTAACAACTAGCTAAAAAATAATCTGTTGACCCTGAATACAGCCAAAACTAATTACATCTGTTACAGTATTCAAAATAATTTACAACCTGATACTAACTACAATTTATTAATTCACTCTTGCAATCCTGATACTGAACCCACTAATTGTGATTGTCCGGCTATAGACAGAATGGATAAAACAAAATACCTGGGGGTTGTGATAGACCAGCGGCTCTCCTGGCATTCATACATTGAACTAGTCTCTACCAGATTAAGAAAACTGATCTGGATATTCAAGACCTTGGGACATGTAGTGCCTGGGGGGTGGGGGGGGGGTTGATCATAGACCCAGAAGGAATATTTTTAAAGAAATCTACACCTCACTAGAGCAATCAATCCTAACTTATTGCATTTCCATTTGTGGAGGAGCGGTTAAAACAAAAATGATCGAGGTGGAACGTGCGCAACGTGCTTTACTGAAAGTGATGCTCTTTAAACGTAGAAGATTTCCAACGCACACTCTATACGCTGTTTGTAATGTCTTATCTGTAAGAAAGCTGTACATTCTCAGTGTTATATTAAAAAGACATAAAACTACACCTTATGTCTCAAACAATTTTACAGCTAGAAGAAAAAAAATGTTATTCCACTTACCAAAACTAGAACCGCCTTTGCTAAAAATCAACTCAACAGTCGTTCGGCCTATCTATATAACAAAGTAAATAAAATCGTAGACATATATAATAAAACACTACACGAAAAATAGTTACCAACTATTTAATACCTCTAGATTACGAGGAAACAGAAATTATTCTTAGACACACGGCATGACTTAACACACACACACACACACACACACACACACACACACTCTCTCTCTCACACACACACACACACACACACACACACACACACACAATCACACACACACACACGCACACGCACACACACGCACATACACACACACACACACACACACACACACACACTCACACACACACGCACACAATTCTTATTGTTCATATTTTTATGTACCCCTGACAATATGTTATCGAAATAAATTATTATTATTATTATTATTGTGGGGTATCTATATAGTTTTCTCATCTGGTTGGGATGTATAAATATATAATTATAAATGAAAATGAAAATGAAAAGATAAATATACATAAATATCAATAAAATAAAATAAATACAAAAATACATAAATAAATAAAAGCCCAACCAGATGGAAGCCCTCGGCAGGGGAGACCAAACGGCCAAGGGTTAGGGGGAAAGGGAAAGAAACCGGCGGACGATGCGGGCAGTATCAAGGAGCACCGCCTTCTGCATTTGAGCCCGGAGCGGTCCGTGACGGAGTCCCAGTCGCCTCAGATGACCAGAGAGGCTAACTGGGATTAGCCCGTTCGCAGAGACGACTACAGGAATAATTTCGGTCGGCAGACCACCCCACATGTCGGTCACCTCGTGAGCCAGGTCCAGATATTTTGATCGCTTATCTGTTTCGGCTTTCACGAGGTTCTCGTCATACGGGATGGTAATATCGACCAAAAATATCCTTGACTGTGCCCGGTCCATCAGCACAATATCAGGCTTATTCGCAAGAATAGTCCTGTCTGTGATGATGGCCCGGTCCCAGTAGAGTCTGGCGCGGTCATTTTCGAGCACGGCTTCCGGCAAGTACTTGTAATACGGCAATTTCCGGTCCACGAGACTGTATTTCAGAGCGAGCTCCTGGTGTAGAATTCTGGCTACTAGGTTGTGCCTGTGCAAGTACTCAGAGTTAGAAAGCGCCGAACAACCGGAGATGACATGCCTAAGTGACTCACCGGGATGGCGACAAGCTCGACAGACGTCGACGGTGCCATCCTTTAGGATGTATCTCCGATAGTTGTTGGTCTTAATAACCTGATCCTGTATTGCACAGACAAAACCCTCGGTTTCCCCGAAGAGGTCACCGAAACGTAGCCAGTTGAGGGAGGCGACTGTATCTACGAAGGGCTCATGAAGAGCCCTGTAGTACCTCCCGTGGAGCTCTTTCTCCTTCCATACGGTCTCCCGATCGGAAATGCTAAGCACTGCTGGGTCCTGCCATTGCTCGTGGGCTAAGGATAGAGGGGTAAGCCCTTTATCACTAGAAATGACGTCATTATAGAATGGATCATCCGATCTCGTCAGGAAGTAATTACGGAGGCTGCACACTTCGCGATTATGCATGGTGAGCGCGCTCAAGAAGCCACGCCCACCATGCTTTCGCGGCAAGTACAGCCTCATTACCGACGATCTCGGATGATGCATCCTGTGGGACGTCATGGTAGTGCGGACTTTTCTATCCAGGGCGTTAAGTTCAGTCTGAGTCCACCTGAGTATGCCAAAGGTATACATGAGGACAGGCATGACCCAGCCGTTATATGCGTGTGTCTTATTCACACCGGACAAAAGGCTGTTAAGCACTTTGGTCAAGCGTGCATAAAACACGTCGCAAACTGACTGTTTCATACCAGCCTCATCGATACCGATGTTCTGTGACATACCCAGGTATCGGTATGTTTCAGCCTCGGAAAGGGTCCTTAAGTTGACGGGCATAGAGAAGTCTATGCCCTCAACATGGAGGACCGCACACTTATCCGTTCCCAGCTCCATTCCAATAGAACTGCTAAATTCACAAGTGATGTTTAGCAGTTCCATAAGATGGGAGCGACTGGAGGCGAATAATTTGAGGTCATCCATATAGAAAAGGTGGGTCACTTTTGTACCTCCTTTCCTAAGCTGAAATCCCCTCCCGGAGCCCTCCAGTAAGGTACTGAGAGGGTTCAGAGAGAGGCAGAACCAGATTGGACTCAGACAATCGCCCTGGAAGATACCCCTTCTTATCCTTATGTGGTGCTCCGCAGCCATCATCCGCTCGCCCAGATGACAAAGGATCGTACTCCACTGCCCCATACACTGCTCGAGGAAGTCTCTAACTGTACAGTCAATCTTGTACAGCTCGAGGACCCTCTTTAGCCATGTATGGGGCACCGAGTCGAACGCCTTTCTGTAGTCTATCCAGGCGGCAGAGAAGTTCCGACGGTTGCGTTTCACCACTTTGCCTATGACCGCGTCAATGAGGAGTGGTTCCTTGGTTCCACGACCATCGCCCCGACATCCATTTTGAGCGCGTGACATCACCTGGTTTAGCTCCAGGTGCCGAGTGATTCTCGCGCTCAAAATGGATGTCAGTGTCTTATATATGGTGGGTAGACACGTGATGGGGCGGTATTTGCTCGGGTCTGTGGTATCCTGATCTTTAGGAACCAAGTGAGTGATCCCAGTAGTGAAGAGGCTCGGGAGCGACTTCTGGTCGAGAGCCTCTTGAAACTGTCGGGCGAGCACAGCGTGACACACTATGAACCCCTTCAGCCAGTAATGATGCAACCCGTCGAGCCCCGGACATTTCCAGTTCGGGGCCCTACGGACCGCCTCAGCCACGTCTTCCGGCGTTATGGTGATGGGGTCCATAGGCGTAACACTCGCACCCTGGCTCGCCACAACTTCCATCCAAGGGCCCTCGCTGTGGTTTACGGGCTCTGACCACAGGCCACGCCAGAATGCGATAATGTCAGCCTGATCCGGTCCTTGGCCCGCTCCACATACCTTTGGTCGCTCCAATGATTTATAGAGCCTCTTCTGATCACTCTGGAAGAGACGATTCTGGTTGAACCGCCTTGACCTCTCGGTAAATCGTCGAATCCGCTTCCCCCAAGCAGCGATCTTTTGCTTCAGGTCGTCTATGCGCTCCGTTAGTTTCTGCGTGATATCCGGCTGGGACAAACTGATATTTGTCCCAGCAAACGCCATCCTAACGGTGCGCATAATCCTCGGTCTATTATTACCCGACCTGAAGCTTGTCAGTTTGCCGATAAGGGCCCTAGCCTTTGCGATACGGTCCTCGATTCTTTTTCTCCAGGCTGGGATGGCGCTACTTTGTGTAGTAGCGCGTCCAGCCATGGGAAGTTTGGCGCCAATAATACGGCAAACTGCCACTGCGGCGCCAAAGAGAATTGAGTCCGTCTCGCAAAGGTCCTGGCTGGCTTCCAAATAGGTCACCAGCATTGGGTTAAGAGCCCTCACGACAGCCCGATTTCGCTTGCTTAGGGGTATGCGGGGAAGTCGCGGTCGATTTTCGAGAGGGGTGCTGCGCGTTTCCAAAATCGCCTCTTCCAATATACTCCTCATTTTCTCTAGTTCGTGGGAGACTATTTCATCGTCGTTCGAATCAACCACAACTGGAAGATCCATGGCGGCTTCCACGTGTGGATGCTGGTCTGTCGAATGTGGAGCTGCATCTCCAGCCATAGCCGATTCATTCGACGACGGAATAGCCTCACGTCGTAGTCGTTCGAGTTCGGCATCATCAAATATTTTCGAGCGCATGATGTACCGAACTCGGTCTGCCAGGTTTTGTTCCGTGACGGGGATAGAAGGCTCCAGCTCAGCAAAAAAGCTATGCATCCGAGACCTGTACGCTATTCCCCCAGTTTCTTCCCCTTTCGCCCTATAGTACGCCCGCAATGCGTTTTCGTTCATAGATTTTGTCCAACGCATGCGACGTGCTCCACCAGCGGCGGGTGCCGCTTGCTGAGTCCGAGAAGACCCAGCCGACACCAAGCCTTCTGGTGGGGATGATGGATGCGAGGGGCTGCTAGGTGATCGTGCAGCTCCTCGCGCTCGGCTGGCGGCCCGCATGCTGCCGCGTCCAGCGCCAGCTCCAGACGCGCCCCGGCGACCCCCAGGCAGCGGCCCTATGCGCGTTCCTCTTTGTGCCATCATCCATTTTATGGGCGCCAAATAACGGGAGACGCCCAAACCCGGCACCGTTTCGTGGTTGGGTCATATGCACAAACGGACCTTTGCACCTACAATTTTGCCTAGGCACGGCGCTCACACCTCTTGGCAGGATGCTGACTGACTGCGCCGACGTAGCAGTTTTGTTACATGACTGTTACGTCAGCGGGCGATGGGGTCGTCACTTCCCTACGCCATTTTATTTTATTATTATTATTATGTGGGCTATCAATATAGTTTTCTCATCTGGTTGGGTTCTATAAATATATAATTATAAATGGAAATGAAAAGATAAATATACATAAATATCAATAACATAAACTAAATATAAAAATACATATATAAATAAAAGCCCAACCAGATGGAGGCCCTCAGCAGGGGAGACCAAACGGCCGAGGGTTAGGGGGAAAGGGAAAGAAATTGGCGGACGATGCGGGCGGTATCGAGGAGCACCGCCTTCTGCATTTGAGCCTGGAGCGGTCCGCCACGTAGTCCCAGCCGCCTCAGATGACCCGAGAGGCTGACTGGGATTAGCCCGTTCGCAGAGACGACTACAGGAATAATTTCGGTCGGCAGACCACCCCACATGTCGGTCACCTCGTGAGCCAGGTCCAGATATTTTGTTTGCTTATCTGTTTCGGCTTTCACGAGGTTCTCGTCATACGGAATGGTAATGTCGACCAAAAATATCCTTGACTGTGTCCGGTCCATCAGCACAATATCAGGCTTATTCGCAAGAATAGTCCTGTCTGTGATGATGGCCCGGTCCCAATAGAGCCTGGCGCGATCATTTTCGAGCACGGCTTCCGGCAAGTACTTGTAATACGGCAATTTCCGAGACACGAGACCGTATTTCAGAGCGAGCTCCTGGTGAAGAATTCTGGCTACTAGGTTGTGCCTGTGCAAGTACTCAGAGTTAGAAAGCGCCGAACAACCGGAGATGACATGCCTAAGTGACTCACCGGGATGGCGACAAGCTCGACAGATGTCGACGGTGCCATCCTTTAGGATGTATCTCCGATAGTTGTTGGTCTTAATAACCTGATCCTGTATTGCACAGACAAAACCCTCGGTTTCCCCGAAGAGATCACCAAAGCGTAGCCAGTGGAGGGAGGCTACTGTGTCTACGAAAGGCTCATGTAGAGCCTTGTAGAACCTCCCGTGGAGCTCCTTCTCCTTCCATACGGTCTCCCGGTTGGAAATGCTCTGTACTGCCGGGTCTTGCCATTGCTCGTTGGCTAAGGATAGAGGGGTAAGTCCTTTATCACAAGAAATGACGTCCTTATAGAATGGATCATCCGCTCTCGCCAGGAAGTAATCACGGAGGCTGCACACTTCGCGATTATGCATGGTGAGCGCGCTCAAGAAGCCACGACCACCATGCTTCCGCGGCAAGTACAGCCTCATCACCGACGATCTCGGATGATGCATCCTATGGGACGTCATGGTAGTGCGGACTTTTCTATCCAGGGCGTTAAGTTCAGTCTGAGTCCACCTGAGTATGCCAAAGGTATACATGAGGACAGGCATGACCCAACCGTTATATGCGTGTGCCTTATTCACACCGGACAAAAGGCTGTTAAGCACTTTGGTCAAGCGTGCATAAAACACGTCGCAAACTGACTGTTTCATACCAGTCTCATCGATACCGATGTTTTGTGACATACCCAGGTATCGGTATGTTTCAGCCTCGGAAAGGGTTCTTAAGTTGACGGGCATAGATAAGTCTATGCCCTCAGAGTTAGCAACCCTTCCCCCTTCAACATGGAGGACCGCACACTTATCCGTCCCCAGCTCCATTTCAATGGAATTGCTAAATTCACAAGTGATGTTTAGCAATTCCATAAGATGGGAGCGACTGGAGGCGAATAACTTGAGGTCATCCATATAGAAAAGGTGGGTCACTTTTGTCCCTCCTTTCCGTAGCTGAAATCCCCTCCCGGAGCCCTCCAGTAAGGTACTGAGAGGGTTCAGAGAGAGGCAGAACCAGATTGGACTCAGACAATCGCCCTGGAAGATACCCCTTCTTATCCTTATGTGGTTCTCCGCAGCCATCATCTGCTCGCCCAGATGACAAAGGATCGTACTCCACTGCCCCATACACTGCTCCAGGAAGTCTCTAACTGTACAGTCTATCTTGTACAGCTCGAGGACTCTCTTTAGCCATGTATGGGGCACCGAGTCAAATGCCTTTCTGTAGTCTATCTAGGCGGCGGAGAATTTCCGACGGTTGCGTTTCACCACTTTGCCAATGACCGCGTCAATGAGGAGTGGTTCCTTGGTTCCACTACCACCGCCCCGACATCCATTTTGAGCGCGCGACATCACCTGATTTGAGTCCAGGTGACGAGTGATTCTCGCACTCAAATGGATGTTAGTGGCTTGTATATGGTCGGTAGACACGTGATGGGGCGATATTTGCTCGGGACTGTGGTACCCTGGTCTTTAGGAACCAAATGAGTGATCCCAGTAGTGAAGAGGCTTGAGAGCGACTTCTGGTTGAGAGCCTCTTGAAACTGTCGGGCAAGCACAGAGTGACACACCATGAACCCCTTCAGCCAGTAGTGATGCAGCCCGTCAAGCCCCGGACTTTTCCAGTTCGGGGCCCTACGGACCGCCTCAGCTACGTCATCCGGCGTTATGATGACGGGGTCCATGGGCGTAATACCCGCACACTGACTCGCCACAACTTCCATCCAAGGGCCCTCGCTGTGGTTTACGGGCTCTGACCACAGGCCGCGCCAGAATGCTACAGTGTCGGCCTGATTCAGTGCTGATCCCGTTCCACTTACCATTGGTCGCTCCAATGATTCATAGAGCCTCTTCTGATCACTCTGGAAGAGACGATTCTGGTTGAACCGTGTCGACCTCTCGGTATATCGCCGAATCCGCTTTCCCCTAGCAGCAATTCTCTGCTTCAGATCATCTATGCGCTCCGTCAGTTTTTGCGTTATATCCGGCTGGGACAAACTGACATTTGTCCCAGCAAACGCCATCCTGACGGTGCGCACAATTCTTGGCCTGTTATTGCCTGATCTGAAGCATATCAGTCTGCCGATGAGAGCTCTAGCCTTTGCGATAAGTTCCTCAATTCTTCTTCTCCATGCTGGGATAGCGCTACTATGGCCAGTAGTGCATCCAGCCGTGGAAACCTTGGCGCCTATGATACGCTAGACTGCCAGCGCAGCGCCAAAAAGAATTGAGTCCATCTCGCAAAGGTCCCGGCTGGCTTCCAAATAGGTCACCAGCATTGGGTTCAGAGCCCTCACGACAGCCCGATTCCGCTTGCTTAGGGCTATGCGGGGAAGTCGCGGTCGATTTTCGAGAGGCGTACTGCGCGTTTCCACAATCGCCTCTTCCAATGTACTCCTCATATGCTCTAATTCCAGTTCCTGAGCGACTGTTCCATCATCGTTTGAATCAACCACAACTGGGGTATTCACGGCGGCATCCACGTTTGCGGCTTGCTCTAACATTTGTCGCGCCGCATCCTCAGCCGTAGCATTTTCATCCGACGAGGGAACAGCCTCACGTCGTAGCCGTTCGAGTTCGGCGACATCAAATATATTTGAGCGCAAGATATACCGAACTCGGTCTACCAGGTTTTGCTCTGTGACGGTTAAAGATGGCTCCAGCTCAGCAAAAAGACGATGCATCCTAGCCCGATACGTCAAACATCCAGTTTCTTCCCCTTTTGCCCTAAAGTACGCCCGCAGTGCGTTTGCATTCATTGCTTGTGACCAACGTATGCGACGTGCTCCACCAGCGGCGGGTGCCGCTTGCTGAGTCCGAGAAGACCCAGCCGACACCAAGCCTTCTGGTGGGGATGATGGATGCGGAGGGCTGCTAGGTGACCGTGCAGCTCCTCGCGCTCGGCTGGCGGCCCGCATACTGCCGCGTCCAGCGCCAGCTCCAGACGCGCCCCGGCGACCCCCAGGCAGCGGCCCTTTGCGCACTATCTTCTTATCCATCATCCATTATTTAGGCGTCCATTAACGGGAGACGCCCAGGCCCGGCACCGTATCATGTGTGGCCACAAGCACAAACGGGCCTCTGCACCCTAAATTCTGCCGAGGCACGGCGCTCACACCTCTCGCAAGGCACTGACTGACTGCGTTGACGTAGCAGTTTTGTCAATTAACTGTTACGTCAGCGGGCGATGGGGTCGTCAATTCCCTACGCCAAATTATTATTTATATTATTATTATTATTATTATTATTATTATTATTATTATTATTATTATTATTATTAAGTGATATCTGCATTTTTTACTATGATTATTTAAACAAACCTCACATAGTTTGTTAGATGTAGCAAACTTAATTTTATTACTCGCAGACATGACTTTAAATTGTGGACAAGTAACAAGCTTGTGGTTGGACTTACAGAGTAAGCAGCTTCTTGTTCCTACAGTCTCCGCAGCAGCACCTGTGTCTGGATTCGTTTTCTTCACAGCTGCGATACGAGCCACCTTTGAAGTCGGCTGGGATCGCTCCAGTGGCCGCTCTGCATTCTCGAGTGCAAGTGCACGCTTATCTAGAAAATCAATAAGGTGCGCAACCGCAGGATCTCGTACTCGAGCCAATTGGAATTCCCTACTGCACAATAAGTCTAACTTACTAGTCAGAATGCAAAGTACTATTGGATCCCATTGATCAACTGAGTGACCTAGGTTTTTTAAGCCAGCTAATTGTTGCTTAACAATAGATACAAGTTTCTTAAATTACTCGCTGTTAATTTACATATAGGTACAGTATCTAACAAATTGTGTATATGTTCATTTGTAATTTTATATTTGTTGTCGTATCTATCAACTAGAATTTTCCTGGTCTCATGGTAACTCTCAGTAGACAATGTGAGATTTTTGACCAGATCGTGAGGTTCCTCTCGCAGAAAATTACGTAAATAGAAAAACTTAGGCACATCATCTAACATTTGATTGTTATGTATGAGTGAATCGAAGAGTTGCATGAATGGCTTGAACTCGGAGTACTTACCAGAGTATGTTGGTACATTTATGGTAGGTAACTTTGTATTGAAGCTTTTTGTAACACACTCGTTTTTACAATCTTTTTCACAATTTATTGTTTCCAATAATTCTCTGATGGCGGTGAGCGTTTTGCTGTACTGCTCTTCTACATCATCGCCATCATTGAGGTTGGGATCTATGGCGCAAATCTCCGATGTATAGTTTTCGTACTTTTTGAATGTGTCGCGAAGACGCTCTTCTTTTAGGAGTAACGCCTGTTTAGAAAACTCCTTGTAACCCTCTTCGTTTTTGAACATGTTTTCAATTTTCGTTAGAGTAACTTTGATGGACGCTCGTTTCCTGACGAGCGTTCTAATTTGTTCGCCATCCATTGTTAAAAACTTGTTTCGCACACTGTAAAATATCTGTTACAGCAATATAATTCGGTTGTAACTGAAATTATCTGACTGCACAAACAAGAAACGACACGTTTTTTCTGTAAAACTGAATCAGTCTGCAGCAAAATGAAAAAATAAGACGGTTGCGATGCGTTTCGATTCGAAAAAATTGCTTCGTTCGGAGGCGGCGCGCCGGCGAGGCCACGTGGTGACGCGTGCTCCTCGAACTCGATAGACTCGCCCATCGCTGATTGGCTCTTCTGAGTGGCGTGATGTGACGCGAGCCAATCAGATGCGTCCTGCTGGCGTGGTGACGAAGCACTCTCGGCGTCACCGAAAGTTGCTTTTTTCCCGATACTCGAACCAAACTTGGATTTCCAGAACACTCAAACGCAGCGCTTGAACTTTCTGGAGCGTTTTGGGCTCGCCCTTGAAATTTTAAAGTGGACTTGCCCGTTTCTTTTTCGCTACGACCGGGACGTGGCGTGGGTATCTTCTGGAAGTTGTATGATCCAAAGTTTCACACGTTCACCGTTCTTTCGCTGGATAGACTATATTGTTATTGCTCGGGAGGACCTTGTTGGGATTTTAGATATTTATAAATAATAAAACTGCAGACCGGGTGAAAAATGCGTGTGCTCCGTGTAATAATTCTCTTGTCCAGTAATGACATTAGTGACATTGACAGATAAAATTAGAAAATTAATATTTTTGGAATAGCTTATGAGCTTTTGCCCCATACAGATAAAAACTTAATGTTGTGCTGCCAACAGTCTGTATAGCAATAAATGCTACCGGTTTGCAAAATATCATTTATATACAGAAGTAGCAGCGTCGTTGATAGCACGCAGCCTTGTGGAACACTAGGGTTAATAGGCTTGTATTAGGAGCATGTACCATCTACGACCTTGATGCTCTGATCAGCCAGAAAACTGGTGATCCAATTACATAATTTCTCAGGAAGCCCATTGAAGAAAGCTTTGAAAGATGCGCCAAACCTGATTGAAGGCCTTCGCTATGTCCAAACTAACCACCAAAACTTACCTCTTGAACTCGACCGCCTGCGCCAATACTAGCGGTCACTAATCAGCTGGTGCTTCTCAGGGTTCCGCATGAGCTGGCAGTTAAATTTGGAATGCCATTACATTCGACAACAAGGTGGTGATAGCGATAGGATTGTAGTTGGCCGGATCAGAGCCGTTATCTTTTTGAGGTAATGGAAAGGAATGGTAAGGAAATTGTAAGCTTTCTATTTTGCGGCAAGAGCCAGTGAGTCATCTTTCCTGTGCAGAGACGGAAGTGAAAGCTTACGGAATCACTTGAACACCCTTGGCGAGAGACTAGTAAGCACGGCTTCCCCAAAGAAAGAAAACTAATTTGTAGATAATTCTGCCAACGTGCTCATACTTTGCATTGGAAATAGCTCTTTTGAAGGGCCTGGAGGCAAAGTGATACTTCTTTTTAAGGATGTTGGCGTATACATCCCGAGGCGCAGAAGCGTCAGCCCAGGCCTGATAGCACTCCTACTTACGGCGTAATGCGATCTTACAGGAGCGATCAATCTAAGGCCGAGATCTGCTCCCGTTGGTTACCACAGAGACGGAATAAATAATTCCGTTTCCTAAAGAACCACATCGGTGACAGAAACCGGCATAGAATAATAAAATAAAAAAAAAACTAATAATACATTATATGCATATAATAAAGTACCTGTTTTGCTAGATGTTCATAACATTTGATTTTTTCCTGTTATTTCTTACGTCACTCGATATTTTTACGATATTAATTTCTTACATGGCCAGTATTTTGTAAAATGAAAAAATGTACTTATTTTTTAGTTTTTTGATTTTATAACAATCGTTTAGTAAAATTATAATTCTTGATTTTTAATTATTTTCTATAAAACATTTATGGTCTTTATAATTTTTTTACGGTACTGACTTTTTGTATTAAATATATAGTTTTATTTGTAAAACGAGGATTTCGGTAACAATTCGTTTAAAATCGTCCTTATAAGACCGAATAAAAATTATAATTTGAATATAAATGTTTAAAAATGTGGTAAAAGTATATTACAAAGCCACTAATATAAAGCCAAGCGACCTATGGTCATTTTCGAACCCAAATTAATGACTGAAACCATTTAATGGCGTAGTGAAATTTTAGCATAAGCCCACGTGACATAAGTGCTTAACGTTAACGTATTATATGTTACCAACAGCTACTAAACATTTAGTAAGCTTCAGTTATCGACAAATTTTATGTCACTTATGATAATATGTGGATAACATATGTATAAGACACACTTTTTAGTTTTTAGTGTGACGTATTATTGTGATTGTCCACATACATGACATTTCATCCCAGTCTACACTCAATTTAGTTCTTTGTAGTTAGTTTTACTTACAAATCTTAGATGTGTAACAAAAATATTAGGGATATGGAACATAATTTTTTCGATACAGAGGTCCGTTTGCGAAACATTCAGCTTTAAAGTGGTATTTTTTATTAGAGTTATCTGGCACCCCTACCATCTAAACCGCTGTTTTTAGAAATTTGAAAAGTATGGACGATAGTAGTACCTATATATAATGAATTTGACAGGAAAATTATAACAGGTAAGCAGGATTAACAAGTTAACGAGTGATATTCGAGCAACTTACAACAAATACTTACCCTCGATATAATGTTCGTTTTTTTTTCTCCACGTAGTCTAGGTTACATAGTTATATTTAAGCGACAGTAGTCTAATGCTAGGGTGCGCACCCCGAACTCAAAAGGACGGCAGTTCGAATCCGCCGTAAACCACTCCTAACACAAGCATTTTAAGCTTACCGGGAAATGTAATATGGATTATTAGTACTTCGTAGTTAAGGACTTGTACTTGTTGGATTATTAGAATACCTGCAGAGTTTATTTCGCCGTATCTTCTTTAGTCATAGGAACCTCATTTCTAAACGGTAGCTATTTGAAAAATCATATATAGATATACGAAATTTTATACTCTCACATCGAAAAAATAAATATATTTCATTTCACAACTTTGCAAGGACACCTAACTTTTTTACAGCTGCTGTGCAACCCTTGACTTAATAAACTGTCAAGTTCAAGAAAATCTCAACACGCAACATTTACAGACTGCCAGACTTGAGTCTCAGTGTTGATAGTTCAGGGGATAAATTCGAATAAAAATTGCCATCCTAAGGGTGGTGAAGTTTTAATTTAAAAGGGCTACCACTAGAAACTACTTTCTAGTGGTAACCCTTTTAAATTATTATATTTCTTGGACCACTCATAAATGTTCGTAATTCTTCGATACATTATATCTTCGCACTGACTTCAAAAGCTATTTATGTGGATATCATTTTATTTCTTGTATTTTCCTAAGTAGAACTTTGTATTTTAATGTAAATCTACAAGCACTTTTACAAACTGGATTGAGGTTGTGTATAGACATTACTGCTGGTATATGCTAATATTGCTTAACGTTGAAATACTACATATAATATCATATATACAATATCATTAAAATATTAATAAGAAGTTACTGTAGAAACAAATAATGTTAAGTCTTAAAAAAGTACAAATAAACTCATCACGAATGGTTAAAAAGGCAAAGAATTACTCGCTCATATGTCGCGCAGATGGATTTCTAATTGAACATATTGATGATTTTCTAATAGATTCCATAATTAAAAAATTAATTTAGTGAACTTACACTTCCGCGTACTGTCGTGACGAATCGAACGAATCCAGACACAGGTGCCGCTGCGGAGACTGTAGGAACAAGAAGCTGCTTACTCTGTAAGTCCAACCACAAGTTTTTTACTTGTCCACAATTTAAACTCATGTCTGCGAGTAATCGAATCAAGTTTGCTACATCTAACAAACTATGTGAGGTTTGTTTAAATAATCATAGTAAAAAATGCAGATATCACTTTAAATGTAATGTCTGCAAAGAAGGGTATAATACATTGCTCCACGAAGATAAAGCATCGTCTCCAGTAACATTGATGTCTGAGGCTGCCTCCGAGCAGGTACTATTGCCTACAGCACAGGTAAAACTATTAGCGAGAAAATGGTACAGAGGTTCATGTCAAGGCTCTTCTAGATACTGGATCACAGGCATCTTTTGTGACTAGAGAACTTGCAAATCTATTAAAATTACAAATTGATACAGCCAACACTCCAGTTATTGGTACAGGCAATACTTTAAATAAATTAAAGGAGAGGGTCCATTTGGAAATACATTCCCTCACTCAGAATTTCAAAATGTCAGTCACATGCTACTTATTGGACAAAATAACTTCAAAGTTACCACAAAGAAAGTTTAACTTGCATAACGTAGTTTTACCTTCCAAAATTATGCTAGCTGACAAAAGGTTCAATGAACCAAGTGACATACACATTCTATTAGGTGCTGACATATTTTTCCAGATCTTGCTGCCGCCTGAACCTGAGATCCAAGCTCTTCCATCCAGCTCGGAGACACCTGATGGCAGTGTCACACCTAAGGCGCCATTACTAAAAACAAGACTTGGTTATGTAATTGCAGGTAACACACCTACACGACACACCGAACTAGTCATTACTTTATTTTGCGAAAAATGTGATTCTGATTTAAACAATTCTATTGTTAAGTTTTGGAAGTGTTCCAGAGACCTTCCCAGAGGCACATTCTGAACATGACTTGTGCGAAAAGATATTTTGTGACAATGTCGAGCAAGATACAAAAAATAATAAAATACAAGTAATCATGCCACTAAAGTTACCATTAGATTCAATCAATCAAGCTTTAGGAGATTCATTATTTTTAGCTTCAAAAATATTTCGTAACTTAGAACATAGATTTAAAAAAGATTCTAATCTTTTTATGTTATACAAGGAGTTCATTCATGATTATTTAAAGCAAAAACATGGTACATTAATTGATATAAGTCAATATAACCTATCTACTGACCCAGTGTGCTTTTTACCACACCACCCTGTACTTAGGCTAGGTAAAAAGACAACAAAATGCTGGGTTGTATTTGATGGGTCTATGAAAACAAGTACAAAACATCTTTGAATGATTTATTACTTAATGTTCCTGTAGTACAAAAGGAGCTAGTAGATGTCTTAATGCTATTCAGAGTTGATGAATATTTTTTCATAACAGACATCAAAAATATGTTTAGAAATATAAAAATATATCCCAAGCACAGGTCATTACAAAATATTCTATGGAGAGGCTCTCCAGACGAAAGTGTTAAATGTATTCAATTAAACACAGTCACTTATGGCTTAAAGAGCTCATCCTATTTGGCAACTCGATGTTTGAAAATGTTGGCTGAACAACAGCACAATGAGTACCCTATAGCTGCTTCTATTTCAAATAATTCCACATATGTCGATGACATTCTTTGTTCAGAAAAGACATTGGTTGGATTATTAGCAGCAAAGGAACAATTATGCAGTTTGTTAAGCTTAGGAAGTTTTCAATTACACAAATGGGTTTCAAATTCACCAGACTTGTTAAAAGAAATACAAAAAGATCAACATCATTTTGATGAGATTGATCTAGAGAAAAATAACACTTCTTTAAAAACACTAGGTATGAGTTACAATATTAAGTTAGATTCATTTATTATATCAAGTCCAAAAATTGTTAATAGCATGCCTCAATCTAAGCGTGAAATTCTTAGCTTCATAAGTGGATTCTACGACCCACTAGGTCTTGCTGGACGTATTGTGGTAAGCGCAAAGGCTATAATGCAACGCTTATGGCAATAAAAATTGGACTGGTATTCGGTTCCAAATTGTGAACTGCTACAGCTTTGGCACAAGTTTTATAATAGCTTGCTTACAATGCGACCAATGCGTACCAATAACCAATGCGACATATAAGTGTGCATGACATAAGCTTTACACAAATTATAGGGTTTGCTGATGCATCTAGCAAAACTGGTTACGGCTGTTGTGTATATCTAGGAGTCGTGAATTCGATGGGTAATGTCAAGATATCCTTGCTTTGTTCAAAATCACGAATAAATCCTATTAATAAGAGTTTATCAGTTCCTCGACTAGAACTTAATGCGGCTCTGTTGCTGGCAAAGCTTGTCAGTAGAGTTCATCACATATTAACTGTTAAAATGCAAATACAGGATATTATAATTTATTCTTACTTACAAATAGTATTAGCTTGGCTCAAAACTAACATTAACACACTTGAAACTTATATAGCGAATCGCGTTAAGGTTATCTTACAACTTACACAAAAATACACATGGTCATACGTTAGATCGAACGAGAACCCCGCCGATTGTCTTAGCCGAGGAGTCATGCCAAACGAGCTAGGCGATAATGACCTGTGGTGGAAAGGGCCTGCGTTTCTGCATTCACGTGAGTACAAGCCACAATTAAATTTAATTTTGCCACAGGATTTACCAGAGGTTAGCGTCGACTCTGCACGCTTAAGTGCAATGCTTTGTACTACTTCTGGTGAGCAATCGTTATGTCTTGATTTTCTTGAAAAATTTTCTGATATCAATAAAATGACGAGAGTTTTAGCTTACATCTTATGTTTCGTTCAGAATGCAAAGTCAAAATCAGTCTCTAAAAATAAACTTAATTATATTACCACTCAGGAACTCGATCTCTCATTGTCAGTGATTCTAAAATATGAACAAGAAAAATATTTGTCAGAAGATATTCATGCCTTAAAATGTAAGAAAAGACATTCAACCTAATGGAAAGGAGCATTGGTGATCCTAAGGGATAACATTTTGTCACCACTATATTGGCCCCTAGCCAGAGTCATAAATACTTACCCTGGTAAAGATGGAAAAGTGAGAGTAGTTGAAGTCAAAACTGCTAACGGCCACACACATAAAAGAGCTGTAATGAAAGTTTGTGTTCTACCGCTGGAATGTAGTGATGCTGGTTAATAATGATTGTCTTATAAACAAAAAAAAAGTTGTACCTTTACACTACATTGTTTATTATGTAATTAGTATAATTAGTTTAAGTTCATTTAGTTTAATAATAATAATGATAACGTTTTTGTCTTACAAACAAAACAAATTTTGTACCTATCCGTTACATTGTTTAGTACTTAGTTACTTCAATTAGTTTGTTAATTTAGTTAATGTCAATAAGATAACATGTTTTGTTTCTTGTCTTTTGTTAATACTAATATCTTTGTTACCTATATTGTCTATGTGAATTAATAGATTTGTGACCATCTTTGATCCGTAGCTCTCTGAATATGATCAGAACATTTCCATTTTAATGTCAGGACCTGTAATCAGAGTAAGTAAATAGGTTTGTATAAAACTTTTTCATGGTTGCTATTGTAAAACTCTCGACAAAGACTTGTTAATTTGAATAATATCTCATAGCAGATACGTTTCATAAGATCATTTTAATTGCCCATTACGCGTATACCTCAAGATCTCTTAGCCTTGCAAATTCTCTTTATCGTGTCATACTAAATCTTTTAATATATAATAGAACTGGCTACAAAATTATAGCCCAAAGTAGTTATAACTAGTTTTAGTAACTGGGTTGTGCACGTAATGTCTCCTCACAGTAAACGAGTATAAAGTAGAATGGTAATGTTTGAGATATTTGTTCATTTAAATACAATTTCATATTTCTTTTCCTCTATGCGTTAATACTGGCAGTTTGTTCTTTAACTGCTGCATGATTCATTACTAACATCATTTCTGTGTGGAAAATGCCTTCGCACAAGTAGAACAACATATTTTTGTATTTGGTTCTAATTGTTCTGCAGCCGACGATGATCGACCTGGGTAAAGATGCTAAATAACTTTTCGTGTTAGCGATGACTTTTTTATTCTTGCAATATTGCTTTATTTTCAACCCCTGATCCCATCAGAAGTGTTATATGTTAATAGTGTGTATCTGTGTGTCTGTTTGTGGCATAGTAGCTCCCTAACGGATGAACCGATTTATTTTTGATTTTTTTTAATGAAAGATGACTTGATGGAGAGTGTTTTTAGGCATAATTCAAAAAAATATTTTCAGCCGTGTTATAATCATCGGCTCTTTTTGTTTCGGGGGATTTCTAAATTTTTATTTTAAGTTATTATAATTTTTGTACGATATTGTGTGTTTCAATTTTTTCCCTTTTCTAGGTTAAAATTTACGTAAAGATGGATAAAATTGAATTATATTGATCTAGGAAAAAAATTCACGAAGATATTAAGTAGATAGTATGTGAATCATTTTGCAGAGGAGGTGATTCTCAAGTGGGATAGGAAAGTCATCAAACGTCTACTAAGTATTATTGTCTCGGAAAGGATGGTCAGTCGAGATGGAATAAGACTTCTGCCTCAAAACTTATCAGAAGACTGCTAACGATATCGTCACTCGACTTCAAGTTACCAAAAACGTAAAATGCGAGAATAAATTCGTACGTTATCTACCTGCTATACAATTCTAATACAAAATTCTACCGTAGAACACTTTTGGAAGTTTTTTCCAAAGATGACATTTATTCGAATCCCAGGAGGAGAAAAAAAACGGTTAAAAAGAAGATCCAGAGTCTTCAGCAATATCTTAGAATAATAAAATCCTCCGTTTTGTATATTGCGCATCGAAAACGTGCCGTGAGACTCAATTCAGCTATTCAAAATATATAACTTTCTTTTGTATGTATAATGAAACTTCAGCTTAAGATTAGTTGTTAGGTTGTTGTTTCTATTTTAATAATTTAATAATTATAAAAAAAACATTCAATATTTTAGAGTTTGCCTAAGTTTGTCAAAAGAAATAAAAGAAAATATAATTTCACTATACTTTTCAAACATTCTTAACTTTCAGTCTTCAAGACCGTGCGCTACCCCCGCGCACCAGGTGTCACTAAATTTGGCGCGGGTATAGGAAGATAAACAAAAATAACATAAACACTCGCGCCGATCATTCATTGGGATCGGTAGAGACGACGGACTTCCTACGGATTTGTCACTATTCTGTCACATCTCTCTCCCTATCTTCACGTCCATATACCTACGCTAACATGCTCGTTAACCGACCGTTAGGTTACTATTAGTTTAGTCCATATTCAACATATCACTAATTTGGTCAGTAAACTTTTTTATTTAGTAATTAGAATTTCTTTCATCTTAACGGAAAATATTACCCCGAAGCAGTGCCATCAAACATCGTGTCAAGAAATAAATTTCAACGCGTAGACCGATTTTTCAAAAATTGCTGAATCGATTTAAATGATATTTTTAATTAGGTAGGTAATAGTTCAGGGGATTATTCGAATAAAAATTGCCATACTAAGGGTGGATGAAGTTTTAATTTAAAAGGGCTACCACTAGAAACCACTTTCTAGTGGTAACCCTTTTAAATTGTTATATTTCCTGGACCACTCATAATTGTTCGTAATTCTTCGACACATTATATATTTGCACTGACTTCAAAAGCTATTTATGTGGATATCATTTTATTTCTTGTATTTTCCAAAGTAGAACTTTGTAGTAAAGTAAAGTAAAGTTACAGCCTATATACGTCCCACTGCTGGGCTCAGGCCTCCCCTCATTTCTGAGAGGGTTTAGGGCAAGGAAGTGACCGCCGCGCTGCCCAAATGCGTGTTGACGAACTTCACATGTCTTCGAAATATATTTTTTTTCTTATTCCTCAGACATGCAGGTTTCCTCACGATGTTTTCCTTCACCGCCGAGCACGTGGTAAATCAGCACTTAAAATTGCAATTAACAATTTCATTGGTGCCGGCGGGGATCGAACCCGGGTTACTCGCGTTCTGTTATATTTACAGCGAGCGTTAACCACTGAGCTACCACGGCTCTTTTGTATTTTACTGTAAATCTACAAGCACTTATACAAACTGGATTGAGGTTGTGTATACATATAACTGCCGGTATATGCTAATATTGCTTAACGTTGAAATACTACATATAATATCATATATACAATATCATTAAAATGTTAATAAGAAGTTACTGTAGAAACAAATAATGTTAAGTCTTAAAAAAGTACAAATAAACTCATCACGAATGGTTAAAAAGGCAAAGAATTATTCGCTCATATGTCGTGCAGATGCATTTCTAATTGAACATATTGATGATTTTCTAATAGATTCCATAATTAATAAATTAGTTTAGTGAACTTACACTTCCGCGTACTGATTTGTTGGGCTGTGACGGATACTTTGGTCTTATTTGCAGACATGATATTTACGAATATATCCCATAAATTAACGCCAAATATTACCCGCTCCATAGCTCGCTTATGCTTCCTCATACGGCCGACTTGTCTCGGATCCATATCATTCATAAAGTACTGAGTTATTTTTGCAATAACCAGCTAAATTTGCAGACAAGATTTAGAATAAGTAACATAGGCAAATGGTGAAGAAAATATTAATTAAAAAACTTTAAAACATTCTGTCCTTTTTACGTACATACATACATAAACACTCCTCTCTCGCTTCCTTTGTATCTTTTAAATTGTTAAAAAAACGTTGTTGCACATAAATCACATTCAATTTGGGATAATTTCAAATAAAAGTAAAAGCCTTATTTACTCGTATTTTCAAAAACTGCACCACGACAACACCAACACCTGTAATACGGAACTTTTCAGTTAAAAATTTAAAAATATTTTTTATACGTTTCCGTTATTTTCATAATTCAACTTCCCACGTCTTAAAGTATACATATTTTGTATGTATAGATGGAATCTACAATTTTACATTGAGAGAGTTAATAGACTGATCTCACTTTATTTAATTTAATTTTTATAAGGAAATAAGACATATATCCAAAGTAAGATGTTGCGTGTAATTTGAAATGTCAAGTTTTACTTTGATCTATTTATTCTTTGTCAAATGTATAAATAAGTACACTTGTATCTTCTGATTTACTAGAAAAATGTCACTATTATAATATATAATACCTATAACGAGTGACGTTATAGGCATTTTTAGTCTATAGTGATTTCACTCTCACTGCTCACATCAATTGAAATCGTTAGAGTCGCTTTTGTTTATTTATTAGTTCTTTATTATAATTATGCCAAAAAAAAAATAAACAGGTTTGCATTGAATAAAACTAAATTTACGGCTTTTATCGCGTTTATTCAACTGATTTTACTTATTTTTATTTCTCGACGTTTCGGGTGCTGTACAGCACCCACGGTCACAAGGGGAGGGGGGGGGACTGAGATGTTTGACGTTCGAATATCATTGTCAGCCCAGCTACTTTCAGTTTTTTAATATTAATTTTTCGGTCCGATCTACGCAAAACGAGCTTACAGTATCTTGAAGTCTTGCAGTTGTATGCTTGGGTTGGGATTTAATTTTATTTATTATAGGATCCCAAGCAGATGGCAGCACCCATCCATCTTCTCTATTGAAATTAGGATTTTTTTTGTTTTCAATAGCGTCGCGAATCATCCTTGGAAGGAATCGGTGTTCTTTAGCGAGGATTTGCGGTCCATCAAATCTGATGTAGTGACGGGGGCGATCCTGTACGTGTTCACAGACTGCCGAATTCCCGGAGCGTTGATTCTTCACATCAGCTATATGTTCTTTAACGCGGGTTTTTATTGATCTTTTAGTTTGTCCTATGTAGGAGAGACCACATTCACAATCAAGCTTGTACACTCCTGCATCTTGCAGAGGGACGTTACACTTGACTGATGGTAAAAACTGACCAATCTTCTTCGGCAGCTTGAAGTATTTTTTGATGGAAGCACGCTTAAAGACGTAGTCAATCTTTTCAGTGACTCCTCTAACATATGGCAGTATACAGGTACATGCTCGACTGTGGCCGGCTTCACTCGTTCTTACCATCTCCCAAATCTGCTCTCGGATATAAGTGGGCTTAGACATATCCTAGAACAAATAATTTCTTTATGCCCACTATCATTTGTTTCCATATCAGTCTCGGGATTATACATTCATACCATTTCACACATTCTTTCTAAAGATATGGATCCGACTCCCTGGCATGCATGCTTCGTCTAAACTAGACCAGTAAGAGGTATACATGCCATGTGTTTTGGCATCCTTTCCCTTCCGTTTTGTCTCATTTACAGAAAACGCATATATTTCTTTATCATACATCGTATCGCATAATTCATCCATTTTATTACTCATTGCTCGACGTAAATTCAGCGTAGCCAGACGAGCTTCCGCAATCCACTTTTCACCCCTTCTGAATATTGTACGTGACGAGTAATGAAACTCGTCGTAGGTTTTCCTCCCCGAAATTCTTAGCACCACTGTCCCATTAAAGAAACGCAGGGAACTCAGGGCCATTTTTTCTTTTTGCCTCATAGTGCGAAATTAGGAGTTGTATATTTTACGCCACTTTAATACGGCGAGAAGTCGAGTCAGTTCCTTCGGTTTTATTGCTCGTTTCGCAATACTTGGGGAACACGTGGGAGGTGGACCTGGGATTAAGTGCTCGAAGCCTACGGACGCGAGCAACTTATCCCAAAGATTATTCCAAAGTACGTGTACTTAAGCTAAGAAACGGCCCACAATTAGTGAGATATGATTACTAAGTACTGACAGTCACACGCGGTACGTAAGCGAGTTGGATCTCATTTGTAATCCCAACTTAATATGCTGATTTAACATTTGCTTTGCGGAAAAAAATATCGAAAAAGCTGTATCTGGGTGGATGAATTCTTTTCCAAATTATGATGAGATCTTCTACTTAAAACATTTAAGACGCCATAATTACCCAGTATAGATAGAAGCAGCAGTACTTTAGTGATAACAACTCCAAGCTGTAAAATCACAAAATTAATGTCTGAAATCACTATGAGGTAATATAAAAGAAAATTGTCATCTTAAGAAGAAGAGAAAAAAAACAACTCCTAGAAGAAATGTTTGAATATTTGAAACGCCAGTGTCGGTCCGTCGCTATAAGAAATATATCAGAACAGACATCCAATAAGACAGGCCATCAGAAATGAAGTATGTATGGTTGCGCCAAAACGCACATTTGGTTGACTATATTAGCTAGTATCCTTCCACTTCACTTCCGACTCCCTGCACGGGCACGGGACGAGGCTAGACATGGTAGCATCATTTCGCACGCCCAATGAGACGCGCTGGCCGAAAAGTGTTGATGTGCCGCCGCGGCGAGTAGTTTGAGCTAGACATTTGATGTGGTTGCTACTCTGTGGCAGTCGGCCGCAAAACCAACTAGTAGTGACCGCTTTGCATGGTGCAATTTATCGTCGTGCACTAGTGCAAATAATTTGTCGTTGCGCGCAACTGCAGCTGCAACATAGCGCCATCAAACTCGAGGCCTAAGACCAAAGGAAATCAGAAGATTAACGCCCAAGTTAGTGCATTTTTCCTTCTTTACTAGCATGAGCTATTTTCATTTTGTTGCCTTATTTCCTACAAAGCCCACGCTCCTCCCCTTGCCGGATGATATAATAAATTAGGTCCTAGCAAGTGCATTGCCCGCAAACCGCCATATTGTTTTGGTTATAGAGAACCACGCATATACAATCTAAATATAGTTAATTTCGAATACAAAATTTTGTGGTCAATATTCTCGGAATCGAACCGAGGACCTTATAGCTCCACCGTTTTCTTGTTCTTTTTCTCCGGATACAAAGGGCTACATAGTCACCCTAACCATTTAGTTACAACTTCTTTCCAGATTCGAACCCAGGAAACATTAGCGTACCATTTTCTGGTCATATAGCCTTAAATCAAGTAAAGTTGGCGAATGACAGATATATACATGCCTGTAGGTATTAGTTAAAATTAGTTAAGTTATATAGAGTTATTTTTCAAAGAGTAGCCAAATTATCAACTTAAGTTCAAATATATGAACAATGTTATTATACCATTGTTGCAGTTTTTGAAAATACGAGTAAATAAGGCTTTTACTTTTATTTGAAATTATCCCAAATTGAATGTGATTTATGTGCAACAACGTTTTTTTAACAATTTAAAAGATAAAAAGGAGGCGAGAGAGGAGTGTTTATGTATGTATGTACGTAAAAAGGACAGAATGTTTTAAAGTTTTTTAATTAATATTTTCTTCACCATTTGCCTATGTTACTTATTCTAAATCTTGTCTGCAAATTTAGCTGGTTATTGCAAAAATAACTCAGTACTTTATGAATGATATGGATCCGAGACAAGTCGGCCGTATGAGGAAGCATAAGCGAGCTATGGAGCGGGTAATATTTGGCGTTAATTTATGGGATATATTCGTAAATATCATGTCTGCAAATAAGACCAAAGTATCCGTCATAGCCCAACAAATCAGTACGCGGAAGTGTAAGTTCACTAAATTAATTTATTAATTATGGAATCTATTAGAAAATCATCAATATGTTCAATTAGAAATGCATCTGCACGACATATGAGCGAATAATTCCTTGCCTTTTTAACCATTCGTGATGAGTTTATTTGTACTTTTTTAAGATTTAACATTATTTGTTTCTACAGTAACTTCTTATTAACATTTTAATGATATTGTATATATGATATTATATGTAGTATTTCATATTGAAATATTAGCATATACCGGCAGTAATGTGTATACACAACCTCAATCCAGTTTGTAAAAGTGCTTGTAGATTTACAGTAAAATACAAAGTTCTACTTAGGAAAATACAAGAAATAAAATGATATCCACATAAATAGCTTTTGAAGTCAGTGCGAAGATATAATGTATCGAAGAATTACGAACATTTATGAGTGGTCCAAGAAATATAATAACTTAAAAGGGTTACCACTAGAAAGTGGTTTCTAGTGGTAGCCCTTTTAAATTAAAACTTCTCCACCCTTAGGATGGCAATTTTTATTCGAATTTATCCCCTTAACTATAACCTACCTAATTAAAATATCATTTAAATCGATTCAGCAGTTTCTGAAAAATCGATCCACGCGTTGAAATTTATTTCCTGACACGATGTTTGATGCCACTGCTTCGGGGTAATATTTTCCGTTAAGGTGAAAGAAATTCTAATTACTAAATAACAAAGTTTACTGACCAAATTAGTGATATGTTGAATATGGACCAAACTAATAGTAACCTAATGGTCGGTTAACGAGCGTGTAAACGTAGGTATATGGACGTCAAGATAGGGAGAGAGATGTGACAGAATAGTGACAAATCCGTAGGAAGTCCGTCGTCTCTACCGATCCCAATGAATGATCGGCGCGAGTGTTTATGTTATCTTTGTTTATCTTCCTATACCCGCGCCAAATTTAGTGACACCTGGTGCGCGAGGGTAGCGCACGGTCTTGAAGACTGAAAGTTAAGAATGTTTGAAAAGTATAGTGAAATTATATTTTCTTTTATTTCTTTTGACAAACTTAGGCAAACTCTAAAATATTGAATGTTTTTTTTATAATTATTAAATTATTAAAATAGAAACAACAACCTAACAACTAATCTTAAGCTGAAGTTTCATTATACATACAAAAGAAAGTTATATATTTTGAATAGCTGAATTGAGTCTCACGGCACGTTTTCGATGCGCAATATACAAAACGGAGGATTTTATTATTCTAAGATATTGCTGAAGACTCTGGATCTTCTTTTTAACCGTTTTTTTTCTCCTCCTGGGATTCGAATAAATGTCATCTTTGGAAAAAAACTTCCAAAAGTGTTCTACGGTAGAATTTTGTATTAGAATTGTATAGCAGGTAGATAACGTACGAATTTATTCTCGCATTTCACGTTTTTGGTAACTTGAAGTCGAGTGACGATATCGTTAGCAGTCTTCTGATAAATTTTGAGGCAGGAGTTTTATTCCATCTCGACTGACCATCCTTTCCGAGACAAAAATACTTAGTAGACGTTTGATAACTTTCCTATCCCACTTGAGAATCACCTCCTCTGCAAAATGATTCACATACTATCTACTTAATATCTTCGTGAATTTTTTTCCTAGATCAATATAATTCAATTTTATCCATCTTTACGTAAATTTTAACCTAGAAAAGGGAAAAAATTGAAATACACAATATCGTACAAAAATTATAATAACTTAAAATAAAAATTTAGAAATCCCCCGAAACAAAAAGAGCCGATGATTATAACACGGCTGAAAATATTTTTTTGAATTATGCCTAAAACACTCTCCATCAAGTCATCTTTCAAAAAAAAAATCGAATATAAATCGGTTCATCCGTTAGGGAGCTACTATGCCACAGACAGACACACAGATACACACTGTTAACATATAACACTTCTGATGGGATCAGGGGTTGAAAATAAAGCAATATTGCAAGAATAAAAAAGTCATCGCTAACACGAAAAGTTATTTAGCATCTTTACCCAGGTCGATCATCGTCGGCTGCAGAACAATTAGAACCAAATACAAAAATATGTTGTTCTACTTATGCGAAGGCATTTTCCACACAGAAATGATGTTAGTAATGAATCATGCAGCAGTTAAAGAACAAACTGCCAGTATTAACGCATAGAGGAAAAGAAATATGAAATTGTATTTAAATGAACAAATATCTCAAACATTACCATTCTACTTTATACTCGTTTACTGTGAGGAGACATTACGTGCACAACCCAGTTACTAAAACTAGTTATAACTACTTTGGGCTATAATTTTGTAGCCAGTTCTATTATATATTAAAAGATTTAGTATGACACGATAAAGAGAATTTGCAAGGCTAAGAGATCTTGAGGTATACGCGTAATGGGCAATTAAAATGATCTTATGAAACGTATCTGCTATGAGATATTATTCAAATTAACAAGTCTTTGTCGAGAGTTTTACAATAGCAACCATGAAAAAGTTTTATACAAACCTATTTACTTACTCTGATTACAGGTCCTGACATTAAAATGGAAATGGTCTGGTCATATTCAGAGAGCTACGGATCAAAGATGGTCACAAATAATCACAAATTGGTACCAAATATATAAAAAACGAGGGAAGGGTAGACCATTTAAAAGATGGAGTGGCAACATCGTAGAAATAGCCGGAAACTTATGGTCCAGACGGGTGAATGATAGAGCCACCTGGAATGGTTTGGAGGAGGCTTTCACCGCAAAAAGCGGCCCTTACACCTAACAATACTAACCTTATTTAAAAACAAAACTAACATTACTAACAAATAAATAAATAAGCATACATAATAGTAGATAAGAAATACATACATGTAAGGGATTAAATAAAGCTAATAATAATAAAATAATAATAATCTACTTACTCAGCTTTGTAAAATATTATTATATGACTTAATAATTTTATCCTCATATGATGAGACTTCATGGGGAAGGGTGTATCTTCGGTAGAAACGTAGACATTTTATAAAATAAAGGCGATAAGTGAGCACACGGTCCACTTGATGGTAAGTGGATGCTGTGGCCCATAGATATTTCTACATTTATTCTCGATTAAGAATCAAAATGCTGACGCGTTGTCACCTATGGGGACCAAGAAAGAATGCTACGCTTCCAGTAAAAATGGTATCCGGTTCTCTGCACTCACCATACGAAACATACCGACCTGAAGCTGTTATTTTACGCTGGTCTCACAGAAAGTGAGAGCGTGATCCTATCCCGGTCGAGCCAACTTATTTGTGCAACAACTAATATAGCTACAGCGAGGCTCTACAACGTATATACGATATATTACAATGCTTTATAGTTATATATTGCTTTATACTTATATATTCCCTATATACTCTATATTGACTTTGTAGATCTTGAGTGTCCTTTTCTCAATGAAATTCTAAAATAACCATGATCTACGGGCCGGATGTATTCGTCAACAGAAATGCATCAAACCTTTGTAATATGTTAAATAACACCCGCATGATTAAGGTGCTTTTTGAGGAAACTCAAACAGGACTGGATGGGTATCCACAGAATTGCAGACATTCTTCTGAATACGGTGGAATATTAGCAATAATAAGCAAAAATAATGTTGACTCTCGGTGCCTTTTTCTATGCAACCCATTTTTGATGGATTTTGGTACTCAAGAATAAAAAAATAATCTAATCCATACACATTATTCATGATAGCCTATAAAAGTCCACTTTTATAGGCTGGACACAGATCTCCCCCATAGATTGCCTCATGAGAGGATTCATGTATAAGGGGATTTTGCTACAGTTAATTATATGTTATAGAAGTTTGTTATTCATATGATATAAAAACCTGTCGCGAGATTTACCTTTGTACGAGTATAAACAATAAAACAATAATATTTATTTATTTAAAAACTTTATTGCACTTAAAATGTACAATTGGCAGACTTAATGCCTTTAGGCATTCTCTACCAGTCAACCATGAGGTAAGCAGAGAACTTTAGCAGGTGCCATAAAAAATGTGGTTAATTATACATAAATGTAAATATAAAAATACACATACCATAAGTGTAAATACAAAAATAAATATACACAACTACAATTAAACTAAGTAATATAAGATACATTTCATGCATAATGTTTAAATAGTACATAATACATACATTTTAAGTATACTTACATACGAACATATTATACTAAAACAATTTAAATAATATAAAATGTCAAGTCACATATAAGCAGAAACAATTAAATATAAAAGTTAGTTGCTGGAAGAAGAAAGGTAGTGGTAGTAAGGTACCATAATCTGTCAGTGTCAAGTAAAAAATAAACATAAAGACTCATTCTGACGTAACGGGTTTTTACACCAGTAGTGCGTGGTAGTGTGTGGTTAGTGCTTAGTGATTTCTTCGTTTTTCTGTGTGTTTTTGGAATAAAAAGGTGAATTTTATACTTTTGTGTATTCCTTCTAATATGACAAACACGTAAATATATAATTTGTGGCATAAAATGTTATTTGTAAAAATATTGAAGTTCAAAACTTTGCTTTTTTATTTGTTTGATTTGTTGAAAATATTGTGATGAGATTGTGAAAGGTTCATGGTTACATAACCATGAACCTTTCACTATGAATTCAATTATTCTAGTGTTTGGTTAAACCCGACTCAGCTAGCCAGAGAATAGTACTAAGACCGGCGGTACCTTAATTTACGTATGCGATTACTTCTGCTTCCACGTACTCCCCCCTTCAATGGCTACAGCAACACGAATAACGATCAATCACAATAATTATTCAATTCAACGCAGGGTGTGACACATTTTTAGAAGTATCAATAATACGAATATACGTGTAAGCTTCATTATTAGAAGCAACTTTCAGTTATGTAGGTCGAAAAGGTCTGGACCAATTATAGGAAATGTTACATAAATCCACAGAATACACAGTCCTCCAAAATAACTTTGTTAATACATATTTGCTCAATATAAAAAAGAAACATAAGCAATAACTTTAATTAAACTAGCCTGACAAATTTTATTATAAGTTGTTTATAGTCAACATAATAAATTATTAAAAAAATCTTAATGATTTCTTATATTTACGCGAACACTATACATTGATTAAAACTACTTTCACATCGGGACGTCAGTCACCTCAGTCCCCCGTGACCATGGGTGCTGGAAAGCACCCGAAACGTCGGGTATTAAAATTAATATAAATAAAACGCGATAAAATCCGTAAAAGTAGTTTTAATCAAAAAAAATCTTATTCATAAATCAGCGTATTAAATAAATGTAAATTATAATAGTTTGTTGCTAATGTACTTAATAGCATAATAATATCACACAATATCCTGAGTAGTGACGGTGTCAGAATATCCACCACCCCATATTATCCTGTGGGTTTCTGTAAGACGCAACAAAGAGAAACATCAGGTGGACTGTAAAATGGCTTGTCACCCTTATTATATAAATAAATATGGAAAAAATGTGTGATTTATTTTGATGGAAAATACCCGTGCCAAAGATCCACTGTTACCATTACAGCCCATCGAAAATTCTCAGCTGAACCTAGGCCTCCCCCATGGACTGCATTGTAATGGTAGTTGCCACACTTAGCGAGCGGGCTGACAACTGAAGTATTTTTTTTCTCTTGGTTTATTCCCTATGATACCTCTTATGAGACACCCACCCGACGATACGAAATAGTAGTTATTCCTATACCACTATTACATGTTTGCTATGTGCGCAAAATTCATCAGAATTATATCTGCAGTTTAATCATTTATAAGGGATGTTCTCCGAAATGAGATCTTTGTTAATTTCATGTTACTATTATCGTTACTGTTATAGCCATTAAAAGTCCACTTCTGAATAGTTATAGGCCTCCCTGATTTGTATTCATCTGTCGCCTCTTACGATATCTTCGTGATGATATAGCCGGTTGGTATAGCCGCCGGTTAAATTTCAATATTAACTTGGAACAATATTTAAACATTGATTTTCCCTTAATAATAATTTAATTACATAAAACAAATTTAATATAACTTGAAGACTTTATTTTCCTAACCAACCTTTTATTCTTAAAGGCAACATGCACAGGGTTTTTTTTTTCTAGAAAATGTCTTAAGCCCGCCCCGCGGGATGGTGATGGGAATAATGGTGTATGCAGTTGCACTCTCACAGAATAAAAACGTAAAATTTTACACTTTCACCGCATATTGACTCTGCCACAGGAATGCTTTGTCACTTATCTATGTCCCTAACAACACCGGCGGCCACTTGGCAGACATCCTCGAGAAAGGAAGCTCTTTTCACTCTTCACTGCCTTAGACTCCCCATCTCCACGCATGTAACTGACTCACTTAGGCAAATCATATTAACCCTAAAAAAGTTTGTAAAATTATTTTATAATATTTGAAAATATCTTTTCCTCGGCTAAGGCTTTTAGCAGAATGTAAACTGCTTCCAAAAAATTTATATTTATATAAAAATAATGTTCGGTGTTGCGGCATCACAGATAAACGTGTTGAGTTCGGAACAAGACATCATGTCCGGTGTAAAACACATTATTATTATTAAATAAATATACAACATTATTCAATTATGTTAAATAAAATGTGTTACATCTTTTGATATTGAATTTTTACTTGGGGTACGAAGGTACTCCCGTCCGTAGGAATTACTTGAATCCTGGTTCCCTTCATGTAAACCCTGGGTAGTGCTAAACGATCAAAACTACATACTGGTGGTAGGTTGGTCCTCTACTAGTGAGAGGCCCGGCCGATGGTTAGTTACCACCCACTTGAAAAGATATACCGCCAAATGATGCATGTCGTGTTTCGGTACGATGTTAGGTGAAACCCATTTTATAGAGAGAATGGGTCTGGACAGTTGCATTGCGTATAGGAACTAGTTGCGACGCGAACGTTTGTTA
This sequence comes from Parnassius smintheus behrii, assembly GCA_036936625.1. Lineage (NCBI taxonomy): Eukaryota > Metazoa > Arthropoda > Insecta > Lepidoptera > Papilionidae > Parnassius > Parnassius smintheus. The sequence continues at coordinate 40,322,689 of JAUPFT010000008.1, read as the reverse complement.
CTGTCAGGTGTCTGGTTGTGGAGGTTAGCGAGATTCAAAGAACGGTTGCACCACCGGCCGACCGTAAATAGTTTGAGACCCAATTAATAAGCCATCCACTCCTGAAAGGCTGCCCCGCCAACAAGCCAAAAATCCTAGGGTACCTCCACCGTGCTGGCAGACCGAACAAGAGGGCCGCATGGCGACTTTCACGGAGGTTGGGGCGTCCCCGTGATCTCCACGCTAGGTACCATCGATGCTGTAGCTCTGTTTGCGTCCCTAGGTTATATGTATGACGGCTCTTCAACTGCATTCTCTTAACCTATACTCCTCCGTTAATGAAAAAATCAAAAAGAAAATTAAGTTTGTACAGTGGTTGCACTCCCTCTCCATCAAAGTGCACCTCACAAACATCCTAAGCCTGCACTATAATCTGAATGCTATTTTACCACCTTGAGACTGACATGCCGCACTTACTCTTCTTGACTGAGGGGCAGATCAGATATCTTCTAGATGCGGCGTACTTTGGCTACCCTGGGTACACATTGGAGCATAATTTTCATTAACGCGCCGGAGTCTGTGTTTAACTCCGTAACGACGTCTGCTGTAAGCTTCTCCGTTACCTTGAAGACCCAACTTTCTCTACGATTTTGGTATTCATAGTCACAGGAATGGATAAGAATATTTATTCTTGTATCTACCGATCGCATAGCGGTTACTAGTAGATAACTAGGCTATTCAAACACCTCAGTGAAGCCTGATGTGTCTCTAAATCGGTACATACCCTAATGCACAGTTGGTTTTTCTGGGGGACTTTAATGCCTGTCATCAGGACCGACCTTCCCATACCAGAAGGCCTACCACGCTTGGAGAGAGACATGGAATTTTGCCTTGTCTGTGGGACACTCCTAAATGGTACAACAAGCAAATAGGATACCTGATGTGCATGGGCACATAGTCAACTGGCTCGACCTTCTGCTTAAGACCGACTCAGACAGGTACAATGTTCAGATGACCTTACGCTTGGGAACTTCTTACCCCTGTCTGGTGAAATCTGTATCGTTATAGTCTCCACTCAACTACAATTTCTACGGTTTGCGGTGAGTGTGGAGATACAAGTCAACAGATTGAGATGAAATGCGGCATTTCTTTGCATCTTGTCCTTGGCACTGAAGAGTACAATTTGCCACTTTGCCTGGCGTATGTGGACTATGAGAAAGCCTTTGATTCCGTCGAAATTTGGGCGGTGCTACAGTCCCTTCAGCGGTGCCAAGTTGACTGTCGGTATATCGAAGTGCTGAAGTGTTTGTACAGTAGGGCTACGATGGCTATCCGAGTACAGAACCAGAGCTCGAAACCTATCCAACTGCAGAGAGGTGTAAGACAGGGTGACGTTATATCCCCGAAACTCTTCACCGCTGCTTTGGAAGACGTTTTCAAGCTACTGGACTGGAAAGGATACGGTATTAACATCAATGGCGAGTACATCACTCACCTTCGATTTGCCGACGATATAGTACTTATGGCAGAATCGCTGGAGGACTTAAGCACTATGCTCAATGACCTCAATAGTGCCTCCCAACGGATAGGTCTTAAGATGAACATGGACAAAACAAAGATCATGTTTAATGTCCATGTCACACCTATGCCGGTAGTTGTTGGGAGCACTATGCTCGAAGTTGTTGACGAGTACGTTTACCTGGGACAAATAGTCCGACTAGGTAAGTCCAACTTCGACCGAGAGGTCAATCGACGGATTCAACTCGGCTGGGCAGCGTTCGGGAAATTACGACATATCCTCTCGTCAGGTATACCTCAATCTCTAAAAACTAGATTGTACAACCAGTGCGTGTTGCCAGTGATGACTTACGGATCTGAGACGTGGTCCTTCACTGCTGGCCGTATGAGGACGCTCAAGGTCGCTCAGCGAGCTATGGAGAGGGCTATGCTCGGAGTTTCTCTGCGTGATAGACTCAGAAATGAGGATATCCGCAGTAAAACCAGAGTGACCGACATAGCCCAACGGATTAGTAAACTGAAGTGGCAATGGGCCGGCCATATAGCTCGAAGAACCGATAACCGATGGGGAAGAAAGGTTCTCGAGTGGCAGCCTCGTACCGGTAGGCGTAGTGTAGGGCGACCCCCCACTAGATGGAGTGACGACCTGGTAAGATATGCAGGAAGTCGATGGATGCAGGTGGCTCAGGACCGTGCTTTGTGGCATTACTTGGGGGAGGCCTATGTTCAGCAGTGGACTTGTGAAGGGCTGTAATGATGATGATAATGATGATGTCCTTGGCGGCAGGTCTGTTTCTCGTCTAAAGATCCGTTGAATTGCGCGGATACCATAACCGATATGATACGTCAAGCGATGGAGTATTTTATCCCTTTGTTGATGTGCAAATTGGTGGTAAAGCTCGCCCATGGCTCAACGCCAAGTGCACTCATGCTGAAAAGCACAAGCATATCGCGTACATATTTTGGGTCCATGCTTGAAAGACTGACCATTTTCATCTGAAATATCTCTTCTTTGGTTAAGAAATCCAAATTTAAGTTTATAAACTCATTTAGCTGGTACATTTAAGTTTTAAAAACAGTCGTTCATTTGTTTTTTCCTCATTACTTTTTCTTTGGCGTCGCTTATTACCGCACAATGGAAAACATGAAATATCGGTATACTTACGATTACGAGTTATACCGTGGCACCAGTGCTGCAGAAACAGCTCGAAAGATTAATGACGTGTACGGCGCTGGTGTTGCAAAAGAAAGCACGATACTTTTTTGGTTTCAACAATTTCGTTTTGGAAATTACGACCTTCAGAACCAACCCCGTGAACGGCAGGAGACCAAAGTGGAAAATGAAGAATTAAAGGCTATTGTGGAAGCGGGTCCATCACAAAGCACTTCAGAGATAGCTGCAGGCTTCGGGGTTCGCGATAAAACCGTATTAATCCACTTGAAGCAAATCGGGAAAGTAAAAAAACTTGAACGATGGGTACCTCATGAATTGAGTGAATCGAACTTGCAAACACACGTCGACAGCTGTGTTACTTTGCTCAACCAACACAAAAATGAAAGTATTTTAAATAGAATCATTACTTGTGATGAAAGTGTGATATTGTACAATAATTGCAAGCGCTCGTCATTTCTCGAAAATTGACTCAGAAAAAGACAACAAATACTAAGTTAGATGAGCTACAATTAGTATGTCTGCGACATCCACCGTACTCCCCGGACCTCGCTCCAACAGATTACCATTTACCATTATTTACCAGATACCATTTTTCCGGTACTTAGACAATTTCTTACAAGGAAAAAAATTCAATTCCGATGCGGCAGTCCAAACCGCCTTCAATGAGTTTATTTATTCTTGCCCCCATGGTTTTTTTTTTAGTAAAGGTATCAATGAACTACCTATGAGATGGCAAAAGTGCATAGATAACAACGGTGCATACTTTGATTATTTAAATATATATTACAAAAAAAGACTTTATATTCCTCCCGTACAAAATTCCATATGTAAGGACGTATTAGTATATTATAATAATAATAATATTTTTTTCTATTTTTTTATTTCTTATAATGGAAGTAATCACCCATGCAATTGATGCTTCTTTGCCAATTCGTTGGCACTTTATTGACCCTTATTAAAGAAATTAGCTGAACGGAAGGCAACAAATTTTTAAAAAAAATCTTTTGTACTAGTACTTAATATTTACTGTGCATTAAAGACTATGCTAGTGCTCCAAAGAGTTCAAGCTTCGGATTTGTGAGAGCCTTTGTGATAGGACTGACTCTGTTCTTTTCCATAAGTAGTCTCGTTGCGATATTACACTCTCATCTATACTTTTCTCATCTCCGGGCTGGGGCATCCCATTGCCAGCCCCTTCCAATTGTCTACATCCAGCGCAGAGCGGTTCGAATCGTCAATGACCGAGTTATTTCCGATCGGTTTGATTCATTGGCGTTGCGTGGGGATGTTGCATCCCTTTGTATTTTTTATCGCATCTATCATGGGGAGTGCTCTGAGGAATTGTTTGGACTAATTCCAGTCGCTTAATTTCACGAAGGTGACATCGTGACAAAAATCAAGATACCATCCGTACCATTTGGATGCACGGCAGTCCGCCACTATGCATTTATCTAGGAGTTTTCTTCCTCATACAACTTTTCTATGAAATTGTTTATCAGAGGCAATTTTTCCAGACTGACACGACTTAGGAATCTTCAAGAAAAGAACTTACTTCTTTCTAAAAGGCCGGAAATTCATTGTGATTCCCCGGGTATTGCGGTTTTTCACAAGCAGCGGTCGTCACTCACTATGATGTGAACTGCATGCTCGTTTGCCCCCTCTTCTGAAAAAATGAAAAAAAAGGAAAATTTTTAATCAGTATCTTTTACTCGTTCATAGTAACATCACTAATTGCCGGAATCTCCTTTTAAGTATGATACTTGTGTTAGATGACTTCGTTCTTTCCCAAGTTTACAAGAAGATACATTGTGTTATAGTAAGTATTACATACAGCAAGATAATATCAACAATTAGGATTAAACGGTGTCGAAGAGAAGCATTGTAGTTAATAGAGTGCTGACTGAGGAAGCGCAAAAGCAATTAATTAACAATTTAATTTAAACAAAGGAACTTTAACAAATTGTTAAATTTATGATGTGTGTGTGTGTGTGTGTGTGTGTGTGTGTGTGTGTGTGTGTGTGTTTGCATGTGAGTGTGTTTGTGAGTTAGTGAATAGTATAAGTAATACACCTGCACTTGTTAATGTAACATAAGGTTCTCAATTTCATCATAGTTTTTACCTCGAAGCCAGCTCTGTAGTGTTGTTGCACGTGTGTGTCACTCTAGGGTAAAAATTCAGAATTTCTTCTATAAAGGAAAACTTTAGTTTATACAAAAAAAAAAACATCATGAGGTGATAAGTCAATGCCTAAGTTAAATTCTGTAAAAGATTAAGTTTTAGATTAGTAGATTAACTTTCTGCACATACAAATCCGTCTTCCATGACGAAATTTCAATAAAATAAGAAATAAAAGTCGACAGTCGTATTGAGTACTTGAAAAATTTCGAAATAACTTACAAAACATTAGCTTATTTACTTTGTCAGTGACGTCACGACGGAATCTGAAATTGCGGAAAGAGTTTTGGAGATATGAGGTACAGAATAAAAAATTGAATTATAAAATTTATAACGTATTTTATGAATAGAAATCAACATTTCTGGTTTATTTTTTACAAAAAGTTGCGTAAATATTTAACTTTTCTTAGATTTTTTACATGGTTTGCAATACTCTATTGCCTAGCATCTTTGAGAGCTTGTTTCTCTGGCAATACTACACGAAATCTGCCATCAAGGTACCTCGTTGTGTTTCTTATAAAATGGTTTTCACAAAGCATTTTCTTCTGTCTATAGTAAGCAGTCTTTTTGTGGTTTTATTGAACAATTCAGTTAAATAGTAATTTATTTCATCTTCATTACCCTTACGTGATAAAAAATTACATTTTTCCTCATTGTCAAATGATTGTCGACTGGTGATAGTAGATAACTTTGTCTGGAATATGATAGGTTTATTCCGGACTAGCTTTAAGTTTTCATGTTCTAACAGATTCCAGAACGCCTTTGCCCCCAATAGTGAGTCTACATTAGAAGGTGTATGAAAATCAATATCAGCGAGGATATCACTTGAAATATTTTCTGATGTTAAATCAATTTTAATTATTGTTAAATTATAGGCAATAGTAAGTAATAAATAACAGGTGTTTTCAAATTTATAATTTCTTCTTCTTAAAGTGCTAAATCTTCTTTCGAAGGTCGGCGATCATTAAGGCAATTTGATGCCGCGGCTCTGAATAAGGAACGGGTGCTCTTTCCAAACCATTGGCGTAGGTTTTTCAGCCAATATGTTCTTTTTCGACCCACACTTCGTTTTCCTTGGATCTTGGCCTGTAAATTTATAACGATTTGTATTTAACATATACGTTGATTTACAAATTTTTATGTATTTTATTTATTGCTGATTTACACCAGAGACAGATGCATTTGGTCATGAGACAAAAAGTACTACCATTGTCTAAAACGGCTCTTGCTGCAACAGGTGTACTTTTGTGATCATAAACTTCTACGCTTCCTTTTCCTTTTAAATACGTTTTCTTTTAAAATAGTTACAACCGGTGAGACCCAATTGGAAAGTCCCTACAATTCTTCTATGATATCATTTTCTAACAATGCCTTAACTTTCATCTTTACCTTTCTCCTAAAGTTATAGGCTTTTTAACTTTCGATAAGGTTGAGAAATTGGACTTATGGACTTATTTATTGGAATCTCTCTGCCTTTAAACTTGGAAATAGTCGTAATTTCGTTATTTATTCCTAGGCCTATTTTAAGAACTCCTAAATGAATAGCCGTATCCTTTGGTAGCAATTTTCTTTTTCCTTCTGATATATCATAAAAAGGAGTAGGTATAATATTTCTCGTTATTAGCTTCAATCGTTGTGTCAAATGAAATTTGTATATTCAATGGAGCATTGCTACCATAATATGTGAATAAAAAAATTTCAGTTTTTTTTAATTTGGTTCTAAATTTTCACCTCTTTAGTTACTAAAATATCCAAGTTTTTTTCAGTTATAGGATTTACAGTGCATCCAGAGTTGATCAACATGCTTATATTTACACCACCAACGGTACAGTCTACAGCATTATACATATATTTCATATACCGGGTGCTTCAAAAAAATGTATACACACTTTGAACTTCCATAGAAAATTTATTTACCGTTCTACAAAGTTAAGTTTCAGGAAAATAGAAAGCTGAAAGTCCAATGTAAATGAAACATAAATAACAAATGTTAATACTGTTCAAATTGGTGACCTGCAGCATCAATACAATTCTGAGTACGAGTCACCACAGATTCTGTACATCGTATCAAAACGTCCAATGAGATTTCTCTACACACTGCTTGAATCTCATTCCAAAGAATGTCTAGGTTACGTGGTTTACGTTTGTACACCTCATCTTTTACTGTGCCCCACAAGACGAAATCCAGTGGTGTAAGGTCTGGAGAGCGTGCTGGAAACTCGATTGGCCCCCTGCGTCCTATCCACTGGCCCGACAAATTTTGATCCAGGTAAGCTCATACGTCCCTGTGATAGTGCGGCGGAGCACCATCTTGTTGAAAATAAAAATCATCATTACCGTATAATGCACGAATGGCAGGAAATATGGAATCAGCAAGCATTGTTAGGTAATTAATACCAGTTACAGTGCCTTCAAATCGAAAAGGTCCAATGAGTCCCCTTGAAGACAAACCGCACCACACATTTATATCAGGCAAATTTACAGCTTTTTCAATTCCATGAACTTCGAATTTGTCTCGTATGCGTGTAATTGTTAATCTTGAAGGTGGTTCTGTATCATACTCCCTTCTCCACTGTCTTTGAACTTCATTTACATTCTCAAACTTCCAGTACCACTTAATAACCTGCTTACGTTCTTCAAAACGCAAACGTACGTCCCCCATGTTGATATTACAAATTCCAACTGATAATATAACATAGAGGGACTATTATGCTGGCACCTGGCGAAGAAATATAACATTAGCCTTGTAGAGCGGAAAAACTACAATAGTTTAAAGTGTGTATACATTTTTTTGAAGCACTCGGTATTACATTGCACACATAGGTTAGCACTATTGTCAATTTGAAAAACGTAACCGACTTCCTAATATTCTACATCCTTTCTTTCTGCCGTTGCGTATTTTTCCAATTTTTGTCTATCATTTCACGGAGTCTCTAAGCTTCTTTTCGAAGCTGTTAATTTTTACTTCAAATTTTTCAACTTTCAACACGCTTTTCCTCTGTGAGGTTAATTTCTATGTGAATTATTCCCGCATCTGCCATAATTTATTTTATTTCTTCATTGAGAGTTTCTAATACACTTCTCTCCTTTTTTATAGGATAGGGTGACAAACGAGCACACACTCCATCTGATGATAAGTGGTTGCTGTGGCCCATAGACATACACATCTATCCTCGATTACGAATCAAAATGCAGATGCGTTGTCACCCGTGAGAACTAAGATGGAATTCCTCGTTTCCAGTAAAGAGAGTCTCTCTGCTTAAGTTTTCTGCTTTTGAAATAAGATTTATTTCCACGGCTTTTATTCAAATTCAAATTAAAATTTATTTATTGATAGAATGTAGTACATAATAATATGATGCTATTAATTATTAATAAGACCTTACATTCTACCGTGATAATGGCGTGCAATATTTTACAGTAAACAAAAAAATATTAATACTATTCAAAAATATTTTAGCGTCAAGTTGTTATTGTATATACATACAATAAATATTACAGTTGTATATGTATATACACTACAATAAATATTACATGTCAATTTTTTTATTAAAATGTAGGTAAATGTTTACATATAAACGTCAAATATCTAAAAAGTCAAAAAATAGTTAAAAAAAAATAATGTTATTGTCAAAAATTCTCTCATTCAGATCAGTTTTTTTTAACTTTATCATTATTAAAATAGGAGATGATTTTTATTTTTGGATGAATACATGGTACAACTTGTTACTATATTGTCATAAATTTTGTCAATCATATACTAAAATTTACATGAATTGCAATTTACTTATAAAGAAATATATGTTCCGGCTTCAATTTTTTTATCGATAGCTAATGGCGTAATAGAAGAAAAATGTCAGATAATTATTAATTATTTTTAAATAGAATAAAATCTCAATGCTCAGTGAAGTTACAATGGTTCATTCGTTAAATTTACAATCTAGAAATTTTTTGACGCTATAAAAAGTACTTTCTGCAGGAAAATCATTGATGCTTTTTTTAAATCTTGGTAAAGAAAGTGCTTTAATATGCTGAGGAATTTTGTTATATATTTTGACATACATATATAGACAGCTTTTATTATACTTAGATAGTCTAGAAAGTGTGTCGATTACAAGTTTTTCGGGGTATCTATGACTTCGAGAAGATGATTATTTTATCTTATGATGATCATGATAGATTATCTTATGCCACCACTACACGAAAAATTGTGTTTTATAGCTTTTTACCACATAGTTAATCAGAATAATATACCATCTGTTGTAGGTTTTTGTATTGTATTACATAATCAGGTTCTGAAATATAAGTTCCATTTAAACTCCTTGATGTCCAATTCTAATACTACAGATAGAACTGAAGTTCAGTTCAGTTTCAGTTTCTATATAATCAGATTCATATATTATCATATCAGTTTATATATTATTTCAAATAGCATTTAATTCTCCAAGAAAAAATGCAATATTCTGATTTACATCTTACATAACATAGGGTATGCAGTCGAAACCAAATGCCAATATATTTACATTATTTTGTTATCAAAAGTCATGTTTAACAATTTATAAAAAAAAATTATCAATTTTTACACTTTTTTAATTACTGTAATGGAAACCGAGTGACAGAGTAGAAATAGATCGCGATAAATTAATAATAAAATATGCAATGCTTTCAAGATTTTTTTCCTAAAATTCCTAATATGAATAAATAAAGCATTAAAAATATTCAACATGTTTATCGATGACGGTTTAAGTTGTATATAACTTGAACGTCGAAACCAAGTGAGTGATATAAAAGGCACTTAATAATTTAATAACCTTAAAAGGTTTATTCGTGAAAGTTCGGATTATAGGTAATCTAGGGGTCTTCATAAAACATACAAAATTACAAGTGTTTATATCTAATAGTTTTGGAGTTATGAGGGAGGGGGATGGGGATTCAAACGTCAGAAAATTCAGACACAAAATGAATCATCTATCTAATCATTAGTAATTATCATCATCATAATCATCATCATGTCATCGTGGCTTGTCCGGCTGCTGAGCATAAATTAGATAAGCCAAAGAAAATGAAATATTCACCAGAGTACTTGCGAGATATAGCAGATTATTAATGCTGCTTTTCCTATGGTAAATTTAGAGAACCTAACACACTTTTTATTGATAGTCCGCAAGGGTGATATCGCATTTGTATTTTGATTCTTAATCGAGGATAGATGTAAATGTCTTTGTGGACATTGTGCCTGTTTGTTACCCTTGTTCTATAAAAAAATATCCTTAAAACTATTTGAGTGCTATTTAGGAATTATTGTTATTGCAAATTTTACTTCAATTTTTACAGCTGCAACTAATTTCATAGATAATGTCTATTTTGGAGAAAGTTTTAAAATACTATTATGCCAAACCCTGCGTAATGCCTTCTAGAAATCAATGGAAACAGCAATTGTTACTGTTGGTCGTTGAAAATGTCATATTTTTATAAAATCAAGGTGACCGACGACCATACTGTCCATCTAATGTTAAGTGAAAGTTGTGGCCCATAGATATCTACATGTATTCTCGATGCAGATGAAAACGCAGATACGTTGTCATCCATGGGAATTAAGATGGAATGGATCGTTTTCAGTGATGAAGTCTCCAGATTCTAAACCCACCATACAATACACAGCAGCATTAAGCAGTTATTTCGCGCTGGTATTCTGTGAGAGAGACATTCTTCCTCATTAAAACTGAACCTTTCATACTATGTATAACTACAGCAGCAGCTTGGCTTTATTACGTATATAACAGAAGGCTTAGTTAAGCCTAAGCCTTTTTTATTATTTTTTATTTCATGCTTGGATGTTTATTAGCTTTGTTGTAAATGAAAACATTAAATAGAACATGAAATGAACAGCAAAGCCAAATTATTCGTAACACGAGCCGTAAACAGTTTTAGAGTCTTTTTACCGCTACTGGTAGGCATCGTGCTTATTACGGGACCGTTTCATTTGGGTTGCTTATTTATATTCGATCATCGGAAAAGACAATAAAATAACCTTTATTTTTATGTTTCACACAAATAATTTGCTGCGTATATTATGAAAATAAAATATATTATTTTTTGTAACAAACCGGCTTAGTTTCATAATTTTGTTATAAGAAGCACGCTCTCACAGAATACCAACGTAAAATAATGGCTTAATGTTAATGTAATTAGTAGAGCGAGCGTTAGTTTGCGGAAATACATTATATTAAATATGTTAAAATAATTTAGCCAAGATCAGGTAAAAAACGCTATCCTTCAGGGATTCGTTCTCGGATGTGTCCTCTTCCTTATTTACATCAATGACCTTCCGAAGGTTATTGATGAGCATTGTGTGGTATTTGCTGACGATTTTTCCTTTGTGGTATCAATGGTACCAAACTTAATTAAAGAATCGACATAATTAGAAACAATGTACACCGTAATTAAAAAAAACTAAATTAATAAAATTCATACCACGACTTATAATAACCTAGACCAATTATGAAAAATTATGGGACTTACCTAGTTTAAAGAGCACCATTCGTCCTCCCTCAATTGCGTTATTGCGTCAACATAAAAGTATCGCAACAAAATTCACTATACCATCTGGATGATTGCCTGTCCTGTTTGGATGAGTGGCTGTGTAATTTGCTAGAAGTTTTCTTCCTTGCATAACATCCTTGTGAAATCGACTATCACCAGCAATTTTTCCGGACCGATACAACTTAAGACGATTTATCTTCTAGAAACGAAACTACTCTTTTTTTAAAAGCCGAAAACACACCTGCAATTATTTATATGTTGCATGTCTTCGTGAGTAGTGATAATTGTAAAAATTAACTTACCATCAGGTGAAATGTTTTTGTGAATGATCTTTTAGCACTCTGATTGAAAAAAAAAACGTGATGGTAAGGACAGCAGCAGTATTATGCTGCTATTTTATGCTGTTTACGCTTTACGCTAAAATTGACACCATCAGGTGAAATGTTCTTGTGAATGATCTTTTAACACTTTGATTTAAAAAAATCTGATGGTAAGGGCAGCAGCAGTATTATGTTGCTATTTTATGCTGTTTACGCTTTACGCTAAAAATTGACTTACCATCAGGTGAAATGTTCTTGTGAATGATCTTTTAACACTCTGATTTAAAAAAATCTGATGGTAAGGGTAGCAGCAGTATTATGCTGCTATTTTATGCTGTTTACGCTTTAACTCACGTTTCTCATTAATTTAAATCATAGTCAAAACTAAGATTATTTGAAAAAAGTTTTCTGTCATTCCGATCTTTGTTGTTTCTGTTTTTACTCCCGAGCAGTTATTACCTGCAGAGATGCAATTTTAGATCCTGCTTTAGGTATAAGCTTTATTGGAATACTGCTTCCTGTTCCTTCATGCTACACTCTGCGTTATAGTGCTTGTCCTGGCTCTGAGCCTTACTGCTTAGATGCAAGCTTCACGGCACTCTTGCAGAAGGAAAGTAACCTTCTTCTCGATTTTCCGCGGACTACAAGGCAATCCCTGACACGTTTTTCAATAACTCGACTGCACCATCGATCTTAGGTCTGAAGTGATGTGGCGGCGCTGTTGTCACGCCACAAGTAAAACGCACCGAAGCCTAAATAAAGCTATCAAAGCTCCAAAGTACTGCGCAATATACAAACAGCTCTATACTAACACAAATCGGTGAGCGTTTCTCGGGTTGAGCAACTTGCTCGGGGGGATCTCACCCTTTCCTTGCGCCTCGGCCAAACTATAAATATAAAGTTATTATAAGAACAATATTTAATTATTTTTGTTTTCTAAGCAGTAGTTAATTTTAATAGTTTTTCAAACTTTTACTAATGATGACGTTATATGTTGGACCGAATAGTTCACGACCTTTGGCAAGCATGAAAATTAATTTCAGACTGTAAAGACATAGGATTTTTTCATTAGGATATTTTACATAAAAATTTCGCGGATTTTATTATCATTTGATGAATAACTCAATTTGAAAATTGATGAAAAACGCACGCACCCTGAGGACTGACGAGAAGATACTGGAGCTGGAAGAAGAGGTAGACAAGTTGCGCTGGCATATTATTGGATTATCCGAGGTCCGAAGAGAGGGGGAGGACACGGCAATCCTCGAGTCCGGCAACTTGTTCTATCACCGGGAGGGCGACCATCTATCCCAAGGAGGTGTCGGATTTATCGTCCACAAGTCTCTCGTCAACAACGTTGTAAAGATTGGGAGTGTGTCGACGAGGGTCGCGTACCTGATACTCAGAATCACCAAACGGTATTCGCTGAAGGTCATTCAGGTTTACGCACCAACCTCGGCACACCCCGATGAGGAGGTGGAGGAAATGTATGAGGATATTTCCAGAGCCATACATTCCTCCAAAACCCACTACACGGTGTTGATGGGAGACTTCAACGCAAAACTAGGCACAAGAGAAAGCGGTGAGCTGAAGGTAGGGAAATTTGGAGTAGGGCAACGGAACCGAAGGGGCCAGCAGCTGGCCGACTTTATGGAGAGAGAGGGACTCTTTATGATGAACTCTTTCTTCCAGAAGCGGCCCCACAGGAAGTGGACCTGGTCGAGCCCCGACGGTTCGACAAAAAATGAGATTGACTTCATTATGACGACCAGACGCCAACTGTTCAGTGATGTCTCAGTGATCGCAAGGGTGAAAACTGGCAGCGATCACCGAATGGTTAGAGGCACACTGAACCTAAACGTTAAGTTGGAGAGGTCTCGTCTAATGAAGTCAACGCTCCGTCCCCCTCGTGCTCTAATCCAGAATCCCGAAACCTTTCAGCTCGAGTTACGTAACCGCTTCCAGTGCCTAGAAGATTGCAATGCAGTGGACGATATGAACGACAAGCTCGTGGAAACTGTCCATGCGGTCGGAGCTAAGTTCTGCAAGACCCGCCGCAGAAGAACACAAAAACTCTCCGATCACACTCTTAATCTCATGGCTGTTAGACGGGAGATGAGGCTGCAATCGTCAACAGATTTGACAGCATACAGGCAACTGAACAGACAGATCTCCAAATGCATGCGGCGAGACTTACGCAACTTTAATACTTCTCGTATTAAAGAAGCGATCGAGCGGAACCAGGGCTCCAAAGTCTTTGCCAGAGATCTGTCTGCCAGAAAGAGCCAACTGTCAAAGCTGAAGACTGAGTGTGGCAACATCGTTTCCGGGACACCTGAGATTTTGAGTGAGATTGAGAGGTTCTATGGGCAGCTGTACACATCATCGTTGGAGCCACACGCAAGTGTGAGTAACGATCCAAGAGCAAGTCTTATCCGACACTATTCCGATGATATCCCGGACGTCAGTCTAAGCGAGATTAGAATGGCTCTCCAGCACCTTAAAAACGGCAGGGCCCCAGGCGAGGATGGAATTACAGCGGAGCTTCTGAAAGCGGGTGGAACACCGGTACTTGTAGTCCTTCAGAGGCTCTTCAATTCCGTCCTCCATGGTGGCACTACTCCAGAGGCGTGGAGCAGAAGTGCGGTGGTCTTGTTCTTTAAGAAAGGCGACAACGCTCTCTTAAAGAACTACAGACCGATTTCCCTTCTGAGCCGCGTCTACGTGCTGTTTTCGAGAGTCATTACGAATCGTCTCGCACGCAGACTTGACGACTTCCAGCCTCCCGAACAAGCCGGTTTCCGAAAAGGCTTCAGTACCATAGACCACATACATACCCTGCGGCAGATTGTACAGAAGACTGAAGAGTACAATCTGCCACTTTGCCTGGCGTATGTGGACTATGAGAAAGCCTTTGATTCCGTCGAAATTTGGGCGGTGCTACAGTCCCTTCAGCGGTGCCAAGTTGACTGTCGGTATATCGAAGTGCTGAAGTGTTTGTACAGTAGGGCTACGATGGCTATCCGAGTACAGAACCAGAGCTCGAAACCTATCCAACTGCAGAGAGGTGTAAGACAGGGTGACGTTATATCCCCGAAACTCTTCACCGCTGCATTGGAAGACGTTTTCAAGCTACTGGACTGGAAAGGATACGGTATTGACATCAATGGCGAGTACATCACTCACCTTCGATTTGCCGACGATATAGTCCTTATGGCAGAATCGCTGGAGGACTTAAGCACTATGCTCAATGACCTCAATAGTGCCTCCCAACGGATAGGTCTTAAGATGAACATGGACAAAACAAAGATCATGTTCAATGTCCATGTCACACCTATGCCGGTAGTTGTTGGGAGCACTATGCTCGAAGTTGTTGACGAGTACGTTTACCTGGGACAAATAGTCCGACTAGGTAAGTCCAACTTCGACCGAGAGGTCAATCGACGGATTCAACTCGGCTGGGCAGCGTTCGGGAAATTACGACATATCTTTTCGTCAGGTATACCTCAATCTCTAAAAACTAGATTGTACAACCAGTGCGTGTTGCCAGTGATGACTTATGGATCTGAGACGTGGTCCTTCACTGCTGGCCGTATGAGGACGCTTAAGGTCGCTCAGCGAGCTATGGAGAGGGCTATGCTCGGAGTTTCTCTGCGTGATAGACTCAGAAATGAGGATATCCGCAGTAAAACCAGAGTGACCGACATAGCCCAACGGATTAGTAAGCTGAAGTGGCAATGGGCCGGCCATATAGCTCGAAGAACCGATAACCGATGGGGAAGAAAGGTTCTCGAGTGGCAGCCTCGTACCGGTAGGCGTAGTGTAGGGCGACCCCCCACTAGATGGAGTGACGACCTGGTAAGACATGCAGGAAGTCGATGGATGCAGGTGGCTCAGGACCGTGCTTTGTGGCATTACTTGGGGGAGGCCTATGTTCAGCAGTGGAGTTGTGAAAGGCTGTAATGATGATGATGATGATGAATAACTCAATTAAGTAATGTTACGAGCTTGAGGTTCGTGACAATAAAAATTGCCGATAAAATTACCTAAATTAACACTTTAATTTACTTTACACAAATTAAAACTTAAAACTCTAATAATTAAACACACTAATTCACTTAATTCCGCTCCGAAGCTTCGCTTGTGTCGCCGAGTTCAACTCTGCCTCGATCGCATCTTGCAGCGCCTATTTATTTAAATTAGCAAAGAAGCATCCCGAATATTCAAGTAAATGCGCGCAAAGGGACGAGTTCTTCGGATGGCGCTGTCGGTTGAAAGATTTGTGATGTCATTTTCTGCAACGCTCCCCTCGCTCTCGTTCCTGACACTAGATGGCGCTAGTGTATCGTCGACTTGAGCGCGTAACACTGCCCCCTCCTAAGACATGCTCGTCCCGAGTTATCTGCCCCATAATAACGCGCCAAGCGATCCACATGGACGATCTTAGGAGTCCCTCTTTCGCCTTTCTGTAACGGCTCCGCAATGTCAAGAGCTGTCCTATCCCGTGGTGCACCAACATTGTACAATTTCGGTGCTCCTCTACTACGTGTCTGAGATCCCCGCACGGCCGCACAACTTGTACATGTACGACACCAATCCTCGACATCGTCACGATAATGGACCCAGTAAAACTGTTCTCGGACCTTCGGAGTAGAGTTCGTTTAACTCCCAGATGGACTCTTAAACGACCATTATGGCACAGCTGTAGAACATTCGGCACTTTAGCTTTAGGGACAACCATTTGCAAACGACAGCTGTCTCTTCGACCATTGTCCCATTTACGGCACAGGACTCCATCCTGAATCAGCAAGCTGTCCCATTGGGTCCAATAGCTTTTCGTGGTTGACCTCATCGCTGCGACGTCCCTCCACTTAGGCTCGGTAGCACGGGCCTTCATCCATCCCAGAATCGGCTTGATGTCCGGATCTTCCTGCTGTGCATGTCGTAGGCTGTCCTTCCACCCGTTGCTGAGGTGGTCTGTCCTGAGCATCCTCACGGATACCACTTCCTTACTCTCTGGCCTACTACAATGGTTGCAATCTTCAGGACAAGGTATTCTTGACAATGCATCTGCGTTGCCGTGAGATTTCCCGCTGCAGTGTCTGATAGTAAAGTCGTAATCCTGCTGCTGCTTGGCGGTGCTGTTAGCCGCATTTCCTTTCTGAGACCGTTCGCCTTCCCTTCCTAGGGGGTGCTTAGGGCAGCTGGACCGAAGATGGCCCCTTTCCCCACAGCCATAGCACCTCGGGCTGTATTTTTTATTGTGGTCGCGAACCGTAACTGCTGTAACCTCCCTAGCGTGAGGTGAACGATGATCCTGTCGCCGCCAGGCAGTGCCGTTAGCTGCACTACCCTCTCGAGATAGATCAACTCTCCTTTCCATGGTTGGCTTAGGGTAGCTGGATCGAAGATGGCCCTTTTCCCCACAGCCATAGCACCTAGGGCTGTATCCTTTGTTGCGGTCGCGAACTGTAGCTGCTGCAACCTCCCTGACGCGATGGGAACGATGATCCTGCCGCACGGCTTCTACCTCCAGTGCATGGGCCAAGGCGTCCTTAAGCGTGTCGTGGTGCCCGAGCCTCACAGCAGCTCTGACTTCCAGGTCACGGATGCCGTCGATGAATGTCTGCACCAGGTTCCCTTCAATGAGCGCAGGTACAGGCTGGTATGCTTTTCGCACCAGCTTCTCCACTTCTAGAGCCCACTGCTGCAGGTTTTCGTTGATGCGCTGCACACGATCTTTAAGCTGCGCACGAAAGACGTGTTCCAGGTGAGCGTTGCCATATCTCACCTCCAATGCCTCAAGGAGTTGCTCATAAGTCACTTCCTCACCGAGAGCTTCCAGAACTGTTAAGGCCTGGTCGCGCAGGCCTAGTATGAGAGCAGTCATGGCCTGACTTTTATTCCAGCCGTTCGCCTTCATAACAGCCTCGAACTGGATTTTGTAGGCTGACCAGGAAGAGGTACCGTCGAACGGTGGCACCTTGAACCCACGTAGCGAAGGTGTTGTAGCTACTACGGGAGCTGTAGCTCCATCCCCAAGTTTGAGTTCATCCAGCGTTTTCTTAACTTGGTTGATTTGGGTCTCAGCTTCCGACAGGCGGTTATCATGTTGAGCAACCTTATCCTTCACCTCCCTTATCTCTTTCCCGAAGGTAGCGTGAAGGTCCTTCATGCAGCCCCGCAGCTGCTCTTCCAACCGACGGACCTCTTCCTCCTGTCGGCGAGCCTGCTCCTCATGTCGGCGAGCCTGCTCCTCCTGTCGGCGAGCCTGCTCCTGCAGCATCACCATCAGAGCACCTAAGTCAGGTGCTGCAGATGTAGGAGCTACCGACGGGCCTGCAGCCGGTGGCTGGCCCTCCGACGTCTGCGACGTTGCACCACCAAATCTTCGTTGGTCCGTCTCCTGCTGGCCTTGACTTCGGGTACGGACACCCTCCGTGTCCTCCTTAGGTAAAATGGGCATGATTTTATCCCACTTCTGACACCAATTGTTACGAGCTTGAGGTTCGTGACAGTAAAAATTGCCGATAAAATTACCTAAATTAACACTTTAATTTACTTTACACAAATTAAAACTTAAAACACTAATAATTAAACACACTAATTCACTTAATTCCGCTCCGAAGCTTCGCTTGTGTCGCCGAGTTCAACTCTGCCTCGATCGTATCTTGCAGCGCCTATTTATTTAAATTAGCGAAGAAGCATATCAAATATTCAAGTAAATGCGCGCAAGGGGACGAGTGTGCGAGTATAGATTTTCTAGAAACTTAGTTCTTCGGATGGCGCTGTCGGTTGAGAGATTTGTGATGTCATTTTCTGCAACGCTCCTCTCGCTCTCGTTCCTGACACTAGATGGCGCTAGTGTATCGTCGACTTGAGCGCGTAATAGTAAGTTGGGGTAAAGGTAAGTGGGGGAAAAGCAAAGTGAAACCAACCGTTTTACTCCGTTTTAATCCTAATTTTTAAAAAAATCATTGCAGCGTATCGTAAATAACTCTTATTAATTGATGTAATAACTTTACGCCTTAGATCTACTCCTAATTCATACTTTTTTCTATTCTGTTCTCCTGTCTAGACTAAATAATACCTATTCTGCTCTCTTGTCCGGCGAACAGTCTGGAAAATGGCTCTGGAGATGAGCGAAGGGAGTGATGATCCCCAGGGTTAGGAGTTCCTCGCTCACGTGGTTACCTCATGTTATTTGGTCTACTTCATTAGGAAACATATACATAGAAACACTTAGATGATCCTCCTTTCCCTTCGACCCTTTATTCCTATCTTAACCCAATCCAAGGTGTCATGATTACCGCGCCGATGGATGCGCGTGGCTGGAGGATAGTCCAGTCACAAACGGTGCCTACCCGAGACTAGGGCTATTCTAGAAATATTTAAATCTTCCCCCGGCCTGCAAGACTTTGTTGTGATAACCATTTACTTTCGTGGCTACTCTTTAAAATAAACTGGACGGTAAAGAACGGCATTTTGAATCGCATTTTATGTTTCCTCTAACGGAACTCTGCGGTGGAACGCAAGCCTGTAGTTAAACCATCATCGGACACGAACCAGGGAAAGGACAGGAACAATTCACTAGACCTTACACTCTTATTGGGACAGCACGTAAGCGGTACAGAAGACTGATAGCAGCTGATGTAGGATCGGAATTGGCTCTCTCTTTTCGTCGGAAACCCACGATTCCTCCGTCCAACCCATCCCTGAATCCGAAGCCGAAAAAACGTAGTTTGTCAGCGTCCCCACTATTTCTGGCTACGGTAACCTATGGATGGGAAAAAACACTGTGTAAGTTAAAAACAAATATTAATCAGTACCTCATTAGGACTTTGAAAAATTGATGTAG
Source organism: Parnassius smintheus behrii (assembly GCA_036936625.1). Classification (NCBI taxonomy): domain Eukaryota; kingdom Metazoa; phylum Arthropoda; class Insecta; order Lepidoptera; family Papilionidae; genus Parnassius; species Parnassius smintheus. The sequence goes on along the minus strand of JAUPFT010000008.1, from coordinate 40,303,121 downwards.
ATGTGCTTTTTGAATACTTTGCATACGTTTAAAAAGGTTGCTAATAATAATAAAATATATTAATTGAACCTGCAGACCGTCCATGGAACGTCCCGCTAATTTCAATATCAAAACGCTCTAAATTCCACTTATTATTACGATGTTTTTGAGCTCGAAGAGTAATTTTGGAAAACCACGTTTTTTATTATTTCTAAATTGAATATTTCACGTAATAATCAACCGATTTTGACGCAATTTTTTCATTTTAACAAAAAAGGTGAATACAATAAATTGATATCACGGAAATTTTTCAAGTTATTAAAAAAAACCAGTTTTTCGAGATTTCTTTCATCAAAGATATCACTCGAAAGAATCAACCGATTTTCGTCGTAGAAGTCGGGTAGAAGTATTCATTAGTTTTAAAAATTAAAAATACTTGAATTTTTGAGAGATTTTATTTGAATTGTATGAAAAAGTTACCGTTACGATTCGGTCTAAATTAACTGAAAATCTTAGTTCAGCAAGGCTCAGATGCTGAAAATCGCTTGTCGATCGGACACTCCGTTACAAAGTTATGAGATGTTTACATGTTTACACACACACACACATACACACACACACACACACACACACACACACACACACACACACACACACACACACACACACACTAACACACATGCGCGTGCACTTGCGCGCATGCATGCACGCACACACGCCAAACTCCTCAGGTAAAAACTAATAGTAACTGACAAAAACAGTCAAGAGTGGGTGGTGGGTGGGTGAGTGAGTTTGGTCAAAAATATTTAGAAAATAGTAGACTTAAATAATATTCGTAAATAGAAGTTTTGGTAAAACTATTATATTCCCGACGTTTCCAGTACTTTATAACACCCATGGTTAAGGGGTGGGGGTGGACTGAGTTTTTTGACGCTCCAATGTTATACTTAAGCATGGCTACCTCTACGAGTAAATTATAATTATAAATTTCTGTTCCGATCTACGTAGTATGTACTTACAGTATCTTGAATTCGTGCAGTTGTATGCTTGGGTTGGGATTTTAAAAAAATCCTGTAATAAGTAATGTAACTTACATTATTGACATACGCGATAAAATCCGTAGAAACCGGTTTTATTCGAATGTGTAGTGTTCGCGTAAATATAAGTAATCATTAGAAAATTTGACTGAAAAATGTCGGTTATAAGTAGGTTTGACGAAAACTGGTAGTGAAAATAACTTTTGACCAGGAAGGAGTACTTAGTAAAAAAATAGATAGTGTAAAATACTTTAAATACTTTTTTATCGTTTCTATCAGACTTTAAGACATATGTCTTAAAATCTAATAGAAATGATAAAAAAGTCGTTTTGCTTCCAGACTTCGATCTAAAAAAAATAATCTTGCCGGTGAATTTATAAATATACCGGAGACAATATTTGACACATGTTACGAATATTATACATAGTGGATCCTTTATACAACTTCTAAAACAGAAATGAGCGATGTCCAAGTCATGGACTTACACCATTTGTCCAAACTGAAAGTTAATGTTTATATACAAATCTTGAGTGTCCGATAATTGGACTCAACAATCACGTTGCACAACTACATAACGTAATAGCGCTACGTCATATAGTTATTATGTCCTATTATCACATCATTGTAAGGAAACATGGGTAAAATATACAATTTTATTGTTTGAAGTAAAATGGCAAAGTTTTACTTCGGCTAAGCTTTTTGCTACAGCACCAGGATTATGCGTTTAAAATCCCCTACACACGATGTGGTAGAGGCATGCAGGAGCTAAGTTATGGTTGTAGCGCGAGTGTGTCAGCTCGACCGACGCACAGGGACCGCGCTTTCACAGAATACCAAAATCTATATATAACAATAGCAGTTTAATGATGATGTGTTCCGCATGGTGAATGTAGAGAATTGGCCAATCTTTTTTACTGGAAATGAGGCATTCTATCCTAATCTGCCAGGTAACAACACCTATGAATTTTGATTTTTAACTGAAGAATGATGTAGATGTCTATGGACCACATCATCCATTTACTATCAGGTGGATTGTGTACTTTCCTTCAGCCTTATTCTATAAAAATGATCATATTAAAATAATTGTTCCGGTTCTGGAAATTTTATGATTTACAATCCATGAATGTACAATCTAGCTTCCTTTCCAGATACGGGAAAACTAAAATATATTAAGTTTCGAGTTTCATGAAAAGTAAAGGGGAAATTTGCTAAAATAAACAAAAAGTTTGCACTCAGTAGCTTTTTTCTTACTTAAGTTCGCTTCGTTTTATTACTTATCAAATGTGATGGCGTATATGCATTTCATTTATAAAATTCAGCAAAATGAAAATACTAGGTATTTTCAGCACATTTCGTTTGAATTAATGAAATTAACAGTACGCGGTTGTTTGAAGTTTTTAATCTCAAAATGGAATGGAATGCGTCCAATGAGTTAAGTCACCGCACGTCAAAAGTATTATGTGGGCCTGTGAACTAAAGCAGCAAAAACCAATCGTGTCTGAATACTAGTTGCATATAAGCCGGATTAGGCATATCATTATAATATTTTTTATATTTAGACTCTTTATCCTTTATTGCAGCCAATAAATTGAGACTTCAATGGACGAACTTAGAGCTAAGCATTCGCTTTAGGAGTACGAAAAATCATCAAATACACTTAACATAATTTATATATATACACATATACAAAAATAAACACACATACATAGACGAGTACACCACATTTATACTATAAATAAAAGTAAAGAAGTCTACTGCTGGATATTTTGGAACAAAAAATGTTTATCATATTTTTGTAATTTATATATTTTTTTTTTAAATTTACATTCCATAATTCTTTTAGGTAGGTTTTTTGTGTAAACAGTGGCCGCATAGTTAATATTTTCAACTTTTTTATATAGGACCTCTGTAGGATAATGATACAGCTATGAAAAAGATACCTTTAGATGGCTCCCTGCATACTCTTCAATTGTAGCATTTTAAATTTTGTAGCGACGCCCCAGGAGGTAATACCATATCTTAAGAGAGATTAGGCCAAAGCAAAATAAACGGATTTCTTTAGTTTCTCATTCGCCGCGTCTCTCAGAGTTTTAAATACGTATATTAGTTTACGCAACCTGCTATCAAGGGTATTAATGTGTTCATGAAAACGTAGAGTACTATCGATTATATCTCCTAGATATTCTACACTATCAGCTTGACGTAGTTGTATGCAGGTATCTGCATTATTAAGTGGATTAGAACACGGGTGACTTACGATGGTATGTGGTATAAATGCGACATAACATGTTTTATCTATGTTAAGTGTCAGTACGTTATGCCGCCAATGAAGTTAATTTGAGACAGTATTGTAGCCCAAATGGGGGTACGTATAGACTTCTTGCCATGTACCTGCACTAAAAAGGAAGACGGTGTTATCTTCAAAACTTATGATCCACCCTTTAGAGAGAGTGAGCATGCCCAGTTCGTTAATATATATGAGAAATAAGGTTGGAAAGAGTACGCCGCCCTGGGGCGTTCCATAGGTAGTTGCGCATTCATCACTGATGAATTTATCCACTTGAACGCATTGCGTACGTCCACTCAAGTAGTCTTCGAAAAGTCGCAATTGAATTCCTCTAATTTCCATACTCTCCATCCTACGTAAAAGTATGGGTACAGAAACCGTGTCGAAGGCTTTAACAAGATCTAGAAAAATGCCAAGAACTTTCTGAACGTTGTCCAAGCTTGTAATAATGTAAGTGAGGTCATGAATCGCATCGGACGTAGATTTACCTGACCTAAAACCATATTGTGATGTCTTGTACGTGTTAGTGTAGTATTTGTGTGTTCTGTAGGGAATTGTATGAATATAAAATGATGTTGGTGATTAATAAAGTTTTTAAATTTAATGCTATAAACTTGCAACAATAATAGTATTATAATATTTTTAAAGATATTGCTAAAGATATAACAATTAATGTAATCTAGTCACTTTCATCTTCGTAGTTGTGCTAGATCATCTTCTGATTTGATAAGTCGACTGGGTATTCCCTCTTTTTTGCTTATGTACACTTTACCACTGGTTGTCCATCATTGCTCGTATTCACAGGTAGTAGAGACGCTTTGTCATGGCGGTGAGAACTTCAGATACGTATAGGAAATGCTTAGGTCCTTTTTTGCAAATGTGTTGTTTTAAGACGGTTTTCCTTGTTATGCTTATTATAAATTTTAGATGACTTCAAAAATTGTTGCTTTTTCGCCGCTGACGAGAATTCCACAATAATTGTACCCACTGATTCTCTTACTCTTCAAACGAAAAATATTTCCAATATCCGTTTACAGTACGGGATGATTAATAATACTGCCAAGTTTTTGTACTGTGCTTATTGGGGTTTCACGGGTTTCAGGACATTGTAATGGTACATTTTTTATTTCAAGTGACGCTGCCCTCAAGGTTTTTAAAATATTATTAATTATAAATATTTCTTAAGTTTTTATTAATAAGGGTTTTGGAATAAATAGTATATCAAATTTACTCAGAAGGCGACGCCGGTATGACGATTTAGTCTTGATGCGTAAGAGAAGGCTGCAAAAATGACGGTAGGTTGGCAGAAAAGTCGTCGCTTGAGGTTAGAATATTATGTACAACACGTACGAATTAACTTGAGACTCCGCTGGAATGCGACCTCCTTTCCGACTCCCCGCACCGCGTCCCGCGCTGGCCGTGCGCGCTCAGTACCGATAGCATTTTTGTTACGGATACGCGTCTCGACTCTAGTTCGATATTTTTGATAATTGTTTGTTGTTTGGTTTGGACTTTTGTTTGTTTTTGTTATACTTGAACGTTATTTTATCTGTTTGTTGTTAATTGCGTAGACGCAATACAGTCTATAACGGCTTCCGATTGGAAGAAAGAAATTAACCATATCGAAAGATTAGAAAATGAATACTGGGAGAGTGATAGACTTGGAGAAATCCAACAGAGAGAATTAATTATATCCCTCGGAGGGGAAGAATCCAGCTCAGAGAGTGAAAGTGAGGATGATCTAATGGACGGAATAGAACGGATCGTATACAGTGACAATGAATAATAAATATTATAATAAATCCTTATTAATATTCCTTACTTCTATTCCTTGATTTTACATAGTTTGTGCTGTTCCGCTTATCCAAGATTGATTCACTTTCACTCTAAGGTTGCCTGTGAGAGATTGCTCTTTAGCAATAAGGTCGCCTGTTATGCTTTGTATTTTTATTGTGTACGAATCTGTAACACTTTTTATAGTGCAATAAAGTGTATAATAAATAAATTAATAATATTATAAATGAGAAAGTGTGTATGTTTATTTCTTTGTCCTTCCTTGACGCGTTAACTAAAAATAATATTATATATATTATAAAAAATAAATATTTAAAATATATAAAATGGCAAAAGTATATCACTTATTACTTCACCCCTTGCCAGAACATTTTATTTTGTTTTTATTAATAATCCCATGCAAATCTCAAAAATTTCAAATAAAAAAATATTGCGACGCATTATTTTGCACACCGTACATTGACAATTACGTCATCGCCCAGGTCTCAAGTTAATTCGTACGAGTTATAGTAGCACGGCCTGCCATTCACAAGGCACGTCGTTCCGTTAGTTCGTTGTCACTATGACTCACACTCGCTGTTTATTCAAAATAGTTTCGATTCTTATTTTTTAAGACTGTATTATCTTATAATTTCTTAACTAATTTCGTAGTTGGGTTTTTACACTATTTGGTCCATGCACTTAACTACATAACACAACTTTCTTTTCTGTATGTAAGGATTAACTTTATACTCAATTGCGAATATTAACCACGGAAGCTAAACAGGTACGTGTTGTTGCGCGAAAACCTGCGGGCGGAGTGTGTATATCAGAATGTGCGAATATGAATATTAAATACTTATCCTTCTGAGATATATGAATTACCCCATAGTATTTTCGTTTACAGTTGAGCATGTGGTAAATTGGAAAAATTTAATTTTTGTGTTGATGTGGTCATTCCCCGGTCGAGCCAACCCTTTTGTGCTACAACTATAATGTAGCTTCAGCTTGGCTCTACGACGTAAGAGACCAAAAATATAAGTTAAGCAAAATCCTTTGAAAAATCCTTGAAGTCAAATCTTCTTATTTTCATTAAAAACGCTGATGACAAATTTGCCAAAAAGTAAGGTTAACTTTTCCATTTTCTGTTTTTAGTATTTTCTCTATTTATTGTTTCTATTTTTTAAAATTAATAATAAATATAAAATCTCTTAAGAATATAATGTCACGTTTAACATTGATGCGCAGTCTGAGAGTACCTTTTTGTTGGAAAATGGCTCCTATATTTTTCATCATCATCATCATTACGGCCCTTCATAAGTCCACTGTTGAAGGAAAGCCTCCCCCAAGGAGCCTGCATATCTTACCAGGTTGTCACTCTATCTAGTGGGAGGACGCCCTACACTTCGCCTGCCTGTACGAGGCTGCCACTTGAGAACTTTTTTTCCCATCGGTTATCAGTTCTTCGACCTATATGACCGGTCCATTGCCACTTCAGTTTACTAATCCGTTGGGCTATGTCGGTTACTCTTGTTTAACTGCAGATATCATCATTCCTAAGTTTATCACGTAGAGAAACTCCGAGCATAGCCCTCTCCATATCCCGTTTAGCGACTTTGAGCTTCCTCATACAGCCGACAGTGAAAGACAACGTCTCAGATGCATAGGTCATCACTGGCAACACGCACTGGTTGTACAATCTAGTTTAGAGATTTTGAGGTATGCCTGACGAGAAGATGTGTTGCAATCTCCCGAAAGCTGCGCAGCCGAGTTGATTGCGTTGATTGACCTCTCGGTTGAAGTTGGACTTATCAACTTGGACTTTTCAGCGTTGTGCTATATTTTATGTCCTTCTAAAAAATGACAAATTTTTCAGGTTTTACGATACTTTGTAAGGTAGTAATTGTACTGATAAATATTTATTGAAATTTATACAAGGCGACGAGGTTCGCCACCCGTCACGTTCTGTCTCCCGGAGGGGCGAAAAGTGGATTGCAGAGGCCCGTCTGGCTACGTTGAATGTATGTGGGGCAATGAATGATAAAATGGATGAAGTATGCGATATGACGTATGATAGAGGAATAGATGTGTTATGCATAAATGAGACGAAAAGGAAGGGGAAGGATGTCACTACACATGGCATGTGTACCGCATACTGGACTTGTGTAGACGAGATCGAGCGGGCATGCCAGGGAGTAGGTATCATCCTTTCAGAAAGAATGGGCCAATGTGTGAAAGAGTATGAATGTGTAAGCCCAAGACTGCTATGGATACGAATGAAAGTGGGCTTAAAGAAGTTATTCGTCTAGACATGTCTGGGGTCTACGCCCCAGACATGTCTAAGCCCACTTATATCCGAGAGCAGTTTTGGGAAATGGTAAGGAAGGTGTTAATGAAGTGTAAGGGAAATGAAAATATTATTATGCTTGGAGATTTTAATGGAAGGGTTGGCGTGAGGAGGCTTGGTTATGAATGGATATTGGGAACGTTTGGTGATGAAAGTATAAATGAGAATGGTGAAAGTCTCCTCACCGTATGTATGGAAAAAAATCTTTTTGTGACGAACACTTGCTTTCGCCACAAGAGGATTCATATGTATACTTGGAAAAGAGGTAACGATAGAAGCATGATAGATTTCATAATTGTGGATGAAAGATTGAGGGGCGCAGTGATGGATACAAGGGTTTGCCGGGGTTCCAACGTAGGAACTGATCATTATTTGGTTTTATGCCGAATTAATGGTCTATTCAGGCGTTGGCGCCATCGGTCATCTGTGTCTACCACTGCGTTACAGCGTATTAGAACAGAAAGGTTGCAAGATGAAGGTGAGAGAAACAAGTTCAAATGTAGACTGAAAGAAAATATAAGTGGTTTGGATGAATTATGTATGAAGGAGTTAGACTTGGAGAATGTATGGCAAAATGTAAAGAAAGGTTTAGTGCATGCAGCTACCGAAGTATGTGGTGTTAGTAATAGAAAGAATGAAAGGAAAAATAATAGGTTATGGTGGGATGATGAGATACGTATGGCAGTTGAGCCAAAGAAGAGAGCATGGCTAGATTTACTAGCAACAAAGGCTGGTAATGATGAACGGCTAGCGGTACGAATGATGATATTGAAAGAAAAAAGGCAGTCTTTAGACATCTTAATAAAAGAGTAAAAGAAGTAGTTGAACGAAAAAAGCAAGAAAAAACGGATAAGAATGATAGAAGAATATCGGATAACTTCCAGGCAAATACTAAAATGTTCTGGAAACTGGTAAGAAGTGCCAGGGGACATTCAAAACAGCCTATGATGAATGCTATAAGAGACGAGAATGGCTATATTCCGAATGATGAAGTTTTGAGTTTAAAGAGATGGAAGGAATAATTTGAAAGCGTGTTTATGAGTGAGGAGACAATATGTGTACTAAGTGAAGTAGAAACTCCGAAAGAAGAGGAAGGAGGTAGCGAGATAAGTATAAATGAAATAATGAAAGCAATGAAAAGCATGAAAGCGGGTAAGGCGCCCGGATATGATAGAGTTTCACTCGAAATGCTAAGGGCTAGAGAGGAAGTGGTGGCAGGCCTGCTGCACACCTTGTTTAATTTATGCTGGGAACTGAAGCGGGTACCGGTAGACTGGTGCAAAGCCGTGATAGTCCCAGTATATAAAGGAAAAGGGTCGCAGCAGGACTGTAAAAACTACCGTGGCATCAGCCTTCTTAGCATTGTGGGAAAACTGCTAAGGTACTGATTGAAAGGGTCATGAAAGAAATTGATGGAAAAATTTGGGATGTGCAAGCGGGATTTAGAAAGGGAATGGGATATACAGATCAAGTCTTTTCCATGCGCATGATCGCGGAGAAGTTTCTGGCTAAAAACCAAAAGGTTTTTTGTTCCTTCATGGACTTGGAAAAGGCCTATGACAGAGGGGATAGGGATTTGCTATGGCAAACACTGAACTCATTTGGGTTGAGCGCTGGCTTGATACGGGCATTGGAGTCTCTTTATAAGGACTCTAGTGCTTGTGTTAGGATCAACGGGGTCTACTCGGACTGGTTTGACATCCATAAAGGTGTCAGACAGGGCTGTGTGGCTTCCCCGTAGCTGTTCAACCTATTTATGGACAGTTGTTTGCAAAATTTGAAAGTTGAAGAATGCGGATTTAGAATGGGTGAGTTAGCCGTCAAATGCCTTTTGTACGCCGATGATCAAGTCATTCTTGCGTCGTCGGCGGCCGAGTTGCAAATGATGGTTACATTAATGAACGGATCATTAAAGAAAGGGGTATGAAAGTGAACGCAAGTAAGACGAAGGTTATGGTTTTTGAAAGAGAAGAAAGTGAAACGATTTGTGAAATAAGAATAGAAGAGGAGTTGATCGAGCAAGTGGATGAGTTTGTATATTTGGCTGCGTATTTAGCAGGGATGGGAGATATGATAAGGATATAGAACGACGAGTGAATGCGGGAAATAGAGTAAATGGGGCCTTGCACTCTATTGTGAAGAGTCAGAATGTGTCGAAAAAAGGCACGTATGGCAATTCACAATGCTGTGTTGGTCCCTACTTTAACGTATGGTATTGAAAGTTGGGTGTGGCAGAAGAAGCACGAGAGTAGAATAAACGCAGTAGAAATGCGGTCGTTAAGGAGTATGTTAGGGCTGAATCTGAATGACAGGGTAAGAAATTGGTAATAAGAGAAGAGTGTGGTTTGCAAGATGATGTTGTGACCAGGATTAAGAAAGGAATGCTTCGGTGGTTTGGTCATGTGGAAAGAATGAACGAGGAAAGAGTGACAAAGAAAATTTATGCTGCAGAAGTGAATGGCAGAGTCGGAAAGGGAAGTCCTAGGCGAAAATTTATCGACCAAATTGGCGATTTATTGGAAACGGGCCAAATTAGGAGTACCCTTAACCGACGAGCATGTATGCGTAGGTGTATGGATGTGAAGGAGGCGAGAGAGGTGTGTCAGGATCGTGCCAAATGGAAGTCTGTAGTCTCTGCCTACCCCTCTGGGTGACAGGCGTGAGTGTTTATATTTTATTTATTATACAAGCCAGTTTACCAGTTGTTTGGAAAATACCTATATCCTGAGAAGAACCAGCAAGAAACCTAGCGGGACATTTTTAAACATTAATTTAAGATATAATATTTTACATAGTTAAGTATGAAAACATTAATTTAACTTTGATCTTTCTTGTTCATAATCAAAAAAGGACCAGTTGTAATGAAAATTTAAAAAAGACGAAAATATATCGATAATGCAACTAATATCGTTAATTATATTCTATTTTAAATGAGAATTAATGTATACATAGTACGCTTAATACAATAAATTATTGATGCAAATCGCAACCAGACCGTAGGAACGTTACTGGATTCAAATGGATTAATCGTGCTACAAGTTTAAGAGGATTAACTAAGTTGAAATTGAAAACTAAATATTATATTTAAATGTAATCGTATCACGTACATAAAAGAATTTAAAAAGATTTTTTTCTTTTTTCCTTTTTCTTTTTCCAGAGATTATATGAAAATGAATTTCTTACTATTTTCCTCACGGTGAATTATGTAAGCAGAATCCACGTAGCTGACACAGTTAGTGGATGACTGGTCCAAAATAAAGTATCTAAGTTAAATTCAATTTTTCGGAGAGACTATTTTTGGATGCAAATTTACCCTCTGTTTTCCACAGCCTAGTTGATGATCACAATTGGTACCAGACTTTTAACACTACTTTCTGTCACTGTTCCAAGCTTAGAACAAACTACTTTCTTGTAATTTGTATTTCGTACAAGATTTTATATTTTACGCTCGTTAGTGCTTTTTAAGCTGATATCACAATAATAAAAGAAGAAAACACACATGTAAAAACAATTTGGCTTCAATATCCCAATATAATCCAAGATATATTGAAATAAAAGACATTTTCCAATAACATCTTCAAACTATTCATAGCACACAATATTGTGTGATAAGACAGAAGTAATTACTAAAAAAAACAACAAAGAAGATAAAGTATGCAAACCAGCAGCAATAATGCTTATCACAATTTTTTTTTGAATAATATCTACAACAAAAGGAAAATACATGACATCTCTAGACTATAGACTATGACTGATACAAGATATTTGTTTGCACCGCATTTTCTGCTATTTGAACAAGTGGGTTTGTAAAGTTCTATCGTCATCAATATAATTAAGTCGGAACTGAGCGCCCGCCATGCCACCACAAAAGTGGTCGGATTGAATGAAACCTTTAATCATCATCATCATTACAGACCGTCAGAAGCCCACTGCTAAACAAGAGCTTCCCCTAAGAAAGTCTACTAAGCACGACCCTCTGCTACCTGCATCCATTGACTTCTTGAATATCTTACAAGATCGTCTTGCCATCTAGTGAGAGATTGCTCTACACTTCGCCTACCCGTTCAGCTACTGGCTCATCAGTTTCCGTCGCCCAATCCCAAACTTCGCTAACTTCAGATCACCATTCTCCCTTGTGCCTATTTTTGCGTTGAAGTATCCAATTAACACCATATAGTGAGTTTTGGAGGAATGCATGGATGTGCCGAGGTTGGTGCGTAAACCTGTATGACCTTCAGCAAATACCATTTCGTGATTCTGAGTATAAGGTACGCAAACCTCGTCGACACACTTCCAATCTTTACAAAAGTGTTAATATAAAACTTGTAGGCGATAAATCCGACACCTTTTTGGGACAGACAGCCGCCCTCCTGGTGAACTAGAATCCGTAGAACAAGTGGACGGATTCGAGGATTACCGTGTCCTCTCCCTCTCTTCAAACCTCGCATAATCCTATAATATTTCAGCGTAACTTGTCTATCTCTCCTTTCAACTCCATTCAGTCCTCAGGGTACGTGCCTTGAATATTGCCAGGTCAAGCTATTTTAGGTGGCAACCGAACGTCCATCCGAGATTTTTAGTACACCCTGCCCTGCCATTACCGTGGTCGCCACCGTAGCCGGGAATAGCGGAACCGATGGGGATTGGGAGCCGTCTCTTCGTAACTCTCATCTTAGGGGGTATATAGCAATATTTGCCACGCTTGGCGAACGAGTTGGCAACCGCAATTTTTTTTTGTCTTACAATCGCTGTTATAAGGAAGATGCTGCTGCCTGTTTCCCTCTGACGCTATTTACGATCCCCACCTTTAACAATAATACAATGAAACCTTTAACAAGGAATAACGGTTATCGGATCAAAGACTGAAAACCTCAAAATCAAAAAATCGAACTCAAAAAAACATCAACATACTTTTAGTGCTGCTCGTTGCTAATAGTTTGTGAAATTTGTGTTCCACGTTTTCCACCACATATGGACGTTAGAATCTCAAAAATCCTTGAGCAAATGGCATCTATGCAATTAAGGCTAGGATTTGGAATAAGAGTTGACAGACTCACACGAATGTCCCATTTTCAATGTTATATTAATTTTAATTTTTTATAGTTAATAAATAATCTATTATCTATACATATAATAAATCTGTAGAAAAGTTGTGTGTGTAATTCTATTATATTCTTGCAAAAACCAGTCCAGGGGACTAAGTAAAAGGTACTGAAGCCAAATGATTGGTTTTTTGAATTTTTGTCTGTATGTCTGTCTTTCTGTCTGTCTGTCTGTCTGTGTATTCTAGATTTACGCAAAAAAAAACAATTGGACCGATATCCATGAAATTTTATATGTAGGTATTTAGTAACCCGGCGCAACTAAAAAGGCTATTTATATATAGATTATATGATATTGAAGCGACAGTAGCCTAATGGCGGGGCGCGGACCGCGAACTCAAAAAGGTCGTGGGTTCGAATTCACCATTCGACTGCTAGCGTGGACCACTCGTAACACAAGTAATTTAAGCTTACCACGAGTAGTTAAGGGGAATATTAGTAATGTTTATAGCGTTGACAACATTCTTTTTTAAAAAATAAAAAAACAAAAATAAAAAAAACTGTTCAAAAAAAAGTATTTTCCTTCCTTTAGATGTTAATTTTCAATTTTATATGATTCTGTTAGTTACAAACAAGCAGGATGACTGGTGCTTTTCAGATAAATACCACATTTATAAATTAAACTTCAAATTATTTTTAACCTTGGTTTAATAATTTGAAGTTTTTTAAAAACACCGCTATCTGTTGTCAAATAGAAAATGTACTTTTTGCCTTTACTTACTAATATTATCAAAAAAATATAAAATATGAATAAATAACTTACAGTTATATGTTAAAATAATGAGATTTATAAAATTATTTAAAAATCCTAACGTTTATTTTTAAAAAATTCCGTTATTTCATTTTAAGAGTGTAATAATTTAAATAGATAATAAAGTGACGTTTATGAAAAATACGTAAATGGATATGGTTTTTAGTTCAATTACTTATGTGTGTATAAACTGATTTAAACTGGTTTGCCCGCAACTATTTTTGTTTGTCGATATTAAGCTCAAATTACTAAACGACATTGCTATTTCATTATATTATGATCATATCGTCAAATTGTTTTAACACGAACAAAGTTTTAGCAGAATAAACGCAACTTTATAACTTATTTATCTATACATATAATAAATCTGTAGAAAGGTCGTGTCTGTAGTTCTAATATTTTCTAGAAAAAGCAAGTCCAGGGGACTAAACGAAGGGTACTGAAGCCATATTAGTGGCTTTTAGAATTTTTGTCTGTATGTCTGTCTGTCCTTTTGTCTGTCTGTCTGTTTGTGTATTAAAGATTTACGCAAAAACTACTGAATAGATTGCCATGAGATTTTGTGTGTAGGTAGTTAGAGACCTGGGGCTACCTATAGGCTACTTTTTATCCGATTACAGAACTTCAAAAAAGGAGGGTTGAGTATTTTCCTACCTTTAGATGTTAATTTCTATTTTTTACGATTGATGAAGCCCAACATTAGTTTTAACCGTTGTGTAATAAATTAATCTACGCCGACAAACTACAATATTATTGTTGCATTCACTTTTTCAAAACAGTGCTATCTAACGTAAAATACAAAAGTAATGACATTTTGCCTCTACTAACGAACTAAATTATGTAGCATTCATGTAGTTATTTTTATTCGAAAATTCTAATGTACATTTTTTGGTTTTTGTTATTTCATTTTAGCAGATAGTAATAAATTTTATACAAACAAATGACTTCTAAAGAAAGATAATAGTGACATCTATCGAAAATCATAAATTAAACGATGTTTCTCAGTAAAATTTTGAATCAACAAAAGGTTAAATGTTTAGTTTTTTTTTATTTATATATACAATTAGTACAAAACTCCTATTATTATTATAGTTTCAATAAAAAGATTTTATTTATGTATTGATAATATCTTAGAATTTATAATATCATAAATTAGCCGATTACTGAGAGTGAAATGGCGGTATTTCATAAAATTTAACAGTGTTTGTTATATTGATAAAGCTAGACCAAGTCAATTTTTCGCCGCCTCTACATGGCTAATATGCTATTTGTACTCCCGTTCATCAATTGGATTTCCTCCAAAAACTGTCATAAAGTTGGATATTTGCCATAGTTGCCACGCTTGGAACGCGAGTTGTCAACTGCAATTTTTATTATTATAAGACATGATCAGGAAGACGCTGCTTCCCATCTTACGTAGATTTCTACTGCTGTTCATGAATTTAGTTCTTCTCACACGTTCTCCGTGAATAGAACTACATTTATGAAATTTTGAAATCTACTCGAACGTAAAAAAATACTGGTGTGTGGTGGTAATCAATATTCAATGGGACCAATATTAATAAAGATCGTGAAATAAAACCTTATTTTATAAAAGCTGTATCAACTTTAATAATGAGTATTATGTAAATAACGCATTTACGATTCCAGGACAATTTTCCCTTCATAATGATACATCGGAAGACGTGCCCGATTTAAAAAAGGTGTAGCTTGACGTATGATATGTATGTGATTCTGATAAACTAACTTATGTGTTTCTGTGGCCTATAATATTGCCAATATAGACACAGATACCGGTTTCTCTCTACGAGTGATCCAGTTTTACTAATTTTAGTACGAAATAATATTATCGATGTTTCTAAATTTAAGCCCACGCGAGCGAAGCCGCGGGTAAAAAGCTGGTATAATAAATAAATGTTTGCGGCTTTCCAGTCGTAGCCCAACCTTCTATCGCTGATATTACTAGATCATAGTTTTGGCTTTCATTATTTAATCTAATAATAGCGCCATCTACTTACTGCTAAATAAACTAATGATAAATCACTGATAAAATTAAATAATAGAGGCTACTGAATACTTATTTGTTTAGAATCAAAACTTTAAATAGGTACTCAGACCGGTGTTCATTATCGGAATAATCGGAAAAATGACTAAACGTGTAACTGTACATAAAACTGTGATTATGAGAGAAGCTTTTTAATTCAATATATTGGGTGTCTATCAGCATAGTTTTAATTTCACCAACTTAGTTTGTTATCAACTTGTCTGATGTAAATAATTGAAAATTAAGTGCACTGTGAGATTTTTAGCTCTATTTGATGGAATAGTTCGTGGCGTTGTTGGATGTCTAATTATTAGGTAAATGTGGTCACAAATCATGCAGAAGCTCTGTGTCAATTTTCCTGAATAAATTATTTAAATAATACGAAAGCCGTGTAGCACAGACTGTGCTATTTCATGGTGGCACGAGAGCAAAACGTCTAATACTTTACAACACCTATGGTCACAGGGGGAAAAGGGAGGGAAGGGGTGTTCGACGTTAAAATTAAATGCGATAAAATTTGTAAATTTTATTTTATTTCATGTGCGGTACGAAATACTCGTATGAATTCGTAAATCGAATCAAACTGTATGAGGCTGAATGAATGTATGAATACTATGAACGAAGCCTACAATAACTACTAACTAAAATAGGTCAAAGTGCCATGTCAGGATCGATATATTTACCATGGATAATCTTTGCTTACCCCAAAAGGAAAAAATAAAGCTATAGTAGTAATGCATAATATATTAGTACTTGATAACATATATATGTTCAACTAGTCCCGGAAAATAAACACATGTTTCTTCATGACTTTAAGTATATATTTTGAATGAAATAAAAAAATAACAATAACAATATTAAACACGGTATTTAATAAGCTTTCTAACAGTATATTACACTTCTTTATACATTAACATCAAAAAAGTTATTAACAATAAAATCACGTATGTGGTCCGGTGACAAAACAGCAATTACAAATACTAAATATTTTATTTCTTTAGCTAAGTGTACATAAAATACAGAATATATAAATATATAAAAATATCGTTCCGTTTTCGTGGAGATCTTGTTATGTATTTATTATATCGACCTTTGACTTTTTACATATTAAAATGTCGTAATACAATTTGCATTTTTCTGCTTAATTGTACATGCGCAGTGGACGCTAATTAATATCATGATTCGTGGCGCGACCTTTACTTTTTCAGGAACATATTATGACACTTTGGTACTAAAGTAGTAGCTGCTCCATCTAAAGCTGCTTTCGAAGACAGCGATAGCAGAAATTCGTAATGTTTACGGCACACACGTACATATTAAATCTTTTCAACATTTTATAAATGACTTTTGTAACATTTTGTAATTTTGACATTTTTCATTAAGAAAGAGCCTTTTAAAAACCAAGATATATATACTCGCTTGTATTTTTGCCTTAGCTGGCTGTGAGTAGCCCCACAACGTAATAAAATAAATGTATGTGTTTTTTAAACCAGATTGTTACGTAACTGTTTTTTATGCCGTGTATATAATGATATAATACCTTTGTGCGCGTAATAAACAAACAAACAACAACGTAACAAAGTGCAATCTCACTCAAAATATATAAGTTTATTTCAAAATGTAACCCCCTCGTAGATACCATATTTCACTAAATCAGAATTGGTTCTGAAATTGTTCTATAAAGTGAAACGATCTGTTATATCTTCATTGTTCAATAAAGTACGAATAATGTAGCGGTAAAATATTTTCGTTATAGGAATAATGCTCGCCATACTTTTTGGAAGAAATAAGAATATTATGTTGTTTATTTTTAGAGTTCTGTAGTTAAAAAACAAGGAACCCTTATAATTTCGCCGTGTTCGTCTATCCATCCGCGGTTTGATTCAAAGACTATAAGCGCAACAAATCTGTTATTTGATATAGATCAGCTATTCACAAGTCTATTGCTGCACATAGGCCTCCCCCAAGAAATGCCACATAGCACGGTTCTAAGCCACCTGCATTCATTTATTTCCTCCATGTCTTACCATGTCGTCACTCCATCTACTGGTGGACGCCCTACACTTTGTCTACTGATACAAGATTAAACTTACTTCCTCATGGGATATCGGTTCTTCGTGATATATTGGCCAGCCATTTGCCACTTCAGCTTACTAATCCATTGGGCTATGTTGGTTATTCTGGTTCTACAGCAGATGTTCCCATTTTTAAGTCTAGCTAAAGTAACTAATAGCTCGCTGTGCAACCATAACCTTCCTCGCAAGGCAAACAGTGAAGGCCAACATCTTAGATTCATAGTCATTACTGGCCATACGCACTGGTTTAGACGTATGCCTGGTTAGAAAATGTGTCTTAATCTCCCATGAACTCAAAATATGCTCACAATATATGAAGAAGGCTTCCTTCTTAATTCATATACTGGACCGAGCACTTACGGAACATTATGCGTGGCCTGACATGCATTTGGCAGGTTTTTATTTTTTTGGATGTGTACTAGTGTTTATTAACGCAATAATTTACTTCACAAATTC
This sequence comes from Parnassius smintheus behrii, assembly GCA_036936625.1. Lineage (NCBI taxonomy): Eukaryota > Metazoa > Arthropoda > Insecta > Lepidoptera > Papilionidae > Parnassius > Parnassius smintheus. Next base: position 40,285,270 of record JAUPFT010000008.1, on the reverse strand, counting down.
ATGATATTATATGTATAGCTAATCAATTTTTTTAAATGGGGAAACGCTATATTCTTTTTTTTTGTTTTTTTTTTTTATACGGCCTGTGGATCAACGTAGTTATTGATATATACGTATTAATTCATAGGTTGGAATCTATACAATATACATATATAGATAGACATTACCATTATATGTATATATATATATATATATATATATATATATATATATATATATATATATATATAATTTAATATGTATAAACAAATAGTGTAACTATATAATTATAAACTTATTTATCCTTTCCATATCAATTCTTATAACAGAATGAATACTCCAAATTCTCTTATATAACAAATTTATTTTTATTTCAGTATCGTATTTCGACAAAGATAATAATTAAGTACTTTGTCATAAGATCAGAATTACTACTACTACTTCCGAACTATTCGTTTCGATTTTCGATTTAAAATGAATTTCATAAGCTTACTCCAGAATAAATTTGAATCCAGAAAGACGATCGACTTATCAGCGCCACTAGGTTAATTTAAATTAATCTTTATTCGAATATCATTATATTAAAATTTAACATTTATTTTATAAACGTGTTTTAAATAAGAAGAGCAAATAAACGATAATTCCAATTTCATTCATTACATTAAATGGCATTCGATTGATGCAAAGCTCGAGTATCACGAGAAGGAGGCCGGCAGAACCTTGTTCAATAGCTATAATTATTAATTGTAATTACATGTATTCATATTATAATTAAATTTTTTAGTTTAATGGTAGAGGAGGCAAACGGCCATACGGCTCACCAGATGGTAAGGGATTGCTGCCACCTATAAACATCTGTAACAGATGCGTTGCCGGCCTTATTTATTGAAGTAGACAGGCTGTTATCTAAAGGAAGGTCCCTAAGTCGTATCGGTACTGAAATACAACCAATAACAGTTAATTCCACAGTGTGGTCAGGTGAAGCAGAGGGTTCCACGAAAATCACGGTAGTTGAACGCCAGCCAGATGAGGAGAGTGGCATTTCGATTCCTGTCGCAGTGTACGACGTTGGAATTCAGCAGCTGGAATTAATCCGAACAGGTTCTCAAAGCACTCCCAGTCGTCTCTTTCCAAGGCAAGTGGATCAAGCCGATTGGAAAGAACTTAGTTGTCGACGATTTGAGTCACTCTCCGTTGCATATGGTCAAATGAAAAGTTAAAAATTCGAGTTCAAGTCGACGATTTTAAAATTTATTAATTTTAAGTTGCAATATGAATTCCTTCGATAACATACCATTTCAAAAAGCACGCACTCAATCTATGTCAGAAGATATTACTTGTGGCAAAAATAGTTGAGATAATTCGAAACTAGATGACACCACTTTATAGTTTACCGAAATTATCAGGTGATGAAAATAGCATACGAATTCAAAAACTTAAGAAACAAATAGAACATCTTACCTTACAACTAAATTCAACTCATAAAGAAATAAATAATTTGTCCTTAGAAAATCACGAACTAAAAAAGGCGTCCAGGATTTAGCATCAAAACACGAAGTTATAAAAAAAGCCACCAATAAATTAACGAACGATGTGGATACTCCTAAAAAAAGTTGAAAATATCCACTCCACTCAATAGATACACCAAAAACTTAACAAAAACCAAAAACATGAAAAACTTAAATACTTAACAAAACTTGTATTCCGTCAATTAGTCAAAACCAATGATTAACCCTACGATCACCCAACTAGATAATACAGTCAAATTAAGCGAAACAATAATAAACTTTACGAAAAATTACTACTACGTAGTTTTACTAAGAGATGTTCGAAACACAAATATCTACTAGAAATGAGGAATACTCTACATAATATTAAACATACCAATATTTTACTGTCCCTCTCAACATACAAATGTAGTTGTTATAATATGTATTATATATATTACCGCTATATTTAGTTGGAGGATAGAAACTTTTAATAATTTATTGTATCACAAAAATTTTAACTACGCAAAGCTACTATATTATAATCTTGAATTATCCGACTATTTGTATGTTTTCTAAGTATAGTCGAAGATTTAATAACTATATTAATTTTGAGATTATAGGATGTCATGTGTAATATAATATATACATATACACATATATATATATATATATATATATATATATATATATATATATATATATATATATATATATATATATATATATGTATTATCAAAACACACTGACCTGTCATTGTGTTATTGCATAAACAAAAGTTGGTAACAGGTACTTACATTCATGTTTTAATATTCCTTACCACAGCGGAATCAAAATCGGGATTGCATGCAAAAAATTTGCCATCAATGTAAATTTATCCTTGGAAGATTAGTACTAATATTCATATTTTTTAATTACAAGGTACTTTTAGTTTTATTGAAATTTTCGTTTAAACCGTCACAATCGGAACTTTTATTTGTTAATATATTTTAACAAATAAAAGTTCCGATTATATATTGTTAATATAGGCATAGGATAATGAGATATCACTCAAAATGAGATAAGTGTTAATCTCACTTGCTCTTGAGCGTACTTAATATAATATCTAAACAACCCTCTTTAAAATTTTGTGATAACAAATTTTTCTTCTACTAAACGTCCTCTCTAACACGATAACAAAATATTTTAGCTGCAACTTGTTGCAGGTATATTTAATAAACCTGATAAAATTAATAATTTTATGTCTTTATCAAAATGTAAGATCAATTTGGTATTAAATTTTGATAAAAAAATAATTTATTTAGAATGTCTAGCATTAGGTTAAATACATTTGGTACTGACGACCTGGCGTCAAAAATTTCTCTGTGACTTCTTCTCGTCTTTAACAAGGTACCAATTATTTAGCATTACTTCTTCGGTAAATACAAAGTACCAATTAGGTACGAAAGTTTGATATTGCTTAAACATCAAACTGCCCTTATGATCTAAAGGTTTTGGCACTCACAATAAATTGTAAGAGAAATAACGAAAAATTTTATGAGACCATTTTAAAATACAAGTGGAAGAGAAACGGCGAAATATCGAGCTATTCCTGTATCGTATGATAAATTCCTTATTCTTATTCAAGTTATTTTCAAATATATTTCGGGTAAAACACACCTGCATTTATTACTATTACCATCATGAGAGGAACTTAAGATTTGTTACCAGTAACCGTCGACATATGAATGAACTGGATTACGATTCGATGCGATGCTGGAAATGTTCCAAAATTAAATAAAGAACAGAAAAACACTTACAATGAAATATTATTTAGCTACTTCTAATACTACAATGCATTCTAGAAAAATATTCTTAACCAAATATACAAACGCTGCTGAATTTTAAGATGAATTCTAGTTTCGTACTGTCTCTACCACTTTTTTCATAGAAGAGGGGACTAACCAACATCCGATTCACTTCATATAAAATAACTAACACCACCCAATAAGAACTGAAACACCTGGGGAATTGCAGGTGCTTCGCCGGCCTTTCAGAAAGGATAAGCTCTTTTGTTGAAGGTCCCTAAGTCGTGTCGGTTCGGAAAAATATCTCTCATTAAGTCAAAGTGTCTGTAAGACCACGAGACGACGATGACCAGAAAAAAATGTTGTCATTAATTAATCTGTTACTTGCCAAAATTAGAAGTGAAAGAAGTGTAATATCTATTGTCGTTGCTTCTTCAGGAACTTCAGTTTCAAGTATCGTTCATATCATTTTGGGTCTGTTAATTTTTCCGATAAATATATGTTGTAAAAAATGCATGTAAAAAATAAAATATACATTTTTATAATAAGTTTTGTAAAAAGAAATGTTAATTTATATTTATATACATATATATTATATCTTTATATTTATATTTAATCTTTAATAGATTCTACATAGGAAAAGCTGGGCAAGTCGCTAGTAAGTAAATGAGAAAATAAGATCTAGACGAAGTATCAAGATATACGGCACAACGATAAATCAATAGCTCTGAAGTTGTCAGGCATATTTTTTGTTTTTCTATCACAAGATTTTCCCTGGTTCTGTGAGTCACAAAAATGGAAAAGGAGTTAACTATATCACTACCACTGCGAAAATTGCACTAATGCTTTTATAAACTCTGCCAAATCGATGCCTTTGCCAAATTTCGGGCTCCTACATATTCACAACATGTTTTGCATAAAAGAAAGGAAGAATATGCTTGTGCCAGGTTATTCCCAGGACAGACGTTTTTCTCCGAACCAGGGGTAAATTCAAAAATGACTTTCTTATGCAATAATTTATATTGAACAAAAAACAATTTATTTCATTCATTTCAAAATCGTTCATTTTATTTCATTGATTAATTTCATTTCATTAATTCATTTCATTTATTACGCAGTCAAGAAATATCAAGATTTGGGAATAGATTACAGTTTGAATAAAACTATAAAAATTTGAATTTTCACCCAGACCATGTTAAGTTCTTGTTACTTACGCCTTATTTATCGTAAAACACTTGGTTCCACGTTACGTTTACTACTCTGAAAACTAGCAAGAGTAGTGCAACTAACATTTTAAGCAGCTTGCAGACACACAGACATTTGTGACTCGGCTTGCCAAAATACGGTTCTTTTTGGAAGCTTCTATTATAAAATCCGTAACCTGTTTCCCATTATTTTATATGTCATTTTTGAATTTACCCCTGGTTCGGAGAAAAACGTCTGTCCTGGGAATAACCTGGCACAGGCATATTCTTCCTTCCTTTTATGCAAAATATGTTGTCAATATGTAGGAACCCGAAATTTGGCAAAGGCATCGATTTGGCAGAGTTTATAAAAGCATTAGTGTAATTTTCGCAGTGGTGGTGATATAGTTAACTCCTTTTCCATTTTTGTGACGCACAGAACCAGGGAAAATCTTGTGATAGAAAAACAAAAAATATGCCTGACAACTTCAGAGCTATTGATTTATCGTCGTGCCGTATATCTTCATACTTCGTCTAGATCTTATTTTTTTATTTACTTACTAGCGACTTGCCCAGCTTTTCCTAAGTAGGATCTATTAATGTGGCGTTATTTGAACTTAAGATAATGAAAGTTTTTTTTTAATTTAAATGTCCAAGTTTTTTGGATAAAATTTACTCTAGATCACTCCTAGCACTACTCTTTATCTCGTGAAGTTTTAATACAATCGTTTCAGCCATTCCAAATATTAAGCCGGACGGACAGACAGACGATCAAACATTTGAAAAATGACTATTTTTAATGCCATTCAAATAACCCCATAAATAAATTAATAAATAAATAATAAAAAAGTATTTTTAAATACAAGCTTTTATTCAAATGCTACAAAAATTATATAAATTTTTAATGAAATTAAATCCATCAACTTATTACATTACACAATTTATTTTTTTGTTTATATTTTACAAACTAAAATAAATTCTAAACAAAGTTCATAAATATAGTGCAACATAAACCTATATAAGATTTTTTTTCCATGCAGTTCGCCGTCTTTTGAGCGCGAACATTTTAATATTATTTAGAGTAAGAAGGTAGTTCGCTCGTTTCTATAAAAATAACATGACGATGAGTTGTAATGGCTATTTAGTTAGAGTAGTATACAGAATGTTTGGAGGAAATATTATTTCGTATTTTGGAACATATATATGGTAATTATATTACAAATAGTAAATATGTTAGGTTTTGGTTATATTATGTTAGTTGATTCATAAAGTATGTTTTTAATTTTTTTTAATATTTTTGGGGTTGATATTTTCCTTCAAGGTTGAAGGTAGTTTATTAATTAAGTTAGGAATAATAATCTTATTTTGATGATCGCCATACATATTTTGTGTTTTAGCTATAATTAATTTAGGGTTATATATACTTCTAAGCTGATGTTTGTACGAAGATATGACTAGTAATTTTGTATTATAGAACTGTTCTACGAGTAGTAAGTAAGCTTTAATTTTTCTTCGATTGGCAGGATAGCACAGAATTTAAATAATTAGTTGTAATTGTCCTTATATTTTTGTTTTATTTTAGGGGGGACAATAGTTTTGAGGATTCTATTATGTGATAGAAATGCTTGTCGCACTATTTAACTATATGAAAAAACATTTTTTTTCTTAGAATTACCTACTTATATAAATTACTTACTTACTTACATATATATATATATATATATATATATATATATATATATATATATATATATATATATATATATATATATATATATATATATATATATATATATATATATTATTATTAAGTATTTACTTCTGAAGACCTTAAATAGTTTGTTCTTGGTAAGAAATCGGATCGTCGGCCAGTTGGTATCAGGTGACAATGCAGCTCGGGCATCTGGAAAGTCTGAACTAGCACGTGCCAGACGTGCTGGTAAAATTAAATAATGTGGTTTTTTGTGGAATCACTGTAGTGTAATCTCATCTCAATCATAATTGTTTCACCGATAAACTAATTGCAACATATTAAGTTGTTTTATTTAACTAAAGATACAATTTACTAAGACCCTATTGTTAGTCTTTCATGGGCTTAATTTTATATACCTAGTGCTTAAGTTCTGCATAAAACTTCATACCTTTTACTTTAACTCTTTTTATCCTGTATATTTTTATTATAGTCAAACATAAGAAGACAATTTTGGTCTATTTAGTGTAGTAATATTTAGTAAGTAATAAGCATTTGTTTATTTTTAATTAGGATCATTATATTTGTTTTAAGTGTCTTGTTTTATTCCTTACACCAGATTAAGTAGTTACTACTAGATTAGATTAAGTATTTCTATTCATAACCTACAAGTTTTAATTATAGTGATTTCATTACATAATACATTAGGTCTAGGATTTTATTCGTTACAATATATATTTTTAAAAAGGTAGTACTATAGCATAAGTAGTACATGGAATTCAATAATACAACCGGATACCTATGCTATTAGATAATTCAGTATACTTTTTACTTATTAATTCTCATACTGATTGTTAAATATAATAATACCTACCTAATAATGATTTGTACCCAATCTATGATTTCAAATATCAGTACTAGTATGTATACGTTTAAATGTTTTTTGTGTGTTAGATAGAAATATATAGGATTAATATTTTATGATAGAACAGTAGGTAATATCAGTATACAATAAAATAACAGAACAGACAAGTAACATAAAACAACAAACAATAAATATAGCACAAAGTACTTTTGGGAGAGAGTAGATAGCACCACATGCATAGGTTAAATACGAAATGATTTTCCTTCAATGTTGTATCGGTAGCTACCGGGCTTTTGACCAAAGCGAAATATTGGATAATTGCGTGTTTTACTTTTTTCTTTCTCTCTCTCTCTTTTCTTTTACATTAGCAATTTAAATGTTTTTTATATAATAATTTATTACTAGCAGTTATGTCACAATATGATCTAAATTCTGTGCTGTTTAGATTATGTCGAATTTAATTTACCCTACCTTTGTAATCTTGTACCGTTAATATTTACACATACTTGGATGTTTATGATTTTGTATCTGGTCATAATTATAAATTTTTGTAGACTCCTTATTTGCTTACTGTAAACAGTCGACCGGCGGGCGAGTGCCTATATTAACTGCGTGGCTTTATATTTACATATTTATATATATATATATATATATATATATATATATATATATATATATATATATATATATATATATATTATATCATATCTATTTTACATACCTTACATTTATTCGTTTTACAATACAATGTCTGATGATGGTTCCTTTTACTCGATTTCTGACTCAGATTTATCATTTAAGTCCACTGAAGACTCGATAACAGAATCGGTTAGCCTAAACATGTTTATTGCCCAACAACTTAAAAATTCCCATAAACACTTCAATGGTTGTCACGTCAATGCGCAGAGCTTACCACATAATTTCTCCGAACTTTTGGATATTTTTACCATCCATGATACGATCCATGCTATCTTAATCTCTGAAACCTGTCTCAAACCATCTCTACTCTCGACTTCTTTTAGTATACCCGGCTTTGTGCTATTACGAAATGATAGACTAGGAAACCGAGGTGGCGGAGTGGCGATCTACTATCGCTGTGGTATCCCTTATAAAGTTATCGCATCTTCTCCTTCTATAGCGTCTGGATCTCTTGAGTATCTCTTCGTAGAAGTTCTCTTACATGGAAATAAAACTATTCTTGGAGTTGTATATTCTCCGCCTTCAGTTAACTATTTTCATGACCTTGAGTCCGCTATTTTGAATATCGCATCTGAGTACGCACATCATATAATTACTCGCGACTTCAATACTGACCTTTTGCAGAACTCTTCTAGATCGCGAGAACTACGAATGATCATGAATTCAGTAAATTTCTCTATTCTCCCACTTGGACCCACTCATTCTAATATTAACACTGCTGATTCATGGCTAGATTTGATAACCGTTTCGTCTACTGAACATGTTGTAAATCATGGGCAGTTTCCGGCTTCTGGTTTCTCGCGCTATGATTTTCTATTCATTACCTATAGAGTCAAATCACCAAAAGTTACCGCACCTGTCCGCACCTGTTCTGCGTCTGTGTAGCTTTGCGACTCTGGATGTGGAGTTGTTGAAACGAAAAACCGCCTCAATAGATTGGTCAGATATTTTTAATTCATCAGATGTAAATCATATGGTAGAGACACAGACTAATAATATCCTTCAGTTATACGATGAAGTAGCCCGATACGCAATGTTAAAGTCAAGCGCCCCCCAGCACCGTGGATGGACAGTGACATCCGCAAAGTAATGGCAAACATGATCGGGCTTTTTTAAGATTTAAAAAAAATCGCTATCATGCCAATTGGAATGTATATAAGGCTACCATAAACAGATGCAATCAGATGGTTCGAGTAGCAAAACGCCGACATATCCATAAGAATATTATAAGCTCTTCGCCAGCCGGCATTTGGAAGTTTCTTAATTCCCTTGAGTTAGGTAGACTAAATAATTGCCCTGATATGGGGTCAATATCTCTCAATGATCTTAATAAGAACTTCTCCTCGGCAACTAACGTCGATAATTCCATTAAACATAGAACTATTTCTCTTATCTCATCACTTCCCAAAATCGACGCAAACTGCTTTGCTTTTTTTCCAATAACTGATGAAGATGTTCGTAAAATTATTTTTTCCATTACATCTAAAGCAACTGGCTATGATGATGTGAGTAGAATTATAGATTATCCCCATACTTGAAAGCATTCTCCCAATCATTACCCACATCATCAATTTTTCTTTTTCTACTGGGGTTTTTCCATCTTTTTGGCGTAAAGCATTTGTCCTTCCACTTGCCAAGTTAAATAATCCCAGTTCTGTTAACCATTTTCGACCAATTTCTATACTTCCCTTTCTTTCAAAGATTTTAGAATCAGCTGCATACAAACAGCTATCCAGCTACATTTATAAAAATAATCTTCTTAGTCCTTTACAATCAGGTTTTCATCCTGGACATAGTACAACCACTGCTCTCCTTAAAGTTCTTGGTGATGTACGAGAGGGCATGGAGGAATCAAAATTAACGGTTCTCGTATTAATTGACTTCTCCAATGCTTTCTGTACAGTTGATCATGACATTCTCATTGCTATCTGTAAATACATGGGTTTCTCTTCGTCAGTTTTGGATTGGTTATCAACTTATCTTCGTGGTCGCCGGCAATATAATCTAGGGACGCAAACAGAGCTACAGCATCGATGGTACCTAGCGTGGAGATCACGGGGACGCCCCAACCTCCGTGAAAGTCGCCATGCGGCCCTCTTGTTCGGTCTGCCAGCACGGTGGAGGTACCCTAGGATTTTTGGGTTGATGGCGGGGCAGCCTTTCAGGAGTGGATGGCTTATTAATTGGGTCTCAAACTATTTACGGTCGGCCGGTGGTGCAACCGTTCTTTGAATCTCGCTAACCTCCACAACCAGACACCTGACAGTAACAAACGTTCGCGTCGCAACTAGTTCCTATACGCAATGCAACTGTCCAGACCCATTATCTCTATAAAATGGGTTTCACCTAACATCGTACCGAAACACGACATGCATCATTTGGCGGTATATCTTTTCAAGTGGGTGGTAACTAACCATCGGCCGGGCCTCTCACTAGTAGAGGACCAACCTACCACCAGTATGTAGTTTTGATCGTTTAGCACTACCCAGGGTTTACATGAAGGGAACCAGGATTCAAGTAATTCCTACGGACGCGAGTACCTTCGTACCCCAAGTAAAAATTCAATATCAAAAGATGTAACACATTTTATTTAACATAATTGAATAATGTTGTATATTTATTTAATAATAATAATGTGTTTTACACCGGACATGATGTCTTGTTCCGAACTCAACACGTTTATCTGTGATGCCGCAACACCGAACATTATTTTTATATAAATATAAATTTTTTGGAAGCAGTTTACATTCTGCTAAAAGCCTTAGCCGAGGAAAAGATATTTTCAAATATTATAAAATAATTTTACAAACTTTTTTAGGGTTAGTATGATTTGCCCAAGTGAGTCAGTTACATGCGTGGAGATGGGGAGTCTAAGGCAGTGAAGAGTGAAAAGAGCTTCCTTTCTCGAGGATGTCTGCCAAGTGGCCGCCGGTGTTGTTAGGGACATAGATAAGTGACAAAGCATTCCTGTGGCAGAGTCAATATGCGGTGAAAGTGTAAAATTTTACGTTTTTATTCTGTGAGAGTGCAACTGCATACACCATTATTCCCATCACCATCCCGCGGGGCGGGCTTAAGACATTTTCTAGAAAAAAAAACCCTGTGCATGTTGCCTTTAAGAATAAAAGGTTGGTTAGGAAAATAAAGTCTTCAAGTTATATTAAATTTGTTTTATGTAATTAAATTATTATTAAGGGAAAATCAATGTTTAAATATTGTTCCAAGTTAATATTGAAATTTAACCGGCGGCTATACCAACCGGCTATATCATCACGAAGATATCGTAAGAGGCGACAGATGAATACAAATCAGGGAGGCCTATAACTATTCAGAAGTGGACTTTTAATGGCTATAACAGTAACGATAATAGTAACATGAAATTAACAAAGATCTCATTTCGGAGAACATCCCTTATAAATGATTAAACTGCAGATATAATTCTGATGAATTTTGCGCACATAGCAAACATGTAATAGTGGTATAGGAATAACTACTATTTCGTATCGTCGGGTGGGTGTCTCATAAGAGGTATCATAGGGAATAAACCAAGAGAAAAAAAATACTTCAGTTGTCAGCCCGCTCGCTAAGTGTGGCAACTACCATTACAATGCAGTCCATGGGGGAGGCCTAGGTTCAGCTGAGAATTTTCGATGGGCTGTAATGGTAACAGTGGATCTTTGGCACGGGTATTTTCCATCAAAATAAATCACACACTTTTACCATATTTATTTATATAATAAGGGTGACAAGCCATTTTACAGTCCACCTGATGTTTCTCTTTGTTGCCTCTTACAGAAACCCACAGGATAATATGGGGTGGTGGATATTCTGACACCGTCACTACTCAGGATATTGTGTGATATTATTATGCTATTAAGTACATTAGCAACAAACTGTTATAATTTACATTTATTTAATACGCTGATTTATGAATAAGATTTTTTTTGATTAAAACTACTTTTACGGATTTTATCGCGTTTTATTTATATTAATTTTAATACCCGACGTTTCGGGTGCTTTCCAGCACCCATGGTCACGGGGGACTGAGGTGACTGACGTCCCGATGTGAAAGTAGTTTTAATCAATGTATAGTGTCCGCGTAAATATAAGAAATCATTAAGATTTTTTTAATAATTTATTATGTTGACTATAAACAACTTATAATAAAATTTGTCAGGCTAGTTTAATTAAAGTTATTGCTTATGTTTCTTTTTTATATTGAGCAAATATGTATTAACAAAGTTATTTTGGAGGACTGTGTATTCTGTGAATTTATGTAACATTTCCTATAATTGGTCCAGACCTTTTCGACCTACATAACCGAAAGTTGCTTCTAATAATGAAGCTTACACGTATATTCGTATTATTGGTACTTCTAAAAATGTGTCACACCCTGCGTCGAATTGAATAATTATTGTGATTGATCGTTATTCGTGTTGCTGTAGCCATTGAAGGGGGGAGTACGTGGAAGCAGAAGTAATCGCATACGTAAATTAAGGTACCGCCGGTCTTAGTACTATTCTCTGGCTAGCTGAGTCGGGTTTAACCAAACACTAGAATAATTGAATTCATAGTGAAAGGTTATGTAACCATGAACCTTTCACAATCTCATCACAATATTTTCAACAAATCAAACAAATAAAAAAGCAAAGTTTTGAACTTCAATATTTTTACAAATAACATTTTATGACACAAATTATATATTTACGTGTTTGTCATATTAGAAGGAATACACAAAAGTATAAAATTCACCTTTTTATTCCAAAAACACACAGAAAAACGAAGAAATCACTAAGCACTAACCACACACTACCACGCACTACTGGTGTATTAAACCACTTAGTAAAAATTTTCAAAAAAAGACAAACAAAATAAGTTTAAATTTGATAATACACTGAAATTACGAATAAACATAAAAAATAAATTCATTACGATTTCTGTTTGTTGATTCTGATAACAGCTAACTGCTGTATAGATTGTGCAGATACCTTGCAGTGGCTATGTAATAGCATCCACTGGTGCATAATTTCTTACCGTGGATGTTGCCAGGGAGAGAATCGAACTAAGAGATGGGCAGGAGCGTCTTCCTAATAACAAAAAAACTGCGGTTTTCAACCCGTTGGCGTTGGCAACTATGTAAAATATGAAGGATACTTGTCAATGCAAATGCAAACGCAGTCGCTGAAATCTAAGTTCAGACTTTATTGGTCTGCATGAATGAATGCAAGAACTGGCTCTATTCTCTCAGATTTACTTTTGTTGAAAATAAACCAGAGCCAGTAAGTGCTTAAATTAATATTGTGCTACCTTAACTGACACTGTAAGAATATATACCAAATATGGTCTTTATATTCATTCATAGCACAAACATTTTTAGAAAATGGCAAAATATATTCTTAAGTGCCGACTATCTTTACTAGTTTCTTAGAATACATTTTAACCCACAAAAATTTTGCGTTGTCATTGTTTATTTAAAGGAATTTCAATAACATTCATACAAAATAGTGCCAAAAAGTTTGTTACTGAATAAAGCTATTATTTACGGATTTTATCGCGTTTAATTACATTAATTTATTGTTATTATTATCCCGACGTTTCGGGTGCTTTACAGCGCCCATGGTCACGGGGGGGACTGAGATGTTTGACGTCCCAATGTCATAGTTAGTCCGGCTACCTTCAGTTTTTTAATATTAATTTTTGGTCCGATTTACGCAAAACGAGCTTATAGTATCATGAAGTCTTGCAGTGGTATGCTTGGGTTTGGGTTTAATTTTGTTAATTATAGGATCCCAAGCAGATGGTAGCACCCAACCATCTTCTCTATTGAAATTTGGATGTTTTTTAATTTCAATAGCCTCGCGTATCATCCTTGGTAGGAATCGGTGTTCTTTTGCGAGAATTTGTGGTTTATCAAATCTAATGTAATAATGTATGTTTGATAAACCACAAATTCTCGCAAAAGAACACCGATTCCTACCAAGGATGATACGCGAGGCTATTGAAATTAAAAAACATCCAAATTTCAATAGAGAAGATGGTTGAGTGCCACCATCTGCTTGGGATCCTATAATTAACAAAATTAAACCCAAACCCAAGCATACCACTGCAAGACTTCATGATACTATAAGCTCGTTTTGCGTAAATCGGACCAAAAATTAATATTAAAAAACTGAAGGTAGCCGGACTAACTATGACATTGGGACGTCAAACATATCAGTCCCCCCCGTGAGCATGGGCGCTGTAAAGCACCCGAAACGTCGGGATAATAATAACAATAAATTAATGTAATTAAACGCGATAAAATCCGTAAATAATAGTTTTATTCAATGTGTAGTGTTCGCGTAAATTTAAGAAATCATTAAGTTTGTTACTGACAAAAATTAATATATAATTTCAAATCACTCACGCGTATACTGAAATAGGATTGAAAATGTTGTTATTAGAAATAATTTTTCGCCTGTTCAGGGAGATTTGCATTCGCTTGGGGACGTACAATAGGATATCACTTAATAGCTTTTGCCGACAAAGGAAACAAGCTTTTTCTCGGCACTTATCCGCGCCTGTCTACTAGAAGACAATGCTAAGTACTGGCACTCAATAAAGTCGCCATTTCTGAATCTATACTTAAGAAATATGTGCATGCATAAAGTATTTTCATTTATCATAAAAGTGATTTAATGTATCATATAAGGAGTAAAAAAGGAGAGTAAATTAATATACTCATAGGTAAATTTAATCACTGTCATACAATTACATATCTGAGTAAATAAAAAGGCAATTAGGTATTCCTGAGAATATTTCTCAGTACAAACATATTATTTAAAAAGGCAGCGTCAGAACGTTGAAAATTAATGTTACAGATAACTGTATAACATTGAGGCGAAATACTTTAATATTATGTAATATTGTTGTGAGAAAATAAATCATTATTATTTCGGAGTACAAATGCATTTTCTTCGTTGGACTGCATAATTACTTTTAGTCGCGTCTATAAAATACAGGCTGGATCGAGAGTGAGCGATAGGTTGCTTCACTCCAGCGGAACGTCATATCGATGTTGGTTAGGTATAATTGAGGGTATATCGAGAAATCCCCTCGTCTGTGCGAGGTCACAGCTCATTAAAGCCACTCAGCACCCGACCCTCACCGCCTCGCCTTGAGCAGTTCGTATTCTTCGTATGGACTTTTATGGGCCGACGCTCACTACATCAACTCCGTACCATCACTGGATCGCCTGGCTCGTGAGATGACCACGCGCGGACTACGAGTGGACCACTCGATGATAGCTCGCTGTTGGCATGCTTTCCTCGCGTGAAGCGCGAGCTGGCAACGCGCGGTTCACGCCAGTGCGATGCGGCGCTCTCCACCAACCCTTCATTTCGAGACTTCCTTTCGAATGTGTCGGACGCATTGTTGTTTGTTTTTAAAATGAACAAAGAAAAACTTATAGAAGAAGTTCAGAAGTATAATTTATTGTATGATTTAAGGGTCTCTCGTTGATCACGCAAGGTCCACTCATTGACGACGCGAGGTCCACTCGATGACCACGCGGGGTTCACTGGTGACAACGCGGCGTCCACCCGTGGTCCACCTGTCGACTACGAGTGCACGCCTGGCGGCGAGGCGGTGAGGATCTCGGGTGCCGGGTGGCTCTAATGAGCTGTGACCCTACGCAGGTTAGCCGATTGGGACGAGATGCGATCTTTTTTGCATCCTACCCTTGGGGGCTGGTATGATTCTCGCCGGATTATCCTAGCGTTTTTGTGATTCTATCACTGATGTGGTGCAGGAACTTTTTATTCAATTATCTGTTGTATCTATCGTAGTCAGAACCCAGCCACGGTTTGGTCGCTACTGCAAAATTGCATCACGCCATAAGCAAGAGTGCTACCGAGCCCAGTAACCTCTCGGGATACAAATACCAGCGCTCCTAAAAATAAGTATAATTCCGCCTGCAGGTTCTTCAAATGTGTCACTGCCGAAGTAAAATCAGAGCATTCTGGTATCTGCCCAAGACTCTCCAGGGGTACTTCTGTTAACCGTCTCTTATGCTTCCAGCGACTCATAAATACCGTTTTATCAGGATTGTAAAGTCACACTGCTATTTGATCTGGATGATTGTATAATTTATAGTCAGAATTTAAATAAACACGCGGAAAAATTAAAATTAGTAATCGATAAGTACCGCAAATATCATTTAAAATTACAACCAGACAGGTATGAATTCTCAAGACGTGAAGTAACTTATCTTGGTCACATTATCACCGATGAAGGTGTCTCTCCAAATCCAGACAGGGTAAAAGCAGTGTCAAAATTCCCCATTCCTAAGAGTCCTAAATAAATTAAATCTTTCCTGGGCCTAATAGGCTATTGTCGCCGATTTATTGATAATTATTCCAAATTAGCTACACCACTTACTTCTCTTTTAAAAAAGGATGCAATTTTCGGCGTTCGCAACGTAGCAAAGCGGCCCACGGAGAGCCGCTTCGCTACGTTGAATGTAAGAGGAGGGATGGATGGAAAGGTAGATGGAGTGTGTCAGATGATGGATGAACGTTGCATTGATATTCTCTGCGTGAACGAAACCAAGAGGAAAGGATGTGACACCACGGTTCATGGCCCCTACACGGCATACTGGTCGGGAGTCCCCCAAACCAGCCGAGGCTGTCAGGGAGTTGGTGTGATTCTTTCATCTCGAATTGTTGAATGTGTGATGGAGCATGGATGTGTAAGCCCAAGACTCCTCTGGATTAAGTTAAAAGTCGGACTCACCCGCTCGTTTATCCTTGGGGTCTATGCACCGACGGATCTGCGTGGAGGTGGGTCACTAAAATCACAACAAGAGAGAGAGGAATTTTGGGATAGCATGAGAGAGGTCTTGAATAAATGCGGAGAAAATGAACGAATCGTGATGCTAGGGGACTTTAATGGATGGGTTGGAGTAAAGCGTGATGGGTATGAAGGAGTTCTGGGTATGTTTGGGGACGAGAGAGTGAATGACAATGGGAGAAGCCTGCTTGAAGTATGCTTGGAATGGAATCTGTGCGTGGCCAACACAATGTTTGACCACAATAAGATCCATTTGTATACAAGAGATGAGGTTGAGTCTAGAAGTATGATTGATTTTGTAATTGTGGATGAAAGACTGAAGAAGAAAGTGCTAGACACTCGGGCATACCGCGGTGTAGGCCTCGACACAGACCACTTCCTGGTCATAGCCCGAATGCGTGGCCTCTTTAAACGGTGGCAACACCGAGGGGCCGAGCCTACGAGTGTTTTGGACCGAGGACGAGGAAGCAAGAACGAAGTATAGAAGATTGAAAACAGCAGCGAAAGAAACTGTGTCTAGAAAGAAAGAAGAACGAAAAGATGATTTCGATAGGAGACTCACTGAAGATTTCCAGTCAAACATTAAGTTTTTCTGGAAAACCATCAAAACAGTCAGAGGAAAAACTTCTACCTCGGAGCTGAGTACAATCAGGAGTCAAGATGGGAGCATTATAAAAGGAGAAGAATGTGTGTGAAAGAGATGGAAAGAGTATTTTGAAAGTTTGTTTGAAAGAGAGGAGGTGCAGGTACAGCATCCGCCACCTTCCACGGAAACGAATATAAATGTTGATGAAAATGAGATAAGCTTGGATGAAATAGTGAAAGCGTTGAAAAGTATGAGATTAGGTAAGGCTGCAGGGTATGACAGGATTACCGTCGAGATGCTCAGGGCTGGACAGGGCCTGGTGGCTAGTCAGCTGTACCGCCTTTTCAATCTGTGCTGGCGAAATGGGCAAGTGCCGGGAGACTGGTGCAAAGCCGTAATCGTGCCATTGTATAAGAGAAAAGGGTCACGGCAGGACTGCATAAATTACCGTGGTATAAGCCTTCTTAGCGTCGTCGGTAAATTGTATGCGAAAGTGTTGATTGAAAGGGCTGTGAATGAAACAGACGAGAAAATATGGGATGTACAAGCGGGATTTAGAAAGGGAATGGGATGTACGGATCAGGTCTTTTCCTTGCGGTGCATAGCCGAAAAGTATTTGGCTAAAAACAAGAAAGTCTACTGCGCCTTCGTAGATCTAGAAAAGGCCTATGATATAGTGGTGAGGAATGAATTGTGGTCAGCACTGTCCGTGTACGGTGTAAGCAGTGTCCTCATACGAGCATTGCAATCTCTTTATAGGGATTCTAGTGCTTGTGTAAGGATAAACGGGGCATACACTGAATGGTTTAATATCGAAAAAGGAGTTAGACAGGGATGTGTAGCGTCACCGTGGCTGTTTAATCTGTTCATGGACAATTGTTTGACAGATTTAAAAGAGAATGAAAGTGGGTTGAGAATGAATGAGTTACTCGTCAAATGTCTTCTCCATACTGATGACCAAGTATTACTTGCGTCTTCGGCCGAGGAGTTGCAGGAGATGGTAACTGCTATGAGTGGAGCTTTTGGTAGAAAGGGAATGAAGATGAATGTAAGGAAAACGAAAGTGATGGTGTTTGAAAAAGATGAGGCAGTGACAGACTGCAATATCGTGATTGAAGATGAACAAATTGAACAGATGAAAGAGTTTGTGTATCTGGGCTCAAAGTTTACAAGAGATGGAAAGTGTGAGAGTGATATTGAAAGAAGAGTGAATGCAGAAAACATGGTGAATGGAGCTTTGCACTCCTTTATGAGCAGTCGGAAGGTGTCTAACAAGGCTCGTTTGGCTGTGCATGAGGGGGTGTTGGTTCCGACACTCATGTACGGAAGTGAAAGTTGGGTATGGCAGAAGAAACATGAAAGTAGAATAAATGCAGTTGAGATGAGAGCATTAAGAAGTATTATACGAGTTAAACTGAGTGACAGGATAAGAAATAGTGAGATAAGGAAACGTTGTGGTCTGAAAGAAGATGTAGTGACAAAAATTGAGAAAGGTATGCTGAGATGGTTTGGCCACATCGAGAGAATGAATGAAGAACGATTGACGAAAAAAGTGTATAAGGCGAGTGTGAATGAAAGTGCTGGAAGGGGTAGACCTAGGCGGACTTTTCTAGATCAAATTAGGGACGTCTTGAAAAAAGGCCAGGTTAAGAGTACCCTAAACAGTAGAGCATGTATGAAGGGAATAATGAAAGTGGACGAAGCGAAACAAGTATGTAAGGATCGTAGCAAGTGGAAAGAAGTGGTCTCTGCCTACCCCTACGGGAAAGAGGTGTGATTATATGTATGTATGTATGCAATTTTCCACTGGTCTCAGGAACAACAAATCGCTTTTCATGTCTTAAAACAAAAATTAATCACTGCTCCGCTGTTTCAGTACCCAGACTTCTCTCAGCCGTTCGTAGTAACCACCGATGCAAGTAATTACGCCGTGGGTGCAATTTTATCCCAAGGTCCTGCAGGCAAGGACAAACCGATAGCTTATGCATCGTGTACTTTAAATCGTGCAGAAGGTAATCATTCAACTATCGAAAAAGAACTCTTAGCTCTTAGCTACTCACAGTAAAAACGTTTCGTCCTTATCTCCACGGTAATAAATTTAAAATAGTTACTGATCATGGACCATTAGCATGGCTATATATTTTCAAAGACCCTGGTAGTAGACTCAATCGTTGGCACCTAAAACTTGAAGAGTACGATTACGAAATTGTTTATAAACAAGGCCGCCTTAACTCTAATGCCGATGGGTTATCTCGCTGTCCCGTTAACGGTATGGATATTACGACCTTTAATAATTCTAGTTATGAAAAATATTTTAAAGACCAATTTACTAATAAAACTTCTATTTCAAATACAAAAAATCTACTCAAGGATTATATTTATCTAAATTAAAAACTATTGCGTGTCCTGTCTCTTTATATTTCTTTTCATTTATATCTCGCTGTGAAAAAATATTATCGTAGTTAGATAAGCTTGAGAAATTTTTAAATTTCGAACGCGAACCTTTAACAATTATTCAATGTGTTATAAATAAGAATAAATCTTACTATTTTTTTTTACAAATTTTGTTTAAGTTCATCATGACGAAGAAACTTAATTTAAAGATATTTACAATTTAATGATAAATCTCGGAGATAAAATTTTAATCGAGAATCCTGATATCACAGATCTCGCCTTATCATACTTTTCAGATCCATTTTCTAAGCTAGCTTGTATAAAATATATAATATGTGATCCTTTATTTACCATAACACTAATATTAAAATCCATATTTACAAAAATCAGTTAATTTATCTTACTCCCATTGAAATCCCTAAAATTTTAAAAGAGGATCACGATTTACCGATTGCGGTTCACCCAAGATCAAATCGTATGTATAAACGAATTATATTATATAACTCTAATTATGTAATTTATAATAATATATTATACTGTAGGTTATGTAAAAAATGCCAATTACACCAAATTAATAAGTCATTGAGTGTCCAATAACTTCTACTTCTACTAGACCATTTGAACGATTAGCTCTCAACATCATTCGTCCTTTACCCGGCGCAGCTTCCCAAAAAATTCAAATTTATCCTTACATTACACGATGATTTAACTAAATTTTCAAGTGCTCACAAGTGGTCACAGCTACGAGATCCATGAAGATATAGCCAAAAATCTGGTACACTTTATGTCTCTTTTCAGTTTTCCTAAAAGAATCTTAGCAGATTTGGGAACGTGTTTCACGTCTGATTTATTTAAAGAAGAACTGACCCAATTGTTAAAAGTCAAAGCTTTATTTACTACTCGTTATCACCCATAAACAAATGTAGCTCTAGAACGCTCACATGCTACTTTAAAAGAATACTTAAAATCCTTTGTTAAGGAGAACCAAAAGAACTGGCATAGTTATTTATTTACGACAATATTAGCTTAAAATAGCACTCCGCATTGCACCACTTATATCACCCCTCATAAATTATTATATGGTTATAAACCTAACACTTCCAATTCTCTATATGAAACGCATAATAATACTACTTATAATGTATATATTCGAGTTTCACAATATCGATTGCCTTTTAGGAGAGAAAAGGCCATTCAAAATATAATTAACAGTAAAGAAAAATTCAAGCAATATAATGACGCTATTTCACGCGATATTTCATAAAAAATTGGTGACTTTGTGTATACAAAACACCATCACCCGCTCCATAAGGCTCTATCACCTATATGGAAGGATCCATATAAAATAATAAAATACGTAATAAGCATTACGTAACTTTACAAATAGGTCGTAAAATGTTAAGTATCATAAAAAACAAAATAAAGCCTGCTATTTACACTCGATTAATATAACTTATTTTGTAAAAACAAAGATATGTAACGGTCCATAACACCTGTACCTGGGAGCACTTAGCTCTAAGTTGTTTACGAGTATATTTACCTTCGACTGAAAGGTTACCAACGGAATAAATACGGCTGGGCAGCGTTCGGGAAATTACGACACATCTTCTCGTCAGGTATACCTCAAAACTTGGAAAAGAAATTGTACAACCAGTGCGTGTTGCCAGTAATGACTCGTTGTGAGACGTTGTTCAGTCAGTTGACTGGTGGCCGTATGAGGGAGCTCAAGGTCGCTCAGTGAGCTGGTTTTCTCTGCCAGATAAACTTAGTAATGAGGATATACTCAGTACAATCAGAGTAACTGATATAGCCCAACGGATTAGAAAGCTGAAGTGGAAATGGGTCTGCCATATAGCTCGTGGAACCAACAACCGATGAAGAAGCAAGATTCCCGAGTGGCATCCCAGTACCGGTAGGAGAAGTGTGGGATAGTCTCTCATCAGATAGAGTGACGACCTGGTAAGACATTCGGGAAGTCGATGGGTACAGGTGGCACAGAACTGTGCTTTGTGGCATTCTTAGGGGAGGCCTATGTTCAACAGTGGACTTGTGAAGGGCTATAGAGATGATGATGATGATTATTAAAAATCTGGGAAAACTAAATAAATGTTTGCCTGATTAAAACTACTTTTACGGATTTTATCGCGTTTATTTTTACTTTTTATTTTTAATTCCCGACGTTTCGGGCGCTTTCCAGCACCCATGGTCACGGGGGACTGAGATGACTGACGTCCCGATGTCATTGTTAAACCCGGAGTACCTTCAGCTTTTTTAATTATTGTTTATGGTCCGATCTATGCAAAATGAACTAACTCTGTCTTGAGGTCTTGCAGTGGTATGCTTGGGTTTAGTTTTAATTTTATTGATTATAGGATCCCAAGCAGGTGGCAGCACCCAGCCTCCTTCTCTATTGAAATTAGGATGTTTTTTTAATTTCAATAGCCTCACGTATCATCCTTGGTAGGAATCGGTGTTCTTTCGCGAGGATTTGTGGTCTATCAAATCTGATGTAATGGTTGGGGCCGTCTAGGATATGATCACAAACTGCAGACTTCCCGTCCGTTCCGTCACTACATCAGATTTGATAGACCACAAATCCTCGCTAAAGAACACCGATTCCTTCCAAGGATGATTCACGAGGCTATTGAAATCAAAAAACATCCTAATTTCAATAGAGAAGATGGCTGGGTGCTACCATCTGCTTGGGATCCTATAAATAAAATTAAATCCCAACCCAAGCATACAACTGCAAGACTTCATGATACCATAAGTTCATACTGTGTAGATCGGAACAAAAATTAAATTTTAATCTATGGTAACCTCGGTTAACTATGACATCTGGACGTTAAACATCTCAGTCCTTCCCGTAACCATGGGTGCTGTAAAGCTCTCGAAACGTCGGGTATTTAAAAAGTTAAAAAGTTAAATATACGCGATAAATTCCGTAAAAACTAGTATTATTTCAACTGAGGTTTTGACTAACCTGGTGGATTACACAATATTACAATGATTATGGTCAATCCCGCGAAGCAGTGAGGTAACAGATATCCTCCAGGTGTATTCCGGTCACGGTCTCCATGCCGCCCAGTCCCAATATAGCCACCAGTTGAAGCTGTCTCGCCTCGTTCACATAGTTAAACTTGATAATGGACCATACTCAAAGTAAGGATTAAGGACCCCTATGACAAGACAAAATAATCTATGAAATACCATGTACCGTTAATTAGAGCACATGTGCTTTTAAGAAGACAAAAACATTAAGTACTTACAATTTATGGGATGATGTGTTTGAACACATTAAACTGCCTGTAGACATTGTGTTTAAGGGGCCGTACGCTCAAGTACTCGTCACTTTAAATTCATGTTCCGGCGTTTCGATTCAAAAATTATATATGTGCATGTCCGATCATTACAACGGCTCGCTCCAAAAAGAATTAGGCCTCCCTCGGGCTACGCGCCACCGTTGGCCCGTGGTAGGATTTCGAACTAACACGACAGGTCAATTGCATGCAATTAGCTAGCTCGATTCGTCAATATACGTTTCTAGTTACTTCGGACTAATGACGTTAGATGGCGCACTGATGTCCGTTCATCGAATGTAATAACATAAATATGCTAAAATAAAGTACACGAAAATTTTCGTGTTACAAATTTATGAAATTTAAGTTGTCTAAAAATGCAGTGATTTTGTCAAATGGTAAAACTGTAATGGTGTCATCTACGTACCGCTTGCAGAGTCTTGAATTTATAGAAGCAATAAGAAGATCTTTCTCCTCAAAGTGCTTCATGAATATGTCGGCGACTGTGGGAAATATAGGTGTGCCTATCGCTACACCATCTACATGCTTGTGAAATCCTCCTTCCGCAACAGATAGCCTTTGAGTAATACTACACACTCGGCAGGCATTTTGTTTTTTTCTACCTTCTTCCTGGTTACAATTAAGGTGAAGTATTCAATAGTTAAGGCATAAAAATAGTGTGTTAGCGATAGTGGTAGATAAAAGTAAACTACATCTACCCAGATGTACGTACGTTTATTGAAAGAGCCACAAGCATGCTTAAAACTAGCTTACTTATAGGAATTCAACTACGTCAAGTTATTAAGTTTATATTTAATATTTATATATACAATATTTTCATCATGTACAAATATAATGTAATATTTAAGTGGCACTTCAGTCCCTTCGGCTCTGCCAAATTAACAGTCGGTTTATCATAGTGCTAAAGGGCTTGTACAATCACGCAACCATATCTACCTGCTTACGGGACAAGCACGCGGAAGCACCTGGTTTCCCGAACCCAGCGAAGGATCTCGTCTATAGACTTGTCGCCAACTAAAATTTGGCCGCAAGTGGCGCATTGTCATACCTCTTCGTCAACACTCTTCTTCCGCGCGATTCTACTTCTGGCGCGGTGATGAGCATGCTAAAGTTGAAGCGGTAATGGTTCAGTCATGTAGCTTCCAGAACCGACAATCGATATGGAAGAAAGAATATCTAGTGGCAGCCTCGTACTAAACCCTGAAGTGTTGTGTAATCCCCCAATAGACGGAGTGATGTCCTGATGAAACACGCAGGTAGTCAATAGATGCAAGTTACTCATGACCATACTTTGTGTCTATCTGCGGGGAAGACCTATGTCCAACTTTGAACTTCTGATGAGTGAATATGCTTCTAAGTTCCCTCACAGCATTCCTTTCAATAACTTACAATACTCAATTAATCTCTTTGATCGTATTTAACTTCCAACTTAAGGTTTGTCCACTTACATTTTAAAACAAATTCTCTGAAAGAGAAAATGTAATATATTGTATTTACTGTACAGTGTCTTGTTTTGTTTTACTATTTTTATAAAGAAAAGTAATTCACGATGCGTGAAATTAATAACCGGAGCCGTCTTTCCCAGATTATAAGGGTAGATACAACGAAGGTTATAATAGTAAAAATATAATTCAATTCATGAAAAATGAAAGCTAGATGTCAGCAGATGTTGTACGCCTTAAAATGTTGAGAAGGCACATTATTATCAATAATAAAATTTTATTTATTATTAATAATAATGCGCTGTCTTAAAAAGTCGTCCAAAAGTATCATATAATATGTAATATTTGAACAATAAAAATGCATTAATAAGCATAAAGTTAAAATACATTAATTTAAAACATTAAGTAAATTTATTTTACTTAATATTGTAATAAATATTCATAAAAAATATTCTTAAAATATTCAAAAAGTATTGAAGATAGAAACACAAGTTGATTATGTCATAATAATAGTGATTAATATAATTTATAAATTTTCCCATGTTATTTCTTTTCATAGTATTCAGGATACAATATTATGCTATATTATTTTATTAAATTCTCTGGCATAATCCTTAGTAGTTTTAAAATGCTACCAATACAAATTTTAGTAATGCTTGCTTATATTACGATAAATAAATGATTTTTTTTAAATACTATCATTACAAATTTTAGTAATGCTTGCTTATATTACGATAAATAAATGAAAAAAAAGAGAAATAGGTCTAAACATTTCTAAGTCATAGAGTGTGTTCAAGCCGTGTAGGATCAATATTTGTGTGGAGAAGGAGGCTTTCTCATACATTTTATACGAGAGCTGCCGAAGGCGCATACCTCATAATTAGACATAATATGTGGTAGTCAGGCGTATTAGACTACAGAAAATGAAGGTTGTCATGGGAAGGTTTTTAAATTTTTATTGATTGTAGAGGGTTTCATTTACTACATCATATCACACTCATAGGTATAAGTCTAATACACTTAAGCAAACTGATAAATTCACATAAATAGTAATAAAAGGTTTTTGTTCTTTAAACCTAATACTCGTTTATAAAATTTTGTAGCTAGTTAAGATGCTATTATACATTCCAATGCTATGTTCATCAAACCCTAATTGTTTTCTATAGGCTTCGCTCCGTTCATATTCCATCATAATATGAATAGTATCTTTCATAACTCCACATTTGACACAATTTGGTAAACTCACTTTTCTCATTGTAACGCTGCGTCCCCTCTTAGTATAAATTAATTATTTATTTAAGTTACCCTTTTTAAAGTTATATATATATATATATATATATATATATATATATATATATATATATATATATATATATATATATATATATGTGTGTGTGTGTGTGTGTGTGTGACGAGGATAAATAAAATATGTTTTCATCTTTCTAAAGGCTTAATAATAGGCCCTTTGTAATATTTTTGGCTTGATCGTCTTACTCGTAGTTAGAACCCTCATTTACGTTGTGTTTGTTTAATAACTTAGTTCTTTTAGGTGTCTTTTGGAAGAATAAATAATCACAAGAGCCATTGAAAGCTGTTGGTAGTGCCTTATAAGGTAAGTGGACCCCGTTCACGAAGACAGGGCTCGAGAAACGTTAAGAACATAAAACGTACCTATTCCACTTGTATCAGGTTTACATTATTAATTTATTATTAATTATCCCTTCCCGCTTGGAAAATGCTCATCATCATCATTGCAGCCCTTCACAAGTCCACTGCTGAACATAGGCCTCCCCCAAGTAACGCCACAAAGCACGGTCCTGAGCCACCTGCATCCATCGACTTCCTGCATGTCTTACCAGGTCGTCACTCCATCTAGTGGGGGGTCGCCTTACACTACGCCAACCGGTACGAGGCTGCCACTCGACAACCTTTCTTCCCCATCGGTTATCGGTTCTTCGAGCTATATCGCCGGCCCATTGCCACTTCAGCTTACTAATCCGTTGGGCTATGTCGGTCACTCTGGTTTTACTGCGGATATCCTCATTTCTGAGTCTATCACGCAGAGAAACTCCGAGCATAGCCCTCTCCATAGCTTGCTGAGCGACCTTGAGCGTACTCATACGGCCAGCAGTAAAGGACCACGTCTCTGATCCGTAAATCATCACTGGCAACACGCGCTGGTTGTATACTTTAGTTTTCAGAGATTGAGGTATACGTGGAAAAGGCTCACAATATATTTATACATAAAATACCCGATACAAGTCCCGACACACGCCGTGCGCGTTGAGCGACAACCATTTAAATGCACTCCCCCCGTAGGGAACGCAAATTCGGGAACTGGATTCACGTAGTTCACAACAAAATAACCGGCGAACCAGTAAAAGAGGGATCCAGAATTTAGTAGAAATAGTGTTATTAATTTTTTTCGTGTCGTTACTACAGTACGATTTCGACAGACACGTATCCGAAATCTTATTCAGTTTAAAGAGTAAGAAATATCAATAGCGTCGTCGTTATCACATGTCATGTGCATAGGCACACAGAACTAGAATTAGGGTTAGGGTTGCGGCTTACAAAATTAAAATTATTGTTTGAGCTACGTTTTATATAGTTAGAGCTAGTATTAGGGATACGATTAAATCTTTTATTAAAATTTTGACGATGTTGCATATTATATTGTCGCTTTCTACATTGATCAATAGTGTGCCCTATGTTCTTGCAATAGTTGCAAATTAATTTATCAGAGTTAGAACTAGATAGATGAGAAATTCGTTTATTATGTTTAAAATTAGAATGGTTTTTGTTTTTGAAACATTACGTAGCGACATGTCCTACTTTATTACATATATTACAATGCTTCATTTTTTTGAACACATTTGAAGATTTTGTAATTTTTCTTCCTCTATAGCTAATTGAACAGCTTCGTTTAATGTTTGAGGGTTTCCTCACCTAACAATAGTAAAAATAGCAGGGTTTAACCCTAATGAAAATGTGTTTAATGCTAGATCCTCCATGGTGGCTATTCTACCTGGAATTTCTTCAGGAATTTTGCAGCTATAGAGTATATCTGACTGGATTTTTGTTAAATTTGTTTTAATTTTAAAGAAAATTTAGTACCGTCCTCGGATTACTGTTTGCAGTTTTGCAAATCTGACAATAAATGTGTCGCGTGTTTTTTCTCCCCAAAAATAGAACGAAGAAGTGACTTTATTTGATCCCACGTTTCAATTTTTTTAAAACTACATGTGGCTTGAGCTTTTCCCTCTAGTTGTGAGATAATGAATTTGTACAAAATAGGCTGTTGTTCTGGCGTAGCTAACGACATTGCATTGTCACAGTTGGTAAGAAAAGCGGGTAGGAATTCCTTCTCCCCATTATAAGATTTTATAAATTTCGTCAAAAACAAAAGTGTGATTTTTTCTGACATATTGTCTTTACTTGTTTCTGCTTTAAGCGACATAGAAATAAAATTTAAAGCTATATAAGATAATCACAATAAAACGACGTGAAAAGGTAATAGTACAATAACAACGTAAAATAAGGCTAAATTTTAAATTTAATTTAGAAAACAAAACGACTAAGAAGAAAATAATAACTTCTATTAGGCATTTATTCGTAACAATAGTTCGGTGACACGCTACACTCTTGGTGGCTGGCGTAATCGCTGACACTGTGACTCCGTCACGTCGTGGAAAATAGCAGGAATGGAAAATGTAGATATTCTTCAAATATATTCTTTGTTGGTGAGTTAGACCCGGCTGGTGCAGGCACCTGGTGGAGGCTGAACGTCGGCCAGACGGGTGATTTCAAGACCAGGTGTGAGTGGAGCGGGCTTGCGCTTTAGAGCGGAGGCTAATCGTCGTCCAAAATTTTGGTAGGCGCAGGTTTAGGCACGGCTAAGGCTTAATGTTGACCTTGGTGATTTCGGGGACCTTGGATTCGGATTCCAAAGTCTTTTATTACCTTCTGTTTGGCATCCCACTTCTGACACCAATTTGTTAGGAGGCTGATCCCGTTTGACTTTAAAAAAACACCAAATAAACCTAAAGGTTTATTACAAAAGTTCACACACCAAATTAATATAGACCCAGACTTCCGAACTCTAATACGTCTCGGAATCTATGTCCGATCTACCCGGGGCTCTGAGTCTAACTGATCATTAAAAATGGAACTAAAACGAACATGAAAGGAGAAATATAATTGCTGACTAAAACCATATTAAGGAAAAGTACCGTGTGATTAAATAAATGCTTACTAAAGTTTTACTGCCTTGTAAAAAGGGATATAACAGAACGAATCCACAGTGAAAGTACGTCACACGGCTTAGGCAAATAGGCACACTGGCCGTAGGCCCTCCGTGAGCAATACCACCTGTCATACCGCCACTCCTGCGGACGTGATGTAAGTGTATGGTATCACCACCGATTGCATATATATAGCCAAAAGGTAGTTATAAGATGTTAGTAATAATTTGCCACCAGAAAGTGTTTGTGTAACTGACGTCGAGTGTATATATTTTCAATCATGTTTGTCTCACCCTCGAACAAGTTGCCTTCAATCATTCAAAGGTGGGAAAGTTACAGAGATATACTTTTATGTTATCATATAAAACCTTAGGTATGCGTCTCCGGCAGCTCCTCCGTGTAAGTGAAAATATACGATTTTATTTAAATAATCTACGAAACGTAACTGGCACTTGGATATTTCTACGCCATCAATAAAATCTTTCTTTAAGTTCATCAAGGCTAAAAAGTATAAGATCCCAAGCAGATGGCAGCACTCATCCATCTTCTCTATTGAAATTAGGATGTTTTTAATTTCAATGGCCTCGCGTATCCTCCTTGGTAGGAATCGGTGTTCTTTTGCGAGGATTTATGATTCATCAAATTTGATGTAACGGTGGGGACAATCTTGAACATGTTCACAGAGTGCCTACTTCCCGGAGCATCGGTGGTTCACATCAGCTATATATTCTTTCACGCGGGTATTAATAGATCTTTTTGTTTGACCTATGTAAGAGAGGCCACATTCACAATCGAGTTTGCAAATTCCTGCATTTTGTATAGGAGTATTACACTTGATGGATGGTAAAAATTGACTATTTGCTTCGGTGGCTTGTAGTATGTTTTAATCGAAGCTTGTCTCAAGATTTAGCCAAACTTGTCTGTGACATGTATATGTACATACGATAGTACAGCAGGCACATACTCGACTGTGGCCAGCTTCACTGGGTCACTGTGACATAGGCGCGCGATCCGAAGCTTGTTATCTTGCAATACTTGTTTGACGTGCTGAAGCTCGGTGACCAGATGTTTTCTGTCACAGAGCTCTCTGAAACAAACATTTACTAACGATAGCTAACTATGAAGGATGATGGTGAGATTCACCATTTAAATATCGGTTGATATGGGTCTTTTCCTATACACAGTGTGATCATTGGTGTTATCAGGATTTCGGATGACTAATAAACCTAGAAAAGCTAAAGAATTATTTGCCTCTAACTCCATTATGAAATGTATTTTAGAGTTTATGGAGTAAAAGTGGTTTAAAAATGCTTTGTAAAATTATTCTTAAACAGACAATCTTCAACACTGCAGACAATTTTTTCGTACAGGATTTTTCACGGTATTAATGCAAAATTCATTCCTTTTGATAATACTTTTACTGTCGTTTCATCCGGTATATGTTTTGACAGATTATAGACAATGCGTTGTTTGGTGTTTGCGTCTGTGGTCAAGGGTTAAATTTCGTTCTGACGTTGATTTAGATGTTTGGCATTTGAGTTTTGATTCTAGTTCTAGTTATGGAAAGGTAATTTAAAAAATATATAAGGCATTTGATTTATCTACCTACTCACAAAACAGGACTGTTTGTTCTTATATTATTTACTTCCGATTCATGATTCAGAAGCTTATCGAATAACTAAGTGCCATATAATTACTTAAATAATTGTTGACATTTATTGGATTTATAAGATAATATAATAAGAATAAATTGACAGTAAATAATAACAAACTGACGACTGAAACTAAGATAGTAATTATAATGACTCTCTACATCCTTCGGACCGAAATACACCAGTGCAAGCAGTAATACTATATGTATAAATACGATATAACCAATTATGTTTTTAAAGGTAAAAATTAAAAACTTTTGTTAATTTAAGAAAATCGTATATCGGTATTTAAAATAGGCAGGTAAAATTGTCGTATCTTACATAATTATTCGTAACCCTTTAGGCGCTAGTTTCACTCGTGTCCGGTTTTTTTTAATAAAAGAAGAGCGACAAACAAACACAAAGTCCACCATTTGTCGCTCATTGAAACTTACATCTCTTCCCAATTAATAATCAAAATAACACATTGTCACCCCTCAGGACTAAGATAAAATGCTCGTTACCAGTAAAAAGGTTATCCAGTTCTTCACAGTCACTTTACGAAAGACAACAAGCATTAAACTGCTATTTGACACTGGTATTCAGTGAGAGTGTTGTTTTTCCCCGACCCATTCCTGCTGCAACTATAATATTATAACTGCAGCTTGGGTTTAGTACATTTAAAATTAATGTCAGTCACTTTATTTAACTTGCAAATTCAAAGAATTTGCTCTTAACTAAGGCTATTGAGTTAATTACAGAGGTAAGTAATTTATGTTGTTCACGTCTAAAGTGAACCTCAGACGAATTAACCCAAGTCATTAATTTCAAACAACGTACTAGTAATGCACAAAATCCGTAAGAAAAGTTACCCACAACTTTTAGCACATTTGCATTCGACTAAATAGTCATCAAATAAAATAAAATACATATTTCTAAAACGGAAAATTTATTTTAGGATTATATATATATATATATATATATATATATATATATATATATATATATATATATATATATATATATATATATATATATACCGGTATTTTATGCCCAGTATTTAGTGACGATTGCTCATTGACGATTTAACGTTTGATAAAATTTGTTACCTACTACTCCATATTGTCCCGTGGATACCGTAAAAGGCGACGGAGTGAAACAAGTCCGGAGATGGGCAGCACAGTATTAGTAATAACGACCAAAAATAAAAAGTGTAGCTGCAAATCCGCTTGCCGAGCGTGGCAACTATGGCAAATATCTCCCCATGAGGTAATCTAAGGGGAGGTCCATTTAGGAGCCCAAGGAGGCAGGTTTAGCATCAATTCGCCTTAATGTGAGTATGAGTTGAGTATGGGGAGTGGCCCTACTTTTCTTTTCTTTCAGTATTTTTTATATTAAGTGTTAAAGATTCAAATTTTTATTGAATTAATCCTGAGAAAAATCACCTTAATATGGAGGCGGCGTGAGAGGGTCCCCCTCCGCCGAAGTAATACAAAAGTGTAGTCGACGGATCCCGGGTATTTCTGGGTGGTTTATAAAAAGTAACAATCCCATTCTAACCTAACCTGTCAGTCTGGGTGCCCTAAGTCTCGAGCTCGCTTCGCTCGCTCCTGCACCAAATAAAGCAACAAAAAGTTAACTATTGTAATGACTTTAATCAGTAAACATATTTCATCACTTCCATTATTTCCAAAAATGGATATGCATTATATCGCATATTGTTCCGCCTCCACAAGTACTCCACTATCGCATCACCAAAATTTTCTGGATTATTCTAATCATCTTTTTTTTAAATCGCTTGACGGATCTCCATTGTGAATCAATCCTTTTTGTGTGAGTCCTGCCTGAAAACACAAATGGATTGTCAGGTTCCGAATGGTTAACTTTTTTGTGGACGTAGACATGTATCGCTAGGCAGTCATATGCTCTCAAATTATCTGTGTGAATTGTGCTGCCCGTTTCTATGTGTTTTTGGAATTAAAGGCACCATTTTTCGCATATTGACTGATGCAACTTAAAAAAATTAATTACAAATTAGTGATTTATGATTATTTTTAGAAAATTATTTACACATTTCGATGCAGCTCCGACAGCTAAGATTGCATGGGGCGCTTGAGATAAGCCCCCTTGACCCCCCCCCCCCCCCAGTGAATGTATCCGCAAATTTTATTGATCATACATTTTTGTTAACTTGTATTGTTGTCTATTTTATGTAAGCGATAACAGGGAATATATGCCATCTTCTGATGTTAGATAGTACTCTTAACTATTTAAATAAATGAGTACTACTTAGTAGATTTTACGTAATAAAATATTCAGGAACGCGTTAGAAGTAAATACAATATATATATATATATATTGTATTCTATATATTCAAGAGTGTAATTGTGTGTGTAATTGGGCAGGTAATGTTCTTACCGAAATAATTTTGCAAACTTCATAATCCTTGCTCGTGCCAGCATTACTTATAAAACAAATCAAAATACAACCTTGCTTTTTTTAAATTAGTGATAATATTTAAATTATAGGAATTCATGGACATTTTTCAATTTGCGATATTTCTTGATTTTTTAAATTTAAAAACTTAAGAAATGTCGCAATCAGATTTCTAATTTTTTTACTAAATTGTTTGTAATTGTGTTCTTTGTAGGATAGATTTTTGTCCATTTGATACCGTGATACTTGATAGCATTTTTATATTCAATACAGTTAAAGGAAAAAGGACATTTAAGGTTTAAAATATGAGGACATATCACATAAGCATGCTATGTTTTTAATTTTATTTGGGAAGTGGAATGATTTTCGAAACTAAAACATTATATACTTGGTATTATCGGAATTTAAAGAGAGATGGTTTAGATCGAGCAAATGATAGACTGTATTGAAACCATCCTGTGCAATTTTTTCAAACTTATTCCCAAGAATTACTGTAAACCAAGGGTTGTGTGTTTATAATATAATAAATAAGGGCTGTAATGATGATGATGACGAAATAAAGAGTGCTGGATCAAGAATACTACCTACCTTGTGGTGCTCAGTAATTGATTGGGCTTTCATCGATAACAATTTCTCCTATCCTAATTCTTTGTGATCGATTTTCGATCGATTTGATACAATTGAGGAAGGGAATTATGATGGAAAATATTAGAGTTCCAGGTAATAATACTTGGAAGATACCTGGAACTCTAATGTTTTCCATATTCCAACTCCATAGCACACGTCTTTAGCACAACAGGAAGGACACCATCAGGCCCACTCGACTTGTTAGTGTCCAGAGAGAGGAGTGCTCTGCGCACATTGGATAAACAGCACATCCTGCGTGAAGCACTCACACCGCGGGCTGGTTGACGGTGTGTTCCCCCTGTCATCAAGAGTCGAGTTGGTCGCAAGGAGAGAGCCCAGCAGAACGTCTTTTTCCTTTGTGGCATGGGCCATTGAGTCGTCTTCCCTGTACAGAGGTGGGAGAGATAGCTGACAGAAGTTCCCTTGGACAGCCTTGGCGAGAGACCAGGATTCACATGTTTCCGAAAGAAGATGAACTAGTTTCTCGGCAATTCTGCCGATGTGCTCTGACTTTGCTTTGACAATGACACTTTTGAAGGACCTGGAGCCAGAATTATACTTTTTTAAGAGCCCTGGAATTTATATCCCAAGACGTCGATGCGTGAACCCAGGCCTGGTAACACTTGCTTATGACTAAATGCAATTTTGCAGGAGCAATCAGACCATAGCTGAGTTCTGCCTCCGATAGGAACCACAGATCCATTCCCTGTATCATCACATCAGCGACAGAATCAAAAACAATGCCGAGATCATCCGAAGTGAAGTAAACCTGCCTTAGAGGGTGGAATAAAAAAAAACACGCATTTCGTCCGAATCATCTAACCTATAATACCAAACACGGCGGCAACCTGCGGTACGCAACCGCGATGGGAGCGTGAGTAGCACCGTACTCCCTATCAGACAATGGTCCGAGGAGTCAAGAGTCAACGGAGACCTGATCCAGTATCGGAATCCTCGGCGTCGACATATCGAGTGACGTGCAGTTTCGTGGTCACTTGGAAGGGAAAGCCAAATTGGCCCCTAAAAAGCTTGGCGTGCTCAGCAGAGCGGGACAGTATTTCATGCCGGCACACCGCCTGCAACTTTACAAGGCGCAGGTTCGGCCGAACATGGAATACTGTTCCCATCTCTGGGCTGGGGCTCCCCAGTACCAGCTCCTTCCACTTGACCGCATCCAGCGCAGAGCGGCTCGAATCGTCGACGACCGAGTGCTTTCCGATCGGCTCGATTCACTGGCGCTGCGAGGAGAAGTTGCATCTCGTTGCGTATTTTATCGCATCTATCACGGGGAGTGCTCTGAGGAATTGTTCGGATTAATCCCAGCCGCCAAATTTCGTGAACGCACTACACGGCAAACGTCCCGATACCATCCACACCATCTGGATGCTTGGCGGTCCACCACTGTACGTTTCACAAGGAGTTTTCTTCCACGTACAACCTCTCTGTGGAATAGTTTACCACCGGCGATTTTTCCGGACCGATACGACCTGGGGACCTTCAAGAAAAGAGCTTACTCCTTTCTAAAGGGCCGGCAACGCACCCGCAATTCTCCTGGTGTTGCGGTTGATCATGGGCGGCGGTAGTCACTTAACATCAGGTAAGCCGCATGCTCGTTTGCCCCCTCTTCTATATAAAAAAAAAAATTCTCGAGTGGCAGCCTCGTACCGGTAGGCGAAGTGTACTGCGACCCTCGGGTCCGTTACAATTTAATAGTTCGAAAGTTTTTAAATTGTTATGAGATTGATTTGCAATATTTTACTAAAACTTTTAATTTCCTATCGGCATATTTTGTAATGCCTTCCGACCTATAATTGCTATTATATTTCGAAAATCACACGGTACTTTCTTTTAATATTTTAGTCAGCAATTTTATTGTTCCTTTCCATGTTTGTTTTAATTCCATTTTTAATGAGCAGTTAGACTCAGAGACTCGGGTAGATCGGACATAGATTCCGAGACGTATTAGAGTTCGGAAGTCAGGGACTATATTAATTTGGTGTGTGGACTTTTGTAATAATGTATAGTTCATTTGTTTTTTTTTTAAGTCAAACGGGATCGGCCTCCTAACAGTACGCCATGACATCCGCCAAAACCGCGTCGAGTATCTTGATTCGGGTAACCAAAACGAAGGCTGGCGACTCCGTTCATTAACACTTAGTTGTTTGTCCGAATTCCATAGGCAATCAAATACGGACAAACAACCAAGTGTAATTGCACCTAGAGTGGCTCCTTTTAATAAAATTGTTTCTATTCTGCTTTATCATTTATACTTGGCAGGTATAAAGGATAAAGTATGATAAAAACGTGTAAGTGATTACTGCAAATAATTGAGTTCTTCTTTGGACTCCAACTAACCCATCCAATTAATACTAACATTTTTTATAATTATAGATCCAGAGGGAATCTGTTGACAAATAGAAAATAAAATTATGTTTTAGAACGAAAATCGATCATTTATTTTAATTTCACTTCTTTTTGTGGACAAGTCGATTCCTTATCAGCGTTTCAAGATAGATATCGACATTAACTTACATGTAAAATATTTTGTTTTAAAATGAATTCACCAAAATCATACAAGTCTTTAAGAACGAGACTCTTTTCTTTGCAAAATATCAAAATTAATAAAATCATTGAAACTCTTCTACATTGTAAACAGTATATATAACATAATTTTTTACCAAAAACAAACGCCACAACGCAATAGCCACGTCTTGGGAATTTAATTGAGAAATGCGCTTTTATCAGGATAATTTCTATTATTGACATCTCAGTCACCCACAGAACATATAGCCATTTTGGAAAACTATTAAATACTAAAATTAACCACTAGTATACTCTAAAAAATTACAAAATATCTAGGAGCTTATTTCTTGTGTGCCGACTAGTGCCAAACTGTCTTTCATACTATATGAGTCAGTCATCGCGTTCGATGTTGGGGGAAAAGCCGACATAAACAATTAACTACCAGGATTGTCTGAAGAGGAAGTAATAAAAAATAAAAAATAAAAGTGATTATATTCTAAACTCAAAGTATGTTAATTACAAACAACAAGTGTAGGTATGTAAGTGATACTTGGATAGTGAATTAAATTTTAACTAAATTTTGTAACAAAGTACTCAGGTATTAATTCTGTAGTTAAATGATTACTTAATTTCTTTTTGCTATAAGAACCAATTTAACAAAAAAAATTAAATAAATTCTGCTTAGATAACATCTTACTAAAATCCTTTGGAAACTTAAAAAATGACATATCTGGAACCTTCTGTTGGTCATTTAATTGGTCAATTATAGTAGAAATGATTTTTGACATTATATATTATCAAATAGGTAATATAAATAATATATATATATATATATATATATATATACATATATATAATAACTAAATTATATTATAACCTTTTCAAATATTTTATTCTACAATTAAATATAGTAAACACTAAAAAAACTATTTCAATAAGTATTTACAACGACCCTACCTGGTAACACATAACGCATACACTCTTAGGACTGATAAAATCCTGCTGGGCTAGCATGGGCAGGGGATAAAAATTTTATCCTCCGATTATATTCACTGACAAGGGATAAAATTGTCTTATCCCTATGCCAAAGCTTTATCCACCATGCGAGCATGGGCCTATGGTGGATATAATATCGATAGAATAGATAAACTTATCCCCGCGCAAAGATAATATACCTATATATATATATATATATATATATATATATATATATATATATATATATATATATATAAAGCTATAAACTATAAAGAAGGTTGAAGGGCACTA
Organism: Parnassius smintheus behrii; assembly: GCA_036936625.1. Classification (NCBI taxonomy): domain Eukaryota; kingdom Metazoa; phylum Arthropoda; class Insecta; order Lepidoptera; family Papilionidae; genus Parnassius; species Parnassius smintheus. The sequence continues at coordinate 40,248,278 of JAUPFT010000008.1, read as the reverse complement.
GAGATGGGTCGTACTTGCAAAATCGAATACCAGGGCTTGCAAGTACGTCCACCTTCAAATACTAGCGCCAAAAACCAGGGCTTGAGATACTTTCAAGTATTTTCATTCTGCATTGAAAATTGATTCGTAAGAACGCATAAATAAGGAGTGCAATCGCATATTATGCTAAAATAGTAAACTTTCAACCTTGATGGAACAAAAATACTTGCATAGAGTATTTATTTATTTATTTATTTACTTACGGGGGCGTTATACGCTGGTACTCTGTGCCAGTGTAGTCCTACTCCAGTCAAGATGACACATTCGTGATGCAACCCTTACGTTGCAGCGTAAATTTCACAAGGATAAATATTCAGACCCGAAACAATTATTTGTAAGCTTTACAAATACTTGTTCCGTGCGGTAATCAAACCCGCAGCCCTAGACGCTATATGAGTTACGAAATGTTACATCTTTTTTGTTATCGATAAAAGTTAGAGTCTCGTTTATTACAATGTTGCAGTTTGAATATTTTATTTTATTACAATAACTTTTCATAAATCATTTAATGCGATTAAAATTGAAGTTAAATTGGTCGTATTCTTTTTATATGCAGGGAATGTCCTTTGTTTCGCTTTTACCACTGGATAGAATTTTACGAGTGAAATGGTCATTAAGTTCATTGACTTGACGATCACAAAGTTCATAGTGTTTTTGAAATAAACTTTGCATTCGTATTGGTATTTATTAATAAATAATTTTCGTTTTTTTATAATATTAGGGCGACAAACGAGCACACAGTCCACCTCGTGGTAAGTGGATGCTGTGGCCATAGACGATCTCGATTAAGAATCAAAACGCAGATGCGTAGTCACCCTTGAGGATTAAGATGGATTGCCTCGTTTCCAGTAAAATAAGGTCTCTGGATCTCTACACTCACTATAGGAAACACAGCAGTATTAAGTTGCTATTATTTACAACTTACCCTTTCCACTACTACAAATTCAAATTCTTTAATATATAATTTTGGTATTTTGAAAGAGAAACCTGCAGCACATTAGTTTGGGCGGGTATAACAGCACAGTATAACAGATATAATCCGTGCATAGGATTCACAAAGGCACAATAATTATACATATATAATATCACGGTTTCCATACACTTCTTATCAGGTATTATAATTTAATTTTATAAATATTTAATCTTAAATTAGATTTTCTGCAGGCTAATTGGCGGCTGAAGACCATACTAAATGTATGAAATCGATTTATCGATTACTTTTTGTCTCTACTCCAAGTATTTATGATCATGTTCAAGAAAACGTTGCGGGAATGGAACTTTGAAAAACAACATTTCAAGTGACCATAGAAGAATTTGTGTTGGTTTCAAGCGGTTTCCTCAGCATCTTTGTTTTTTATTTTGCGTTTAAACGTTAACTTATAAGTAGCTTATCCGGCGGTGATAGGATATTACGATTCACCGTTATTTGCATCCTCCGTAGCCGTACCGTGGTCAGCAGCGGCCATATTCCAGTTCCGCCACTGGGACCAGGAAATAATTTTTCCTAGCTTCCACATTGCAAATGAACGTTATGGGTGAGTTTGTATATTTTGTAATTTTTAAGCGAGGTATAATATTTTTACTTTCTAATCTATATTGTATAAAAAAATTATACTCTTTTCATATATTTGATATCTGTATATCATAAAAGTTATTTCATGTAAGATATTTGTGAAAGCAATAAAGACTACGCTAGGAGGAAATAACCTCTAATATACATACGCTTTTTGTTGACATATCTAAAAACAGAAAACGTTATTAGAATTAGCGTGGAGTTTATTTTCATATAATTACATTATTTAAAACACGACTTAGTTAGTTTCCAAAGTTAATTAAGTTTTCGGAACGTGCAGTAAGTTAAGAAAATATTAGTGAGGTGTAGTGTATTTAAATTTATCTCTTAGTAAGTCAAATACGCAAATTGTCGCAAAGTTAAATGCAACAAAAAAATAACAGAGTGACAAAGGGTTCTTGGTGTTACGAAAAAATATATAATTTACAATAACTTAATATGGGATCCATTTAAAACATAGACCATTAAAAGTACAATTCTGAACATTGAGCTATTACGTACTACGTACTAGAGGCGACACTGAATTCAGCTACTCTGTTCCACTCAACTGCGGTGCATACACCGCACTTTAATCATTCACTCGCTAGGCGCTTGTAGAATTGACACGTGTTGTGTTGATTTAAAAAAAAATCTCTTGATAAAAATATGCCGTCGTGTGTACTTAGATATTGCACAAATAATTCAAGAAATGTCAGTAAAAACCAAGGAATTACTTTTCATCGGTTGATAAGATACTTAATCAATAAAAAAGTATTTTGTATTAATAATAAAACAAATTATTCCTAAGACGCCATCTTGTGTCAGGGAATATAGCTTATGAAATTAATATGTTCAGAACGACATTTCTGTGGGTACTTAAGTATAGGACGAATATATTATTATACACATTTTTTGTAGAAACATAATATATAAGTTATTATAATTGGGCAAAATTTTTCATGTTTAAATCTGCTTATTATTATTTTATTTTATTTTTAGGTTCCTACATCATACTCAAAGTGGAAAAAATTCGTCCATTTTTAACTTTCGCGTGTCCAGCATTTATGAACGACTCTTATTCTTATTTAAATAAATATATTTGTAATTTAAATTTTATGTTAATAAGTTTTGTTAAATACACATTTAGTATGTTTTTTTATATTTGACGTAGATACCTTTTAAAATATTCAGATAAAAATATCATTAAAATGTAATTGTGATATAATATTATGTAATATTATATTAAATAAGCAAATATAATATACAAAAAAATGACAAAATTTAAATATTGTTCTCGATATAATTTACCTATTTAACAATGTAATCTACTATTACCTACGGATTATTCTACCTATGTTTATTCTATGATAAAAAAAACCAACCGCGCGAACACAGAGTAGCGCACATTTTTTGTTTGAGATAGCTGTTCTAGTACGTAAGTACATATTACTTCAATGATTCTGAATTTAAACTTACCCCATAGATTGCCTCATATAAGAGATATCTGGTATAGGTGTCACGCTTGGAAACTTTTTCTTTAAAAAAAAAAGAGTTACCTCTACATTAGGAATTTATTCTGTATCGTGGGGGCATTTTCCTATATAAATTGCACAAAAACAAACAACCATACCAGGAACAATTATATACAAATACCTGTTCCATGCGTGATTCGATCCCGTGGCCCTTAGCGCTGCAACTCATTGTTAAGCCACTGTGCCACGGGGCCATCTAGCTGGGTTGGGTTAGCAATCGCAGTTTGATTTTTCGATGTTATCAGGAAGATGCCGCTGCCTATCTCTGCTTTCATATCGCCCTTTCACCTCTCATCATATCCACGGAATGTAATGGAGTAGTGGAATTTCTTATATACCATAGCCTAACCGCTCAAAGGAGACAATTTATTTTTGTATGGAGAATGGGCCCACCATAAATTTTAGCAACCCTTAACGAAATGCATGTCGATTTTTCCATATAAATGCATTGCCAACACTACACAATGATTAAAACTACTTTTATGGATATTATCACGCTTTATGTATTTGATTTTTAATATTCGTCGTTTCGGCTTAGTTTATTTTGCGTAAAGCGTAATTTGCATAAAAATAAAAAGCTGAAGGTACTCCGGGTTAACTTTCATATCGGGACGTCAGTCACCTCAGTTCCCTGTGATCATGGTTGCTTTAAAGCACCCGAAACGTCAGATATTAAAAATAAAATAAATAAAATTTGAGTCTTTATGTTTATACCTTTAAGACGAGCTCTTAGCACGATTTAAAATTCGTTTTTCACCCGCGCGTCCCGCAGTGGGCGGAGCGCAAACGGCAGTCGGAGAGCGCAGCGTGAACACAGTATGCGCCATAGATCTACCTAAGCTGTTTTTAATATTTCTATGGTATGCGCAAAGCAAGCAGATAATTCACCTCCAAACAAAAACTTTTCCGTGAGGTCTCCTGTTCGCAACACTACTAGGTATTTTAGTACCTAATAATATTGTTGTGTGAATAAGTCAACTAGCGCCATCTAGTGTCAGGAACGAGAGCGAGGGGAGCTTTGCAGAGAATGACGTCACAAATCTCTCAACCGACAGTGCCAAGTTTCTGGAAAGTCTATACTCGCACACTCGTCCCTTTGCGCGCATTTACCTGAATATTCGGGATGTTTCCTTGCTTATTTAAATAAATAGGCGCTGCAAGATGCGATCGAGGCAGAGTTGAACTCAGCGACACAAGCGAAGCTTCGGAGCGGAATTAAGTGAATTAGTGTGTTTAATTATTAGTGTTTTTAACTTTAATTTGTATAAAGTAAATTAAAGTGTTAATTTAGGTAATTCTATCGGCAATTTTTATTGTCACGAACCTCAAGCTCGTAACAATTGGTGTCAGAAGTGGGATAAAATAATGCCGATTTTACCTAAGGAGGAAACGGAGGGTGTCCGTACCCGAAGTCTACGCCAGCAGGAGACGGACCAACGAAGATTTGGTGTTGCAACGCCGCAGACTACGGAGGGCCAGCCGCCGGCTGCAGGCCCGTCCGTAGCTCCTACATCTGAAGCACCTGACTTAGGTGCTCTGATGGTGATGCTGCAGGAGCAGGCTCGCCGACAGGAGGAGCAGGCTCGCCGACAGGAGGAGCAGGCTCGCCGACAGGAGGAGTAGGCTCGCCAGCAGGCGGAACAGGTCCGTCAGTTGAAAGAGCAGATGCAGAGCGGACAGGAGGAACAGGCCCGTCTGCAGGCGGAACAGGCCCGTCAGCAGGCGGAACAGGCTCGTCGGTCGGAAGAACAGATGCTCCTCATGAAGGATCTTCACGCTACCTTTGGGAAAGAGATAAGGCAGGTGAAGGATAGGGTTGCTCATCACGACAACCGTCTGTCGGAAGCTGAAACCCGAATCGAAGAACATGAAACCCGAATCGACCAAGTAAACAATCGGGTTGACAACGTAATGGCTGACGTGAAGAAAACGCTGAACGAACTCAAACTTGGGGATGGAACTACAGCTCCCGTAGTAGCTTCAGCACCTTCGCTACGTGGGTTCAAGGTGCCACCGTTCGATGGGACTTCTTCCTGGTCAGCCTACAAAATCCAGTTCGAGGCTGTTATGAAAGCGAACGGCTGGAATAAAAGTCATGCCATGACTGCTCTCACACTAGGCCTGCGCGACCAGGCCTTAACAGTTCTGGAAGCTCTCGGTGAGGAAGTGACTTATGAGCAACTCCTTGAGGCGTTGGAGGCAAGATATGGCGACGCTCACCTAGAACACGTCTTTCGTGCGCAGCTTAAAGATCGTGTGCAGTGCATCAACGAAAACCTGCAGCAGTGGGCTCTAGAAGTGGAGAAGCTGGTGCGAAAAGCATATCGGTCTGTACCTGCGCTCATTAAAGGGAACCTGGTGCAGACATTTATCGACGGCATCCGCGACCTGGAAGTCAGAGCTGCTGTGAGGCTCGGGCACCACGAGACGCTTAAGGACGCCTTGGCCCATGCACTGGAAGTGGAAGCCGTGCGGCAGGATCATCGTTCCCATCGCGTCAGGGAGGTTGCAGCAGCTACAGTTCGCGACCGCAACAAAGGATACAGCCCAAGGTGCTATGGCTGTGGGGAAAAGGGCCATCTTCGATCCAACTGCCCTAAGCGAACCCTAGAAAGGGAAGGTGAACGATCCCAGGAGGGTAGTGCGGCCAACAGCACCGCCCAGCAGCAGCAGGGAAACGAGTAAAAGCCAGAACTGCGGGGCGGGTGCTGGCTGATGTTAAAAAAGCCCCAAGGATCTCGATCTCACAAACCCATGATGGGAACAGTCTAGTCATCAAGGGCGAGGTCAACGGAATGCCGTGTAAACTGACCATAGACACTGGAGCCTCTCGTACGGTTGTTAGTTCCCAACTTATAAGTCAGTTCCTTGGGGGCTCCGCATACAACCGTGAACGCATTAATTTGGTAACAGCTACCGGTCAGCGTATACTCGTCCGTGGAGAGAAGGAGATGGAGTTGAAGCTTGGCAACGTGATATACCTGCATAATGTCATCGTGGCTGATATAATGGACGACTGCATCCTAGGCCTAGACTTTATGAGGAATAATTGTTGTGAGATCGACGTTAAGCAAGGTGTTTTGAAATGTGGACAGGAGGAACTTTTTAAGGAAGGTGCGTTACCAGGAAACGTGTACAGCATTAAGAAGATTGTTCTTCCGCCGAGATCGGAAACGATTGTTCCGGTTAGTCTTCCCCGAAACGCTGGGCAAGCTCACCGTTGTGTGCTTGTGGAAAGGGTAAACAATGACCTTCCATGGAAAGTAGCTCGAACCTTGGTCAGAACCACTGACATCTCAAGAATACGTGTGCTGAACCTTTGCGACCGAGAACAGATTATAGAAAAAGGCACACTGGTTGGCACTTGTGAGGAAGTGGATTGGTTACGTCGGTGCCAATATATATCGAGTGGGACCCCAGCAAGGATTCAGAATCGAGAGTGACCACACTTTTGGAAGACTGTCGCAGTGTTCTCTCCCCGAACGAATTGGTCAAGGCGAAGAAGTTGTTACTCAAGTACGCCGATGTGTTCTCGTCAAACGATGCTGACATAGGAAAGGCTGACTTAGTTCAACACAAAATAAACACAGGAGAGGAATTGCCTATCCGTCAGCGGCCAAGAAGGTTGCCGATAGCAAGTGAAAAAGAAGTGGAAACCATGATTGAGGGAATGGTGAAGGATGGTGTTATTGAACCTTCATCTAGTCCATGGTGTTCACCCGTGGTGCTGGTAAAGAAGAAGGATGGCAGCATGCGGTTCTGTGTTGATTACCGCCGTCTGACCGATGTTACAAAGAAGGACAGCTACCCCTTGCCAAGAATTGATGACACGTTGGACATGCTTACAGGAGTAAAATGGTTTAGCACGCTGGATCTAAAAAGTGGCTGGCTACTGGCAAGTTGAAATTGACCCTAAGGACAAGGAGAAAACTGCGTTCTCGACGGGAAAGGGTCTGTGGCAATTCAAAGTAATGCCGTTTGGGTTGTGCAATGCTCCAGCAACGTTTGAAAGGCTGATGGAACTTGTACTTACCGGGCTAATTGGCGATGCCTGTCTGGTCTACTTGGATGACATCATCATCGTGGGCCGTACGTTTGAGGAACACCTTGAAAACCTGGGACGCGTGCTCATGAAGATTCAGAGTGCCAATCTCAAGCTGAGTCCGAAGAAATGTTCACTATTCAAACGGCAAGTCAACTTTTTGGGGTATGTAGTGTCGGAAGAAGGTATCCGCACGGATCCGGAGAAAATCGCAGCTGTCAAGGATTGGCCGGTTCCAAAAGACAAGACGCAGGTTAGAGCATTTTTGGGTTTGTGCTCCTATTACCGGCGATTTGTGAGGAACTTTGCAGATATAGCCAAACCTCTGCACAAGCTAACCGAGGAGAAGCGACATTTCTGCTGGGATGAAAGTTGCAATATCGCATTCCAGGAGCTCAAGGACCGTCTGTGCAAAACACCTATTTTGGGATACCCTGATGCAAGCAAAGAATTTATAGTTGACACAGACGCAAGTGATATTAGTTTACTGCATGGGATTTGGCAAAAGTTTTACAGTCGGCCGCCTGCCTGACACCAACCCTCTTTGGGTATGCTATTGTTGGTAGAGGAAGCTACCATTTTGGAAAAAGGAAAAAAAAGGTTGGGGGTAGGAGCGTAGGTGTAAGGATACTGTTATCTCGGCAGGAAAGGTATGAGAATAACAGTAGCTCGGGGAGCCGGGGTCGCGTACCCGTATTCCATAACAGGATCACCGGAAAGGTAGACCAGCATGAAAACCCCCTGACTGAATGTGAAACACACTAATTCACTTAATTCCGCTCCGAAGCTTCGCTTGGGTCGCCGAGTTCAACTCTGTCTCGATCGCATCTTGCGCCACCTATTTATTTAAATTAGCAAAATATCCGGAATGTTCAAGTAAACACGCGCAAGGTACCGAGAATTCGAGTATAGATTTTCTAGAAACTTAGTTAGTTACTTCGGGTGGCGCTGTCGGTCGAAAGACGTGTGATGTCATTTACTGCAACGCTCCCCTCGCTCTCGTTCCTGACACTAGATGGCGCTAGTTGACTTATTCGAGCGCGGCGTAACAGTATGTACCGTATCGTACCTGTAGTATAGTACTGCTATATACGTCCCACTGCTGGCACTGACTTTCATTTCTGAAAGGATTTTAGGGCAAGGAAATGTCCGCCGCGCTGCTCCAATGTGTATTGACGAACTTCACATGTCTTCGAAATATCTTTTTCTTATTTCACATAATTAATTATTTCCTCCCGATGTTTTCCTTCACCGCAGAGCACGTGGCAGACGCAAGTGATATCGAGTGTTGAATATGAATGTGGAGGGACACACGGGCAGAGGAAGGCCGAATAAAAGATGGATCGATTGTGTGAAGAGTGATATGAGAATGAAAGGAGTAAGTATGGAAATGACGGCTGATAAAGAGGAATGGAACAAGAAGGTTTACTGCGCCGACCCCAGATAATGGGAAATGGTTTAGAGAATGATGACAGACGCAAGTGATATAGGACTTGGCGGTGTGTTGTCTCAACGTAATGGTGACCAAGAGGTCGTGATAGCGTACTTCAGCAAGTCGTTGTCAAAACCGGAAAGGAATTACTGTGTCACAAGACGCGAATTGCTAGCTGTGGTAAAGTCGTTGCAGCATTTTAGCAAATATCTTCTGGGGCGAAAATTTCACTTAAAAACTGACCATGCTGCACTAAAATGGCTACTGCAGTTTAAAAATCCAGAAGGACAAGTTGCGAGGTGGATTGAATTACTGCAGGAATACGACTTTGAGATCGAACATCGCAACGGGAAATCTCATGGCAACGCAGATGCATTGTCAAGAAGACCTTGTCCTGAAGATTTCAAACATTGTATTAGGCAAGAGAGTAAGGAAGTGGTATCCGTGAGGATGCTCAGGGCAGACCACCTCAGCAACGAGTGGAAGGACAGCTTACAACGTGCACAGCAGGAAGATCCGGACATCAAGCCGATCCTGGAATGGATGAAGGCCAGTGCTCCCAAGCCCATGTGGAGCGACGTCTCAGCGATGAGTTCGACCACTAAAAGCTATTGGGCCCAGTGGGACAGCTTGCTGCTTCAGGATGGAGTTCTGTGCCGTAAATGGGAAAATGTTCGGGGAGACAGCTGTCATTTACAAATGGTTGTCCCTAAAGCTAAAGTACCGGATGTTCTACAGCTGTACCATAATGATTATTCAGGAGGCCATCTGGGAGTTAAACGAAATCTACTGAAGATCCGAGAACGGTTTTACTGGGTCCACTGCCGAAACGATGTCGAGGACTAGTGTCGCAAATGTACAAGTTGTGCGGCTGTAAAGGGACCTCGGACTCGTAGTAGAGGTGCATTGAAGATGTACAATGTTGGTGCACCATGGGAGAGAATAGCCATTGACGTGGCGGGGCGGTTTCCGGAGAGTGAAAGCGGTAACAAGTATTTCATGTTTGTGATGGATTACTTCACTAAGTGGCCAGAAGTCTTCGCCATTCCAAATCAAGAAGCTTCAACAGTTGCAGATAAACTAGTTCATGAAGTCTTCTGTCATTTTGGAGTACCTTTAGAGATTCACAGCGATCAAGGAAGGAATTTTGAGTCTCAAATATTCCAGGAAACTTGCCGAGTTATGGGTACTCATAAAACAAGAACGACTTCTTATCACCCGCAATCTGATGGAATGGTGGAACCATTTAATCAGACATTGGAGAGGTACCTAGCAAAAGTTGTAGACAATCGGCAACGAGATTGGGACAAGCACATACAACCGTTTTTGTTGTCATATCGAAGTTCTGTTCACGAAAGTACAGCAGTGACACCAGCTTTCGCAAACTTTGGAAGAGAATTACGGCTGCCTGCAGACCTGATCACCGGGATACCACCTGATGCCCCACGCAGTATAACCGATTATGCAAATGACTTGCGGAACAAAATGAATGACATTTATGAGCACGTCAGACAATCGGGCCAGCAAATGTCTGAGAAAATGAAAACCCGGTATGACCGCAAAATGAACAATAAAGGGTTCAACGAAGGTTCATTAGTGTGGTTGCACAATCCAGTCCGCAGCAAAGGGAAATCTCCTAAGCTTCAAGCTAAATGGGACGGCCCGTACCGGATTGTAACCAGGATCAACGATGTGACCTACCGGATACAGAAAGGCGCAAGAGGGACTCCTAAGATCGTCCATGTGGATCGCTTGGCGCGTTATTATGGGACCGATAATGCTCGGGACGAGCATGTCTTAGGAGGGGGCAGTGTTGTGTGAATAAGTCAACTAGCGCCATCTAGTGTCAGGAATGAGAGCGAGGGGAGCTTTGCAGAGAATGACGTCACAAATCTCTCAACCGACAGCGCCAAGTTTCTGGAAAGTCTATACTCGCACACTCGTCCCTTTGCGCGCATTTACCTGAATATTCGGGATGTTTCCTTGCTTATTTAAATAAATAGGCGCTGCAAGATGCGATCGAGGCAGAGTTGAACTCAGCGACACAAGCGAAGCTTCGGAGCGGAATTAAGTGAATTAGTGTGTTTAATTATTAGTGTTTTTAACTTTAATTTGTATAAAGTAAATTAAAGTGTTAAATTAGGTAATTCTATCGGCAATTTTTATTGTCACGAACCTCAAGCTCGTAACAATATTTTGAGTACCTACTCACTAATATCAAAACTACGAGGTCTGGAGTCTGGACATCATACTATTATCAGTCAAGTCCGGAGGTAAGGACTCATCATACCTAAAAAAAAAACGAGCCCAAACACGGCACATCTAGTAGTACTTGGCGACCAGTTCCATTTGCGATTACTAAAGTACACCTTCAGGTCACTCCGTCAAGTCCGGAGGTAAGAAATCATCATACCTAACAAAACAAGCCTAAACTCAGCACACTTAGTAATACTCGGCGACTAGTTCCATCAGCGATTACTAAAGTACACCTTCAGATCACTCCGTCAAGTCCGGAGGTAAGGACTCATCATACCTAACAAAACGAGCCTAAACTCGGCACTGCTAGTAGTACTCGGCGACCAGTTCCAATAGCGATTACCAACGTACACCTTCAGGTCACTCCGTCAAGTCCGGAGGTAAAGACTCATCATACCTAATAAAACGAGCCCAAACACGGCATATCTAGTAGTACTCGGCGACCAGTTCCATTAGCGATTACTAAAGTACACCTTCAGGTCACTCCGTCAAGTCCGGAGGTAAGAAATCATCATACCTAACAAAACAAGCCTAAACTCAGCACACTTAGTAATACTCGGCGACTAGTTCCATCAGCGATTACCAAAGTACATCTTCAGGTCACTCCGTCAAGTCCGGAGGTAAGAACTCATCATACCTAACAAAACGAGCCTAAACACGGCACATCTAGTAGTATTCGGCGACTAGTTCCAATAGCGATTACCGAAATACATCTTCAGGTCACTCCGTCAAGTCCGGAGGTAAGAACTCATCATACCTAACAAAACGAGCCCAAACTCGGCACACCTTCGTATTTCGTATATAAATCTAATTACTCTACGTATCTAAGTAGATTTTTGAGGTACAAGAAATCAAAAACAAATTCGATCTTTCAAATTATCAAAATAATTTTATTTGACTACGATTCCCGCAGCCAACCGTGCGTACACTTGTGTGCGTAACCCGTGTCAATGTAATAGCTCGATTCTATACCTATATTAATTTTGTAAACGCGTTCTTAATAAAAATCTTAACGTAAATATTGCGGCAAAAAGAGCGACACATCTCTACAGCACCAGGCCTCGGCCGGCAGTGACTGCACAGGCGTTTATACGCAAACATCCGTAGGTACCTACGTATTATTTCAGAAATAAGAATATGCGATTTAAAAAAAACTATTAGTTGGACTAAAAAATTAAAACACTATTACGTTAGAATGTTGAATGTATAAAAATCTGACAAAAAATCAGAATGATTGCATGTTTTTGAAATGATTGAAATTTTTAGAGGTATGTTTGTGATTTTTTTCTGTCGTATTAAATTAGTGGTATCATGTTTTCAACACACTATCTAACTAGCATATATCCTGGACAACATCATATATTTTTCTGGGTTTGTTTACTGCAGTGGCTCATATACTTTGAGGCATTATAAATCTTGCATTTAGCATCATGCCTCGTCTTAAATCACTTTCAATATTTCTCTCAGTGACTAAGAGAGCACCCTTTTTAATACAGACGTGACTTTGATTTAACATTTAATATACAATTCTAGATCACTATTATTTTATAACAAATAAATTATTTTTTATTTCTATTAAGTGATTCCTTAATATAACTTGTATAAACCTAGTTGAGAAATGAGATTGACTTCATTATAACGACTTGATGGCAAATGTTCAATAATGTCTCATTGATCGTAAGGGAGAAAACTGGCAGCGATCACCGAATGGACAGAGGCACACTGAACCTAAACGTTCAGTTGGAGAGGTCTCATCTAATGAAATCAACGCTCCGTCGCCCTCGTGCTCTAATCCAAAATCCCAGCTCTAGTCACAAAACCGTTTTCAGTGCCTAGAAGATTCCAATTCAGTGGACGATATGAATAACAAGCACGTGAAAACTGTCCATGCAGTCGAAGCTAAATTCTAAAATACCCGCCGCATAAGAACACAAAACTCTCCGACCACACTCTTAATCTCATGGCTGTTAGACGGGAGATGAACCTGCAGTCGTCAGCAGATATGACAGCATACAGGCAACTGAACAGACAGATCTCCAAATGCATGCAAGGGGACTTACGCAACTTTAATACTGCTCGTTTTGAAGAAGCGATTGAGTGGAACCAGTGCTCTAAAGTATTTGACAGAGATCTGTCTGTCCAAAAGAGCCAACTGTCAAAGTTGAAAACTGAGTGTGGCAGCATCGTTTCCAGAACACCTTAGATTTTGAGTGAGATTTTTCTAGTTTCTATTTTCGAGTTCCATGGGCAGCTGTAATCTGTAATCCAAGAGCAAGTCGTATCTGACACTATTTCGATAATATCCCGGACGTCAGTCTGAGCGAGATTAGGCTGGCTCTCCAGCACCTTAAAAACGGCAAGGCCATAGGCGAAGATGACATTACAGCAGAGCTTCTGAATGCGGGTGGAACACCGGTACTTAAAGTCCTTTAAAAGCTCTTCAATTCCGTGCTCCATAGTGGCACTACTCCGGAGGCGTGGAGCAGAAGTGCGGTGACCTTGTCATTCAAGAAAGGCAACAACGCTCGTTTAAGGAACTACAGACCGATTTCCGTTTTGAATCGTGTCTATATGCTGTTTTCGAGAGTCATTACGAATCGTCTCTCGCGCAGACTCAACGACTTCGAGCCGTATAGCTCGAAGAACCGACAACCGTTGGGGAGAAACCACCCTAAACTGACCCCCCACTAGATGGAGTGATGACCTGGTAAGACATGCAGGAAATCGATGGATGCAGGTGGCTTGGGACCGTGCTTTGTGGCATTCCTTGGGGAGGCCTATGTTCAGCAGTGGACTTGTAAAGGGTTGTAATGATGATAATGATGATGATGATGATACGTAGTTGCCGTTGTTTAATTTGATTGTATTAAATGGATTTTGTCGATAAGTGGGGTAAATAAATATTGAAATAAAATATATTGACAATAATCCCTGAAGCATTAATAATAAATATTGAGTAATTAGCTCACAAAGAAGAAAAATATTATCGATGTATATACATTAGAAGGAAAACTGATAACTTCTGTTCCAATTAGGGTAATAATAATGTCTAGTCAGAATGAATAATATTATATTATGTAGACAATATCTACATAATATAACTACTTACTTATAAAATTAAGCAATTACTCCAAAACAAAAAAAAACGTCACATTATGTACATGGTCATTAGTATTAAATTTAAAAAATTATTACCAAGCTGACTGTTTATAGAAAAGTATTTGCTGATGATAATTCATTTAAGTGCACGGTGAGGCGTAAGTTGCCTGGGCATGACTACCTTAGTATCGAACACCTGCAGCATGCTGGAGTTCTTTTGCCAAGGGTTTTGTCTATGTCGTTTAATTTGTGTATTGGGCATTCATAACTCCCTGAATATTTGATGTGAGCTATTGTTACTCATGTTCCACAAAACAGGACTGGTGATGCCTCTGACATGTCCAATTATAGGCCCATTTCCCTTGCTTCGGTGATCGCTAAGGTACTGGACAATTTGCTCAACGAGTTCCTGGATAAGCACATCTCATTTAACGATACTCAATTCAGTTTTAGACCAGGTTTTTCCACCGGGAGTGCTCTCCTGTGTCTCAAGCAGACTATCCAGTATTATACAGCAAGGGAGACATCTGTGTTTGTTTGTTACTTGGACCTATCAAATCCGTTTGACCTAGTAGCTAACCAATGCCTGTGTGACAAGATGAGATATGAGACTAGCCTACCCGATGATGTTATCTTGCTCTTTTGCTCTTTCAGCACTGGTATTGCAACCAAAATAACAATTTCTGATGGACTGGCTCGCCCTCGGAAGAATACAGATTGGAATGCGGTGAGAGGCAAGACGGCCATAGTGCTCATACGCTCTTTAATTTATATATGAATAGGCTCCTTGATGACCTCAGCAGCAACGGTATCGGTCGCCACATAGACGGAGTTTGCGTTAATGACATAAGTTATGCAGATGATATGGTGCTGCTAAGTCCATCAAGTGCAGCCTTAAAAAAATGTGAAATATATGTGAGTCTTGTGCTGTGGCCCAGGGGCTTAAATATAATGCTGTTAAGAGCGAATTCATGATGTCCAATCCGAACCACAAGCAATGCACTATTGTGCCTCTTTTAAGCTCTGTAGTAGTGTAGACCTTTAAGTACCTGGGCCATTGGATCACGGAAGATCTGAAAGACAACCAGGATATTGAGAGGGAGCGGAATTTGCTGTCTGTCCGCTGTAATATGTTGGCCCGCAGATTTGCTAAATGTACTAAAGAAACAAAGATTTACTTTTCAAGGCATACTGTCAGTCATTTTATACGTGCAATCTGTGGGTTAACTTTACGCAGAGGACATACAGTGTTAGGGCTGCCAAGTTTCTGTGGCGCTTCTGCTATGTTTGCGGAGGCTTACGTAGATGGTTTCACCGCCATATTACGTAAAGTTTGCGCTTCATACCTCAGGCGCATTCGCGACAGCCCCAACAGTAACTTGCGCACGTTGGCAGACCGTTGGGACTCGCCGATGCTTGCTCGATGGACACGGCTGCACGCAGTCAAGTAATCATCTTGCGGGCAGCGACGGGTGCCGTGTTTGTTTGTGTGCTTTTTCTGTGTTTCATGTTATATGTTTTAGGTTCAAATGATAATTACTAACTTTAGTTACAAGCTCTAAAAATTGTTACAAACCTATATGGACCATGATATCCAAAATAAACGTTTATTATTATTAATATTATTATTGCTATTAAAATATCACCAGGTTTCGTCTTGGGAAGAGGTATTTTTGAATCATTGTTTAATAAGTCTTAAAATAACTAATAAAGTAATATTTTTAATTATAGATTATTTTTTAAACTATTCTAAGCCAGCGCTTAAATACTGTTACGCGTTCAAGTTGACGATACGCTAGCGCCATCTAGTGTCAGGAACGAGAGCAAGGGGAGCTTTGCAGAAAATGACATCACAAATCTCTCAACCAACAGCGCCATCCGAAGAACTAAGTTTCTAGAAAATCTAGACTCGCACACTCGTCCCTTTGCGCGCATTTACTTGAATATTCGGGATGCTTCTTTGCTAATTTAAATAAATAGGTGCTGCAAGATGCGATCGGGGCAGAGTTGAACTCGGCGACACAAGCGAAGCTTCGGAGCGGAATTAAGTGAATTAGTGTTTTTAACTTTAATTAGTGTGTTTAATTATTAGTGTTTTAACTTTAATTTGTGTAAAGTAAATTAAAGTGTTAATTTAGGTAATTTTATCGCCAATTTTTACTGTCACGAACCTCAAACTCGTAACAATTGGTGTCAGAAGTGGGATAAAATCATGCCGATTTTACCTAAGGAGGAAACGGAGGGTGTCCTTGAGGATGCTCAGGACTGGCCACCACAGTAATGGGTGGAAGGACAGCCTACGACATGCACAGCAGGAAGATCCGGACATCAAGCCAATTCTGGAATGGATGAAGGCCCGTGCTACCAAGCCTAAGTGGAGGGACGTCTCAGCGATGAGTTCAACCACGAAAAGCTATTGGGCCCAATGGGGCAGCTTGCAGATTCAGGATAGAGTCCTGTGCCTTAAATGGGACAATGGTCGAGGAGACAGCTGTCGTTTTCAAATGGTTGTCCCTAAAGCTAAAGTGCCGAATGTTCTACAGCTGTGCCATAATGGTCGTTCAAGAGTCCATCTGGGATTTAAACGAACTCTACTCCGAAGGTCCGAGAACAGTTTTACTGGGTCCATTATCGTGACGATGTCGAGGATTGGTGTCGTACATGTACAAGTTGTGCGGCTGTGCGGGGATCTCAGACACTTAGTAGAGGAGCACCGAAATTGTACAATGTTGGTGCACCACGGGATAGGACAGCCCTTGACATTGCGGAGCCGTTACAGAAAGGCGCAAGAGGGACTCCTAAGATCGTTCATGTGGATCGCTTGGCGCGTTATTATGGGGCCGATAATGCTCGGGACGAGCATGTCTTAGGAGGGGGCAGTGTTACGCGCTCAAGTCGACGATACGCTAGCGCCATCTAGTGTCAGCAACGAGAGCGAGGGGAGCTTTGCAGAAAATGACATCACAAATCTCTCGACCAACAGCGCCATCCCAAGAACTAAGTTTCTAGAAAATCTATACTCGCACACTCGTCCCTATGCGCGCATTTACTTGAATATTCGGGATGCCTCTTTGCTAATTTAAATAAATAGGCGCTGCAAGATGCGATCGGGGCAGAGTTGAACTTGGCGACACATGCGAAGCTTCGGAGCGGAATTAAGTGAATTAGTGTTTTTAACTTTAATTAGTGTTAATTTAGGTAATTTTATCGGCAATTTTTACTGTCACGAACCTCAAGCTCGTAACAATACTATATAATATTTACTAATATCCCACCTGACGGTAAGTGATGACACAGCCGAAGGTGTTAACCTTTCCCTTACTGCGGCCGCCATATAACAAAAAACAGCTTTGTAACGGCGGCCTCTGTCATCACCTCAGCTGGCGGCACTTGTTTTAAATATTTATGTTTCTCACGACCTTTCATTTATGTTTAAAGAGGTTTTAGTTACAGTTATTTAAAGCCGATAAGAGTTTCGATAAGTAGAAACAATAACCATAACATTTAAATGTTTATTTTATTATGTACAGCTCTTTGTTTCTAACGGATCTTTATAAAGTGTACTTACTGACAATAAATTTTGTTTTATGAATGAAATATCGTAAGTTTTTATTTTACTTTTATGTCATTACAATCAATAAAACATATTCTTCCTAAATGAATCAAAATTATGCATGTAATAATTATAATAATTCTACTTTTTCACTTGCAAACATTTGCAAAAAAATTTCGACAATAGACAGTTTGCGCGTGCTTTGTAACCTCATTTTCAAAACCTTTTTGTGTATATATTACAGTGTCTTCCTTTATTTTTCTTATACAATCATATATATGATATAACATTTAGCAATTCCTAGTAAAAGTATTTACTATGGTATTCGAATAAGAAATATACTATTATTATCTTATTAGAAATCTTGATCGTTATGAATTGTTCGCGTAGAGGTTTTTTGTTTCTACTTTTTTATCAATTGAAACATAAAAAGTTACTGTTGTTGTAACTTAGATCATTCAAAAACATTACGTAGTAAAGATAAATAACATTACTTACAGTTTTTTTGAAAGAAAATCCAACTAAAATCACAATCACAAAACTTCAACGATTACGCAACCCACAGTACCTGCATGCAAAAGCGAATGGCTGTTATATTTGATGATGTCTACATAACCGAGTGAATATAATGCTACAGAATATTCTTTAGTTCGTTCAGAATCGAATGAAATAGTGTTCAATCGAAAATATACTGTATTTTTATATCAATTAATGACGAAAATAGCAGCACGTAATGCGGACATGTATACATGTCCTCGGTACTTAGCGGTCACAAAACTTGGACCTGTCAACATGTCCTCGGTACCTTAGGGGTAGCGCACTAAAATTATAAAGTATATGATCTAAATGATATTTAAATCTAGTTTATGATAACTAAATTAAATTAAATTTCACGAAAAACATAAATGAGAAAAGGGGGCCTGGTATGGAATAAACGAGTCCCCGGGTTGTCAGTTTTGCTGACAAGAGTTAAGATCTAAGCAAGTGCATTAGTAATTTAATAGATATCTTATCAAAACTGTATGATTAGTACTCAAGCTTTTTGAAACTGCAACAGAATTTAAATGATTTATTTTTGTTTATTTTGAGATTTAAATCACACCAGTAAAAAATAAAGTGACGGCTTCCAGTAATCGATTTAAGAATATATTGTTTAATGTAGCGGCATTATGCTGGTAAGAACACAACAATAAAGAAAACTATTTTTCGCTCGTAAATAGAATTACAATAGTTTTTAATTTAACTTAAGTATAATAAAAATAAAACTTTTGGTAAATCCAATTGCGCAAGCCTAAAGCGCTCATGTTATAAGTTAATTTGTTAAAATATGGTTTTGTTACTATTTGTTAAAATATAAATACACACAAGTTTTAACAAATAACGTTATTATTATTACTTGTAATTTTCTTATATAGGTCAATTTGTTAAAATATGTTTTTGTTACAATTTGTTAAATTATATTTTGTTAAAATATAAATACACACAAGTTTTCAATAAATAACCTCATTATTATTACTCCTAATTTTCCGATAATTTTATATCAAACGTCAATAAAAAAAGTTTGGAAATATCAAAAGTGCACGACTCATAATACTCATATGATCGTGAAAAAATGTAGAAAAAAAGTTCTCAATCAACAAGATTAAATATATTTTTTTAAAATTTACTGTGTATATACTATTGAAGTTAATTTTATTATTATTGTTAATTGAAAAAGCTTTTAACAAAATTATCTTAAAACTTCTGTTCTATTTCGTTTTCAAAAAGTTTTTTATCCAGTCAAACCAGTATTTTAATTTAGAATTCACCGAAGTACACCTTCAGCTCACTCTATAAAGTCCAAGACGTATATGTATATTTATATATAAATCCTACGTACTTTTAGCGAAACAATATATTGTAATGAAAATCTGTGATAAAAAAATAAAACAACATACCATCTTTCTAGTAACATGTGATAACTTTGTTCCCCAATATAGCTTATTCTACTGTCACTTATCGTAATAATTTTAGTCCGCATTTGTTTGTTGAAAATGACAACGAAAAGCAAATAATCTACACTGGTTTCCGATGAAGAAATTAGTTTAAAAATTATTTTCGCTAAGCGTAATTATATTTACGAACGCTTACAAAAAATTCACGTGACCTCAGAAGGCGTTATTTTTAGTGTCACTTTGAATAAAGAACAATTGCGTAGTGAATTTCAAGAAGTTCTTAATAACTACAATGTTAAACATTTAAAATTAAACCCTAATGCAGACATTGATTATGACGCTTGTAACTCATTTGAAGATTTATATAGTCGTATTAAGTGTCAAGTTACGAAACTATCCACATCGCCTTCCACTGTTACGTTAGAAAATAGATTTCCTACAAAATTAGAAACTTCACTTCCGCCAATTGAAATAATGTCATTTAACGAAGACATACAAACTGAGGTGACTGAAACATATCACACTAACAAACTAAGCAATTCCTTTGGTGCTTCTATTAACGCTCTAAAGCAATTTAACATTGAAGACTTAGCTGATTTTTTGTTTTTAAATAGTACACTTAGAAATTTAGATCATGACACTGTTAAGTCATTTGAAATGTCTAGTCGCTCAATTAGCATAACAAACTACGCCTCTTTATTACAATTTTTATACGAACGGAATGGGGCTATATGTCATACATTTAATAATTATTCGCATGCTTTGTCTACAACTAAAAATAATCGAAACAAATCACTTTAAAATAAAATAAGTAAAACATTTATTAATACACATCCTTCGCGTACATGTATCTTTTGTAAATCAAATGATCATGAACACTTGTATGGTTGTCAACGCTTCCTAAAATTAAATACACAATAACGTTACGATTTTGTTGAGCAAAAGAAATGTATTTTTTTTTTATTCGTTTGAGTGATAAACACACGACTTCTTTTTGCAAATCGAAGCGTAAATGTATGTACTGCGCGCGCCGCAACATTCATTATCGCCGCCGTGTAAAAATGGCCTGTACGAAGGTTCGCACTAAATCATATTAGTTTACCAGAAGAAAAGACTGTGTCTCTTGGAGTCAGCGAAATGGAAGAACACCCATTTACCTTATTAAGTAAATATCTGCGATCCGCGCTTATGTTTTAAGGTTTTTAAAAAAATACCCCGAATCAATAAATTCATAACAGCATCCGACATAGAGATTTCTGATTTCACAGTTATTAAAATTGTGCAAGGCATCGCTTTTACCGAAGATATAAAAATATTAAAAAAGGACAAGCTCATCAACATTACGATGGTTATCGCCATTTATCACGGACGATGTACTTCGAGTAGGTGGTCGGTTAGATCATTCATCTTTATCGGATTCCCAAAAGCACATAATATTGCTACTAAAAAAGGGGCATATTATTGATCTTATAATTGATTATTATCACTATAAGAATTTAAACGCTGGTAATTTCTTAGTATTTACTTGCTGCGTAACGGAGAAATATTGGATAATATCAGCTTGACGCGTAGTAAGATATCGCATTCATAGGTGTAACATTTCTCTTCGACATAAACCCAAACCTACTTACCCTATGACGGCTGCCTTGCCAGCTTATTGCTTAGAGCAGTGTAATGCGTTTACCCATACAGGTGTGGATTTTTCGGGCCCATTTTATATTACATTGATGCCTAAGCATGATATATACGAAGCCAAAAATGTTTTCAATCCGATGCCCCAATGACAACGAATCGTAAACGTTACGTACTAACATAGCGAGCAAAACCGAGGAACATAACTCAAGCTTACTTAAAGTACCAATTTAATTGGGGCACCGAAACAGAGGAGCGTTACAATTGGAGGAGTGTTTGACTTGCGAATAGATGACACACCCGTAAGCATTTTCATTAACGTTGGCGAAGGCGAGTAGCAAAACATGTGATTTTTCATTTACGCCTGTATGACGTGGAATCTGTAGTCATCATCATCATCATCATTACAACCCTTCACAAGTCCACTGCTTAACATAGGCCTCTCCCAGGGAATGCCACAAAGCATGGTCCTGAGCTACTTGCATCCAAGAGAATCTGTAGCGGGTGGAGTCTCATCCCAGTTAAGTTTCAGTACCCACTGGGTTGTAATTTAATAATTTGGCGTAAAGTATTCCTGGATCGACAAGTTCTAAAACATCATACAAGCGAGCGGTTTTGGTGGGGATAGAACGTCTGGTACGAGTGATCGGTGGTGGCGAGACAAGAAAGAAAAACTTATCGGTAGCGGGATACCAACGAACGCCTAAAATTTTTAAATGTCATTATCATCAAATGATACCGAGTCTTGTTGACGATGTAACGATGGTATATGTTGTAAAAGCTCATTGCAGTTACTTGTCCACTTTACCAAATCGAATCCACCTCGGCGAAGCATTTGGATTAGTTGAGTGGCGATGTTCACTACGTTGTTGACGCATGATGCGGATGAAACGAGGTCATCCATATAAATTTACTTTTCTACTACATAAATAGCAAGGGTATAGGACTCCCTTTCTTCTAACTGGTGTAAAGTGCGAAGTGCAAAGAAATGGGAAGAGCGTAATCCGAATGTAACGCGATTAAATTCATATGTTCTTATAGTTTTTTTTCTGTAGAAACCGATATAAAATGCGTTGAAAAGCGCGATGATTTTCAGACTTCATACATAGATACATAAGTACATTTGCCTTACATCAGCAAATAAGGTGATGCTATAAACTCTAACGATTAATAAAATATTATTAATGTCAATTTGTAAATTCTGTTCTGTGTGCAAAATTTCATTCAAAGAAATATCGTTATCCGCTAGCACTAGCGTCTAATACGATACGCATCTTCGTTGTACTTTTAACATTCCGTACGACAGGGTGATGTGGCAAATAAAAACAAGGCTGTTTACAATTATTATCAGAAACAGCGGATAAACACCCTTATCAATGTATTTTTGTATAACAACATTATATTGATCGCGAAGATCGGGATGATTATTAAAGCGCTTTTCTAAGAGTAAGGGGCGTTTTTTTTGCGTTGATTAAAGAGTCATCTAATATGTCGGGCCTTTTCTTAAATGAAAGGGCGACCACATATTGTCCACCGTTTTGGCGGTAAGAAGTAAAAGTATAAATGTCTTCACATTCCTGCTCATCACTACTTAAATATATTTTTTGCGGAAGTTATTAAATTTTCCAAAATTTTTCCTTTACGTCATTAAAACAAGTTTGATTTAAATTTGTGTCGTAAGAACAGGAAACAAAGAAACGTGGGGAACGATGTGATATAGCGACTTCACCATCACCCATAATAATATATTCGAGTGATGTTTCTAAAGCCAAACAAAAGGTGACAAAAGTTTTACGTAAGTATTAACAACCAATAAAACATCTATCAGATCAAATCTACTGCTAAACGTATTTTATCTAAATAGCGAATTTTTGAAACATCAACTAAAGAACTTGACAACTGACCCGTAATGTTCGGAACAATTAATGATTCAATATAATAATATTTGTTATCATTAAAATGAGACCTGAACTGCAGTGGAGTAACAACTAAATAATTATTTATAATTTTTTGGGGCACATCACCGATCCCGTGTACTTCGGTAAAACGAATTTCATTTGAAACGGAAAAAAATAAGCGTTTACAACAATCCTTTGCAACATAATCGCTTTGGGATCCGGGGTTCACTAAACACCGAATAAAATGTTCGTTGTCGTATTTATCTTTGACGTTTAGTTTTGCAGTCCCCAATAAAGTAGTTTAGTATATATCGTACTATAATCGCGAGAATTATAACACGAAGAGGTAAGTGTTTTTACATCTTCCGCCGTATTCGAATTGTGAGCGACAGAAGAATTAACCTTACTATCATTAACTGCATGGTAGTTATCGAATTCGAGCTGCATGCATTAGCGTTAGGCGACCTTACAACGCCTGAATATTTAAACGTGATGCTACTACGAAAATCAACCTTAAAATCATTGTGGTGCGGATCCGAATGAATTAATGAATGTTGCGGCGCGCGCAGTACATACATTTACGCTTCGATTTGCAAAAAGAAGTCGTGTGTTTATCACTCAAACAATTAATACATTTCTTTTGCTCAACAAATTCGTAACGTTATTGTGTATTTAATTTTAGGAAGTGTTCACAACCATACAAGTGTTCATGATCATTTGATTTACAAAAGATACATGTACGCGAAGGATCTGTATTAATAAATGTTTTACTTATTTTATTTTAAAGTGATTTGTTTCGATTATTATTATGGTTATCGCCATTTATCACGGACGGTGTGCATCGAGTAGGTGGTCGGTTAGATCATTCATCTTTATCGGATTCCCAAAAGCACATAATATTGGTACCAAAAAAGGGGCATATTATTGATCTTATAATTGATTGATTGATGACAGGCCTGTTGGTCTAGTGGTTAGTGACCCTGACTGCTAAGCCAGAGGTCGTGGGTTCGATTCCCACCCAGGACAAATGTTTGTGTGATGAGCACGATCATTTGTTCTGTGTCTGGGTGTAATTTATCTATAATATTTATGTATTTAGAAATATATAAGTATGTTTATCAGTTGTCTAGTACCCATAACACAAGCTCTGCTTAGCTTAGGACTAGATGGCGTTGTGTGATAGTTGTGGAATATTATATAAAAAAAAGATTATTATCACTATAAGAATTTACACGCTGGTAATTTCTTAGTATTTACTTGCTGCGTAACGGAGAAATATTGGATATTATCAGCTTGGCGCGTAGTAAGATACCGCATTCATAGGTGTAACATTTCTCTTCGACATAAACCCAAACCTACTTACCCTGTGATGGCTGCCTTGCCAGCTTATTGCTTAGAGCAGTGTAATGCGTTTACCCATACAGGTGTGGATTTTTCGGGCCCATTCTATATTACATTGACGCGTAAGCATGATATACAAAAAGCCAAAATGCCTATTTTTATGTTTATTCATATGTCTTGTTACTAAGGCAGTGCATTTAAACTAGCATCTGATCTAAGTTAGACGTTGTCAACAAATCGTATCCTGGTAGGGATGGTGTGATACGCGTTGTGCAAGTTAAACCTTAGAATTCTCCGTTAAAACGCCCTCTTATCCAACTGTATACTTTACCAACAAAATGATTATAAATACTATAATTTAATTTTGCATTATTGTTTATGTATTAAGCTTTAATTTCTAGGTTATAATGTCGATTCATTTCGCGACTATATAAGTATTTATACGCTATATATAAATATATATATATATATATATATATATATATATATATATATATATATATATATATATATATATATATATATATATATATATATATATATATATATATATATATATATATATATATATATATAGGATACCTCAAGGCCCGGGGATGTTTGCGCCACTTTGCACTACAGCCGTACGCTTATAAGAGATTTGTTAATTATTATCCAATAAGAGTAGTGCATAGCCCATTTCCGGGTTTTCCTATCTACTGTCTTTTTATGCCCAGCATGTGCATTCGTGTGTTAACGGGGCTCACATAAGTTGCGAAGACACGCAACTAACCACATCCCTTATACCTCGCGTCATCGCCCTGTTGTGTGATTTGGATATTGAACTATTCAAGATATAGACATTTGCAAAAACGCTATATTTCGCGATTATCTGTGAAGTTTCTAAGTGTGAAGAAAGCCGGCGCCAAATCATCGTGGTTGCGCAGCACTTGAGACACGAGGTAGATCAGCAGAAGTTCAGGTGAGTGTGCATGTATTCCTTCACGTCCTTCCTGTACCACGAATTTAGGGAGTGGTATTCAAAAAAGATTAAAAAAAAATATTTTGAAACCATCTATATTATATCACTTACAGGCTAAGCCCGTATAAAAAGTTCCTATCCATCTATTAGTTCCCCCAGCGCAACCCTAAGATATACATGACCGTAACTAACCTTCCGCTGAACCACTTCTACCCTTAACCATTCTGAGGTTTACCTGCGTAAACCAAGAATATCACGAATGGAACGAACGAATAGAACTGTAACACATTTTTTTTGTTATAAGTACCGTATGTACTTGCATATGCATGTGGTAAAAGCTGTTAATTTGACATTTCAAAAAGACACTTCAATTTTCACTTCAACTCCTTGCTGTTTAACTACGGAACAATAAAAAGGCCATAATAGGCTTGGTTATTTCCTTAAGGGCTCTCCATTTGAACTATTATTTATAGAATAAGGGTGACAAACGAGCACACAGTCCACCTGATGGTAAGTGGATGCTGTGACCCATCGACATCTACATTTATCTTCAATTAAGAATCGAAATGCACATGCGTTGTCACCCCTAAGGACTGATATCGAATGCCTAGTTTCCAGCATAAAGGGTCTCCGATCCTCTACATCTCACCATACGAAACACAGCAGTATTAAGCTGCTATTTTATGCTGGTATTCTGTGAGAGCATGGTCCTAACCCCGTCGAGCAAATCCATTCGTGCTGCAACCACAATCAGGCTGCAGCATGGCTCTACCACGAGAAAAAAACTTAATTCTACACTTACTGCACTTACATCTTACTACTACGAATGAGCGCCTTTTTGATTCTAAAATAGCTTGTGACACTAATAACATTTAATTTGTAATTTATTACGAAAATTAGGTGTAATATTAAGCACATAGTTATATTGAATTTCAAACAAAGGAAATAAAAGTTTTTAAGCTTTTGTATAAAATTCAATTTCCATAAAGCTCATACTGAACCAACACACTGATCAAACACATATTATAAAATATTCCGTAGAGATATTTTAAATATGAGTTGTAACTTTACATTTACTCATACTTAAATAAATGTAAAGTAATGCCAAAACTGAATTATGTTCTTATAAAATTACCTTTTAGCGTATCAATTTATACTCTTACAATAAACAGTTTGATTTAAATCCTACTTATAAACAATTTCTTTGCATACTAAGACATCGAACAAAATGTTGATTTAGTATCACACTAAATCAACGTTTTATTCGATGTCTTGGCACGTTTTCTTTAGCATGAAAAGTAATATTTGTATGAGTATTTATTATGTGTATGTGAATATGTACACGTCGAGATTTCACTCCACATGCATTCGTACGCATGTTTGTATGGAGTGGAATCTCGCAATCAGTGTATTCCTTACTTCTTGACAGTCCAAACAATATAATATAAATCTATATATAATCGAAGAAGTTTTAAATGTTATTGAATATAAATAATACATGTTGAACAATGTATTTCTATTGAATAAGGTTGACAAACGAGCACACAGTTCACCTAACGGTAAGTGTATGCTGTGGCCCATTAACGTCTATATCTATTCTCGATTAAGAACAAAATGTAGTAAAGTTGTCACACCTGAGGAATAATACGGAATGAATTAATTTTATTAGTCTTATATGATCAGATGTCTTTCACTTACGAAACTGACCTTCGTTACCGGAATTACCGGATCCGGTTATTTTAAACCTAACTAAAACGAGCTGCTTATACCGTCATCTATCGCAAACCATGAGACCATTCCAGCATTTCTACAAATGCCAGCGTAAAATAGCAGCTTAATGCTGCTTTATTTCGTATGGTGAGTGGAGAGAACGGGAGACCTTTTTACTGGAAAAGAGGCATTCCATCTTAGTCCTCACGGCTGACAACGCATCTGCATTTAGATTCGCAAACGAAGATAAATATAGACGTCTATGGGCCACAGCAACCATTTACCATCAGGTGGAATGTGTGCTCGCTGGTCACCCTTGTCCTATAAAAAAATTCATAGTCGCCTCTTACTACAACGAGAAAAATGGGATGAGAGCGTCACTAAGAAATATCCTGTGTAAAGTTAGTTCATCTTGACCAACATGTTATGCAAATGTAACCTTACCTTACCTGCAATTGGTGATGGACGATCAAACCATAAACACCTATACCACGTGATCAATATGATGGTTTCGGTTTTGTGCGTATTAGATAAATAATAAAATAATAAAATTTTGAATATATAAAAGTGATTTATGCTTAAAATATTTTTATATCTAACAGTGAAAAATCCTTAAAAAGTCCTATTTTATTGATTTTTCCTGAATTTGTAAAAGAAATTCTTCTTTTCACAGAGTAACTGCGATTATTTTGTATAAAGTGGAGCTCGGTGATTAGGTAGAAATAAAAAATGTTTTATTCAGTATATATTATAAATAATATTTACATATTGAAAGCCATTCGTATGCTTAATTTATCACAGGTTCGGAAAAAACCTCTATCCTGGGAAGCACCAGTAAGAAATCCAGCGAGACATTAAAAAAGTACAGTTTACAATAGTAAACCCCTTCGATAGAGCACAACTGCATCGAAGGGGGCCGTGCAAGCAATGCGGTGCAACTAGTGGGTGTGCACCACGTGACTATTCCTTTATTATAATATTTCGTCATATTTCTTGGTAATTTAACATTATGATTATTAGCGTAAATGTCTTAATGTGTTAGTGTTAAGTATATTAATATCAAATAAATAAAGCTTATATTATAACTTTTTGATTTAAAACTTATTTTATAAAAAGTATGGTTAAAAATTGTAAGCAATATAGCGGAATAATTTACCGCAATTACTGGGTTTAGAAAAATGACTAAACATACAACTGTACATTTGTCAGTCTTATATTCGTATGTTTTATTATATTATTAGGACTATAGCTTTATTACATCTTAAATCAAATAACTTTATATTTCTCTAGAACTAATTTATATCATCATCATCATCACAGCCACACACAAGTCACAAGTCCTCTGCTGAACATAGGCCTCCCCCAAGGTATGCCACAAAGCACGGTCCTAAGCCAATTTATAAAGGAGACGAAAAATTTATCCCCGACCGACACTGACAAGAGATAAAATTATGTTATCCCTATGCCAGAGTTTTATCCACCCTGCGAACGTAGGCCTATGGTTGATATAGGATATATATATCCACAGTAGAAAAAATGGGTGATATACTTATCCCCGCGCGTACAAGGAAGCAAAGTGGAACGATTTCGAATTTTTAACTGTGGGATAAAAATTCGAAAAGTGGTAAAATGTTAACAGATTTCAGAGTTCTTAGTGTCGGAATTTGCGTACTAAAAAGACGCATCCAGTGGTTGGTTTTTTAGCCAAAAAACAGTTTTTAAAGATTTTTCAAGTGAAAAACCGTTTTTTCTCATATTAGCGAAACAGTAAATCGCGTGCGGCTCACGATTAGTATCTACAACCTGCTAATTATTATAGATTTTTGTGCGCCATCTGGGGATACATCATCCTCCAAAAGTTTGGAATTATTGGATATAGGACACCTGCGTTGTTAGAGGAAAACTGAAAACCACGGAGTCGGTGATTTCGCGAACCAGGGGTCTGTGGCTGGAATTGAAGATGTTGCTCGCGGCTTTTTTGGAAAGCTCTTACCGAAAATATATGCATCATCAGGCGGAAGTGTATATCCTCGGAAAAGTGTGGTTAACTTTTGCAGTTGGTGTCATCTTGTGAGTTCGGACTCTAATAACTTTTACTTTTGAGTGACGAACCCCTTTATTTTTTGTATATGGAGGACAAACTCATGCCCTTACTGTGGGCAAAATTTCGAATTTTTAGAGAGTCAGTTTTCTAATAGTGAATTTTTTGTAAAAAAATTCCCTTTTCGCCATTCCGTAATAAGTTTGTTTTGCGTGTTGTGTAATATTAAATATAATTATAATTTTTAAATTTAAATATAATTGCTAAGTGAAGTTTAAGCATATTTTTGCCTTGTTTTTATTTTATATATTATTCTATTTCTTTCTTTATTTTCTTTTGTATAACATTTAAGTTAAGTGTACATTGCCTGTATCAAATCGCAGGCAATCTGGAGGTCTTGTAACCTCCGGAGAAAATAAAAAAACTTATCTCCGTAATTATTGGCATTATAAGAAAATTACACACTACATCAAAATTGATGTCTACCCTACACTCTGATGTTACAAAGATTTAATTTTAATTGAAAATGATGAAGCATGAAGAATTAAAATTTAATGATTTCAAACAAAACAAAGAATAAATAATTTTATGATCATGAGTCTTGTGTTATTTGTATTCCTAATATTATGTTTATAATCTATTGAAGTAATATATAATCTATTGGAATTCCCCGACAACGAATTTATACGCCGGTTTGGAATGGCCAAAGATTGTGTTTTGTATTTGTGTAAAGAACTATACGAGGTGGATTTTCATCACTAGACCTTGTTATCATATGATTTTCATCATTTTAGGATTTTCATCACTAGATTGATGAAAATATTGTCACAAATTTATTATGTATCCTTGATAAACTTAAAGAAAGCCGTTTCGATAATCCCTCAAATAGAATTTGTAAATCCGCCTAAACATAAATACTGGATTATCGAATCGAACAAATCCAACTTGCTAATCCACGAATTGAGTGAAAACGTTTCTACGTGACGACTTGAAAACATACGAGTTTCTATAAATAATCTATAGATTGCAACTAGCAGTGGAGTTTTCCTACGTCGCCAATAAAAGCTTTCTTCAAGTTTTTTCAATTTCCAATTTAGTTAGTTTCCAATTCTCATTTATTTTTAGTGTAAAATGTAACTAAAAATAGTTTTATAACATATTTCAAATAAC
Source organism: Parnassius smintheus behrii (assembly GCA_036936625.1). Classification (NCBI taxonomy): domain Eukaryota; kingdom Metazoa; phylum Arthropoda; class Insecta; order Lepidoptera; family Papilionidae; genus Parnassius; species Parnassius smintheus. The sequence goes on along the minus strand of JAUPFT010000008.1, from coordinate 40,218,086 downwards.
TTGACGTTGTGTTTATTTCAAATTCACACAAAAATATATTTGAAATATTGTTCGGAAATCTCATACAGATAAAATTTAATTTCGTCTTTTTTATATTTTGGTATGATTAACAATTAGAAACACATAAAACATAACAATATACATATTTCCAAACATTTTCATATAGATTTCTCCAAAAACAAACGTGTAGAATTCAAATTAGTAGTAATTTTAGACTAATAGTGAAGTATCTACTACTACTATGCTATAAAGGGTAATTTATGAATTTTATTGCAATTTCTAGCAACTAAAATAATTTTATTCAGTAGTTTATACATTCAATAAGAATACCTGTAAGTGTTTATCCATAAATATTGCCTCAAAGTGAAAATATAGCAATATTTGCAAGTAAGCAAAAAATTTGCAATTCCCGCCATTTTACGTCGCGAGCCAACAGGCATATCGAATAAAGTCGATTTCCGGTTAAAATATACAGGTTAAAAATTTTACCCTCTCCCCGTGGATATACTGTTTCTTGCCCGTGCTAGTCCGGCTGTGGACCTCTGAGGTTCACAGATGTATTCATAACAATATGTTTTTTCTTTATTATTTTTTCCTTTAAACTTATTTTTAATACAGTTAATGTGCATAAAATTATGACTCAAATAGGAGTACATAAAAATGAAGTTAGCTTATTTTCAACTTTTTCCTCCTAGTTCAGCTCTGCAGCCTCATATCTATGGATCTAGTGACACCTATTTAACCGTCCATCAGCGCACTGAGCACGAGGGCGCTCGCCAAATCAACGACGTACGCACAAAGAACATCATGCACTACGTAAACGTGGGAGGTACGTCACCGCGCTCCTGGTATAATTCAATTTGCACACAGTTTAACCTGACTACTACGTTTCTTTGAAGGTGTTAGCTTATGCTTGATACTTGTGGTACAGTAAACTACCCATCATCTTGTGTTCGTAATCATTTACAACCAATTATACTGCTCGTTCATAACCAGTTATGTTCATAATATCTTAATGCCTTTGAAACGCACCCAACAAAAAAAAAGATAGTGTTTCCTCGATAGATTTAGAAGGCAAAGGTGATAGTGTACACACTATTTTGAAGGTATCTGACCTTCAAAATAGAGATAACAACAGCAACATTAACATGAGACGCTTAAAGAGAAAGTGTGAAAATGTATTTCATACTTTTATGGAAGAGGTGCGTACTATGTTTTATAGTTTGCATTCGAACAAAAAAACAAATTACAAACATTAGAGTATTCGCTAATTGAAATAAAATCACAAAATAATACTTTACAACTCACAATGGAAACTGTCTCATAAGTATGATGAAATTCAGAAGGAGTTGGAAGGCTTTAGAAAATAACGAAAGGAATATATAACTTACAATAAAACAGCTTAAAAATAAAATAGAAAACTAAGAAAAAACTTTATATTCAATTAAGGTAGAAATTATAAATATTACACAGGACGCGTCTTTTCAAGAAGGAATATAGAAAAGAATTCCTAAATACCCCTAACCTCCTCAAATTAAACGGCCGTTTACTTTTCAAGTCCAATTTAACAGAGGAAATTCGAAATCCAGTGATTTTAGACTGTAGACATGACATACTAAAAATTATGATTATGGAAGTTCATCATTATTTCGGTCACGCTAACCATCAGACAGTGATAAATAAGGTGAACCAGATATTTTATGTTTGGAATTTACGTAGTACAGTTCGTAATATCCACAGACCTCTATATTTATAAGCACGCTGGACTGGCTGTACCATACAAAATGTCTGTGCCAATTTGAAGCACCTCTAACGGTCGTCTTGGAAACTAAAATTGACACTGTTGTCTTATTTAAATTATCATATTTAAAAATCCGTATTTTGAACTTTTAAACTAAAAAAATAAGTATTTTATGTTGTTTGATTGTGTATAATATTAGTAACATAATAAGAATTATTTTTAATAACAATGAGAGTGTGCGTAATATGTAAAACTCGTTACCAAAAGCGAAGTGGTAAAACATTTCACAAGTAAGTGAATTTGCAGCTAATATTAAACAAATTAAAACTATTTCATAATATAAGTACATAAAAATTTGTTAATGATCTTAATATCATATATACCAACATATATATGGCTGTATATTATTGAGTTTTGATAAACAATAAAATTCAATAGGTTGTCGAATTCCTTGTCTATAATACTTATCGATGTTTATTCCTACCTACATCTGTTAACAAACAAAGTCACCAACAACAGATGATTATCAAATGTTTATTAATTAACGGGTTTCCAACTGAACCTAGACTAAAAGTATAGGTTAATAGCATAAATATTGTGTATTGGCGTCTGTAACAAAATGGTCATATTTGTTCTGAATACTGCACAGACGACTGTTTTATTAGACATGAGAACTGTACCACTTTGAAAAATTGCAACATTTCGACAATATTTTTTGGTAGTACCAGTACCAGTAAGTATAAAAGTATTAGATTATTATTCCGAATGTTCTTTTTTATTTCTTCTTTCCTCATTTTCCCCCAAACTCAAGGGCTATAGCCAAGTGTCGAAAGGTCGCCTGATGATGTTGAGCCACGTTGGATGTGTGTTAGTGGGCTGCGGCTATAGGAGATTCCTCTCCCTGTACCGCTGTAGTCGAGGTGGAGTCGTCAGGGAAGAGGAGTATTGGTATGGCGATTGGCGATGCGATGCCACTCGACTATCCTTCGCGACTTTGGTGAGGCTGCACCACTTGATGCTTCCAATTGCTCGTTTTTTCCTGGCTCCATTCACATATCGGGACTGGGGAATCCGTAGTTTAGGTGGAGTCAGAGGCCGTGAAGGGCAGTGTGCCTTGTGTTTCTGGTGCGCCTTATCTGAGAACTAAAACGAGGGGGGGGGGGAGAAGTCAGCAACTAAGGAGGGGCTGTCATTGGGTGGCTGGCTCCGGAGGGGCCGCGGATGTGCATGAAAGCGTTTCCGTGGCCCTGTCGATTTGCGGCGGAGGTAGAACACCATGGGGTTTTGGTAAGTGCAGGTCTAGAGATTTAATTCTCTCTCGAGTCTCAAGATTTAATTTGTGCTTTAACTTCGAAGTGGCCCTACTTTAGTTTATTTCTTATTTACAAATTCTGGTCATCGTTTGTATTCACGGTTTTTGGCAGCTTCCTCTTTCACAACATCCACCGACAAAGGCAATTAAGTGTTCGATCAAGAACCCATGGATTGCGATATGTCAAGCCCCCTAGAATACGTGGCACTGCAGAAGCTGGAAAGCGTAGGAGGATAAACTTAAGAATGAGGATACCAGCAGTAGAACCAGAGTGACTGACATCGCCCAATGGATTAGTAAGCTGAAGTAGCAATGGACCAACCATATAGCTCGAAGAACCGATAACCGATGGGGAAAAAGATTCTCGAGTAGCAGCCTCGTACCGGCAGGTGAAGTGTCGGAAGTTCCCTTACTAGACGGAGTGAAAACCTGGTAAGACATACAGAAAGTTTATGGATGCAGGTGGCTCAGGACCGTGTTTTGTGGCATTCTTGGTGGAGGCCTATGTTCAGCAGTGAACTAGTGAAGAGCTTTAATGATGATGAATAATAGTGGCATTATATTATTATGATACATAAATAGAATGGACGTTACGGATAGAGTACATCTGGCCATAGAGTTCATACTATTTATTCAGGTATAGGTAAGGTATAGAATTTTTATCGATTTATTTTGTCACACTGTCTTATCCCTATTATTAGTTCCGTGGACGTGCACTTCTGCTGTCAGCACCAAAACGGCGCAAATAAATTGCCTTATCATGTCACGGTGTATAGCCAGTCCAGCGTACATATTTATAGAGGTCAGTGGTAATATCGCACACAATTGTAGTGTAGCAAGATTTATAATGATGGACTGCTCAGAAAGGAGATGAACGACATTTAGTACTTGACATCGTTCGGAACCATTATTAAAAAGGTATGTAGGTAATAAAACGATAAATTATAAGCATAATCAAAAGGATTTTATTTTTGTTGTACATGGGACACTAATAAAAACATTTTTTAAACTGAAAAAAGGAAAGCTAATGCTTTTACTAAAGCACAAACGAAACGTTTTTAATTTTTTTAACTAAGAATATTGGCTTGGACGCTTGTCTTTTAAGCCATGTCTTTATTTCATTCAGGATCTACGTTTTCATGGATTTTTTATTCACAATATACTGATGGGTCACGTTGCAGAGTTTTTGGGAGAATTTGACGACTCTACTAAAGGACAGTCTATGACGACAGCCACTTAAGTTCATAAGACGCCTAAGCGATCAAAATAAGTTGAGGTTTATATTTACATCGAAGCACTTGTTTCGTCGTTTTCTTTTACTGTTCACTTAATACAAAAAATCATTACTATTACGTATTTTATTCATTTCAAGCCATTATTTTAACGATAAAACAGGAGCAACACTCCGTCGATGGTCAAGTTCCTTACAAAACCACCACGTTTTTAAAGTTTTCTGTATTTTGTCTATGGAGATAGATAACGAACGCTATTTCCGTAATAAAATAGGTTTCATTACTAAAAAATCATAATTTTGAAAATTGGGGCGAATCTGTAGAGATTAGTATTGAATAAAAGAAATATATTTAGAAAAACGATTGAGTAGGCTATATTGTTAAACTAAAAAAAACATATGAATATTATCTGACGCGACTAAATAGGCTGTATGGTCATTTGTCATTGCCTGTTCCAAAGGATACTTAACTTGGTAACTTCAAGTTTCAACTTGAAGTTACCAAGTTTAGTATCCTTTCCTTTCAGTATCCTACCCTTGACACATTTGGCATTGTGACTGTGTTTGTAATTTGATGTTATTACTTTCGCGGAGTTAACTTGACCATCGGCTTTTCTCTTGAATCGTCCACATAATGACAATAATGTAATACTTGGGTTATGAGAGGAATATAACAGATAATTTACAGCTGCTTTTTTAGATGACATTTTATAATAAGTTGAAGAAAAATATTTAGCATTTTAAATAGGTTTAATTTAATTTATTTTACTTTATTTAATAATTTCAACAAAACCGCATTTTTGTCATTTTCGATTTATTTAAACAACTTATAAAACCTATAAATCATAAAACATTAAATAAAATAAAACTCCAGGTCCTGGAAGAATATATATGTAAGAATATGTATTTATTGACATACTTATCAAATATTCAAATCTTCAAAATAAGACATATTTTATAACTTTGTTCACGCCGGGCCCAAACTTGTATGAAGTTCTCACCTTTTTTGCTGATTATTCCAGGAAAAGATGGTCACACTAGAATTAATGACGTTTTAACGAACACAGGTATCTAGAGAAAACCTATGTACGTCTCACACACCGGCGCACAAGGGGAGACTGTTGGAAACGCGAGATAAACATAATATCATTGAGTATTTCATTGCTTCTTAAAGATTGAATAATAGAATTAATATTTTTTGTAGTTACTTAGAGTCAGGCATTATTACATGGTAATCGGCTATGTAGTACGATTCAAGTAAAGAATTAAGAACATTTTATTCACTTTAAGGCGTTTTGATTAATATTTACTTAATATATTAATTACTGACAAGACATACCAGTAAAACGTTAGATAAGGACAGTTTAATGCTAGAGTGAAATGATGTATATGTAGGACAAGGGTAGGTATAAATATTAGAAGGGGATGGAAAAAGCCTCCTATAGGATCCGAGAGTCGTTTGAAATTGAGTTTCTCAACAGCACAGGTATTTAGCAGAAAAGAAAAAACGGAAGCCCGAACCGTTTCTTAAGAATACTGATTAAAATGTGTTTTAGCCAAAAGTTTTAAAATGTATGGTACAGCGGCTTGTTAATATTTTGGTTGAATTGTGTATTAGAATAAGATAAAAGCAATATCAATAAAATTCTATTTTAGTGGTAAAATAGCGAAATAATGAGAAAAGTTAATAGTACATTGAAGATTCAATTAGTCTGTTGTATTATATAAAATAGGTGAAAGCATTAATGGAAATTGTATTATAAAGACTGTATTTAAAAGTTTAAAGCTTATGACCATAAGAAATTGTTAATAGAATAGTGATATTCTGCTTTATATTAAGCTATTGCATAGCTTCTATCGCTAGAAATATGTATTATTTTTATGATAATAAATTAAAAATGCGTCCCGATTAAATACTGCTTCTATATCACCCCCGCATTCGTCCACGAATTCAGTGCGGGGCGCATCGTGTTGCTAGGTGGACGTACGCCGCGTTGCGAGAGCTCAGCACTACGAAATAAAATCGTAAAATATTACTGCAAAAATTTAATTTTGTTAATAGTGGAGTAGGTTTTTTCTGATTCTTGTTTAATAGTAGTGTTTTATAGTTTTATTAATTGTACAGTTTTATTAATGTTTAAGTTTAGTTTGTAAAACATGGGGAATAAGCAGAAACGATTGAAGAGAGGTCTAAAAAAATATTACAAACAAAAGGATATACATTTATCAAGGTAAGTTTTATCTACATATTTCATAATATTAGACAGGTGCTGTTTATAAAATACCTATATTACTGTGATTTCGCCACTCTGTGACGAGACAAAGCGCAGCAAATGCAAGTGGCGGCAAGGCGCGGGCCGCGTCGTCGCATGCTGGTAGCGCATGTCTGAGAAATTAAAAAATATATATTTCGAAGAAATGTGAAGTTCGTCAACACGCATTGAGGCAGTGTGGCGGACATTTCCTTGCCTTAAAACCCTCTCAGAAATTAGAGGAGGCCTGTGCCCAGCAGTGGGACGTATATAGGCTGTAACTTTACTTTTTTTACTTTTATAAATATGTTATTTTACCGACGAAAATTTTAAAGAAAAATAAAAAATAAGCAACCGACAACCTCCTAGGTCCCTAGGTGACTTGCGAGATGTCAGTGTAACAAAACAAAACGGCCCAGAAAAACAGACTTTCCAACTGATAGCTAAATCAGCACGCAACAATTTCCACAAGCACCAACATTACCACGGCTATCAACGACATCGTCTTAACGCAATTCCTTTGTATAGTGCGACGTTGCCACTCTTATTAGTTATTCCGCTTCGTAATATTTTATTTATAGGTGATATTTTGTTTATGTAGGTATTCAATAGATTCCTATAGTCTGTTTTTTTCGCAGGAGACAAAAATAACAGATCTTTATTAGATTCGTTTAGCCCGAATAATACAGTTTTTATGATTCTGGTTCAGATTAGATTTAATTTTAGTCACTTAAGTTTCGTATATTGTTCAAAATAATGAAATAAATCCACAGAATCTGCAGTTACGAAAAAAAAGCAATATCATTTTAGTCTCCGGCGAAAAAAAAAGATATATATCATGATTAATTTATCAACTAGTTATTCGTTTACTAAATACGAAAAAATATCTAGGATTCCCCAGCCGTGATACATTACAGATTGACTATATTATCATTTATTTTACTATTGTAAATAAGTACTAATTGTAGATATTGACAGGTTTAATAGAAGTTCATTTTCTTATATTGTGGCTAATAACCTAATATGACCTTGGGAAGAAACTCGTTTTAATATAAGGTTTTACTGCAATGACTGCCAATGGGTTGTTAATTTCTACAATAGACCGTGGCGTATTGTTGCTGACATGAATAACTCCGAAAATATAATTTATTTACTTGATCGTGTTGAGTTTTTGTGCTCTCACTGCGAGTTTACTTTTTATGATCACTATCTTAAGGAAGAGTGCGAACTATTTACCTAATCTGTACAAAATTACTCTATACCTAACTAGATTCATTTTTGTGAAAGGCTATTTTTGTTAAATTAAGATATTATGTTTGGTTTTGCAGTTATTTGAATTACGTCGTATGACATCAGATTATCGGTAAACTCCGACGGGCACGGAGGTGTGGCGTTGAAAGCCGTGCATCGTCTAACGTCGTTTCAGTTCGGCAGACTTCGGCACTCGGCAGACTTCGGCACGATGTTTGTGTGCGTGCGACTAGTCGTATGCGTGTACACTAGCTGCTAACTGAATGATAAAAATTCGTGAATAACCTACATGTATCGTAAGATATTAAAAATATTTTAAACAATATTAACTTCTCATTTATACAATAAGAGAAAAAAAATTGTTTTCTTATCGGTCACCACGCTCAAAAAGTGTAACTTGATTTAATATCAAAGACTTAACTGTATAAATAAAATAAATAACTAATTATAATTGCATAAGTTGATAAAAAATGCTATGCCATAGCTTTACCGCGGCAGTCCCCGAGTGCCACACGTCTTTTTTTATTGGTGCCGTTATGTAATAAATAAATTAGTTGTTTTTTATGATGTGTTTAATTTATACTTTTTGTGAAATATATTTATTTTGGAACAATATATGGAAATGTGATAGTGAAAATTATCGGTTCATGGGGGGGGGGGTTATTACGAGTGGCTCTCGTTACGGTTTAGCTCTGGAGTATCTTAGAAAGTTGCTCAATTTTCAATTTGTTCGGGCCCAGTTATAATATACAGCTTTAAATAAAAAAATTAGGAAAAGCAAAGTAGTATTACTGTTCTATTTCACCGGTGTCTACCGTATAAGTAGGAAACTAAGGAGATATACAGTCCACTTAGGACATAACTGACATCTGGACCGGGACCATTCCTTGGGACCCGTAATATTAGTCATCAACCACTTTCTTTTGAGAGAGTGGTTAAGGTTCTAAGTCAAATATCTTGTCAGGGTTCACAACAACCACTCTTAATTCCCAAATTTAACGAGGTGTAGCATAGGAAAGGGGCCAGTAACTGTGTGATCGCTGTTAAGAGCGTGAGATAAAGAACAAGACCATTCGTTTCAGAAATAGATGTTTTAAAAACTACAATTAAAAGAATTGTTCATTGTATGTAATGATATTGTAATGTATGTAGCACTTTATTACAACATAGTGACGCCATCAATATGTTATGATAAATTTGGACTGTTTTTTATAACTCACAATCACTAAGTTCTTATTTGACATCGATAGACGTAGGCGTTTTGGAGTTATTCCACGATATTGTTACGTGTGGGGTGAATAAAATGACGATTAGGATGAAAAATGGATGTATTTTTACATACACAGCAAGTTTATAAACAGGTCATCTAAATTCGCTAAGCTTCTTTAGTGAGGTCATTTATAATCGCAGTTCTTGTAGATCAAATTCTCGTTGTTGCTTCCCGGAGTAGAGTTTACTTACGCGTTCCCGAAATAACTAACTCTCAGCTTTTTTTTGCGTCCGAAGCAAATTGGGCAACCCTCCGGAAAGCGGGGAGGGAGGCGGTGAATGCTCATAGCATACCACGAGCCCGCTGCGTGGTATGTGGAGACTTTTACCCACTAAACACCGCCTTTATGGATTGGCTTACCGTATACGGACGCAACCCTACATGGCAGAAAGGAGGGCGCAAGGCAGAAAGGAGGGCGCTAGGCAGAAAGGAGGGCGCAAGCCTCTCAGCTCTCCGGCACACGATTTTATAAACGATAAAATGAACCCAACCCAGGTGATTCCGCTCTTTTGACGGAGAAGAACCTATTAGAACACTCGCGATAATATACCTATAACCATATCCAAAGAAGAAAAGGCTTTATGTAGGTAGACATAAAGTTGCTTTTTGCTTGCATTAATAGTCCGAGCGTTACTATTTTATTATGCCTACACATTTCATTATTTGACAAAGGCCACTAACCCGGGACTAAGGCAATAACTACGACAGCCGAGAATGTCGGGAACATTCTCGGCTGTCGTAACAAAATATAATCTTCAAGCCCAAATCCTCACTAAACCATATGAATAACTCCGGTTCCGTTGTAGTGATATACTTCAACCTCGGATTGTGATAGTCACTAATTAGTTACTAAACACATCTCTGACCTAAAATTAAAAACACTCTCAATTATTTTTTCCTTAATTCAATTATATTCATTGTGCAAAACTAATTTTGCGGATTTTATCATATAGAATTCGAGAAAATATAAGAAATAATTACTCAATAATTTAACGAAAAGGCTTCGACGGTCGACAAAGTGACGTTACATTAAATAGATAACGTCAAACTAAATTCCACAGAGCTGGTTAGTAACAATTTACATACTTAACACCGGATAAATTTTTCAGGTTTTACACTAGTAGGACTATTTTAGTAATATTTACATCCAGCCTATTCTATTGCTTGATTCAAAAGTAAATTGAAAAATTGTGTAATGTAAAATAATCCAAATTTCGAAAATGTTGACAACATTTATTTTCTCTTATAACAAAAATTTATAGGTACAATATTTTAATAAAAAATTGTATGACACTACGTTAAATATTATGGTTGAAATAAGTTTAGATTATACAACTGTTTCTCCAAACATTGTTAACACTCGTATAAAATTGGATTGGAAGACTTTACGTATACCTTAATCATTGTGTTTTGTTTTAAGCATTATTTCGTGCCCAAATTATTAATTCCTTGTTAAATCATTCTTGCGAAAGAAAAAGTAATTTTCGGTGGTGAACAATAAAAAATAAGTACAATTAATTCATTTATTTTTAACTCACTTACTGTTATACAAAGAAGATTCAGAAAAAACAACTGAAATAATATAAAGTTCGCATTATAGGAGTTATCAACATTTGTATCAAAGTGTGCGAGTCTGATATCTCATAAGATAAGATTTCGCTGTAAATTTCACTGTCCTGAGTTTGCCGGCACAATTAAATTGTTAATTACAATTTAAAGTGCTCTTTTACCAGGTGCCCGGTACGATATAAAAGGAAACTATCGTGAAGTGCATGTCTAAGAAATAAAATATTTCGAAAATATGTTATGAAGTATGTGACATTTGTTTTCAAAAAATTGGTACTTAATATAATTAAATATGAAAATTCATTTTACCTTTTAAAATATTTTATATTATAGAAGACGTGTGACAAAAGAGTCACAGTCTTTCTAATACGATTTAAGAATCAAAGTGCAGGTGCGTTGTTACCCCTGAGGACTAAGATGGAATGCCTTGTTTCTAGTAAAAATGGTGTCCGGTTCTGTATAGCTATCATCGAAAAGACAGCAGTATTATGCTGCTATTTTACGCTGGTATTCTGTTAGAGTCGGATCCTTCCCCGGTCAAGCCAACCATTCGTGATATTACAGTAATATAATTCTATAACGTATAAAAGAAACATGGTTAATCGAGCATTTAACCCTACAAGGCCCTCAGTATCATATGCGGGACAACCACTTTTATAGTTGCTACAGCTCTATGAAATACAAACAGCGACATCTTCTCGTTTTTAAGGGATTAACCGCAAATATAGCAATGATATAACGCAAACAATTGCGTATAAATGTCGTTATTGATCCGATTATTGTCAGTAAACGGCGAAATTTATACTGAAGATTTGCGTTTGACGTTTCCGTAAATTGAATAAATAATAAGATACCGTTACATTAAGGTTTTGATCCGGAAGAAATATAACATATTGCAAGAAAGTGTTTATTTTGCAGAGGTAAGTTAATTGATAGAATCAGGCGTTACTTTGCGGAAATCCATTATAATAAAAAATATTAATTAATTTGCAACCTTCCGCTAACTAAATACAATAATGTGTCTTACCTGGATTGAAAAGCACCTCCCGCCCTCCCTCAATTGCATGCACTAATTAAAGTGCCGTGGGTGTGTGCGACCTCATGAGACTGCTAGGGATTTGAAAGAATATGGCCGTGGTCTTATGAGAGGGATTGGGGGTTGTGTGGTTGAATTATTCCACCATTCCATCAGATTGCGGGTGGTAAGAAGTTGTTCTTATTTTATGAGTACCCATAACTCAGCAATTTTCCTGGAATATTTGAGACTCAAAATTCCTTCCTTGATTGCTGTGAATCTCTAAAGGTACTCCAAAACGACAGAAGACTTCATGAACTAGTTTATCTGCAACTGTCGAAGCTTCTTGATTTGGAATGGCGAAGACTTCTAGCCACTTAGTAAAGTAGTACATCACAACCATGAAATACTTGTTACCACTTTCACCTTCAACAGAAACAGGTCACCGCACCGCAACATCAAGGGCTATCCTCTCCCATGATGCACCAACATTGTACAATTTCTATGCACCTCTACAACCAATCTAAGGTTACTTCACAGCCACACAACTTGTACATTTGCGAAACCAATCCTCGACGTCGTCACGAAAGTGGAACCAGTAAAACCGTTCACGGATCTTCAGTAGAGTTCGCTTAACTCATTGTCTACCCTTTCCTCGAGAACACAATGGTGAGTTTGTCCAGGATTCCGAGAAAGATTAACTGGCACAATCGTTTCCGGTCTCGGCGGAAGAAAAATCTTCTTAAGGCTGTCCACGTTCCCCGGTATCCCCTTGCACGAAAAGTTCCTCTTGTCCACATTTAAAAACACCTTGCTTAATATCGATTTTACAACAATTCTTCCTCACAAAGTCTAAGCCCAGAATACAGTCGTCCATTATATCAGCCACGACCACATTACGTTGGTAGATCATGTTGCCTAGCTTCAACTCCAGCTCCATTTCTCCACGGACGCGTATACGCTGACCGGTGGCAGTTACCAGATTAATGCATTCTCAGATGTATGCGGAGTTTCCAAGGAACTGGTTTATAAGTTGGGAACTTACAACCGTGTGAGAGGCTCCTGTGTCAGTTTACACGGCATTCCGTTGAGCTCACCCTTAATGATTTGGCGAGTCCCATCATGGGTTTGTGAGATCGAGATCCTTGTGGCTCTTTTAACATCAGCCAACACCCACCCAGCAGTCCTGACTTTTACTCATTTCCCTGCTGCTGGGTGGTGGTGTTAGCCGCACTACCTTCTCGAGATCGATCACCTTCCCCTTCTACAGTTCGCTTAGGGCAGCTGGATCGAAGATGGTCCCTTTCTCCACAGCCATAGCATCTATGGCTGTATCCTTTATTGCAGTCGCGAACTATAGCTGCTGCAACCCCCCTAACGCGATAGGAACGGTTATCCTGCCATACGGCATCCACCTCCAGTGCATGGGCCAAGGAGTTATTAAACGTCTCGTGGTGCCCGAGCCCCACAGCAGTTCTGACTTTGAGGTCACTGATGCCGTCTTTGAGTGTCTGCACCAGGTTCCCATCAATGGGCTCAGGAAGAGATCGGTATTTAAGGTCCCTCTGCTGCAGGTTGTCGTTGATGCATTGCACGCGATATTTAGGCTACACACGAAAGACGTATTCCAGGTGAAAGTCACCATATCTCGCCTTCAATGCCTCTAGGAGCTGCTCGTAAGTCACTTCCTTACCGAGAACTTCCAGAACAGTTAATTCCTGGTCGCACAGGCCTAGTGCGAGAGTATTATGGGCCTGCTCCTGCAGCAAATCATCAGAATAGCTAAGTCAAGTGCTGCAGATGTAGCAGCAGCTGACGGGCCGGCCTCCATGGCCGGCAGCTGTTGCTCCGACGTCCGTTATTTTTATTATATTTGACGTGATAAAAATGATTAAACTACAAAATACAATTAAGGTGCGTTCAGTTTTAAAATATACGATCTCATACATTTTATGTTTTGTTTGTATTGTGCTTGTGTTTTATATTTGTATTCAGTTTTACATGCAATAAATATATTAAATAGTCAATTTCAAATTAAAACGCATCTCATTCATTTTAGCAATAATTAATCAGTCATGCACACTAATGAATACCTACAGCTAAAGGATACATCCAGTATGCTAAAGGATACATCCAGTATGATAATTTATCCAAGCCCTTGATTGTATTTACTCCGACACATAGGAGTACGATCATCTATCAACAAACGATTTATTTTGTCCAAGTGACAATTATGTCAAATACATAATTGTCACTTGGACATTGTGACTATGAACGTAAGTAAACAATATACGTTTCATTTTATGTAATTAAATGTATTATATATTTATGCGTCATACCTATGTGTTACAACCAAAGGTATGATGCACAAATTTCATAGTTAAGAAATATGCTTAGGTAAATTACGCTTTATTAACGGCACAAACTTTTCCAAGACCCTATCATTATGTCACTTCATATTTGTATTTTAGAGTTACACTGCAGCTATTATGGTTCAAGCATGAATGGGTCAGCCCGACCGGGGCAGGACCACGCTATCGCAGAATACCAGCGTAAAATAGCAGCTCAATGCTGCTGTGTTTCATATGGTGAGTGTAGAGAACGGATACCCGTTTTACTGAAATCGATGCATTCCATCGTAGTCCTCAAGGGTGACAATGCATCTGCATTTTGATTCTTAATTGAGGTTAAATGTAGATGTATATGGGCTACAGCATCCGCTTACCATCAAGTGGACAGTGTGCTCTTTTGTCACCCTTATTCTATCAAATATATATATATATATATATATATATATATATATATATATATATATATATATATATATATATATATATATATATAATGTAGCAAAATATTCACATATTATTTGTTATTTGTTGAAAGTTTCAATTCAAGTTTTCTTAGTTTTTCGTATCAACATTTTCCTCTTTCCTTTTCGAACAAAGAACACAACCATACCATACCATATTTACACATTTACATTTAATTTGTAATAACATACAAAATATAAAAGGAATAATATTAAAAATTGAGGTCAAGCATTAACTGAGTCGTGGGAAATGAAGGCATTCTTTATTTTCTCGAGTTGAAAGGCTGGTAGGTTATTTACGAGGATCTTAATCAGTTGGACAGCTCCAACAGCAATTTCTATCGTCCATACATAGATATATACATCGTATGGACATAACTTATGTCTCACATGAAATACGTCTCTTAAAGAAATAATGATACTCATTATGAATAAGTATGAATAGTGAGCAAGAAAATAAAAACAATTTCATTCACTCTGATCACCATAGTAGGTATTTATGCAGTGTACCCATGGATTTTGAGCATCCTTATATGGCCAGCAGTGAAGGACCACGTCTTAGATCCATAAACCATCACTGACAACACGCACTGGTTGTACAATCTAGTTTCAGGTTTTGAGGTAAGTCTGATAAGAAGACGTCGTAATTTCCCAAACGCTGCCATGCCAAATTGAATCCGGCGATTGAAATTTTGGTCGAAGTTGGACTTACCTAGTCGGAATATTTGTCCCAGATAAACGTACTTGTCAACAACTTTGAGCTTAGTGCTCCTAACAACTACCGGCATAGGTGTGACATACCGGTAGTTGTTGGGAGTTGGGATTAAACATGATCTTTGTTTTGTCCATGTTTATTTTCAGATAATATAATGCTTAGGTCCTCCAGCAAGTATGCCATAACGACAATATCGTCGGCAAATTCAAGGTGAGTGATGTGCTGGCCATTGATATTAATACCGTATCCTTTCCAGTCCAGTATTAAAAACGTCTTCCAATGAAGCGTTGAAGAGTTTCGGGGCTATAACGTCACCCTGTCTTACACCTCTCTGCAGTTGGATAGGTTTCGTACCCTGGTTTTGTACTCGGATAGCCATCATAGCCCCACCGTACAAAAACTTCATCAGTTCGATATATTGACAGTCAATTTAGCACCACTGAAGAACAACGTGGCTGTTTACCACCAGGTTTTCTTTAGCTTTACAGCCTGTCAAAAGTCTACTACTGAACATTGAGATCTCCCATAGATAACTTTAGAGGGGGAATATTTGCCATAGTTAATAACAACAGTTATTTATCTTTAGTTGTTATTAGATAGATAGATGCAGTTTTATACTTGGTAGAGACATGCTGAAGTCATTTTAGTAGTATAATTGTAGCACGAATGGGTCGGCTCGACCGGGGAAGGACCACGCACTCACAGAATACAAGCGTAAATTAGTAGCTTAATTATCCTGTGTTTTGTACGGTGAGTGTGGAGAACCAGAGATCCTTTTTGTTGAAATGGGGCATTCCATCTTAGTCCTCACGGGTGGCAACGCATCTGCATTTTGATTCGTAATCAAGGATACATATAAAAATGTCTATGGGCCACAGCAACCACTTACCATCAGGTGGACTATGTGCTCGTTTGCCACCCTATTCTATAAAAAAATGCTACCTCTTACCTTACAGTACACCCATCTCTGTATGTGTTTGTACTACATGTGTGTTTGTATACATTTAATTTTTTTAATGAAATTAGTGCAAATAAAACATCAATTAACTTGTACTTCATACAATTATGTTGTAATTCTAAAATAAATACGTTTTTACTTGTTCAACTGAATTATATTTGAAGCATTATTTTATTTCTTTTAAAGTGTAATGTGGTTTGCCACAAAAGTATTATGAAGAGAAACAAATACATGCTATTATTTATAATTTTAAAATGCATTAAGGCTTTTCAGTGTAATGAAAATGAAAGTAAAATATTAACAAATATTATTATTTAGGGTAGAAACTTTGTAAAACTATTGTAGGTTCGGTTAGTTGAATGAAAAGAACTTTTTTTTTCAGGTGGATCGTTTAGAACGAGTCTGCAATCATTGGTGGCTGAGGGCTTCTAGAACTCTATGAAGACGGAGACAACTAAATGATAGTAGGGATATGAAATTACAATCCATGGATAATGAAGACATCGGTAATGTCCCACAACCACCCGTCGTAAATAATTCCTGCCATTTTTGGAAATTGGTCTGGAGCAGTAATATCCATTACGAGTACTGTGGCTGATTACAAGCGTGCTGTTTCTGCTTCCTTTCACTGAATTCTTAAGTTATGTAATCATTCATGTAGAATCTTAATACTTAAACTTCTAAAAGACAGATTTCTGATTGATCACTCATTTCATGTGCCACGCGCTCGTATTTGTGAGTACCGCTTAAATGAACCTCACAATGATTGGAATAATTTATACAGAAGTAGTAACTGTTCAGATTTCACTGCATATTAATTAGATTACTTACATATAAGTGTTGCTAAGAATTATATTATTTAAATGTCATTGAATTCTGTCAGGAATATTAATTTAAAGCTCGCTTTCACTACATATAGGATATAATACATAAGATGATCCCGAGAATTATATTCCGTGATTGGCCTCCACACCGTGAGATATATTTTTTGTGTGTTTGTCACTGTATCACACCGCACACGTTGTTTACAAACAAAATTTCCTTTCATATAGAATGGATATTGTATTACTAAATAGCCTCGAGAGTTCAATGATGATGCAGAAGTCGATTTACGTGTTACCTTTAAGTAAAAACAGGGAGCATCGATACTTGATATTAAATTATATACTTAAGGTTTACAGAGGAATATGCTGAATTTAGACTTTTAAATGAATTATATGAAAAGTTATAGATACAAACGAGTATACATAAGTTCAGTTAAGTAATGAAAGACAGCAGACACGAAGTTGAGGACGTGCCGGCGGTGTGCCGCCGGTGTTGTGGAGTGAAATATAATATTAAAATATCGCTCGTTTGATCGAAAAAATATTTATAGTTTGATATGTAATACATATTACAGTACAATGTAAAGAGTTTAATTAATAATTACGGTGGGTGATCTTAATATATATCATGAGATGTAATATAAATTACATTATATCCCATAGTAAAAAGTGAGCTAAAAACAATTTCTCAACACCGCATACATTTCTAGTGCACTGCGTACATTTAAATTGATGCAAGACCATGCCAAATTTCTCGACACGCACTCAATCACACACTTGCATCTTTCTTCTTCATGTAAATATATATACATATATATGCACCTATAAAAATATTCACCTATAACCATGTTATTGGTAGCAAAGGAAATTATATTGATACAGTTTTGGCTTAGCTTCACTTGAATAATACGCAGTGCTCAATCTTTCCTTCTTTCTTTCTTGATCTGTGCTTAGTATGATATATTGTTGTATTAATATACATCGCAATAAATAATCGGTCAATTAAATATCAATTCATATTATTCATCGTCGTCTATTTATTTGTGAAGTATTTTATACAGAACCACTAAAAAAATTTCCATACACCAAGTAGTGTTTAAGATTTTGGAGAACCTAAAACCTTTTTATACTTTTATTATTAATATTGTACTAGTATAACATAGAATACCGAACAAAACCACAAGACATTCGTTCGTATGTGACTTCACACGCTAATCTCTGGAGTTACACGTCCGAATTCAATTTATTTTATTTTATATGATAACTTAATTTATTGGAAATAGTATAGGTTATCCATCACTACGCTACACTTCTCAGTTAACTTTTAATATTAAAGTTGAATTAGCAAGTAGAAAGAAAAATATTTCTCAAAATGCTTTATCCGTTTATGCTGGCGTAATGGCTAGTGATACATAAATACAATATTCTGTAAAAATATTGATCTCTACTCTATTCAAAAACAAGTCCGCGATACCATATATTTATTGATTATACGAGTATATTATATTATTATATAACATATAATTACCATATATTTGACTGCCTCGTTGGTCTAGTGGTACTACTAGTAGTACCACTACTGATCATGAGAGAGTAGTAGTGCGACTACTGATCATGAGCTTCTGGATCCCGGGTCAGGCCAAAAAATCAATTATTGGGTTTTACCGTCAAAAAATTCTCAGTAGCTGCCCAGAGTCAGAAGGTTGGCAGTTTTTCACCCCCGTGCTTCGGAAAGCTCGAAAATCCGTTGGTCCTGCGCCTGATCTCTCACCGGTCATGTCAATTTACCGTCCCATCAGATTATCAGAGTGAAGGAATAAAGAGTGCACCTGTGCTTACGCATACACTTGGGCACTATAATTCTGTCCTGCGCCGATGGGTAGTCTCCATTGAGGCAGGCCGCCGTGACCGAATTTCGGTCAGGAAGACACACCATGTATTTTGTAACAAAAATTATTGCAAATTAAAATTTGATACATGAGCGTCAATATTGGGCATGGTATATTACTCCTTACGAACGAAAATTACATCATCAAGAAAATTTACTTAAGATAAACTTTGCTCCATATAGCATTTAGTTTGGATGCATAGCTTAACCTTTCAATGGGTACACGGTCGGATCCAAACAAGGCGATGTTCCGTCAAAATTCAAGCGGTCGGATTCGACCGCACCCACCCACAGCATTTTCTATACGAAATTTTCTATCCCGTAGTGTAAACAAAAGTCACTTAATCTAGATATTTTATTTTTATTATACTGTCAATTTACGACATTTCCCGACCATATGAAAATAGCGCTATTTTACGGTAGATTAAAAATAAAAATCCATAGAGTAATTGATTTGTTATTAGACACAGGATAGAGAATTTGGTATATATTCTATAATGCCAAACTTCTTTATGGAAAAGTAGTCCATAAATTTAATTTTTTATGATTTAAAATGCTGTAATTTATAGTTAATAACGTCATAAATTGACAGTAAAATAAAAATACATAGAGTAACTGACTATTATTAACACTACAGGATAGACAATTTTGTATTTATTCTATAATGCCAAACTTCTTCATTTTTCAATGAAGAACTTATATTTAGAGACCACTTTTCAGTTGTCTCTAAATATAAGTTTTAATGGTTTAAAGTGCTGTGGGTGAGTGAGGTCGCATGCGATCGCTCAGGATTTGACGGACGCATGCGACTGCATAGAAATGTTATGGGGATTGAAGGGTTAAGAGATGTTTTAAGTGGTAGAGCCATGCTGCAGCTATATTGTGGTTGTAGCATGAATGGGTCAGCTCGATCGGGAAGGACCACGCTCTTACAGAATACCAGCGTTAAATAGCAGCATACTGCCGCTGTGTTTCGTATGTTGAATATGGAAAACCGGGTAAAATAAAAACTGGAAACGGGGAATTCACGAAAAATCAAAATAATTCATCACTTGGTTAAGCGCACAAACAACGTATAATCCTTGTCGCCCAACGAGACCCGAGAGAAACGAGAAGTGACATGATAACTCGCGAGGGGTTCCACAAGGTATCATGTC
Organism: Parnassius smintheus behrii; assembly: GCA_036936625.1. Lineage (NCBI taxonomy): Eukaryota > Metazoa > Arthropoda > Insecta > Lepidoptera > Papilionidae > Parnassius > Parnassius smintheus. The sequence continues at coordinate 40,198,094 of JAUPFT010000008.1, read as the reverse complement.
TCGTGGCTCAGACGTGTGATATACGCGAGTGAAACCGAGGTACTCGGCTTGTATGGAATAAATCAACATGCATTTGATTAAGTGTCGTCATATTTTGTAGTTGGCTCTTTCTCTATTCTATGCAAGTAAAAGAAAGCCAAAAGCTACTTTGCCTACTTTGACTTAACTTCGCTTTATTTCTTGCACACCTAAGTTTGTCATGGTGTTCGCTTGTTGTCGATGCGTTACTTAACAGAGGAAACTTTATTGTTAAATGTAAGATTAATATGTGTTATGTAATAGACTAAAATTATGTATGTGTCCCTTGAAGATAAAATAAATCAATAAAATAAATAAGATACACACTATACACGCCAATTCAAATAAGTAGATAAAATAGTTTCGCAATGAGAAAACTATTAACTTTTTCACCATACTAACTAATTATTACCGTCTAAAACTTTCAGCGGCATTGTACTTAAAAAACGTGTTTTTCCTCCAATTTTTATTGTATGTGAATGTGTCTGTTGTTTTTTAAGTTCATTATTTCAATAAGTAAAAAACGACTTTTAAATATTTACGTTTCCAAGAATATTTTTGTTAGAAAGTAATATTTTGAGAATATCATATTACGAGAACGAAGCGAGACCTCTCTAACCCTACCTACCTCTAGGTTGAAGTTGGACTTACATAATCGGACATTTTGTGCTAGTTACCCAAAAACTGTTGATATTACCCAATAAAATTATTACAAAGAATGACTTTCTGATGGATCCTTATATGTTTGAATGCTTATGCAATGCAAGCGAACAAAGGCATTAAGAAAATTAATATATCAAATATCTTATTTTGTTTCCAGCGTTATATTCCTACTACGCCTTAATAATAAAATAAATCAATTAATTCTCTGGCATAACAGCTGTGTCTGAAATAAATTATTGCCGCTTGACTGTATATGGGCTTCTACTTCTAATACGAAAAATACTCGCACTTATGAACAAAGACAATTTATGGAGGCTGATGAGACACACTTAATAATGAAACTGTTTTTTTTTAATTAGGCTTTATTTGCACACTAAGTACACAAAGGCGGACTTAATGCAAAAATGCCTTATCTAGTAGTCTACCTTGAGTGTAAGCAGAAGATATTATAGGTAGAAATTGAAGCGACAGTAGCCTAGTGGCAGGGCGCGGACCGCGAACTTAAAAGGTCGCGGGTTCGAATCCACCATTCGACTACTGTCGTGAACCACTCCTAACACAAGCATTTTCAGCTTACCAGGAGTGGTTAAAGGGAATATTAGTAATGTTAATTAATAAGACTACTAATATTTTTTTAAAAAATGCAAAGAACTACGTTAAAATATCTATGCTTAAATTATATACAACTAGCATACAAAAATATCGCATATAAAATAAATAAATAATAACTGGAAAAAGAAAAATTTGAAGGAATAATTTTAATGAATTAATAGTAAAAAAACTTTTTTAAAGCAAGCTTTTATTTAAATGCTCTATAAATAATAAAATAAACACTAAATTAAATCAAACCCATCAATTTATTACTTGACACGAGATTTTTGAGATTGTTAGGCGTACTTTTAAATTTTAATTACAAAGACCTTTGTTGCTCTACAACATTTGTTCTAGCACCAGCAAACTATTTCTAATCTTTACCGAGTTATGACTTTTTAAAATTGCTATGGTGGTCATTTTGTTCTTAGCCTTTTTAGCCTTGCTTACATTCCAGCTCCAACATTAGATGGTAACTGACTACTGCCGCCCATGAACAACTCAACACCAGGAGGACTGCAGTTCTTTTAGAAAGGAGTAAGCTCTTGCCTTGAAGGGCTCTCAGTCCGGAAAATTCGCTGATGGTAAAGAATTCCACAAGGAGGTTGTGCGAGGAGTAAAACGCACAGTGGTGGACCAAATATACATTACTATAATATTGCATTTTCATATTAGACGTCCCCCATATAGGATTTAGGATGATATCACATTACTTATTGTGTTTTGGTCCTAAAGCCCTTTCATTAGAGATCGATATCATAGTGTTTACTATGGAAATATATTAATTTTCTCAATATTATAGTAATATATAATTGCCATTTTGTGACATCTGCCATATTGGATTTAGAATGACGTCACTTCACTTGTTGTGTTTAAATTAATAGAATTAGAAAATCATAGTGTTACTTTACGGAAATCCATTCTATCAAAGTTGGTAAGTAATGCCGTGTAGTATCTCTGGTGGAGGTTCGGTTGCCACCTACGATGACTCAACCTGGCAACATTTAACGCACGCACCCTGAAGACTGACGAAAAGATCCTGGAGCGGCAAGAAGAGATAGACAAGTTTCGCTGGAATATTATAAGATTATGCGAGGTCCGAAGAGAGTAAGAGGACACGGTGATTCTTGAATGCAGCAACTTATTCTATCACCAGGAGGGCGACCATCTGTCCTAAGGAGGTGTTGCATTTATCATCCACAAGTCTCTCGTTAACAACGTTTTAAAGATTGGGAGTGTATCGACGAGGGTTGCGTACCTTATACTCAGAATCACGTCACGGTATTTGCTGAAGGTCATATAGGTTTACGCGCCAACGTCGCGGAGGAAATGTATGAGGATATTTCTAGGGCCATGCATTCCTACAAAACTCACTATACGGTGTTAATGGGAGATTTCAACGCAAAACCGGGCACAAGAAAGAACGGTGAGCTGAAGGTAGGAAAATTTGGGATAGGGCAGCAGAACCGAAGCGGGCAGTAGATGGCCGGCTTTACGGAGAAAGAGGGACTTTTCATGATGAACTCTTTCTTCAGAAGCGGCCCCACAGAAATTGAACCTGGTCGAGCCCCGACGGTTCCACAAAAAATGAGATTAACTTCATTATGACAACCAGACGCCAACTGTTCAGTGATGTCTCAGTGATCGCAAGGGTGAAAACTGGCAGCAATTACCGTATGGTTAGAGGCACACTGAACCTAAACGTTAAGTTAGAGAGGTCTCCTCTAATGAAGTCAACTCTCCGTCCCATTCGTGCTCTAAACCAGAATCCCGAAACCTTTCAGCTCGAGTTACGTAACCGCTTTCAGTGCCTAGAAGATTGCAATGCAGTGGACGATATGAATGACAAGCTCGTGGAAACTGTTCATGCGGTTGGAGCTAAGTTCTGCAAGACCCACCGCAAAAGAACACAAAAACTCTCCGATCACACTCATAATCTCATGGCTGTTAGAAGGGAGATGAAGCTGCAATCGCCAATAGATTTGAAAGCATACAGGCAACTGAACGGACAAATCTCCAAATGTATGCGGCGAGACTTACGCAACTTTAAAACTGCTCGTATTAAAGAAGCGATCGAGCGAAACCAGGGCTCCAAAGTCTTTGCCAGAGATCTGTCTGCCAGAAAGAGCCAACTGTCAAAGCTGAAGACTGAGTGTGTCAGAATTGTTTCCGGGACACATGAGATTTTGAATGAGATTGAGAGGTGCTATGGGCAGCTGTACACATCATCGTTGGAGCCACACGCAAGTGTGAGTAACGATCTAAGAGCAATTCTTACCGACAATATTCCGATGACATCCCGGACGTCAGTCTGAGCGAGATTAGAATGGCTTTCCAGCACCTTAAAAACGCCAGGGCCCCAGGCGTAGATGGCATGACAGCGGAGATTCTGAAAGCGGGTGGAGTACCCGTACTTGAAGTCCTTCAGAAGCTCTTCAATTCCGTCCTCCATGGTGGCACTACTCCAGAGGCGTGGAGCAGAAGTGCGTTGGTCTTGTTCTTTAAGAAAGGCGACAATGCTCTCTTGAAGAACTACAGACCGATTTCCCTTCTGAGCCGCGTCTACGTGCTGTTTTCGAGGGTCATTACGAATCGTCTCGCACGCAGACTCGACGACTTCCAGCCTACCAAACAAGCCGGTTTCCGAAAAGGCTTCAGTACCATAGACCACATACATACCCTGCGGCAGATTGTACAGAAGACCGAAGAGTACAATCTGCCACTTTGCCTGGCGTATGTGGACTATGAGAAAGCCTTTGATTCCGTCGAAATTTGGGCGGTGCTACAGTCCCTTCAGCGGTGCCAAGTTGGCTATCGGTATATCGAAGTGCTGAAGTGTTTATATAGTACAGCTACGTTGGCTATCCGACTACAGAACCAGAGTTCGAAACTTATCCAACTGCAGAGAGGTGTAAGACAGAGTGACTTTATTTCCCCGAAACTCTTCACCGCTGCATTGAAAGACGTTTTCAAGCTACTGGACTGGAAAGGATACGGTATTAAAATCAATGGCGAGTACAAACTCACCTACGATTGGACAACGATATAGTCCTTATGGTAGAATTGCTGGAGGACCTAAGCACTATGCTCAATGACCTCAATAGTGCCTCCCAACGGATAGGTATTAAGATGAACATGGACAAAGCAAAGATCATGTTTATTGTCCATGTCACACCTATGACGGTAGTTGTTTGGTAGACGTTTACCTGGGAAAAACAAAAGTCCGAGTAGGTAAATAAAACTTCGACCGAGAGGTAAATCGACGGATTTAACTCGGCTGGGCAGCGTTCGGGAAATTACGACACATCTTCTCGCCAGGTATACTTCAAACTCTGAAAACTAGATTGTACAACCAGTGCGTGTTGCCAGTGATGACTTACGGATCTGAGACGTGGTCTTTCACTGCTGGCCGTATGAGGACGCTTAAGGTCGCTCAGCGAGCTATGGAGATGTCTATGCTCGGAGTTTGTCTGCGTAATATACTCAGAAATGAGGATATCCGCATTAAAACCAGAGTGACCGACAAAACCCAACGGATTAGTAAGCTGAAGTGGCGATGGGCCACCCATAATGCTTGAAGAACCGATAACCGATGAGGAAGAAAGGTTCTCGAGTGGCAGCCTCATACCGGTAGACGTAGTGTAGGTCGATCCTCGACCGACTAGATGAAGTGACGACCTGGTAAGACATGCAGGAAGTCGATGGATGCAGATGGCTCAGTACCGTGCTTTGTGACATTACTTGGAGGAGGCCTATGTTCAGCAGTGGACTTGTGAATGGCTGTAAAGATGATGATGAAAGTTGGTAAGAATTACTTCGCCCACATCGGCCCAATAAAATAAAATTGTGTGTCCTACCTAGTTAGAAGATCACCGGAAGGTTTCCGCCCTTCCTCAAGTAATTCTTATCAGCTTTAGTTATTGTATTTTACTTAATTATTCGTTTTATTTGATTGCTATATGATAGGGGTTACTATGGAAATTATACATCACCATATTGTGACGTCTACCATATTTGATTTAGAACAACTTCACTTTACTCAATGTGTTTCGTTTATCAAGCCCTTTCATTTTAAATCCATATGTTGTAGCATTGGCAGGCGTGTTGGATTAAAATGGCGGCATTTAAGTAATCATGTATTGTCTCAAAAACCAAACGTGTGGGTCAAATTTTAACGCAATAGCTTCAGTGGAAGTGGGTGAAGTATTGATTGCGAAACTCCAAACATAAATACAAGTAAAGTTAAATTAAAGCTTAAAAATGCTATGTAGTTCACTTCCTGTTGTTTTTTTAGAATGACTGCGTCATCACACGAATTTAGAATATTATTTTTATAAAAAAAAAATTATGTCGCTAGTAGCGACCACGAGTGACAACGAATTTTTCACTCTGCAATTAACGATTAGAAGTTTCAATTTGGGGGGAAGGAGGGTTGATTTCTTAAATTTCTAAGGATACAGCAACGCGTAAAATTTTGTTTGAAGTTCGCTTAAAGTATATTCCCTTGAAACAGAAACAGACACTTTTTTACTCGATATAGATTACAATACAAATTGAAAGTAACTTTTTTATAATTTATCAATAAAAAACATCTGTCCTGGGAAGAACCAGCAAGAAAATCTGCGATTTTTTTAAACAACAGCTACAATCATGTATGTTACACAATTAACAACACAAAACGAATTAGAAATATGTTTGATAGCGATTACATTTCTCTGGCGCTATTATCATCCATATATTTCTTTATTATCTATATTTACAGAAGAAATATCACTATATTTTGTATAACTATATTACATTTTCCTAAATGTATTGAAAGCCAAAGTTAATATATGAATTTGCTTAAATTTTTATCTGGGTGACTATTTAGATTTAGAATCATAGACTGCTCTAGCCCTCTTCTGTAAAACAAATATAATTTATTTGTGAATCGGGTGTCCCCACAGCAAAATACCATAAGACATTATGCTATGTAAATAGCTTAAGTAAACTGGTCTAGCTATTTCAACACGGTTAAGATTTCTAATCTTTTTACAGCATATGAATATGAATTAAGTCTGCTTGCTGGTTTTGATATCTCCCCCCTCCCTTTACCTTGGTAGCGGAGTTAAATTAAATACTAACCCAGGAACCCTCCTGGGGGTGGGTAACAGCACCCCCGGTGACAAATCCCCCTCACTGGGCATCCACACCCAAGCTACCCTACTTTTCCTGAGCGTGGATGCTCAGGCTGTATCTCGCATTCTGGGGGGAGGGATTCTGCAGACTCCGTGCTACAACAGGTCCCATCCGCAAAGACCGTGATGCTTGGTAATTTTAACGCACACCACGCTAAATGGATTGTTTTTTTTATAGAAGAGGGGGCAAACGAGCATGCGGCTCACCTGATGTTAAGTGACTACCGCCGCCCATGATCAACCGCAACACCAGGAGAATTGCGGGTGCGTTGCCGACCCTTTAGAAAGGAGTAAGCTCTTTTCTTGAAGGTCCCCAGGTCGTATCGGTCCGGAAAAATCGCCGGTGGTAAACTATTCCACAGAGAGGTTGTACGTGGAAGAAAACTCCTTGTGAAACGTACAGTGGTGGACCGCCAAGCATCCAGATGGTGTGGATGGTATCGGGACGTTTGCCGTGTAGTGCGTTCACGAAATTTGGCGGCTGGGATTAATTCGAACAATTCCTCAGATCCCGTGATAGATGCGATAAAATACGCAACGAGATGCAACTTCTCCTCGCAGCGCCAGTGAATCGAGCCGATCGGAAAGCACTCGGTCGTCGACGATTCGAGCCGCTCTGCGCTGGATGCGGTCAAGTGGAAGGAGCTGGTACTGGGGAGCCCCAGCCCAGAGATGGGAACAGTATTCCATGTGCGGCCGAACCTGCGCCTTGTAAAGTTGCAGGCGGTGTGCCGGCATGAAATACTGTCCCGCTCTGCTGAGCACGCCAAGCTTTTTAGGGGCCAATTTGGCTTTCCCTACAAGTGACCACGAAACTGCACGTCACTCGATATGTCGACGCCGAGGATTCCGATACTGGCTGAGGCAACAAGGGGAGTGCCTTGAAACTGAGGGGATACGACAAAGGGGTTCTTTTTAGCGGTTAACGCGCAAACTTGTGTCTTCTGGGGGTTAAACTCCCCAATCCGAGACTCTGTTCAGCAAAGACTCGACTTCAGACACAAGTTTGTCCCGGCACTCGGAGACGTTTTTCCGAGAAATATTGGCTCGGCCGGTGTAAAGAGCATCACCAGTGCTGTCATCTGCATAGCAATGAATGTTACGGATATGCAACATATCATTGATATGCAGAAGAAACAGCGTTGGCGATAGCACGCAGCCCTGTGGAACACCAGCATTAATAGGCTTGCAATCGGAGCTTGCACCGTCTACAACTACCTTGATGCTCCGATCTGCAGGAAAGCTGGTGATCCAATCGCACAATTTCTCGGGAAGCCCATAGGAAGGGAGCTTCGAAAGAAGCGCTTTGTGCCAAACCCGATCGAAGGCCTTCGCAATGTACAAACTAACGGCCAATGCCTCCCCCTTGAACTCTACTGCCTCCGCCCATCTGTGAGTGAGGTAGACCAGAAGATCACCAGCTGACCGACCACGGCAAAAACCGTATTGGCGGTCACTAATCAGCTGGTGATGCTCAAGGTACCTCATGAGCTGGCAGTTTACAATGGACTCCATTGTTTTGGAGAACAAGGAGGTGATGGCGATTGGCCGGTAGTTGGACGGGTCTGAGCGGTCGCCTTTTTTAGGGATCGGGTGGACGAAAGCCGTCTTCCATGATTTTGGGACTACGCCTAGGGAGTAGGAGTACCGGAAAAGACGCGTTAAAACCGGTGCCAACTCTGAAGCACACGTCCTCAGCACAATTGGGGGGATTCCGTCAGGCCCACTCGACTTGTGGATGTCCAGGGAGAGGAGTGCTTTGCGAACCGAGCGCTGTGTGAACTGCACTTCCGGCATGGAGCACTCACACCGCGGGATGGTCGGCGGCGTACTCCCCCCGTCATCGAGAGTCGAGTTAGACGCAAAGAAAGAGCCTAGAAGATCGGCTTTCTCCTTTGCAGTATGGGCCAGTGAGTCGTCCTCCCTGTGCAGAGATGGAAGAGATGGCTGACAGAAATTCCCCTGGACAGCCTTAGCGAAAGACCAGAATGCACGGGTTCCAGAAGGAAGGCGAACTAGTTTCTCGCCAATTCTGCCTATGTGCTCTGACTTTGCCTTGGCAATGACTCTTTTGAAGGACCTAGAGGCGGAATTATACTTCTTTTTTAGAACGCTGGTGTTTACATCCCGGGACGCTGATGCATCAACCCAGGCTTGGTAGCACTCCTGCTTATAGCATAATGCTATTTTACAGGAGCGACCAAACCATGGCTGAGATTTGCCTCCAATGGGCACCACAGAGGAAGGAATAAAAAGTTCCATACCCTGAAGTACCACATCAGTAACAGAATCTGCAACAACGTTGGGATCATCCGGCGAGAAGCAAACCCGCCCCCAAGGGTAGGATGCAAAGAAAGACCGCATCCCATCCCAATCGGCTGACCTATAGTGCCAAACACGGCGGCAGCCTGCAGAATGCAACCGCGATTTCAGCGTGAGAAACTTTTTTCCCCAACGGTTCTTCGAGCTATATGGCCGGCCCATTGCCACTTCAGCTAAATAATCCGTTGGGCTATGTCGGTCACTCTGGTTCTAATGCGTATATCCTCATTTCTAACTTTATCACGCAAGAGAACCCCGAGCATAGCTCTCTCCATAGCTCGCTGAGCAACTTTGAGCGTCCTCATATGACCGGCAGTGAAGGACCACGTCTCAGTTTCATATGTCATCACTGGCAACACGCACTGGTTGTACAATTTCGTTTTCAGGTTTTTAGGTATACCTGATGAGAAGATGTGTCGTAATTTCCCGAACAGTGCCCAGCCGTGTTGAATCCGTCGATTGACCTCTCGGTCGAAGTTGGACTTACCTAGTAGGACTATTTGTCCCAGGTAAACGTACTCGTCAACAACTTCGAGCTTAGTGCTCCCAACAACTACGGGTATAGGTATGACACGGACATTAAACATGATCTTTGTTTTGCCCATGTTCATCTTAAGACCTATCCGTTGGGAGGTATTATTAAAGTCATTGAGCATAGTGCTTAAGTCCTCCAGCGGTTGTGCCATAAGGACTATATCGTCAGCAAATCAAAGGTGAGTGATGTACTAGCCATTGATGTTAATACCGTATCCTTTCCAGTCCAGTAGCTTGAAAACGTCTTCCAATGCAGCGGTGAAGAGTTTCGGGGATATAACGCTGTCTTATACCTCTCTGCAGTTGGATAGGTTTCGAACTCTGGTTCTGTACTCGGATAGCCATCGTAGCCCTACTGTACAAACACTTCAGCACTTCGATATACTGACAATCAACTTGGCACCGCTGAAGAGCCTGTAGCACCGCCCAAATTTCGACGGAATTATAGGCTTTTTCAAAATTCACATACGCCAGGCAAAGTGGCATATTGTACTCTTTGGACTTCTGTACAATTTGCCTAGGGTATGTATGTGGTCTATGGTACTAAAGCCTTTTCGGGGACCGGCTTATTCGGGAGGCTGGAAGTCGTCGAGTCGGTGTGCGAGACGATTCGTAATGACTGTCGAAAACAGCACGTAGGCGTAGCTCAGAAGGGATATCGGTCGGTAGTTCTTCAAGTGGGTGTTGTCACCTATCTTGAAGAACAAGATCACCGCACTTGTGCTCCACGCCTCGGGAGTAGTGCCTCCATGGAGGGCGGAATTAAAGAGCTTCTGAAGGACTTCAAGTACTGGTTTTCCACGCTGTAATTCCATCCTCGCCCGGGGACTTGCCGTTTTTAAGGTGTTGAAGAGTCATTCTAATCTCGCTCATTACATTGTAAAACAGTAGTATATTAAAGATAAAAAATCAAAAGATTATTCAATTTAAGCGATTATGACCCCTATTATCAACTAAATATTTAACAACCAAAAAAAGTGTCACACTGTCACACATATCCAAAGCATTACGGGATTTTTCCCAAGGGGTTGAAATCTTCGGCGTTGACATATAGAGTGACGTGCAGTTTCGTGGTCACTTGAAAAAGAAGGCCAAATCGGCCTCTAAAAAGCTTGGCGTGCTCAGCAGAGCGGGGCAGTATTTCATGCCGGCACACCGCCTGCAACTTTATAAGGTGCAGGTTCTGCCGCACATGGAATACTATTCCCATCTCTGGGATGGGGCTCCCCAGTACCAGCTCCTTCCACTTGACCGCATCCAGCGTAGAGTGGCTCGAATCGTCGATGACCCGATCGGGTCGATTCACTGGTGCTGCGAAGAGCTGTTGCATCTCTTTGCATTTTCTTTCGCATATACCATGAGGAGTGCTCTGAGGAATTGTTCGGATTAATCCCAGGCGCCAAATTTCATAAATGCACTACGCGACAAACGTCCCGATACCATCCACACTATCTGGATGCTTGGCGGTCCACCACTGTACGTTTCAAAAGGAGTTTTCTTCTGCGTACGATCTCTCTGTGGAATAGTTTACCACCGGCGATTTTTTCCGGACCGATACGACCTGGGGACCTTCAAGAAAAGAGCTTACTCCTTTCTAAAGGGCCGGCGATGCACCTGTAATTCTCCTGGTGTTGCGGTTGATCAAGGGCGGCGGTAGTCACTTAACATCACGTGAGCCGCATGCTCGTTTGCCCCCTCTTCTATAAAAAGCCGAGGACTTGATAGCGTGGTTCATCGCCTATAGCGTTAGTCGTAGAGAAGAGGAACTTGTAGTTAAGTAAAAGCTGCGCGCATCAATAGATCTGCGAGATTAAGCTAATCTCGCTATAGTCAACACATGGATGAGTGAGCGTTTTCTTAACATATCGAGATTCAGAGAGTAGAGAATTCATCTGTATCCTAAAACACTTGATCTACTTAAATATCTCCTTCGTATTTAGATTTTCTCTGTTAAGATAATTATATCTTTTAAGTTAATGCAGCTAAAATGATAACTTTATTATTACTTTATATTTTTAGGGACAGATTAAAGAGAGAGTAGTCTCATAAACATATTGGTCTTTAAATAGAGCAATCTTATTAACTGATTCATATAAGGTTCCTTACATAAATTATTTAGTTAATATTCGTATATAAGTCGTATATTAAAATAAACTTCTATAATGTATTTAATTATTAATTATTAAATGTTTATAATTATTAAAAGTAATACACATATTATGTGAAAAATAAAGCTATCATTATGAAACTCGTGTCACCGTTTCTTATTACACCAGCAAAAAAAAATTATAAAACATATCAGTTATAGATATGTATATACGTAATTAAGTATCTACCTAATTATATTTGGTTAACATAACGTAAAAAAGAAATTCCGGTGAGAGGTCCATGGCAGTAAAATGTTTTCTCCAAGTTCAAACATTCAACTTTCCGATGTGATTCTTGGGGAAAATTGTTTAAGTTTATCGGTAGACTCACCTCTTCAGAGATTATTAGAATTTTCTACATTTTGAAATAAAATCCAACATTAGGCAGGTAAGTGCAGTTTTTATTATTTGAAAACAATCAATGCAAAAATTCAGTTATTTTTTGAAGTTATTTCGTATCGTGCACTAAACTATATTTTTTTATCTTTACCGCTTCTTTAACAATCACTTTTCGAAAGTGGTATGTAAAATATATATTACTAGCTAACCACAACAATGGAAATTTTCGGGCTGTCAGGTCGTCTATACGCAAGTATAATCTGTGGGCTACAGCATTCACTTACCTTCAGATACACTGTGTGCTCGTTCGTCATCCTAATTTTATAAAAATATAAGATAGCGTGGTTTCAGGACTGGAAATATTGAGTTTATATGGTGTGTTCTTTCATCGCAGATTCACAAAACATTGTAATATGACTCTAGAATCGAATTAGAGTTGCTCGCGTGCTAAAGCACACGACATTTTATTATAAAGGCCGTATCATCCAGTTTATAAATTCACGGTTTCTATAATTCCGTATAGATGTTATCTTTTAATATGTTTAAAATCTTCTATTTTTATTTATACTCTAATTTTTATATTGTTTTTTTTAAGGCATTGGGCCACTGATAAAAAATTATAAATAATACAATTAAAAGTTACAATCTATATAACTCCTACAGCTGGGCACAGGCTTTCTCTTATTTCTGAGAGGGTTTTAAGTCAAAAAATGTTCGTGGCGGTGCCGCAATGTGTGTTGGCGAACTTCACGTCTTCGAAATATTTTTCTTACTTTTTCTCAGAAACGCAGTTTCTCTCACAATGTTTTCTTCAACGCCGAGCACGTGGTAAATACAATTGCTATTATAATATTTCGGTAATCCGAATTTGAGATCATGTAAATTATATTACTTATTTAGAAAACGTGGAGTTAAATTACTAACTCGTAAATTAATTCAATCAGCCTTATAAAACTTTTGATTTATATAAATAAACTAGCGATCCGCCCCGGTTTTGCCCTGATTTCTGGATCTTGACGACAGCGCCACCTACCGAGTCCATTGAGTTTTTAAACCATCTACCCAAATATACAAAAAATATCATGAAATTCGTTCGAGCCCTTTTCGCGTTTTAGCGAGACTAATGGACAGCAATTGATTTTTATGTATAGGAAAGACGAAGAAGATAAACATTACTAAGCGCTTGATTTCAAAATATAATGCATGTTTAAGCTTAGCATATAGTTACCTCATGTCTTTTACAATTATAGTCAAAGGTTACCGAGTTTAATTTTACGGATGAATACTTTTAGAACAGAGCCAAAAGTAGGTTGATTGCCCTTGCAGAATTCCAGTTTCATTCGCTAATTAGAGCAAAAGGATTCATTTTATATTTTAAAACTGGTTTTATTTGGTAAATGGCCTCAAATTTAGTCCAGAAATGATCTGATTGCCAGCCATATTTTTAAAGCTTCTTATAAAAGTTACAGCCTATATACGTACACTACTGGACATAGGCTTACCCCTCATTTCTGACAGAGTTTTAGGGCAAGGAACTATCCGCCGTGCTGTTCCAATGCGTGTTGGCGGATTTCGCATGTTCTCGAAATATGTTTTATATTTTATTTATTGGCCGTAGTAGCTCAGATGGTTAGCGCTCGCTGTTAATTTCACAGTACGCGAGCAAACCGGGTTCGATCCCCGCTGGCACCAATGAAATTTTAAGTGCTGATTTACTATGTCCTCGGCGGTGAAGTTAAACATCGTGAAGAAACCAGAATGTCTGAGAAATAAGAAAAAAATTTCGAAGACATGTGAAGTTTGCCAACATGCATTGGGCTAGCACGGCGGACACTTCCTTGCCCTAATACCCTCTCAGAAATGAGAGGAGGCCTGTGCCCAGCTGTGGGATGTATATAGGCTGTAACTTTACGTTTTTACTTTATTTTATTTCTTAGAAATATAGATTTTCTCAGGATTTTTTTCTTCCCCGTCGCGTATGTAATAAATCAGCACTTAAAATTGCAATTAACAATTTCATTGATACCGACGCGCAGGTGATCAGACCCAGGTTGCTCGCGTACTGTTAAATTTACATCGAGGGTTGAGCCCGTGAGCTATCATGGTTCGTTACTTCAAGAGCAGTGTAGATAGGCTAGAGCTTCTTGTATATTAGTAAAAAGTAAAGAGTATAAGACGGCAAACTGTATTGTAGCATATAGGTTTTAAGTGATCGTCAAATTATCTGCCGAGCAAAACAGTTATGACAGATAGGGTGACTAAGTGGTTTAAAAAGTTATGATATTATGACTACATTTCTATAGCGGCTTCGCCCACCTTGAAAGTTGAAAAACAACATCATTTCATAAAGTTACACCCCATGTTCACATTTTAAACTTAAAGAAAACTACAACAACAGGAAAAATAACATAATAAACAGAAAAGTGCTAAACTGAAAATTAAAACAATATAGATTTACTAAATAAAGTACATAATATTATATCCCAACTACTTATTATACATTGAAATAATACTAGTTTTTACGGAATTTATCGCGTATATTTAACTTTTTAAATACCCGACGTTTCGAACGCTTTACAGCACTCATGGTCACGGGCGGGACTGAGATGTTCAACGTCCATATGTCATAGTTAACCGCGGTTACCATAGATTAAAATTTAACTTTTGTTCCGATCTATGGAGTATGAACTTATGGTATCTTGAAGTCTTGCAGTTGTATGCTTGGGTTGGGATTTAATTTTATTTATTATAGGATCCCAAGCAGATGGTAGCACCCAGCCATCTTCTCTATTGAAATTAGGATGTTTTTTGATTTCAATATCCTCGCGAATCATCCTTGGAAGGAATCGGTGTTCTTTAGCGAGGATCTGCGGTCTATCAAATCTGATGTAGTGACGGGGGCGATCCTGTACGTGTTCACAGACTGCAGACTACCCGGAGCGTCGATTCTTCACATCAGCTATATGTTCTTTAACGCGGGTTTTATTGATCTTTTAGTTTGTCCTATATAGGACAGACCACATTCACAATCAAGCTCGTACACTCCTGCATCTTGCAGAGGGACATTACACTTGACCGATGGTAAAAACTGACCAATCTTCTTCAGCGGCTTGAAGTATGTTTTGATGGAAGCGCGCTTCAAGATGTAGCCAATCTTGTCAGTGACTCCTCTAACATATGGCAGTACAGCAGGTACACGCTCGACTGTGGCCGGCTTCACTCGTTCACTGTGACGTAGGCGCGGGACTCGAAGCTTGTTGTCATGCAAAACTTGCTTGACGTGGTGGAGCTCTGCAGCCAGGTGTTTACTGTCACAGATCCCTCGTGCTCTCTGAAACAAAGATTTACCCACGGTAGCTAGCTGTGAAGGATGGTGGTGAGAATCACCGTTTAAATATCTATCTGTATGGGTCTTTTTTCTATACATGTGTATAGAAAAAAGACCCATACAGATAGATATTTAAACGGTGATTCCCACCACCATCCTTATATTCCTTATACATGTGTATAGAAAAAAGACCCATACAGATAGATATTTAAACGGTGATTCTCACCACCATCCTTCACAGCTAGCTACCGTGGGTAAATCTTTGTTTCAGAGAGCACGAGGGATCTGTGACAGTAAACACCTGGCTGCAGAGCTCCACCATGTCAAGCAAGTTTTGCCTGACAACAAGCTTCGAGTCCCGCGCCTACGTCACAGTGAACGAGTGAAGCCGGCCACAGTCGAGCGTGTACCTGCTGTACTGCCATATGTTAGAGGAGTCACTGACAAGATTGGCTACATCTTGAAGCGCGCTTCCATCAAAACATACTTCAAGCCGCTGAAGAAGATTGGTCAGTTTTTACCATCGGTCAAGTGTAATGTCCCTCTGCAAGATGCAGGAGTGTACGAGCTTGATTGTGAATGTGGTCTGTCCTATATAGGACAAACTAAAAGATCAATAAAAACCCGCGTTAAAGAACATATAGCTGATGTGAAGAATCGACGCTCCGGGTAGTCTGCAGTCTGTGAACACGTACAGGATCGCCCCCGTCACTACATCAGATTTGATAGACCGCAGATCCTCGCTAAAGAACACCGATTCCTTCCAAGGATGATTCGCGAGGCTATTGAAATCAAAAAACATCCTAATTTCAATAGAGAAGATGGCTGGGTGCTACCATCTGCTTGGAATCCTATAATAAATAAAATTAAATCCCAACCCAAGCATAAAACTGCAAGACTTCAAGATACCATAAGTTCATACTCTATAGATCGGAACAAAAGTTAAATTTTAATCTATGGTAACCGCGGTTAACTATGACATATGGACGTTGAACATCTCAGTCCCGCCCGTGGCCATGAGTGCTGTAAAGCGTTCGAAACGTCGGGTATTTAAAAAGTTAAAATACGCGATAAATTCCGTAAAAACTTGTATTATTTCAATGTGTAGTGTTCGCGTAAATATAAGAAATCATTACTTATTATACAAATTATTACTAGCCCTTGGACATATTTTAAGCCCCTAATTGACTGTATGCTTTAATGTGTTTCCTCATTGACAAAGAGCAGTAAAAAAAATAAGAAGCAATATGTACCTAGGCTGCACTAAAAGTATCGGGAATGGAATATTTCCACTGTTCCTGTCATATTAAAATCTTTTTAATTGAAAACTCCTTGGTATTAAAAATCTAATATCTTTTATTTATTTAAAAAAGATTCTCGGTCTTATCACAAGGTTTTGTCAAACTTGTTTTTTTTTTCCCCTTTCTTGGCCTGCACGGTTTGTGCGTCAGCCATGCAAGAAGGTTAGGAAGTAAGATTTATTTTATTGAATTGGAAATTGGAACGGAATTTGAAAAAGGATCAGGCAAATTTAGTATATGAGTACATAAATGATTATAATTTTATATTGTTATGAAAAATGAAACTGGCTAAAATTCTATATACATCAATATTTACATAAGATAAAAGGACAGAAATTGAAGTAGGAAAAGGAATTTTAATGGATAAAAGCGAGGAAATAAAAGCGGAACGGTCAAGTCGAGGACAAGCAAAAAATATATGGTTAAAATCCCCAACGTCATTGCCACACTCACATATATCGGTAGGTAAAAGTTTAAGTCGTGCCAAATGCAAGGGAATGCATGCATGGCCCAGCCTCATACGTATAAGGGTCGAAGTGATAGCTTTACCAAACGTCAGATTTGAAAACCACGGTTTATGAGGTATATCCACCTGGATCGTGCTATAATATCGACCTATAGTCTGACTTGAAGAACGCCAAATATGTGTCCAAGAATTCAATAACTGGGATTTAGGAAGGAGAGCCAAATCACAACAAAAGTTTTTGTACGGAACTAGATCTCCGTCATTGACTGCAGCTTTGGCAAGGCTATCGGCCTTGGTATTGCCAAAGATACCTGAATGCCCCGGAATCCAAGCAAAGGAAACTGTGTAATTTTTGATGTAACATTGATACAATAAATCACGACATGCAATAATAACTGGATGATTATTTCTGTTATTGCTAAAAGGAAATCTTTCCAAGGCTTGGAGGGCACTTTTAGCATCGGTAAAAATTATTGAGTTTTTTAACTTCATAATTAAGAAAGAAAAGACCCATACAGATAGATATTTAAACGGTGATTCTCACCACCATCCTTCACAGCTAGCTACCGTGGGTAAATCTTTGTTTCAGAGAGCACGAGGGATCTGTGACAGTAAACACCTGGCTGCAGAGCTCCACCATGTCAAGCAAGTTTTGCCTGACAACAAGCTTCGAGTCCCGCGCCTACGTCACAGTGAACGAGTGAAGCCGGCCACAGTCGAGCGTGTACCTGCTGTACTGCCATATGTTAGAGGAGTCACTGACAAGATTGGCTACATCTTGAAGCGCGCTTCCATCAAAACATACTTCAAGCCGCTGAAGAAGATTGGTCAGTTTTTACCATCGGTCAAGTGTAATGTCCCTCTGCAAGATGCAGGAGTGTACGAGCTTGATTGTGAATGTGGTCTGTCCTATATAGGACAAACTAAAAGATCAATAAAAACCCGCGTTAAAGAACATATAGCTGATGTGAAGAATCGACGCTCCGGGTAGTCTGCAGTCTGTGAACACGTACAGGATCGCCCCCGTCACTACATCAGATTTGATAGACCGCAGATCCTCGCTAAAGAACACCGATTCCTTCCAAGGATGATTCGCGAGGCTATTGAAATCAAAAAACATCCTAATTTCAATAGAGAAGATGGCTGGGTGCTACCATCTGCTTGGAATCCTATAATAAATAAAATTAAATCCCAACCCAAGCATAAAACTGCAAGACTTCAAGATACCATAAGTTCATACTCTATAGATCGGAACAAAAGTTAAATTTTAATCTATGGTAACCGCGGTTAACTATGACATATGGACGTTGAACATCTCAGTCCCGCCCGTGGCCATGAGTGCTGTAAAGCGTTCGAAACGTCGGGTATTTAAAAAGTTAAAATACGCGATAAATTCCGTAAAAACTTGTATTATTTCAATGTGTAGTGTTCGCGTAAATATAAGAAATCATTACTTATTATACAAATTATTACTAGCCCTTGGACATATTTTAAGCCCCTAATTGACTGTATGCTTTAATGTGTTTCCTCATTGACAAAGAGCAGTAAAAAAAATAAGAAGCAATATGTACCTAGGCTGCACTAAAAGTATCGGGAATGGAATATTTCCACTGTTCCTGTCATATTAAAATCTTTTTAATTGAAAACTCCTTGGTATTAAAAATCTAATATCTTTTATTTATTTAAAAAAGATTCTCGGTCTTATCACAAGGTTTTGTCAAACTTGTTTTTTTTTTCCCCTTTCTTGGCCTGCACGGTTTGTGCGTCAGCCATGCAAGAAGGTTAGGAAGTAAGATTTATTTTATTGAATTGGAAATTGGAACGGAATTTGAAAAAGGATCAGGCAAATTTAGTATATGAGTACATAAATGATTATAATTTTATATTGTTATGAAAAATGAAACTGGCTAAAATTCTATATACATCAATATTTACATAAGATAAAAGGACAGAAATTGAAGTAGGAAAAGGAATTTTAATGGATAAAAGCGAGGAAATAAAAGCGGAACGGTCAAGTCGAGGACAAGCAAAAAATATATGGTTAAAATCCCCAACGTCATTGCCACACTCACATATATCGGTAGGTAAAAGTTTAAGTCGTGCCAAATGCAAGGGAATGCATGCATGGCCCAGCCTCATACGTATAAGGGTCGAAGTGATAGCTTTACCAAACGTCAGATTTGAAAACCACGGTTTATGAGGTATATCCACCTGGATCGTGCTATAATATCGACCTATAGTCTGACTTGAAGAACGCCAAATATGTGTCCAAGAATTCAATAACTGGGATTTAGGAAGGAGAGCCAAATCACAACAAAAGTTTTTGTACGGAACTAGATCTCCGTCATTGACTGCAGCTTTGGCAAGGCTATCGGCCTTGGTATTGCCAAAGATACCTGAATGCCCCGGAATCCAAGCAAAGGAAACTGTGTAATTTTTGATGTAACATTGATACAATAAATCACGACATGCAATAATAACTGGATGATTATTTCTGTTATTGCTAAAAGGAAATCTTTCCAAGGCTTGGAGGGCACTTTTAGCATCGGTAAAAATTATTGAGTTTTTTAACTTCATAATTAAAATGTACTCCAGAGACTTCAACAGACCAAAATATTCTCCAGTAAATACTGAAGTCTCTGGAGGCAATTTTATTTTTTGTACAATGCCAAACTGTTGATGGAAAACACCAACTCCCACACACTTCTCGGAACCAGGTTTGGAAGAATCACTAAAAATTAAATGGCAATGTTTCCATCGGCTGTCACTGTGAACAATATTAATAAATTTGACGTTGGCAGAAGTCTCTTGTTTACATACACCGAAATCAAACAAAATAGATGGTTTTAAAATTAAGGCATCATAGTTAACACAAAATATAGGAAGAAATTGTGATCTATGTGTTGGAGCTTGAAGAGCTAAGAATTTTTGGAGACTAACAATAAGGCATGGCGACGATTTATGAGCCCAGTACGGATAATCCATACATTCCAACAGAGACCGTAACTTAGAGTAAAGAGGATGATTATAGACTTGGAATGCTCTAAACAGGAACCTGTCACAAAGAAATTGTCGTCTGAGATGCAGGGGCGCTTCAGAACATTCAACCTGCAAAGCGTTAATAGGGCTCGAACGCATAGTCCCAGTAATTATTCTCAGAGCCTTAGACTGGATAATGTCTAATTTATGGAGGGCTACTGCATTACAGGGTTCAAGAATAAATGTTCCATAGTCTAAAATACTCCTTATAAGGGCATTATATAGAATCTTTAGAGAGAAAGGGTGGGCTCCCCACCAAACTCCAGAGAGGCAGCGCAGTATATTTAGAATCTTCTCACATTTGGCACTTATATAGTAGCAATAAGGGATGCCTGTAAGTCTCGAGTCTAAAATTACTCCAAGAAATGTTGCTTCGCTTTTAACGGGAACTCTAATGTTATTATAAAGTACAGACACTGGAGGTGGAATCCTCATACGAGAAAATAAGACTATACTACTTTTAGAAACTGAAAGGCTGAGACAGTTATTGTCAAGCCAAACTTTTAGTAACTTAAGGGAATATGTCATAGTATCAGACATGTTGTGAACAGAATCATCAGAGACATAGAGGAGTAAATCATCTGCATATTGGAGAGTGCTAACTTTACCCTTAAGGGAGGCTTCCAGATCATGAGAATATATATTGTAAATTAAAGGACTTAAAACTGAGCCCTGGGGTATACCTTTCCAGGCAATACGGGATTGGTAAGAGTCTTCTGATATTACTTTAAGCATTCTACCAGAGAGAAGGTTGATTGTAAATCTTATAAAAATTTGTGGGATATCCAAATTAATCATTTTTTGTTTCAGAATTGAAAGGTTGACATTATCATAGGCTGCAGATACATCTAAAAATGCTGCTAACACAGAGTTATTGTGCGAAAATGCCAATCTTAAGTCTGTCATAAAAATGCTGAGACTATCCATTGTACTCCTACCTTTCCTAAATCCAAACTGGTTTGGAGATAGTAACCCCTTACTCTCAATAAACCATTCTAACCTATTTTTAACTAAATGTTCAGAAATTTTGGAAATAACTGAAGCTAATGCAATTGGTCTGTAAGATGATGGATCATTAATCGGTTTGTCTGGCTTATGTATTGGGATAATTTCATGAATTTTCCATGATGGAGGAATATTACCTGTTGTTAAAATTGAATTAATTAAACTAAGAAAATAAGAAAGGCAGGAGTCGTTCAGGTTTTGAAGAAAAGAATATGGGATTCCATCACAACCTGGGGCTGAGTCCCTAAGTTTTGAAAGAACCCCTTTGAGTTCTGAAAGACTAAAGAAAATGAATGAATCGCTACTATCATGCTGGGAGAGGAGAGAAGACTGTAGGTCAGAAGAAATATTATCTATAGATGGGACAAATGGTGGGGCTAATTTGTCAAGAAACAAATCAACTGTACTGCTATCCATAAAAGGAAACCTTGGAGGCTTAAAAGCGGATCTGAATCTACGAATATTTTGCCAAACTTCAGATGGAGAAATGTGTGGTGAAATTGAGGCACAAAAAGATTTCCAGCCATTAAATCTTTTTTGTTTTAATAATTTACGTGTTTTAGTTATAAGGTTACAAAGAATATTAAAATTTTGTGTTGTAGAATTTTTCCTGTAATTTTTTTCAGCTATCTTTCTCTCGGCTATCGCAGCAGAACACTCACTGTCCCACCATGGAGGTGATGGAATATACCCATTGCCACTATTATTTTTAATAGGAAAAACTTCCTCAGCAGCCTGTAGTAGGGCCCGTGTAAAAGCTTCAGCACAAAGATGATTATTGTTGTCATTTAGTGAAGGTATAGTTGATAAATTTTGTTGAACTTTATCTCTATATAATGACCAGTTGGCATCGTTAAGTTTATATTTTAGCCGGGGAGGAGCCTTATACATCTTTTCGCCAATTTTTTGAGGAAATGATATAATTAACGGAAAGTGATCGCTTCCATATGACGACGATAGAGGCCACCAGTTTAATGTAGGAGCTAGGGAGGGACTACACAGGGTAAGGTCTGGTGCACTAATACCCTCATGGGGCCGAGTCCTTCTAGTAGGACAACCATAGTTTAGAAGGCATAAATTATTATCATCTAAGATGTCTAACATTCTAGACCCATAATGGTCAGACTTAGAACTTCCCCACATAGAATGTTGTGCATTGAAGTCTCCCATGACCAATATAGGGCGTGGGAGGGAAGATAGAATGCTACGAATATCGTCAAAGACTTCAGTGGAAGGGTGAGGTATATACATATTTACAAAACAAATATTATTTACACTAACAGCAATAATTGAAAATTTATTACTGTGATTAGGTATGGGTATGTGGACAAAGGGCACACCGCCCTTCAGAATTAGTGCAACTCCTCCATACCCATCTGTTCTGTCTTCTCTAAGACAGATATGTCCTGGAATTCTAAAGTTGAATCCGGGACGAAGCCAAGTCTCTTGAAGAGAGACTGCAAATGGTTTGTAACTATTCAATAAGAAAATTAGGTCACTTTTTTGCTATTAATACTCCGGCAATTCCATTGAATCACCAGAGACTGGTTTCGTGGATGGTCCTGACTGTCCATGAGTTAAAAAACTTTTTGAAGAAGCAGCATCGTTGGACGGTATTTTAATTAGGTTATATTTTGAAAGGTACTGAATTATAGAAATGATGAGATCCTTTGTTATTATTTCTGATAGATCTTTGTAATTTTTGAGACAACCTGTAGAAGAGGAAGGAATGTTGCTGTAATCCTGGATAAGCTCTGCATGCGCTTTTTGATCATATCCCTTACTAGTATTTCTGGGACGAGCTTTGGGTTTCGAGAATACTGTTTTCCTATATGACTGTGTGTGACTCTTAGAAGGGCTTGTTGAATTATAGGGGCTGGAATAAGTAATAGTTCGACCAGAAGGGGCCAATGAAGCAGAAGCAGTAACGTCAGCATAAGATTTCGAAACTGGTGGGTGGATTTTACTGGCTTCTGAATAAGATATAGAGTTTCTAGCCATTGTTTCTTTTATAGCTTTTTGCCTAGCGTACTCCGGACACTTTTTGTCTGTGGCGAAATGGGAACCAGAACATAAGATACACACAGCATCATCTCTTTCAGTCTCGCAGCTTATACCTGAATGGTTGTCTCCACTTTTATAACACCTTGAAGAGCCTCTGCATTGTATTTTGGTGTGACCAAAACGACAGCAATTAAAGCATTGCAGCGTGGGGTAAATATAAAGCTCTACAGATAAGGAGTTGAAACATATAAAGACCCTGGGAGGTAGCACCTTCCCATCAAAGGTTAAAACTACAGTCTCAGTTGGAATGAACTTGGGCGTTTCGCCGTCATATACCTTTCTGTTTAATCTCCGAACTTTCAAAATACTTCCACAGTTCTGCGGAAGGTCTATATTTTCCATTATATCTTTGTCATCCCAATCACATGGAACACCTCTCACTATTCCCATGCGGGTGATAGTGAAGGCTGGAATAAATGCTTTGTATTTATTAACATCAAGAGATTTGTGATTTAGAAATGTGTTAGCATCCTGAAATGTTTCAAATTGTAAATACAATCTGTTTCTTCCAATTTTTTTGATGCTTCCCTCTACAATGCTTTTTATTAAATTTTTTTTAAGGAATAATCCAAATTGTACTGGGTGAATAGATCCAGTTTGATTTGGTTGTAAGATTTTTTGGACATGGACAACATAAGGCGCAGGATCTGACGCCTGGTAAAGCAACCTAGCAGCGCGGGGGTTACTTGTAATATTGTTAGAGTGAGTGTCATCATTATGGTGAATTTCAGTGTTTTTATCATCAGAATCAAGCAATTTAGTAATAACATTATCCTTTAAATCGTTAGGGGAAAGTTGGCAATCTGATAGACCCGTTTGTCTGTGATTCCTTCTCTTCTTTTGGTTTCTAGCTGAAATTCTCTTTCTTTTCACCGATTTCGTGTTTTCCGAACAGTCTGTATCTATAATTGAACCTTCCGTTTCCATTCCCGACGCATCGATTGTGACTACATGAGACACTTGGAGGGATGTCCCTCCAGGGTCTTCGGGCTCCAACATGGACGCCAAGAGAAAAATCCTATTTACATATTATACAATGAAATGACTTACCAGATGAAGAAATCAAGCTAAAACTATAAATAATCAACAATAACTACTAATATATATACTTTACAACTTAACTGATCCTGTAATATCAATTTAATTTAATTTTCAAAAGTTTAGCCAAAAAAGGACGCCCGCCTACTTCAGAACTTCCCGCGCTTCCCTCGTCAAACTTGTTTAGTCGTTGACAAAATGGAGTAGACTCGAGAAAATTCAAGAGAAATGATTTATTATGACTTTCGAAGTGGTTTAACACAAAACCAGTGTGTTGACCGGATGATTTCTGCATTTGGTGATGAAGCCCCATCCAAAACTACAATTTATCGCTGGTTTGCTGAATTTCAACATGGACGTGTCAAGCTCAGTGATGATCCCCGTCAAGGTCGTCCAAAACTGCAGTCATCCAAGAAAACGTTGATGCTGTGCGTAAGCTGATTGAGGAAGATCGACATGTGACATACCGCGAAATTCAAGCAACTTTATACATTGGCATGCGTCAAATAGAAATAATCTTGCATGAACAATTAGGTGTAAAAAAAGATAAGAAAAAACCGTGTGGAAACTAACATGACTCGGGAATAAAAGTATTGCGAGAATAAATGAAGTCCGCCAACACGCGATGGAGCCGCGAGTCGAACTAATATAGCTTCATAACCCACAAAAAATGATGGGAGGTCTGTACTCAATACTCAATATATAAGCGGTGACTTAAACTTAACTTTAGCTGATGAGAACGGTCGTGGTTCTGATTTTGAGAAATAAAACTGGATAGGTTTTAGATATGTGCAATTGTCGGCCCATTTCATCAGCGACAAATTCAGCTAAGACACTTGACAGTGTGCTTGAGAGAGAGTTAAAAGTACACATTAAGTTAAACGATGCACAATTATGGTTTTAGATCAAATCTATTCTCCGAATGTGCAATACTGTCGCTGAAGAACATTGTGGAAGAAGAACACTGTAAGAAATACGCCAGTGTATGCGGCCTTACCGGATCTTTCAAAAGATTTCGACCTTGACCTTGCCAGGTTTGGCATAATTAATAATAATTTTATACGTTATTTACGAATAAACATTCCGTTGGCCTCAGGAATCAAAACTGCAGTTGTTTTTGGCGATTTTTGTAGAGACGTTTCCCTGACGACGACGATGCTTCCTCTATTCTCAATGAAATAATTTGTTGTTGCTTTTAGCAAATTAGTAGCAAAAACAATATTATGATAATATTTTTCTAAAAATGGCGCTATGGCATAATTTAATTTATTAGGATGGTCAAATCAATAGTCCACTGCTGAACATAAGTCTCCTCCATCAATTACATCATAGGGGGGATTTTCGCGATTTTTGCCCAGCTTGGCAAGAAAGTTGGTAACCGTAATGTAATGCACCCTTATAAATAGTTAAAAACGAATAGTCTGGGATTCCAGGATTCACTTACCTAGCGCTTACTTGCTCGCCTGTATATACTGAGTGACCAGTTTTACCGTCTGGAAAATATTATGGTGTTTTGTGTAAGTAGAATGGAAGCTATCCTCGAAAGTATTTGTAAAATATAACAAAATATAACTATCTAGTAAAATTCACGAATATCCAAAAAATACATAAAAACAATTTTTTTCGGCATTCGCGTATAATTTCAAAGACCTTAAAACGTTTAGTGTAAGTAGACCTCCCAGTACTAGTTTCTGCTAATAATGCAAGATAAGCATATACTGGTTATTAGTAAAATACTTGGTCGATAAAAGAAAAGATTTAAAAAGCAGCACTTATCATTGTCATTCTTTCATTAATAAAGCCGTGTGTCGCGTTTCGAAGATAAAAATCAACTTATTTTCAAACTACACTTATTGATATTTATAAAATTAATTTACTTACATTATTGTTATTTACAAATAAAAAATACATTTTAGCGATATCGCAGTAATTGTTCAAAATGCCGTTTCCTTCTAAACACAAACTAGCACGTCTTTTTAAATTATTTGTTAATTTTCGAAGCGTGTCTGAATCTTTATTGTCACAATGAATGCGTCTATTATACGCTGTTTTTTTAAACAATACGGCACTGATTGCCCTATGGCAACATGCATTGAATAATAATAATAATAATAATAATCTTTATTGATAAACATATTACATGCACAAAATTTACAGTGGTCGTTACGCTGTTTTCAATGTTTCCTTACGTTGCCCTTTACAAACCCCACGAAATGTTACGGTGTAGTTAATATTCTTACACCGCCACTAAATTATTAAATTAAATTAAATTGATCTATCAAAATATAAATAAACATACTAAATAAATCCCAATTTTTGCAAATTTGATGGATTATCATAGGATTATTATTCGTCTAAAATAAAAAATTATTGAAATAATAAAAATAGAAGTTTTATAGGTTATATGAGGATTTCTGCGCTTAGTTTTCTCGATGAAAAAAATATAATAACATGATGTTAAAAAAGCGTTTCATAGTAAAATTTGAGTTACAATATAATTGAACTGAA
Organism: Parnassius smintheus behrii; assembly: GCA_036936625.1. Taxonomy (NCBI): domain Eukaryota; kingdom Metazoa; phylum Arthropoda; class Insecta; order Lepidoptera; family Papilionidae; genus Parnassius; species Parnassius smintheus. The sequence continues at coordinate 40,171,554 of JAUPFT010000008.1, read as the reverse complement.
TTGAATTAACAACTGCCGCGATTGACGGGTATATATTTTAAAATTTTCCACCGAACAGAATTATATGTGACGTTATTTCCAATTTACTGGTTTCTTAAGAGCTTTTTATCCAGCAAGCTTTTAAACAACTATTTATATGCTAAATTTAATTTGTGAAGTAACGAAAGGTAAAACTTTCACAATTATTAACTTATCTAATATAGTAATTATATTAGATAAGTTAATAATTGTGAACTTGTTTGTGGTCCTAAGTTTAATAAATAAAAAAGGTAAAACTTTAAAATATGACGTGTTATGTCTTTATTTATTTATTCTTTGTTGTACACCACAATACAGAAACATCAAATACAGTTAAAACTAAATTAAAATATGTACAATAGGCGGTCTTATCACTCTGAAAGTGATTTCTTCCAGACAGCCTTTGCGTAGTGAAATGATGCAAACAAAAGTTAAAATAGAGGCGGGCATACAAAATAATATTAAAAAAATAATACATACAAATAAAGATGAGTGAAAATTATATATAAAGTAGCATATAATAGATTAAATGAAAAGAGTACGAGAAAGGCAAAGTAATTAATCTAATAGCGTTCTAAATAATACGATTAAACAAGACTTTTGAAAGAGTGAAAAGATTTAGTTCGACGAATATGGAGAGGTAAAGTGTTCCACAATCGCACAGCAGTTACGTTGAAGGATTTCTTGAAAAAGGAAGAAGAGTGCAAAGGTGCAGAGAGAGAAAAATTGACGGAGGATCGAAGGAACCGATTATGGGTAAGCGAAAGGTACTGGAAACGGTTTTTTAAATAAAGAGGAGTGGAACGATTAAACAGCACGCTGTACAACGCAGAGAGAATGTGAGTATTCCTACGAAGGCGGGTCAGGAGCCATTTGAGCTGTTTGCGAAGTCTTTCCTAGATTATGACACTGTTTTCAAAATGTATGATGTAGATTTTTTCCGCTCTCAATTATTTGAAAACGATTAATTTAAAAGTATAATTATTAAAATATACTTTTTAAGAACTCTGAATCTCCCAAAGGAAAAATTAACTTTAAAATGAAAACAAATATCTTAAATAGTTTTTTGCACTTCTATATTCAGAAATAATACAGCAATAATATATATTGTCTGTGACTAGTATTGTATTCGAATTTAAATTGTTAAATGGTGAATGGAAACTGCTCGGTGAGTTAATCTTTATCTATTTCGGAATTACTTTAGTTAAATTTGATGGAATGAACTTTTCACAGACATTAAATTATAACATAATCTATGACATTATTATTTTTCTTTTACTTGCAATTTTCTTTATATTTATTTCACCACACAGGAATTTATTCCGTATTTTAGAAGTATGTAACATATAATATATAATTTACGTATGAGCAAACATCCATAACCGGAATAATGATTTGTAGGCCCTATAAATAGAAATTCCGTGTATGATTCGATTCCGCAGCATGTTTGTTCCGCATCGTAAACACTTATGGTTAGGATACCTAAAATTTACCCTTCTCAAAATGAATTTCTCAAGTTTATCTGACGGCTTTGGATTAAAAACAAACATGAAAAAACTATATTAGTCTAGACGAAACTGGCATTAGAAACACGTTTTGTTGCGTACCATTACATAGTATATCGAGTTCGCGTCCGTCTCGCTCGCTGTAATCAATATACCTGACGCTAAATCTTGTTCTGATATGTTTTCAGTTTGATGAAGAAGATCATATCATAGTTATAAACCCAGCTAAAAATCATCACTTATAATTGTAAAATTGATTTTAAAAAGAGTGACTTTTGTGTGTCGTTATCATATCACATAGATCTTAGAATGAGCACTGTCAAGTATATTCTTTATAAATCTCACAACGCAGCGTAACGCAGAAATTTTGCGTTGTTTGCTACAATAAAATTCGAAGTTATATAGCTTTTGAGAATACGAAGTTAATCAGACAATGTTTAGTTGAGAGAAGAGGAAACTTTCTTGAGAGCTATAAGAAAAAGCTTAAAGCTATAGTTACGCGTAGTTAAGCGAAAATGGTTGTTTCTATCACGTAAAAGTCACCAATTTGAACTTCAATAGAAATCGTTTTATCTTCCGTTAAAAAAAAGTGTACATAAAGAGCTACGTTTGGGACTTAGACCCACTTCGAACAATCTATATGCGTCACCGCGCTATCAAACAAGCTTGGGAAATACAGCACAGGCAGACTTGAAAATCTATAACTACGCATAGTTTTCAGGGATTTGGTGTCTGCTTGTTATATTATATACCAAAGAGTTTAGCATTTCCTTTTAATTAAGATTAACAAGATTTAAAATTTTAATAATATTTCTAAGCAAAGGTACCGTAAAAGAACCTCGTAAGTGATGCAGGAAGTCGATTGATGCCGATGGTGCAGGTCATACTTAAATTTGTTTTTCCAAAGTTTCAAATAATTATTTTTAAGTTACCTATAAAAATTTAAAAGTTAAAGTTACAGCATATATACGTCCCGCTGCTGGACATAGAACTCTCGTTTCTTATAGGGTTTTAGGGGAATGTGGTGTAGTGTTGTAGCCCCTACGACATAGTTATATTAGAGTTAAACTTGTAATAAAAAAAGGCAGTATTATTAAAGTCTCAGATACAGAAACACGTCTTCTTTTTATTTAACACCTTCCAACATTACATGGCGTCTCTGCCAGGATAAATAAATATATAAGTGAATAGAAATACGAAAATAAATAAAGCTAGCTAAAGGTCCAAAACTTAAAAATATTAAAGAAATTACGTACAAGAATTATAAAAACAAACCCTGACAATCGAAAACAAATGAAATGAGTGTAGCCTTATAATGAAAAAATAAATAACATTCAAGGTCTTGAGAACAACTAAAATGAGCTAATAAGGGAATTCCCAACCAAATTTAAAATTGAGATATGTAGTTAGTTTCCATTTCTGTTTAAGGACTATTAATGCTATCCAATATGTTACTCACAAGTTACACATATAGTAAATATAATAGGATCGACCCACACAACCACACTTAAACAAAAAAAAATATTACTCAAATATAATAAACATATTTTCGCGAATTTGTAAATTCATTTTAAGTTCATTTAGTTATTTTAAATGAATTTACGAGATTTTTTATATCTAAATTGATTCATATTTATAATAGGTGCTTACATATGAACTTGGCGTTTTGTATGGGAAGAACATAAAGTCATTTTTTTTTGTAAAAATACATTTAATTAATCAAAGTATGCACCATTGTTATCTATGCACTTTTGCCATCTCATAGGTAGTTCATTAATCAAGTTCGGTAATCAATAAATACCTTGAAGGTGATTTGGACTGCCACATCGGAGTTGAATTTTTTTCCTTGTAAGAAGTTGTCCAAATTCCGTAAAAAATGGTAATCCGTTGAAGTAAGGTCCGAGGAGTACGGTGGATGACGCAGACATTCCAATTGTAGCTCACCTAACTTAGTGGTTGTTTGTTGTGCAGTGTGTGGTCTTGCGTTGTCGTGAAGCAGCAGTGGCCTAGAGCGATTGTCCAATTCAAGAGTTGTTTAGCAGCTAGTTCATCCTTCATGCTTTGCAGTTGCTGACAACAGATATCTGCCATAATCGTTTGGCCAGATTTTAGAAAACTGTAGTGAACGACTCCGGCATTAGTCCACCAAACACTCACAAGTAACTTTTTATTTCAATTTTCGTGTAGGGCAGGATTTGGCTGGGTCTCCAGGGTTCACCCATTGCAACGAGCGCTTCCGATTGCCGTACAGTATCCACTTTTCATCACAAGTAATCGATTTAAAATCCCATCATTTTTGTATCGGGTGAGCAAAGTAACACAACAGTCGAAGCGTGTTTGCAAGTTTGATTCACTCAATTCATGAGGTATCCATCGTTCAAGTTTTTTTTTTACTTTCCCGATTTGCTTCAAATGAATTAATGCAGTTTTGTCACTTACCCCGAAGCCTGCAGCTATCACCGAAGTGCTTTGCGTGGATCCGCTTCCACGATAGCCTTTAATTTTTCATTTTCCACTTTGGCCTCCGGCCGTCCATGGGGTTGGTTCTGCAGATTGAAATTTCCAGAACGAAAACGTTGAAACCAAAGACGTACCGTGTTCTCTTTTGCGATACCAGCGCCGTACACATCATTAATCCTTTGAGCTGTTTCTGCAGCACTGGTGCCACGGTATAACGGCAAAAAACAAATGAATGGCTGTTTTCAAAACTCAAATGTACCAGTTAAATGAAATTTTAAATTTGAGTTTGGAATTCTTAACCAAAGAGGAGATATTTCAGATCAAAGTGAACAGTGCGACAAAACGCTAATTTCATATGTAAGGACCCAATGACCCAAAACACTACTGTTATTTTACTATGTAAAATTTGTACAGTATCGATCAAAATTTGGATTATATATTATTCATTAAAATGAAGTCCACCACACGGTAAATTAGACATATCATTTTATTATTACTTAAATTATAAATTAAAAATAGGCATACGTTTATTTTATAGTCAATATTTTTCATTAATATTTTTTCTTAAGTGGTAATCAAAAACCTAATTATTGAATGGAACAGAAAATGGGCATTGTTCAGTTTACATAAAAACTAATTGTTAGAAACATTAAATGTATGTGTCTATACTTTGTTAAAGGAAGGAATCACATAACATCTATGAAAAGACAGCTTTTATTTTGTTAAATATTCAACATGTTTTTTTTTATTTTTTTTTAAAGAAATAAACAACCAAAGGAGAAGAAGGCTTTTTGTTCTATCCAACAACACCCTGAATTATTACAGATATAATTTTGTAATTTCAGAATATAATGTAAAGTAAAACTTTAATATGTTAAATTTATGTATATTCCAAAAACATCCCTAAACACCTATGTGGTAAATGCAAGCCTCAAAATTATAATGGAATTTGTAAAATACTTATATTATGCTTTGTAGAGATTAGGCGCTTGAAAAATTAAAAATCTTTAATTAAAATTACTTGTTATTTGTTTTTAATTTTATAACTCAATATAGAATTAATAAGACTTGTTGAAACAAATTTTATGCCATCAAAAACCTAACTTGTAAAAAAAACCAAGTCTCGCAACTCAGTTCCTCTACCTTAAAAAGTAGTGAAATCCATGTAATACCAAGTCGGTTAATTTATTCAGTCCCTACTTAAGGGCCCTTCTGTTTTAAATTATTACGTAATTAGCTAACCTAACAATATTTTATAGTGACCATATCAATGTTGAAAATCTTTTATGTTTTAAATATAAAAATTGACTTGGCAATCGCACTAAGCAATATAATTTAATATAATATGTACTACTTGTGAGATACATTGTGTTTTCTTGCGATTGCCAAGTCAATTTTTATATTTAAAACATAAAATATTTTTAAAACTGGACGGAAATTAAAAAGTATTTTAGTTTTTCCTTGATTTATACACTAAACGATAATTGTATTCTGAATTTGAAGCTTCTATGTCTGCTAGAAGTGCCTTAGACTTTTGATGATCGGTCAGTTAGTGAGTGACAAAATTAAGAAACTTTGACTAGTTATACTTCTTAAACTACTGGTTCAAATTGAATGAAATTTGAAATATATCATGTTTATACAATGTCAACTCAGTAACTGAAAATTCAGGCTACTAGTTTTATCCTCTACGAAGTTATAGAGGGTCGATAATGGCCTGAATTTCTTCGAGAAAAGTATGGTACGGCCGTGCCGCTTTTTTGCTCGACTTGGCGGGGGAACTGCCGTGCCCCCAGATATGTGTAGTTGCAGTTAGCCACTGTGTATTTTTTTATAAATAAAAGTAATAAACGCTTGCACTTCAACTTGATAAGTGGATGCTGTGGCCCACCATAAATGGCCTATTCTTGATTAAAAAACGAAATGCACATCGTACTTCATTTTCAGTAGTATAAAAATCAGATTCTGTAAACTCACCATGCAAAACACAGCAATATTAAGCTGTTATTTTATTTTTCTCTGCAAGCATGGTTCTTCCTTGGAGCTAACCCATTCATTCTACTATCATAATATAGCTGCAGTGTGGCTCTACCAAGAATAACATAGTATAGCTAAAAACATTAGATTCGTGTCCTTTTCGTATCTTTAAACTTTATGTACATAAAATTTGTTACAAGACAAAAACCTTAATGTCCTTTTCTATCTTAACACCTACAATTTTTACACCGGTTCAATAGAAGATTCAGAAACTGCTTAAAGCTTAATTGGTAGTGGCCATAGCAGTTCCATTAATGAAATAAAAACAAACAACGCTCTTATTAAAATATCTAAATTAAAATGATGATAATTTTAGTGTGTTTCGTATGATTTAGAACTTATAGTTTTATACACATGGCGTTATAACTACCCAGGTGCAAAATACTCAGATCGGCTACGATGAGCAATGCTAACTATAGATAGATAGATTAGATAAGATAAGATAGGATTACTACGCTACGGTTGGCTTGCCTGGGATCGTGAGTTTGGCAAATATGACAAAGCCGTGGCAGCTAAGGGGCTCAGGTGCTAAGCGTTCGCTGTAAAATTTACAGAACGCGAGCAACCTGGGTTCGATCCCGTCAGAACCGATGAAATTGTTAGTTGCAATTTTAAGTGTTGATTTACCACGTGCTCGGCGGTGAAGGAAAACATCGCGAGGGTTATTTATCACACAAGCAGGTTAGATCCGATAAATAAAATAATAAAATTCATGACATGAAGTGTGAAGTCGTCAACAGGCATTGGATTAATTTTAATTTTAGTTAAACCCAGGTTAACGTTATATATGCACCATATATGATATAAAATTGACCTTCAGCTTTTTAATATAATTCCCATCTGGGGTGGCGCCACCAAAACTAAATTCCTCGAGACTGAATACTCGAGATGCCTACTTAAGACAATGTTTCTTAAGACGTTTAAATTTCCTACTGATGAACTATATCTACATCATAAAATATTGTCGTTAAGAAAAATCTGTATTATCACCTCGGTACTATAACATAAACCCTTGCCCGTATGTACATAAAGTTTAAACAGGTAAAAGGAAATGTAAGGAGGTTCCTATGTAGAACCCTTTTTGCCAGGCTTCAGTTTCAAGCTCACTCTAAGCCTATCTCTCTAATAAGCTTCACAATAAATATTCAATATATATCCATCAACTATATGAATGTAAAAAAACATTAGTTTGATGGATCGTGACGCTAGGGTACCATGATGTGGAGGACTTTTTATTTAAATACCTACGAAGCGTATACAATTCTAATGATTTTTCAACACACATGCAGTCATTCTCAGAAACATGCTCTCACACTCTCACTCCCCCCCTCTCTCTCTCTCTCACACACGCACAACACACACACACACACACACACACACACACACACACACACACACACACACACACACATACACACACACACACACACATATATATATATATATATATATATATATATATATATATATATATATATATATATATATATATATATATTTATTATACTTTAAATAAATTTTAATAAGCACTTTTCATTGCAACTCATAGCTTGTAGTACCGCCATACTGTCGGTCAGTATTCTGATGGAGAAGTCTTTCACCTTCCTAGCATCTATTGCTATGACCGCTTGGATGATACCCATGCATTCAGCCTAGAAGACTGTGTTGTGGGTAAACAGCGGTGTGCATATGTGGATATTAAGGTCTTAAGAGAGAACACCTTCATTTGTCTTAGAGCCATCCGTGAAATTTAGGTATTTTTGGCTTATTAAATTGTGAGTCTGCTAGTTGTAATTTTTGCAATAAAGGTCACTTGAGTGACGTATTATATGTAGGTAGTTGTGAAGTGTTTTTTTTTTGAGAACAAATGCTGTAATAATTAATTGAAAAGAGGATTCGCACTTTGACTAAAGGTTGAATTTTACAATAGATATGGCTGTACAGCGATATTGTTGAATGTTTTATTTCACTTCAAGCCTAATATTTAACACGACGACTCTGTGATCAGTGAAGACCCTTGGTATATCAGAGCTTACAGAGTATACACCTTACCTTTTGTTAGTACATCTAGCAACGCAGTAGCCAAGTGTAATGTAGACCCAAGTGTTGTATTGCTGCATTGTACCATTGGTCTTCTTGAGTTGATATATATTCCTTATTATTTGATTTACGTTAGTTTGAATTGCAATTCGTCAATCGTCAAGTCTGTAGTTTGATGTATCAAAGAATGATGTTTCTTGTTGCATAATGCGTGACGTGGACTCTAAGTATGTTTTGACGCTATGTCCCTAAGGTCTCTTCGATCTTCTCAATTAAATTTGTAAATGTTTTACAGTAATATAAAAATCATTATTTGACTTTAGAAGCAGTTAAATGGTTGCGACTTATATCATTAGAAACACTTTAAAAGATTGCGCTAGCCTAAAGTGTTCTCTTCCTGTACCAATAATCTCTAGTACTCTAAAATTTTTGTTCCAAAAATCACACAAGTCCTTCCAAGTCGTAAGCTTTGAATGGTCTAGTGTTTGCTCAAAGTGTTGATGAGAATCAGGATCAAGTTTTAAAAGAACAACATATCAACGGGAGTATATAGTGGTTCACCATATACTCCCGTTGATCTGTTGGTAATTTATGCTTTTTAGACCAATCATACATTCAGATGTGGTATCTGATAATTTTCGAATCGATTTTGCGTTTACTACCGTAGTTTTCTGTTGGCTAAAAAACCTGCTTATAAACGCATTGACTACACTAATTTTGTTATCGTACAGATTATTTAAAATTCATCGTAAATATATCATCGTAGTTATATGCTTAGTAAATTGTTCAGCCCCATCTTTTAAACAAGTCTTAAAATACTGGAACTTGTTTACATTTCTGAACTGATTATTATTGTATATAAGTAATACTTAAACATCTTTAAAAGTTATCCATTCGCTATATTTTCCAGTGAATATAGGCAATTGCACCAGTGGCAATCTTATTGTCAACGTCTAAGTGTTCAAAAGATTTAGTGTGATACACTCATTAGGTTGCATTTGATCCGTTGTCAGTTTCATTGTTTCTAATATATGTCTTTGTGTTTATATACAATTTTGAACATTCTACATAGATATTATCTTTTAAATATAGAAGCTCACCTTTCATTTCTGTTTCAGTATGTTTTAGAATTCAATTTCTGTTACTTTATGTTTAAAGTAATTGTAACCTTATCCGATAATATTATACCATGAAAACATAACTTGTAAAAAAACCAAGTCTCGCAATTCAGTTCTTCTACCGTAAAAGTTGTGAGATCCATATAATACCAAGTCGGTTAACTTATTCAGTCCCTACTTAAGGGTCCTTCTGTTTTAAGTTATTGCGTAATTAGCTAACCTAACAACATTTTATAGTGACCATATCAATGTTAAAAATCTTTTATGTCCCAAAAGAATAGATTGACTTTGCCATCGCAAGAAAACTTAATGTATTCCACAAGTAATACGTATTTTATTCAATTAGATTGCTTAATGGGATTGCCAAGTCAATCTATATATTTAAAACATATAAGATTTAATTTAAATTTATAAGATTAGAAATTTCAGGCCTCTAGTTTTACCCACTAAGAAGATATTGGGGTTCGAAAATGGCCTGAATCGCTTCGAGAAAAGTATGGTACGGCCGTACCGCTTTTTTGCTCAACTTGGCGGGGGCAATACCGTGGCCCCAGATGTTTTAGCTCGACGATCAAGTGGTGACTTCTTCATGTTAAAAACAAGCGGGGATTTTTTTCTTAAAATTTCCATTTGGCATAAAACCATTGTATTGTATTTAATTATTATTTTTCACCGCTAAACTGAGATTAATACTGATTTTGCACTGTATTTTAATAATTATCCGGACCAGAAGAACTAAAAATGTTTTACAACATATGAAGATGGTTTTTTTACTCAATTTTTATTTTCGAATAACACAAGAACATAATAGAAAAGAGTTAATTTTAAACAATCTTTATTATTCAGTGCTTGTCCACGTTGACAATTAAATGATTGATAGCCGGAAGAATTCTGTAGTATCCACACGTACTGAGTAACTCTAAACCAGAGCTGCATAATTGGTGCTAGTGCGGGCAATTTGCTCTAAAAACTCAATCACTGTGTTTTCGACAGTCATGCTTATTACTAAATGACAATCTCGAGCACTTCCATGTGACGGAGTTGTGTCAAAGTTCAACAGATTTTGGTTAACTGCAAAATTTGTTCTCCGATTGGACGTGCTTAATTCCTTGTCTTTGCAAAAGACTCAATTTCGTTTAATATTTTGCGCGCCACGTGAACTTTAATTGTTTAAATTTTAACACCGTAACATTTCACAGTATTTGAGGTTCGAATATTTTCGTTGCGAAATTAATCTACGTATAAAAATTAGAACACTGGTACATAATGAGGTCACGCTCAAGCGAACACTGTCGGACCTAGCAGTGTAATAAAAGATAAAAAGGACGAAATATTTGAGCTTATTTCTTATATATTTTTTCACCATCCCTTTATATTACTTACAATAAACGTCCTCTACAAACTTGATCTGTTATTGCAAAATAACCCTGTGTACTCATATAATCAAAATGGCTTGATAATTACTTATATGGAGTAATATTTACCCTTATATACAATTAAATAAATAAAACATTTACTTCTAAAAAACTCTCTAGTAATAGTCACGAGGCATTTAATGAGTGGGCGACAGTATAAAATTCATAAGAGCAGACGATGATTTTATAAACTTTACCAGGAAAGATCATATGATCTTTCCGATATAGTTTCTCTTCAAATTCTCAATCTTTAGATATTTTTTCTAAAATGTTTAAAAGAGTGTGATCCTCAGCAAAATATTTACATATTGGCAATAAATTTAATCTTTCCAAGATTTTCAATTTTGTTCATCATGAGATATTAATCGGGAAACTACTATGGGTACTACCATGGGTATCAAAAATACTGCACTTTTACTTATTATTTCATAATTAGGTTACAGAACTCAAAAAGTCTATGACGTTATCAATGGTGAAGGTTTCTTCTGATTGGTAGTAGTAATGGGTTTTCCACTTGTCTCTACCAAGAATGGACTCAGAGCCCATTTCTGTTTTTAATCTTTATTAAATACTTACTTTATCCTGTAGTGGATGATCACGATATAGTATTCTTTGCTGGTCATACCTATTTAACTTTCAAATAATATATAAATTAGCAAGCAGGCTCTGTTTTGCAACACATGATATAAGAAATATTAGAAATCCTACCAATGTTGGAATAGATACATAAGTTTATTTTAGTTACTTTAATAGCTTAATATCTAATGCAATTTTGTTATGGGGTAATGCGATTGACACTGAAGTCATATTTGTTTTGCAAAATATAGCCGAAGAGAGAAAATTTTAAAGCAACCAACCTATTAATTTTGGCATCGCAATATATTTAAAATATATTTAATATATTTAATTTAATGAATGTAAAAAATAGCTTTCATCAGAATAAAGATGTTCATACTCTTAGCACTAGGAACAAACATAAGCTTGTAATACTAGTTACTACTTTACAGTGGTAGAGCCACGCGGCAGCTTTGCTGTTGCACGTATGGGCCGGCTCAAACCGGGGTGGTACCACGACCTCACAGAATACCGGCGTGAAGTGGAAGCTCTGCTTCCGCGTTTCGTCTGGTGAGTGCAGGTGGCCGGAGGCCCAAATCCCCCCCCCCATCAACATAGTAGCGGAATTAAATAATGATAGACTACCCCAGGAGGGTACCAGCACCCCTGGAGAATCCCTCGCTGAGCATCCACGACCATGTTTCTCCACTTCTGAGCGTGGGTGCTCAGGCTGCCCCGCGTATTCTGGGGGGGGGGGGGGGCAAAATTCCGCTCAAGACTACAACTGCTCGGGGCAAACGGAGCAACAAGACCAAGGCGACCCCTGCCACGCTGTCCGTGAATTTCTGCAATATCAGGGGACTTCACTCTAACCTAAACGCCGTCCACTACCATCTCGAGACGGCGAAGCCGGCTCTGCTCTTTCTTACCGAGACGCAGGTGTCCTCTCCGGCTGATGTCTCGTATCTCTCCTACCCCGGTGGCTACGGCTACCCGGATGATCCCAACGTTGTTGCGGATTCTGTTACTGATGTGGTACTTCTGGGTATGGAACTTTTTATTCCTTCCTCTGTGGTGCCCATTGGAGGCAAGTCTCAGCCATGGTTTGGTCGCTCCTGTAAAATAGCATCATGCTATAAGCAGGAGTGCCACCAAGCCTGGGTTGATGCATCAGCGTCCCGGGATGTAAACACCGGCACTCTAAAAAAGAAGTATAATTCCGCCTCTAGGTCCTTCAAAAGAGTCATTGCCAAGGCAAAGTCAGAGCACATAGGCAGAATTGGCGAGAAACTAGTTCGCCTTCCTTCTGGAACCCGTGCATTCTGGTCTCTCGCCAAGGCTGTCCAGGGGAATTTCTGTCAGCCATCTCTTCCATCTCTGCACAGGGAGAACGACTCACTGGCCCATACTGCAAAGGAGAAAGCCGATCTTCTAGGCTCTTTCTTTGCGTCTAACTCGACTCTCGATGACGGGGGGAGTACGCCGCCGACCATCCCGCGGTGTGAGTGCTCCATGCCGGAAGTGCAGTTCACACAGCGCTCGGTTCGCAAAGCACTCCTCTCCCTGGACATCCACAAGTCGAGTGGGCCTGACGGAATCCCCCCAATTGTGCTGAGGACGTGTGCTCCAGAGTTGGCACCGGTTTTAACGCGTCTTTTCCGGTACTCCTACTCCCTAGGCGTAGTCCCAAAATCATGGAAGACGGCTTTCGTCCACCCGATCCCTAAAAACGGCGACCGCTCAGACCCGTCCAACTACCGGCCAGTCGCCATCACCTCCTTGTTCTCCAAAACAATGGAGTCCATTGTAAACTGCCAGCTCATGAGGTACCTTGAGGATCACCAGCTGATTAGTGACCGCCAATACGGTTTTCGTCGTGGTCGGTAAGCTGGTGATCTTCTGGTCTACCTCACTCACAGATGGGCGGAGGCAGTAGAGTTCAAGGGGGAGGCATTGGCCGTTAGTTTGGACATTGCGAAGGCCTTCGATCGGGTTTGGCACAAAGCGCTTCTTTCGAAGTTCCCTTCCTATGGGTTTCCCGAGAAATTATGCGATTGGATCACCAGCTTTCTTGCAGATCGGAGCATCAAGGTCGTTGTAGACGGTGCAAGCTCCGATTGCAAGCCTATTAATGCTGGTGTTCCACAGGGCTGCGTGTTATCGCCAACGCTGTTTCTTCTGCATATCAATGATATGTTGCATACCCGTAACATTCATTGCTATGCAGATGACAGCACTGGATGCTCTTTACACCGGCCGAGCCAATATTTCTCGGGAAAACGTCTCCGAGTGCCGGGACAAACTTGTGTCTGAAGTCGAGTCTTTGTTGAACAGAGTCTCGGATTGGGGACGACTAAATCTAGTCCAGTTTAACCCCCAGAAGACAAAAGTTTGCGCGTTAACCGCTAAAAAGAACCCCTTTGTCGTATCCCCTCAGTTTCAAGGCACTCCCCTTGTTGCCTCAGCCAGTATCGGAATCCTCGGCGTCGACATATCGAGTGACGTGCAGTTTCGTGGTCACTTGGAAGGGAAGGCCAAATTGGCCTCTAAAAAGCTTGGCGTGCTCAGCAGAGCGGGACAGTATTTCATGCCGGCACACCGCCTGTAACTTTACAAGGCGCAGGTTCGGCCGCACATGGAATACTGTTCTCATCTCTGGGCTGGGGCTCCCCAGTACCAGCTCCTTCCACTTGACCGCATCCAGCGCAGAGCGGCTCGAATCGTCGATGACCGAGTGCTTTCCGATCGGCTCGACTCACTGGCGCTGCGAAGAGATGTTGCATCTCTTTGCGTATTTTATCGCATCTATCACGGGGAGTGCTCTGAGGAATTGTTCGGATTAATCCCAGCCGCCAAATTTCGTGAACGCACTACACGGCAAACGTCCCGATACCATCCACACCATCTGGATGCTTGGCGGTCCACCACTGTACGTTTCACAAGGAGTTTTCTTCCACGTACAACCTCTCTGTGGAATAGTTTACCGCGGGCGATTTTTCCGGACCGATACGACCTGGGGACCTTCAAGAAAAGAGCTTACTCCTTTCTAAAGGGCCGGCAACGCACCCGCAATTCTCCTGGTGTTGCGGTTGATCATGGGCGGCGGTAGTCACTTAACATCAGGTGAGCCGCATGCTCGTTTGCCCCCTCTTCTATAAAAAAAAAATACTAGACTCCACAGAATTAGTAAATCATTTATGTGGCAAATTGTGCCCTTTTACAACAAAATCTAATAAATAATTTATGTAAAATCAAAATTTTACAGAAAATGTACAAAATTAGTCAATAAACAAGTTAAATGTTATATTAAAGAAAAATTCTACATAAAGGGTTATTATAATATCAAAGAATACATAAATGAAAATAACCCCTGGGAAAGAGGTAATTGCCAAATACAACATTATTGTAAAGTGAAATATGTTTAAAAAAAGTAGCGGTACTTTTTTGCGGTTTTCTTGCTGGTTCTTCCCAAGAAGTAGGTATTTTGCAAACCTTAATATAAAAAAACCTTGTATATAAAAATGACTTTTTATAAATATTATGTAATAATCTATATTGAATAAAATTCATTATATTTTATTCTATTCTTATAATGATGTGCCTATATCATCAAGCATCAAAAATGTTTCAGATTAAATTAAATTTCATAATCATATTATAATACTTCTTACAAAAGTATTTAAAATATTATACTGGTGAAATCAACTCAAACAATCTTTTAAAAAGAATGTTCCGAAAAATTTACCGTTAAAATTTATATATACATATATAAAATACATACAAAATACACATGCAAAAGTGATAGCTTTTGTAATAAGACATAAGCCAAGCCGATATAAATACATAAATTTCTGATTATATTTGTTTAGGTTCGTTTACCATGACGCTAGCCAATGTTTGCTATTAGAATTAATGAAATATCACGTTCAGATGATAAGGCACAAGGATTGTCTATTTTTTATTCAGCGCTTGTTTTGTAGTAGAATTAGGTTTATTTTGCTTTTAGTAATATGTTAAAAATTCTAAAAGGAAATTTTAAATGGATATATTATAGTGAGCCGACAACGTAAATTTACATCAATTAACTAAAGACAAGAAAAATTTCGAAAAAAGTATTTTTTCATATAACTTTTGAATTCGTAGTTTAATCGTTTTTGTAACATTCTCTATTATTGTTCTTAAATTACCTTGTCGATTGCCACCAATTACATCAAATCAGTTAATCCATTCGATAGTTCTCGTTGTCAAAAATTTCAAAATAATTTTTTTTCTAATAGATTTGAAATTTCTACTCGGAATACGCTTACCACCGACACTAAGATAATATATCTAGGACACATCCTTTAGCAAGCCCAAGTTTACCTCAGTTTTGGACGCTTGTGATGCAGTATACATGCTACTAAAATAATCCTTTTCAAGTCCAATTTCCATTAATATAATGCTTTTACATATTTGTGACCTTGAACATATTAGCTTTATTTCATAAACCTTACTATTACATGTCTTTAATTTATGGGACTTCAACCCACAATCCTATTATTGTAATACTTATGCATCATAGACATCTTATATAGTAATGCTTTAGTATCATAGACCTTACTATTATATGTTTTTAGTATATGGGACTTCAACCCACAACTCCACTATTTTAATGCGTATGCATCATAGAAACCTTCTATAATAATGCTTTTGTATCAAAGACCTTGCTATTATGTCTTTAATATATCGAAGTTTAACCCACAACTCTACTATAGTTATGCTTATGTATCATAGAAACCTTGTATAGTAATGTTTTAGTAGAATAGATCTTACTATTATATGCAATATACACGCCACTAAAATAATCCCTTTCAAGTCCAATGTCTGTGTTTTACATATTTGTGACCTTCCACATATTAGCTTTATTTTATAGACCTTACTATTATATGTATTTAATATATGGGACTTCAACCTACAACTCTACTATTGTATTGCTTATGCATCATAGAGACCTTCTACAATAATGATTTACTATCATTGTCTTTACTATCATAAGTCCCTAATATAGGACTATACATACATTGTGCAACAGTACTATAAGTAGGGGTACCTAATTCATCGTAAGTACGCTAAATACTTAACAATTATTACAAATCGTTACGAATAATAAAAAATAACAGCTAACAATCGTATATCTTACAAAATTAACAACGCAAAATAAATAAAAAATAGCTTGGTAGTGATCACCATTCACAGGGGTTATTATTATTCATAAATTCCTTAACATTATAATAACCCCGTTTTAAACAAACATTGTTTCATAAAGAATTGGTCCCAAGAATTATTTACTGAGTCAGTGAAGTTGAGTAACTGGTACAAATAGCTTTTGTCTATTACTAGCATATACATAACGAATTTCAATTATTTTTAAACTTCTTTTATTTTTGTGTACATAGGTTATATTTTCGTAGATGTATTCAGAGGCCAAACTTGATGTATCAATTTTCAACACCGGTAAGATTTGTAATTTTTCTAACAACATATGCTGGTAAAATAAATATGTTTGCTAGTTTTTATAGAATATAATTTTCTTATTCAATATAGATAACAATTATTTCTTATTTAACCCTTCAATCCCCATAAAATTCCCATGCAGTTGCATGCGTCTGGCAAATCCCGAGCAGCGACCGCACCCACCCACAGCACTTAAACCATTAAAGCTTATATTTAAAGACTACTTTTCTATGAAGAAGTTTGTCATAATAAAATAAATACAAAATTCTCTATCCTGTGGTTTAAACAAAAGACAGGGTTTACTTCAAAACAAAAAGATTTTATTGTATTTTGATAACAAAAAATATATCTAACGGATGTCGGCAGCGTGAAAGTCACAATTATTTCTATATATTACTCGAAATTATTTACACAAAAAGATACATTATATTCGAATAAAAACTTTTCTAACTATATAATTTATAATAAAATACAAGAGAAAAACACTAATAAAACACTAGAAAAATCCAAAATCAACACAACAACATCCAAATGAAAATGGCGTACGTAATGAACGTAAAATATAAATTAATATCCACAGACTAACTGTTTTTTTTATTCCAATAGAGTACAGAAAATTTCATATTATTCTATAATACTAAACTTATTCATAGAAAAGTAGTCTCTAAATAATATAAGTATTTATGGGTTAAAGTGCTGTGGGCGCGTGCGGTCAAATTTGACCTAGTGAATTTTGACGGAATATAGTAGCGGTCAAATTTGGACGCTTGGCATTTGAGAGGTTAAATTCAATTTTCTACTTTACCACTTTTACACCTCATTCCTGAGAAGAACCAACAAGAAACTCAGTGGGACTTTTTTTAAATAAATTTTGCTATGTCATTGGTAACAAAATATTTACAAAATTTTTATTATATACAGCTTGGAAGTGACCACCTCATTCCCAGGGGTTATTATCCACCATGTATTTATTTATATCATAATAACCCTTTTTTTTAGTTTCTGTTTAATTAAATATTTAAATTTGGTAATAGAAAGACCTCGTATATTTTTTGGCACTTTGTTGTAATAGCGTATATATACATTGCACCAAGAATGAGCTAATGACTCTGTGGATTCGAGAAACTGGTATCACTAGCTTGTGTTTGTTCCTAGTGTTTACATAGTGTATATCAGTAGTGTGTTTACATACTATACATCAAACTTTCATAGATATACTGAGAGGTCAAAGTTATTGTATTTATTTCTTAAAATTTTTCTTTTAGGGACTCTCTCGGTTGAAGGTTGTAATTAGGTCTTATATCTTCTGCAAAAGAAAAATAGTTTCTAAATCAGCCGCATTCCCCCATAGCAAAATCCTATATGACATTATGCTATGGAAATAACTAAAATAAACCAATCAAGCTGTCTCGATACTAGTGAGATCTCTAATCTTTTTACAGCATGAGCTGCGGATCTTAGTCTGCTTGCTAGTTTAGATATATAGGGGCCCCAATGAAGCTTAGCGTCGAGAGTGATGCCAAGAAAAACAGAAGATTCAACGAGACTCAATTCTTCCCCATTTAAAAACACATTGGTATTTGGATTATTAATACGTGTTGTTGTAAATTTAGCACATTTAATTTTATTGTCGTTTCAATGTAGATTATTAACATTAAACCAATGCACTAATTTCAATATAGCATTATTCACTTCGTGATATTCAAATGATTGACGTTAAAGTTTAAAAATCAAGGAAGTATCCTCAGCAAATAATACTATATCATGATTATCCCCTAAAAGGAAAGGTAAGTCATTAATATACACTAAAATTAGGAACGGGCCAAGAATTGAGCCCTGAGGGACACCCATCTGTACGGGCCATCCGAAGGAACTTTAACCATTGATAATAACTTTCTGCACTCTATGACTTAAATATGAAATATCTAGCTTAAGCGCAGTGTTCTTGACACCAGCTTCGCATCTAGTGTGATTCCAGGAAAAATGATGGTATCGATAAGACTCTGCCCCTTTCCATTTAAAATTACAT
This sequence comes from Parnassius smintheus behrii, assembly GCA_036936625.1. Classification (NCBI taxonomy): domain Eukaryota; kingdom Metazoa; phylum Arthropoda; class Insecta; order Lepidoptera; family Papilionidae; genus Parnassius; species Parnassius smintheus. The sequence continues at coordinate 40,152,884 of JAUPFT010000008.1, read as the reverse complement.
TAGTATTGATGTTCAACACTTAAAGTTATGAATTTCATACGTTTATTTGTAGTAACATTTAAATGATTTTTTTTTACATTAAACAAATTTACTTATTAAGATATAGCATTTTTTTATTTTGCCATGTTTTAATAATTGTCGTTTTGAAGTGTCATCAGCAATCGTACTATATCATGGTCATATCCGACTATGTAAGGTAAGTTACCAATATACACATGAAATAGAAAGAGGTCTAGAATTGAGCCCTGAGGCACATCTATTTGTACTGTTGACCCGGAATAACTTTTTTTAACAAATGAGCACACAGTCCACCTGATGTAAAGTTAATGCTGTGGCCCGTAGACCCATAGAGCCGACCCAATCGTGCTGCAACCACAACATAGCTGCAGCCTGACTCTACCACGTAAAATACTATTAATGACATTAATTTTTGACTTTTACTTTTAAACTGACCTTTGCGAGACGGACTCAATTCTTTTTGGCGCCGCACTGGCAGTCTGCCGTATCATAGGCGCCAAATTTTCCACGGCTGGACGCACCACTGGACAAAGTAGTACTATACCAGCCTGGAGAACAAGAATGAAAGAACTTATCACAAAGGTCAGGCAATACCAGGCCAAAGATTGTGCGCACCGTTAGGATGGCTTTTGCTGGGACAAATGTTAGTTTGTCCCAGCCGGATATAATGCAAAAACTGACGGAGCGCATAGACGACCTGAAGCAGAGAATCGCTGCTTGAGGAAAGCGGATTCGGCGATATACCAAGAGGCCGACACGGTTCAACCACAATCGTCTCTTCCAGGGTGTTCAGAAGAGGCTCTATAAATAATATGAGCGACCAATGGCAAGTGGAATGGGCTCAGTACCGAATCAGGCCGACACGGTCGCATTCTGGCGCAGCCTGTGGTCAGAGCCCGTAAACCACAATGAGGGCCCTTGGACGGAAGTTGTGGCGAGTCAGTGTGCGGGTATTACGCCCATGGACCCCGTCATCATAACGCCAGATGACGTAGCTGAGGCGGTCACTACAGGCTGAAGGGGTTCATGGTGTGTCATGGTGTGCTCGCCCGACAGTTTCAAGAGGCTCTCAACCAGAAGTCGCTCCCGAGCCTCTTCACTACTGGGATCACTCATTTGGTTTCTAAAGATCAGGGTGTCACAGACCCGAGCAAATACCGCCCCATCACGTGTCTACCGACCATATACAAAACACTAACATCCATTTTGAGCGCGAGAATCACTCGTCACCTAGATTCAAATCAGGAAATGTCGCGCGCTCAAAATGGATGTCTGGGCGGCAGTCGTGGAACCAAGGAACCACTCCTCATTGACGCAGTCATATGCAAAGTGGTGAAACGCAACCGTCGGAACTTCTCCGCCGCCTGGATAGGCTACAGAAAGGATTCGACTCGGTGCCCCATACATAGCTAAAGAGAGTCCTCGAGCTGTACAAGATAGACTGTACAGTTAGAGACTTCGTCGAGCAGTGTATGTGCAGTGGAGTACGATCCTTTGTTACCTGGGTGAGCGGATGATGGCTGCGGAGAACCACATAATAATAAGAAGGGGTAACTTCCAGGGCGATTTTCTGAGTCCAATCTGGTTCTGCCGCTCTTTGAATCCTCTCAGTACTTTACTGGAGGGCTCCGGGAAGGGATTTCAGCTTCGGAAAGGAGGCACAAAAGTTACCCACCTTTTCTATATGGATGACCTCAAATTATTCGCCTCCAGTCGCTCCCATCTTATGGAATTGCTGAACATCACTTGTGAATTTAGCAATTCTATTAGAATAGAGCTGGTAACGGATAAGTTTGCGGTCCTCCATGTTGAAAGGGGAAGGGTTGCTAAATCTGAGTGACTTAAGGACCCTTTTTGAGGCTGAAACATACCGATACCTGGGTATAACACAGAACATCGGTATCGATGAGGCTGGTATGAAACAGTCAGTTTGCGACTTTGAAATAATACTAGTTTTTAAGGAATTTATCGCGTATATTTAACTTTTTAAATACCAAACGTTTCGAACTCTTTACAGAACTCATGGTCACGGGTGGGACTGAGATGTTCAACGTCCAGATGTCATAGTTAACCGCGGTTACCATAGATTAAAATGTAACTTTTGTTCCGATCTACACAGTATGAACTTATGGTATCTTGAAGTCTTGCAGTTGTATGCTTGGGTTGGGATTTAATTTTATTTATTATAGGTCCCAAGCAGACGAAACCACCCAGCCATCTTCTCTATTGAAATTAGGATGTTTTTTTATTTCAATAGCCTCGCGAATCATCCTTGGAAGGAATCAGTGTTCTTTAGCGAGGATTTGTGGTCTATCAAATCTGATGTAGTGACGGGGGCGATCCTGTACGTGTTCACAGACTGCAGACTTCCCGGAGCGTCGATTCTTCACATCAGCTTTATGTTCTTTAACGCGGGTTTTAATTAATCTTTTCGTTTATCCTATGTATGAGAGACCACATTCACAATCAAGCTTGTACACTGCTGTATCTTGCAGAGGGATATTACACTTGACCGATGGTAAAAACTGACCAATCTTCTTCAGCAGCTTGAAGTATGTTTTGATGGAAACGCGCTTCAAGATGTAGGCAATCTTGTCAGTGACTCCTCTAACATATGGCAGTACAGCAGGTACACGCTCGACTGTGGCCGGCTTCACTCGTTCACTGTGACGTAGGTGCGGGACGACCCGAAACTTGTTGTCATGCAAAACTTGCTTGACATGGTGGAGCTCAGCAGCCAGGTGTTTACTGTCACAGATCCCTCGTGCTCTCTGAAACAAAGATTTACCCACGGTAGCTAACTGTGAAGGATGGTCGTGAGAATCACCGTTTAAATACCTTTCTGTATGGGTCTTTTTTCTATACACAGTATGTTTTAAGTAAGTCTGCAGTCTGTGAACACATACAGGATCGCCCCCGTCACTACACCAGATTTGATAGACCACAAATTCTCGCTAAAGAACACCGATTTCTTCCAAGGATGATTTGCGAGGCTATTGAAATCAAAAAACATCCTAATTTCAATAGAGAAGATGGCTGGGTGCTACCATCTGCTTAGGATCCTATAATAAATAAAATTAAATTCCAACCCAGGCATACAACTGCAAGATTTCAAGATACCATAAGTTCATACTGTGTAGATCGGAACAAAAGTTACATTTTAATCTATGGTAACCGCCGTTAACTATGACATCTGGACGTTGAACATTTCAGTCCCGCCCGTGACCATAAGTGCTGTAAAGCGTACGAATCGTCGGGTATTTAAAAAGTTAAATATACGCTATAAATTCCGTAAAAACTAGTATTATTTCAATGTGTAGTTTGCGACGTGTTTTATGCACGCTTGACCAAAGTGCTTAACAGCCTTTTGTCCGGTGTGAATAAGACACACGCATATAACGGCTGGGTCATGCCTGTCCTCATGTATACCTTTGGCATACTCAGGTGGAGTCAGACTGAACTAAACGCCCTGGATAGAAAAGTCCGCACTACAATGACATCCCATAGGATGCATCATCCGAGATCGTCGGTAATGAGGCTGTACTTGCCGCGAAAGCATGGTGGGCGTGGCTTCTTGAGCACGCTTACCATGCATAATCGCGAAGTGTGCAGCCTCCGTCATTACTTCCTGGCGAGATCGGATGATCCATTCTATAATGACGTCATTTCTAGTGATAAAGGACTTACCGCTCTATCCTTAGCCAACGAGCAATGGCAGGACCCGGCAGTACAGAGTATTTCCGACCGGGAGACCGTAATGAAGGAGAAGGAGCTCCACGGGAGGTACTACAGGACTCTACATGAGCCCCACGTGGATACAGCCACCTCCCTCAACTGGCTACGTTTCGGTGATCTCTTCGGGGAAACCTAGGGTTTTGTCTGTGCAATACAGGATCAGGTTATCAACTATCGGAGATACATCCTAAAGGATGGCACTGTCGACGTCTGTCGAGCTTGTCGCCATCCCGGGGAGTCTCTTAGGCATGTCATCTCCGGTTGTTCGGCGCTTTCTAACTCTGAGTACTTGCACAGGCACAACCTACTAGCCAGAATTCTACATCAGGAGCTCGCTCTGAAATACGGTCTCTTGGACCGAAAATTGCCGTATTACAAGTACTTGCCGGAAGCCGTGCTTGAAAATGACCGCGCCAGGCTCTACTGGGACCAGGCCATTATCACGGACAGGACTATTCTTGCGAATAAGCCTGATATTGTGCTGATGGACCGGGCACAGTCAAGAATATTTTTGGTCGACATTACCATTCCGTATGACGACAACCTCGTGAAAGCCGAAACAGATAAACGAACAAAATATATACCTGGCTCACGAGGTGACCGACATATGGGGTGGTATGCCGGCCAAAATTATTCCTCTAGTCGTCTCTGCGAATGGGCTCAAATGCAGAAGGCGGTGCTCCTCGATACCGCCCGTATCGTCCGCCGGTTTCTTTCCCTTTCCTCCTTACCCTCGGCCGTTTGGTCTCCCCCGCCGAGGGCTTCCATCTGGGTTGGCTTTTATTTATTTTTGTATTTATTTTATTTTATTGATATTTATGTTGTATATTTATCTTTTCATTTTAATTTATAACTATATATATAAAGAACCCAACCAGATGAGAAAACTATATAGATACCTCATAAAATATTATTAATGACAACTTTTTGCGTTCTTTTACTTAAATACTTAATACTTATTTAAGTGCATCACTTCTTATAACGCATAGTGTTGCAATTTCCTGATTAATGTTTCATAGTGAACACAATCGAAGGTCTTGGATAGGTCACAGAATATACCCAAAGCATCCTGTAAGTTCTGCCATGCATTGAAGATATATTTAACCAGCTCTACACGAGCGCTAGTTATCGAGCAACCCCTTGTAAAACCTAATCGACTTTTATGACGTAAATTATTTACATAAAAAATGAACTTATTAAAATATAATAACTATAAATACTTTATATTCTAAAAAAAAAAATAACTTATTAATATCAATAGTTTTAAAATATTTTACAATATGTCTTGATGATTCTTTATAAAATGTAAAATTGTTTTTTTTTTAAATCTTTATTAATATAAAATACATACTTTTAAAATAATAATAAACATCGCCAAACTGTGCAACAGTTTGTTGGCGATAATGGCGCTCTTTTGTTATACATTAACATGTATTTTTTATTACATACATACTTATCTTAGTTATATTTATTACAATAAATATTTGTACCTTTAATTAATACTTATTATAGGTAGTACATCATGCTTTTCATAGAAATGTATTTTCAGTCTTTTCTTTAATTTTTTTTTTATAAAAAGTGGGCAAACGAGCATGTGGCTCACCTGATGTTAAGTGTCTACCGCCGCCCATGATCAACCGCAACACCAGGGGAATTGCAGGTGCGTCGCCGGCCTTTTAGAAAGGAGTAAGCTCTTTTCTTGAAGGTCCCCAGGTCGTATCGGTCCGGAAAAATCGCCGGTGGTAATTTATTCCACAGAGAGGTTGTACGCGGAAGAAAACTCCTTTTGAAACGTACAGTGGTGGACCGCCAAGCATCCAGATGGTGTGGATGGTATCGGGACGTTTGCCGCGTAGTGCGTTCACGAAATATGGCGGCTGGGATTAATCCGAACAATTCCTCAGAGCACTCTCCATGGTATATGCGAAAGAAAATGCAGAGGGATGCAACATCTCTTCGCAGTGCTAGTGAATTGAGGCGATCGGAAAGCACTCGGTCGTCGACGATTCGAGCCGCTCTGCGCTGGGTGCGGTCAATGTTACAGTTGTAAATGTTACAGTGCTTATGTCTTTGGACGTATCTCTTATAAAATCTATTCTATTAAATATTAGCGGAGTTAAATATTGCCTAGTTCTCTTACCATAATAGTTTCTTATATGTGCCTTGCCTGGTACGATATTTATGCGTTATAGGTTGTTTAAATTTATTTATTTTATATTGTTCTAAAGCAATTAGGTAATCTACCTTTTCATGCACTGGAAGTATTTTACATATATTAAATAATTTGTTTTACACTGTAATTTTACTTTTTTACTTACTAAATACTTACGAGAAAAATATATTTTTTGGATTTTTATGCGGACCTGAAGTAAGCGATTATCATTACTTTTGGATCACCCCTCGTAAGTAGTCTAATCTGTAAATGTTTTATACGATCTAACTGTGTTTTGAATGTTAGCCCATAACTGCTCAATCCATAATTGATTACCGTGTCAGCCAGTGCATAATATAGTACGTACAAGACTTTTCAATTCATGAAATTGCTTAGGTGAAAGAATCTACCCAGTATTGAATGCAATTTATTACACACACCATTGACGTGCAGTTTCCAGTTCATATTACTATCTACTGTTAGGCCTAATGATCGGTATTTATCTACTACATCTATGTTTGTGCACTGGCAGCCAGCTTTATTGAGATGTAGACACTCGTATGTATGACCAATTATATTTATGTTTAATTTACCTTGCTTAAAGACGTTACTGTGGGGTGAACTTATGTACATAGCCTTTGTTTTGGATAAATTTGTAATTATACCGTTATCATGTGCCCATTTAATTATGTTTTCTAAGTCTTCCTGTATGTATTTTTGTGCATCACTCATGTTATTGGTTGAGTACATTAGGCACATGTCGTCTGCATACATAACCGTTTTACAATGCTTTATTACATTAATGACACTATTAACATGCATAATGTACCAAACTGGACCGAAAACCGATCTGGTTGTTACTCCAAGACTCACGCTTACATCGTCCCCTGTTACTCCGTCTATCAATGTACATAAGGATCTATTTTGCAAATAGCATTTAAACCATCGGTTGATGGGACCTTTGATACCACATTCATCCATCGCACGCAGTAGTACCTCGTGTTCCAAGGTGTCGAATGCCTTTTTATAATCAATAAAAAGAGCAGCGACAAACTTACCCTCATTGAGATTGTTGTTGATATAGTCAGTGAATTGCGCAAGCGCAATGTCCGTGCTGCGTCCGCGACGGAACCCGTGCTGCGCATCTGATTTTATGTTATATTGCTCTAAGTAACAACTTATCTGATTCACTATTACTTTTTCTACTATTTTATTCATTACCGATAATATAGCAATTGGTCTATAGTTACTATAGTCCGTGTGGCACCTCTGTTTATATATTGATCGTATTATTGCTTTTTTTTATTATATTCGGGCAAACTCCCCACCCACACTCATATTTATAAATTTAGCTAATACTGGGCTTATTTCTTTCATTACCTGCTTTATATCTTGTACTCTAATTTTGTCTAAACCCGGTGCTTTATCAAAATCTAAATTATGTATTTTTCTGTCGTATACGCTCCTACCTTCTTAAAGTAAAAAGACTTATGACTTATCACTTGGTTTCACACGTTATGAAATTTTATTCAAAAAAATATTATCACAGTTATGCTTTATTTTCTGTATTTCTCCTGTGAACGTTTCAGAGAACTTATTGCAAATATTATACACACTGCTAGCTTGGGCTAAATATTTTAAAATAACGTCATCTAAACCCGGTTTACGCTTGCCTATCCATTTATTTATGTTACACCATATTTTTCTAAAATCATTTTTACATTTCTTAGCTTTATCTATTAATTTATTAACCTTATTTCTATATCTCGTATACATTAGTCTTTTATTCATATTCTTAGGGGATGGTTTCCAAACCCTGAACAGTAAGTCCCTATATTCTATCTTTTTACATAGTTCGTTATTAACCCATGGTTGCGTAATTCGCTTTTTCTTTGCTATTTTCTGTAACTTACACTTATCATATATATCTATAAAAACCCTGTGTAATTTTTCATACAATAAGTTAGGACAACTCGTTTCCATGACATCAGATCAATCAAATGTTTTTAAACTATTGCATACCATTTTTTCGTCTAATATGGTTTGTAATTTACAATTATTATTAATGTTGGATACATTACCAGTTATTTTTACGCTAATTCCAACCATATAGTGATCCGATACAGTACAAGTTAGCAAGTGTGCACACGCGTCCAGCAGCCGTCTGCGGCTCGCCCGCACGCACACATGGTCAATATTCGAGGAATTCACTCGGCCATCCACGATCGCTTCGCGCGTTATCTCTGACGTAAGTATTGCACTTTGTAGGCCGTTTTCACACAACATGTTTTTATAGGCACATAAACTCGTATTTGCACCTTGCGATATATCAATGTTGATACCTCCAATTAAAATTATTTCTTCTGAGGATGGGATATTTTTCATATTTTTCAGTTCTGTGATAAAAACTGACCTATTTGAGTTTGGTGGTCTGTATTATAGCACCAATATATGTGTAGTTTTACTTCCAGTTTTTAGTTTTCCATGAATTATCTCTGTTGCTTTTATTTGTATTTGTGGTTTTCCTGTGGTAAAATATAAGTCATCTCTCACGAATATGAGTATCCCACCGCCTCTTCTTGTCTCCCTAGTGTTAGAATACACCACATAACCAGGGATCTTACATAGTGATACTTCTTCGCTTTTTATGTTTACTTCTGTGAGAATGATGACATTTGGCGTTCTTTTTGTTATACAGTGGCATAATAAAGCAAGAAGTTGGTTCAATTGTTTTCGTACAGAACGTATGTTCAGATGAATTATATTTATATTATTATTCGAGAATTGTTGAGACCAGGTCTTTATATCCTGATATCTAGTGTATTCAATGTCATTTAAATCCAATTCCCTGTCTTGGTTATCGAATTTTAAAGTTCTTGAAATCACATAGTGTGTTACACGGTGCATATAATTTTTGTTATTATTGAGTAGCGACTTGAATTAGTTTTCGTTCATATTATGTTTTTCACGCAAGACTTTAATATCGCTCTCTGTTCTTATGCGAATATTTTTTTCCTTCTCGCTTTTCTTGACTAATATATTAGAGTTTTGAGTCCATATGAATTTATATAATTACTTTAATTGATTCCTGGCTTCCCAGAATGGTACTCTGGTCTCTTTGGTTAAATCTTCATTTATGTATATACGCATGTTGTTATCGTTGCCATATACATCGCCATTGGTTAGTTGAACTCTTCTTGTTTGCATCCATTGATCTCGAGCTTGCTTTGACCGCAGCTTCACTATATCGTCGTTCTATCCTTGTCTTTGTTGTGGTTGGTGGGCTCATTCTTTCGACACCTTCTATATCTTCTGGGTTCAAACTAAGCTTTATGGCAACATCTTTGACTACCTCTTTTATATATTCATTATCTGTGTTCTTCATTAGGCATGCAATTTCAACATTTTTTACCTTTTTCCTTCTTCTCCAAGCAACTCTTTCCTCTAATGCAGCATTGTACACGCCTTTACATTTTCTTTAAGTAATGATTCGGCGACTGCAGAAGAATTCAGTGACTTATTGGTTAAAATCGGAATATTAGTAAAATATTTCTCAAAACTTGTTACAACGTCCTAATCGGATGCATTTAATTTGTTGTTAAAACTTAGCTAATAGTTAGACCTTACCACTTTCACTAATAATTATTATAATCCATGTCATTTTAATTTTATTGGAAGCTGTCTTAAGTTTGTCATAGTTTTGTTTGTCTTAATATGAAATAAAAATCCATAATGTTTTATATAAAAACATAATGAAGTATCGCTTTAAATTTCCACCTTTGCATGATTGAAAATAACTTGTCGGTGGTTGAGACAAACATGATCGAAAAAATCATATACGCAACGTAAGTTATACAAACCCTTTGGTATGGCGAATTATTACTATTATCTTATAACTGCCTTCTGTCTATATCAGCCGTTGTATTGGTTGCTGGAGCATATGTGTCGACCTCGTGCAGGTGGTAGCTAGACGGAAGAGACTCTCAAGGCTGCGGCTGAAAGCTGCACAACCTGGGTGTGCACGGCGGTGGTGGGACCTTTTTCCCTTGAGGTGAGCGGTAGATTCATGATACGCTTTGCGGCTAGTAACCATGTTAACATAACCACCGAGGATGCCTCACACTTATATCATGTCTGCAGGAGCGGCAGTCTGACAGGTTGTGGCGCTCACGGAGGGCATTTTATAGGGACTGGATTTCATCGTATTCTTTATGACGTTTTGCGCATTGTCATGCGTGACTTCGGTCGATGTTTGTGCTTACGCACTACCAAGAGGCCAAGATCTCTTTTAATGATTTGCCAGTTATTTTGATGTAGACTACATTCCAGTTCTCAACTTTACGTCCCTCTTCGGGAGAAGCGCATTGGTTTGTTGGCGCTAACCGCACATGGCTTGTGTGGCACCGTATGCCACACATTTTTTTTAAATGTGGGAGAGCAAATCCCTTACATCGGGTATTTCTATATAAATATTTTTAGCCTTTGCCAAGCGGGAAGGGATTAATTAATAAGGGATTGATTGATGTGAACCTGATACAAGTGGAATAGGGATGATTCAATGTTATTAACCTTTTTGTGCCTTTTCTTCGTGTACGGGGTTATTTATCTTAAAATAATTATAAGATACTATCCAACAGCTTTCAATTGCTATATATATCATTATTCTAAAGGACACCTAAAAGAACCAAGTTACTAACAAACACAACGTAAATAAGGGTCCTAACTAAGATGATCACGCCATAAATAAGAAAAAACGTGCTATAACTATACCATCAAAAAGATCCTCGCGAAAGATTTATTTTGTATTTTTGTTTGCCCTGGCCACTTTTATTTTATACAATTATAGACTGCCGATTTTATAATATATAATAAGTATGTATTATACTGCTGGTGTGTCCATTTTTCTTTTCCAGAAAGGTGGTGTATCAAAAATCTTTATGATTAATGCATTGTATAAAACAAAAAAGATATGATGTATAAAATATCGTAGTATAATACAGAAAAAGTTTTAGAGTTACAAAAGTGTATTACCTCAATAATTTATTAGTAAGTATATTTACAGTAGGTGCAGGCGTCTCGTAGCCGTAATGATGTATTAATTTTATCAAACAAAATGTTAGAAAAATATTATGCTAAATTCCTTTGTTCTAAAATGTAATTACGTTCGAATATTTAGTTTCAATTATGGATAACCATTAATCTGTAGATGCTATTTCTATCGATTTCTTTTTGATTGTGACCATTCGGCAAAATATTCATGAACAATATTCAAAGGACTCTTTGCTGTGTGCATGTATAGCATAAAATTGGTAACGTGATTGGTTAACGTTCGTATGTAATTTCACTTAAGTTGACTGACAAATAAACAAAAACGATAAATGTTCAAAACCAAAATTTTCTGTAATTAAAATCTCTCTTTATTATGCGTATTTTAACGTCGTGCTATAAAATAATAATTAATGCACAGTAATTATGTGTTATTTATAATTTAAATATCTGTACGATATGCGTTCGAGCTTACTGTGATTGTATTGTTTCTAATTGCGGGTGTTGAAATATTATGAATTTACATATGAAATTGATTTTGTTGAAATGGCCACTTTGAACTGTAATATCGGTTCTTCATAAAACTAAAGTGACAAACAAACTTACAGTCCACTTGATGGAAAGTGGCTACTCAATCCACGGTCACCTGCAGACAACTTCATACAAAGAAGGCTACAGATGCGTTGCCACCCTTGAGGATACTTCACGGCCGTAATTATACCGACTCTCTGTAACCTTCAAATCACTATATTTAAAAACATGGACTCTAAGAAAGTTCAGGTTATTTTTGAATATGAGTACACACGTGGAAGTAATGCATCACAAACGGTATGTAATAACAATAACGTTATACGGACTTAGCACTACTAATGAAGGAACTGTGTTATTGATTAAATTGCTTTCGTTTAATAAATTTTTACCTTACAAATGAACCAACGCCTGGAGAAGATGCGGTTGATAATGATGAACTAGAGGATATGAGAGGCAGATTTATCTCAAACTAAAGCTAGCGTTGATTTTTTTTTCTTAGTTTTAAAACAATACTGGATAATTTTCTGCGTATTGATAGAATTAAAAACGTGACTAAAATAGGATACCTCACGCGCTCCACACCTCACATGCCACGTAATGCTCACGTTCAAGCTGAATCACTTTAGCTTACGGATCCGTTGATTTATGTCGGTTACTCTAGTTCTGCTGCGGATATCCTCATTACAAAGTCTACCACACAGAGAAACTCCGAACATAGCCAGCAGTGAAGGACAAATTTTCAGAGCCACATGTCATATGTCATTAGAAACACGCACTGGTTTATCGCCTTGGTTTTACAATTTTGAGGTATACGTAACGAAATCTTCCGAACGCTGCCAAGCAAGTTTCAACCATCGACTGAGTAGTCATAGTCGTCCACAACTTCAAGTGTAGAGCTCCTAGCAACTACCGGCATAGGTGTGACATTTAGATCTCCTATCATAGTTATCATATGCATAACTTATCTTAAGACTTATTCTGAGGTTGATTTGCAGGTGTTCATGTACCTACTGCTGTAGCCACGAGCTAAATCTAAGTAACTAGTCCACCCGATTGGACTAGTTACTTAGATTTAGTTTGTTGGTTACTTGAGTTTTGTAAAAAAAATATATTGTATGATAACTCTCTTAATAAACCACGCAATTGAAACACTGAGTAAAATCTAATGAAATAAGGGATATTGATATTTTTTAAAAGTCAAAATTAATTACAAAGTTTTATTGAGTACTAACGGTTTGAAGGTGCACATAATTAATCTCGTCTCACGAGAAATAAAAAATTAAATGAAAAAGACTATAAAGATCATGAGTTTTAAAACCTTTTTTCCTTCAAGCGACTAGGAATATATAAAGGCAGAGTGTATCTTTGTGATGAACCCGGTTAATGCTTGACCTCCTTATATTAGCTTCAAAGCAAAGGTGTAATATTTATATATTTTACCACGCATACTGGTTTTTATCTATCTATTTGTAGAGTTATATGCTCGAATAACCATTGAGCTTGTATTTTCGTAACCTCAAGAAACGTTACGGAATTATTTTATGTACCACCAACTTACACAAGCTATGCAAAGAACTTTGTTACGAACAGAGTAGTAAGAGCAGACGATTAATACTCACAAGCATTGAACGACCCCCTACTAGATGGAGTGACGACCTGGTAAGACATCCAGAAGTTGATGGATGCAAGTGGCTCAGGACCGTGCTTTGTGGCATTCAAATTTCAAGATACGCATAGCTGCCGCTTTACCCGCCAAGCGTCAGCCGAGCTCGGCCGTTGAAATTTTCAACTTTCCGCCCGGTAGTCCAAAATTTAACGTCCTATAACTCAAAAAGTATGAACATTAGAAAAAAGTTTGTAACAAAAGTTGTAGAGAATAAACTGATCTTTAAAAATGGACTTACATGTTTTATTGATTAATCTAATATTTCAAGAGTTATTGGCCGCGATAGAAAAACCGGATCATTAAATGTGCCATAAATTGTAAACGGTAAGTTTTACAAAAAAGTTTACTGGGAACGAAAGATGCAAAATTTTATTTTTTACTAATAGTTTCTATTATTTTATTGTAGAAAATTTTAAAAGTTATAGAAACTGTTATTTTGCCCTTAAGTGCATAGTTTCCGAGATATCGGCTGAAATAGTTTTTTTCAAGATGGCGCTTGAAGCGCATCTGTCTCATAATTGTCAGAATTTTTTGATTTTATGCTCAGTAAGTGATCCTAAGCCTTATAAAAAAATTGGATCGTAAATTTAGTGCAAAGTTGACCAAAATAAAACGTCTATTTTTACTGGCCTAATATGGTATACAGTAATACACAATACAGGATACAGTGATACCAATATACTGTCCACACAATATAACATCGAAGTAGGCAAAGATCTTGATAATCTTACGCTGTAAATTAGTATTTTTTCATTAAAAAATAATTTGAAAACATATTTAAAACATATGCGAAAAAAGTGAATCTGTAAATGCTTTATTTTTACATATAATATCCGATACTTGTCTATATATGTTGGTAAACGTACAAGCTGTTATCTTTTGTTGCAATTTTTATAAAAATCGACTCTCTAAAGTAGAACAAGTTTGTCAGTATCTGCTTTTCCATACTATTGCTATGTGGGTGGGTATCTTCAAGGAAATGGCGAATAGGTAGGCTTTTATTAAGTGAAGGCAGGGCACTTTAGCAACTTTAGCAACATCACTACTTACCAAATTCAGCCCTATTCAGCCCTAATTGGATGTCGGCAGCGTGAAAATCACAATTATTTCTATATATTACTCGAAATTATTTACGTAAAAAGATAAACTATATTCACACAAAAACTTTTATAACAATTTTATACCTATATAATAAAACACTAATAAAATACTAGAAAAATCCAAAAATCAACACAACAACATCCAAATGAAAATGGCGTACGTAACAAACGTAGAATATAAATAAATATCCACAAACTGTTTTTTATTCCACTAGAGACTTCCATATTGATTCTATAATGCCCAACTTTTCGATAGAAAAGTAGTCTCTAAACATAAGTATTTATGGGTTAAAGTGCTGTGCGTGTGTGCGGTCTCATGAGATCGTTAGGAATTTGACGGAATATGGTGCAGTCAAATTTGACCTCTTGAATTTTTACGGAATTTAAAAGCGGTCAAATTTGGACGCTTGGTGTTTGAGAGGTTAAGTACATTAATTAATGAAAATAATCTCAATCGACAGAGCCCCCTCTTAACCTAGGCATCCATCTAGGTAAGTTCTATACTCTAATGATTAAAAACTTCATGAGTACCAAAAAATTCAATGAAATAATAGAAATTAATTTAATTTACCTCCTTTTACGTCTAAGAAACAGTTTTAAGTCATCTTTTGCTGTTCATATAAGGCCTGTATAATATATTTATTATGTAGGCATTACTTTTCGAGAAGCCTTTCTATGTTCTTCGTCTGACATATGTCAAAACGCTTTTAATGAACACAATACACAATAACATTTTATACGAGAAAAATATTTTAGACTTGGTGTTTATGGGAAGCCATTTCTCATTTTTTATAGAATAAACGGTGAAATTCCTTGTATTTTTTAAATACAGACCTTATTAAAAATAATTTCGTGGAATTTAGCGGTGTATTGGTAGAAAATTCACTATCCATATCATCCTGTTGGTATCCTAAGAACTGACATTAAGAAATAAACTCAACGTCTAAACTAAGTCAACTGCATCAAACACTTCTTGTACAAATCAACTTAGGGTGTTCAATAGTGGATTTAAAAGGCTGTATATGGTGTTAAGCTATAATAATTATTAAAATATGCAGTTGTATCCCTTTAGTATCACAAACTTAAGAAATCAAATAAGAAAATATTATTATATAATATTGTTATAAAATAATAATATTTTATAGATATGATATGATATTGTAGTCTCAGTGAAAAAAGGTGAAGAATAATGCTACATTTATCTTAAAAGAGCACTGTTTATTAAATCGATGCTCCTTACAAAATACTTACGTTGAATAAAATTAACAAGCAACTATATCTATAAAGTGACAAAGTTCTTATTGTTTTAATTTAATTATATTATTTGTTATTATCTTATATCTGAATGTTTCAACGATTTTTGAATGGGATTTATATTTTTAGAAGGTTTTATTTTATACAGAAGCATATAACTAATGTTAAGTGACTACCGCCGCCCACGAACAACCGCAACACCAGGGGAATTGCAAGTGCCTTGCCGGCCCTTTAGAAAGGAGTAAGCTCTTTTCTTGAAGATTCCTAGGTCGTATCGGTCCGGAAAAATCACCGGAATTTTTCCACAGAGAGGTCGTACGCGGAAGAAAACTCCAAAAGAAACGTACAGTGGTGGACCGCTAAGCATCCAGATGGTGTAGATGGTATCGGGAGGTTTGCCGCGTAGTGCGTTCACGAAATATGGCGGGCAATACCCGTGCTATATGCTGAGTGACTTGTAGCGCCACTGCCGTGTAAACGTCAGCTCCGTGTGTATTTTTAAATTAAAAATGTATCAGTTCGATTGTAAATATTGCAAAAGTGATCAGTATGTGCAAAATTGTGAACATTAAAAGTGCTAACGTTATCCTATGAAAATATGAAGACTATTGTGAGAGAACGACGATTGCTTATATTGTGAGCAAGTAACAGTGACTTTGACTAATTATATGTAAATTAATATAAACAAGACTATGTGCATCATTTACAAACTTAAAAAAACCAATGTGATACGAAACGGTGTGGAAAATTACAAATTTAGAACAAAAACAATAACTATTAGGACCGTTAAGTTTAATTTTATTTAATGTGTAGTATTCGCGTAAATATAAGAAATCATTAAATGAGGTATATGGTTGAAGTCAGAATTGGACTATACTAGTTTTAGTTCATTATTACAATGAAGTTTAAATTAATGTCATTGAGACGATTGTAGTTTTTAAAAACTTTCACTATCGTCTCCGAAACTCAACTAGTTAAACTAAAGCCTGATAATACTACACAACTTTAGTGACAAAGTTTCTTGTAAAAGTAGTTAAGCGTTCAAAAATCTGTTAAGGTGTTTTTGTAAGCAGGTCACAAAGAACGCAAACAAACATTGTCCATACAAGGGTATGTTTATATATAAAGAATTTTTTTATTAAAGTTTAATGTACTTCGTGTAATTTTTTTTATTACGTGACTTCGGAATAAAGATAAAAAATTATCAGATTGCAATTAATGCCGGTGAGAACTATAAGGTACGAACTGTAAGGTGAGTCTATAAATAGCAAAAATAAATCTACGGCTAATAATATTATAATATATTTGATAAAAGTATGTATATAAGTTGTAAACGAAATAAAAAACGCTTCTGTTATAAACTAAGAATTTTGTCTCATTTTAAGAATATTATAAGCAAATAGTAATATAAATTAATAACATACCCTTTATTACTAAATCCAAGTCTTAGAATTTAAAAACCTTAAGCGTCAGGACAGCGCGTTAAAAAGGCAGCGCGATGAACTCTTACGCGCTCCAAGAAAACCCTCTCAGCAATACGAGAATGCCTATACATTTTACTATAGGAATACTTTCTTTTTACACTTTTAACACAATTTATTTTACACTTATAGTGCTAAATCTAAATCACAAAGCATTCACAGTAAATATGTTTAAAGAGAGTTAGCATAAGTATATGAGTTGTTTCATCTATAAGTAATGAGTATGTGTAATATCAATATAATTATATAACCAGAAAAAAACAACTCCCATCATTGCATCGATAAAGTCTGAAAGATTTAATTATGTCGTTTCAGAAAAGTAAATAAAATTGAAAGTGTTTATTCTTTTCATTTTTCCTTTTCTTAATTTCATATAATATTATATGTAGTGATAACAAAGAGATTTTTCTTCAATTTTATACAAACAAAATACGAAGAAACTTTTACCCGACCTTATATAATAACAGATCTTACTTTGTTTAACAACATTGAGATATAAGTAAAAATAACACACTCGTACATATTATTTTCCCAGGAGTTTTTATTCTGTGTAATTTATAAATAAATAATTCATAAGGCCGATAAAGTAGAAGAACAACAAAAAGCATTTATTGATCATAACAAGCTGTATAAATAGGTCTGTCGCGAATATAAAGGGAACTGCCGCGAAACCGTTATACTTTTATGTAATAAAACACTGTTAAGTTTTTTTAAGATTATGGGTGACAAACGAGCACACAATCCACCTGATGGTGATTGAATGCTGTGGGCCCATATACATCTACATTTATCCTTGATTATGAATCAAAACGCAGATGCGTTGTCATTCCTGAGGACTAAGATGGAATGCCTCGTTTCCAGTAAAAAAAGGTCTCCGGATCTCTACACTCACCATATGAAAGTGTATTATAAAATATATCTAGTGGGTATTTCTGAGAGTGTGGTCCTTCTCCGGTCCAGCCGACCCATTCGTGCTACAACCGTAATATAGCTGCAGCGTACTCAAATGCTTTACGTAAATTGCCTTCACGTGAATAAATAACGATAGCTTGCAACAAAATTCGGCGTTAACTGATTTTTTATAATAAATAATTTCACTTTATTCTGATTTTGTATAATAAATGATTTCACTTTACTTTGTTCAAAAAATTATTTCTTAATTCTACTAACATTTATACAAATAAATAAAACAATATTAAGCTTTTGCTACCAAACAAATTGTCTGTAATTGAATCTGCAGAATGTTAACAACATAGCCATGTGTTTGTATCAGATAACTTAAAATGTTGTGTGCGCGCCAAAATTAGATTTGATTAAATCTTCAATCGTAATATACATGTGTTTAAGATATCTAAATATGTTAAGTGAATTAAATACGTGTTTTTTCAAGTTTAACGTATACACCGTTGATTGGGATATTGGGTTATATTACACTACTTTAATTGATAAACTTTACCATTTTAAAATTTTCTTTGAACTAACTAGGTTTGAAAGTAGTCAATGGAAGAGAAAGCAGGGCGGGGGGACGGGGGGACGAAGACGAAGTGTAAGTTTGTTTATGGACTCCCCGTCATTTTTTGCAGTATGATATTTATAGATTTCTGCGTAAGGCGTCAGATTTATTTCAAAATGTCTATCGTCGTTCTACTATTCCGAAGCTTAATTTGTCAACCGAATTCAAAAAAGGAGGAGGTATTCTCTATTGTGGAGTTTTTTTTTATGTACGAACAGCTACAGTCACACTAAATGTGATCGCCGCATGGTGAGAGGCACACTGAACCTAAACGTTAAGTTGGAGAGGTCACATCTAATGAAATCAACTCTCCGTCCCCCTCGTACTTTAATCCAAAGCCCCAAAAATTTTCAGCTTGAATTACAAAATCGTTTTCAGTGCCTAGAAAAATGCAATGAAGTGGACGATATACATGACAGGCTTGTGGAAATCGTCCATGCGGTCGGAGCTAAGTTCTGTAAGACCCGTCGCAGAAGAACACAAAAACTCTCCGATCACGCTCTTTATCTCATGGCTGATAGACGGGAGGTGAAGTTGCAGTCATCAGCAGATTTGACAGCATACAGGCAACTGAACAGACAGATCTCCAAATGCATGCGGTGGGACTTACGCAACTTTAATAAAGTACATATTGAAGAAGCGATTGAGCGGAACCAGGGCTCCAAATTCTTTGCCAGAGATCTGTCTGTCAGAAAGAGCCAACTGTCGAAACTCAAGACTGAATGTGGCAGCATCGTTTCCGGGACACCTGAGATTGTGAGAGAGATTGAGAGGTTCTATGAGCAGCCGTACACGTCATCGTTGGAGCCACACGCAAGTATGAGTAACGATGCAATAGCAAGTCTTATGCGACACTATTCCGATGATATCCCGGACGTCAGTCTGAGTGAGATTAGAAACGCTTTCCAGCACCTTAAAAACGGCAAGTTCTTAAGTGTGAATGGAAATACAGCGGAGCTTCTGAAAGCTGATGGAATACCGATATTTAAAGTCCCTCAGAAGCTCTTCTTTTCCGTCCTCCATGGTGGCACTACTTCGGAGGCTTGGAGCAGAAGTGCGATAGTATTGTTCTTCAAGAAAGGCGACAAAGCTCTCTTGAAGAACCATAGACCGATTTCCCTTCTGAGCCGCGTCTAAGTGCTGTTACTGTACGCTGTTTTCGAGAGTCACGTTTTACGAATCGTCTTGCACGCAGAATCGACAACTTTCAACCTCCCACACAAGCCAGTTTCTGAAAAGGCTTCAGTACCATAGATCACATATATAACCTGCGGCAGATTGTACAAAAGTCCAAATAGTACGATCTGCCACTTTTTCTTGCGTATGTGGACTATTAGACGAGTACAGAAATAGAGTTGTAAGCCTGTCTTACTATTCTGCCTACTGTTGCCTGACGTAATATTCCCGAAACTCTTCACCGCTGCATTGGAAGATGTTTTCAAGCTACTGGACTAGAAAAGATACGATATTAACGTCAATAGCGAATACATCACTCAACTTCGATTTGCCGACAATATAGTTCTTGTGCCAGAATCGCTAAAAAACCTAAGCACTATGCTCAATAACCTGAATAGTGTCTCCCAACGTATAGGTCTTAAGATGAACATGGACAAAACGAAAGTCATGAGTAATGTCCATGTCACACGTATGCCGGTGGTTGTTGGGGGCACTAAGCAGAGAAACCTTTCAGCTTGAGTTGATCAACGTCAAGTCGATCAACTCAAGATCAACGTCAAGTCGTCTTAGGTGGCAACCGAACATACACCGAAGTTTTTTAGCAACATCTGCCTCACCGTTACCAAAGGCAACACCGAAGCCAGAAATAGCGGGACCACCGGGAACTGAGGACTGTCTCATCGTATTTTTCATCATCGGGTCTTCATCGAGTTCTATCAAGCGTGATAATATTTTATTGTCATAGTTATAATTATATATTCATTGTCATAGTTGCCACGCTTGGCAAACGGGTTGGCAACCGCAGTTTTTTATTGTACTTTTGCTGTTATCAGAAAAATTCTGATGCCAATCTCTTGACTGTTTCCCTCTGGCGCCTTTTACGATACCCGCAGGAAGATATGGGGCAGTGGATGCTCTTAATCGCCACTATACGGTTTCTGTATATGTGCCTACATTATTGAATCTTACCTTTATGTAACTCAAGGGTGTAATAACCCTTATACCAAAGTAAATTTACTATGCATTATTTAAAAAACCTTAACTGTAAAACGTATTAAATTAAAATTCATTCATTTGCGTTGAGATGTAGATCTCAAATACGCCCAAAAACGTCTCTTTAAAAAAATCTGTCGCTAGTTAAAACAGATGAGATCTTCTCAATTAATTTAAAAGTAAAGTAACAACCTTTATATGATTCATTGCTGGAGATTGGTTCGAAATCTGAAAGGATTTTTTCTTGGAATAGCGTAGAGTCACTGTGCTGCCCTATTGTGAGATGCATGTTTTATTTACTTTACTTGAAGATGCGTCATAAACTTAGACCACTCAATCCAATGGACTCACTTCGCATGATTATTCCCCTCTGTGCAATTGGATTTAAAAATCTTGTGCGTTTATAAAAACTGTTTACGGGATCGAAATTTCGTCATTACAAGAATCGCTTCCGTCGTTGTAAGTGCTCTTTAAAAATACCAATTTGTGCGGTTTACGTATGAAAAAAAGAAGTCTAGTACTTCAAATTTACAAAAAAGATGGAGTTACGTTCCATATGTAAGTATTTTTTGTGATATAATGCTTTTTTTCTATTATAATCTTTTTTTATTTGATGTATCATAAATAATAATTGAGAACTTTATCGATAAGATAATTGAACTTTTAACATTTCCAATAGCATTCACTTGGATTGGTTTAATACCAGTTTGTCTCGTATCAAAAATGTTTTGTCAAAAAATAATTTTTGTTGAATGCTCTTCTGTTTGATTTTGTTAATTTACTGTATTTGTCTTATTCGATGTTTATGTTTTACCGACTAGAATTATTGTTTTTAAGTTCATGATATCTATGAGGGCGGCACTGAAAATGAAAATGGCCGTTTTGTAGGCGTCCACAGCTTCTTCAGGTGATGAAAATCTCTGTCCACGCAATTTATTCTTTATTTTAGGGAAAGTATAGAAATCATTAGGGCTTAGGTCGAGGCATACGGCGGATGGTCTAATAATTCTATGTTTTCTTGTTCTAAAAACTCTTTTGTTCTGTGTGCGGTGAGAGAACTCGCATTGTCGTTCGATGGAGGATGATGCGGCGGTTGCAGTTCTCTTTACGGAATTCAGAAACGACCTCTGCCAAACAAATGCTAGCATACCATTCTGCAGTAATCGTTATTTGTCCCTCAAGAGGAATAGTCGTAACATGGCCGGTTATGGAGACAAACGCGACCACAATTTTTTTTGCAACACTCCGTGAACGAACAATTTTTGTTGGCTTTAATTCATTTTCGAACACCCAAACTCGTGACTGGTTTTTTGTTTCGGGTTCGTACGCGTATATTCAGGATTCGTCACCTGATACGATGTTGTATACAGCATGCGATGATCCTGTGAATCTTTCGAGAGTTCTGACGCACCAAGTAACGCGAGCCGCTTTTTGCTCCTCACAGAGCGAATGCGGTATCCATCGGGAAATCAACCTTTTTACACGTAATTGTTCATGCAAGATTATTTGTATTTGACTCATGCCAACGTCTAAAGTTGCCTGAATTTCGCGGTATGTCACATGTCGATCTTCCTCAATCAGCTTACGCACAGCATCAACCTCTTCTTGGGTGACTGCAGTTTTGGACGACCTTGACGGGGATCATCACTGAGCTTGACACGTCCACGTTGAAATTCAGCAAACCAGCGATAAATTGTGGTTTCGGATGGGGCTTCATCACAAAATGCAGAATTCATCCGGTCAACACACTATTTTTGTGTTAAACCACTTCGAAAGTAATAATAAATCATCGCTCTTGAATTTTCTCGAGTCAATTCCATTTTCTCAACGACTAAACAAGTTTTACAAAACCTTGTGACAAGACCGAGAGTCGTTTTTAAATACATAAATGGTATTCGATTTTTAAAACCAAGGAGTTTTCAATTAAAAAGATTTAAATATGACAGGAACAGTGGAAATATTCCCTTCCCGATACTTTTAGTGCAGCCTAGTATAGGTAAAAACTTTTAAATGGCCTTCTAGTAGTTATCCATTTATTTACTGGTAATATCGGCTGCATGTTTGCCAAAAAGAATAAAATAAAATAAAATATTTAGTTTTGGGCAGTTTTCTAAGTTACTTTTAAGTTTCTATTCATCGTCTCTTTATAAGTTCTTATCTTTTCTAGGACCTGTTTGTTTTATTTATTTACCAAAGATATTTCTGTCAGCAAACCTAGTACTTCTTGCAAACTAGTAAGTTTTTTCTTTGAATACCGTTTCAAAATAGACGATGTTGTCACTAAAATCCATATAATTATTTTTTCTGTATATATATGTATATATATATATATATATATATATATATATATATATATATATATATATATATATATATATATATTCTTTATATATATTATTCCTTTTGTGATGAGGACTTGTTATTTAAAACATAAGTTCCTTCACTTGTTATTTTTGGTACATAGAGCCTATTTATTTCTGGTATTCATGTTTGACCATGCCTCTTTAGAAGTCTTTATATTAACCCGCGGACCGACCGTTGAACTTGGTAAAACTATAAGCGTTCCTTGTTGTGTTACTATGAAACCCTAAAAAACTTGCTAACCTGACCAACTAAAAAGATGATTTTAATTGTTTGAATGCATTTTGCACATGCTTGTGAGTTTTTTTTTTATTACTGAAACTCTAGATATAAAATATCGATATGGTAGCATCGCAATGAATTTGTCCATCTTACACTTATAACTTTTTCTATGTTGATATATTTAACCAACATGTGTGCGTGTTGGAGATTTAGATTTGTGTGTGCCACAAAAGTAAAAGTAAAGTAAAGTTACAGCTTATATACGTCCTACTGCTGGGCACAGGTCTCTCCCCATTTCTGAGAGGGTTTTAGGGCAAGAAAGTGTCCATCACGAACTTCGCATGTCTTCAAAACATTTTTTTTTCTTATTCCTCAGACATGCAGGTTTTCTCACGATTTTAACTTCACCGCAGAGTACGTAGTAAATCAGCACTTAAATTGCAATTAACAATTTCATTGGTGCCGGCGGGGATTGAACCCGGTTTACTCGCGTTCTGTTAATTCATAATGACACAATTTTTTTTGAGTAGTTATACAGTACTGTCTATGTAGTGTTTCCTCCCCCGCATCAAAAGTGACAGAATTTTTTGTTCATAGCTTTAGGCGCATTACTCGTCCATTGGGTTGAAAGGTCTAAGATAATCAGCACTTAAAATTGCAAATTACTTTTAATTATTACTATAGATATTATCACATTTGAGGTAAGAAAAGAGGTGATTTTTTAATGATAATAGGCGCAAAATTATAAAGCTTCATACGGAGTAAATTGCAAACATACTCTGCTCAATGTGAACCAAGTCGTGGACACAGCTGATAGTAAAGTAAAGTAAAGTTACAGCCTATATACGTCCCACTGCTGGGCACAGGCCCCCCTAGTTTCTGAGAGGGTTTTAGGTCAAGGAAGTGTCCATCGCGCTGCCCCAATGTGTTGGCGAACTTCATATGTCTTCGAAATATTTTTTTTTCTTATTCCTCAGACATGCAGGTTTCCTCACGATGTTTTCCTTCACCGCCGAGCACGTGGTATATCAGCACTTAAAATTGCAATTAACAATTTCATTGGTGCCGGCGGGGATCGAACCCGGGTTTCTCGCGTTCTGTTATATTTACAGCGAGCGCTAACCATCTGAGCTGCCACTCACAGCTGGTAAATTTATATAATAAATTTAAACACTTTTAAATGCTTTAAAATGCCCGAATAGAATTTCAATCCTTTGTTCGGATAATAATTAAGGTAAGTTGAAATTATATTATAGGAAGTTAAAGTAAATTTCGAGTTAAATTTATAAATCTCCATTTAATGGCGCTGAGGTCAAAATAATTTAGCCAAAATTTAAATAAATTAATGTGCCTTTTGT
Source organism: Parnassius smintheus behrii (assembly GCA_036936625.1). NCBI lineage: Eukaryota > Metazoa > Arthropoda > Insecta > Lepidoptera > Papilionidae > Parnassius > Parnassius smintheus. The sequence continues at coordinate 40,128,278 of JAUPFT010000008.1, read as the reverse complement.
CCTGAACCTTACTTTATGTAAGGTTTAATTAGCAAAAATAAATAATTTTAACAATCATCTACTTTGTTCTAAAGCATATAGCACGCACGGAGTAGTGTGAGATTTCGTATAGTTAAAGTTTATGTTATGGAGAATTAGTAATAATCACTACAAACGAAATTAAATAAAATAAAAAAATCATTACTTACCTTCATACTTCCAATGTTAAACTCAAAGTACATAGGCTACACTAAAAGTATCGGGAATGGAATATTTCCACTGTTCGTGTCATATTAAAATCTTTTTAATTGAAAACTCCTTGGTTTTATAAAATCGAATACCATTTATTTACTTAAAAAAAAAAGATTCTCGTTTTTGTCACAAGGTTTTGTCAAACTTGCTTAGTCGTTGAGAAAATGGAATTGACTCGAGAAAATTCAAGAGCGATGATTTATTATGACTTTCGAAGTGGTTTAACACAAAAACAGTGTGTTGACCGGATGATTTCTGCATTTGATGATGAAGCCTCAACCAAAAGCACAATTTATCGCTGGTTTGCCGAATTTCAACGTGGACGTGTCAAGCTCAGTGATGATCGCCGTCAAGGTCGTCCAAAAACTGCAGTCACCCATAAAACGTTGATGCTGTGCGTAAGCTGATTGAGGAAGATCAACATGTGACATACCGCGAAATTCAGGCAACTTTAGACATTGGCATGAGTCAAATACAAATAATCTTAAATGAACAATTAGGTGTAAAAAAGTTGTTTTCCCGATGGATACCGCATTTGCTCTGTAAAGAGCAAAAAGCGGCTCGCGTTACTTGGTGCGTCAGAACTCTCGAAAGATTCCACGCAGGATCCTCAAATGCTGTATACAACATCATATCAGTTGACAAATCCTGAATATACGCGTACGAACCCGAAATAAAAAATCAGTCACGAGTTTGTTTGTTCGAAAATGAGTTAAAGCCAACAAAACTTGTTCGTTCACGGAGTGTTGCAAAAAAATGGTGGCCACGTTTGTCTCCAAAACCGGCCATGTTACGACAATTCCTCTTAAGGGACAAAGAACAGTTAATGCAGAATGGTATGCTAGCATTTGTTTGCTACAGGTCGTTTCTAAACTCTTTAAAGAGAACTGCAACCGTCGCATCATCCTCCATCACACCAATGCAAGTTCTCACACCGCACACAGAACAAAAGAGTTTTTAGAGCAAGAAAACAAAGAATTATTAGACCATCCGCCGTACAGCCCCGACCTAAGCCCTAATGATTTCTATACTTTCCCTAAAATGAAGAATATATTGCGTGAACAGAGATTTTCATCACCTGAAGAAGCTGTGGACGCCTACAAAACGGCCATTTTGGAGACCCCAACTTCCGAATGTAATGGTTGCTTCAATGATTGGTTCCATCGTATGAAAAAATGTGTAAAATTTCGCGGAGAATACTTCGAAAAGCAATAAATACATTTTTAAATAGTAATGTTGTGTCACTTCCCTGATTCCCGAAATTTTCAGTGTGGTCTGAGGATAAATAGAAAAAGCATTTATTTTATGTTTTATATATGAGATAATTGTTTCATGAGGCATTCCAAATTAACCCAAAAACAATACCAAAAAAAACATTACTGGAAAGTAAAAAGGGTCCCCGTTTCTTTACACTCACCATACGAAACACAGCAGCATTAAACTGCCATACACCGACATGTCTTAAGAGCGTGATTCTTCCCCGTTCGAATCGCTCTATTCGTACAATAACTGTATAGCTACAATATGCACGTATGCACTCTCACCACTTTTTCACTAGAGTTCAAAAAAAAACAACAAAAAGTTTCGCTGACTCTTGTCTAAAACTTTGCAATCGCCGGAATCAAACTGTTTTACTTTTGTCAACGATAGCTCTAACAGACTTTCTCTTAACTATATTTTAATGTATTATTTGAAGTACAATTACAAGGCCGAATAAAATAATAATAATAATGCGCTAATTTTGTTCCGTGTAGTGGCGGGTAAGAATACACACTACCCTATATTCTTTTATAGTATAAGGGTGACAAACGAGCACACAGCCCACCTGATGGTAAGTGGCGGATAGACATCCACACTTAACTTTGATCTAGATTCAAAAAGCAGGTGCCCTCCACCCCTGAGGACTAACATGGAATGCCTCGATTCTAGTAAAACGTGTCTCCGGTTCTCTACACTCGCCATACGAAACGCAAAAGAATTAAGCTGCTATTTTGCATTGGTATTATGTAAGAGCGCGGTCCTTTTCCAACTGAGCCGACCCATTTGTGCTACAATCATAATATAGCTGCAGCGTGGCTCTACCACGTATAAAATAGGTTCCCATGGGTGTCATAAAGAGCGACAGAAGAAAACCGAGGCGGAAGATGGGCAGCAGTATCTTCCTGATAACAACAAAACGCAATAAAACTGTGGTTGCCAACCCGCTTGTCAAGCGTGGCAACTATGGCAATATACTGTATGTAATAACATTGGCAGCGACACAAATAAATGGCCTCCAGTCCCCGGTGGCCCTGCTATTTCTCAATACGGAGATGACCATGATAATAGTGGGGCAGGTGGTGGAGATGCTACTCGACCTGGCAACATATACTCGTAACGCACGCAACCTGAGGACAGACGAGATGATCCTGCAGCTGGAAGAAGTTACAGACAAGTTGCGCGCCAGGATTATCTGAGGTTCGAGAAGAGGGGGAGGAAACGGTAATCCTCAAATTTGGCAACTTATTCCACCACAGAGAGGGTGACTAGCTGTCCCAAGGATTTGTCGGATTTATCGTTTACAATTCTCTCATAAACAACGTTGTAAACATTGAGAGTGTGTCGACGAGGGTTGCGTAACTTATACTTAGAATCACCAAATGATATTCGCTGAAGATTATACAGGTTTACGCACCAAACTCGGCACACTCTTCCAGAAGTGGTCTCACAAAAATGAGATTCAATTACCCCCGATGATTCGATAAAAATGAGATTGACTTCATTATGACGACCAGACGACGACTGTTCAGTGATTTCTCAGCGTGATTTAGTAGTAATTAAGTTAGTAATTTTTCTGAGCGAGCTCAAGGGTAATAACTGGCGAAACTGATAGCGATCACCGAATGGTAAGAGGCAATTGGCGGCACTGTCATCGCGCTACAAGCGAAACACACTGAAGCCTAAATCCCTCTATCAAATTTCGAAGTAAAACAGTATATATATAGAATAGCTCGGTAGTATCAAACGGAACGTTGACCGCTCCTCGGGCAGAACACCTTGCCCGGCGGGATATCTCCGCTTCTTCTTTTATGGCTACAGTGGTGATCCCGACGTGATATGAACTCGCAACCTTCGCAAACTACAATTTCAAGCCTTAGTTATTTACCCTCAAGAACCCCTAACATTCACTACTGAGAATCGTCTTTTGCAATCTTCAGTTTCTGCTAGCCAGTTCAACTTGTCTTTATCTCGATTGACCGCGGTTTTATAAGGCAGACTTTTGGCACTTACTCCGGCACATAGTTCTCACCAGCATCAGTGCAAGTGCGTAGTACGGCATGCATTACACACCGGCATATCGTTCGCACCGGCGTCACTTGCTTAAAGCACACATCATGCATTCCTCACTGGCATTAAGGATGCACCGGCAATTAGACTGCACTATCGACCTCCAGTCTGAGTATCGGGGGTGATGTGGCGGTGCTGTCGTTGCGTCACAAGCGAAACACGTCGAAGTCACGTCATCACACCTACATCACGGTATCAGGGTTCCGAAGTAACACAGTTATATATAGAATAGCTTTGAAGTATCACACGGAGTTTTGGTCGCTCCCCGGGCAGTACACCTTGCCCCGCGGGAGATCTCCCCTTTTCCTTCCACGGCCATAGGCACACTGAACCTAAAGATGAAGTTGAAGAGGTCTCGTCTAATGAAGTATACGCTCCGTCCCCTCGTGATCTAATCCAAAGCCCCGAAATCTTTGAGCTTGAGTTACAAAATCGTTTGAGTGCCTAAAACTGCAATGAAGTGGACGATATAAACTACCAGCTTGTGAAAAGAAAGAAAGAAAGAACCATTTATTCGATAATCACACTTTACACACAATTTTTGAAATTTAAATATAAATTACAATGGACAAAGAATGTGCATGCGCAGGTGTAAGACTGCTTACGCATTAAAAATTATTTAATAAGCAGAACATGCATGATGTTAATTAATAATGAATCAAAAAAAAATACAAAATTAAAAAAAAATACAAAATTAAAAAAGAATTTAAAGATAAAATGTGACATCAAATAGGTCTCCAACTCAGCATAATGCTGCAGAGGCAGCGCTGGTTTTCTGTTGAAAACTGTCCATGCGATCGGAGCTATGTTCTGTAAAACCCGTTGCAGAGGAACACAAAAATTCTCTGATCACGCTCTTAATCTCATGACTGTTAGACGGGAGATGAAGCTGTAGTCTTCAGCAGATTTGATTGGATAAAAGCAAATGAACAGACTCCTAATGCATGTAACGGGGCTTATGCATCATCAATAAACCTCGTACGTATTGAAGTATCGATCGAGCGAAACCAGGGCTTCAAAGTCTTTGGCAGAGATCTCTCTGTCAGAAAGAGCCAAATGTCGAAGCTGAAGACCGAATATAGCACCATCGTTTCCGAGACACCTGAGGTTCTGAGTGAGATTGAGAGGTTCTATGGGCAGCAGTTCAGTACACGTCATCGTTAGAGTTACACGTAAGTGTAAACGATATAAGAGCAAGTCTTATTCGACACCATTCCGATGTTATCCGGGACGTCAGTATGAGCTAGATAAGAGCTATCCAGCACCTTAGAAATGGCAAGTCCCCGAGCGAGGATGGAAATACAGCGGAGCTTCAGAAAACGGGTGGAACACTCAAAGTTCTTTGATTCCGTCCTCCATGGTGGCACTACTCCGGAGGTGTGGAGCAGAATTGCAGTAGTTTTGTTCTTTAAGAAAAAGCTCTCAAGCTCAAAGGTCTCTTGAAGAACTACAGATCGATTTCTCATTTTCTCATCTACATGCTGTTTTCGAGTCCTCACAAATCATTTCGCACGCAGTCTCGACGACTTCCAGCGTCTCAAACAAGCCGGTTTCCGAAAAAGCTTTAGGAAAATTGTACAGAAGTTCGAATTGTACAATTTGCCACTTTGTCTTACTTATGTGGACTATGAGAACGCTTTTGACTCCATCAACATTTGGGTGCTGCTGCAGTCCCTCCAGCGGTGCTAAATTGACTATTGGTATATCAAAGTGCTAAAATGTTTGTACAGTAGAGCTATAATGGTTTTTCGAGTACAGAACCCAGTGAGGTGTAAAACAGGCTGATCCCCAAAACTCTTCACCGCTGCATTGTAAAACATTTTCAAGCAACTGGACTCAAAAGGATACGATATTAACATAATATGACGAGTACATTACTCACCTTTGAATTACCGCAGTATTGTCCTTATGCAGATTCGCTGGAGGACCTAAGCATAATGCTCAATGACCTCAATAATGTTTCCCGACGGATCGGTCTTAAGATGAACGTGGACGAAATAGAGATCATATGTATAATGTCCATGTCATACCTATGCCAGTGGTTGTTGGAAGCACTAAGCTCGAATTTGTTGAGAAATACGTTTACCTGGGATAAATAGTCCGACTATACTAGAATAATTTTGTCCGTGCAGTTTGTGTTGTAAATCATCGGATTATTTCGCTCTCTCTCCCACTCATGGGTCTTAGGAGCGAGCATAGTGATGCGCATTATTGTTTTCGTTAAGCGTTATGGCTTATATATTATTAGTAGTGTATTTAGTTTTGTCGATATGTGGGTTAGTGACAAAAACGAAAAAGAAAGACGTGTGGCACTCGGGGACTGCCGCGGTAAAGCTATTGCATAGCATTTTGTATTAACTTATGCAATTATAATTATTTATTTATTTTATTTATTCAGTATTTCTTTTTCTTTGATATTAATTCAAGTTACCTACACTTTTTGAGCGTGGTGACCGATAAGAAAACAAATTTTTTCCTTTTATTAAATAAATAAATAATAAATGCACTTTGTTCATTCATATTCAAAACACTTTATACACAAATTTTACAAGTACAGCTATTCACTGTTGTACATAAATACCTATGCACCTATATACTTTCTCATAAACAGCTGCTTATGTATTCGTCCGATTTTGGAGCAGCTCGTCTCGATTCGTGCGAGCTTCGTAGAGTGGTACAATACGTCTAGTTGCACGCACACAAACACCGTGTCGAAGACTGCCGAAAAGAAACGACGTCAGACAATGCACGGCCTTCAAGCCACACCTCCGTGCCCGTCGGAGTAGGGAGCGTGAGGTTTTTTCGTTACGGAAAAAATTTCTGGATTCGGTCCCCGCGCTCAAGGCCCGCTATAGAAGCTATGCAATAGCTTAAAAAATAGATAAAACAACGTATTCATTGAAATAAGAATAATAATGATTTAAAATAAATTATTAATTAGGTATATATGTATTAAAAAAAACTATTAGTACAAATATTTGTAATTTAACAAGTTATATTAAAAATTAATATAAGTATAAAGATAATAACTTATATCTAAAATTAAATCTAAAACTATTTACATTAAAATTCTACATCAGAATCATCAGAGTCATCGTTAGCCACATGATATACGATATCATCTGCCAGATGAGATTTCTTCAAGTCTTCCTCTTAGAGTTTTTCTGCATGCTTCACACAATCTTGCCAGTTCTTTTGTGAAACGTTTGAAATTGCTTCATGCAGTAACACTTCGACGTTTGCAATTTTAAAAATGCTGTTTTTGGTGGCAATTTAATTTTTTTTTTTTTTGCTTGAGCCCACACTAACTCAAATGAGTTATATAGGCAATGGTAAGGTGGTAAGTGAATCACTTTGTGTCCTGACTCCAAAGCTAACTGATCAATTTTTTTTAAATATTATTTTGCATAAATTCTGCCGTTTTGGTATAAAACAAAGGAGAAGCTATTGTGTCACTTAAGAAAATCAGAGAGCGAATGCACAAGAACAAATTTTTCTTCAATATATGTACTAACTAATCATTGCACTAATTTGCAAGTACTAGGCGAGGGTAATAATGGAAAACAAATGACTCATAACATAACAATGTCGCACCAACCTTTGTATATTGCACCACCAGCTGCCTTCGATGAGTCATATTGTTGCGCTCGCGCAACATGATCACCGCCACAGCCGGGCTGAGGCCGAGCTATAATTTATGACCACAACTGCACGGACAAAATAATTTTACTATAGGTTAGTACAACTTAAACCGAGAGGTCAATCAACGGATTCGTCTCGGCTGAGCCGAGCTCGGGAAATTACTCAGGTAATTCAGGTATATCTCAGGTATACCTCAAAACCTGAAAACTAGATTGTTCAACCAGTGGGTGTTGCCAGTGAGACATGATCCTTAACTGCTGTTCATGTGAGGGAGCTCAGAGTTGCCCAGCGAGCTATGAAGAGGGCTATTCTCGGAGTTTCTCTGCGTGATAAACTTAGAAATGAGGATATCAGCAGTAGAACTAGAGTGACCGATATAACCCAACGGACTAGTAAGCTGAAGTTGCAATGGGCCGGCCGTATAGCTCGAAAAACCGACAAACGATGAGGATAAAAGGTTCTTGAGTGGCAGTCTCATATCGTTAGGTGCAGTATAGGGCGATACCCCACTGGATAGATTGACGACCTGGTAAGACATGCAGGAAGTCAATGGATGCAGGTGGCTTAGGACTACTTTTTTGTGGCATTCATTGGGGGTAGCCTATATTCAGTAGTGGACTTGTGAGGGGCTGTAATGATGATGATGAATGTTGTATAATGCTGTAAAAAAGGTCAAAGAAATAGGTGAAGTCACTTAAGTCTTTTAAAGTATTATAAAATAAATATCATCATCATCATTACAGCCCTTCACAAGTCCACTGCTAAAACATAGGCCTCCCAAAGAATGCCACAGAGCACGATCCTGTGTCACCTGCATGTATCGACTTCCTGCACGTCTTACCAGGTCTTCATTCGTCGTCAGGGGCGCCCTACATTTTGCCTGCCGTTACGAGGCTGCTACTCTAGAACTTTTTTCCATCGGTATTCAAAATAAATTCTTTGGATGTTGAACTTCGAGTACACCCATGAGTATACAACATTTCTAAAATACAACATCATGTTTTCCTTTCGAATATTCCCTTTCCAATTTAATTTGATTATCATTATTTTATGTGTAAAGGAGATTTAGACTGATCAAAGGGGCGATTAGTTAAAAAAATATGGGATCAATTGAGAATGTTCAGAAATCCTCTTATGGATTACCTGTTTAAAATTATTTTAACGAGAAACTAAAAAACTCGTGCATTTCGTGCACTCGTGATTGCATTCTCGTATTGAACAGAATCATTTAAAACTTAGAATATTTCGGGTAATTATTTTAAAACGTAAAGTAGAATACGCAAATTTTTACTAGGAAAAACAATATCTTTTAAATTTTTCTGAACTGAAAATATGTGCATAACTTTATTAAACTATAATTTTCTGAACAAAACTGAGCTTATTTTCGAGCTTCCATATTACTGTTTTTAGCTACCTCATTTCTCTTTGATTCTAACAAATGATGTTTGAGTTTATTTATTTAATAAAATCGTAAATGTCAGTTTCATATGTACGCTTACATTGTAGCAATTTCCATAAGTAATCGAGTAAGTGAGTGTAGAGAAAATGAGATCATTTTTACTGGAAACGAGGTCTTCCAACTTATTCCTCATGGTATCGGTTCTGTGTTTTGATTGTTAATCGAAGATATATATATAGATGACTATGGGCCACATCATTCCCTTACCTTTAGATGGACTGTGTGCTGGTTTGGCACTCTTAATCTTTATAAAAAAGTAAGTGACCCAAATATGAATCTATGAAGATGACTACACACTTGAGCCATTTGCCGTAGTATCCGCGACGTTTTGTTGTTCCTGTTGATATCAAGGCTGATTTTTTATTAAATACAAAAGTAACCATTTAGTGAGGAAAGATAGCCATCTTTTTTGGCACTATACCACGGGGAATAGACATAGTTTTAGTTTTTAATTTTTTTTGTGGTTATAAATATTAAATAAATTAGTACTTTGTATATAAAATAATTTAAACGAAAAAAACAATTGTTCAGAAGCTTATTGGTGTCGTTAGTTTCAAGTACATTGCCTGAAACTAACTAACTAACAAAAACGAAACGAATTTCGTTAATTTGCGGCAGTGGTAAACATGAAAGTACAGTAAAGTCAATAAAAACATTTAAACTTTCATATTTTTGTCACCACTTGGAATATATATTTCTTTGGATTTTTTTCTATTAGGCACACCAGGATTATCCATTCTTACTGGGACACCCGAGATTTAGTAATTTTGTAAGCCAAATTATAACCAGTCCTATTTTATACGATCACATTATGATTAGTGTATTTTACCTAAATTATGAATGCGTTCGTACTTTAGACGACTTTTTATACGGGGAAAGGACTACGGCGTTACTACGGCAAAGTTTTATCATACTCGTTCCCATTAAAAGCCCTGGTCCTCCACCTTCGCCGTATATTGGCAGGGCCACGGGAACGCTTTCGCACACATCCGTGGCTCCACTAGTGCCTGCCACACCACGGCACGACAACTCCTTCACCTTCTCCTTCTCAGGTAAGGCAGTGCACTAAGAATAATGGCGCGCCTTCCTTTGCGGCCTGCAATTTTACCTGCGCAACTAGTCCGAACGAGTCCGATAGTCGGCGGACATGGGGCTAGCAAAAACGAACACTCGGATGCACTAGCCTTCCAGACCACTGCGGCAAATACCAGCACATCAGTGGTAGACGACCTAACTTAAGTTATTAAGCATATGCTTGGGTTGATTAACACCCTTTATATTCTTTCCTTTCCACAATATCATTGCATGCTTCTATCTGTCCTCTTTACATATGGCTATTCATGAACTACACACTAATAATATATTAAATTAAATATTAATAATGGTATTATATATAAAGTGGTATTAGTCCTGTTAACAACCTGGGTTCGATCTCCACCTGCATTAATTCAATTTACCACGATCTCAGCTTTAAAAGAAAATATCGTGAGGAAACCTAAATTTCTGAAGAATAAAATATTTCGAGACCAACACTTACCGGAGCATTGAGGCCGACTAACTGCTCCATAACCCACAGAAATATGAGGCCAGTGGCCAACAACGAGATGAATATAGATTGTAACTTTAATATCGTCATTGTGTGGTTGGTGTTGAATTTATCGACTGCTTTATTTTATGTGTTTCGTAAGTGGCAACACAACACAATAAGATACAAACCTACAAAAACGAATTTATTTTAACCTAAGTACTCGTATCAAACGAATTGTAGTGTTGCTGTTCCCGTGGAAAAAATTTTGATTAATTAACCTAAGATATAAGGATTTAATTAAAAATTCTCTTTGTAGACTATGTTTTCTATAAAACTAAATGAAGTAGACGTTACTTTAATAATATCTTCATTTTCAATTCCGTTTGAATCTAGTAGTTCTACCCGTGTTCGTGTATCTTACACTATCTCCGTATTATTCATTAAATAAATTTTTATATTAATTTCGTTTTTTTAATTTTTATTACTAATTTTAATATAATAATTGTATAAAAGTCACACAAGTAATGCGATTTCTGAAGTATTAACGTGTGTAAGATTATTTAAAAAAAGTTCTTGCTAGTTCTTCTCAGAACAGAGGTATTTTTTCGATTCAGTAGTAATAAAACAAAAGAATGACTTTTAATAAGTTTTATTTATATTCTATATTGAATAAAAAAGTTTCTGTTTCTAGCGGCCATATTATGTATTGCTTACACGCTTATATACTTACTTGTTACTTTTAAATAGTTGAAATATATTTTTCTTTTCCGTAACATTCATCTTATTATCCTTCGTCTGTAACTGCTTTTCTTAACTCTGTAGCTTTATAATTTACTAGCTGTGCTCGCAACTTATTGCACGTGGAATTAGTACTTTTGTTATGATTTTGTTTATGATTTATTTGTACACTTTTATGTCGCCAAATAGAAGGAATTCTATGTGTTGTGGACGGACCCACAAGTGAACCAAGAAATGAATTAAGCAAACCATACGCTTGAGTTTCATATTGTAAATAACAAAATGACCGCAATAACGAAATCCACAGTTTGCTTTATAATTTCTCTAGCCAACACTTGATTCCCGTACAACGGATAAGAGACTGCCCTAAATAAGAAATCTCCATCACTAATTATCGACAAGGGCAAGCCGATTCAGCACTTGAAATTCATCATATTGCTGTTAATATTAAAAATAGTATAGTGGCAGCATTTTATTTACAGAAAGTGTGACCTTTAATTTACGCGGGCAAGGACGGGTTATGTGGGACTTCACTGGAACGCTTTCATGCGCATATGCGAGTCCACGACAACACTGGCTGTTTCATGGCCTTCCTTCCTCAAGAGAGCATAATTACTCACCCATCTCATTTTCAGATAAGGAGTACCAGAACACAGCGCGCCTTCTTCCGCGGCCTCCAACTTCATTTGTGCGAAAGACCCCATGTGTCTTATGCGCGAAAGCTATAGGCTAGGCAAGCACTCGAAAGTATTAGCTTTCCCGACCCCAACAATAAATGTGATGTCTCCGCCGCCAACCAAGATTGATCCGCCACCACCCCTGAAGTTGTAAATGGAATGTCTTGTTACACTACTTTTATTCTATTATTGTATACTATACCATTATTTTACGCTGGTATTTTCTGTGACCATGGACCTACCCCAGTCTTGTAAATGATATGATATAGCATGGCTCTGTCGCAATAGTAGTTCATTAAATATTTTGCTTTTACTTTAAAATTGGTGATGATTATATTTTTATTCGTTTAGCTGCGGCGTTCAACTATCCATCACATTTTTGATCCTGCTAGTGTTGTAAAAGGCGACTACGTGAAATGAAAAAAAAAATTATGTCTTCTGATTGGTGGAGGGGAGGTACTGCGACTGTAAGATTAAGGCATATTCTCGCTAGAAAGTGAAAGTCCTTTAGTAAAGTTTAATCTTCTATGGACTATATTAAATCATTTGTTTCACTAATTGAAAACGTGCAAATTTTGGGCCTCTACAAAACGTGGTAAAGCTACGTTATGCCGACAATGGAAAATTATGCTTGGCAGTCGTACTCTAATGTGATTACCCGCTATTTTCCCTGCTCCTTTAGCGGAAATTATAATCGGTCAAATTTGGTCTACGTTGACTATTTTGATTTGTTATCATAGGAATGCTAACCTGAAGTAATTTTAATTGAATTTTTAAAGAGTAAGCTTAACTGAACGATTTGCAGCAATAAACTATTATGCGCGATTTATAATGTACATATCGCCACCTAGGAATGAGTTGTATAAAACAGAGATTGCCGCGATATTCTTGTACAGCTTATTATCTTTTCACGATACCACATTTTCTAAGCGTAAAATACAAGTTCAATAATTTAAAAACCAAATATGAACTAAATAAACTACTGGTCAATATACAAAAATCCTAAATAATTTTAATGCATGTTTTTGCTATTCAAAGCTAGTTGACATTCCAGACGTACGATATAAAAGGTTTTGTGTAACAATGTTGTCAATGGCCACTACATATACATTTATCTATTTGGTGGGGAGTGGAGAGACTTATTTATACCTACTCACCCTACTAGAGACGGTCTTTACGGAAAAGTCTTGAATGAAGGAATGAAACGAGTTTTCGGGAAAAGGTGCTTAATTTAACTCTACTGGTATCAAATGCAAATGGTGGTGTGAAAATACAATCCTAGTTTAAATCGAATTTTGTATACGTTGTAAATCAAAAATGAAACTCATTTTATATAATAAACCTTGCTCGATTCTATATAAATATTCATCATTAGTATATATGTTATGGATCAAGTGATTAATTAGGGCACTGTTTATAATGCCCGGGCAATATGAACAATGACAAGTCTCATCGAACTTTGTGATTGATTCTGATTTAAACTTCATTGTTTAGAAAACACATTGTCTGTTCATTATGATTTTTTTCAAATTCAATTTGAATCAGTAGTTTAAAAATTATAACTAGTCAACGTTTTTTAATTTTGTCACTCACTGACTAGCTGACCGATCATCAAAACTCTTGGGCACTTCTAGCAGATATAGAAGCTTTAAATTTAGAATACAATTAGTGTTTGGTGTATGAATTAAGGAAAATCTAAAATATTTTGCCATTTCGGTCCAGTTTTCTGGATTCATCAGTCGCATAAATAACTTTGAAATTCTATGTATTTATATATTACTATTATTTACATTTAAAATGAATGAATCAGTGTACCTGTATGTGTATAATAGGTACGTTGTTGGTATTCAAGAAGTAGAAGGTACCGAAAAGGAAGAAAAGTAGGACTGTCTACAAAAAGAAATGAGATGCCATCAAAACATAACTTGTAAAAAATCAAGTAATCGTACAAAACGTACCTATCTACACCTGTTACGAGGGCGGCACTGAAAATTTCGGGAATCAGGGAAGTGACACAACATTACTATTTAAAAATGTATTTATTGCTTTTCGAAGTATTCTCCACGAAATTTTACACATTTTTTCATACGATGGAACCAATCATTGAAGCAACCATTACATTCGGAAGTTGGGGTCCCCAAAATGGCCGTTTTGTAGGCGTCCACAGCTTCTTCAGGTGATGAAAATCTCTGTTCACGCAATATATTCTTCATTTTAGGGAAAGTATAGAAATTATTAGGGCTTAGGTCGAGGCATACGGCGGATGGTCTAATAATTCTATGTTGTCTTGCTCTAAAAACTCTTTTGTTCTGTGTGCGGTGTTAGAACTCGCATTGTCGTGATGGAGGATGGTGCGGCGGTTGCAGTTCTCTTTACGGAGTTCAGAAACGACCTGTGGCAAACAAATGCCAGCACACCATTCTGAATTAACCGTTCTTTGTCCCTCAAGAGGAATAGCCGTAACATGGCCGGTTTCGGAGACGTGGCCACCATTTCTTTTGGAACACTCCGTGAACAAACAATTTTAGTTGGCTTTAACTCATTTTCGAACACCCAAATTCGTGACTAGTTTTTGTTTCGGGTTCGTACGCATATATCCAGGATTCGTCACCTGATACCATGTTGTATACAGCATTTGAGGATCCTGCGTGGAACCTTTCGAGAGTTCTGACGCACCAACTAACGCGAGTCGCTTTTTGCTCTTCAAAGAGAGAATGCGGTATCAATCGGGAAAATACCTTTTTACACCTAATTCTTCATGCAAGATTATATTTATTTGACTCATGCCAATGTCTAAAGTTGCCTGAATTTCGCGGTATGTCACATGTCGATTTTCCTCAATCAGCTTACGCACAGCATCAACGTTTTCTTGGGTGACTGCAGTTTTTGGACGACCTTGACGGGGATCATCACTGAGCTTGACACGTCCACGTTGAAGTTCAGCAAACCAGCGATAAATTGTGTTTTAGATGGGGCTACATCACCAAATGCAGAATCGAAAGTCTTCGAAAGTCATAATAAATCATCGCTCTCGAATTTTCTCGAGTCAATTCCATTTTCTCAACGACTATACAAGTTTGACAAAACCTTGTGACAAGACCGAGAATCTTTTTTTTAAATAAATAAATGGTATTCGATTTTTAAAACCAAGGAGTTTTCAGTTAAAAAGATTTTAATATGACAGGAACTGTGGAAATATTCCATTCCCGATACTATTAGTGCAGCCTAGGTATACATATACAAGTACACTGATTCATTCAATGCAAATGTAACTTTGTAATTATATATATTTATATGGGATTACAAAGTTATTTGTGCAGTTGGTGTATCTAGAAAACTGCAACGGTATTAAAAAGTATTTTAGTTTTTTCATGATTTATACAGTAAACACTCACAGTATTCTAAATTTGAGGCTTCAATGTCTGCTAGAAGTGCCTTAGAGCTTTGATGATCGGTCAGTCAGTGAGTGACAAAATTAAGAAACTTTGACTAGTTATAATTCTTAAACTCCTGGTTTAAAATGAATGAAATTAGAAATATATTATTTTTATATAATGCCTATTCGGTTACTGAAAATACAAGCTTCTAGTTTTATTGACTACGAAGTTATAGAGGGTCGAAAATGGCCTGAATCGCTTCGAGAAAAGTATGGTACGGCTGTGCTGCTTTTTTGTTCGACTTGGCGGGGGCACTGACATGCCCCCAGATTAATTACTTCATCCATAATATATCTGTGGTCTGTAACAGATTATATTATCCACAATGGGAGAAGCTTATTTCCAACAGTGGACATTTACGCCAATGAAAAAGAAGGAAATATAGTTTGTTGCGTAAGAGAATGCAACACATTATTTCTTTCAGTGTGTTTCACAGAGGCAACTACGTGAAATTTCAGAAAGATCATTTGGCATGACAGAGGGGACCATTCTGATTATAGCTGACCTAACATACCAAAATCGCCGACGGAAAGCAGCATTGAAGTTGCGATACCTCTAGTACTGGAGTTGCTTATCCGCTTGCCAGAAGTGATGATTATGACAAATCGCATCTACTGTTGTAGACCGTTTGTTCTTGTCCAGTGAGGCTCAACTCCAGCAGTGGATATTTACGGGCTAACAATGTTGAAGAAGAAAAATGAACTACTTTTACATCACCTGAAGTGCCTTTAAATATCATCAGGCCCGGGGTAAATTTATAATAAACTTGTTCCTAAGTTAAAATATGCTGCTGGTGAATAAAAATTAGCTAAATTATTTTTCTAGCGTCAGTGATATGCTCAAACTCCTCCTTTTTTGAGTTTGGTTAAAAGTAAGATTAATGAACCACAGTAGCTGCAATTGGTCAGTGTACATATTTTTTTTTAATTAATTTATCATCATACATTATCAAATCACAACGTTTGACGTCTACTGGTGCGTATAATTTGAAACATCTGCCATGCTTTACGTGGAAAATTTGCTCACAATCACCACGCTGTAGAAATTAGGTAGTGAGCTTAACACATTATCTATAAGTTATTAATTTTAATGTATTATTACAATATATTAATAAACATATTATATCATAAAGGCAATTATATTTGCGGCAAGCATTGTCATTGTAATTTCCGGCTGCCTCGGGCGGATATTACTCCTATATGGATTATAATTGACGTGAAGTGAACCATTTCTGTCATATTAAACTCTAAAGATTAAGCTTTAAGTAATACTAGTATTATTAAAGTAGTAAATATTTATTGTAATGCAAATTCATAATATTTTCTTAATACAATGGTGCTTCATAAGTGGATTATTATTTTTAGCAAGTAAGACTTTTCACTGAGATAGTTTGCTGGAAGCATGCTTTCAATCATTTAATAAAAATAACGGTGCGGAAATCGCACGCACCATCTATCGAACAATTCTTCCTCACGTTATATAATATTCATTAAAAGCCAATTATATGATAAAAAATATAGTACAGGTACACATTAATTACTTTTTACAGAATTCAGGAATTTTAACAGGCTTTTAGCTCATCTAACACATACTCGTACATAATGATTTCTTAAATTTAAGCGAACACTACACATTGAATAAAACTATTATTTACGGATTTTATCGCGTTTAATTACTTTAATTTATTTTTATTATCATCCCGACATTTCGGGTGCTTTACAGCACCCATGGTCACGAGGGGTCTGAGATGTTTGACGTCCCAATGTCGTAGTTAGTCCGGCTACCTTCAGTTTTTTTTTAATATTAATTTTTGGTCCGATTTACGCAAAACGAGCTTATAGTGTCATGAAGTCTTGCAGTGGTATGTTTGGGTTTGGGTTTAATTTTGTTAATTATAGGATCCCAAGCAGATGGTAGCACCCAACCATCTTCACTATTGAAATTTGGATGTTTTTTAATTTCAATAGCCTCGTGTATCATCCTTGGTAGGAATCGGTGTTCTTTTGCGAGAATTTGTGGTTTATCAAATCTAATGTAATGGTGGGGACGATCTTGAACATGTTCGCAGACTGCAGACTTCCCGGAGCGTCGGTGCTTCACATCAGCTATATGTTCCTTCACGCGGGTTTTTATGGATCTCTTTGTTTCACCTATGTAAGAGAGACCACATTCACAATCCAGCTTGTACACACCTGCATCTTGTAGAGGAATATTACATTTGATGGATGGTAAAAATTGACTAATCTTCTTCAGCGGCTTGTAGTGTGTCTTAATGGACGCTCGCTTCAAGATGTAGCCAATCTTGTCCGTCCTCTCTCTCTCTCATACATACTCCTCTGACATATGGTAGTAGAGCAGGAGCGCGCTCGACTGTGGCCGGCTTCACTCGTTCACTGTGACGTAGGCGCGGGACCCGGAGCTTGTTGTCTTGCTATACTTGCTTAACGTGCTGAAGCTCCGCGGCCAGATGTTTTCTGTCACAGATCCCTCGTGCTCTCTGAAACAAAGATTTACCCACGGTAGCTAACTGTGAAGGATGATGGTGAGATTCACCATTTAGATATCGGTTGGTATGGGTCTTTTTCCTATACACAGTGTGACCAATAGTGTTATCAGGATTTCGGATGACAAAAACATCTAGGAAGGCTAAAGAATTATTTGCCTCTAACTCCATTGTGAATTGAGTTAGAGGCAAATAATTCTTTATTTCCAGTCCAGTCTAGTGAACTAAAGACAATTTTAACGACATTTCTTTTTAATAGTCTCCCCCCGTGACCATGGGTGCTGTAAAGCACCCGAAACGTCGGGATAATAATAAAAATAAATTAAAGTAATTAAACACGATAAAATCCGTAAATAATAGTTTTATTCAATACTCGTACATTTTTCCTCGAAGTACAACATATATATGAGTTGTCACCTCTGAGGACTCTTGTTATTTTTATTTTTAAAAAATTACTTCATGAGTACATTAATCTCCACGGCTTTGAATGTGAATGAAGTTAAATTGTTTAGTTTAGTTGCTATATCATTAACGGATAGAGTTATTATAATTGATAGTAGCTTAGAGTAAATTTGATACCGCTCACCATTCAATTTGTAGGATCTGTCATGACTGAAGGACCAGCACCGTTATCCACTGGATAACCGTCGTCATTTTGGAAGTTTTGAGGTCGTAAATCATTTGAGTAAAACGAATCATGGGATTGATTATCACTCATTGGCTCGTTGACGGGCTTGTTCCTCGGCGACACGGCTGCCTGCTGACTAGGCTACGGTGCCCGTCGCAAATTGTCATGAGCAATTTTTCGTGGACCATGTACCACCGCTGGTTTAATAAGATAACCGTCATTGTCGAACACCCTAAAGATTTCATAAGGAGCACTGAATTTAAAATCTAAAGATGTTTGGTTTCTTGGATTATTCTCTACGAAAACAAATTTAACTCTTTGAAATCTTTATTGTTTTTGCTTTTTTAGCATAACATCTTTGTTTGGGCTCTATTGCCGCTGTAGTCATTCTGCGCTGTACATGGTGCTCTAAGGTCTCATAACCTATTGACATGTCATCTAAATGCACTAAGTTTGACAATTCGGGTGGTACGCAATGCTCGTGTTTGTGCAAAAGTGGAACAACTCCAGTTGTTCGGTGTGCTATGAAATTAAGTGCGAGCTAAAGACTATCTGAAGCAGTATGTCAGTCAGCGGTATCGTAGTTATTTATCATTGTTAAAACATTTCTGAGGGTCGCTATTACTGTTTCAATCTGTCTATTGGCTTTAATCACTCCAGGGGCTACAGAAAGGATTTCCAAACCAAACCTTTCACAAAAAATCCTAAATTCTCCTAAAAACTCAAGCCCGTCGTCCGCTACGATTAGTTTAGGAGTACCAATTAAGTGTATCATCTGTTTTAGGACTGCAAGAGTTCTTTAAGGGTTTTTATTGTTAGCATGGTGCGACAAAACAAATTTAGTGTATGCATCTATTGTATCTAATAGCATACTCTTGTTCAGGCAATGTACCTAGTTTTTCTGTTATGTCCATTTGGATTATTTCAAAGGGCATAGTGGGTTTTTTGATTGGATGCAGTTGTGCTTGGATGGATAACGTGTTTTTAGGGTTCCGTAGTCAACTAGGAACCCTTATAGTTTCGCCATGTCTGTCTGTCCGTCTGTCCGTCCTCGCTTAATCTCTGTTGTCGTTAGCACTAGAAAGCTGAAATTTGGTACCAATATGTGTATCAATCACGCCGACAAAGTGGTAAAATAAAAGTGGAAAAAATGTTTTATTAGGGTAGCCCCCCTATATGTAAAGTGGGAAGTGATTTTTTTTTAATTTCAACCCTAACGTGTGATATATTGTTGGAAAGGTATTTAAAAATGAATAGGGGTTTACTAAAATCATTTTTTGATAATGTCAATAATTTCGGAAATAATCGCTCCAAAAGTAAAAAACAATGTGTCCCCTCCCCTCTAACTTTTGAACCATAAGTTTAGAAAATATGAAAAAAATCTGAAAAGTAGAACTTTATAAGGACTTTCTATGAAAATTATTTCGAACTTGGATGGAAACAACAGTACCCACTACCAGGAGCATTTGCAGGAGTGCGGAGCGCTGCTGGAGCGCGAACATAATGAATACCCACACTTACACTCATAAGTGGGAACACATTGTGACGGACGGGAAACTACGGAACCCTACACTGAGCGTGGCCCGACACGCTCTTGACCGGTTTTTTGAAATTCTCTAAATGATGCAGTTATCAACGAACTCCCGAACTGTAATATTCATCCTGTCAAACCAGCAAGTTTCTTTTATCTTCGCCAATGTTTTTTCCCAACCAAGACGCTACAAGCTAGAATGGTATGCATTTATCAAACACCATTGAAATTAATTTGTCACTACAACTAGATATTGCTCACCTAGGACTTCATCTTGCCTTCCATATTTTAAAAAGTCATCTTCATATAAAACTCTTAACAGTATCACCTTTGTATATAGACTCAATTTTAGAGTGCTATATTACATCACGACGTTGCTCTACTTTCAGCTATTGTAGTTCTTTAGTCATTATGTTCACAACACGTTTCTCTATATTTCGGTTAAAAAATCTGATGTTGCATGCATTCAGATCTATATACTCTTTTATATACTCTTATTAAAAGCTCCTGTTTATGTTTAGAACCTTTAAGCGCGTTTCAGTCTGTTATAACTTTAAAGTGTCTGCCATAGTGAAAATGGCGGAAGTGTTTAATTGCCTGAACTACGGCTAGTGTTTCCAACTCATAAAAGTGGCCACTGCATGTTGTCGATCTATTGCTATATCATCAATATGGGAGAGAAATTAATATAATGATTAATCTTGTTCCGCACCTCTTCTTGTCTACGAGTCCATTGTCATTTAACACCGGTTTTAGTTAGTTCGTAAAGGGGAATCATACTGCATCCAAAATTTGGACTAAACCGACAGAAGTAAGACTATTTAATTGCCTGAACTGTATGACATTAGTGGGTGTTGTTGATTTAACAAGATCATCTACCTATCAACTGTGTTTTAAATTTTACTGATGTTATTTAAGATTTTCAATTTTAGTTTTAGTTTGAATGCAGGGGAACAATGTGTGGTTTTTCCGAATGTCCGTAAATACATCTTCGCTAAGAAACATATTAAAACGTCCAAAATAAAGGGGGAATACCATCGCATACTGCAAGTGGTCCCCTCAGTCCCCAGCTAAAGTGTTCGACACCACTCGCGTGCTTCTCGTGACGCGGCGTCAATAAAAATAACCTAACATGGAATTTGTCATACATTTATTTTCAATAAAATTAATTATAAATTTCAATATAATACTTGTTTCTGTTTTTTTTTTACTTGCTGTGCTTTTACTTCATTACAAATAGATTTTAATTGTATTTTCACATTGAGCGTATAATGCCAAACTTCTTCTTAGTCAAGTAGTCTCTATATATAAGTCGTATAATATAAGTTTTTATGATTTAGAGTGTGTGGTTCGGTGTGGTTGGATCTGACCACTTGGGATTTGATGGAATATCGTCTTGGTCGGATCCGACTGTGTGCATATTGGAGGTTTAATAAACCGTTTAGTTTTCTTTTAACAGCTAACTATATAAAAATACATGTAACAGTACAGTAAAATATAAAAAAAACTAAATATACTCTCTAAAATGCGATATGCTCGTTGTATCTGTACATGCGAATTTCTAACTTTCAAAAAATAGAAACTATTTCCTTGTTTGTACTGGATAACATACAGTTGGCCACGGAGTTTTCATATGAACTGCACGAAAGTTATGAAAAAAGAAATTTCTTCTCTATTCAATCATTTATTTTATTCACTAAATATTTAACTGCAAAAATTCTCGCGCACTAATGTAAATTTATGCGCATTTACGTAAAATATACCATTTATCCTATTTATTGAGACTTGATTATCCCTGTTAACGCTTCGACACCACACCATTAGCATCTTTATTACTCCAACCCTCAATGTAGATAGAACACCTTCTAATAAAATCAAACATCGATCCAACGGAACATCTAGAAACTTTTAATTCAGCAAAGTGAAATTTTTTCTGTTATTTTGTTTTATACGTATAAATAAAATTGAAGTGTCTGTCGTTAATATTGAAATAACTGACTTCTGTTAAGCTCAGAGCGCTCTTCGCGTTCAATATTAAAACTTAGCAACCATTTTTAAAATTTTTGTAGGTCTGTCCGTCTGTGTGTTTGTCCGTTAGATTGTGATGAAATTACGAACCGATAGAGAGAAACACCAGGGAGGATCTCGGCTACATTGTAACCGAAAAACATTACATTAATAGGTCCTATCTTCTATCCAGGCGATGCCGGTGCAGATCGCTAGTTATGAATATTTTCACAAACATTTCAGTTTCAAAATTTTAAGAAATTATACGTATTAAGAAATATAAAAAAAACTCTTATATGTTAACATAATGGCCCTGTATATGATTATTATTTTAGAAGTTGTCTTTTATTATTGATATTAAAGCGATTATGCTTATGCTATTCAAATTAAATTGTTCTGAAAATATATTATTAAGCTATTGCATAGCTTCTATCGCGGGCCTTGAGCGCGGGGACCGAATCCAGAATTTTTTTCCGTAACGAAAAAACCTCACGCTCCCCACTCCGACGGGCACGGAGGTGTGGCTTGAAGGCCGTGCATTGTCTAACGTCGTTTCTTTTCGGCAGTCTTCGACACGGTGTTTGTGTGCGTGCAACTAGACGTATTGTACGACTCTACGAAGCTCGCACGAATTGAGACAAGCTGCTCCGAAATCGGACGAATACATAAGCAGCTGTTTATGAGAAAGTATATAGGTATTTAATAAAAGAAAAAAAATTTGTTTTCTTATCCGTCACCACGCTCAAAAAGTGTAACTTGAATTAATATCAAAGAAAAAGAAATACTGCATAAATAAAATAAATAAATAATTATAATTGCATAAGTTAATACAAAATGCTATACAATAGCTTTACCAGTTACAGAGTGCCACACGTCTTTTTTTTATTTTCGTCAATAGTATAGGGCAAAATAGAGGGGCCATTAGTCTATAGAGCTCTAGACAACCGATGGGTATTGAATTAATTAAAATCAATAAGTTCAGTTTCCTTTTTCTTTTGAAAGGCCCTCGACACTCCACATTCCTATTTAAGTTTAATTTAATTTTGATATTGCTTTTAGCTTTATGTTTGGTAATTTAGCAACTAATTGCTTTATTTGGATGGAAACTCTAAAATAGAAGCTAAAATATAATAGTTTTGTAATAATAATGCTTTTTCACGTCTTTCTTGTCTCGCCATTAGCAATTTTGATATAAATCTCGCTATTACAAATCAAATTAAAGTCACCACTCATCCGGATGGATATCAGATTTTACGTTGACGCCTCTTAAGGCTCCTCGGACATTGTCTTGTCCGGAGTGTGGGTGCCACTCACGGTGAAATCACGGTTGCATTCTGCAGGCTGCTGCACTGACTGGCTGGCACTATAGGTCAGTCGATTGGGATAGGATAAGGCCTTTCTTTGCATCCTACAACAATCCCAACGTTGTTACTGATTCTGTCGCTAATGTGGTATTTCAGGGTATGGAATTTTTTATTCCTTCCTATATGGTGCCCATCGGAGGCAAATCTCAGTCATGGTTTGGTCGCTCCTGTAAAATAGTATCATGCTATAAGCAGGAGTGCTATCAAGCTTGGGTTGACGCATCAACGTCCCGGGATGTAAACACCAGCGCTCTAAAAAAGAAGTATAACTCAAACTAATATAAAACTAAACTCGTCCTTCAAAAGTGTCATTGCCAAGGCAAAGTCGGAGCACATAGACAGAATCGGTGAGAAACTAGTTCACCTTTCTTCTAGAACCCGTGCACTCTCGTCTCTCGCCAAGGCTGTCCAGGGGAATTCCTGTCAGCCATCTCTTCCATCTCTGCGCATGGAGGACAACTTAATGGCTCATGCCGCATAGGACAAAGCCGATCTGCTAGGCTCGCCTTCTTCGCAAAGCACTCCTCTCCCTGGACATTCGCTAGTCGAGTGGGCCTGACGGAATCCCCAATTGTACTTAGGTACTTAGTTTTAACGCGTCTTTTCCCGTACTTCTACTCCCTAGGCATAGTCCCGAAATCATGGCAGACAGCTTTCGTCCACCCGATACCTAAAAAAGGCGACAGCTCAGACCCGTCCAACTACAGGCCTATCACCATCACCTCATTGTTCTCCAAAACAGTGGAGTCTATTGTAAACTGCCAGCTCATGAGGTACCTTGAGAATCACCAGCTGATTAGTGATCGCCAATACGGCTTTCGTCGTAGTCGATCAGCTGGTGATCTTCAGGTCTACCTGTCTCGTAGATGGGCGAAGGTAGTAGAGTCCAAGGACGAGGCATTGGCCGTTAGTTTGGACATTGCGAAGGTTTTCGATCGGGTTTGGCACAAAGCGCTTCTTTCGAAGCTCCCTTCCTATGGGCATCCCGAGAAATTGTGCAATTGGATCACCAGGTTTCTAGCACATCGGAGCATCAAGGTCGTTGTAGACGTGGCATGCCGATCGCGTTTGGGACAAAGCGCTTCTTTCGAAGCTCCCTTCCTATGGGCATCCCGAGAAATTGTGCAATTGGATCACCAGGTTTCTAGCAGATCGGAGCATCAAGGTCGTTGTAGACGTGGCATGCTCCGATTACAAGCCCATTAACGCTGGTGTACCAAAAGGCTGCGTGCTATCACCAACGCTGTTTCTTCTGCATATCAATGATATGTTGCGAGCCTGCAACATTCATTGCTACGCAGATGACAGCTCTGGTGATGCTCTGTATACAGGGCGTGCCAATATTTCTCGGAAAAACGTCTCCGAGTACCGGGACAAACTTGTTTCTGAAGTCGAGTCCTTGCTGAATAAAGTCTCGGATTGGGGGCGACTTAATGTAGTCCAGTTTAACCCTCAGGTGACGCAAGTTTGTGCGTTAACCGCTAATAAGAACCCCTTTGTCGTATCTCCTCAGTTTCAAGGCACTCTCCTTCTTGTATTAGCCGGTATCGGAATCCTGAGCGTTGCCATATCGAGTGACGTGATCCTTGGGCTGGGGCTCCCCAGTGCCAGCTACCGCATACTGCGCTGTATGCGGTAGAGCGATTCGCGACTACCGAGTACTTTCCGATCGGCTCGAATCACTGGCGCTGCGAAGAGATGTTACATCTCTTTGCATTTTAGTTCGAAATGAAATGAAATGAAATATTTATTTTTGTTTGGTTAAGGTACACTGAAGATGGTCATATTAATTAAACATCTGCTTAATCAGCCATTATTAATGGCATGCAAATGTTATAAATATAAAATAATGAGATAATAAAATTTATGAATAAATTGTCTAAATAATAAATAGGTAATATTATTACTATTATTAGGTAATGTTGTATTGCCAAACAGACGTATATATTCATAGTCATTTGTATATACTAATTATGTATGTATTTAAATATGTTTACTTGTATGTATATCCATTTATTTACATATTTGTATATATGTAAGGATAGATCATATATGTATAGTTTATTTATTAGTAGTTTGTATATATTATGTAGTTAATTATCGTTTGTATTGTGTTATCTTATTCTATATTGCCTCACCTACGTCAAATTCTCACCACTCCATGGGTTGACCGGTAGAGAATGCCTCAAGGCATTAAGTCCGCCCTTTGTATTCTTTTGTTAAGGATGCAATAAAGAATAAAATAAATAAATAAATAGTAATAGGTACTTAATAAATATTTCACAATTCGTCAAGTAAATTTATATCAGTCTAGTTGCTATTACGTATCGTAGTTTGAATATTCATCTACAGTATAAAAAGCCTTTTCACTGAGCCATTTGTATAATAATTCTCTTTTAAATTGAATGACAGGTAGGTCTTGAATTACTTGTGGTATCTTATTATATACTGTTATACACATCCAATAGCAATTTTTACGGAATCTCGCATTCTTGGGTATTATAGTGGAAACCAACCTATTCCTATTTCTAGTGCCTCGTTTGTAGAAATCTTTGGCTTGTGTGAAATAATACATATTGTTTTTTACAAATTTCTGATTTTTATATGCTATTTCTTTTTTAACTAATATGCAGGTGCTACTTCTTTTTTATTCCTTGAATAATGCGCTACAAGCACGTAATTAGGAATATAGATATTTTTTTCCTCTTGGTTTATTATAAAAGTCTCTGTGAAACGTAGCACATCAGGGCACAAATCACACTCGAGTTCCGATAACGTTATCTCGATAAGTTCCTTTTTAGATAGCAGGCATTGAATATTTTGATTTAAAATAACAAATTTATATAAATTTCTATTAGGCAAGAAAACAATCCTGTACGTTCTTGTTAGGCGATTTTATAACAATGTTAGAAACGTAGCTGGAAAAGTAAAACGGTATTATACCTTTTTAGGTAATGGGGTGTTATTATTTTTTTTTGACGGATAAATATTTGAAATACAACTTTTACACTTGAGATTTTTTCTTAATTTTGGGCCATTTAATATGTATTGTTGTTCGTATTCTATGTAGTCTATATCTATATTTGATTTAAGGCTCATTTTACGAAGATGTGATGTTCTGTTTTGGTAACTATAACGATTAAATACATGGTCAAAATTCATAAAAGTACAGCTTTTGTAATTTTTTACAATGAAATTAATTTCAGCGTTTAATTTTTGGACATTTTAGTAATTATTATGCTGTATACTTAACAGAAATATTTTACATTCTCTCAAATTACATAAGGCATTGAATATATTTGTTATTATTTCATAGGGATTTTTATCATTAGACCCCATTGATAAAATTAATATATCAACGTGAGTTAAAGATTCGTGCAAATTTTCGCAACTTTTTAGTACCTGTGAACTTGACGCAAACGGTTTCACTATTCCACAAACGTTATATATATCGTTCCATTTTCCGAACCGCTGATGTTTCATTTTTTCTGCTAAGCCTCGTACTTGTTCATCGCCAATAATATGAATATTTTCTTCTTTGTTTTACTGCAAGTGGCATCTAGCGCATACGTGGAAGATGAGTTTAGGTTTCGATTACTCGGGATGCTTGAATCATAGAGGTTTTCAAAGTTCGTTCAAAGTTCGTTGTGTTAATCTTTGATGGCGCAGGATGCACCTATTGAACCAAATGAGTATTAGTTTCCTCTTTTTTATCCTACATAAAGTTCAGTGCAGTACCACTTAAGCTTTTCCTGTTTTTTCTAATTGTAATATTTTTTCCAAATATTTTGGTTTTGTTTCGTGGCTTGAAAACAATTTTTTTTAGGTTTGAATTTTCGAATAACAATTTTTCCATCATATTTTCGGCTATTTGCAGTTTTTCTCTTAATTTATTGTTTTGTTTCTTTAGTTCTTCAGTCATCTCTTCCATATTTAGTCTATGTAGGTCTGGACAGCTGCTATTCAACCGACTGTTTTGAGATATAAATATGTTGTCTGTATAATCATGATCAGAGAATGACTCGAAGGAGTTCTCTGTCGATACATTTATTATATACTTTTTGTTTTGAGTTTTACACCATCAGAGGTCACATTTCCATTTAGTTTTGTTTTCCGTAATCATTAGATAAAACCTTCTTTCGGAGATATTGGTGCACTCTATGTGGTAATTTTGTGTACAAGTTACACAACGTAGTTGTTGATTATCGCGTTTTGATATTATTTTTTTGCACTTTATGCAGTGTGTCTCCATCTTGCGTCAGTATTAAGAGAACAATAAGTAAAGTGTCATAAGTAAAGTGTCTGTACAGGAACGGGAGGCAGGTGCTCTTCAATGACTGATTTATTGAACGTTTGCTGGTTATATTTAAATCGTCTTATTGCTAACAGTGTGTATCAGGTAATAATCAAAATTTAAAACAGACAGATCTTACAACTAATTGCACGACGTGCTGTGATTGGTCGCCGATCTGATCTGGTTCTCCTCATTTATAAGTTTATCACCCAGAGACACCCCGAGCATAGGCCTCTCCATAGCTCGCTGAGCGACCTTGAGCTTCCCCATCCGCCCAGCAGTGTACTCTACTGTCACTCACTATAGATTTCATGGAGCACAGCTTTATAACAGTTCAAGACCTAGACAATGCTATACAAAAACAAAAATATATTTTTACAGTTAAATAAAATAATCATAAAAAAATTCACAAATCCTGTGTGCCGCATTTGTGAACTTTGCCAGACTGCAGTGGGAGATGTCCACTTTTTCAGAAAAAATATTATAAATTATATGCTTTAAATAAAAATAATATAATTTAAATCACGTGAAATAGGTTTAAGCCTGGTAGATTCGTCAGTTACTCAGAAAATCCCTGCAATTCCTTACGTTATCGTAAGTTATTACTTAGATAAGTTTCTGAAGGTTGTACCGCAAATATCTACGATGTGCTTACGAAACATTAACTCAGCTACTATCTGTGCACCTAAGTCATGTACGACAGTAACGAGCGGCATTTCCGTGCCGTCAACTTCGTACCGGTATTGCAGCACCGCCTGTCTGTGCCCGTAACTCATCACCTCACACTTCGCCGCGTTAAAATATAACTTATAAATTGGACTCCACTGAACGACCCTATCAAGATTTCGCTGAAGCTACTCACAATCCAAAATGTCCGCTACCGACAGAAACAGTTTTAGGTCGTCTGCAAACAGCAGACATTTTGAAACCTCAACGATCTCCCGAAGTGCCTCTGAGAGAGTATCGTTATCTAAGGCATCAGAAGCTTTCAGGAAATCATAGTAATCGGCATCTACTTGCACCCCAGCGTCGACGACTAGCGTCAGATATGTCATTAATGACACCAAGTTACTCGCTGTACTTCGACCCGGCCGAAACCAATGCTGAACGTCGATCAGCTACGAACTGACCCGCGTATAAATACATTTATGTTATGCTGATTTAAATACCTTGGTAAACGTAAACGACACCACAACAGATCAGTATCCCCTCATATCTGAATCTGAACCTCCTTCAGGCACCGGTATCACTATTTCGTTATAACTATTGATCGTTTTTTGTGACTCGAGTCATGTTACGTTTTTAGACTGCTCTAAAGGAGAGAAACGCGCGCGTCGAGCAACCCAGCGGGTGAAAAATGCTGTTTCCATACTAGAAACAAAAAAATTCTGAAATGTATGCAGTCGAAGATTCAACTTTAATTGAAAACTATACTGGAGAAACGCAAAAATCAGTACGTTCCAGGAGAAGAAGATTTTACAAGTGTGGTGTGATTTTAAAAGATTTTGCAAGATGTAGCGCATCTTGAAATCTCGGAAGATAAAAATTCGTGGTTCTGAGAATATCAGAATCGAAAAGATTGTTCCAAAACCCCAGCGAGACTATTCTTCATTCAGGATTAGTGTACCAGAATTAAAGTTTAAAAAAGTGAACTGCAGAGACAGTTGGTTAATACATACCCTATTTAAGGAATGGCTGTGGTTTCGAAGCATCCATAAACCAGCAACAGGTAATGAAATCTTGTTGTAAGGACATTCATGTTTCCTCCCATAATGTAAGAGCACTTCGAACAAAATTATCTACTTTTTATTTGAATATTTTGGAGTTATTGTACGACATATTTGCAATTACGTAATCAAGTATTCATAGATCCATACATGACGAGGAACTTATCCCATCTGGTTTTAAAATACTGCGATGTGATTGAGCTGTTAACTGCATAAGCGGGGAAGTATTTCTAGCTTCCTCGTCACCGCTAGAGTTGAGATGCACTTCTATAGGCAATGTGGACACCACCTTTTTTAAATTCTATGGGTGAAGGTATACCGTAACAGAAAATCCATGTTTTTATGTTGCATTTTTTACATCCCACCACATGGAGACATGCAATTATTTCTTATATTAGAAAATATTTGTTTTAAATACAATAAATGTTTATAAATACAATAAAAGCTTGGTGACTTTAATAGGCCTCCAGTAAATTTATATGGAATATTTAAACGTCGTCTGTGGATTCCGCCAGGTGTTTTGACATAGAATAAAAGTGACATCCGAGCACACAGTCCACCTGATGGTTAGTGGTTGCTGTGGCCCATAGACATCTACATTTGCCCTCGATTAAGAATCAAAACGCAGATGCGTTGTCACCCCTGATCAGTAAGATGGAATGCCTCATTTCCAGTAAAAAAGGGTCTCTGGTTCTCTATACCCACCATACAAAACTACTTACTTCTATTTTACGTATTAAGCTGCTATTTGACGCTGGTATTCTGTGAGAGCGTGGTCTTACCCCGGTCGAGCCAACCCATTCGTGCTAAAACCATAATATAGCTACAGCGTGGCTCTACCACGTATAAAAGTGTCTAGGCAATGGGTCGGCCATATAGCACGAAGAACTGACAACCCATGGGGAATAAGGGTTCTCGAGTGGCAAACTAGATGGAGACCCCTAACTAGATGGAGTGACAACCTGGTAAGACATGCAGGAAGGTGATGGATGCAGGTGGATCAGGACCGTGCTTTTGGCATTACTTGTGGGAATCCTATGTTTAGCAGTGGACTTATGAAGGGCTGTAATGTTGATGATGATGATGATGTGACTATTTCAACAGAAAATTTTGTCAGCTTAGGGTATTTTTAATGAAAAAGAGAGAAGGAAGATTTATGAAAATAACAGGAACTTTCTAACCAATATATTATTTCAAGCAGAGATAGTGTAGTGTATGGAATGAACGTATTGGAAAAATATCTTTGTCATTAACATCTTATTTAGTCACTATTGTCATTAGATGCTAAAGATGAAGAAGTTCTACCAACGCTAGTAAAAATTCTTTCCACATATTATCAATTATGACATCAAGTTTGCAAATTCTTTTCTCTTTTAAGTACAAAAACAACGCAAGATTTTCGGTCTTTTCACCTCATTAATGTGAAAGTTTTATAGTGTTTCGTCACATGCCTCTTAAACGCCGTTGTTTAACAACAAGGCTTTGTTACATACATTCCAACAGTAAACAAATAACAGTAAAAACGATAATAAAACAAGAAAAATAACAAGAAAAAGCAGTAACAAATAACAACTAATGGTGGATTCGACCTTACTTCGATTTATACACGTTTAACAACACAAAGTTAAGCATTGACTTATGCTATTTTACGATTTAAATCTCGAGTAAAGTCCTACTTCATTTTGCAATCTATAGTATATCGGTGCTTGGAGTAATTTTAAGCAAGTACTAGAGTAGGAAATGATGAACAAAATGTTATATATGTTATATGTGAAATGTTATATAAAACAATCATTATCTACACTAATATTATAAAGAGGAAAGATTTGTTTGTTTGTTTGTTTGAATTGAATAGACTCTGAAACTATTGAACCGATTTGAAAAATTCTTTCACCATTAGAATCCTACATTATTCCTGATGAACACAGGCGATAGAACGTTTTCAAAAAATTTAGGGATCCGTATGGAAACTTCGTAACACAAGGTGTAAAAAAAATACAAAAAAAACCTTATATCGCGTACGCTGCGGAAACTATTGACAATAGAGCAAAGTGATGTGCTACAGTTTTATGGAGGACATCAATATCTACATAAAAGTCTGCAATACCATATGTCTAACTATTATAGTTATCTCACAATAACTACTTTTCCACGTTAAAATATTCAATAGTAACGTCGAAAAATCCTTATATCGCGTACACTGCCAGCACCATGCGATGCGGGTGTCACTGAGGTGTGGGAGGGGAGTCTATGTCAAAAAATAAATTGCCGCGCGGCCCACTCGCGCGGTTGGCCCCCTACGGTTGTGTGCGGAATCTAATAAATTTAATATTTTGAATTCGCTTTAAATTCATTTAGTAGGCGTTGATTAAATTTAAACCCAGCTAAAAAGTTATACCAAATAAGTCCGAAACTACTGAACCGATTTTAATCAATTTTTACCAATAGAAAGCTAAGGTAAGAAAGCTAAGCTAGGGGTGGGGGGAGGGTGAGTGGATAAAATTTAAATTTTCTGTATAACGTGTATATGCCAATATGATAGTTAGATGATAGATAAAAGTACTCCATTAATTTTGCTAATTTTTTAGCTAAAATGATTGAACTAAATGAGCGAGGTGTCATATAATGTCGCGCGGCAGAGACGCGTGATATACGCGGGTGAAACCGCGGAGTACAGCTAGTTTTATATAAGTGAGGATCAACGCAAAATACAATATCATAATAATATATTTTTGACAAAATTAATTTGAAATTGACCCTGATAGTAATATCAGGGAAGAAGCATATGATGCCATTAAAATATTCTTGAAATAACTTGCAACATTAATTGCTATGTCGACGACAGCACTGGTCATGCTTTATACACCGGCCGTGTCAATATTTTTCGGGAAGAGTCACCGAGTATCGGGAAAAACTTGTGTCTGAATTCAAGACTTTGTTGAACAAAGTTTCAGACTGGGGGCCATCAAATCTAGTCCAGTTCAATCTCCAGAAGATTCAAGTTTGCGCGTTTACCGCTAAAAAGAATCACTTTGTTTCATTTTCGTTTCATTTCATTCAGTTACAAGGCACTCTCATTGTTGCCTCAGCCAGTATCGGAATCTTTGGCGTCGACATATCGAGTGACTTGCAGTTTCGTGGTTACTTGAAAGAGAAGGCCAAATTGGCCTCTAAAAATCTTGACGTACTCAGTAGAGCGGGACTGTATTTCATGCCGGTACACCGTCTGCAACTGTATAAGGTGCAGCTCTAGCCGCACATGGAATATTGTTTCCATCTCTAGGTCGGAGCTCCCCAATGCCAGCTCCATCTATTTGATCGCATTCAGTGCAGGGCTGTTCGAATCATCGGCAACCGAACTCTTTCCGATAGGTTTGACTCACTGACAATAGGAAGAGATGTTTCATCACTTTGCGTTTAAATATGATAGATTGGAGCCCACACAAAAAGAAAACAAATGAGAATAATACTCAATTTAAGTTGTAAAAACGTATTTTTTTTTACTTTTTGTACTAAACTTAATAATTTATGTGAGGATATTTGTAGGAACTTGTTAAATAATATTGTTCTTTTTAAAGGTCATAACGGCGATTTTATTTTTATACGAGCTACTATTGCTTGCTGTTTATATTTTATTTACATAATGTTAAAAGAGAAATTTCTATTACACATATATGTCTATACTCATTACGTCTGCACGTCCACACACACACACACGCACATACGCACAAACGCACACACGCGCATACGCGCGCACTAACGCACGCACGCACACACACACACACACACACACACACACACACACACACACACACACAATGTGTTTAGTAAAACGTACGGAGTTGTGGCTTATGCTGAGACGACCCCTTCTACCACTTCATCATAGCACACGATTTTTGTTTTAATATGTGTTTTCATACACATATAACGGACGCCCCTCTTTTCCTTATTTTATTTGTTTGTTTGTTAATAAGTCACTTGATTTATTTTTATTGTAACTTGTGATGTGTGTAGAAAGACGTAAGTGTTGGAATAAATGTCTTCATGTTTAGTTGTAAACTTCTTCAAACAATGTTAATTCATTGATTTGATCAAGCCTTATCATTACATGGCAAACTTATTAAAATTCACGAAATGAGCGACTATTCATAATCAATTCTACGATCTGGCCACGAAAGTATAAGTGTAATGAGAGTTTTGCAACACCTAATGGCAGGCAAACCAATTTTAATCAGTTCATTTATATAATAGTAATTGAACTAAAAACCATCTGAATTTTCATAGATGTCACTATTATCTATTTTAATTATTAACTTTTAAAATAAATTTACGAAAAAACTTAGAACTTTCAAATCATTTAATAAATATAAATGTTTAAATATACAAATGTAAGTTATTTATGATATTTAATTTATTAATAACTAAAGGAAATATATACTACTTTTAACTTCGTTATAACAGATGGTGCGGTTTCGGAAACGTCCAACGTAGATACCGTCGGCGAAGTTTCAAATTATTACATAAAAGTTAAAAATAATCTTAAGCCTGATTTATAAATATTGCATTCATATGAAAAAAAATACCTGGTTACCCCTCATAATAGAATAGAAAATTTACATATATAATAGAAAATTAACATATATAACAGAAAATTAACTTCTAAAAGAAGGAAAAGATTTAACCCTCCTTTTTAAGTTCCGTAATCGAACAAAAAGTAGCCTCTAAGCTGCCTCGGTTACAAAATGAGAGTGCATACAACATAGAGATCTGTCGAGTATTTTTTGCGTGAATTGTGAATATACAGACAGACAGACAGAAAAAAATTCTAAAAACCATTTATTAATGGCTTCATTATACTTTTTATTCAGTCCCATGGACTTGTTTTTTCCAGAAAATATTAGAATTACAGACTTGACATTTCTACAGCTTTGTTATTTATTGTGTGTATGTTTGTTGTATGCTTGTATATGTATTTATGTTCTTCGTAACAATCTTCGTAGTTTTATCACTGCCCTAAGGTTGACTCGCAGGGAATTCTATTAGCATTGAGTCCGCCTTTTGATCCTGTACAGATGTAAGGTTCAATAAAGTTTAAATAAATAAATAAATTAGTTCCTATAAACTCAGTGTTTTAGTAGTGCTTCCTTAAAGTATATAAACATGTGGAGAATACACTGTCCATGACGGTAAACATTTTCAAAAATACAAAATTCTGATCAGTTTTTGGGGGGAAACTGTTTAATTTTATCACTTCCAAACAGATTATTGAGATATTGGTTAAATGGGACATTTACCTACTTTGCGTTATTAAAAACGCATTAACAGAAATACTCATTATATATCTTTATTTTTTTTAACTTATTTTAAGCTAGTGCTTGACCACAATCCCAACTGGTGGTAAGCAGCACTAGATGGTAAACCGCACTGTCTTAACGTAAAAAAGCCTATTCACTTTTGCCGTGAAGGCGCCCAGATTGTAATCGGACGGAAAGATAGACGCCGGAAAATTGTCCCACACCTTTGCAGTAAGCATTAAAGTCGATCTTAGTTGATTGAGAGTAGATTTTAATAAAAAAGATTAATATTTTATCTTTAAAATATGTAAGTTTTTAGATATTAGATGATATATGATACATAATATATTATAATACATCTTAGTTATATTTATTTATTCAAATTAAATATTAAGTAGATGTAAAACGAGTTAATATATTAATAATTTTATCTTTATTCAGCAGCTGAACATTTCTTATGGTTTGAATTGATTTGCAGTAAAACTCTGTAAATATTTAATATTCAAAGTAAAGTAATAATTTTTTTGTCATCATCGTCATCTTTTTGACAATTTCTGTTTCATTGACATCATCTTCGTTGCCCTAAATTGTTGTTTCAGACCTTCCAGAATTTCAGGGTCAAATGCACTCACTTTCTGACAGTCATTTTGTAATGTTAACATCACTGGAGCCATAGTAACCGAGATAATTGCGAAAAACCTGTTTTTTTACCTTGTACCTTGAATAACTTACGACGCAGACACGAGATTTAATGAGACTTGAAACAACTTTCAGAACGCCAAATTGAAGTTATAAACGAAAATTTAGCTTATTATCTCTCCACCCAAGGTTGATCACTAATTTGACTGGACTACAAATGAAGTAATGTGATTACATTACTACGATGAAAACTATAATGAATATAATTCTAAATATAATATCATTTATGGGTATAGGGTGGTCGAAACGAGTTTGTTTACTAAAAAGTGGTGTTAGCGTCTTTTGAAACATATTTCTTGTTATGAGCAATCTAATTCAAAATCTTAGTCGGAACAATTCGTATTTAAAAGGATTTTGTGAAATTATGGTATGTATGAAATTACTACTTGCAAATAGCAGACGCTTAATAATGACAATTGGGAACGAGCTGTTTAATATTACGATACAGCTACTTGCAGAATGTATAAATAGCTTAACTTGTTTGTATCAATAAATGTGTGAATTTAATGGAATTTTCATTCGGTTTTCACCTAATACCAGACGTCTAAAAATTTATAAAAGATCGATGACATAAAAATTATTTCATGACTCTGAACTAGTGTTTTTAAATATTTATTTATTAGTAGTCTAGTAGTAGTATTTTCTTAACAATTTTAATTTTACGGCTTAGATTAATTACATTCATATTTATGCACAGAGAGAACCTGCAATTCAACACAAATTGAGTCAATATACATCTCAAATTTAATTTTCTTCTCAATCTTTTCAAATTTAATTTTAGAATTAGCAAAAATAGACAAATCTATTGAAAGATGTTGCGTATAATTTAAGTGTAAAATAGATATGTCAAGTGGTCATCTTTGGTCTCTTTATATCATGCCTAGTATGAGACACTATGTATGTTCTGATTTACTAAAAAATTACATCCCTTTTGTGGAAGTATTATGTGTATGTGTAATCTATAGTAATTTCGTTCGCAATATTAGCAACAATCGACATCGATATACTCGTTTTATTAATTAGGGAAATATCAATACTAAGTCTTGACAGACACACGGTACGTGAACGAGTTGGATTTCATTTGTAATCTCAATTTTATATACTGACTAACAATTCTCACAAAACAATTTTTGAATTCAATTTTTAATCAACAACAATGCCTCTTACCGGGTCAAGTTTAAGTGTGAATGTTCATCGAAATTTGCCCAGCCTTTCTTAAGTGATGATCTTTCATAGATGCGGTAATTGAGTTTTAATTGTATTGATTTAGCACTTGCTTAGTGGAAAATATAAACCATCAATTTTATTCCACAAAGCTTTATCTGCTTGGATGAAAATATGTCTAAATCATGAAGGTAGGGCAGGATCTTGTGGTG
Organism: Parnassius smintheus behrii; assembly: GCA_036936625.1. Taxonomy (NCBI): domain Eukaryota; kingdom Metazoa; phylum Arthropoda; class Insecta; order Lepidoptera; family Papilionidae; genus Parnassius; species Parnassius smintheus. The sequence goes on along the minus strand of JAUPFT010000008.1, from coordinate 40,091,816 downwards.
GGAAAAAGAATTCACTGCCTCCTACCAAATAATATTTATTATTAATCAGAAGCTCTCAGACCTCATACCAACCCGTGAGTATCGTAAAAGATGACAGAGAGAAATGAAACGTAAGATATTCAACAGTATTTATTTATTTAATCGGAAATCCTTCGGTCAACAAAAAACAGAGTAGGTAGAAAACAATTAAGCAATATGAAACTATTTATGGGTTTTCGCAAATAGTAGCACTATATAAATAATTGCATGCGTTACCGACTGCTGATAGGACACTGTCGCACCAACCGTAAGCTTAGCTAAGTAACATCGTACATTAAATAACTAAACATTACAGATTAACAAAAGCAAAAAATATAATAAAAAAATAAGATCATCAGCTGGAATCGAAAAAAGGCTTACTCAGAACTCCTCTCGCCGAAATGATACTTATGTTGAATAGGTCTAAGTTAAACTATTGGGATACAGTATTAAAATTCTTGCTCGCACGATACATATAACTATTTTGCCTTTAATTAGTCTTTGCTGCGGGTAGTGATGGTGAGTCCTTTCGTCTAACATTTTTTGGAATTTTGATATTTAACTTCTCAAGTAGATCTGGACAGTCGATCTTGCTTGAAGCTATTTTAAGTAGAAAGGGAATATCTGCTATTTGCCTTCGCATCTCGAGTGGTAAGAGATGGAACTTTCTACACTTATCATAGTAGAGGTTAGAGTTGTAGTGGTCATTTACTCGGAAGCAAATGTGTTTAATGAATTTCATCTGGATACATTCAATTCGAGATATATAAGTTTTATATTGAGGGTTCCATATCTGTGATGCATATTCCAAAATACTTCTTACGTAACAAAAATACAAAATTTCAATGTGTTAATTTGTTTAAAGTTTTTAGAGCAACGCATCACAAACCCTAAGGTTCTGGCAAATCGGCCAATGATATTTTCGATATGTTTATCGAACAGAAGTTTCGAGTCGTGTATAACTCCCAAATCGCGTACGGAACAATCTCTGGGCAATGATTGGCCTCAAATCTGGTAATCGTACAGCAATTTTTTGGGTTTACGGCTAAATGTGACAACTGAGCATTTTGTAGGATTGAGATCGAGTTGGTTATAGGTACAATAATCAAGTAAGTTTCTCAAGTCATTTTGTAATGCTTCGTCGTCTTTTAATGAAGAAATATTTGAAAAAATTTTCGTGTCATATGCAAAAAATAATACGAATCTTACACAGACAGTTGTTGATATCATTGACAAAAATAGCAAAGAGTAAAGGTGCCAGTAGCGAGCCCTGGGGAACACCACTAAGGATGTTAACCCAGCTATAAATGTAATTATTTACCACTAAAGCTTGTGTTCTGTTCTCAATATACGAGGAAAACCAGCGAAGTAAATCTCCGCTTATGCCAACACATTCAAGCTTGTATAGGAGGCGACTATGGTTAATCTGGTCGAAGGCCTTACTGTAATCAGTATAGATGACGTCAATTTGATGGCCTTTATCCATGGAATCAGTAAGATAGTCATTGAGTAGAGCAAGGTTCGGGCAGGATCAGAGGTAGGCTGTGTCACTAGTATCATGTGTAACTAGTATCATCCAAGAAGTTAGAACTGAAGTATTCTGAGAACGCTTCACAAATAATGCCAGTTTTGACTACTTTATGGTTATAAAAAAGAGTACTAGGCATACGTTTGAATTCAAGCGCGATTTTATAAAACTCCAGAAGTTTTTAGGGTTTTTAGTAATAGAGTTTTCAACAGATGCTCGGTAATCAGTGTAACATTTACTGTCTAAGGCGTTCGCCCTAACACGAAGTAATTTCATAGACTCATAATCACTGCGATTATTGTAAATTTCAATTTTTTTATGATACATAGTTCCTTGATCACCTTAATTAACGCTAGAGAGTACGAACGTGGGTATTGATGTTTTAAAATAGTTTTGGATGGAATAAATTTATCTCTCAAAATATGGAAAGTTGAGTAGAAATAATCGACGCATTCATCTAGCGTTCTTGAATGAAATTCGCTAGCCCAATCGATTTTGAGCAGCTCGGCATTGATTGATGTAAAGTTGCCTTTGTTGTACAGAAACCTATCGCAAGGGGCAGGCCTTAGTGGTATGAAATCAAAAATATGAGATTCAATTGGGAGTGCCCCGTGGTGTAGATCAATGGGAACAAGGAGGTAATAACAGCTGAGGCTACCTGAGTAAAGTTTAACAGGACTAAGTCTAAAATTTTACCATGTGCGTTCAAAACGCCGTTATATTGATTTAGACCCAAAAGATTTAGTTCGTCAACTAGTAAATTTTCGTCAAATATTTTATTTCCCGTTGGTACAAAATGATCACTATTGGGAAGCCATGATATAGCACTTAAGTTGAAGTCGCCTGCCACTAAAAACCTATCATCAGGATATGTTGAAATAAATCGTTCTAGGTTAGTTAAAATTTTTTTCAGTTGCACAGAGAAACTATTACCAGTATTTTGACTACATAAGTATAGCACACATATATGCAAATTTGTGTTGTTATGTGTTTTATTATTGTGTAATGTTATTGTCACCCACAAGTTTTCAGCGGTAGAAAAATATGTTGGTTGTAATGTGCAGGCGAGCCATTTATGTATAGCTATTAATACACCGCCTCCTCGTGTTTGATGGGTCAAGCTATAATCGCGATCACGCTTCCACACAATCTTATTACGTGGTAGAGCCATGCTGCAGTTATATTAGTAGTATAGTTGTAGCACGAATGAGTCGGCTCGACCGGGGTAGGACCACGCTCTCACAGAATACCAGCGTGAAATAGTAGCTTAATGCTGCTGTATTTCGTATGGTGAGTGTAGAGAACCGGAGACCCTTTTTACTGGAAATGAGGCATTCCATCTCAGTCCTCACGGGTGACAACGCATCTGCACTTTGATTTGTAATGGAAGATAGATGTAGATGTCTATGGGCCGCAGCAACCACTTACCATCAGGTGGACTGTGTGCTCGTTTGTCACCCTATTCTATAAAAAAAAAAAAAAAAAAAACATTTTACTATATTTCGCAGTGCGCCAGTGAGAGAAACCAATTTAGATTTAATATTATTTATATGACACTTAAATGTCATATGATTATCCAACCGGAGACCAAGGTATTTTTCATTATCTACTTTAGAAATTGGTTCACTATTTATTGTTAGAGGCTTATAGTTACCAATTTTTTTACTTTTTGATGTAACAATTACGTAGTGTGTTTTAGTAATATTTATAGTTAGACGGTTAGATTGAAACCACATATTCAATGTGTTGAGATCAGATTGGGCATCGGTAATCAATTCGTTAATTGAATATCCATAGTAAAACAGACTTGTATCGTCTGCATATAATGTAATATTACCTTTTAATCCGATATCCTTAATACTATAGATGTAAATTAGAAAAAGCAGCGGTCCTAATATGGAACCTTGCGGTACTCCAAAAGTTATTAATTTTGGTTCACTTTGATTAGAGCCAATCTTTACTACTTGATATCTATTGGATAAATTGGCAAAAATTTTCAATGCGGATCCGGAAATACCCATATATTTCAATTTACACAGTAACAGTTCATGACTAACTGTATCAAATGCTTTTTTAAGGTCTATAAAAATACCGAGTGCTATTTGTTTTTTGTCTATGCCAACTTTGATTTTTGTGACTAAATCTATTGTAGCTGAAAGAGTGTTCGATTTCGGTCTAAAGCCATATTGTTTATCGTATAATATGTTTTTAGAATTTAAATAGTTTGCAAGACGATTATATAACACACGCTCGAAAATTTTGGATAGTACTGGTAATATTGAGATTGGTCTGTAATTTCCGGGATCCAATCTAGTTCCTGTTTTATATATCGGAGTTACTTTTGCTACTTTTAAACTGTCTGGAAATACGCCTTGTTCAAAGCAGTTATTGATGCAGTTTACAAGCTCATCAGCAATTATGTTCTTGATACATTTTATAGATTTCGTACTTACCCCGTCTAATCCAGTGCTAGTGTTAGGATTTAAATCATCTATAATTTTGTCGATTTCGTGTAGAGATACGCGTGGCCAATAGGATATAACATTACTTCCAGTCTCGATAATTATTGCGTCTAATACTGTTTGATTAACTTTAGGTATTTGATTTGCCAGGATTGAACCAATATTTGAGAAAAAATAATTAAAACATTCACAGATAGCTTTATCCTCACTAACGACAGATCCCACTTGCGTGATCAGTTTATTTGGAGCAGTAGTTTCTTTGATCTTGTTATTTGATAGATCGTTGATCAGTTTCCACATTTTTGCTGGTTTGTGTTTACAGGCTTTAAACGCCTTATAATAGTATTCACTTTTAGTTTTTTGTATTATATTGCTTACTTCATTTCTTTTCTTCACAAAGTTATCTCTTGTACTTTCATTGTCTGGATTAGTTTTATATTTGTGCCATAATTTGTTTCTTGTGTTTATTTCGTTTAAGATATCTTTATTAATCCAATCTCTTCTTGGTAGGTTGAGGAATTTGATCTTAGTGTCTTTGCTTTTATTTATACTAGATAAGATTTTTTCTTCCAGTTTTACATATTCACAATTATTATTGTTTCCAGTTATTGTATTATACAATTTGGTGTAGTTTATTGATTTATATTCATATTTTGATACCGCATCTTGCTTATACTTCTTGATTTCAAAATAGATCTGTTTATGATCAGACATAGCTGATTCAATTATAGCAAGGTGAAATTGTTGTTCTTTGAGACTCGTGCTGACATGGTCTATAATAGTATTCGAAGAAGAAGTTACACGGGTGGAGTATTCGGGGTCAATTTTATTTAATAATTTGTAGCCACACTGTTCCAACATTTCCATATACATCGAAGTTGTACGTTCTTGTGATGATAGGTCTACATTGTAGTCACCAAATACCACTGCCCTTCTGCGCGATTCCAATTTTGTTGAATATGTTTCTATGAATTTATTAATATTGCTGTTGTCGGGTTTTCTATAGATGACACCCACATCCAGCGAATACTTGTCAATATGTATCCATAGATAATGATTGTTATCAAGACATTGTTCTTCTATAAGATTATGTTTCATGATATTGTGTGCGAAGATTGATACTCCACCACCTCTGCTACTAGGTCTAAAGTTATAGTAATGGGTATAACCACATATCTGAAATTGTTTAGCTTCCTCTTCACACTTTATCCAGGTTTCCGTTATCAAAATTAGGTGAATCGTAAATTTAAAACATTTTAAAATACATATTAGTTCGTCAAATTTGCCTGCTTTAACTATACTGCGTGCATTGATATACAGGCATTTTAAGGAGTCTTTTGTCGTTATGATATTCTCATACTGAGAAGCTAGTTGGTAAGAAATATTTTTAGAGATTGGAATTTGATTATCATGGAATTTTGTTAGTTTTTTGGCTTAATTTTAACTATTTTAGGTATACCTTTGTTGTATTTGATAGTTAGGTTCATCTCCCCATTTTCCTTACGATGTTTCAACTCTTCTTTAAGTTTTTTGTAGAAAGATTGTTGTTGAGGCGTTTGATCTGGGAAAATTTTAATGGGATTCAGTTTTTCATTACTTTTAGAACGTAATACAAAAATAGCTTCTTCTGGTGTTGAGAAACACACTTTGAGTAGGCGTTGTTTGTCTGGCGCATACTTTCCCAGGCGTGTTATACTTTTTGGTTCTGTACAATCGTTTGAGATCTTTTTTAATAAACCAAGTACTTCTCTCTTCTCAGCCTCTTTTCTATCTTTATAGTCAGCTATATTGGTTTCCATTAATCCAGTTATTATGATATTCTTGCTTCTAACCAATCGATCAGAAAGTTCTGCCATCACAGTTTCTTCTATTGTGCTACTAACGGTTGTTGTGGTAAGTGGATCTATTAGTTTTATACTTTGAAGGTTTTTTTATTTCAGAGTCTAACGTTTCTATTTGTTTATCTTTTTCATTATATTTACTGATCAAGTTCTCTACATTACGCTTTATTTTCTCATTTTCGAATCGGAGACTATCTATCTCGGCCTTAAGATCTTTTACATGTTCTTTCAATGAACTTACATCTTCCGATATCCTGTTTATGGCTTCCGCTTGATTCGCGTTAATTGACGTAAGAACTTGCATCATTTCTGCCATTCCCTTTCGTATTTCGCGTAATTCTTCTTTAATATCTTGATCACCAGAGTATTTCCGCTTACAACGAAATGTAACTTGTGGCACTGTAGAAACGTCTGTGGCTGACTCTCCCGTCGACAAATTGGGCTGTGAACCACTAAGTCCGGCACCTGTGCCACTTCTAGTAGGTGAGCGTATTGGCATCATGTTGATCTGTGACGCGTGTATTCACTCGCAGCGTACTTAGCACAGTAATGTCACAACAACGTAGGGGAGTGTATACCGATTTATTATATGCACCTTATTAACTTAAGAATTAAGGTCGTTTAAGCATATCTTATTATTTTTGTAATTACAACCGATAACACGTCCACTTTGTTCGGTGTCGCGCACTATTTTTCTGGTAAGTATGGTATCGTTTTTGCGCACGTGAATTTTGCCGAACTACACCCACACATAGATGTAGTTTTTCTCCTTAGCGAGGGCCTTCACCTTGATGATGACGATCACCAATGATTTAAAATGTGGTGTTAGGTGGTCGTGTACAAAGATGCGGTTCTTGCTTCCTGTGAATCCTATGTCCTAAGCATATAATTCCTTCTTAGCGCGATCTGTTGCAATGAAATCTTCATTTGTGTATCGATTTATATATCAAACAATTATCAATTTATCTTTCGAGTTATGCGAGGGAACTCGGGCGATATAATCTATTTGGGATTTGGGGACGTCGAAACCGATGGCTTTGCAGAGAGCTTCATGAATCTGAAATAGGTTGTCACCGATTTTAATAGGCACACCTTTGATCTCGATATTGTTCAGCCGAGACCACTGCTCTTTAAATAAGATTTCATGGTGGATGCGATCAAATTCAACGCGCGTTAAGGCAAGCTTGCCCTTGATATGATTGATCTCTTCTGGCGTGAAACTCGTCCAATCGCTTGGTGTTTTCTCTACAAGCGTCTTTTAGCTCCTCCAGTTCGCACTTGATGGTCTTGAAATCTTCCAACAATTCCGGTATAGAGTTAACTCTACTTTTAATGTCGCGGATCTCTTTCCATATGACTTCGTTGATCGATGGTTAATTTTTTGTATTCTTGCAATGAGCACACCTCACTGTTGATTTTTTTCTTGATTTGATCTACGATAGCGTTTTTCTTCCAGGCCAGCGCAGCCGTAGCAGAGATGGTTTTTACAACCATAGCACGATATACAATCATTAACAGTTTCTTGGCAAATTGAACACTGCACGGTTATTTAGATTAGCAATTTTAAAGATCTATTTTTAGGAACACAATTTTGAACGTAACGCACTAGATGATAATAAAGTTTTACGCGTTAACTGCAGTGAACGTGTCCACTTTACGCGGTGACTGACCGCGAACTGTATCTTCGTGATGGCAACTCAAAATAATAAAAATTGCGGTCGTCAAACCACTTGCTAGGAGAGGGAACTACGGGAAATGATCCCCCTACTTTCAGCTGTAGACTTTCGGTTGGCTATATTTAATTAATGAATAACGCATATTATCTTAAGAGAGCAGAGAGAAAAACGGGTAATACGTTCGTAATCGATTTATCGGTAGTTCTGATTGAGCAACAAAAGAGAAGGCAGACCATGCCATTGTTATATCACTATACTCTTTTACGTGGTAGATCCACGCTGTAGCTATAATAGTTGCAGCACGAACAGGTCGCCTTGACCGAGGTGACCACGCTTTCACAAAACAACAGTGTAAAATTGCAGTTTAAGGCCGGTAAAACTGAGTATAGAGAATCGGTGACGCTTTTTACTGGAAACGAGGTATTTCAGCTTGGTACTTAGAGGTGTGCATCTGTATTTTCATTCTTAATCGAGGATAAATGTAGATATCTATGGGACACAGCATTCACTTACCATCAGGTGGACAGTGTGCTTGTTTGGCTACTTTATTCTATAAAAAAAAAACTATAGTAGCTTTGCCCTTTATGTACGTTTCGTAACACAAACCATATGTCGATTAAATAAACACAGTTATTATTCCTTTCAAAACCTATACTTAGTCTAAGAATAATTTGGCAGAAATATACCGGCTGAATTGAAGTAGATTTCATAGTGAACATTTCACGATAGATTTCAACTTTTATCGATAATAAATTCTGCATTATACGTTTTATTGTAAAATGTCAGGTGAAGCTTCCATAAACTTTTTTGATATAAATACGTATGAATATTACGAACTGAATTAATAAAAACATTAATTTTACTAAGTCATTCACTAAATGAATTTATCTATAACGATTTTTGTTTCGCTAATAGCACATTAATAGAGGCGTCTATGGGATGGAAAACCGGTAACCACCTAGTAAAAGAAAGAAGGTAAATATTAAAGTTTAACATATTACAAAATATATCTTATTTTGTACCATGTTAAACGTCATAGGTATAAAGACTTCAGCTATAAGAATTTTGTTCTTATTTTAGGTCTCGCTCTATTCTAGTAATTACTCTAAGGCTTAAGCACACCACAAACGAGGTAATATTGAACGTGTGTTATTTATGACATGTACAGCAAACACTGCAGCGAGCTAACACGGTTACATGATAATCTAGGGAATTAACGGAACAACCATTTCGTGTACATACCATTCTTGTTTACTAAAGCCTAAATATATCAATATTACGGACAATTTCACGTTGTTTCAAACCTGTTTTTCCTGTTTAATCCTATAATTTTATTTAAATATAATGTGTTTAAACATCATCAAAAAGTACGTATACATGTAAATGTATACGTACGTACGTACGTAAATGTATGTAGTTTTTCAAAATCTTTACAGTAAATGAAATAAAGTTTATCATGTAAGAATTTCTACAATGACTCTGTGCTATGTACGTAGTACATTTTTCAAATAAAAAAAACTTACATAGTTTACAATTCAATGATATTTAACTAGACAAGTTAGATAAATATCTTTCACTTTTGAAAATCTTAATAATATAACTTTTATAATGTTTGAAAAGCCGAGTCGTGGCGGCGTAAGAGAATTATTTACCCCATACTTTCCCGTGGGTGGCGAGAAGAAAGAGTAAGAGGCGATTATAGAAAATGAGAGAAAAATCATATTGTTTCAGATAGTGGCGTTATAACTTTTTCTTTATTTCAGGTGTAAAATTCCAGAGCAGCGTCAAGATGTAAGACGTGTACTACCGCATTGAATAATTCGGCTGCCAGAGTGACGATCAAAGAAAATTCTTCTAGGAAATGACGAAAACCCCTGAGTAACAGTTAGTCCTGTAATTTAAATCAAAAAATACGTTCAACCTCGGAATGAGAGATAATCAGCTGTAAACTTGTATAAATCATTACTTTAGCATTCTGAATGTTGTCTAAAAAGTATGACAAAATCTCATGTTCATGTTTTAAGATATTCAAGGTCAAAGGTCACAAAAACGATTTTTTTGCAAATATGTCGCTTCCTACGGTTTTAATGCTACAATATAATATAGGTAAATATAGCATTTATAAAATATTACAGAATAAAATTTTCCACAACTATTGTGCTAAACATATTTTAATGCATTTAACGGTTTTTGAGATAGAGTTAATAAATAAAAAAGTAAATCATCAATCAATCAAAAATCATAAAAATCAGTTCACCTAGAAATAAGATCTGAGGTAACATAATAACAATATGGTAAACTTAAAAATTTTGTACATCCGATTTTAGAATAAATAAAATGAGAACATCATCAATGTTTTTGAAAATAATTAAATATGAATTATTTAAAGATAATTCAAAAACTACTTATCAGATCTTGATCAATTTTTTATGATACTACAAAAGAAGCAACAGCTTTCAGATAAAAAAAGAATCATCAAAATCAGTTCACCCAAAAAAAAAAATTCTGAAGTAACTTACATAAAAAACATACAGTCTAATTGAGTACGGTAGAAAAATACAGTAGAATTGCGAAATTCGTCCTTTTTTAAAGTCGGTTGAAATGTCACAAACTACAAAAAATCCAGTCCAGTATCGCTAACGTTTGAGCTAGACGCATTCTGAGAGTTTTTTCATAATTATTGTTGATTTTGTTTGGTATTAATTTTGTATAAAATATTTACATACATACATGAGTAACAGTATTTTAATTTTTTTTGTCTGCCTGTATGTCCGAGCTAATCTTCATAATGATTTAACCGATTGTAATAGAACATCACGAATAAATATAGATATCAGAAGTGATCTATACTAAATTCTATCCGACAAATTGAGAGATTTTAATAAAATAGAAATATTGACAAGATTAAATAAATGGTATATAATTATCTTAAGCCAGTATGGGTTGTAGACTACAGGTCCATGTCCAAAACATGGATGGGTCATATGAACCACCAGGTGACGTATATAGGACGATATGAGAGCATAAAATAATAAGATTCAGCACTATGCCGTTACTTGTAAGCTGTCCAACGGAGTGCTGGTGAGAATTAAAAAGTGCAGGTAGAGTGAGTACATTGTGGTCATATATTTTTATACGGCATTTTTACCATGTAAAAAAATGGTGCGCTACAAAGTCGGTAATTTTTTTTTTTGATTTCTGACCATTTCCAGGGTAAATTTGGTCATTTCATTCTGTGCGGCATCAGTTTCATACTGTTTCAATACAGCTTCTAATCCATAATTCCGCAACGCCATACAAAAATCATGCGACAAGGGGAAAAATCGAGGGTTGCAACCTCCTCTCTTTCCGTGGTTCGGGGGGTGATTTAAAAAACTACGGCTTCGGTTCTAAAACATTATTTAGCACTCAAAATACTATTAAAAATAATGCAGTCAAAAAATTATTGTTCATTTGAATGTATATAAATAATTATCTTAATTTCATGGTATACTTGATTTATAAAGCTGTAAAATCATTTGACTCTGTACCGCAACTTTACTTTTACTTTTTTTTTAACATGACATTGTAAAATACAATTGTTTTATAGTATTGCCGTTCAAAAGAAACTGTTCTAAAAAATTATAGAGAAATACAAAAACTGAATTTTTTTTAAATTATTGCAAAAGTTTATGCTATATTATATTAATAGATTAATAAAATATAGCAATTTTCTACATTTTTCCCTTGTTTTAAATAGTATTAAGATAAATAAATTAGGAAAAAATGATGCCGTACATTTTAATTCAGACCATATCTTTTAGGCTGATGAAAATGACGCTACCATTTTAAGGGTGTAGTACTTTATGGCTATCTGATACTGTACGGTATTAACACATTTTTAAAGAGAATAATTGATAATATGATAAAATCATTATGACGTCTAACTGAATCGAAAGGGTGTGTATATAATATCCAAGAATTGAAACTGTAAATCCCAGTATCAACAGTTTTGTGTACTTTTTGGTTTAATATATACTTCAAACATTATTGATACATGTATATAATTGATTTGTTTCATTGTCATGATGTAAATAAATAAAATAACTATTTTTTAGAAAAAAAATGATAATTTTAAATATGATAACACAAAATAAGGTTTTTATTTAAATTATTCAGTATCGGGATAAGCCGCTGAGTTGTTATCGGAATCAACGTCTTCATTAATTATCTTCTCTATCATTTTCTGAAACATGAATAAGTTTTTGTCAAAATCAGTCTTACGTACAGATTAAAGATGTAAAGATTTATTTATTTACGTATGACGTCATCAATACCTGATTCCTCATCCGGTTCCGTTATGTCACTGACTTTTAGGGGGCATTTCTCGCCGTGGAACCAGTCGAAATCGTACTAACCGTCATTAAAAACACACAGTACAGTATATGCCTACAAATACTAAACGTCGTAACAGAACGTCGCTCCGTAAGCGATATATATTATATGTAAATTATACATAATTAATATTTTTATTACTTTTTTATCAATATGAACTTTCAGATTTGTACGGCATTAACTTTTTATAAATTATTGCATTAAGTACAAATAAACCATCTAAATGCCGTATAAAAAATATCGTCATGAATGTCACCTTATATTTCGTTATATGGATTTTTCTTACATTTCGTTCTATGCATTTTTCCTTGAGTTTTTCCCCCTACAAACCTTTGGACCAACGAAAATGTACGGCATGTAAAAATATTATCTATGCATAAAATACTTTCATAATAAATTAATTTTATGTTGTTTCAAATCACCCCCCGGACCACGGAAAGAGAGGAGGTTGCAACCCTCGATTTTCCATTTGTCGCATGATTTTTGTACGGCGTTGCGGAATAATGGATTAGAAGCTGTATTGAAACGGTATGAAACTGATGCCGTACTAAATGAAATGACCAAATTTACCCTGGAAATTGTCAGAAAATCAAAAAAATTACCGACTTTGTGGCACACCATTTTTTTACGGCACTGCGCGCTTTCTTATTAATTTTCATGGATCTATCGATGGTAAAAATGCCGTACAAAAATGTATGACCACAATGTACTCACTCTACCTGCACTTTTTAATTCTCACCAGCACTCAGTTGGACAGCTTACAAGTGACGGCATAGTGCTGAATCTTATTATTTTATGGTCTTATATCGTCCTATATACGTCACCTGGTGGTTCATATGACCCATCCATTTTTTGGACAGGGGCCGGTAGTCTATAGCTAGTTATATATATATATATATGTAGTTCAATTTTTACAGAATTTTCCGAAAATTTTCCACCGTTGGTCGTACGAGGGGTGCATGCCAATTTTTCCAGAGTGTTTTTATTACAAAAACTTCCATTCTTTACATTGAAAACACAGAATTGCCCTTTAATTATTTTCAGGTTTTCAGAACCCTTTGATCATCTTGTGCCGCTGCGGGGTGCATGCCATCAATTATTAGAGCTTCAATTTGCTTGAACTTCCGTATATTACAATGGCATGCAGTATACAATACTCTCTACAATAATATATATAAGAAATTTGCCCAAATTTTAAAATATTTTCTTTATAAAATCGAATATTTATCTTTTGAAAAAATTAAACAGATCAAAATGTTCATTAATAAATTGCCTATCCATTAGTGGCAATCGTAAAACAAAAAAGTTTGGAATTTTTTTTTTTTTTTATATAGAAGAGGGGGCAAACGAGCATGCGGCTCACCTGATGTTAAGTGACTACCGCCGCCCATGATCAACCGCAACACCAGGAGAATTGCGGGTGCGTTGCCGGCCCTTTAGGAAGGAGTAAGCTCTTTTCTTGAAGGTCCCCAGGTCGTATCGGTCCGGAAAAATCACCGGTGGTAAACTATTCCACAGAGAGGTTGTACGTGGAAGAAAACTCCTTGTGAAACGTACAGTGGTGGACCGCCAAGCATCCAGATGGTGTGGATGGTATCGAGACGTTTGCCGTGTAGTGCGTTCACGAAATTTGGCGGCTGAGATTAATCCGAACAATTCCTCAGAGCACTCCCCGTGATAGATGCGGTAAAATACGCAAAGAGATGCAACATCTCTTCGCAGCGCCAGTGAATCGAGCCGATCGGAAAGCACTCGGTCGTCGACGATTCGAGCCGCTCTGCGCTGGATGCGGTCAAGTGGAAGGAGCTGGTACTGGGGAGCCCAAGCCCAGAGATGGGAACAGTATTCCATGTGCGGCCGAACCTGCGCCTTGTAAAGTTGCAGGCAGTGTGCCGGCATGAAATACTGTCCCGCTCTGCTGAGCACGCCAAGCTTTTTAGAGGCCAATTTGGCCTTCCCTTCCAAGTGACCACGAAACTGCACGTCACTCGATATGTCGACGCCGAGGATTCCGATACTGGCTGAGGCAACAAGGGGAGTGCCTTGAAACTGAGGGGATACGACAAAGGGGTTCTTTTTAGCGGTTAACGCGCAAACTTGTGTCTTCTGGGGGTTAAACTGGACTAGATTTAGTCGTCCCCAATCCGAGACTCTGTTCAGCAAAGACTCGACTTCAGACACAAGTTTGTCCCGGCACTCGGAGACGTTTTCCCGAGAAATATTGGCTCGGCCGGTGTAAAGAGCATCACCAGTGCTGTCATCCGCATAGCAATGAATGTTACGGGTACGCAACATATCATTGATATGCAGAAGAAACAGCGTTGGCGATAGCACGCAGCCCTGTGGAACACCAGCATTGATAGGCTTGCAATCGGAGCTTGCACCGTCTACAACGACCTTGATGCTCCGATCTGCAAGAAAGCTGGTGATCCAATCGCACAATTTCTCGGGAAGCCCATAGGAAGGGAGCTTCGAAAGAAGCGCTTTGTGCCAAACCCGATCGAAGGCCTTCGCAATGTCCAAACTAATGAAAATCCAAAAGTGCACGCCTTATAATCTCGTTGGATTATATAAAAGAAAAATATCTCTTTTTCTATATTTGAGACGAACCAAGAGATCCATGAGAATATTTTTTTTTTGAAAAGAACTAGTTGTTTTTTACATTTTCATTAATTACAATTAAACGAGAACAAATCATTCAGTGATTTTTTATAGGAACCTCTCCGTTGAGATTCTAAACCTAATAAAAAAAGAATTATTTTGATACATTGATTCTAACGACTACGATTAATACAGACTTCCGGGCACCCTCGATAATTTTTTTCAATCAGTTTGTTTTTACACTAAATACAAAAAATTACTTTTAAAAATGATAGAAACATAAAAACGAATGATTTTTCTCGATACATGTGTATTTTTATTATTTTTAAAGCGCGGTAGTTAAAAATGAAGACAATTTCAGCTTAGTAAATTACTGGATTTCCATTGTTAGCGTATTTTAATAATTTATATTGTTGTAACTAACGTGGTGGGTAATTAATTATTTTTATCCTATAAAGTCTGCGGGTACATTAATGTATTAGATTATGTCTAGTTATTTATTTTTGCTTATATTTATAACTAGAATGTAAAACTGTAAAAGATAATTATAAGAAATATAAATAATGTTTTATAATGTAAAAACTTACGGCTTAACATCCAATTTTATAAAAACTTGTAACGGAAACCACACAAGCAACGCCATCTGTAGTTTAGCACTGTTAAATTACAAGCCTATAAAAGACAGATGACGTTGGTTTGAGCGGCAGCGAGAAGCGGCAGCTACGAGCGGCAGTCTAACTAAAACTGTTGAGTAGAGAATACGTACACGGAAGATAAATTGTGAGTAATAATAATTATTGTTATACCTTGTTATTTGTGTGTCTAAAATGTACATTGTTATTATTATGAATATCTATAACCTTATTTATGTTTATGATATTTTATGCAGTTAATAAAATACGTGATGTCACTTACGTATTAAGCGACTTTACTTAACACCATTAGGTGAGAGTAGAGCACAACCTCAACGCTTCGCTTATGAGACGTGTAATAATGTTTACTTTATGAGGAGATGTATGTCATCAATCATTTTTATATAATAATTTTTTATTAATAATATTTAATTCGCATTTCTGTGGTTTAGTTGTAGGAAGATTCATCAAGTATTTACTCCTTTAAAAAAACTGGAAGTGGCTATTATGGAATCAAGATTGTGTAGAAATGTAATAGGTTTTTTTATTAGTTGATATGTATATCATTTTAATAAGAAGTAGATAGCTCCTAAAAACGTCACAAATAACGACTAGCGCTGCATTTTGCACAAACACGCAACTTAAGGGAATTGATGAATACTACCAAATGTATCAATGCCATTAATTATTCATTCAATAAAGACTATCGAAGACCACTGCTGAACATACCCGGGGGGGGGGGTCACTCCATAGGTTACCCGATATGGGGGATATTTGCTACAGTTGCCACGCTTGGTGGGCAGGTTGGTAACCGCAGTTTATTTTATTTTCTAGTCGTTATTAGGAAGACGCTGTTGCCTTTGTATTCCTCTGCCTCACCTCTTGCGACACCCACGGGACGATATGGGGTACTGGATATTCTTACACGCTACTACACGTTCTATTACTCAAACTTACTAATCAAAATACACAGGAACCAGCGAACTACGAGTTTTCCTACAAAGTGAGCGACTACGTGAGCGGAAGTGACTTTGGCCACACGGAAAACTGGCAGGACGATAAAGCAGAAATGACGTACTTTGTCGTACTTCCTGATGGAACCAAACAGGTATTTTGAAATCATCTTCGTCAGCTCTACTGCTTTACCCGAGTAAATTCCACCTATCTATTTCTGCAAACACAAATGCGAATACTATTGTATTTTAGTGTAGTAAGACACACTGAAATACAATGTATAAGTTTTCAAAGTACGCGAGCAATTTTAAACGTTGATTTACTACGTGCTCCACGGTGAAGGAGAACATCGTGAGGAAACCTGCATGTCTGAGAAACAAAAAATATTTCGAAGACGTGTAGAGTTCTCTCATTTCTCTTACAGCCTATATACGTCCCACTACGTAGGACGTATGTAGGCTGTAACTTTAACTTTATAGTAAGACAGTCAGCATTGTAAGAGGTTGAGAATGTTAATTCTTTCTTTCCTGGGAACAAGACATTCCATCTTAGTCCTTAGGAGTGACAATGCATCTGCATTATGATTCATCATCGGATACAGATGTATATATATCTATGGGCTACAGCACCCACTTGCCATCAGGTGGAACGTGTGCTCGTTTGTCACCATTCTTCTATTAAAAATTGAATTGAAAAACAAACTTACAGTCCACCTGACGGAACGTTGCAGGAATCAGTTGTTCACCTGCAACCAACATAAATAAAGAATTGGCCTCAATGAGGACTAAGACGGAATACCTCATGACCTGTTATTATACTGGGTTTCTTCTACATTTCTCTACATTTCTTATATACTTCAGATGTGGATGATAATAACCCCTGGGTAGGGTGATTGCTACCAAGCTAATTCTAATTTATTGTGTGTTAATTGTAACATACATTATTGTAAGCTGTTTTAAAAAAAAATCCCGCTAGGTTTCTTGCTGGTTCTTCCCAGGATAGAGGTTTTTTTCCGAATCAGTGGTAAATTAAAAAAGTGACTTTTAATAAGTATTATTTATAATCTATATTGAATAAAAAAGTTTTCGTTTCTGTTTTTGATCTCTTACTTTTTATCCTTGAACTACAGTAGCTAGTTGCTATAATTTGTCAACAAACGAAAGTGTACAAACAAGTATATTTTTTTAAACTTTGTCCTAAGAAATTAATATACCACGTTTTTCACCTACAATTTCTGATTCTGAGCTATGATCAAAATTTCAAGTTCCTAGCCCATCGTGAAGTGTTCTAAATTTGAATTGCAAGATTCCACCCAGAACGGCACAAAAACTAGAAAGTGACATGATGAAAACGTGGTAAAATTAACACATTTTCATGGCATGTATTCTGTTTTTTCCAGGTGGTAGAGTACGAGGCTGATGAAGATTGATTCAAGCCAAGGATCTCGGTAATACCAGCCAACACTGCATCTAGCCGCGCAGGTGACGGGTCTTATTGACAAAACTCCATAGTCCTATAGAAAATACGACACACTATTGTAAAATTTAATATTTATATAATTTAAAACTGGCAATATGGAATAATGGAATAAAAAATAAATAAATTAGAAATGTGTTTTACTCGTAATTGGTTCTATAATAAAAGAATATATTATTATAATCACAACATTTTCAAATATTCTTTAAAGTTACAGCCTGTATACGTCCCACAGCTGGGCACAGACCTCCTCTCATTTCTGAGAATGTTATGTAGATAAGTATGTTTTTACCCAATTATTTTATTATGATATATGAGATGTTTAGAGATACTTAGTAATCAGCCAAAACATATTAAAACAAAGTCTTGACACTGCTCCTGTCTGTCCATCTCAATCAATCATGAAAGTTCAAAAACTTTATTAAACTAAGTTTGTACATATATTATAAGGAATTTACGGATGATAATACTCCTGGGTAAGGTGATCGCTACCAAGCTATTTCTAATTTGTTATGTGTTATTAATTGTAACATACATATGCAAGGTATTATTTAAAAAAAAAATCCTCTGATTTTCTTGCTGGTTCTCCCCAAGACAGTGGTTTTTCCGTACCAGTGGTAAATTAAAAAAAGGTGGTTTTCAATATGTATTATTTATAATCTATATTGAATAAAAAGTTTCTCTTTCTGTACCACTATTAATATGTGATTGATGATGTACTTTAGAAATTATGAGTTACAGTAATAAATAGAGTTCCTTTATATTTTGTTTTTTGTAATACAACCAACTTTAAAACATATTTCTTACCGTGTGTTGGTAATATTATAAATAATATAAATGGACGTACTATATCTTAGTCATCTTGGCTTTAATCATAATACTTTAATGGTATTTGGAATTTACACTCACAGTCAATCAAAACATGTCAAAAGTAGAATCCATACGACATTTATGCACAGACGGGCACTATATTTTACCGGAATTAGTGAAAAGAATTTCGATCAATCTTAAAGTACCTATAAATGCTGAATATACCTACAAATTGGTTTTATATGTACTATAATTATTCAACAGTGTTCTATTTTAACTAATAATACCGGTGAAAACTACTAGAAAATCGCTTTCAGTTTGTTTTTAGGATATTGTTAGATTCATAATTTAATTGCTAATTTCTCAGGACTCCGTTTAGATGCAGTAAAACTAATAACACTATTGTAATCTATTGATTATAAGGACCAAATCAACATCCATTTCATTAAAAATCCTTAAAATTTGTGCTGAGTCCATTCTCCAAACAAAAATAGATATGTGTCAATCACGCATGATTCGTTCGTTTGAGCTGGTACACTAAAAAGTATTGATGGTTCATTCATTTGTTTTTGAATGTACCAGTACAACCAATCACAAACAATTGACGGTACCTTTTTAACCCGCGATTTGTATGAATTGTGAATGAGCTGAAAACCGACCGATTCCCGAATGATCTCAATAAACAGGCCAATCGAATAAATAATACAGACTGCAGAGTATCAGGAGTATTTATTTTTTAAGGACTTTTTATTATAATATTGTTACCTAAATTAAAAATTATTTTACGTTTTATTATATTTATTTGTTAAGTCTATGAGTTAAAAAATATCATTTCGTAGAGTTTACTAAATATAAAACTTCAAAAGATTTCATGGCAAATGATTTATTCAATACGATAATTTCCAATCACCTTATATAAGTATAAAATAGGTAAAAGTTTAATTTTCTTGCAAATAAATATTACAATCCCCGTTTTTAGACATATAAAGTAAGATAAAATTATGTATTGTTAGGAATGAAATTTAAAATAAACAAATTTATTAAATATTTAAAATAATATATATTAAATAAAGTTACCAATCAAAGTCAAATCAAATCAATTGAATCACTTAAGATTTTTGCGTTTATGCCATCTACCGCCGATTATAATTACCACCTTGAAGGTCAATAAGTTATAAGGTAATTCGATAAAATGACTTTATTACCTGTAGCATGTAGTAGATGGCGCTATTATAAATCCCAAATAGAAAATTTCCGGTTCCCAATGGATCTCATGGATTCACAGAGTACTGGAGCCTGAAATGATCCATTTGAATGATCGATCGGAATATACGATCGATCATTCAAGTGGACACGCGTGACAAAATATACTAGAATGATTCGGTAAATAGAAATTAATGATTGACACATGTCTAAAGGAAAAATTATGTGCGTTTCACTGTATTAACAAAACTTTTTTGTTAACTTATGACAATATTTTTCACTTGATTATTTTGGGTGAGCCTTTTATACTTTATTAGAATATCTCGATTTAGGTCTTACATGGAATGGCGTTGGTGGTGTGACTATACGCATTGGTTTTTCTGTTAAACTATCGAATATCTCTAGAACTGGATCGTTGTAGCATCGCACTTCTATCAGTTCAGTTGTAATTATTTCATTAATAATGCCGGCTGCTTTCATTATACCATTGACATTTGGTGCCCAAAAATTCTATTTACCGTAAACATGAGCATAGTTTACTACAAATTTACCAACTAAACTCGCAAAGTAATTGATTTTGATAAGCAGGATTGTTTTGGTTCCCTTTAATCTCGTCGTTACTCGTTGCCCTGACTGAATATTTATAAAACCATCCTTTGAAACGCCAAATGATTGAGATGCGTTTTGTAAATAATCCTTTCTCCATCGATTATGGTACGATACTGCTCGTCCGTTAAAGTTATAATCGATATCAAAGAAAATTTCATCTTCGGGCAAACCTTCTTCGGACCAAAATGAAGATATTGTGCTTTCTATTATTTCAAATATCGAACTTTTGATTGAATTGTGTTTGTTGTGTTGTTTATATGTTCATGTGTTTTTATGATAGCATTTTCATTTATTACATCAACTACTTCTGCATTTTTTACTTGTAAGCTTCTTTCAATTTCCTTCCATTTGTATTTTTGGTATAAATTACTATAGGGCGTGGGATCTTTCATATTATCGGGTACCTTACCGATTTCTATTTTCAAACCTCTCCTTAAATTATCTTCTGTAAACTGCACTTCCATATGGGTTATTAGTTTTCTATCTATACCACAGTAGTATACAACAATATCTTCCTTGTTTGAGGCCGTGTTTACAAAGATCTGTACTTTAGTATTACATAAAACAAACTGATAAGCTATTATAACAATGCAAACACGAAATATTTTTGTTCGGAAATACTGTTTCAATAAAAATAAATTTATTGCCAATAGCTAGGTAGGTACTCGTTATTGATTTGTAGTAGACTGTCATCATTATAGGATAGTATGTATAAATCTATACATATAAATAACATTTATGTGTCTGTACGTAAAATCTAAACTAGCTGCTGTTAAGCTCACAGGGTTTTTTGTGTGCTTTTGAAACATGAATAACTTTTGAAACATTTTGTCTATCTGTATGTTTATTCGGGCTAATCCGCGGTGTAACTAAACCGGTTGTGATGAAATTTCACGAACGGATAGAGAGAAACGCCATCTAGGCTTTATTTTATCCGAAAACTATGCAAGATTTATTTTATGTAATCGTAAAACATAAAATGAATGGATTTTGATGATTATCTCAAACATTTTAAGAAATATGAAAATAGTTTCGAACAAAACTTTTATGGTTTACAATTTTACTCGAATCAAGACCCTACCCTTTTCGGGAGCTAGAGCCATGCTGCAATTATATTAGTAGTATAGTTGTAACACGAATGAGTCGACTCGACCGGGGAAGGAGCATGCTCTCACTGAACACCAGCGTAATAAAGCGTAATAAATATAGTAGCTTAACGCTGCTGGGTTTCCTATGGTGAGTGTAGAAAACCGGAGACCCTTTTTACTGTAAACGAGGCATTCCATCTTAGTCCTCACGGATGACAACGCATCTGCATCTTGATTCGTAATCGAGGATAGATGTGCTTTGTAGTATTCCTGGTTGGAAGGCCTATGTTCAGTAGTGTACTTGTGAACTGGACTATAATGATGATCATGATGATGATGACGAGGGTATGGATATAACCGCTTTTGCAAAAGTCGTAAAACATGTAATCCACTTACCACCAGGTGAACTGTGTGCTCGTTTGTCACCCTATACTATAAAAAAACCCTCTCTGAAAATTCTTAAAGTTTCAGTAGCGATTTTAATCAATTTTTTTACTTCAACGTCATTTTGTAACATAACTATGAAAGTTTAAGGTTACATTGATAGAATATTTTTACGTGGAATCTCAGATCCATATGTTATCACTGGCAACAGGTACTGTTTAATGTTACCTTATAATCGAAGGTAATAGCTTGCTTAACTTAAGTATTAATTAACTCTATATTTGTCTTTTTCCATTATCATTTAATGTAGAGAAAGAAATTAAATTTAAACATTATACTTAAATTAACGTATTTTTATGAATAAGGTCTTATAAGTCTAGAGTCATGTGATTTGGAAGAGGTACTGGCACGTCTTTTCCTAGGCAATCAGGTGAAGGTTTGATATCTACACTACCACTAAACGTGAAATAATTCCAACGCTGGCTCAACTTCAACGGGTATAGTCCGTCCCCTTTAGGCTCACCCCGGAAAAAAATTGACTAAGTGTATGTCAAGCGTGGTCTACTCTTTCTTGATATTCGGATAAACCGTCACCGCAGAAATTAGCTTAGTGATTCTTAAGTAGCTGTTCTAGTTAGATAGGGCCAAGGGCTCGCTATAAAGTTCACAGCTGTACGTGAACGTGGTTAACCCGGGTTCGATCCCTATGAACCTACATTCGTTACCAATCATTAATTATCTTAAATTTGATAATAATCGGCTGTAAAGGAAAAGATCGTGATTGAATCTGCAAATTTGAGAAATTAAAAAAATATATTTCGAAGATATATGCCATTCGCCAAAATGAATTGGAGTCATTTCGTTGCCCTGCAGCCCTCTCAGGAATGACAGGTGACGTGGAGATGGCAATGGGCCGGCCATATATTTCGAAGAACCGACAACCGATGTGGAAAAAATGTTCGAGAGTGGCAGCTTCGTACCGGTAGGCGGAGTGTAGGACGTCCCCACACTAGATTGAGTGACGACCTGGTAAGACATGCAGGAAATCAATGGATGCAGGTGGCTCAGAACCGTGCTTTGTGTCATTCCTTGGGGGAGGCCTATGTTCAGCTGTGGACTTGTGAAGGGCTGTAATAATATTGATGACGTATAAAGCGTAACATCAATTAAGACATAACTCTTAATAAGGCTGTAATAATATTGATGACGTATAAAGCGTAACATCAATTAAGACATAACTCTTAATAAGCCCTATACACTTGCATAGATGGTATGACTCTATTTCGGCACAGGAGGCCATCTGCGTAGGTTGAGCCTAGTACCTATTTCTGTCACTGACTGCCTCGTTGGTCTAGTGGTTGTAGTAGTGTGACTGCTGATCACGAGGTCCCGGGTTCAAATCCCGGGTCAGGCAAAAACTATCAGTTATTGAGTTTTTCCATCAAGAAATTCTCAGTATCTGCCCGGAGTTAGTAAGTTGGCGGTGTCTCATCCCCGTGCCTCGGAAAGCACGTAAAGCCGTTGATCCTGCGCCTGATCTCTCTCCAGTCATGTCGGTTTACCATCCCATCGGATTACGAGAGTGAGGGAATAGAGAGTGCACCTGCGCTTGCGCGTACACTTGGGCACTATAATCCTATCCTGCGCCGATGACTAGTCTTCGTGGCCGTCGTTTATCACCTTTATTCTATAAAAAATTTGCTTGCTAGTAGAAAGTTATACCGAAAAGCCGTTAACATCTTGAATAAATATGGGCGTCGGTTCGATTCGGTCGGGAAACACCATCAACTACCTATGAATGTTCTATTTCTAATTAAAAAAACTTTTTTATTTACTTACTTTTTAATTAGTGAATTCACTAACTTGTATGCGCAACGATTATGCGCAAACAAGCACAGACACTCGCAGAGAGATATTTTTAGAAATGGTAGATGTGAACTCTATGGACCTCAGAACGTCTTTTTAACGGAGATAATATATTAAAACGTCTTTCAAATGTTGGAACCATAACAACGATTTCCAAACACCGTAGTCATTGCTGTTATAATGGTAGTCTAGATATTTTATCATATACCTTTAAAGATGCATCCGTGTAGAAACCTAACTTGATAGTTTCTTTTATAATCACTTCATTTTCTAATCCACCACTCTTCATCACACTATCTATCGATGGACCCTAGAAATGGTGACCCTTATAAGGAATTTTTTACCTCTAAAGCACCCTTATTTGCTGACAGTACTGCGGTCGCCGCCGCCCAGGCAGCAGTTCAGTTTCAACACCGTTTGTGGTTCAAGTCGCAATAGTTTCAGATCGCTCTTCACTTTCGCCCCAACTAGTTGTACATGAGAAAGCAGTCGTGCCCATCATCTTCGCAAACATCACGTTCATATCATATTCAATTTCCTGAGAAACCGTCGTCTCTTTGCTTTTGGTCCAACTTGTCGAAATCTTATTTTCCACTGTTTGACTTATCCCTGTGTTTACCTTAATCGTCTTATTTGAAACGTTATCGAAGTCGTGAGACAATACTATTACAGGTTTCTTCGTTATTGTCTTTAATCTTACTGATTTGGCAGTCAAAACTCGCGATACCTGTTCACAGTTATATTTTCGGAAGAAATCTCCCCAGGGTATCAGACTTTTTAAGTAAACATTGCTGGGAGACTAATGGTAGTGTCTCTTTACAGCCTTCCTTATGTTAGTGTTTCCAATATTAAATAATTCAATTTCCCGATGACCAATAACGTCGACTCCGAAACCAGAATGTGTTAT
This sequence comes from Parnassius smintheus behrii, assembly GCA_036936625.1. Taxonomy (NCBI): domain Eukaryota; kingdom Metazoa; phylum Arthropoda; class Insecta; order Lepidoptera; family Papilionidae; genus Parnassius; species Parnassius smintheus. Next base: position 40,067,387 of record JAUPFT010000008.1, on the reverse strand, counting down.
TGTAACATCGTTATCGTTTTTTCCAACATTTATATCTAATGAGATCTTCGGATCAACTTTTTTTGCGGCAACTATAAATAAAATCAGTGCTTCAATAAATGTGTTCATTTTATATAATATAAAATTACATTGAATACTATAATACATGCACTACATAAGAACTTATTGGTTTCTGATCTTAAAATCCACTCAATTTTTTAAGTTTATTATTTTTATCAGTTTATCCCTGCCCCTTTTATCAAAATTTATTCTGTTAAGACTTTTTATAGAGATGTGTAGTAACTAACGAACGAAACTTTATTTTATGATTTCAATATACTTTTATATTTTGGTTATGCAATTTCTTAAATACAAATATGTTACGAACTTAGAAAGGCCTTTTAAAAGGCAAAACTGGTATTGGTTAAGTGATGACCCATAAGTTTTACTTACAAACTCATTAAAAATAAAATAATATAAAGTTAAGAATTTTAATCTGAACTATCTCACGTCGAGTTTTAGTTAGAGTTTTCTTGTTAACGAAATTGTGCCTGATCTCTCTCATTGTCAGGTCGTGTCGGATTGGCATGTGAGTTACGAAACAGTGAGTGCATGTGTGCTTGCGCACACACTTGAGTACTATAATCCTGTCCTGCGCAGATGGCTAGACTCTGTTGAAATAAAACTGGGCATTGTGACCAAAATTCTGTCTGAAGGATGTTATATATTGATTTATATTAAATTTCTAATTGCTGCCTCAGCTCTTAACAACTACGGATTTTGCAAATATTTGCGTAAAAATATGAATTATTTTTCATAATCAATTAGTAATAGTTATTCATGGGCTTGCAGTAGCTTCTTTACCATCAGATATAATAAAGATACCATAATTTTGAGTTTTGAGACTGATTAGTAAATTAGTATATATTTTCTCCAAACATCTAGACTGACTAAAACCTTCACGTCCACGATCCACGTTTGATCTTCAGTGTCGTCACAGGCATGCTATGAAGGTTTTTATCAACAATAAGACGAATTTTGACACACGTGTGTTTGCACCTCCTCTGACTCTACCTGTTCTTATTATAATGATATAGAGTCGAATATTCGGTGCAATGTAGTTGTGAAACGTAGCCTTTGATGCGGTCAAGCTTTCCTTCCATTGATTTGTATATTTAGCGGCATTTTGGATGTGAAGCTGCGGCTCTTTAGTTCCTTACGCAAATATTATTTAAATTTTTTCTGAATCGATTAACGAGTAGGTATTAGGCAGCTTTTCTATCTCTCAGCCACTTGTACTCGCTTTTCACCGCACCCCTCCCCGGTGACACGGATCGTCACTGTCGTAAGTCCGTTGAAAGCTTGGAAGTTCTTGAATGTATACATTTCTTTTTTTTTTTCAAAATATTTATTTACGCAAATACTATTATGCTTGGCAAGAAAAAAATTTGTGGCTCTTTAAATACTTTGAATTTTTTTAAATTGTAATTTTGACTCTTCCGACTCAAAAGGTTGCCGACCCCTGCCCTAGATAGTTTAGTCCTGGGTTCTTCCTTAAGCAAAAATCCTACCCACGGGCCGGACTATGTGTGTACGTCCACATTGACATCCGCTTCCAACTCGAAAACCTCATTTTCTCTACTATATGGGTGATGGTAAACAAAGGCAGTGATAAAATCATTTATGCCTGTGTCTTTCGATCAGACAGGGGCGATTAAGAGATGGTTTGGTTTGATGAAAATATATTTGAGGCTATTGTTGTGGTCTTACATCAGTACTTTACTACGCAGTTAGTTTTCCTGGGGAACTTTAACGCTTGTCACTAAGACTGACTATTCCCATACCAGAAGTTCGAGAATGCTGAGAGAGAGACGGAATTTTTTACAGCTGGCAAAGAAGCCAATAGCCGGGACCTTCTGTTAACTAGCATACCAAACAGGTATGAAGGTTACCTCCCCTTTTGTCTGGTGAAATCTGTATCACTATATTCCTCACCAGATTACAATTCGACAAATATGGCACTATAAATCAGTAAATTGAGATTACAATGAAATTCTTGACGTGGGCAGTTTTCTTCTGCAAAATCATTGAGCAGGGCGGATATATTGCGTCAAGCGACGGCGTATTTTATACACTTCATAATTGGCTAAGATATCACGTAACATACAAAGAAAACAAATAAAAACCATATAGTCGGGCTGTGAACCTCCTCCTTTTTAAAGTCGGCTCAAAAGAAGATAACATGCGGGATATGTGCTTATTTAACTGTTATCTTCTTTTCAGTTTTTTCCTCTGTTAACCGAGGTGATTATGTCAAATCTTCTACACTTATGTAAACAGTGACCTAGTTGTCTAGACTGTAGGTAATGATGATAAGGCAATTTTTAAAGTTTTGTTACTCTACTTTCTAAAAAGTCAAAAGTGCTTTTTAGAAAGTAGAGTATTATTATATATTTATTTGTAAAATACAAAAACTCTTAAAATTGAAATATGTAAATGGCTGGTGAGCGAGATATATTTTGTATGGAAAAATTAATTGATAGGCGTCATTGTGATATTGGTACTTGCTAACATTATACAAAATACTGTACGCGGATGATACAAAAATATTCATGAGGATTAAAAATCACACTTATTGTATTAATCTTCAATCTAATCTCAATAGGCTAAATGAATATTTTGTTAAAATCGTATATTTATGAATATTGATGTTATTATATATCATTTACTCGTAAGAAAAATATCATACATTTTATTATAAAATTAACCATGTTAAAATAAATTAATCACACTCCGTGAAAGATTTAGTTATTATTGTGGATGCAAAATTATAATGTTCGGAACATATTGAGAGTATAGTAAGTAAAGTTTATAGAAATTTAGGTTTTGTTTTAAGAGGATGTAGCCCTTTTTTAAATAATACATGTTTGAATATTTTGTATTATTCGTACGTTAGGACTATTCTTGAGTATTTTAATTTAATTTGGAATCCACAATATATGAAATACATTCGTGCTACTGAAGACATTCCGAAATAATTTGTTAATCACCTAAACTACAGATTCCCCTTAGACTATATTGATTCTTGTAAACATTTTCACATCTTAACGCTTGAAAAGCGTTGAATATTATATGACATTACGTTCATGCATAGCCCTTGGGAGCATTAACTGTCAGGACTCCGGACTTAGTATCCAAAATGTTGTGTTTAAACTGTCCTGGAACGAGGACACGACAAACAAAGCTTTCTTTATTAGAGTAAAACAGCTCAACACTGTTTACGGACAGCTGACCTGTGTTTGTACATGTATATTTTCTGTAGTCTGATAAAATGATTTATAGAAGATATAAAATCAAAATCAACCATCTTACAAGCCGACTTCCCGCGGTATAGCGCCAAAAATACTGCGTTTCATCGCTGTGTCCATTCAGCGGCACATATTTATACTCAGACGATGAGCGGGAAAAGAATCAGCCTTCTTGTTATCAACGGCGAAGACAATCACGGATACATTTTTTTAGGAACATCACCACGCGTAGACACCACAGACCAATAGTCTAATCAACAAATGGCACAAATATGTAGTCATCTGTCAGATATCCATATTTGCGGCATTTACATAGTTCAGTCGGCTGTGATATCGCTGAGGTCTAAACGTGATACTATTATCGTTGGTAATTTATACAAAATCACAGATCATAATAGTATTATACTAAATAATCATTTCTTATCCTCAAACCTTACATATAACAAAACTGTGACATTAAATTAATACAAATAAATAAAAAATAAATAAATAAAAAATCATATTTAAATTATATTATAAACTTATAAACCTTAAAAATGTTCACATATATACATAAAAAATGTATTTCATTTTTTTAAGAATATATCCTGTGTTAGATATTGTGAGCCATATATAATATCATCTCTAAAATGTTTACGTATAAAAATGTGAAGGGTCGTGTGTGCAGAGTTCCCCTAAAAGCTGAACCCCGACCATAAATATCGCATTGCGCCCAATTTTTATCGATCTCCATCCAAATCTAGGATACACTATTTTCCTGCATCCGCAAATCTCTTGGGCTATTATCTGAGTTCATCGTATACTGGTCGTACACAATGCTATTCTCCCAACTCGAGACATTCGACTAGACGGCGCCAACCTCTTTATGACTCAAAATACAGCTGTATATAGAAAATATTATTTAATTTTTCGTTACTTCTTTTCTTTGATGTTTCAGATTATTTTTTAAGAAGATTTAAAATCCTAAGAGACTTGGTGAAGTGCAAATTTAAATTATTTGAAGATAAGTATTTTAATAATTCCCATTGGAGGAATAAATTACGGATTTTCTCCAAATATCAAGAAGTGTGAAATTAATTTAATTTAAGTTTAAGTTATTTACCATTTATTTTATAAATGAGATACCAATCAAATTTATAAACGACACCTATATCAACTAAAAAATAAATCCGATGTCAATTGTTTTATTTATTAATAATTACATTAGTAAGAACAATATTGGCTCAGCTGTAATGCTACGATGAATTTTAGTTGGCCACTCAAATACTTAAAACAAAAGTTCGGACCGCATTGCCTTGAGTCAATATATCTATGACTTTTATGCCCCACTCGACTCCATTTACTATTGGAAAAAGCGGAAGTTAAATATTAAATTGTAGCCGAAGATAATAAAATGTACTAACTTAGCTTAGCAAAAGTCTATTCACTCCTGCCTAGAAGACACACACATTGTAATTGTTTATAATGTTATCCGAAAATGTCATTTGCGCAGAATGTGTGTATGTATTTGTGATGTTGATAATGTTTTTATACGACCAATTTCTTTATAGGATAGGGTGACAAACGAACACACAGTCCACCTGATGGTAAGTGGTTGCTGTGGCCCATAGACATCTACATCTATCCTCGATTACGAATCCAAATGCAGATACGTTGTCACCCGTGAGAACTAAGATGGAATACCTCGTTTCCAGTAAAAAGAGTCTCCGTTTCTCTATACGGAACTCACAATACGAAACACAGTACCATTAAGATACTATTTTACGCTGGTATTCTGTGAGAGCGTGGTCCTTCCCCGGTCGAGCCGACGTATTCGTGCTAAAACGTATACACGTATAAAATATGGACACTTCTGGAAAAAGAATCTTTATAATTTAACAAGATATACTTAATAGAGCTACGGTAGGGCTGTACAATGGCTGCAGCCTACAAAATTTTAGTGTATTATCTATAGCTCCTGGGATCGAATCCCGGGTCGGGCAAAACAATCAAATATTGAGTTTTTCTGTCAAGAATTTCTCAGTAGCTGCCCGGAGTCAGGAAGTTGGCGGTGTCTCACCCCACGCCTCGGAAAGCACGTAAAGCCGTTGGTCCTGCGCCTGATCTCTCTCCGGTCGTATCAGTTTACCTGTGCTTGCACATACACTTGGGCACTATAATCCTGTTCTGCGCCGTTGGCTAGCCTCCGTTGAGGCAGGCCGCCTTGACCGAAATTCGGTCTGGAGGACATTATTATTATAGCCGCAAAACGAGTGAATCCGTTCGACCTTTTATGTATAGTATAGCATCATACTAGCATAAAATAGCAGCATGGCATGTTACGCATGGTTAATATCGTAGACTCTTTTTGTTGGTAATGATGCATTCCCTGTTGCGTTAGTTAGTTTTATTAGTTTACGAATCTATTTACAGGTGAATGGTGTACGTGTTTATTTATTTTATTTGACTGATGAAAACTAAAATTAACAAAATACGTCAGCAATAATACTAAGAAAATTTCTCACAATTTACAGGTTAGCACAGCATTTACCCATATAAAAGTTGCTTACAGTATTATAAAACAAAATCATCAATTTAACAACTATACAGCAAAAGCTTCACTTCTATAAAAACCTCGTTTATAAAGCTTACTTCAATGAAATGGGTGGAAAGCACACTCAACTGATACTTTCATTTTCGGATAAGTCGTAATATTTTTATTATTATTGTATCTTATTGAGAGTAAGAGGGGCTTACCAATTTTAATTTCACGTACATTTCCACACAGATTTCTAATTATAAAACCTAACTTTCAATGAGTGATGAGCGTTTATAGCGAGTGAATATTTTAAACGGCTGCTTGCGCTCACGTCTGTCGTTTAGTTTCTTTGAAACCATAAGTTCCGAGTCGATAGCGTTCGCTCGTCACTACTGGCCAAATATTCAAATACTACTCAACTTTAAGATGTCATTAATTCTCGTGGTGTCACAGTAACTTTGACTTGAAGTGGAGCCATATGAGTCTACACTAAGGCCTCGTTAAATTGGCGGATTGCAGCATATAAAAACGACAAGGATATGTAACGACAAACGAGTTATTTTCATCAGCTTGTTTTGTCTGTTTCTTCTTTTTCTTTTGTATTCCATTGTGGATCGATTTTAATGAATTTTCATTATGATAATGGATTATACTTCTGTGGTGGTCCCTTATAATTTTTGAGAAAAATTTCACCCATGTAACTATTTAGACGACAATCGAGCTCTTGATAATCCTCACTCCATTCAAAACTATAAAAAATTTGAAAATTAATTAAAACTAGCAGTAAACGTTAAAAAACAAAACGAATTCAATTATTTCCACTTAATAGTTTCGGAAGTTGATGCTTAGCATAGTGTATGGAAGTATTGAAGCCATTTCTTCTCTACTTGGTTCTTATTTTTAGTTATTTGAAGTCGGCTGTTACATTTTACTAAAAATTTTATTTTTACAATACCAAAACTAATTTTTGTTTTAATTAAGGATATTCAGCTTTTTTATTTTAACTAGGTTTTCATTCGTGCACATCAACTCATTTAATGAAAGTTATGTCAGTAACACGGTATAGAAGTATTTCAGTCAAGTTTCTTTTTCAATGCTTAAAGTATTTTTCCAGCCTCGTAAAGTCGCTGGTAATGCTACGTCTCTCTACGCAACAAGAAACAGTTTTGCAGCACAACGAGAGGCCGCACGGTAATACTAAAAGTAATGCACAAGTCCCCACGACAGCTTCGGGCTGCTGCGTCACGCGGCTTCTCGAGGCTCAGCACCGCTCTTGCACGCAGCGCCTAGCGACGAAGCATCGCTGTTTCGTGGCGCGTCGCGCTACGCCGTGAGGCATCTGAAGGCGCAGCGTGGTATAGCGCGACGCTGCGGTGCATTTATCTCAATTAAAATGTATATATTTTTGTATCATTATCTAAAAAAAGTGCACGCCACGTCGCGTCGCGTTACGTCTCGGTGTGAACTGATCCATAATTAAGTTAAATATACATAATTGTTATAAGATTATTTTTGATTTCTTATATTTACGCGAACACTACACGTTGATTAAAACTACCTTAACAGATTTTATCGCGTTTATTTTTTTAAATTTTTAATACGCAACGTTTCGGGTGCTTTCCAGCACCCATGGTCATGGAGGACCTTATAATTAAAAAACTGAAAGTACTCCGGGTTAACATTGACATCAGGACGTTAGTAACCTCAGTCACCCATGAGCCATGGGTGCTAGAAAGCACTCGAAACGTCGGGTATTAAAATAAAATAAATTAAATGCGATAAAATCCGCAAAAGTAGTTTTAATCAAAGATTATTTTTATTTTTTACAAATTTAAACCCGAACACCTGTCACCCAGGGTATTCCATCATTTTGTTAATATTTCGCAAACGTGCTCATAACGATTTACGGTTACATTTATAGTAAGCACCGCAAACGGTTGAAATTCAATCACTAAAATCAATCATTCCAGTCCAATATAACATCGATTCCGTCAAGGCTCGAATAAATAATTTTCTCATGTGCTAACGTGTTTTTCATCTTAAACCACAACGCTGCTTAGCACCGAGTTAATATATAGTTCAATCAAGCTAATTTTAGAATAATATTATCAAGGCTCAATGTTATTGATTTCTCTTTATCGAGTAAGTTAAAAAAAAATTCAAAACTATAAATAATACTAATTGTTAAACAGAACCACATTTATTTACGAAATAAAATTAAATTCTTTACTTAAAATATGTTTTAATAAGTTTAATATGTTTTTAGATGTTTTAAATTAATCATGATTATGAATCTTCGATTCGCTAGCAACGCCAACAATTGTGTGGCGGAGTGTGCGATCTTCATGTTTATTGGAAAACTACCATTTCGGTTAATGCCCCAAGTTCTGCAACGATCCCCTCGAAAACTTACGGACCCTACGTCGCAATGCGGGCTGGTGAAGGAGGGTGCAGACTGTAAGCCGACTTATAAATTGCTTTAATTTAATACATCGCATACGCGAAACGGGGGGATCGCCGCACTCGCGGGCATTTTTCTTCCCAACTTTGGCATAAGATCATAAATATAGCGAAAACTATTAAGCTTATTTGCACTTTAAGGAGAAGTAAAATGTATCTAATATATATATATATATATATATATATATATATATATATATATATATATATATATATATTAAATATATATCTCATATTAATTTAATTTCTAATAGATAAGTATCACCAAAAAATCATCAAAGATATTGTACTGTGTTGATAACAAAACTTATTAAGTTATGTCAATGGAATTTCTTTCTCTTTTTTTCACTTTAAAATGTAACGTTACCTCCCACTAATTTTATTTCTTGTATCGTGGGGCCAGTTTACATAAATTTCAAAGGAACAAACATTCAATAAAAAAACATTACAATTTAATATCACCTAAGTAAGAATACTCACTAACGCATATCATCCCCTGTGTGTCGTAAGAGGCGACAGAGGTAAACAAACCAAGAGATGTGCACCAACGTCTTCCTAATAACAACCAGGAAATAAAAACTGTGGCTGCCAACTCGCATGTCAAGCGTGGCAAATATCGTAAAATTGCCCCTATGAGGAAATCTATGGGAAGGCCTATACTCAGCAGTGGACTTTGGTAGGCTGTAATGAAGGAATGAATTAATGAAGTCATCAGTCATTTCAAACCTAACAATACTCTCATTATTACGCGAAATTGAATAACCTGTGTTTATAGTTGCGAATTATCTTTCGCTACCTTATTGTTGAGGATCGTTGCTTAGTATGCACATGCTTATAGGGAATACTAATAAACACGGCTATCGGGAAAATGGTATCGTTGTTACTCTTTTCTCTAGATCTTCTGCATTCGATTTTCCCAGCAATGTTGACCTTGTCTAGGTTAAAGTGTTATATGTGGTCAAGGAACAATAACATCCGTCATCGTCAGTCTGCGCATAATTGAGGATTACTGACACATTAGTCCGGTAGACTTTCCATGAAATTCCTATCACGTGTCAGTAGTGCCAACTTTCAAATGTGTCTATTTCGTTCCTTTCTCTAGACTGTTAGGTGGCCATGATTTTGAACAGTAAATCGAACGGGTATTCTTTCTTTTTATTTCTATTAGAATAGAATATGTTTTATTCAATAAAGACTACAGGTATGTAATTCTTATTGAAAGTCATTTTTACTTTACCACTGTTACATTAAAAAAAAAACTTCTGTCCTTGGATGAACCAGCAAGAAACCAAGCGGGACTTTTTTAAAGTAAAGTTTACGGTATGAAAGGTTGTACAAAATATTTACAAACTTTTTTACGGGACTCCCGCCCGTGACCATGAGTGCTGTAAAGTTAAATATACGCGATAAATTCCGTAAAAACTAGTATTATTTCAATGTGTAGTGTTCGCGTAAATATAAGAAATCATTATGATAGGAAGCGATTCAGTAAACGATTCTGAACAAACTACATTCTCAAAGTGCGTTAATTGTGTTACATGTTGTATATATATATATATATATATATATATATACATATATATATATATATATATATATATATATTAATTAATAATAATTAAATACTTAATCAAAATATCTCAACAAAGTTACAAATATTTCTATATAAACTGTCATCCATCACCCGATAAACTTTATTAACCTTAATCCAATTACGATGCTCGTACAGTAAATAAACATAGTTCTCGATTATGTTAGAGTAAATATTTTTGGTACAAAGTGTATTAATATTAACAACATTTTACAATTTTCCATCTATTTATGACGACAGAATTGAAATCGAATTAACATTCAACATAATCTATCAAGTTATATTATGTTAAAAAAACATGTGTGTAATTCATACGCCGTACAAGTGAAACCTTCAAATAAAATGAAATATAAAAATATCACGGCAAATCATTTATTATGTATATATATATATATATATATATATATATATATATATATATATATATATATATATATATATATATAATGAACATTTATTTGCTACAAAATTAACCTTTTATCTTAAATTTTGAGCTGCGCCTGTGGATGAAAATTATTATGTATAAAAAATATATTGATATTTACTAGAAATTATTATACAATTATGTAAAATATAATAATTTTCATCCATATATATATATATATATATATATATATATATATATATATATATATATATATATAATATTTATTGTGGAATTTATATATATAAAATAGAAATTAATTTTATGGCAAATAAATTACCTTTACCTTTTTTAAACACGAGAGCTTAAACTTTAGTGTAATAAATCAAAAGAATATTTTCTTGCGTCTAAAATCGCTTTGTTATAGCGCTACCAACTTCATTCTTAAGTTTCATTCTCAATTGACTCTCAAGGTGGTCGTCTGAAAATTATTGGTTGTGTAAATCATACCTTACGTAATGTCACGAAAGTGTGAACAATTTGCCGATAATCACCGTAAAATAAAGTAACTACTAGTAATATCAAATCTGCAGCGTCATTAGTTCTGAATTTGCCACTCTGAATAACTCCCAAATAATAAGTTTTTTAAAAGAAGTCGAGCCACTTTGGTCTTTACTGATATACTTTCTTGTTTAAATATTTTCTGAGTGATAATTCATAATCTTGCGAATGATAAATACAAAAGTATAATAGCTTAAGTGCATTTGACGTATAAATCGTCGTACTATTAACCAGGTGTTTTCGTTTGAAAAGTATTTCATTTTCACTAATTTAGATGTTTTAAAATGCAAATTAGGTACATTTTACTACTTGCGACAATGATTCAGAAAATGTGTGAGGATACGTAAATGAATGTCACAGAAATGTCGTACCCTTTTCAATATTCCTAAGAAGTAAGAAGCTTAAGTCTCAAGGTGTATATATCGAATAATTTACACCAATATATTACTACTTTTGTGAACTTGTCAATATATATTCATTTACGAAATACAATAAAATATTGTTTCAATACAGACAAAAAGCTAATTTTGAGTACTTTAGGATTTACTTTTGCATTGGTTTTCCACGATTATGCCTTGCTCTGATTTGTTTATAATATTTTTATCGAGTGCGACACTCGTCGACTGGTTTCTAGTCTCAACATTTTTTTTATTATTATATTTTTTCTTTTTTTTTTAAACAATATTAACAATGCTATAAACGTTACTAACATTAATTCAACAAAGAATAAAACCTGAGGACCATTTTGGTAACATGTTGTTGACGCACATGTTACAATATTTTATTATAGAATAAGGGTGCCAAACGAGCACAGTCTACGTAATGGCTAGTGGATGCTGTAGCCCATAGTCATCTACATTAATTTATTCTCGATTAAGATTCAAAATACAAATACGTTGTCACCCCTGAGTACTAAGATGGAATGCCTCGTTTTCAGGTGACCGGTTCTCTATACTCACCATACGTAACAAAGCAGACTTAAGCTGCAATTTTATGCTGGTATCTGTGAGAGCGTGGTCCTACTCCGGCCGAGCCGAACCATTGATGCTGCAACTATTATATATTGTTACTTTCGACCACGTAAAATGGGTTGGATTCTTCCAGTATTATAGAAGGGTAAATGGAATCCCTATAGTGTCAATAAAACAGGCTGTTTGTCCGTCTGTCAGTCCAACTGTCCTTCTTTACTACACGATTTAAAATTAGTACCAAGGTCTACAGTTTTTCAGAGGAGTAGAAAATTTATGGTTCTAGCTACACCAACGCAATAAAACCAATAATTAAATTTGCTGCCTCGTTGGTCTAGTGGTTGTAGTAGTACGATCGCAAATCATGAGGTCCTGGGTTCAATCCTGGTTCTCCCAGGTCGGGCCAAAAAATCAATTATTGAGTTTTTCTATCAAAAAATTCCCAGTAGTTGCCCGGAGTCAAGCAGTTGGCGGTGTCTCACCCCTGTCCCTTGGAAAGCACGTAAAGCCGTTGGTCCTGCGCCTGATCTCTCTCTCTCTCTCTCTCTCTCTCTCTCTCTCTCTCTCTCTCTCTGCTCGTGTCGGTTAACCGTCCCATCGGATTATGAGAGTGAGAGAATAGAGAGTGCACCTGTGCTTGCACGTACACTTGGGTACTATAATCCTGTCCTGCGCCGATGGCTAGCCTCCGCTGAGGCAGGCTCCCGTGGCCGAAATTCGGTCTGGGGGACATCATCATCATCAAAACCAATAAACAAAAGTAAAATAAAATATCGGAAATTCGTTAATTACAAGTTGATGAGTTATAGTTAACAAAAACAGTATTTTCTTGCGACTAAAAACTGACATCTGCTGTTTTTGCATCGATCGTGATGCAAACCGAAGTAAAGAACATTTCTTTCCACTACAAAGTTTTTTATTTCAATACGGTTTACCCTTTCGTTAGAGCAATGGTTGCTTTCTGAATGCTTATTTTACCTATAATTTATGAATTTCAGTATCTTAATTATTTTTCAACTATTTATTCGCATTTCATTGCATCTCATATTTTTATTACTTATTTATTAAGTATATAAAGTGACTGTATACACCTGCCACAGTTTTTCAAATCATCCAATAAAGCATTAAGTCCGACCTTTAATCCCTTGTTGTAGGGTGTATAATAAAGGTTAAATAAATAAAAAATAAATTGCGTATATCCGGAACCCTCACGACTACTCACACTTTTCCCTTTTTTAATTCAAAGTGAATTAATTAACAACTCAGTTCCTTTTTTTTAGGATTAGGGTGACAAACGAGCACACAGTCCACCTGGTGGTAAGTGGATGTTGCGGCCCATAGCCATCGACACATAACCTTGATTAAGAATCAAAATGCAGATGCGTTGTCACCCTTGAGGACTAAGATGGAATCCCTCAATTCCAGTAAAACGGGTCTCCGGTTCTCTAAACTCACCATACAAAACACAGCAACATTAATATTAATTATTTTACGATGGTATTCTGTGAGAACGTGGTCCTTCCCCGGTCGAGCCGACCCATTCACGCTACAACCATAATATAGCTGCAACGTAGCCTTTATTCCTTGCAAAATCTTGTAGTTTTATGGTAATGGTAAGTGTCTTTAATTAGTTTAATAGACTTTTATTTATAGTTTTGTGAGAAATATATTTTTTATTAGTTTTCTATTGCCAGATTGGGTAAAGGCTTCCTCCAAAAATGCCCATTTATCTCCATCTTGTGCTATTTGGTTTCATTTTGAGCCAGCGGTTCTTTTAAGCTCTTCATCCCATTTTATTATTCATGTTCCTCTGCTTCTTTTTCCTAGTGAACTTCTCCATAGGGTTGCACTTGCAGTCCATCTCCGGTCTGTAAGCCTCACTACGTGCCTGTTCATTTCCACTTTAGTATTTGTGCATAGCTCAAGGCATTACTAAGTTTTGTAATTGCTTTTATTTTTGGGTGTCGTATTTTGCCTATTTTAATCCATTCCTCGCTTAACTTATGACCTTGAATGTTTAATTTCAGTACTGCAACCCGTTCTGACATGCCAGTTAAGCTCCTCTATATTGGTTTTATGTGATTTCTTTATTATAAAATCATCCCTTTATTTTCCTGGAGTATAGCAAACGCTACATAATATAAATTTCTCGTTAAATAGTTTCACTTAAATATAAATATACCCCACGAAAGCAGCCAAAGCTATAGAACCAGTTTCCGCATTAAAAACAATAAGATGAAATGAGTTGCCGTTACAGTTTATATTGGCTCCTTTTATGTTTGTTTTAATTATGAGTGTAATATTTACTATAATAAAATAAGCTAAAACTAATTATTTACATTGTTCTACAATCCTACTCCCCGCGGTAAATTGCCAAGAAATAACTGGCTGCGTTTCCTCACTCAATGGCTATACTTAGCCTTTGATAGAAAAAAAAATCACCCATCTTATCACCAGCAACGATAACATATTTAATGCAGATATAGTTCCTTTGAGAACTTCGCCGCTACTGGACCCCACGGACCGATACTGTCTACAGTCAATGGCACAAATATGTACTCAACAAGACTCATATTTGCGCCACTTACTTAGTTCAGCTGCCTCTGATGCAGCCCTAGCTTTAAACAAGATATCCTTGAGATGAGAGGCTGCCAAAGTGTCCTTGCTAGTAGCATCCCACACTAGGGCGTTGCCTCTCTCCCAAGGAACCATAGTCATAGCGTCGGGTCTCCTGCCATCGGCACTAAATGTTCAACAAGGCTCTAAAATCGAGGGAACATTTATAAAGACAAGAGGTCTTCGGATAACATCGTCCAAAGAATCGTGACAGAACATCACTTTTATCTACCTTCATTTCACATTATAAGCAATTATAAACATATAGTAAACCTGCACATTTAACATTAATAGTTTAAGTGCTGGCGCCATTTATATAAGACAAATACTATGTCTCAGAAACTCGATCGTTTCATTGAAAAACATAAATTCGTTTTCCATAGCACACAGCAACCACTTACTATCAGGTGTACTGCGTGCTAGTTTGTCACATTATAAAAAAAAAAGATGTAATGTCTTACAACCTGTAGCTATACGCAATGATTTTTGGCAGCTGTAATAAATATATATATATATATATATATATATATATATATATATATATATATATATATATATATATATATATACGTGTGTGTATATATTAACAAACAAAATCCTCAGATAGGGTTTATCATAAATTAATTTTACACTCAATTACTAATATATGGAGAATTAATAAATTGAAATATTAAGGAAATAAAACCATGTTTATTTTCATTTACATAGTAGTCATATGTCATAACACAATTGTGAGTTCGAAAAAATGGAAAATAACATTGAAGAGTTTTCAATAAAAGCGCTTGGATTAAAAACGAGATTTCTAAAAAAAAACCGTCACCAGACATACCTTTGGATTCTTGTAACCAGTGCTTACTTTACTGATAGTTTAAGGTTATAATGTTTTACTTGATTTGAGCAGTTGCTATCATATGTATGTATTAAAAATATTCATTCAAAAACGTCAATATCTTTCCAGCGCAGCGAGAATAGTCAACTCAAACATTCGACTCAAGATATAATTATCACTTCAAATGTTTAAATTTACACTTTCGAAATATATAAGTCATTGAAATTAATTAAGATAGATTTTTGTATTCCATTTAATGAAATACTGAATAAATTCGGGTTGGCACAACTACAAAGTATTAACAATGCAAATATAGTAAATAATATTTCAGTCGTAGAAACACCAAGGTCCGTTGCCATTTTAGTTGTATGAAACACTTTATTATCTTTGTGTCTAGCTAAGCAGAGCTCAACAGAACCTAATCATCATTAATGAAAAGTATCATATGACATAATATAGTGAATAACGTTGCTACTGTTGTATCACATGTTCTACCAGCACCTGAAAAAGAAAGGTCTATCAGTCACGAATTATCAGACTTTAATCCAAATACACTCGCCATTAATAAACTTCAAGTTATTTTGAACAGATTCTATAAAACCTGCTGGTTATATTGGACACAACTAGACAGGCGTGCTGGTAAGCCTAAAGACGTTACTCCCACACTGGTAATACGAGCAGCGTCTGTGGGATTTGTGTTGAGTATTTTAGAGTCTCGTTAGTTACTAAGCAGTACCACGTGCAGGAGAGTTGAAATTGGATTAAATTTAGTAAGTCCCACTTCCTTTCTATACTTAATTTCAAGCACACGCCCACACAAATATATATATATATATATATATATATATATATATATATATACTTCTCATCGCAGAATCGCTGGAATACCTAAGCATTATGCTCAATTACCTATCTAATCTCTTTTTTAGAATGGCAAACGAGCCCGCAGATCACCTAATGGCAAGAAGATGTCAGGATATGTATGCAGCTCCATTCCGGATAAAGAATCAAAATGCAGATGTATCTTATATGACAAAGGTGAAATGCCTAATTGCCAATAAAAAGGATCTCCAAATCTCAGCAGCGTTATGCTGCTTTTTATGTTGTGTGAGCATGGTTCTTTCCTGATTGTTGTTGGTATATTCGTACAGCAGCAACAATAAGCATGCACGGCTCTACCATAAAACAAGAGGTTACGAGAAAGACCTGAAAGATCTTATAGACTAAGGATAGGTATACGCTATCTCATATATTTGAGATGGAAAATATACAGACTGGCGTTGGGTAGCCGCGTCAAAGGTGCGATATATTATTGTGCATTAATCGCCAATTCACATACCAAGCGTTTCTTACTACAGTGGAAAAAGCCAACGTCATGTAAACTGTTAAGAGCTCATAAAGAACAAGACGACTATTATTTTTAATTAATTGAGGCGTTAACTAAAAGGCTATCAGCCAAAAATAATTCAAACGCTGTTCATATATTTCACAAAAACTAACTATGTAAAAAAATGACACCGTAATGGTGTCTCTCAAAATCTCTGCAATTCAACAATATATATATTTATATATATATATATATATATATATATATATATATATATATATATATATATAGGAAGTAAAGTGCCGCAAAAACCCCAAAGTTTATTATGTTTATGTAAAACTCAATTTGTTAGCAGTAAAAATTTTAAACAAACATTTATGGACGAAGGTCAATAGAGACTTGTAGCTTGTAGCACCAGCTGTCATGACTTTTTTTACAAGTAATTAAATTAAACAAATTAGAAACCTTATTATCTTTATACGAGACTAAAACAGCTTTAACAACTACGCCAAAAGGAAGGAAATATTACGAGCATATTAGAATAGTAATATTTTGTAAAATATATTAAAAGTAGGTACTTAGCAAATACACCACAGATTTTTACCTAGAAACATATAAAATATTCAATGCATTTACTCACAGTCACTGGTCTCAGCCATTCGGTGTATGGGATATAGGACGACCTCGTTTATCTCGGGCAAGCTGTCTGGAGTGGTAGGAATCCGCTCCTCTAGGGCACATTGCTCATTACTTTTTAAGTATATGGAGTAAATGTTTGCTGTGCACCGAATCTAAAGGTTTAAATAAGAAAAACAAGAATAAATATCATAATATTATTAATAAAAATAGTAAGTATTTATTTAGACAGTAATTAAATTCTATTCAAAAGTAATATTTAAAATATATATAACTCTTAATATTACAGAAATAGTAGGCGTGAATATCAATTGTAAGGAATGAATGAATGAAATGAAGAAAGGAATGAGTGAATATCATTATATAATTACTTAAATATATATATTTCAAGATGTTTTGCGATATTTGTATAAACAAAAATCGATTTTCGCATGTATATAATAGACCATCATTTGAGAACGGCTGGACCGCTTATTATGAAATGTTTTGTGTGTTTAGGTATATATGTTTTACATTCACAATTGGACACTGTAGGTAGCGCTATTGTTGAGATCCAGTAATCACCTATTTCAAGAAAATTAAGATAGGATCTTTTAGAAATTCACAAGAAATAGAATAAAATAATTAAAGATAATTAAACTTTTAGTAAATTGCAAACTAGCTTCAAAAAAAAATAAAAATAAAATAATAACAGCTTCTGAAATCCTTGTTATGACATTGTTTATCGGAGTCGAATTTAGAACCTAGTATAAATTACCTATCCTTTTTACTTTTTGAAATCAGATTTTACATTTTATGAAAAAGGTTTATTACTTTTCTAGTGCGAGATCACTCTTAAAATACATTATAACTTTAAATTAAAAAAAAATACTATAATCTTATTTAAAAAAGAATATGCATCGTAAATAGTACCTGCTTTGTTTTTAAATCGGTTAGAAAAATACATGATACGCGAAATTAGACGCACCAATGCAGTGGAATATCAACGACAAAACTTATTTGGAACGCATTTGTAGGGGCATCGACAAAAACTGTTTTGTTTTTATTCTAGCAGACTTTGTCTTCCCGTTTTATACTCAGAGAGCCCTCGAACACTTTGTCACTATAACTTGTTTGAATTGATGCAAAAAGAACTGAATTTAAATTTCGTTATTTACATTTAGTTTAGTTTTTTTTTTGTTTCTATTGTTTCTTTTGTTGTTCTTAACATAAATACATGTTTGTAAAAATGACAACTCTATAACAATATATTAGTTTTACTTATGACACTATCGATTTTAAAACGTTTGTCATAATGTTATATAAATATAAATACAAAAACATGATTTATTTTGATTATAGCTGCAGATCGTGTTCATCAATACTATAAAAATGAAAGTCATGCTTTATGTTAATTTAGCTTGAGGGGAGTCAACAATACATCTCAACGAGGGTATGCAACAGCCCTTAAGAAATGAATTTTGAGGCGTCATGGACAGTAAATCTTTTAAAACAAATAGCGTGTCCCATTTTCTTTGTGCAAAATATCATTATGCTGCAAATAAGATAATATAAAACTGAGTAGTACCGTAAACTGTGAATATACAAAAGAGAACAATTTTGTGTAGAGGTTAGGTTTGGTATATTTAAACCAGTAACTTTCTATTTTATTATTATAATTAAATTCTACTCATGAATTTAATGTAATACATAGGCATAATAAGTAAATTTAAATAAATAAGTAGAGTAAAATATATGTAAAGTGTATAGGTTTGGTATATTTAAATCTGTAACTTTCTATTTTATTATTATTATTAAATTCCACTTATGAACTTTAATGTAATACATAGACATAATAAGTGCATTTAAATAAATAAGTAGAATTCTTTACTTACTTTCATTTTACCTCTTATAAAATGATGCTTTTGTACCACGAATTGTATTGTACTGTAAGCATTCCATAAACTTCCATTAGCGGGGCCTACGCGATGCCACACGTGCTGCTTATGTGCCTGTTAAAAAGTTTTAATTTTAAAAATCATAATTGGATCTATAGTATAGAATAAAACTAATTTATAGGGCTTTTTACGCATTTATTTTCGTCTTATTTTTTAATTATTTTAACCATGACCATAGGGACTGTAAAACAGCCGAAACGTCGGATGAAACATCCGAAACTTTGGGTGCTTTACTATAATAATAATAATAAATAATAAAAAGGCGTAGGGAAGTGACGACCCCATCGCCCGCTGACTAAACAGTTAAGTGACAAAACTGCTACGTCGGTGCAGTCAGTCAGCGCCTTGCCAAGAGGTGTGAGCGCCGTGCCTCGGCAGTACTCAGGGTGCAAAGGCCCGTTTGTGCTTACGGCCGTACAATGATACAATGAAACGGTGCCGGGCCTGGGCGTCTCCCGTTAATTGACGCCCAATAATGGATGATAGATTTGAGTAGAAAGCGTATAGGGCCGCTGCCTGGGGGTCGCCGGGGCGCGTCTGGAGCTAGCGCTGGACGCGGCAGCATGCGGGCCGCCAGCCAAGCGCGAGGAGCTGCAAGATCACCTAACAGCCCCCCGCATCCATCATCCCCACCAGACGGCTTGATGTCTGCAGGGTCCTCCCGGACTCGGCAAGCGGCATCCGCCGCTGGTGGAGTGCGCCACATGCGTTGGACAAGGGATATGAACGCAAACGCATTGCGGGCGTACTATAGGGTGAAAGGGGAAGAAACTGCGGGGATAGCGTATCGGGCTCGGATGCACTGCTTTTTTGCTGAGCTGGAGCCGTCTATTCCCGTCACGGAACAAAACCTGGCAGACCGAGTTCGGTACATCATGCGCTCGAAAATATTTGATGATGCCGAGCTCGAACGACTACGACGTGAGGCTATTCCCTCATCGAATGAATTGGCTACGGCTGGGGATGCGGCTCCTCAGGCGACAGACCAGCTGCCACGCGTAGAAGCCGCCATGGATCTTCCAGTTGTGGTTGATTCAGACGATGATGAAATGGTCTCCCACGAACTAGAGCAAATGAGGAGTATATTGGAAGAGGCGATTTTGGAAACGCGCAGCATGCCTCTCGAAAATCGACCGCGACTACCCCGCATACC
Organism: Parnassius smintheus behrii; assembly: GCA_036936625.1. Lineage (NCBI taxonomy): Eukaryota > Metazoa > Arthropoda > Insecta > Lepidoptera > Papilionidae > Parnassius > Parnassius smintheus. Next base: position 40,047,140 of record JAUPFT010000008.1, on the reverse strand, counting down.
CCTAATTAAGCGAAATCGGGCTGTCGTGAGGGCTCTTAACCCAATGCTGGTAACCTTACCGGGACCTTGCGAGACGGACTCAGTTCTTTTTGGCGCCGCAGTGGCAGCTTGCCGTATTATTGGCGCCAAACTTCCCATGGCTGGACGCGCTTCTAAACAAAGTAGCGCTATCCCAGCCTGGAGAAAAAGAATTGAGGACCGTATCGCAAAGGCAAGGGCCCTTATCGGCAGACTGATAAGCTACAGGTCGGGTAATAATAGACCGAGGGTTGTGCGCACCGTTAGAATGGCGTTTGCTGGGACAAATATCAGTTTGTCCCAGCCGGACATCACGCAGAAACTAACGGAGCGCATAGACGATCTGAAGCAAAAGATTGCTGCTTGGGGGAAGCGGATTCGCCGATTTATCGAGAGGTCAAGGCGATTCAACCAGAATCGTCTCTTCCAGAGTGATCAGAAGAGGCTCTACAAATCATTGGAGCGACCAGAGGTATGTGGAGCGGGCCCAGGACCGGATCAGGCTAACACTGTCGCATTTTGGCGTGGCCTGTGGTCAGAGCCCGTAAACCACAGCGAGGGCCCTTGGGCGGAAGTTGTGGCGAGTCAGTGTGCGAGTATTACGCCCATGGACCCCGTCATCATAACGCCGGATGACGTAGCTGAGGCGGTCCGTAGAGCCCCGAACTGGAAAAGCCTGGGACTCGACGGACTGCACCACTACTGGCTGAAGGGGTTCATGGTGTTTCACGCTGTGCTCGCCCGTCAGTTTCAAGAGGCTCTCAACCAGAAGTCGCTCCCTAGCCTCTTCATTACTGGGATCACTCATTTGGTTCCTAAAGACCAGGTTACCACAGACCCGAGCAAATAACGCCCCATTACGTGTCTACCCACCATATATAAGACACTGACATCCATTTTGAGCGCGAGAATCACTCGTCACCTGGAGCTAAATCAGGTGATGTCGGGGCGGTGGTCGTGGAACTAAGGAACCACTCCTCATTGACGCGGTCATTGGCAAAGTGGTGAAACGCAACCGTCGGAATTTCTCCGCCGCCTGGATAGACTACAGAAAGGCATTCGACTCGGTGCCCCATACATGGCTAAAGAGAGTCCTCGAGCTGTACAAGATAGACTGTACAGTGAGAGACTTCCTCGAGCAGTGTATGGGGCAGTGGAGTACGATCCTTTTTCATCTGGGTGAGCGGATGATGGCTGCGGAGAACCACATTAGGATAAGAAGGGGTATCTTCCAGGGCGATTGTCTGAGTCCAATCTGGTTTTGCCTCTCCCTGAACCCTCTCAGTACTTTACTGGAGGGCTCCGGGAGGGGATTTCAGCTTCTGAAAGGAGGTACAAAAGTGACCCACCTTTTCTATATGGATGACCTCAAGTTATTCGCCTCCAGTCGCTCCCATCTTATGGAATTGCTAAACATCACTTGTGAATTTAGCAATTCTATTGGAATGGAGCTGGGAACGGATAAGTGTGCGGTCCTCCATGTTGAAAGGGGAAGGGTTGCTAACTCTGAGGGCATAGACTTATCTATGCCCTTCAACTTAAGGACCCTTTCCGAGGCTGAAACATACCGATACCTGGGTATGTCACAGAACATCGGTATCGATGAGGCTGGTATGAAACAGTCAGTTTGCGACGTGTTTTATGCATGCTTGACCAAAGTGCTTAACAGCCTTTTGTCCGGTGTGAATAAGACACACGCATATAACGGCTGGGTCATGCCTGTCCTCATGTATACCTTTGGCATACTCAGGTGGACTCAGACTGAACTTAACGCCCTGGATAGAAAAGCCCGCACTACCATGACGTCCCACAGGATGCATCATCCGAGATCGTCGGTAATGACGCTGTACTTGCCGCGAAAGCATGGTGGGCGTGGCTTCTTGAGCGCGCTCACCATGCATAATCGCGAAGTGTGCAGCCTCCGTAATTACTTCCTGGCGAGATTGGATGATCCATTCTATAAGGACGTCATTTCTTGTGATAAAGGACTTACCCCTCTATCCTTAGCCAACGAGCAATGGCAAGACCCGGCAGTGCAGACAATTTCCGACCGGGAGACCGTGTGGAAGGAGAAGGAGCTCCACGGGAGGTTCTACAAGGCTCTACATGAGCCTTTCGTAGACACAGTAGCCTCCCTCCACTGGCTACGCTTTGGTGATCTCTTCGGGGAAACCGAGGGTTTTGTCTGTGCAACACAGGATCAGGTTATTAAGACCAACAACTGTCGGAGATACATCCTAAAGGATGGCACCGTGGACATCTGACGAGCTTGTCGCCATCCCGGTGAGTCACTTAGGCATGTCATCTCCGGTTGTTCGGCGCTTTCTAACTCTGAGTACTTGCACAGGCACAACCTAGTAGCCAGAATTCTTCACCAGGAGCTCGCTCTGAAATACGGTCTCGTGGATCGGAAATTGCCGTATTACAAGTACTTGCCGGAAGCCGTGCTCGAAAATGATCGCGCCGGGCTCTATTGGGACCGAGCCATCATCACGGACAGGACTATTCTTGCGAATAAGCCTGATATTGTGCTGATGGACCGGGCACAGTCAAGGATATTTTTGGTCGACATTACCATTCCGTATGACGAGAACCTCGTGAAAGCCGAAACAGACAAGCAAACAAAATATCTGGACCTGGCTCACGAGGTGACCGACATGTGGGGTGGTCTGCCGACTGAAATTATTCCTGTAGTCGTCTCTGCAAACGGGCTAATCCCAGTCAGCCTCTCGGGTCATCTGAGGCGACTGGGACTACGTGGCGGACCGCTCCGGGCTCAAATGCAGAAGGCGGTGCTCATCGATACCGCCCGCATCGTCCGCCGGTTTCTTTCCCTTTCCCCTTGAGACGCCAGCAACTTAAGGTATCTTCGATAAAGATTTAGTGGACTGTAATTTTGGTGCATACGGCAAAGGGGAAAATAAATAGGTGGGATAGCACGCACTGACCTGATGAGGGCTGCCGCGCCTTCCTCCTGGAGTGTCTGCTATACAGCTAGCTCGCCACGTGGTTCGGCGCACACGCACTCTCGGAACAGTCTCGTGAAGTCCCACACTCTCCACCTTTGCCCTTACGGGGGCGTCTCACACTTTTATGAGTTACAAAGACACAATGTCTGATGCGGTGAATATTACACATAAACAGGAGAACTCAATGTTCATCCTGCGCGGTTTGCAGTTAATGTACATAGGACGCGACGGGTGGCCGTGCGTTGCGGATGGCGTAATATCACTTAGTATAATGACGCGCGCCGAGATCCTCTTTTTCACCTCGGCGGCAGCGCGTGCGGTAGGAAAGGGGAAGGAAGGAAGGAAACAAAAAATATGCACCAGTCATGTTGATAAAGTAGATATAACTTAGGACGAACTCAATGCGATATGTAATGTAATGTTGATAAAGTAGATTGTTAACTGGCGTTACCATTTCCTCCCGCCCTTAAAGGGTCACCTTTAAAAGACAACCGTAATATAAAAGTAAAAGGAAAACAAATAAATAAGCGGTATATAAAGTGAGAGGATGCGCTCAATGCGCATGTCTCATCTACTAACCTTACTTGGTAAGCGAGAAAATGTATACATAAATATAATATTGCGGTTTAATACTTTTTTAATATATATAAATATAAACTTAATTCCTAATTTAGATAAATAATTATAATCAAATAATCGTGATTTATTGTCTTGGGAGAGGGCAAATACGAGCAACAGGACGGAGATATGTTCCCTTAGTAGTTCTCACGGTCACTACTCGAACTACGCCATCCTTCGAAGGATGAACAGACTCGACAATCGCTAATGGCCAAGCAAGGGGCGGTTTATTATCATTTATCACAATTACAACCATGCCTGGTACGATAGCCGTAGACGGGGTGTTCCACTTCTGACAAACTTGTAATCCGTGAAGGTATTCCGTCCTCCACCGGTCCCAAAACGACTGAACTAATTCATCCAGTAAAGAATGCCTGTGTAACAGACTGGTAGAGTCAGATTTGACTTTGGGTGTGGGTAATGGCAATAAAGGTGCGGTATTCAAAAAATGACTCGGAGTAAGAGCTGAAGGCTCTGCAGGATCAGAACTTAATACTGTCAAGGGCCGCGAGTTTAGCAAGCACTCAATTTGCGCAAGAACAGTATTAAGCTCTTCGTATGAAAGTAACTGATGTCCGATAACTCGGAACAGATGCGTTTTTACGACTTTGATCATACTCTCGCAGGCGCCTCCAAAATGAGGAGAGTTGGGACAGATGAACTTCCATGTTATACGATTCTCAGCACACTCTTGCTCAAGCTTTGGGCGGTATTCAACGTTTAGAAATTTATAGAGATCGCGAAGATACGAAGCGGCACCTTTAAAATTCGTTCCATTATCCGAATATAAAAACTGAATCGGCCCTCGTCTAGAGAGGAAACGTTTAAGCGCAGCGAGGAAACTAGAACTACTAAGATCTGTAGCGATTTCTATATGTACAGCTCGAGTCGTGAGGCATGTGAAAACACATAAGTACGCCTTCTCGCTGCGTACACCACGACGACGTACAGGAGTGTATGCGATAGGACCGGCATAATCGCAGCCCGTGTGTGTAAATGCCTTAATAGCTTGTCTTACACGACTATGGGGGAGATCAGCCATCAAAGGGTAAGTTGGACGGGGTCCAAGCCGGAAACATATATTACATTTGTAGACTCTGCTTCTCACAGTGCGGCGTGCGGAAAGTATCCAAAATTTTTGACGGAGCAATGACAATAACAATTCAGGCCCAGCGTGTAAATTTTTAATATGATCACTGCGCGGGAGTATAATTGGATGTTTTTGCGTGTAATCTAATGCGGAGTTTGAAAGACGACCACCAATGCGGATTAAACCATTCTCAATAAAAGGCCTTAAACGATTGAAAGCGGGTGAGCAAGGTTTGTTACCTTCAATATTTAAATATTCCACTGCAAAATGCTGTTTTTGCAGGGCGCGGAGGATTATAACCTCAGAGAAACTGAGATCATCAGCAGTCACTACAGTAGTGCTGCGGCGGGGCAATAATTTAGCAAACTTACACACGTACGCAATTATACGTAGAAGTTTACTCCAAGAAGAGATGCGGAATGCGAGCTCATAAACCGCAGAATTACAGACGGATGTGCACACAGTGTGCGACAAAATCTTCTTCTCAGGCATATTTGCAATAACCTCATTGTCTAAAGTACGAAGAGGCCATTGAGATGGATCTAACGAAGTCCACTGAGGCCCATGGAGCCACAGGGGGTTTCAAACTAATTTATTTGGCGTAACGCCACGTGAAAGTATGTCAGCGGGATTCTCAGTACCTGCGACATGATAAAAGTTATCAGCGCGAATATTGTCGGTAATCTGAACAACGCGGTTTGCAACAAAGGTCTGCCACTTGTGTGGCGAACTCTTTATCCAGTACAGAGCTACTTTTGAATCTACAAAGGCATAGACTGATATTGCAAGGTCAAGAGAATAATGGTCGAGTACTCTGCGAAGCAATTTTGAGAGTAAAACCGCTCCACAAAGCTCAAGGCGTGCAATAGATAGTGGTTTCGTCGGTGCGACTTTAGTCTTTGCACAAATCAACTGGACGGTGTTACCATTGACGCTCTTTACATGTATGTAGACTACGGCACCGTATGCGCGCTCGCTGGCGTCGGAAAACCCCAGGAGTGACGCAGTACAGTTTTTGGATACACCAACATGTCGCGGGATACGTAAATCATTAAGAGCTGGTAATTCAGCACAGAATTGCCCCCACATCTTAATAATTGGCGGTGGTGGTATGTCGTCCCAATCTAAATTAAGTTGCCAAAGCTGCTTTATTAACAATTTGGCGTACGCGACTGTGGGAGCAACGAAACCCATTATGTCCCACAGGCGAGCGACAGTAGATAAGATGGCGCGCTTAGTGCACGTCACATCAGCGGGAACAGATATCTTAAAATAAAAGGCGTCACCATCGGTAGACCAATGCAAGCCTAGTATTTTATGTGGCATTGATTTATCGAACTCTACTTCTCCTGTAATTTTATGGGAAGTAGGGAGGTCATCTAAAACAGATCGACGGTTACTATGCCATTTTATCAGGTCCCATTGGGCACCCTTGAATAAGTCTATCAGCTGCCGAGAGGTCTCACTGGCCTCGGATTCACTGGGCATAGAGAACGCGATGTCGTCCATATATAGCGAAGTAAATGCGATACGACTCGCAAGTGGATACTTTGCGCCGTCGTCATCAATGAGCTGTCTTACCGTGCGCAATGCATGGTATGGACTCGAAGTTAAACCGAAGCACACGCGATTGAAGTGGTATAACACAAGTGGGTCTTGTGGACGGAAGCGGTATAGGAAGCACTGGTAACGACGATCAGAATCGCGAACAACTATTTGCATAAATTGTTGGCGACAGTCGGCTGTCATAGCGATTGGATGTAAGCGGAAAGTTAAAATTATATTGAACAAGTCGCCTTGCAAATTTGGTCCTGAATGCAGAATATCATTTAATGATCGCCCAGTGCTAGTCTTACTGCTAGCATCCAGGACGATGCGCAGACGCGTTGACTTCTTATCTTCGCGTAAGACTCCATGATGCGGTATGACATATATTGGAGCGGGTTCATGAGAGTCATACGGCGGTGCGGGGGATATATAATTTTTAGCTAAGTATTCCTTTATGACGTCATCATATGCTAACCTTAATGTAGGCGAGGCTTGAAGTTTCCTCTCCAAGCACATGAATCGTCGTCGAGAGGTTTCATAAGAATCTCCGAGAGAGTAAACGTCATCTTTAAATGGCAGGCCAACAATATATCTACCAGTAAAAGGATCGCGGGATGTCGTAGATTTATAAAACTCTTCACATTCAATGTCTGAAGGACACTGAATGGGCGGTGCGGAGGGTGGCTGTTCAAGCTCCCAAAATCGTTGCACTAATTTGTCAACGATAGGAGACTCTAGAACTGAGCAGCACGTTAAAGAATGATTTACCTGAAGTGTCGGCACTGAGCCCATAATAACGTAACCAAATACCGTATTCAAAGCCGAGGGCCCGGACAAGTCGTTAGACGAATAAATTACGTCTGGACATAGTAAGTGCGGGAAAAGGGATGCGCCTATCAAAACATCAATTTTATTAGGCATGCTATAACATTCGTCAGCGAGTCTTATGCCATGGAAGTGTGATAAGACAGATGTGTCTACCACAGCGGTGGGCAAAAGGTCGGTGATTTGATCAACAACTAGCGTTGAAATATTGAAGTTAATATTCGAGTCGAATCGTGAGAAAATTTTAATATCAATCGATTTCGATTTTACAATTTTTTCAACTCCACCGAATCCCTTTACTACAGTACATTCGGTATCGTGTTGTTGAACGCCTAAACGATGACAGCACTCTTTAGTCGTAAAATGGCTTTGAGCCGCGGAGTCTAATAATATACGAATAATTTGTTTCTCTCCCTTAGCATCGTAAGCAAATACTTGAGCGGTTGATAATAAAACAGTTCACTGCGAACGACTTGCGCGCGCGGGAGGCGGTGAACGTTGAGAAACATTCTTGAACGAAGTACACAGCGCGACGTCTGAACGCGCACCTGCGGTGAGGGGTGGCGAGTGTGCGGGCGCGGGGGTTGTAGACTTCAGTGTAACTGGCTGAAGCGGTGGAGAACGCGTCAGCGCAGGGGAAGCATTATCGCTTCTGCGGTGGAAGTGCAACAATGTGTGATGTTTAAATTTACAAACTCGACAACTATAATTTGAAGAGCAACTAGACACTCGATGACTTAAACTGAGACAATTCACACATGCATTGTTACTCTTTACGCATTTAAATCGTTCCTGCGGCGTCATTTTATTAAAGTCTGCATACTTAAATAGGTGTTGATGCACAATATTATCGCACAGACACTTTGAGCAACTAGTCGTCGTGCTTACGTACGCCTGATACTTCGACGACGAAGTATTATTACAGCGACGATTATTACCGTTACCTCGTCGATTGTTTGGTGCGCTATTAGAATTTGTACTAAAATCGGTGCGTTGCAAAACTTTGGAGCGGGTCTTAATAAAATTTACTAAATCATCAAAGGTAGGTACCATCGAGTTATGACTATATTCGAAAGAGCGAATGGTATCCGGGTCCAGCTTCTTAAGCGCGATATGAAGAACAATTAAGTCCGCGAGATTATCTAACTTTAAGTTTTGTAAAGCGCACTGCACTTATAAAGTTATCAGTAAATAAATCAAAATTATTTGCGGTGGCCGATTGCAATGGCTTAAATTCGAACATCTGATTAATATATGTAGATGCTAGCATACGCCGGTCTTCATATTTGTCAACGAGTGCTTGCAATAAAATTTTATAATTTTCAGCGCAAGGAGTTATACCTGAGCATACAGATAGGGCTTTGCCCGTTAGTTTACCTAGCAAATAGTATAACTTTTCAGCGTCGGTAAGCGATGTGTTGTCATGGACGGTTGATTTAAAGCTAGCATAAAATAAAGGCCATGAGCGAATGTCACCCGAAAATGGCATAAGTTCGATAGGCGGAAGTGTGAATCTGGCTTTAGATGGTGTACTAGTACTTTGTGAATTAGATTGCGAATATTGTAAATAAAGCCTATTTATTCTACCGCAAAGAGACTCAAACGCAATGAGGCTGTTATAATCAGGTTTAGCAATAGGGTTTATTTTTAATAAATGTGAATTATAATTATCTAAGACCTGTTTAAACTCAATACGTAAAGCATTAATATTAGAACTTCCATCAAGAAAACGCTCCATCGTGGAAGTGTTTGTGAGGATGTCCGAGGACATATCATATATTTTTGCACTATTTCAAATAAAGCATCTCGTTTAGCTAACAATAAAACCAACTCAGCATCAGGTGTGCCCTCATTATCCGAGGAATCGCTATTATTCGATGCTATTTGTTTTTTAGGCGGCATTACAACTTAAGTTATGCGGCAAAAATAATATAATTATAAGCGGGTAGTCTGTAAGCGACCTCGCTACGCGGTTGAATTATTAAATATTAGTTTTGTTAACGATGAACTTTAATTGTTAACTTTTATAATAATTATGAAGTTATTTATAACGAATATAATGCTTAAATATATGTGCAAATAATAAATGTAATTTAACAGTATAATCTATAGATGTAGTTAAAAGTTGATGACGTGATGTGAACATACAACAAATAATTTATATAGATAATTATATGCTTATTCATTCTATGAATATAGTTTAAAAATTACTATGAATGTCACCTATTAGGACCTATTCTAGTGTTCTAATAAGGGCGGGGTTAATCCGAAGTCGGATTAAAATATAAATAATTAATTATATAAACGCTTATTACGATAACGATCTAATAAGGGCGGAAAGTCAAGGTCAATCCAGCGAGAAGTGACCATTAAAAATGGAGACGCCAGCAACTTAAGGTATCTTCGATAAAGATTTAGTGGACTGTAATTTTGGTGCATACGGCAAAGGGGAAAATAAATAGGTGGGATAGCACGCACTGACCTGATGAGGGCTGCCGCGCCTTCCTCCTGGAGTGTCTGCTATACAGCTAGCTCGCCACGTGGTTCGGCGCACACGCACTCTCGGAACAGTCTCGTGAAGTCCCACACTCTCCACCTTTGCCCTTACGGGGGCATCTCACACTTTTATGAGTTACAAAGACACAATGTCTGATGCGGTGAATATTAAACATAAACAGGAGAACTCAATGTTCATCCTGCGCGGTTTGCAGTTAATGTACATAAGACGCGACGGGTGGCCGTGCGTTGCGGATGGCGTAATATCACTTAGTATAATGACGCGCGCCGAGATCCTCTTTTTCACCTCGGCGGCAGCGCGTGCGGTAGGAAAGGGGAAGGAAGGAAGGAAACAAAAAATATGCACCAGTCATGTTGATAAAGTAGATATAACTTAGGACGAACTCAATGCGATATGTAATGTAATGTTGATAAAGTAGATTGTTAACTGGCGTTACCATCCCCCTAACCCTCGGCCGTTTGTTCTCCCCTGCCGAGGGCCTCCATCTGGTTGGGCTTTTATTTATTTATGTATTTTTATATTTATTTTATGTTATTGATATTTATGTATATTTATCTTTTCATTTTCATTTATAATTATATATTTATAGAACCCAACCAGATGAGAAAACTATATAGATACCCCATAATAATAATAATAATATTCCACAACTATCACACAACGCCATCTAGTCCCAAGCTAAGCAGAGCTTGTGTTATGGGTACTAGCACAGAGTACATTATATATATACCCACGACCTTCGGCATAGCAGTCAGGGTCACTAACCACTAGACCAACAGGCCTGTATAAGATATATATATACTATATACTATATTATATATATATGTATATATATATATATACATATATATATATATATATATATATGTATATATATATATATATATATATATATATATATATATATATATTATAAAGCACCCAACATCTACCCGCGGCTTCGCTCGCGAGGGCTTCCGTTGAGGAACATCATTAATACTGCTCCATACCAAAATCAACATGGTTGGATCACTTGTAGAATCACCTCGTTGTCACGTTTGTTATTCAAGTGATATCTTTTGAATTCTTAGAGATTATTAGACGTATATTTTTTTTAAAATTGGATTAATATCATACGTCTAGCAACCCCAGTCACTTTTTGTATCGGTCATGACTTCCGAGGTATCTTTAAAGGGTATCTTTGATTCAAAGTTACATTATTTACTTTTTACTCTATACATTTATTCATAAATTAAGGTAATTTAATTTTGACCAAATAATGCCGAATTTTATTGTCTTCCATTAATGTACGACAGAGTGTTTATTTGCGATATTTGTTTTATATCATAGGCCTATTGAATATTGATTGGTATTATAAAATAGTTGCTTATATTTTTACTAATCCACCAAATAGAGATAAAAACTTACATCGGATAACTTAATACCAAAGGAAGTAAGTGAATAATTATTGCTATGCCGATATACACCCAATAAGTATTTACTAAAAAGCTTCTCTTTTAATCACAGTTTTGACACAATCATACCGATAATGGCTGGATATTTTAAGTTTTTGATCCTGCAAGAATAAGTATTCAGTAGCATTATATTTAATCTTATCAGTTAGCTATTATTAATTTATTTAGGAGTAAATAGATGGCGCTAATTTTATATTAAAATTATGAAAGCCAAAACTCTCAAGTTATGTAAATATGGCCAGATCGTAGAATTGATCATATTATCATGATGTGCTGGACCACTTCATATATCGCAATGATTTCATGATAGCCTGTTATTCCTGACCATCTCTACATAGTATAAGGTCGCTTCTCACCGTCTGTACGCTTAGACCTTTTAAACTACGCTACAAATTTTGATGACGATTTCATTGATAGACAGAATGATTCAAGGGGAAGGTTTATGTGTATAATACATGCGTATTATAGTAATCTATAAATATAAAAATCAATTGCTGCCCGATAGTTTCGCTAAAACACCGATTTTGATGAAATTTTTTGTGTATTTAAGTGGTTCCCTGTATGGTTTAGATTTACAAGTTAGTTTAGATTTTATATCCGGTAGGTGACGCTGTTACCGATATCCAGAAATCACTCGTGCGAAGCCGGGGTGAATCACTAGTATCGCATAAATGTCAACGTTTGTCAAACTTATCCTCAATCTACAATTGAATCTACGAAGTTAATTCTCGTTTCGCCATACGAAAGCACCATGTAGTGATATCAGCGACAGTAGACTGACATGCGGCTCATCCACATCGAGTGATCCCTGTGCTACCTCAAAGCTGCCAACATTTATATATATTTTTTAAATGTTGCATTGTAAGGCATATAGTTATGTGGATTCTGCTAGCTGCTAGCGGTGAATAGTGAAACTATTTTACGATATAATTAGAATTTTATGAAAAAGCAATGTTGGATTTTGTTGTTAATTTCTTCAAACAATGTTTATTCAACGATTTGGTCAAGCCTTAACATGATATGGTCAACAGACAATGTCAAATTTCACGAAATGCCACAACTTCGTGTAATGATCGAATATTAATCAGTGCAAACCAATGTGGCAAACCAATGTTAATCAGTTCAGAAATTATCGGATTTTTCATAAATTTTACTATTATCTATTTAAATTATTACTATTATAATGAAAGAATGAAAAGGGCTCGTTGGTCTAGTGGTTAGTGACCCTGACTGCTAAGCCGGAGGTCGTGGGTTCGATTCCCACCCAGGACAAATGTTTGTGTGATGAGCACGATCATTTGTTCTGTGTCTGGGTGTAATTTATCTATGATATTTATGTATTTAGAAATATATAAGTATGTTTATCAGTTGTCTAGTACCCATAACACAAGCTCTGCTTAGCTTGGGACTAGATGGCGTTGTGTGAAAAAAATAAAAATAAAAAAAAACTTAAAATAAATCTTAGATGTTTCAAATCATTTAATGAATATAATTTTTTAAACATTTAAATGTAAGTTATTTATGTTATTTATGTTATTTATTTTATTAGTAAGTGGCTGATAAGTGATAACTAAAGGCTAAATATACTACTTTTTACTTTTTATGACAGATGGTGCTGTTCCGGAAAAGTAATATGTAGATCGTTGGCGTAGTTTCAAATTACATATTATACAACAGTTAAAACAAACCATTAACTTTAATTATAAATATTGTATTCATTTTAAGAAAAAAAAAAAACACAACGTCATCCCGTTTATAACTAACAGAATCATACATAATAGAAAATAAACTTCTAAAGAAAGGAAAATATTAACCCTCCTTTTTAAGTTCCGTAATCAGATAAAAAGTAGCCAATAAGTAGCCCCGGGTCACTAACTACATGCATACAATATTTCATGGAGATCTGTGCAGTTTTTGCGTTTTTCCGTGAATCTTTATTCCTGTGGACTTGTTTTTTTTTTTTTTTCAGGATATATTGAATTACAGACACGACTTTTCTACAGATTTATTATATATATAGGTATAAAGATTTGGTCGTAGTTGGATTTAGTAACTCCCGTTTCAGTGTCACAAATATTAGACTTCAGGCAGCGTCAAAATCACGAGATGTCTAATGATGATATCTTTGAATGGCTTTTTAAACATCGACAATGACATTCGAAAATTTATGTAGGTGATATTACACGTTATACAGCTGGCACATGTTCAATATTAAGAAGCACTCGCTCATCTTAACCAACCCAATCCTGACTTAACAATTAAATTGGAGGTAGACAAGAATGCAATTTTAAAGACAAGTACCCAAATACTCAAACGCTACTCAATTTTAAGATGTCGTCTCGTACTGTCTTCATCCCTTTAAGTCCAAATCACTGACACCACGAGACTAGTGCCTGGACTTAAGTATTCGGCGAATAAAGATATAACCAGTACCGAAACCCAAAAAATTCAGATTTTTATCATAAATTAGTTCCAGGTGGGATTTAGAGTCAGAAACAGGGCACTTCCCAAGCCACGGTCGCTGATGGATTGTTAACGAGCTGACAAAGAAGTAGATTTTGGACATTATTAAACATTGAATAATAATTATTTGTAATGCGTAGTGGCCGCGCAGAATCCACTTCCTCATATCATCCCATGGGTATCGTAAGAGGCGACGGAGGCTGAGGGTAACTGAAACAAGATGCCGACAACTCCGGTTATCAATTCCCCGTTTGCTTGAAACCTATTACGAATTTAGACGGGACGTCGAAAAAGCTATATGAGTGAGGCTTATGTTTAGTAGAGAACTTTGACAGTCTGTTATAATAAAGAATTGCTTACCGGTTCACTATTAATAAAAAATGAAAGATTAGCTGCTGGCAGAGAATTGTGACTGACGCACTCTACTTTGAGCTTCATCCCTGGTCGATAATACTGCTTTAATCCTTGCATCTCGGGACCGGATTTAGGTAAATCTGTAAAAATAATCGCTTATTCAAAAGCACAAAAATTTTTAAGTTAATCGCCGGGTAGCAAGTGAAATGACAAAAATATCCTGATTTACAATAAAAAGATAGTGGTAGCACTATCTGCTCCAAATCCTGTTGTTAATAATATTATGCATACGAGGCATGCTTTTTAAATTTTCTTATTTTACCAAAAAAATACAACTAGAATTTAATAGTAATTTCTGTTGTCTTTCAAAGTAATATATATATATATATATATATATATATATATATATATATATATATATATATATATATATATATATATATATATATATAGTACCTGGTTGACCGAGCTTTGCTCGGTATTTTTCGCTCGATTTTTTTAATTCGTGTGTTTTGGAAATTATATTTAGATACAAATTACATACTGATGAATTATAAATAATATTTTTTGATCTTAGCGACATAACAGAAAAAACTGAACTGGTTATTTGAATAAAAAATCATGAGTGCAATTATTTTTATTTAAATTTTCGTGTTTTTAAAAAATACTAAAAAAAGGGCTCGAAAAAAATATATTTTCTCAAAAAAGAAAGAAACTTGAAAAAAAAAAAAAAGTCGGTCGGTCGGTCTGGACTCGAACCGGGGTTTTACGATTTTGTGACCGCCCATTATACCAATAAGCTATTTATAATCATTACCAAACTGTCAAAATTTACCTTCTTATTCTAACTATATTGTAGCAGTTTTTAATTGCCTAAAAACACGGACAAAAAGACATTTTCTAAAAATAAATCTTAGCTAGATCGATTTATTATCCCCGAAACTCCCTGGACACTAAATTTTATGAAAATCGTTGGAGCCGTTTCCGAGATCCCGATTATATATATATATATATATATATACATATATACAAGAATTGCTCGTTTAATAGTATAGGATATATATATATATATATACTTTTCCATTGGCTCGAACCAGTTATTAAAACATTTATACCAATCCAAAGTGGGGGTGTTCAATATAGCTGTTTCGAAAGCGTCGACTGCTCCTTCACCGTACTGGAACCTTTGACTTTAGGAAATATAAAGAAATCGTTAAGGCTCAGGTCGAGACTATATGGAGGATGTTCAAGAATTTCTACATTGAATAAATGTATTATTTACGGATTTAAAGGCGTTTAATTACTACTTTGACTTATTTTTATTATCCCGACGTTTCGGGTGCTTTACAGCACCCATGGTCACGGGGGGGGGGGGGACTGTTTGACGTCCCAATGTCGTAAGTTAGTCTGGCTACCTTCGGTTTTTAATATTAATTTTTGGTTGGATTTACGCAAAACGAGCTTATAGTATCATGAAGTCTTGCAGTGGTATTCTCGGGTTTGGGTTTAATTTAGTTAATTATAGGACAATAGCATTAATCTTTCATTCCAAATTCAAAATTGCGGATAAATACGTAAACGACAGAACTTAAAAGGCATGCCGGGTACAACTGCAAAATTTCAAGATGAATTAATCTCATTTTGCTTTTCTGACCAAAAACAATAATTTAAATACTGAAAATAAAGGAATTCGGAATATAAAACACTTCAGCCTCCCCGTGCGTGGGCGCCACAAAGTCCTCGAAACGTCGGTGATTCATTTTTTTTATATAAAATGCCATAAAGTCCATCGAAATTAGGTTATTTCTTTTAATTTTATATTAAACACATAGCAAACAGACCTTTTCGCCTATCATAGATGATTTAAGTGCTATCTTGTCGCAGGCAAAAACTTTCGTGACAGTAATGTAGCCCAATGCGGGAACAGCATTATCGACCGGATTTTGACATTTGTGTTTTGTATCAGACGGTGTTAGGACATGAATATAGAATTATATGTCTATGGTGTTAGGATACCAGAACGCAAAGTCGTGTTTTTGCACAAAGCCAGGGACTGAAATCGTAAGAAATGATGATGAAATCATTCAATTTTGAAATAGTTTTTCCAATTATCGCAATCGATATTAAATGCGATCATATCCCACTCTACACGTTTTTTTTTTATTTATAAAACCGAAATGAAAATCAAACTTACAGTCCATCTTATAAGTGGTAAGGCTAGGGACATTACAGCCCATGGACATCCGCAAATAACTTCAAACAAAGTGATCATAGCTGGAATGCTTCACAGCCTGTTAATAAACTGGAACTATATACATTTCGGAACGGAACGTAAAAAATAAATATACACTAACACACTATTAATATAATATATATTATTATTATATTAATAATATATGATATTATACTAATAGTGTGTATTAGTTAGTGTGTAATATATAATAACACACTATTTCTTATAAAATAAGTTGACAAACGAGTACAAAGTCCAGATGATAGAAAGTGGATGCTGTGGCCCATAGACATCTACCTTTAACCTCGATTAAGAATCAAAATGCAGATGCGTTGTCATCCCTGAAGACTAATATGGAATGCCTCAATTCCAATAAAACGAGTCTCCGGTTCTGAACAATTACCATACGAAACACAGCAGCATTAAGCTGCTATTTTACGCTGATTTTCTGTGAGAACGTGATCCTTCCGCGGTCGAGCCGTCCCATTTGTATTACAACCATAATATAGCCGGAGCGTGGCTCTACTACGTATAAAACTGCTTCTCAGCGACGAACTTTTAGGCAGAAAAAAAACCACCTAGAAAAAATTGGGTGAAACTCCGGAGAAGACTCCCTATTTTCTATTTAACGGAAACAACTTGCCCCCATAATATCAGTCTGAGTAAATAATCCATATTCATACGATACACATGGACGAGAGGCTGCGGCATTTAAATCACCTCTTTGTTGTAGATTTTGTTTCTGTAAATTTGTCATGTGGATGAAATTGAGTTTTTTATCTTGTTTAAAAGAAAGAGAGAAAGAAAATATTTATTCATTTGGTATACGACATCCAAATCTCAGATGACAAAAGTGTGGTTAAATATCATGCTTATTACACTGTCACAATATTATTTTAATCACAATAATATGATAAATACTATGTTATCGTCGTTTTGTATTTATGTCTTTATCTCAATCCGTAGTGTTAGAAATGTTGGTGCTTATCCAAAACACACTTTTGAACTAGTGGCGCCTGCATTCTGAGATGTAATGGATCGATGCCAATAGTACATAAGCCAGAGTAACATTTCGAAAACTTTTATAAGAGGACTGTTATATTTTAAATTTATGTATTTATATTATATAACGGTAGGAGCCCTGGCTGTAAACATGGCATGAAACAGTTGACTTATTATCATATACATATTAATATCTCTTTGGTAAAGTACAAGGACATTGGGAGCGAAACATTACTTTACGCTATTGATTCAAGATTCATCGTTATCTATTGGACATTTACCTTTCATTTATATTTTGCAATTATGATCCATACTTACCCACGACGTACATAAGTGCGTGTACTTGGGCCGTCTGAAAAGACGGCGCATCGGCTGACACCTCACACGTATATCGACCATTGGCGGTTCGTGTCGCAGCTTGTAATGTCAACCGCTGCGAATCTGTCGCTTCTCTCTGCATACAAACAAAACATAACGTCAGTTTTCAATACTGGAAAAAACCAAACAAGATTACAAATTAACATATTAAATTATCCATAACATAACATATTAAATTATCCATAATATTTTTATAAATTTCAGACTACATTAAATGTTTTCATAAATAAATTAATGTTATTATTATGTACCAGAATGCCTTAGACTTATTGTAATTTTAGAGAAACCTCTACCTGTAACATAGCGCATAAACGAGTTATACCCTGACTTCAGTATGTGACAATCTTATTTTTCTTCTTTGAAGTCGGCTTTTACTTTTTATTAGAAATCCTGGTTTTATGAGTGGACTAAGTAAGCCATAATCCTAATGTCTTCTAAATACAGTAGAGCGTTGATTATCCGAATTAATTGGGGGACATAAGTGTTCGGAAAACCGGTTTGTTCGGATAATCGAACTGTGTAATTGTAATACTAATAAAAACCTATTTATAATATGTAATATAAATTTAATATATGACAGATGTATTACAAGCTAAAGCAGTGATACGATTATTTAATTTAAACAAGGTGCTGCTAATTCACGACGCGAGGCAAGAGTTTTTCTTGGCAAAGCCTTCCAATTGAGTCCAGTTTCACTCAATTTGATTTTGAAAGAATCAGCTGCTGAAGAACCAGCACACAGTTTTTCTCCTAGTATTTGAAGCTCACGAATACCATGTCTTGACTTAAACCGTTTTAACCTGCCCATGCTTGCTTGAAAGTTTGAAGTTTTTCTTTTAATGTTTTCCCTTTTCATATAGAACGGCATCAGAGATAGGTTCCCCTTGTGTTTTTTTTGTGTAAATCGCTTGTAAACAGCGTCATCGAGATCGGTGTTCGGGGCGAGCTTCATACTTTTACGACTTGTCGACCCATTAGTAAAATCATGCCTGGATATAAAATTGGATATGGTCGTCTTTTGGTTTTTATATCCGTAATTGTCAGCTTAACCACTTTGTACTTCTTAGATAACTTGGTTGCAGATTCGCCTCTCTCTAATCGTTGGTTAAACACGTATTTATATTTTATCGGTACGAAACGTAGGCCAACACGGGACACTGCGTGGAGAAGCGAGAAGGTGGTCGCATCCCAATGAGGTACCGAGGACCGAGGTAGCAGTTCGGTTAAGCGGTCGTTCGGTTAATCGACGTTCGGATAATCGACGTTCTACTGTAGTTACATTCAGATCTTTTGGACCCTCTTGTTATCATTAAGTGGGTTGTGTGCTCGTTTGTCACACATTTTATTTAAAGTATAATGAGTTACACTATTATCAAATTAAAGAAAATAGTTTTTGCTCAAATAATAGAACAAAGATGTTTATTATTTTAACAAATGAAAGCAAACAAATAACAACATGAAAACTTTGTTTAAGCGGATCATAACATAACTGATTGGAAATAGCGCTTTCATTCTAAAACTAATTATAGCTGCAGCTATATTGTGATAGTAAAAGCCTTCCAACTCTCTAACTAGTGAGAAATTATGTTCAAGTAAATGAAACTGGTTACTCAGCACGAGCGTGGTTTACGATGTTAACAGATTTACTGTTGCGGACAACACCTAAAATGAGCAAAAATTAACGAGTATCTCGAGAATATAGTGGGACTAGTAATAGTGTAAGAAATAGTGCTAAGTGGTGGGACTCCTTTTCTGGCCAGGAGTTCATCTGGTATACCAACCTATTTCTGCCGCCGTATATGATAAGATCGGCTACGTTAGCCATGCACGAGCACACCAACGAAGAAGTCGCGGTGGCCGAAATCGGTCGAGGAATATATATATATATATATATATATATATATATATATATATATATATATATATATATATATATATATATATATATATATATATGTATATATCCTGATCTGAAGAATATAGAGGGCCAGCATAATTAAAAGCTGTGAGATATTTTGTCCATTGACGTACATGTAGCTTTCCTTGTTTGTAGTTCTCTCCAGGTGTCTATGGACTGCAGTGGTCACTTACCATCAGCTGTACCGTGAGTTCGTTTGTCTGCTGTACACACCTGTGTACAGCAATTCAAATTACGATTCGACTTGCCTTGTCGCTAGTTACGATGGATGTAATACAATAATTTGACACTAGATGTTACCAGTGTGCTGCTAATTAGGATATTTCGGGGATAGCGGGACGACATGTTTTTTCTTTCTCATTTCCGTCACGGACTTTTCGAGTAGTTCTGAGGTGAGTTGTTCTATTTCCATTTTTATTATTTATAGTCGCATATTTGAGCTTATTTTTAACTAAAATGAATAATATTGGATATTTGGATATCATTTGGTTGTAGTGTACACAAGCGTGTACAATGGGCGCTGCTATATAATAATCACATAATCGCACATGTTTTACAGACATTTACGAAGATTCCATAATGGTGAACTGTCGCGTCTTTACCAACCAAAATAGGTATGTAGAACTTTAAAAGGCCCCTGAATCAATATTGGATGATTCAGATGATGATTGGGAGTATGACGTAGTCTTAGTGCCACCACACTTTGTGGTCGTGAATGACAAAGAAGGAAATGAAGATGATTTGGTTTTTACGACACTTTCAAGGGATGTGCCATGTACTCTTGAGGTATTTTCACGGCATTCCGATCATAATGTTTCAGACTGCAGCGACAATGATGATGAACCGCCTTCTAATTACTTACAGCCTGAAATTCATAGTACTCGTAGAAGGCAAGTTTCTGCAAAACCTGTATGGAGAAAAAGATCACCTATATAATACAACTCATTAAGTTACCGACGCAATCAAGAACAGATAAAAAAAATGTTGTAGAATCCTTGAAAAACCATAGCCCCATAATGTTGTTTGAGAAGATCTTTCACGATGATGTTGTGAATTTCATGACTCGACACTACAGACTGGAAAAGGTTTTTGGGTATAATGATATTTACTGATTATCATGAATTGCCTACTTAACGTGCATACTGAAGCCTATATGAGGATCTTAGTATTCCATTGATTGCTAATTGCATGTCTCGTAATTGATTTTTAGACACAAAAAGGATATTTACACTTTGTTGACATTTCTATAGCGGAAAGGTCTACTAACAAAATTTTTAAAGTGAGATCACTGTGCGATCTGATTCAGCGAAAATCAATTCTATGGGGAGTGTTTCACGAAACCTTGTCTGTGGATGTGGACTGATTTGACACCAACAACGAAATAACGATTGTGCGCTGGAAGGACAACAGCGTGGTAACAATGGGATCGAATTATCATAATGTGGAAACTTTGGAGAAAGTAAAAAGTTGGTTCAAGGAGACAAAGCAAAAACTGGTCGTAAATATATCAAGGATGTTTGTAAATTACAACAAAGGAGTGGCGGAGGTTCCACATGGATCCACATGGATCGGTCCATCGATCTCAACAGTGTGACTATAAAATAAAAAAATGGTGGTGGGTAGGGCTCATATACTTGATATGGCCATTGCGTGTTTTGATTAGCAAGACTGATGAACAGCTAACGTGCATGGATCAGTTATCGTTCAGACATACCATAGCGCGGGCGTACTTGCGACCAACAAAAATAAAGAGCCGCCCCTCATCACCAGCAATTTTTGACGGATTGGAGAACAAAAATTACGGTCACAACCCTGAGCGTATTGAAAAGCTACTACGGTGTGTTATTTGTTACAATCGAGGTCGTTGGCGCTGTGGACTATGTATGAAAAAGCTATACGTTGAGCGACCTTGCCTTGCGCAGTTCTACTTTTGAACCACCCATTGTACACAGGTGTGTACACCCCCCTAATTTGACTCAGGTAGAGATTGTCATCTGTTTTTCTTTACAGCTCTTTCATTTAACCTCCTTCCATGTAATAAAAAGTAATAAAACCAAAAAATTGCTTGCATTTTTATTTTGGGCGGTAATGGTTTAAATTAAATAAAGGAAATTAATTAAATCCAATGTTATATTTGATTAATTATTTAAATATTAAGTTTTATTAAAATAAATAAAGGAAATTAATTAAATAAAGAAAAGTGGTAGAAGTTTTGTTCGAGCGGATTTCGCTATATTTTCTTCTGCTTCCCTTATAAGACTCCGAAATGTATACAACAGATATTTTGTCGGATTTTTTAACGTAAGTTTATCCCATATTTATGATAAAAAGTCTTTTAAAATCATCATATACAACATCGTCATAATTATTACCCTGTTAATAATTTATCGCTGAATACATCTAACTGCTTCGGAAAATAGATGTTGTATTTTAATTTACAAAATGATTAATTATTCATTAGTTTATTAAATATTGCTATTGTTGATTACCTTTAAAATCGTAATCAGTGACGATGAAATTTTAACAAAAGGCAATAACCGCAAGTATGAATATTTGTACATACAAAATTAATTTTCAAAATAAAATAATATTCAACATTCCGAAGGTGAACTGTCAATATAGTTATGAAACTTCGCTTTAGGATATAATTTATAATCATACAGAGTAATTAATACTACAGCAGTTAGAATGTTACCAACCCTATCGGACATTTTAAACAAATATAATATAATTAATATAAGTTAGTCTCTCGGGTCCTCTTTTACTTTCAAAGTGTGTTAAAGTAATTAAGAAATATACAACAGTAGTAAAAACTTATAATTTGAAAATTAGTAATCCTTTGTTACATAATTGAGACAAAAAAAATAATTTCACAGAACACACACAAAAAATCATCATTGTGGGTAACGAAAAATATGCTGATCAAAAGTGTAGCGATTGATAAATTAATACAAAGCAGCATCCGTCTTAATAAATCGGTAATTAATCCACAGTTTTTAGAATTGTCTGTCGGTCTATTCCTTTATGAACGTATCACAAAAACTTTTTTTTTTGCAATATGAAATGTCTTTATTATTATCAATATACACAAAACAAACCACATTATATATTCTAATTGTAATACTGAAAACCTTAAAAATATGTATTATAATAACTAAAATATATTATTAAAAAGGAGGTCCTTTAAGCAAGGTTCCGAAGATACTGGCAGCGTTTCCCCGTTGAATAGCTAGACTAATTCTTTGTCCGAGGTAGCTGCCATCTCTTCGCTCAGTCTCCAGTGACATCGATTAACCTGTCTGCTATTTCCTTAAAAAGGCTTATAGCGCTAGGACCCCACCGACCAAGGTTATCAACACCGAAAGGGACAAAAATATATTCGGAGCCTAGACCCCTGTATTTGCATACTTTAGCTTTTTCAGCCGCTTCACAAGCCGCACCAGATCTGTTGTTGGTTCCATGTAGATGGGAAGGGACCAGCGTGTCTGAACAGGTTGCATCCCATACCAGCACCCGGCCCATCTTCCATGGAATCAAACTCATACCGTCCGGTCTCTTGCCATCGTCTCTTGTAATACCAGATGGCTCAGGTAGACTTGGCACGTTGACGGTGGCAAAAGACCGCCGTATGATATCGTTAAGTGCTGCATGTCTCGAGAAGCGACCTGCACTTTTTTGGCATGATAGCCCGTAATGCCCTAGCTTATCGACGTCACTACCACACGGACATTTATGAGGAGCGCAGACCGGAACCCCAAGCCGTAGACAAGTTGCGATTCGGAGCGTGTCAGGCTCAAGAAATGTTCCTGTATTTGACGAAGGGTACGCGTGAAGCCAGTAGCCGGCCTCATGCATACTCACGGCCAAAAGCCTAGCACGTGCCGAACCTGTACTAAAGCTCAAAAGATTGTCATAAGTCAATTTGCAGTTTATGTCATCCCAGCTCCTCTGTGAATTTAGAGGAAATCGAAAATTTTGACCAGGGCATGCAATTAAGAAAGCGTTTCTAGCTACTTCCAGGCCAACAATCTCAAAGTTTGAAAGGGATGCCCTTAAAATTTTACTTATGAGATGTGCTGAACTATGGACAGAAGATACGAAGGCTGGTAAAGAGACACTGGAAATTTTGCGAAACAGTTATGATTTATGATAACTAATATTCATTGCAATTTGGTAGAAACACAACCTTATAGAAAAGTAAACTAAATTAAAAAAAAATGTATTCATACAAATTTATTTTTATAACAATAAAATATGCGATATTTATTTGCCTGTGCTTTGCTACGAACGCAAGGCAGAGGTGATTAGAGGTTAGTGTTAGAAACGTGGCCAGTGTTCTTGACACTATACCGCCGGGCGTAGGACGATAATATGACAATTTATCTTTTTATTAACTTATATTTCTCATATTGACGCAAACAATACACGTTGAATAAAACTGTTTTTTACGGATTTCATCGCGTTTAATTTTACTTATTTGTAATTCCCAAGGTTTTCAAAAAGACCCAAACCAATCGCTCCAAAACGTTCAATTGTAAGTCAAATCGATTCGACAACTTACACATTGACTCAACACTTAGCAAAAATACAATCATCACTCAGAAGTTACACAAGAGCACACACTAAGGATTCATACCATTTTGTCATTGACATAAAAGACCTACGTCTTACTGACAATGAAACCATGGTCAGGTTTGGTGTCAAGTCTACATGTTGTAGACTGCATCCCATTTGTACCTAGAAAACTAGAGAAAAATAACATGCCTGCAGAATATGCAGTACAGATACTTGCTTACATATGATTTTCTGTTTTAAAGGAAGAACTCAACAAATAAGTAGATGGTGTGGCGAAGGGCTATTTCTTCCATTGTCGCCGATATATTCATGAAGGACTTTGAGGAGAGAGCCCTTTGTACTGCACCTGTAAATCTAATTATTTAGTATTTCGAAGCTCCCTTCCTATGGGCTTCTCGAGAAATTGTGCGATTGGATCACCAGCTTTCTTGCAGGTCGGAGAATCAAGGTCGTTGTAGACATTGCAAGCTCTGATTGCAAGCCTATTAACGCTGGTGTTCCACAAGGCTGCGTGCTATCACCAACGCTGTTTCTTTTGCATATCAATGATATGTTGCAAACCCGTAACATTTATTGCTATGCAGGTGACAGCACTGGTGATGCTCTTTACACCGGCCGAGCCACTATTTCTCAGGAAAACGTCTCCGAGTGCCGGGACAAACTTGTGTCTGAAGTCGAGTCTTTGCTGAACAAAGTCTCGGATTGGGGGCGACTAAATCTAGTCCAGTTTAACCCCCAGAAAAACCGTTAAAAAGAACCCCTTGTCGTATCTCCTCAGTTTCAAGGCACTCCCCTTGTTGCCTCAGCCAGTATCGGAATCCTCGGCGTCGACATATCGAGTGACGTGCAGTTTCGTGGTCACTTGGAAGGGAAGGCCAAATTGGCCTCTAAAAAGCTTGGCGTGCTCAGCAGAGCGGGACAGTATTTCATGCCGGCACACTGCCTGCAACTTTACAAGGCGCAGGTTCGGCCGCACATGGAATACTGTTCCCATCTCTGGGCTTGGGCTCCCCAGTACCAGCTCCTTCCACTTGACCGCATCCAGCGCAGAGCGGCTCGAATCGTCGACGACCGAGTGCTTTCCGATCGGCTCGATTCACTGGCGCTGCGAAGAGATGTTGCATCTCTTTGCGTATTTTACCGCATCTATCACGGGGAGTGCTCTGAGGAATTGTTCGGATTAATCCCAGCCGCCAAATTTCGTGAACGCAGTACGCGGCAAACGTCCTGATACCATCCACACCATCTGGATGCTTGGCGGTCCACCACTGTACGTTTCACGAGGAGTTTTCTTCCGCGTACAACCTCTCTGTGGAATAGTTTACCACCAGCGACCGATACGACCTGGGGACCTTCAAGAAAAGAGCATACTCTTTCTAAAGGGCCGGCAACGCACCTGCAATTCCCCTGGTGTTGCGGTTGATCATGGGCGGCGGTAGTCACTTAACATCAGGTGAGCCGCATGTCCGTTTGCCCCCTCTTCTATAAAAAAAAAATTTTGCCATCAGACAAAGTAACTGCGTATTTCAAACATCTGAATTCCATAAACTCTAAAATTCAATTTACTATGGAGTAGGAGGCAAATAATTTTCTAGCTTTTCAGATGTGTTAGTCATCCTAAATCCTAACGACACTGGTCATACCGTGGAAATGAAAAAAAAAAACCATCCTAAGAAATATTTAAACGATGAAGCTCGGCATCATATTCTATAGTTAACTATCTTGGGTAAATCTTTGTTACAGAGGGTATAAGGTATCTGTAACAGCAAACGCCTGGCTGCCGAGCTTCAGCATATCAAGGAGGTTTTGCATGCCAACAAATTCCTGGTCCCGTGCCTATGTCACAGTAACTGAGTGAAGGCGGCGACAGGTGAGCGTGGGGCTACTGTAGTAAATTTCTATTAGAACGTTCTATCCGCCGAAGAAGATTAGTGAGTTCTTACTATCCATCAATTGTAATATTTCTCTAAAAGATGCAGGAGTGTAAAAGCTTGATAGTGAATGTTTTCTCTCTTATATAGGACAAACAAAATAAAAATCCACGTAAAAGAACATAGAGCTGACGTGAATCACCAACGCTTCGGGAAGTCTGCAGTTTTTGATCATAGTCAGCCCTGCATTTCATCAGATTTGATGAACCACAAAACCTCGCAAAAACATCGATGTCGATGTTATGACTCAGGACCGTGTTTTTTGGCATTCTTTGGAGGAGACCTACATTCAACAGTGAAATTGTAAATTACTGTAACTGATGAATTGATGAATTTCAATAAGGAAAGAGCCTTGTAGTACCCTACTTCTTTCTCTACTGAAATTAACACCTGCTTGGGATTTCATAATTAATAAACACAACTTAATGAAAAACAACTGGCTACTTCGCCTACACGGATTCCAAATGTCCTCCACATTCACACACACATTCATCATACACCTTTCATGTTGGACTTTTTGCTGACCTCTCATCCGGACGGATATCAGATTTCCGTCGACGCCCCTTTAGGCTCCTCAGACTATTGTCTTGTCCGGAGTGTGGTGTCACTCACGCTGAAATCGCGGTTGCATTCTGCAGGCTTACGCCGTGTTTGGCACTATGCGTCACCCGATTGGAACAGGATGCAGTATTTCTTTGCAACCAGGTAGGATATTGGGGACGAGTTTGCTTCGCGCTATACGATACCAACATTGTTGCTGATTCTGTCGCTGATGTGATACTTCAGGGCACAGAACTTTTTATTCCTTCCTTTGTGGTGCCTATCAGAGACAAATCTCAGCCATGGTTTGTTCACTGTTGTAAAATAGCAACATGCTATAAGCAGGAGTGCTACCAGGACTAGGCTGACGCATCAACGTCCCGGAATGTAAAAACCAGCGCCCAAAAAAAGAAGTATAATTCCGTCTTCAGGTCCTTCAAAAGAGTCATAACCAAGCACATAGGCAGAATTGGCAAGAAACTAGTTTACCTTCCTTCTGGAACCCGTGCATTTTGGTCTCTCGCCAAGGCTGTCCAGGGAAATTGCTGTCAGCCATCCCCTTCATCTCTACACAGGGATAACAACTCACTGGCCCATGCCGCAAAAGAGAAAGCCGATCTGCTAGGCTCTTTCTTTGCGTCTAACTACGACTACTACGACTCTCGATGATGAGGGCAGTACGCCGCCGATCATCCCGCGGTGTGAGTGCTCCATCCCGGAGGCCACGTGCTATCACCAACGGTGTTGCTTCTGCATATTGTGACGGCCCAATATTATTATTAATAATTAAATTCAATATAAAGGGGCGTCAAAAATAGTCTTAAAAGATATAAATTAAACAATAAAATTACATTAATAACCATAAAGTTAATATAAATACATTTCAGACATTAGACCAATAACATAGTAAATTAAAGGCAAAATATTGTCTTCCATAATAAATAAATTTATTAAAAACTTGATAAAATATTTAAAATAAGATAAATAATAGAAATACAAGTCGAAATTATTATAAAAAAATAAGATAAATAACATTTATAAGTGTTGGCGCGACTACTAACGCCGTCTACCGACGCACCGGAACACCAAACTTTTATCTACGAATCAGAGCTCGTCATTGTTGGCAACCAATCACAGCACGTCGTGCAATTAGTTATACGACTTAAATATAACCAACAAAAGTTCAATAAATAAATCATTGAAGAGCACCTGCCTCCCGTTCCTGTACATAAAGTGGTCCTATCGAGCCGAATAAGGAGTTCAAGCTTGGAATCTCCGAAGATTCGTCGCATCAAAATACGAAGAGGAGATTTACGTATCGAGCGAAGAGCTGTAACGTTAAGGCATCGACAGACAGAAGTGGCAGGTTTGAACTTCCCGTCCGTTTCCCCATCTCATCCTTCGATAGGTGTTGATTTCGTGCTGATATTCCACTTCCAGTGCTCAAGGGGCGGTACCTACCTGCGCAACGGCACCCACCTTGGTTCGCACGCATCTACAAATTGGCAACTGTAAGTACTCTTGATTTCCTTAATTTCCAAAATGAGTGAGCCCAAATTGTCAGATTTAATTAAGAAAAGAGGAGTTTTAAAAGGTCGATTAACTCTGTTTGAAAATTATGTTAAAAAGTTCACTTTACCCTTGACTGAACAACAGTCATTGGAATTAAATTAACGTGTCGAGAGTACTTCGAGTTTGATAGAGATGTATAGTGAAATACAGACTAAAATTGAAGAAGAGGTAGCGGAAGATCTCGATCTTGTAAAACAGCTGGAAGAGAGAGATCGTTTCGAAAATCAATTTTATTGTGCTGTAGCTTCTGCAAAACTTTTATTGAGAAAGGAAGTAGCTGAAAAGTCTAGTATTTCAACATATAAGCCGATAGGCATAAAGTTACCCGATATTAAATTACCTTCTGGAGACGCCAGTAACTTAAGGTATCTTCGATAAAGATTTAGTGGACTGTAATTTTGGTGCATACGGCAAAGGGGAAAATAAATAGGTGGGATAGCACGCACTGACCTGATGAGGGCTGCCGCGCCTTCCTCCTGGAGTGTCTGCTATGCAGCGAGCTCGCCACGTGGTTCGGCGCACACGCACTCTCGGAACAGTCTCGTGAAGTCCCACACTCTCCACCTTTGCCCTTACGGGGGCGTCTCACACTTTTATGAGTTACAAAGACACAATGTCTGATGCGGTGAATATTAAACATAAACAGGAGAACTTAATGTTCGTCCTGCGCGGTTTACGGTTAATGTACATAAGACGCGACGGGTGGCCGTCGGCGTGCGGATGGCGTAATATCACTTAGTATAATGACGCGCGCCGAGATCCTCTTTTTCACCTCGGCGGCAGCGCGTGCGGTAGGAAAGGGAAGGAAGGAAGGAAACAAAAAATATGCACTAGTCATGTTGATAAAGTAGATATAACTTAGGACGAACTCAATGCGATATGTAATGTAATGTTGATAAAGTAGATTGTTAACTGGCGTTACCATTTCCTCCCGCCCTTAAAGGGTCACCTTTAAAAGACAACCGTAATATAAAAAGTAAAAGGAAAACAAATAAATAAGCGGTATATAAAGTGAGAGGATGCGCTCAATGCGCATGTCTCATCTACTAACCTTACTTGGTAAGCGAGAAAATGTATACATAAATATAATATTGCGGTTTAATACTTTTTTAATATATATAAATATAAACTTAATTCCTAATTTAGATAAATAATTATAATCAAAATAATCGTGATTTATTGTCTTGGGAGAGGGCAAATACGAGCAACAGGACGGAGATATGTTCCCTTAGTAGTTCTCACGGTCACTACTCGAACTACGCCATCCTTCGAAGGATGAACAGACTCGACAATCGCTAATGGCCAAGCAAGGGGCGGTTCATTATCATTTATCACAATTACAACCATGCCTGGTACGATAGCCGTAGACGGGGTGTTCCACTTCTGACGAACTTGTAATCCGTCCTCCACCGGTCCCAAAACGACTGAACTAATTTATCCAGTAAAGAATGCCTGTATAACAGACTGGTAGAGTCAGATTTGACTTTGGGTGCGGGTAATGACAATAAAGGTGCGGTATTCAAAAAATGACTCGGAGTAAGAGCTGAAGGCTCTGCAGGATCAGAACTTAATACTGTCAAGGGCCGCGAGTTTAGCAAGCACTCAATTTGCGCAAGAACAGTATTAAGCTCTTCGTATGAAAGTAACTGATGTCCGATAACTCGGAACAGATGCGTTTTTACGACTTTGATCATACTCTCCCAGGCGCCTCCAAAATGAGGAGAGTTGGGACAGATGAACTTCCATGTTATACGATTCTCAGCACACTCTTGCTCAAGCTTTGGGCGGTATTCAACGTTTAGAAATTTATAGAGATCGCGAAGATACGAAGCGGCACCTTTAAAATTCGTTCCATTATCCGAATATAAAAACTGAATCGGCCCTCGTCTAGAGAGGAAACGTTTAAGCGCAGCGAGGAAACTAGAACTACTAAGATCTGTAGCGATTTCTATATGTACAGCTCGAGTCGTGAGGCATGTGAAAACACATAAGTACGCCTTCTCGCTGCGTACACCACGACGACGTACAGGAGTGTATGCGATAGGACCGGCGTAATCGCAGCCCGTGTGTGTAAATGCCTTAATAGCTTGTCTTACACGACTATGGGGGAGATCAGCCATCAAAGGGTAAGTTGGACGGGGTCTAAGCCGGAAACATATATTACATTTGTAGACTCTGCTTCTCACAGTGCGGCGTGCGGAAAGTATCCAAAATTTTTGACGGAGCAATGACAATAACAATTCAGGCCCAGCGTGTAAATTTTTAATATGATCACTGCGCGGGAGTATAATTGGATGTTTTTGCGTGTAATCTAATGCGGAGTTTGAAAGACGACCACCAATGCGGATTAAACCATTCTCAATAAAAGGCCTTAAACGATTGAAAGCGGGCGAGCAAGGTTTGTTACCTTCAATATTTAAATAATTCCACTGCAAAATGCTGTTTTTGCAGGGCGCGGAGGATTATAACCTCAGAGAAACTGAGATCATCAGCAGTCACTACAGTAGTGCTGCGGCGGGGCAATAATTTAGCAAACTTACACACGTACGCAATTATACGTAGAAGTTTACTCCAAGAAGAGATGCGGAGTGCGAGCTCATAAATCGCAGAATTACAGACGGATGTGCACACAGTGTGCGACAAAATCTTCTTCTCGGGCATATTTGCAATAACCTCATTGTCTAAAGTACGAAGAGGCCATTGAGATGGATCTAACGAAGTCCACTGAGGCCCATGGAGCCACAGGGGGTTTGAAACTAATTTATTTGGCGTAACGCCGCGTGAAAGTATGTCAGCGGGATTCTCAGTACCTGCGACATGATAAAAGTTATCAGCGCGAATATTGTCGGTAATCTGAACAACGCGGTTTGCAACAAAGGTCTGCCACTTGTGTGGCGAACTCTTTATCCAGTACAGAGCTACTTTTGAATCTACAAAGGCATAGACTGATATTGCAAGGTCAAGAGAATAATGGTCGAGTACTCTGCGAAGCAATTTTGAGAGTAAAACCGCTCCACAAAGCTCAAGGCGTGCAATAGATAGTGGTTTCGTCGGTGCGACTTTAGTCTTTGCACAAATCAACTGAACGGTGTTACCATTGACGCTCTTTACATGTATGTAGACTACGGCACCGTATGCGCGCTCGCTGGCGTCGGAAAACCCCAGGAGTGACGCAGTACAGTTTTTGGATACACCAACATGTCGCGGGATACGTAAATCATTAAGAGCTGGTAATTCAGCACAGAATTGCCCCCACATCTTAATAATTGGCGGTGGTGGTATGTCGTCCAAATCTAAATTAAGTTGCCAAAGCTGCTTTATTAACAATTTGGCGTACGCGACTGTGGGAGCAACGAAACCCATTATGTCCCACAGGCGATCGACAGTAGATAAGATGGCGCGCTTAGTGCACGTCACATCAGCGGAAACAGATATCTTAAAATAAAAGGCGTCACCATCGGTAGACCAATGCAAGCCTAGTATTTTATGTGGCATTGATTTATCGAACTCTACTTCTCCTGTAATTTTATGGGAAGTAGGGAGGTCATCTAAAACAGATCGACGGTTGCTATGCCATTTTATCAGGTCCCATTGGGCACCCTTGAATAAGTCTATCAGCTGCCGAGAGGTCTCACTGGCCTCGGATTCACTGGGCATAGAGAACGCGATGTCGTCCATATATAGCGAAGTAAATGCGATACGACTCGCAAGTGGATACTTTGCGCCGTCGTCATCAATGAGCTGTCTTACCGTGCGCAATGCATGGTATGGACTCGAAGTTAAACCGAAGCACACGCGATTGAAGTGGTATAACACAAGTGGGTCTTGTGGACGGAAGCGGTATAGGAAGCATTGGTAACGACGATCAGAATCGCGAACAACTATTTGCAGAAATTGTTGGCGACAGTCGGCTGTCATAGCGATTGGATGTAAGCGGAAAGTTAAAATTATATTGAACAAGTCGCCTTGCAAATTTGGTCCTGAATGCAGAATATCATTTAATGATCGCCCAGTGCTAGTCTTACTGCTAGCATCCAGGACGATGCGCAGACGCGTTGACTTCTTATCTTCGCGTAAGACTCCATGATGCGGTATGACATATATTGGAGCGGGTTCATGAGAGTCATACGGCGGTGCGGGGGATATATAATTTTTAGCTAAGTATTCCTTTATGACGTCATCATATGCTAACCTTAATGTAGGCGAGGCTTGAAGTTTCCTCTCCAAGCACATGAATCGTCGTCGAGAGGTTTCATAAGAATCTCCGAGAGAGTAAACGTCATCTTTAAATGGCAGGCCAACAATATATCTACCAGTAAAAGGATCGCGGGATGTCGTAGATTTATAAAACTCTTCACATTCAATGTCTGAAGGACACTGAATGGGCGGTGCGGAGGGTGGCTGTTCAAGCTCCCAAAATCGTTGCACTAATTTGTCAACGATAGGAGACTCTAGAACTGAGCAGCACGTTAAAGAATGATTTACCTGAAGTGTCGGCACTGAGCCCATAATAACGTAACCAAATACCGTATTCAAAGCCGAGGGCCCGGACAAGTCGTTAGACGAATAAATTACGTCTGGACATAGTAAGTGCGGGAAAAGGGATGCGCCTATCAAAACATCAATTTTATTAGGCATGCTATAACATTCATCAGCGAGTCTTATGCCATGGAAGTGTGATACAGATGTGTCTACCACAGCAGTAGGCAAAAGGTCGGTCATTTGATCAACAACTAGCGTTGAAATATTGAAGTTAATATTCGAGTCGAATCGTGAGAAAATTTTAATATCAATCGATTTCGATTTTACAATTTTTTCAACTCCACCGAATCCCTTTACTACAGTACATTCGGTATCGTGTTGTTGAACGCCTAAACGATGACAGCACTCTTTAGTCATAAAATGGCTTTGAGCCGCGGAGTCTAATAATATACGAATAATTTGTTTCTCTCCCTTAGCATCGTAAGCAAATACTTGAGCGGTTGATAATAAAACAGTTCTCTGCGAACGACTTGCGCGCGCGGGAGGCGGTGAACGTTGAGAAACATTCTTGAACGAAGTACACAGCGCGACGTCTGAACGCGCACCTGCGGTGAGGGGTGGCGAGTGTGCGGGCGCGGGGGTTGTAGACTTCAGTGTAACTGGCTGAAGCGGTGGAGAACGCGCCAGCGCAGGGGAAGCATTATCGCTTCTGCGGTGGAAGTGCAACAATGTGTGATGTTTAAATTTACAAACTCGACAACTATAATTTGAACTCGATGACTTAAACTGAGACAATTCACACATGCATTGTTACTCTTTACGCATTTAAATCGTTCCTGCGGCGTCATTTTATTAAAGTCTGCACACTTAAATAGTGTGTAATATTCATTTGTGTCTGATTACATATCACATTTTTAGTCTGTGAATTTAAATACCCGGGTACTAAATTATAGTAAACGCTAATGCAAATACTACACTCATATCGTTCGTATCGTTTCGCAAATAAAGTGGAGATATTGATTTCCATTAAATTGAAAATATTGATTTCCATTAAATTGGAAATACTGTTTTCCATTAGATTGGAGATATTGATTTCCATTAAATTGGCGATACTGATTTCCATTAAATTGGAGATATTGATTTCCATTAAATTGGAGATATTGATCACTATTAAATTGGAGATATTGATTTCCATTAAATTGGAGATATTGATTTCCATTAAATTGGAGATATTGATCACCATTAAATTGGAGATATTGATCACCATTAAATTGGAGATATTGATTTCCATTAAATTGGAGATATTGATCACCATTAAATTTGAGATATTGATCACCATTAAATTGGAGATATTGATCACCATTAAATTGGAGATATTGATCACCATTAAATTGGATATAATTGCAATTATTTTCAGGTATCCACCGATTCGGGATGTCAAATTTGTTACCGGCACCGGAAAAACTAGAGCTAGATGGAGACAGCACGTCAGTAGGCTTACGATGGGCGAAATGGAAAAGATCCCTAAGAATTTATCTCGAAGCAGCCGATATACAATGTCCGAATAAAAAGAGAGCAACATTGCTATTGTTAGGCGGAACCGGGCTTCAGGATATATTTTACAACTTGCCAGACACTAGCGCAGTACAGGAAGAAGTAGATAGTTTTGAACTGGCCATAAAAAAGCTCGATAACTAATTCCTCCCTAAACAAAACAAGACTTACGAAAGACATATTTTTCGTTCAATTAAACAAGAAGATAGTGAACATTTTGAAAAATTTCTTTTAAATTGAGGGATCAAGCTAAAAAATGCAAATTTGACAATCCAGATGATCATATTATCGATCAAATAATAGAAAGATGTACATCTGTAGAGCTCAGGAAAAAGATCTTAACAATGGGGGATGCAGTGACATTAGACAAGGTGGTCATAGAAGCAAAGACATTAGAGGTAGTAGACTATCAACTAGAAAGCTATGAACGGAAAGAAAAGGCCAGCGAGATAAATTCAGTCACAAGTAAGAGTAGAGACTATACTTCGAAGTGGGAGAAAACTGAAATTAGAACAAATGGAAAAACTGATCCCTGCACTATTTATGTCATACAAAACGGATCCAGGAATTTATTAGGAAAAGATTCAGCAATGCGCTTAGGAGTTTTAAAAGTGGGCGTTGACATTAACCACGTTGATCAAGCACTAATCAAGCTGTTTCCAAAATTTAAAGATGTT
The DNA here is from genome assembly GCA_036936625.1 of Parnassius smintheus behrii. Classification (NCBI taxonomy): domain Eukaryota; kingdom Metazoa; phylum Arthropoda; class Insecta; order Lepidoptera; family Papilionidae; genus Parnassius; species Parnassius smintheus. The sequence continues at coordinate 40,012,421 of JAUPFT010000008.1, read as the reverse complement.
TTAGTGCAGATTCCGATCAATAAATCCATAAAACCTGTAATTCAGCCTTATCGTAGAATACCTATTCCAATCGAGGAAAATATAAAAAGGAAGATAAAGGAGTTATTAGATGCCGATATTATTGAATAAGTAAATGAACCATCTTTATGGGTGTCGCCTATTGTACCAATATTAAAAGATAATGGAGATATACGCCTGTGTGTCGACATGAGGCGAGCTAATACAGCAATTCTCAGAGAAAACCATCCATTGCCTAGTATGGACCACTTGCTGCCGAAAATAAGAAAAGCAAAGTATTTTTCAAAACTAGATATTAAAAATGCTTTCCATCAAGTTGAGCTCCATCCCAACTCTAGATATTTAACCACCTTTGTAACTTCTAGTGGACTTTACAGATATAAAAGACTTATGTTTGGAGTCACATGTGCACCAGAGTTGTTCCAAAAAATCTTAGAAAAAATGGTAATCAAATGTGAAGGTGTTATTAACTTTATCGATGACATTTTAATTTGGGGCAGCAGTGAAGAAGAACATGATTTGCGACTATCACAAGTATTGGATGTTTTAAATGAAAATAATGTCCTGCTCAATAACGATAAATGTTTGTATAAAGTGCAAAAAGTTAAATTTCTAGGACACGAATTAACACCAGATGGGGTAACACCTCTACCTAAATATATCAAAAGTATAACCGAATTTAGAGTACCAAAAACAATTGATGAGTTACAAAGTTTTCTTGGTTTAGTGAATTACATAAATAAATGGATTCCTAAATTAGCTGCAATTAACGAACCATTAAAAGAATTACTTAGGAGGAAATTAGGAAAAAAGGCTAACATAGAAAAATACTGGACAGAAAAACAGGACCATGCATTTAGGTGTCTCAAAGAAAAATTAACAAAAATAGAAACCTTAGGATATTATAACGTCAAAGACAAGACCCAAGTTATAGCAGATGCGAGCCCTGTTGGATTAGGAGCTGTTTTGGTACAAACTGATGAAAGGGGTCCCAGAATCATTGGAATCGGACTTTAACAAATGGTGAACGAAAATACAGCCAAACGGAGAAGGAAGCCCTTGCTCTTGTTTGGGCTATCGAACACTTTAACACGTTTCTGTTCGGAAAAGAATTTGATTTGATCACTGACCATAAGCCATGGAATTCCTATTTAGTCCTAAGTCAAAGCCATGTGCCCGCGTCGAAAGATGTGTATTGAAATTACAGGCTTACAGATATAAGATAAAATATAAGCCAGGAAATACAAACATTGCAGATCCACTATCACGATTATGCAGGGGAACACATGTACAATCTATACAGGATTACTATGTATGCCAAATAGTACAATTAGCAAAACCACATGCTATTTCTATGCGAGATATAATTGCATACTCTGAAAGCGACTTAGAAATAACGAACGTAAGAAATGGACTCCATAAAAATCAGTGGGATGAGTCAATTAAGAACTTTAAAATTTTTGAAAATGAACTTTGTTTTTATGACAATATTCTCTTGAGAGGAAATAGAATTGTAATTCCAAACAAATTAAGGAAACAAGTATTAGTGGCAGCCCATGAAGGTCACCCTGGGATCGTGTCCATGAAAGAACGCTTAAGAGCTAAAGTCTGGTGGCCAAAGATTGATAAAGATGTCGAGATGTTAGTCAAGAGCTGCAAAGGGTGCACTCTTGTGGGACTGCCAAATCCACATGTACCTATGAAACGGCGGGAACTTCCATCAGCACCATGGGTCGACATCGCAATGGATTTGTTAGGACCACTACCAAGCAACGATTACCTTCTGGTAGTAATTGACTATTTCAGTCGTTACAAAGAAATCAAGATAACCAAAATCATCAATAGTGTACAAATAATAAAAAGTTTAAAAGAGATATTTAGTCGCCTCGGCTACCCAGTTTCAATTAGTGCAGATAATGGGCGTCAATTTATTAGTGAAGAATTTAAAAGCTTTTGTTCTGAGTGTGATATTAAATTATTAAATTCTATACCATATTGGCCCCAGATGAATGGCGAAGTAGAGCGCCAAAATCGTGACATATTAAAACGACTAAGAATCAGTCAACTTGAAAAAAAAGATTTGAAAGAGACATTGTATGAATACCTGATGATGTACAATTCTACTCCACATTCAGTAACAGGGAAATCACCATCAGAACTTTTCTTTAATCGTCAAAACAGAGACAAAATACCTATGTTAAGAAATATCAATAGCGAAGAAAACTATTCAGAAATTAGGGACCGAGATAAACTACAAAAGGAAAAAGGTAAAGAATATGGAGACCGGAAAAGAAGAGCAAAAAAATTCTGAAATAATAGAAGGAGATAAAGTTTATTTAAAACATATGGAAAGACCAAACAAACTAACTGCTAACTTCAGCCCTACCCCGCACGTTGTAGAGAAATCGGTAGGTGGAGATATCACAGTGAGAAATGAAGAGACCGGACAAAGATTACGGAGAAATGTTACGCATTTAAAGAAAATAGATGGAATATGGAACTCTATCCGTGATGAGACCACATCATCCTCAGAAGGTCATGAAAGGGAAGATCATAACGATACAAATTAAGTTAAATTTATTTTTTGATTTTGTATTGATTCAAGAAATAAGTCCATTATTTAAATGTTATTTGGATTAAAAATGTATTACATTTGAGTAAAAAAAATTCCTTCGTAAGGAAGGGATGTAGTGTTGTGTCTATACAATAGATTCAATACACTGTCTCATATACACAAGTAGTGGGGGGTAACACGTCATTCGGTTGTTGCACTGAGTGCCGGCGGGCAGTTGCCTTGGGGAGTGCTCCGAGGTAAGACGTGTACCCAGCAGGACTTGGTGTTATAGTGAGCCAGTGTTAAGTGTAGTGAATATTATTCTATAAAAGTTCTACAGATGGTGTACTAGTACTTTTTGAATTAGATTGCGAAATTTGTAAATAAAGCCTATTTATTCTACCGCAAAGAGACTCAAACGCAATGAGGCTGTTATAATCAGGTTTAGCAATAGGGTTTATTTTTAATAAATGTGAATTATAATTATCTAAGACCTGTTTAAACTCAATACGTAAAGCATTAATATTAGAACTTCCATCAAGAAAACGCTCCATCGTGGAAGTGTTTATGTGGATGTCCGAGGACATATCATATATTTTTTGCACTATTTGAAATAAAGCATCTCGTTTAGCTAACAATAAAACCAACTCAGCATCAGGTGTGCCCTCATTATCCGAGGAATCGCTATTATTCGATGCTATTTGTTTTTTAGGCGGCATTACAACTTAAGTTATGCGGCAAAAATAATATAATTATAAGCGGGTAGTCTGTAAGCGACCTCGCTACGCGGTTGAATTATTAAATATTAGTTTTGTTAACGATGAACTTTAATTGTTAACTTTTATAATAATTATGAAGTTATTTATAACGAATATAATGCTTAAATATATGTGCAAATAATAAATGTAATTTCACAGTATAATCTATAGATGTAGTTAAAAGTTGATGACGTGATGTGAACATACAACAAATAATTTATATAGATAATTATATGCTTATTCATTCTATGAATATAGTTTTAAAATTACTATGAATGTCACCTATTAGGACCTATTCTAGTGTTCTAATAAGGGCGGGGTTAATCCGAAGTCGGATTAAAATATAAATAATTAATTATATAAACGCTTATTACGATAACGATCTAATAAGGGCGGAAAGTCAAGGTCAATCCGGCTCGAAGGACCATTAAAAATGGAGACGCCAGTAACTTAAGGTATCTTCGATAAAGATTTAGTGGACTGTAATTTTGGTGCATACGGCAAAGGGGAAAATAAATAGGTGGGATAGCACGCACTGACCTGATGAGGGCTGCCGCGCCTTCCTCCTGGAGTGTCTGCTATGCAGCGAGCTCGCCACGTGGTTCGGCGCACACGCACTCTCGGAACAGTCTCGTGAAGTCCCACACTCTCCACCTTTGCCCTTACGGGGGCGTCTCACACTTTTATGAGTTACAAAGACACAATGTCTGATGCGGTGAATATTAAACATAAACAGGAGAACTCAATGTTCGTCCTGCGCGGTTTGCGGTTAATGTACATAAGACGCGACGGGTGGCCGTGCGTTGCGGATGGCGTAATATCACTTAGTATAATGACGCGCGCCGAGATCCTCTTTTCCACCTCGGCGGCAGCGCGTGCGGTAGGAAAGGGAAGGAAGGAAGGAAACAAAAAATATGCACTAGTCATGTTGATAAAGTAGATATAACTTAGGACGAACTCAATGCGATATCTAATTTAATGTTGATAAAGTAGATTGTTAACTGGCGTTACCAACCTTCCTTTGACGGTTCATACGATTGCTGGCTAGAGTTTAAAAATTCTTACGTTAGTATGATTCATGATCGCGATGATTTAGGTCCTGTACAAAAATTTCATTATTTAAAATCGTCATTGTCCGGTACCGCGGCACAAGTCATAGGTGCATTAGAATTTACGGCTAACAACTATTCTCACGCATGGGAGCTATTAGAGAATAGATTTAATAATCCGCGACTATTGGTTCATAATCATGTGAAGGCATTATTTAAAATTCCATCGTTAAATAAAGAGTCCGCTTACCAGATTAGGAACTTAATAGACATTGTTTTGAGAAATTTGCGTGCCCTTAAAACGTTATGTGAACCAACAATTCATGGGACACTTTAATCATTTACATGGTCGTTTCCAAATTAGATCAGGCCACTGAACGCGAATGGGAAGACTTTCAAGGTACAGCTAGTTCGTTAATTGAATCAAGGTCAGCTTTGAAACTGGATGACTTACTTAAATTTCTTAAGGCCCGCGCCGACGTTTTAGAAATGATAAAAGTGAACCATAACAAATCCCACGAGAACAAAGGCGGCGAACAAACGCGCTCTAAGAAACAATATACACATACTCATATTGCTACGAACGTTACTAACAATAACAATAAGGGTTATACGAAACTAAAACAAAGCCGCGTCTGTGTGATGTGTCATGGTAATCACGCGATTTATTCCAGTTGAAGGTTTCTTAATTCGTCTATCCAAGAAAGGAATAAGATAGTTAAAACGCATCAGCTGTACATCAATTGTTTACGCGCAACCCACCTACTTGACGAATGCAAGTTTGGGCCATGTAGGTTGTGTGATAAAAGGCACAACAGTTTGCTTCACATTGATGGGCAGGTAGACGGCGCATCACAGGTGAGCGGGTCGAGTGCATCAGTACAGCCGATCACCGCTAACGTCTCCACTGTCTCGTTATCATTACACGTTACGGCTAACCATTCAGAATCGCAAAACAGTAATCAGGAATATTCGTTATTACCCAACGTTTTGCTGTCCACAGCGTTAGTGAACATAGCAGATTATAATAACAAATATCACACTGTAAACATTCTGCTTGATAATGGTAGTCAACATTGTTTCATAAAGAAATCGTTATGTGAAACATTAAATGCACCGTTAATACAGTCCACTTATCACGTTGCTGGGGTAGGTCAAACAATTTCGCAGCCCACCCACATTTGTAAAATAAAATTACGTTCAAGGTTAAATTCGTTTTTTATGAACATTGATTGTTTAGTGTTGCCGTGCATTACAAATCAATTACCCACATTTAGTGTCGATGTAAATAATATGAGTTTACCTGATAATATTCAACTTGCGGATCCGAACTTTCACTCACCGTCAGACATCGATATACTGATAGGCGCGGATAAGTTCTGGGAATTATTGTGTGATGGCAAAATTAAGTTGAATAAAGGACCTTATTTACAAAATACAAAATTGGGTTGGATAATGTCGGGACCTTTACATAATAACCCACTTCCCGTTAAGAGTGTGCAATGCAATTTCTCCCAAATAATTGACACACAGTTGAAATTGTTTTGGGAACTCGAAGAGATAAATAATAACGTTAATAAAAACATCCTTAGTGCTGACGAACGTGCGTGCGAAGACATTTTTGTCAAAACGACAAAACGTATGGAAGATGGTAGGTTTTCCGTACGCATTCCTTTAAAGGAATCAGCTGATGTGCTCGGAGACAGTTACACAGCGGCTGAAAAACGTTTGTTGTCGTTAGAACGAAAATTCGCTCGTTCGCCGCAATTTAGGGAAAAATACGTAGATTTTATGGGGGAATATGAAAGGCTCGGTCATATGAGTTGCGTTGAAACTTATGAGTCACCCCACTATTTTTGCCGCATCACGGCGTTATTAATGAAAATAGCAGTACAACTAAACTGCGCACTGTTTTCGATGCAAGCGCAGCGACGTCGTCCGGTAAGTCGTTGAACGATATTCAACATATTGGACCACCACTTCAGAATGACATTTTTAGCATTTTATTACGCTTTAGACAATATAAATACGTGGGTTGTGCGGACGTTGAGAAAATGTTTCGGAATTTTCTTGTACAACCAGATCAACGAGATTTACAATTGATATTATGGCGTAAACTTCCGTCAGACCCAATACGTGTATATCACCTAAACACCGTGACGTATGGCACTGCGTCTGCGCTATACCTTAGTATGAGATGTTTACGTCAGCTTACGCTGGAATGTAAGGATCAGCAGGTTGCTAGAGTAATCCAAGAGGATTTTTTCGTTGATGATGTCATCCTAGGTGACAATGATTTAAATAGCTTACTCGATACCTGTGAGAAGTTACGAAGTACTTTAAACTCGGCTTGTTTACCGTTGCGTAAGTGGTTGTTTAACGTTGATATCAGTGACCACGACATATCTAAAGACTTGTCATTAGGCGAACATTGCCAAACTAAGACTTTAGGAGTGGGTTGGTATAATAAAAGTGATGAACTTCATTTTACCATACGAGTAGTTAGACCGAATTTACTAAATAAACGTACAATGTTGTCGATAATCGCGCAAATATAAATTTTAATAGGAATTTTAACACCGGCTGTCGTAGTAGCTAAAATATTGATGCAAAAAGTGTGGTTGTGCAAGATAAATTGGGATGATCCCGTTCCCAGTGATGTTGCTTTATCCTGGGAAAAATTTATTGACACACTTCAATATTTGCATAACCTACGTATTCCGCGTCATGTTATGAGTGCTGCACACACACAGTTTATAGAATTACACGTATTCACGGACGCGTCGCAGAGTGCGTATGGTGCATGCGCATATATTCGCACCTACTCTGATGACTCATCGGTGACTATTAGATTATTGTGTGCAAAGAGTAAAGTTGCACCAATTAAACCAGTCAGCATACCCCGACTAGAACTGTGCGGGGCTTTAAATAGGCGTACGATTATATAGGAAAATTATCGAGTCATTGCGTGTTAATTTCCACAAAATTTACTTTTGGACAGACTCAACTATTGTCCTTGGATGGCTACGTACGTCACCACATTCGTTAAAAACATTCGTTCAAAATAGGATAGTGGAGATTAATGAAATAACAAGTAATGCGTTATGGTTACATGCAGGAACCAAAAATAACCCAGCGGATCTGGTCTCGCGTGGTCTTAGTCTTGATGTACTCATTGACAGTAATCTGTGGTGGAACGGACGTGAGTTCTTAAAAAATTCTGAGTCGGCATGGTCACAGCAATCTTCGACTACACACTCCGACTTACCAGAACTAAAATCGCAAACGACAACGGTTATGGTTTGTGATGTAACAAAGAATAAAATTATTAATTTTGAAAGGTTTCGTTCTTACCAGCGTATCGTGCGCGCCGGCGCTTACCTGTTGCGATACATACATAACTTACGCACACCAAAGAAAGATCGTACACAGGGGCCGTTATCAGTAGATGAATTGAATGACTCATTACAGTCGTTAGCGCGTCTTGCTCAACGCGAATCGTTTCCGATGGAATATGATAAGTTAAAACGTAACTTACCTTTAAAACCTTCAGGTTCGATTTCTAGGCTTAATATATTTCTAGATGAAAGGGATATAATTAGAGTAGGTGGCCGTCTTAGTAACTCGCCTGACTTTAATTACGACAAGAAGCACCCGATACTTTTATCAAGTAAACACAACTTCACACAATTGTTGTTTCAACATCAACACAAAGAGCTTCTTCATGCTGGTCCCCAGCTGCTATTGGCGACCGTGCGTGAGAATTGGTGGCCGTTAGGGGGTAGAAACCTAGCTAGAAAGGTTGTCCAGCAATGTGTCCGCTGCACTCGAATGAAAGGTAAAACCCTAACGCCAATCATGGGCAACCTTCCGTCTGAACGAATAGAACCTGGTTTCCCATTCATTTGATGTGGAGTGGATTATGCGGGTCCCATAAACGTACTGAATCGCAAAGGAAGGGGAGCTAAATTGGAAAAGGGCTATATTTGCATATTCGTTTGTTTTGTTACCCGGGCCATTCATCTAGAACTTGTCAGTACGTTAGCTGCTCAAGAATTTATATTAGCACTTAAAAGATTTATCTCACGACGAGGTAAACCAGCTCAAATTTTCTCAGATAACGGTAGAACTTTCATTGGAGCCATGAAAGAGATTAACAAAATGTTAGAGCGAAATTCAAAGCAAATAATTGATAAATTATCAACCGACAATATTGAATTTAAATTTATTCCCCCTTATGCTCCTCATTTTGGGGGATTGTGGGAAGCAGGAGTAAAATCCTGTAAGTTCCACCTTAAACGTGTCGTGGGTACCGCTAACTTGACGTACGAGGAGTTCAGCACTGTATTGGCACAGATCGAAGCAGTCCTAAACTCCCGTCCTATAAGTCCTATGTCCTCAGATCCACATGATCTTCGTCCACTAAGCCCAGCTCATTTCCTCATCGGCCGGCCACTCACTGCACCAGCCTGCGGAGACCTCACCGAAGCACGGACTCACAGCTTGAAACAGTTTCAAAGAGTGGAACAAATAAAACAGCACTTCTGGAAACGCTGGTCACAAGAGTATGTTGCTGAACTTCAGACAAGAACGAAGTGGAAGGCGAACAGTCAAGACATAGCATTAAACACGCTTGTTGTTATTAAGGAGGACAATTTACCACCCCTTAAATAGCGTATGGGCAGAGTTACCCATATTTTCCCCGGAAAGGACGGCTTGTCGCGTGTCGCCACCATCCAAACTGCTACGGGTCCTGTACAACGAGCGTTCTCGAAAATCTGCCCTCAGCCTGTATCATCAGCAGAGGACGACAACATAAATGCAGCCTGCGGCATCTCCAATCAAGCGGCAACGTAGATATATCATTGGAAGCTGGAGCTTCCAGGGCGGCCGGCATGTTGGCGCGACTACTAACGCCGTCTAGCGACGCACCGGAACACCAAACTTTTATCTACGAATCAGAGCTCGTCATTGTTGGCAACCAATCACAGCACGTCGTGCAATTATTTATAAGATCTGTCTGTTTAAATTTTGATTATTACCTGATACACACTGTAAGCAATAAGACGACTTAAATATAACCAACAAACGTTCAATACATAAATCATTGAAGAGCACCTGCCTCCCGTTCCTGTACAATAAGATAATTAGAAAATTTGTTAAAAATTGTCTAAGTCTAGGAAGGAGTTCATGTATAAAAGAAAATTTCCTAAGTTATGGAAGGTGTTTATGTATAGATGTCTTGTATGGAGGAGGTATCGGAGATACATACCTGCAGTTGTACATATATATGGGGTGGTCGGGAGCCCGACTGCTTGAAGTACTGTAGCACAATGACTAGTCCTATATTAGGGACTTATGATAATAAACTCAATGATACAAAAGCAATACTATAGAAGGTCTCCATGATGAATTTGCATTACAATAGTGGGGTCGTGGGTTGAAGTCCTATATATGAATGACTTATGAAAGTAAGGTCTATGATACAAAAGCAAAACTATAGAAGGTCTCTATGATGAATATGCATTACAATAGTAGGGTTGTGGGTTCGAACCCTACACAAAAGCATTATTATTGAAGGTCTCCCTTATGCATAAGCATTGTATGGGGTGATCGGGTGACTGACTGTTCCTAGTACTGTAGCAAAATGACTAGTCCTTATTAGGGACTTGAAAAGGAATATTATGGTGGCGTGTGTGCTGCTTCACGAGCAATTGGTCCGAGGTAAACTTGGACTCGGTAACCGATGTGTCCTAGATATATCATCTTAGTGCTGGTGGTAAGCGGGTTTTTTGTAGCAATACGGCTTTCCCGTGGACATCGCGCACCCATACCGTTTGTGGGCGGCGTCGTAGCGCATAGCGATGTGTCGTCTATCTTTCGGATGGGGATGATGAGTGTGTTTGGTAGCACTTTTAAGTGTAACAGGCATATTCAGCTTCATGTATTAGTACATTAGTGCTATGATACGTGGAGTTTTGTTCATTGGCGTCTTAGTAGCGTGCTACTATGATACGTTGGTGATATTTTTTATATAACAACAGTAAAAACTTTGTTACCAAAATCGATAGGGGTCATGTGGGTGTGTTGTGAGGGAGCGCCATCCGTATGATAGTTGCATTGATGCTTACTGCTACTTGCGGTATTGCGTTTTGTGATGGATCTGCGGGTGTGCTGCGCCTGATTCGACGCACTCTTGTGGTTCTGGTCGATGGAGGTATGCGGGTGTTGATGTTTGCTGGGATGTATGGGGGACCTTATCCTGAGTAGCTTTGCCCAAGTCGAGTCCCTTCATTACGGGGCAGCAGACTGTCTGCCCTCCATGATGTTTTATATAACAACATAATAATATATCTCTGTGACTTTCACACCTTTGAATGATTGAAGGCAACTTGTTGGTGAGTGAGACAAACATGATCGAAAATGCATTTACTCAACGTCAGTGACACAAACCCTTTCTGATGGCGAATTATTACTCTTATCTTATAACTGCCTTTTGGCTATATCTGCCGTTGTATTGGTTGGTGAAGCATATGTGTTGACCTCATGCGGGTGGTAGCTGGCGGGAGGATCTGAGGAGACTCTCAAGGCTGCGGCCAAAAACCGCACAACGTGGGACCCCATTCCCCTGAGGTGAGCGGTAGACACATGACACGCTCTGCGGCTAGTAGCCGTGCTGATCATGCAATTGGTGGTGATGCCATACACTTACATCACGTCTGCAGGAGCGGCGGTCTGGCAGGTGGTGGCGCTCACGGAGGGTTTACGGCCAGTGTGCCTATTTGCCTAAACCGTGTGACGTACATTCACTGTGGCTGGATTCGTTCGTATTCCGTATGGCGTTTACACGCATTGACATGCGCGACTTCGGTCGATGTTTGTGCTTACGCACTAACAAGGGGCCAAGCCACTTTTACTGATTCGCCAGTTATTTTGCTGTGGACTACGGTCCAGTTCCAGAATTAGCGTTCCCTTCGGGGGAGTGTATCAAAATCATCCCAGCGAAGCCCTTGTATCGGGTATTTTGTATAAATATATTGTGAGCCTTTTCCAAGCGGGAAGGGATAATTAATAATAAATTAATAATGTAAACCTGATACAAGTAGGGACGTTTTTATTCTTAACCTTTCTCGAGCCCTGTCTTCGTGAACGGGGTTCACTTAGCTATAAGGCACTACCAACAGCTTTCAATTGCTCTAGTGAATATTCATTCTTCCAAAGACACCTAAAAGAACTAAGTAAATAAACAAACACAACGTAAATAAGGGTCCTAACTAAGACGATCACGCCAAAATATTACAAACGGCCTATTATTAAACCTTTAGAAAGATCATTTAGAAAGATCTGAACATATTTTATTAATCCTGGTAACATATATATAATTTTTATTATAAGGGGGAAAATAATATATTTAATATCATTTATTTTTATTTTTATATAGAGGGGGGGAGCGATACAATATCATTGATATGTTGCCTACCTGCAAAATTCATCTATGCAGATAGATGACAGCACTGGTGATGCTCTGTACACCGGCCGTGCCAATAATTCTTGGGAAAACGTCTCCGAGTACCGGGACAAACATGTGTCTGAAGTCGAGTTTTTGATGAGCAAAGTCTCGGATTGGGATCGAATAAATCCAGTCCAGTTTAACCCTCAGAACACACAAGTTTGTGCGTTGTCCGCTAAAAAACCCCTTTGTCGTATCTCCACAGTTTCAAAACACTCCCCCTGTTGCCTCAGCCAGTATCAGAATCCTCGGCATCGACATATCGAGTGACGTGCAGTTTCGTGGTCACTTGGAAGAGAAGGCCAAATTGGCCACTAAAAAGCTTGGCGTGCTCAGCAGAGCTGTACATTATTTCAGCCGGCACACCACCTGCAACTTTAGAAGGTGCAGGTTCGGCCGCACATTGAACGTTGTTCATATCTCTGGGCTGGGGCTCCCCAGTGCCAGCTACTTGCACTTGACCACATCCAGCGCAGAGCGGCTCGAATCGTCGACGACCGAGTGCTTTCCGATCGCCTCGATTCACTGGCGCTGCGAAGAGATGTTGCGTCTCTTTGCGTATTTTATCACATCTATTACGGGGAGTGCTCTGAGGAATTGTTCGGATTAATCCTAGCCGCCAAATTTCATGAACGCACTACGCAACAAACCACCCGATACCATCCACACCATCTGGACGCTTGGTGGTCCACCACTGTACGTTTTACTAGGAGTTTTCTTCCATGTACGACCTATCTGTGAAATAGTTTACCACTGGCGATTTTTCCGGACCGATACGACATGGGGACCTTCAAGAAAAGAGCTTACTCCTTTCTAAAGGGCTGGCAACGCACCTGCAATTCCCCTGGCGTTGCGATTGTTCCGGGGTTGCGGTAGTCACTTAACGTTGGGTGAACTATATGCTCGTTTGCCTCCTCTTCTATAAAATACATAAAAAATAAATAAAAAATAAAATAAAAAATAAACCCAAGCATACTACTTCAAGACTCCAAGACATATTAAGCTCAATCTACGTAGATCTGACCAAAAGTAACAGTTGAACAACTGAGGATACTTCAGGTCAACTCTGACATCGGGATGTCATCAATCACATCCGTCCGAAAAGAAAAGTTTTGGGTGCATTTCGGCACCCAAAACTTTTCTTTTGGGAATTAGGAATAAGTAAATATTATAATCGCGATGTAATCCGTACGTAACATATAAAAAATGTTTTGCCTTCCTTATTTAGTTGATCGTAATAAGTTAAAACTCCATTGAAACTGGACGCCGTAGCCGAAATTTGGTACAGACGATATGATTATTATTTTTTAGGCGAATAAAAAATCAATGACAATAAAATAATTTTATGACTCTGACCTAGTATTCTCACGAAGTTTATTACAGATCATGATCGGTGCGCGTTGCAAAACATAGTGGTTGTGATCTCTTAGGTTTTTTAAATTGTGTTTCATATATTATTATTATTATAATGGTCTCGACCTAAATGTTTTTGTGTATATATATGAGGGAATAAAATGAAATCTTATAATTTGAACTTCACTCAATTGTGACGGTCTAAATAATCTGAGCGAAGTTTACAGGGTAGTGGCAGTGTTAGTATTATTTTTTTAAAACTGTTAGTTAAGTAATTGTAGAATAGGTTTTCTATAATTTTTTGTCGTCACGTAATGCCTGAATCACCGAACTAGACACCGAGAGATACAGCTGCACCTCTGACTAATTATAGCTCTGAATACTTGACGAAATCATTATCGCATACCTATTTCCCTGTATATTCCTTCAAATCAAGACCGATTTTTTTTTTCAAAAAAAATATATAGACATTCAATGACTATGTGTCTATGTTTCTCTTTTATTTATTATGTTCGTAAATTTTTTCAACACGCTCTATTTCATGTTTAACCCCTAATATAATACGCAACGAATTATTCGATTAATAATATTGGAAAGCTCAAGGAAATTCGGTAACATAGCATTCCATCTCAGTCTTCAACAAGGTATCGATTCCAGATAAAAGGGTTTCCGGTTGTCCACACTCGTCATACGACACAGCAGCATTAACCTGCTATTTTACGCTGGTATTTTGTGAGGACCTAGCACGGTCGAGCCAACCCATACGTGCACTATAATATAGCTGCTGGCTAACTAAACATTGTATAAAATATTATAATTTTTATTTATGATTAACTTTTTCCAAAAATTGCACGTAGGAAATATTATTGTTTATGTACTGCCTGATGCTACTTTTTTATTTGAAGGAATTTTGATGATTTTAAATAAAACATAATAAAGCACGTACAAAATTGTACCGATTGTCTAATTAGTTATTGAATATTGGTACGGAAGTAAAATAATATAAATTCCAAATTCTTGGTTTGAAAACAATATTTCTTTTCGTTATTCTTTACGAGAGCTTTAGTAATTGTAGTAATTAGGAGGAAAATTGTAAACCCTTCGTTCTATACAGCATTACTTGAGATTTTCGTTATTATTCATCGTTATTGGATTGTTTATTTGCTTGAATACATTTTGAATAATGAATCCCTATACGTTCCTATTATATTTACTTTCCTTGTTTAACTGCTTTCGTCTCAATCAATAAATATACATTCTATATTGTACATAAATACGTATTAAAACAAAACATATTAAAATATATAAAAATAAATTACAACAGGTTTTTATACGTGGTAGAGCCAAGCTGCAGTTATATTAGTAGTATAGTTGTATCACGAATGGGTCGGCCCGATCCAGGAAGGACCACGCTCTCACAGAATACCAGCGTAAAATAATAGCTTAATGCTGCTGTGTTTCGTAAGGTGAGTGTAGAGAACCGGAGACCCTTTTTACTGGAAACGAGGTACTCCATCTTAGTCTTTACGGGTGACAACGCATCTGCATTTTGATTTGAAATCGAGAATACATGTAGATGTCTACGGGCCGCAGCAACCACTTACCATCAGGTGGACTGTGTGCTCGTTTGTCACCCTATCCTATAAAAAGGTGGTCTTATGGCTCTAGAAGCAATTTCTTCCAGAAAATCTTATTGCGCAAAGAACTGTCGCTTACAAATCCCCTTGTCGGTGAAGCTCGTAGACGACTGTGGGAGTGTCAAAATGGAAGTGATGCAATGAATTCATAATACGCAAATTATGGGAAAGCTATACCGAGCACACGCTTGGGAAAAAAGTAAGTAAGCTCCAAACAACATTTTTATTTTTTTTAACAAATTTATGTTACGGATTAAGCAAAATGGTTTATGAGAACTTAGATATGATGATTAACAATGCCTTAAAAATACTGCCATGAACTTATTCGTAAAAATATAGTGGCATCATGGAGAAATGTAACTAATTAGAGATTACTTTGCAATTTTTTTTCTATCGAGAAAAATGAATGTTATCTTTTTTATTTTATGAAATCCCATGGTCATATAGTCAAAAATCATATATATACTATCAATTTGGTTCATAATCTAAAAAAATATGTGAAATAGAAAAACCATCAAATTTTCGAGGTATCCTTTTCGAGGTACCTTAAGTGGTGAAGAACAACGACGTGGAAAAACATAGATGTCTAAGTAGTTATCAAAAAAATTCGTGAACATGTGAAAACCGCTAACCGCTAATACGTATTGGAGCATTGCGGCGGACTCTTTTCCGTCCACAAAACACTATACTCATGGATAATGAGGGCACAGACTAAGGACCAGAGGGGAAGCTTTTTAACAATTTCGAAAATGTATACCTAATTTGATAGGGTTGTCACCTGATGAGTGTGAAAATTTTAAGGAAATAATAAAAATATTATGTAGTATAATACAACATGTGGTTTCATTGTAACTTAATATAACACTTAATATAACTTGTAAATTAATATAGCAACATGTCTATTTATTGTAACTTAAATTGAAACTACAAAAATTGTATATTTTGCTAATATTCATAGTATTATGTATTATGGAATATTTCTGTAGGGTATAAAGCGGCGAAAATTGAAAAAATACGTGTTACGTAAGTTATAATTAAAAACCGCGCGAATCCCTTTTCGAGAATTTTAAGGAAATAAGTATTCTCAGAGAAGCGTCACATTATATATATCTATCAAAATCATTTTCGTAAGACAACGTATCCATGAGTACAAAAAATCCGGTGGTGGTAATGGCTGTGGTAGTGACAGTAGGCAATGGCGGTGGTAATGGTATTGATGGTGATAATGGTGGTGGTAATGACTGTGATGCTGATGCTGGTCGTGGTAGTGGTATTAGTGGCAGCGGTGTTGGTGGTGGTCCACTACCCACCACAACCAACGATACTAAAAGCACCATAAACACCAGCACCAGTAACACCAACACCAGCATCACTACCATTAACACCACCTTCACCACTGTCTGGCAATTGTATTAGTTTATCTCGAATTTTATACATACTGTACAAGTGTTAGGCATTAATTTATACTGAGCACAAATTAATCACTTATATAAATCTATAAGGTTAAGACATTATAGATTTATATAAGTTTAGAGATTGGTAAGCCAATCTCTAAACTTAACTCTAATAGTAAAAAAAATGATTTATAAAATCACGGAATATTGTTCTTCCATTTATTTATATACGCACGACTAACAGCTCTTTCATGGATACTCTGACTGAGCCGGCGCAAACCGGTTTGTACCTACCCAGATGGAGCGTCAGTGAACCTGTCGGTAAGAGCTCACGTACACATTGCTGCGCTATGTATGGGTATAGTCGCAGCGATCCGTTTGTATGTAGTTACCCCTGTGGTTGGTTTCTTTACTCATGTGACGAGGGTCCCTGTATACAGTCGTGAGACTAATGTGGGCTGCTACTTTACTTCATCGCAACATCCCGAACTATCACATGGAGCGTTGGCCGCTCCCCGGGCAGAACTACTTGCCGGGCAGGAGCGGCCGCAATATTATATACATTGATCTCCCAAAAAGAATGTTTAATTAAATAAGAAAATAATTATTAATAACCTTAAAGTTTTCATCTTAACTTTAATCAGCAAAGTAAATGTCACTAAGTTCCGCAGTAATAGCGTTCGGTCAAGGATTTCTGTAAGTATTAAGGTAAGCCTTTATGTAAAGTGACTATTTATAAGTTTGAAGGTCTCTTCAAGCTTATAAATAGTCTGTGTCCCCTAAGTTTGTGACATAATATATAAACAGTTAGCGAGGAGGGCTAGCACGAATATAATTAATTATAATAACAGCATAATATTAAATATAATTTAAATGACTTGTTCAATAAATAAATTCAAAAAGTGCAAAATTAGCATCATCCTTAGTTAAACTACTTTACCAGAGGTATAAACTGTTGCTTATTAAGATATTCCTTGAAAAAGAACCAAACGGAACTCGACTTTCGATTAAGAAACAGAAGGGAGGAATCGAGGCTTCTCTCGATCCGGCCTCCTATAACGCCTACGTTGGGTTCGGGAACAACGTATGTGATCTCCGCAACGGAGTAACACACTAGGGCGATAACCTCGTTCCTTTTCAGCAAGTAGGTTCAGACGGGGATTACGGGTCTTCCGAAGTCGTCCCGGTCCCGACGCCTTAATTCTTCGATGTGGACTGTATAACTTAAGGGATCTTGGGAATGAAACAGCAATTATCTTCAAACCGTTCCGTGAGAGAGTAATCACTTTTCCCTATACTTTTCTTCTTGACTGCTGGTTTTTTACTTTTCCCGAAGGATTTTCTTGTTTTTCCGAACTATTACCCCGAACTATTTTCTTCCCCGAACTATTTTCTTCCCCGAACGAATTGCAATAAAACCCGTTCACTAAGCTACCCCCAGAACTATACGCGAAAGTGAGCCGCGCCATTCGCGTGCCTGCGCAACTTAACAACATGAATTTGTACTATTACTCTCTCACGTTTCACTTAATTTCTTTATTCACATAAATCACACATAAACACAAGTTATCTATTTAGATAGCACAAAACAATATCTACACCATGATATACATTATTTTTCTGTATTACAAAAATCCTTTAATTTATAAAACAAAATATGCCTACTTTACTCACAAATCCAAATCCAAACTTCTTAAATATTTAACACAGAAAGTTAAAACAATGTTTCCCACTTGAATTTATACATATGTTAACTAATACAATAGTTTAATTTACATTTTCTCTATTTATTTCACTATTTAAAACACTTTTAAATTTCTTATACAAAACTATCATTATTTCACTTATGCACAGGAATTTTCACATAAAAATAACACAGAATTCACCTTTTTAGCACGTACAATCAACCTGAAATGTTTTACAAGTCATTTTTACATAAATTGCTGAAATTACAAACATTTTACATTTTTACATATTCGGCCTCCTAAGGGCGTGGCCAGCGTGCTTCCCTGAACTCCCACTATTTGAACAACTAACTTTGCACGGCTCTTGACTATCAGAAAAATGAAATTCTGAAATACACTTAATTTTAACAATATTAAATAAACGAGTGCTTCTACATAATTTTCAAACAGTAGGAAACTATTTCTGATAAGACTCTTATTCGTTATCATGCTTCTTATCAGATAACAATACAAGTGAATGTTTTCATTAATCAATCATAACAAATAGGCATTTGTTTTCGTACAAACATATCATACTTATACAAGACAATACTTATGCAATTAATTTCCGTTAATTCTGTTTATGCACAGAGTGATCATCTCGACCGGGGAACCAATCCGATCTCTAACTTCACTTTAATATTCCTTTGAATTTACATCATTGGAAAGACGATTTCAACCGGGGAACAAATCCGGTAATATAATTTATAACATAAAATTCCTTATGAATTTATTAAGCGATATTACTTAGGAAAACGAACAAACTAGTCTGACCTGGGAGTCGAACCCAAGACCTTCTTGTCATTAATTCGACATTTCTTTAAGATTTAACTAAGCATTTTCTTATCAGAGCGTCGTGGCTCGATAATTTGCTTTTTATAACTATGCGTCATCGGTTGATTTAATAAACTGAAACATTCTTATAGGCGCGTCGCCAACAATCTCCCCCCCGTGCGTTAGCACCATCATTTGGGAGGCGTCGCGGGTACCAGGACTATTATTCTGGATGTAGGTCTCCTCAAGATACCTGTGCTAGTAATGACGTCAACCACTCTGGTGTGACCGTCTGGTCCCGGTAACGTTCTACTAATTTTGCCTTTCGGCCACGTATTTCGTGGCAACGAATGATCTATTATCAAAACAATATCGCCTTCTTTAGGTTCCATGAACTTTCCGTTATTACCTGTTCGCGGTATTAAGGTAGGCATGTATTCCTTCAGCCACCTTGTCCAAAAATGGTCGGCTAACCTCTGTGCAGCTTTCCAATTGAGTTGACCCGTCAGATGCCGCTCTAGAAATAATCCAGGTGGTCGATCACCACATGAGCGTCCCAGAAGAAAATGATTGGGTGTCAAACCCTCTTCAGGACTATCCATACTGAATGTTACCAGAGGCCTGGAATTCACTGTGTGCTCTGCTTCTAAAAGTAACGTATGTAGAACCTCCTCTCGTGGGCTCTTTTCTCTGAGCGTAGCGGTCAACGCAATTTTAATCGACCTTACTAACCTCTCCCAGGCGCCACCCATGTGCGGTGCTCCCGGAGGTATAAATTTCCATTTAATATATTTCTTAAATGACTCATTTTTCATGCCCTCATGGCATTCTTCGCATGCTTTCAATAATTCCTTATTCGCAGCTTTGAAATTTGTCCCGTTATCGCTGTATATAACGGCCGGTTTTCCTCTTCTGGCGATAAATCGCCTCAACGCCATTATCATTGACGCTGGTGTCAATGAGGCTGCTAATTCCAGATGTACTGCTCTGGTAGTCAGACACGTGAATAAAACACCCCAACGTTTTTCGTGTCGCCTTCCTATAGTTACACTCATAGGACCGAAATAATCCACAGCTGAGCATGTAAAAGGTGGTTCATGATGAGCTATTCTCTCCAGAGGAATATTTCCTTGTGGCACATTCTGCGGTTTGGATCTGTATGTCCTGCACCACTGGCAATGATGTGACACACTACGTACTACATTACGTAAGTTCAAGACATAAAATTTCTGGTTCACCTCATTCATCACCGTCTGGTGATTGGCATGTCCAAAATGATGATGAACTTCTCTAATCATCATTTTAACGATTTCGTGTTTACCGTCCAATATGACAGGTTTTCTACTTTCCTCGGTCAAATTAGACTTGAAAGGTAAACGTCCATTTAAACGGAGTAAGTTATCTTCTCCTATTTCCATAGATAATTTACTTAAGCGTGAACTTCTTTCAACACTTTTGCCTGCTTTCAAGCATTTTATTTCCGAATAAAAGCACTCGTCTTGAACGAACTTCCAAATTAATAATTCCGCTTTTTTCAAGAGCGCTATGTCCAACGCGCCATCGGGTCCTTTAACCGACTTTGCTAAAACTTTGTTGGAACACATAACCGACTTTTCGGCTGCGTCGTCGGGTCCTTTAACCGACTTTCTTAAACTCTTGAATTTTTCTACCGCTTGCAAGGTGCGTGCAGTTGCCCCAAGGAATTTCTTAAAGCTGCTAAATCGTCCGTAGTCGGGTAGACTTAACGGTTCTTGCTTTCTTAACGCATTTACGCCCTTTGGCGATTTTTCTTCACCTGTTTCTAAGCTTTTTATGGTGTCCACTTGTTTGGGCCATAAATCAGGACTTTTCCTGAGGAATTCTTGCTTCTGATATTCCTTTTTCAACTCGCTATTTTTGTCGAGCTCTTTTTCAATATTCAACAGGCGACTTTCAACCTGCGCTCTATTCGACGGCATGCACTCATTGTCTGTGCGCCATAACAAAGCAGTCTCGTACCTATTATTAGGTATACGACGTACCGTTTTGTTCAAAATACTTAAAGCTCGTTCTTCTGGGTCGTTCACGGGCTTTCTAGCCGACACTCCCAGAGATTCCAAACTAAAATATTCCTTGATCAATTTATCCATATCTTCCTCCTTCTTGGTCAAAATGTGGTTAACGATCTTGATCGGTTTAATACCACCCGATATGTGACCATGTAAAACCCATCCAAGTTTGGTGAGCGATGCTACAGGTAGGTTCTTACCTCCTGAAATTAATTCACGAGTAACTATGAGATGCCAATTGTCCTGACCAATTAATATGGTAGGTTTGGACCTCTCATACATCAACTCATCCTTAATCGGTGTCAAATGAGAACACCGTTGCAATAATTCTCGGCTTACCGACTGCGGAGAAAGGTTAAGTGACTTAATTGTTTGTACACTTATCTCTTCTAAGTCGCTCGAGTAAATGCCTTTTATCTTAATGTTTAAGCGATACGAACTGTCGTCGTTAATTCGCTTACCTCCCACGGCTTCGATACGTAATCCCTCTTTACGTCCGCGAGGCGCTAATTTCTGAGCCATACACTCCTCTATGAGTGTCATGGTCGATCCCTCATCCAGAAGAGCTGTTGTCTTGACCTTTCCTCTAGGTCCATACAACTCGACCGGTATAATCTTTAAGTATGCACATGCCAGTGCATTCACTGTACTAACAGTTGTAATCTGAGCATCCTTACCCCCCTCGTCCCCTTGTGGCGAGGTTTTTTCTTTGGGGTATCGGTGTAGCATTCGATGATGTGACATTCTACATCCCTCTACACCACATTTTTTCGATTTGCACTCTAACCTCCTATGGTTAGGTGACAAACATTGGAAACATACTTTCGCTCTTTTGACCGCTTCCCATTTCTCGCGAATATTCATGTCCTTAAACTTGTAACAACTCACTATAGAGTGCTCCTTGTTGCATATAACACACTTATGTGTTACCCGACTCACAGGCTTATCCTGGGTTGTCATAACCACTTGTCGGTTGTGCCCTTTACTATTTCGGCGTTCTAGACGCTCGCTCGACTTACTTCGGCGCATATAGCGCTCGCTCACGGCACATCTGCGTACACCTCCCGTTGCAGTGTGTACAGTTTGCTTCCTGAATTCAGGACGCTTCCTTTTTTCAGGCGCATTTTCATTGTTTAAGGACGCTCCAAATTGTTCACTCAATAAATTTAAAAACTTGGCCATCTTCTGTAACTCTGGCTCCAAAGGATACTGAGCTCGATATTCAAACCATTTAAATTTAATCATAGTTCCGAGCTTCTCCACTATGCGGCTCACTAACTCCGGTGAGTACAAATACTGTGGTTGATTCAACGCTTGTATCGTGGCAACCACGTTCGTAATACGACTTGCAAAAGATCCTATATTCCGGCAATCTTCTGCCAATCTTGGCATACGCTTTACATTCTCGATTTCGGCTAGAATGAGCATCTCAACCCTACCGAATCTTCTTTCGAGAGCGTTCATTATTTCTTCCGGTTCACACAAAGTAAACAACAACGACTTAACCGCTTCCTTAGCGGTGCCCTTTAATGCCCTCCTAAGGCGTGCGACATTTTGCACCCCTGAAAATTGGCTTCTCGTGTCTTCAAACACCGTTTTGAAAATTATCCATTCACCCGGGTCTCCATCGAACACCGGTAATTCCTGGAGGAAATAAAGCTGGGAAGACTTATCTTTACCAGCTATTTTTATTGCACTCACAATCGCTTCGGTCAATTCTGACACCTCACTCGCGTGTGTTTTCTGTGCATTTCCTTGGTTGCGCTCGATCTCCGCCCCTTTGCGGCGTGATCCTTTACACGCTTCCTTATCAGTAACATCGGGTTGTGCTACACTAACCGGCGCGCTCATTATGGTCTGCTGAACCCAACTCCTTACGAAAGGTTCCACCTGAGTATTCCGCTCTTCATCATCCTCACTCGAGTCGATCTCCTCTTCTCGGTTGAGTCGTGCCAACTCCAATTGAGACTTGGCCAAGGCAGCAGCTGCCTGTGCTCGTTCGAGCTCTGAGCGTTCGAATTTAATCCGCGCCTCTAATTCGGCTTTCAGCCTCGCCGATCGCGATGACCTACTACCTCTTTGTGACCCTTTATCACTAGTGTGCCCGATTACTGTCCTTGACGATGCCGCTTCTTCGGTCCTTTGACCTACTTTTTCGACCACCGTTTCATTCCTGGATATAACGGATTGTTGTGCGGTACTGGCCTGCTTACCACTGGTGTCCGTCCTGTTGCTTGTCGTTGCCACGGACGTCCCTGTGTCCCACGTGCATGTGGACGTGTCGGTGGTGGCTCCACTTGAAGGAGTTGCTCCATTTGACGCAGTAGCTGTGGTCGCTCCAGATGGTTCCGCTTCTTTAGCTTTTCTTGAGAGCCCTGTCCTTGTCCTGCTCCCTTCGCTTCTCCCTGTCTGGTCTTGTGCCTTTTTCATCTTGCAGGAAGGTGATTGTTGGCCTACGGTCCCTAACTGTCCCTACGGTCCCTACAACCCCTTACCTACAACCCTTCTACACCCCAACCTAACACCACTACCCCTCCCCCCCCTTTATCTCCCAACCTACAACCCTACTACTACCACCCTAACAGCCCTATCAGCCCTATCAATCCTGGACGGGGCCTACCGAGGTGAGCCGTCCAGGGATGGAGAGTAGGAACTGTCCCGCCAAGGAATATGACGAAACAGTCGAGCGGTAGTGCAAGCGCAGTCTCGCTCGAGAGAACTGCTCCACCCGAAGGTGTTGTGCCAGAGCCCAACCGTTTGGCACCGTTAGGTGGTCGGGATGTATGCTGTGCTCGCCGCCCAGTTGCCGGTGACGCCTCGTCCAAGCGCCCTCCTCCGGCCGCGATGCAGTCAGGTGCCCACGCGCACCCTCGCCCGGCAGCAGCAGCGGTGGATGCTTCGTCCAGCACCCTGATGATCCGACAGGAAAATGCCGGACACGGTCGTCCGACAGGAAATGCCGAGCACGCTTGCCCGACAGGAAAAATGCCAAGCCCTGCTTGGCCACGATGAGTGCCTTCACAAGACACCTGCGCCCGGCTGCGATACGTGCCCCATGCGAGCACACGCCCCCGGCCGCAATCCCGGTTTTCTTTCTTCCGGTAGTTCCAGGTCCCGTCCTTCAGCGCTGACGTCCTGGTCTTCTGGCCTTTGGTCCTATTGCTTCAGCTCAAACCTCCGGCTTCCTTCGGTTGCTGATCTTTACTCGGCTCCGAAGGTCTTCTTTTTTCCTCAACCAGCAGTCCACAGCTGGTTCCTTGATCCAGCTGGCGGGGTTCGGGTGGTCTTTAATCCGGCTCCGAAGGTCCAATTGAAAAGGAACCAAACGGAACTCGACTTTCGATTAAGAAACAGAAGGGAGGAATCGAGGCTTCTCTCGATCCGGCCTCCTATAACGCCTACGTTGGGTTCGGGAACAACGTATGTGATCTCCGCAACGGAGTAACACACTAGGGCGATAACCTCGTTCCTTTTCAGCAAGTAGGTTCAGACGGGGATTACGGGTCTTCCGAAGTCGTCCCGGTCCCGACGCCTTAATTCTTCGATGTGGACTGTATAACTTAAGGGATCTTGGGAATGAAACAGCAATTATCTTCAAACCGTTCCGTGAGAGAGTAATCACTTTTCCCTATACTTTTCTTCTTGACTGCTGGTTTTTTACTTTTCCCGAAGGATTTTCTTGTTTTTCCGAACTATTACCCCGAACTATTTTCTTCCCCGAACTATTTTCTTCCCCGAACTATTTTCTTCCCCGAACGAATTGCAATAAAACCCGTTCACTAAGCTACCCCCAGAACTATACGCGAAAGTGAGCCGCGCCATTCGCGTGCCTGCGCAACTTAACAACATGAATTTGTACTATTACTCTCTCACGTTTCACTTAATTTCTTTATTCACATAAATCACACATAAACACAAGTTATCTATTTAGATAGCACAAAACAATATCTACACCATGATATACATTATTTTTCCGTATTACAAAAATCCTTTAATTTATAAAACAAAATATGCCTACTTTACTCACAAATCCAAATCCAAACTTCTTAAATATTTAACACAGAAAGTTAAAACAATGTTTCCCACTTGAATTTATACATATGTTAACTAATACAATAGTTTAATTTACATTTTCTCTATTTATTTCACTATTTAAAACACTTTTAAATTTCTTATACAAAACTATCATTATTTCACTTATGCACAGGAATTTTCACATAAAAATAACACAGAATTCACCTTTTTAGCACGTACAATCAACCTGAAATGTTTTACAAGTCATTTTTACATAAATTGCTGAAATTACAAACATTTTACATTTTTACATATTCGGCCTCCTAAGGGCGTGGCCAGCGTGCTTCCGTGAACTCCCACTATTTGAACAACTAACTTTGCACGGCTCTCGACTATCAGAAAAATGAAATTCTGAAATACACTTAATTTTAACAATATTAAATAAACGAGTGCTTCTACATAATTTTCAAACAGTAGGAAACTATTTCTGATAAGACTCTTATTCGTTATCATGCTTCTTATCAGATAACAATACAAGTGAATGTTTTCATTAATCAATCATAACAAATAGGCATTTGTTTTCGTACAAACATATCATACTTATACAAGACAATACTTATGCAATTAATTTCCGTTAATTCTGTTTATGCACAGAGTGATCATCTCGACCGGGGAACCAATCCGATCTCTAACTTCACTTTAATATTCCTTTGAATTTACATCATTGGAAAGACGATTTCAACCGGGGAACAAATCCGGTAATATAATTTATAACATAAAATTCCTTATGAATTTATTAAGCGATATTACTTAGGAAAACGAACAAACTAGTCTGGCCTGGGAGTCGAACCCAAGACCTTCTTGTCATTAATTCGACATTTCTTTAAGATTTAACTAAGCATTTTCTTATCAGAGCGTCGTGGCTCGATAATTTGCTTTTTATAACTATGCGTCATCGGTTGATTTAATAAACTGAAACATTCTTATAGGCGCGTCGCCAACATACCTACATTTTAAATTTGAATGAACCCAAATCGTATTACTTCGATCCTCGCCTATACTACTTATGTTGTTAAATGCAATTTTAAGTACCTACTTATACAACATGATGTACCCAGCGCAACGTTCACAAAAATGTCGTGAAAATTTGCATATCGGAGGTACGAAAAACATTTTGCATGACCTCCGAAAGTCCATAGAGTAAAGCAAGGCAATGAAACCCTATTTAACTCATTCAGAAGTTGAAGGTTTGTGTTTATGCCAATAGAAGGGAACGAAATATGTAAGCAGCTTTATTATTACATTCATCTCTTTTAGCCACTTTTACAGAATGTGGAAACATCAATTCTAATGCGGAAGAAATGAAAAGATTGAAGAATATTTTAATTAATCAAGAGCAAATTTTCGTTAAGGTTATAAATAAGCTAGTCACAGCACGAATGTGTCAGCTCGAACGAATCTCAACTCTCTCTCACGGAATACCAACGCAAAATAGCAGCTTAATGTCTGTGTTTCGTATGGTAATTATAGAGAACCGGAGACCCTTTTTACTGGAAACGAGGCATTCCACCTCAGTCCTCAGGGCTGGTAACGCATCTGCATTTTAACTCGTAATTGAAGAGAAATGTAGATTTCTGTGGGCCACCGCATCAACTTACCATCAGTTAGCTTGTGTGCTCGTTTGTCACCCTTTTTCTATATAAAAAAGGCGGAATCAGATCAGAATCAATTTTCTTCCTTTTTTCAAAGACCAAAAATTTTCTGTTTTTGCAAAGGTTGGTTTTTGAATTCAAACTTAACAACCACCACGTAGTTGCCACAGAATCTGACAATAAGCCCACGTGATCATAATTATGATGAGCCAGTTTCTATCATGTGATTGTTGCAACCATTAAAAAACTTGCAAGGTATTTACTTTCACTACAGAATATTATTATCATCCCTATCTTTTACGTCCTAGAGCCAAACTGCAACATAAAATAGTCAACTGTTCACTTGTTTCAACCTTATTTCAAAATAATTAGTCATTTTAATGCAATGTGGATGATATAGGCATACTTTATATGAGGCAGTTTTAGGATATCCAGGCTACAAGAGATTTGAAGAATATCTTTTTAACGGTGTCACAATTTTAGCTTTGTTTAATTAACAATTATAATAAAGATATTAATTTGCAACCATCCACTTAATAAAATATAATTATGTGTATTACCAGGATTGAAGAGCACCTCCCGCCTTCCCTCAATTGCGTACTCAAGCATTATATTTGATTAAGCGGGTGGTTGCAAATTAATATCTTTATTATAATTGTTGTGATGGATATCCGCAAAGTAACGCCTGATCCTATCAATTATTTGTTTAATTAATTTACACATTGTTATAAAAATCTTAAATTTTGTAAGAACTTAGAATTCATTGTACTGGGAAAACCAAAAAATATTAGTTAACTGTATAGCAGTAATTTAAATTGAACATACAAAACTTTGATAGAAGGATTTTAAGTTTCCGGTATAAGAATTTTAAATTACGAGTTTGAGTGAACCAAGGATAACAATATTATTAATAATAATAATAATGATTGATCAGCCTAGCTAGAGAATACTCTTTTAATATCCCATAATAATAATGATATATGACAACCGCATCGAGACGAGATAAATATCAACGTGAGAAATTTCAAGTGGGTATGAAACAATCCGTTTGCGATGTGTTTTATCCACGCTTGACCCAAGTGCTTAACAGCTTTAAAAAAAACACATGCATATAACGGTTGGGTCATGCCTGTACTCATGTATAGCTTTGGCATATTTAGATGGATGCAAACTAAACGCCCTGAATAGAAATTTCCGCACTACTCTGACGTCCTATAGGATGCATCACCCGAGATCGTCGATTATAAGGCTGTACTTCCCTCGGAAACCTGGCGGGCATAGCCTTTTAAGCGCGCTTATCATGCATAATCGCGAAGTGTGCAACCGCCGTAATATTTTCTGACGAGATCGGATGATCTGTTCTATAGGCCCGTCATTTCTTGTGACAACCAGGTAACCCTGCTATCCTTAGACAACGAGGAATGGCAAGACCGCTTCAAGCTCAAATGCAGAAGGCGGTGCGCTTCGATACCACCCTCATTTTCCGCCAGTTTCTTTTCTCTTCCCACTGACTCTCCGGCCGTTTGGTCTTCCTTGCCGGGGGGTTTCATCTGGGTTTTTTAATTAATTTACGTACTTTTATGTATTTATTTTATATTTGCGATATTTTATATATTTATCATGTTTATTTAACATTATATATTTATGCACCCTAATCAGATGAAAAAACTATATGGATACCCTATAATAATGATATAAGATAGACAATAGTATAATATGATACATAATAATACATTATGATAAATAAAAATAGAAATATACAGGTTTCCGTCAAGTAATTGATACTACCACGCAGGTATAGTGGGGGCACTTCGACCACTCAAAAAATAAAATAAGAAATATGTCTGCAGTAGTCATGAAAAATGTATCCTTTTTAAACGTATGAAAGGCGATGAACTTGATTCTTTACAAGCCCGAGCTCAGCGTAAACAATGTTCAAATATGTCTTATTTTGAAGATTACAATATTTCCTACTTATGTCAAAAATAGTATATTTCATTACGAGTGCGGAAAGCCAAAGAGTTCCGACAAATGTCTACCCGAACCGAGGCGCAGCCGAAGGGGAGGGTTGACAGTCGGAACAAGTTGCAATGACGGTTCCGCACATGTACTGAACAACTATTTTTAATACAGTTGCGAAAAAATGAATAAATTTATTTTGCGATAATTTCGTGAACTGAATACTAAAGAAAAATATAAGCATTTATTAATAAATTACCTTTGTAGCTAAATAATGATCGTCGGGAGCTTCGTTCAAAAACCTTTCCACTTCATTCGATGTTAAAATTTTCGACTTTTTAGTTGTAAAACCGTCTGATTGTCGTTTTAAGAAAGCATTTAGTTTTGGGTATTCACTTATATCCACGTTTTTCCTTATTTTCAGCATACTTTTATCATCGAAAACCTCGACCATAACGTAGATTTTGCTGAGAGTTCGGAGAAGTATGCCAAAATAACATTTTCTGAAAAACTATTTGCTTTTTTTCTCTTCTCTCCAAGCAATAAATTAGTCGTATGTAGATATGTTGCGACTTTTTGACTTTTCCGGTAAAATGTTCTCCGAAGCATTTTGTGCAATTATACTGAGTTCCGGTGGTGTTAATTCAAATAAAATATCGTCGAAATTACTCCTTTTGTGCAACAAACAACTAAACTCCCAAAAACATTTTGGAAAAATGGCGCCAATCCTAATATAAGCAGAGATCTTTTTTGTTTTCTTCAGCCATTCTGGGTAGGCAAAGGGAATTATGCCCATACAATCAAGTCTTCAGTAGAATTTTTTATTGATACGAAATGAAAATGAAATTTAATGAGATGAAATGAAATGAAACCTGACCTAACTCATTCAATCAAATCATTAAATCTAATATTGAAACAAATTAGTAGCTTCTTTTTATAAATATTTGCATGAATCATAAAAACTTCTATAAATTTTTTTAGTAAAAACTTCGTGGTTGGTTTTTCCTTTTTAATGGATATTATTTTGACAGTTGGGAAAGAGAACGCACGAGTTCGAAAAAGGTAAAAAAATAGCTCGAGTTAATTACTGTATTAAAAATCATATTTTTGCAGGATCGGGGATTTTGTTTTTATTTCATGTTGTATGTTATGTAGTAAAATCACTCGTTCTTGTGATATTTTGTTGCTTGAATAAGTTGAATATAACACAAAAAATGCAGTTTTGTAGTTATTATTAAATAAAGTAAAATAAAACTCAACCTTTTTAATTGTTTTATTATTTTATGCGATTATTGATAAAGTGTCATCTAAAATTTATTTTTTTCAATATTTACTCTACAGATTAGCCGCAACGTTATATGTTGTACAACGTAATATTATGGTTTTTTAATAATGAGGGCTAATATATTATAAAACTAGCCTTCGTTATCTATTAATATAGTTGAAATACACAGAAATATTTAAAAATGTTTTTTTTTACTTGAGTAAAAGCATTAGCATTCGTTTTTCAGTTATATAAAATGTTGTTATGATTGCCCCATGTATTACAGAAATAAAAACTATTTATTTATTCTTATCAATTAACGTGTCTCTACGTGTCATATCTACATATATTTTTGTGTAACTGTTACGAACGATGTTAAGCACCCAATTTCATATGTTTCCTTTGATATCTATCGAAAGATATTTTATAGGTCCAGATACCTGTTGCTAACAAATCGCTTCGCTTCGTGATCGCAATCGTATCATGCCTGCCTTAATGTGCGTGACTTCGGTAATAATAGTGCGAATCGATTACCCAAAAATGTGGGAGATTTTATATTTCATTGATATTGACGTACCTATTGATTCTACGAATATAAAATGTGTGTGCGAGACGTGTGCATTTGTGTGCGTGTGTAGGGGCATATAATAATAATAATAATAATAATAACTACAGCCTGCCTCTCGGGTCGTCTGAGGCGACTGGGACTACGTGGCGGACCGCTCCAGGCTAAAATGCAGAAGGCGGTGCTCCTCGATACCGCCCGCATCGTCCGCCGGTTTCTTTCACTTTCCCCCTAACCCTCGGCCGTTTGGTCTCCCCTGCCGAGGGCCCCCATCTGGTTGGGCTTTTATTTATTTATGTATTTTTATATTTATTTTATGTTATTGGTTTTTATGTATGTTTATCTTTTCATTTTCATTTATAATTATATATTTATGGAACCCAACCAGATGAGAAAACTGTATAGATACCCCACAATAATAATAATAATAACGGCGCTGGACGCAACAGCATGCGGGCCGCCAGCCGAGCGCGGGGTGTTGCAAGACCACCTAGCAGCCCCCCGCATCCATCATCACCACCAGAAGGCTTGGTGTCGGCTGGGTCTTCTCGGACTCAGCAAGCGGCACCCGCCGCTGGTGGAGCACGTCGCATGCGTTGGTCAAAATTAATGAATTAAAACGCACTGCGGGCGTATTTTAGGGCAAAAGGGGAAAAAACTGGATGTTTATCGTATCGGGCTCGGATGCATCGCTTTTTTGCAAAGCTGGAGCCGTCTCTATCCGTCACTGAGCAAAACCTGGCAGACCGAGTTCGGTACATCCTGCGCTCCAACATATTTGGTGACGCCGAACTCGAACGACTACGACGTGAGGCTATTCCTTCATCGAATGGATATGCTACGGCTGGGAATGCGGCGCCACTAGATGCGCAACAAACTGCATATGTGGATGCTACCGTCAACATTCCATTTGTGGCTAATTCAGACGATGATGGAATAGTCTCCCGCGAACTAGAGAAAATGAGGAGCATATTGGAAGAGTCGATGCTGGAAACGCGCAGCATGCCTCTCGAAAATCGACCGCGACTTCCCCGCATACCCCTTAGCAAGCGAAATCGGGCTTTCGTGCGGGCTCTTAACCCAATGTGACCTATTTGGAAGCCAGCCGGGACCTTTGCGAGACGGACTCAATTCTTTTTAGCGCCGCACTGGCAGTGTGCCGTATTATTGGCGCCAAACTTCCCGTGGCTGGATGTGCTACTCAAAAAAGTAGCGCCATCCTTACCGTTGCGATACGGTCTTCAATTCCAGCAAAAAGAATTGAAGACCGTATCGCAAAGGCAAGGGCCCTTATCGGCAGACTGACAAGCTTCAGGTCGGGTAATAATAGACCGAGAGTTGTGCGCACCGTTAGAATGGCGTTTGCTGGGACAAATTTTAGTTTGTCCCAGCCGGATATCACGCAAAAACTAACGGAGCGCGTAGATGACCTGAAGCAAAAAATCGCTGCTTGGGGGAAGCGGATTCGACGATTTAGCGAGAGGTCAAGGTGGTTCAACCAGAATCATCTCTTCTAGAGTGATCAGAAGAGGCTCTATAAATTATTGGAGCGACCAGAGGTATGTGGAGCGGGCCCAGGACCGGATCAGGCTAAAACTGTCGCATTTGGGCGTGGCCTGTGGTCAGAGCCCGTAAACCACAGCGAGGGCCCGTGGATGGAAGTTGTGGCGAGCCAGAGTGCAAGTGTTACGCCTATGGACCCCGTCACCATAACGCCTGAAGACGTGGCTCCCAAGCCTCTTCACTACTGGGATCACTCATTTGGTTCCTAAAGACGAGGGTACTACAGAACCGAGCAAATACCGCCCCATCACGTGTCTACCGACCATATACAAGACACTAACATCCATTTTGAGCGCGAGAATCACTCGTCATCTGGGCTCAAATAAGATGATGTCGCGCGCTCAAAATGGATGTCGGGGCGGTAGTCGTGGAACCAAGGAACCACTCCTCATTGACGCGGTCATTGGAAAAGTGGTGAAACGCAACCGTCGGAACTTCTCCGCCGCCTGGATAGACTACAGAAAGGCA
The DNA here is from genome assembly GCA_036936625.1 of Parnassius smintheus behrii. Taxonomy (NCBI): domain Eukaryota; kingdom Metazoa; phylum Arthropoda; class Insecta; order Lepidoptera; family Papilionidae; genus Parnassius; species Parnassius smintheus. The sequence continues at coordinate 39,980,117 of JAUPFT010000008.1, read as the reverse complement.
TTCGACTCGGTGCCCCATACATGGCTAAAGAGAGTCCTCGAGCTGTACAAGATAGACAGTACAGTTAGAGACTTCCTCGAGCAGTGTATGGCGCAGTGGAGTACGATCCTTTGTCACCTGGGCGAGCGGATGATGGCTGCGGAGAACCACATAAGGATAAGAAGGGGTATATTCCAGGGCGATTGTCTGAGTCCAATCTGGTTCTGCCTCTCTCTGAACCCTCTCAGTACCTTACTGGTGGGCTCCGGGAGGGGATTTCAGCTACGGAAGAGAGGGACAAAAGTGACCCACCTTTTCTATATGGATGACCTCAAGTTATTCGCCTCCATTCGCTCCCATCTTATGGAATTGCTAAACATCACTTGCGAATTTAGCAATTCCATTGGAATGGAGCTGGGGACGAATAAGTGTGCTGTCCTCCATGTTGAAAGGGGAAGGGTTGCTAACTCTGCGGTCATAGATTTATCTATGCCCGACAACTTAAGAACCCTTTCCGAGGCTGATGAAACAGTCAGTTAGCGACGTGTTTTATGCACGCTTGACCAAAGTGCTTAACAGCCTTTTGTCCGGTGTGAATAAGGCACACGCATATAACGGCTGGGTCATGCCTGTCCTCATGTATACCTTTGGCATACTTAGGTGGACTCAGACTGAACTTAACGCCCTGGATAGAAAAGTCCGCACTACCATGACGTCCCATAGGATGCATCATCCGAGATCGTCGGTAATGAGGCTGTACTTGCCGCGGAAGCGTGGTGGTCGTGGCTTCTTGAGCGCGCTCACCACGCATAATCGCGAAGTGTGCAGCCTCCGTGATTACATCCTGTTGAGATCGGATGATCCATTCTATAAGGACGTCATTTCTTGTGATAAAGGACTTACCCTTCTATCCTTAGCCAACGAGCAATGGCGAGACCCGGCAGTGCAGAGCATTTCCGACCGGGAGACCGTATGGAAAGAGAAGGAGCTCCACGGGAGGTTTTACAAGACTCTACATGAGCCTTTCGTAGACACAGTAGCCTCCCTGCACTGGCTACGCTTTGGTGATCTCTTCGGGGAAACCGAGGGTTTTGTCTGTGCAATACAGGATCAGGTTATTAAGACCAACAACTATCGGAGATACATCCTAAAGGATTTTACCGTCGACATCTGTCGAGCTTGTCGCCATCCCGGTGAGTCACTTAGGCATGTCATCTCCGGTTGTTTGGCGCTTTCTTACTCTGAGTACTTGCACAGACACAACCCAGTAGCCAGAATTCTTCACCAGGAGCTCGCTCTGAAATACGGTCTTGTGGATCGGAAATTGCCGTATTACCAGTACCTACTTGCCGGAAGCCGTGCTCGAAAATGATCGTGCCAGGCTCTATTGGGACCGGGCCATCATCACAGACAGGACTATTCTTGCGATTAAGCCTGATATTGTGCTGATGGACCGGGCACAGTCAAGGATATTTTTGGTCGACATTACCATTCCGTATGACGAGAACCTCGTGAAAGCCGAAACAGATAAGCAATCAAAATATCTGGACCTAGCTCACGAGGTGACCGACATGTGGGGTGGTCTGCCGACCGAAATTATTCCTGTAGTCATCTCTGCAAACGGGCTAATCCCAGTGAGCCTCTCGGGTCATCTGAGGCGACTGGGACTACATGGCGGAATGCTCCAGGCTCAAATGCAGAAGGCGGTGCTCCTCGATACCGCCCACATCGTCCGCCGGTTTCTTTCCCTTTCCCCCTAACTCTCGGCCGTTTGGTCTCCCCTGCCGAGGGCCTCCATCTGGTTAAGCTTTTATTTATTTATGTATTTCTATATTTATTTTATATTATTGATATTTATGTATATTTATCTTTTCATTTTCATTTATAATTATATATTTATAGAACCCAACCAGATGAGAAAATTATATAGATACCCCATAATAATAATAATAATAAATATTTTTATTTCTCAAAAATTAAATATACATGTCTTTGAGACGTCCCTGAGAGTAATTTCCATACTCGTATTGGGGAAAATTGGGATGAATAAGGATATAGTTGTTTATGTATTTTTATGTAGGTACGAACATCGCATTAAAATATTGAAGATTAGTAATAAAACCTATAATTAATGTAACAGTTAAAAATAAATAAAAAAGCGCAGTAAATATTTAATTATCTCTCTTTTTCGATGTAGTAAATGATGGTTCTGAGTGACCAAAAAGGATAGAAGCACAGGAAAGTGCGATTCCGTGCTGCTGGATGTAATACAACCCTAAGCCTTAAAATAGTTTAACTCTATAGGTTGGTTAAAACCTGTAAAATTAGACCGTTTAAAACGCCTATATAGATAACCATTTCGGTCGATCGTGATATTAAAAAATGGGTATAACATGTTATAGACTAGGCAACACTCAAATATTATTGCACAGTATTAATCATTGAGCTATTATGTACTACGTACTAGAGGAGACACCGCATTCAGCTACTCTGTTCCACTCAACCGCGGTATACTTTAATCAGTCACTCGCTAGGCGCTTGTAGAGTTGTCACGTGTTGTGTTGATTTAAAAAAAATCTCTTGATAAAAATATGTCGTCTTGTGTACTTAGATATTGCATCAATAATTCAAGAAATGTCAGTAAAAACCAAGGAATTACTTTTCATCGGTTAATAAGATACTTAATCAATAAAAAGTGTTATAAATTAATAATAAAACAAATTATTCCTAAAATGCTATCTCGTATCATGGATTGTAGATTATGAAATTAATATGTTCAGATGCGGTATTTCTGTGGATACTTAATTATAGGACGAATATATTATTATACACATTTTTTTGTTGAAACATATATAAGTTATTTTAATTAGGCTAAATTTTTCATGCTTAAATCTGCTTATTATTCTTTTATTTTATTTTTAGCTTTCCACTTCAAAGTCAAAGTGGAATAAATTCGTCCATTTTTAACTCTCGCGTGCCCAGCATTTATGAACGATTATTTACAGCATTTATGATTCTAATTTAAATAAATATATTTGTAATTTAAATTTTATGTTAATAAGTTTTGTTAAACATACATTTAGTATGTTTCTTTTATATTTGACATAGATACCTTTTAAAATATTCAGATAAAAATATCATTAAAATGTAATAGTGATATAATATTACGAGTATGTAATATTATATTAAATAAACAAATATAAGGTATACAAAATAAATGACAGAATTTAAATATTGTTCTCGATATAATTTAGCTATTTAACAATACAATCTACTATTACCTACGGATCGTTCTACCTATGTTTATTCTACGATAAAAAAACCAAACGCGCGAACACAGAGTAGCGCACATTTTTTGTTTGAGATAGCTGTTCTAGTACGTAAGTACATATTACTTCAATGGTATTAATACTTGTATTGACACTTAGCTTTCGTATTGTTTTACAAATCAATACACCAGAATACTGTATATTTAGTTATGAAAAGTGATGTTCTTATCTTCATCTTTTTTCCAAGAGCATTTTTAGCATAATTTCACAGCGGAAACAGTCATTTTGCGAAATTAAAAACACCGGTTCGTGACGCATGTTTGCAGTGAACGTCGCTGGTGTAATGACGGCACGATCGAACGAATACGCCAATATTGGCACCTTTTAAATGGAAGCGTTTTAGGCGCGCGTACACGGTATCTGTACCTATAATACATCTTTGTATCTATCTATCATTCATATTGTTGAGTAAGTACTATGGATATGAACTAATTAATAACCAACTGATTTTCTCTAAGAATAACCATGAATGTTTGACCTTAAAAAATATTTCTAGCTGTTACTGTTTTTAAGTACTCAAAAAATTGAAATTATTGATTTTAAAACGACAAAGTTCGTGCGCGTAGCTTAAAACATACCTACCTACTTCATGCAGTTCTAAAATGGTAGTAAACTCAATTTATTTGTTAAATTACTGAGTAATTGCTATTTACATTCCGGAAGAATGATTTTCACAAAGTTAAATATTTATTAAAGTTACAAAAATCACTTGCAAGAAATTATATTTCCAGTTACTAATTGTGTCCACGAAAGTTCGTGAATGGGTCAGATGGACCTCAAGTTTAGGTAGATGACCTTGTATAGTTTACTACCTAGTACACAGGCACACACCGTTGGGGAACCGTTGGGAAAAAAAAGTTCTCGAGTGGCAGCCTCGTACCGGTAGACGAAGTGTAGGGCAACCAGCAAGTGTAGGTAAGACATGCAGGAAGTCGATGGATGCAGGTGGCTCAGGACCGTGCTTTGTGGCATACCTTGGGGAAGGCCTATATTCAGCAGTGAACTTGTGAAGGGATGTAATGATGATGTTGATCATAAACGCGGGCACACGACCAACGGGTTTCTTAGAGCCTCTTACCAAGTCAATTACATCCAATTTACGCCAAAAATAACCTTCGAACATGGCACGATGGTGAACTTCATTGACCATAACATGGTGGATGTTTTTATAGACAAAACATATGGCCCTATCACTCCTCCGGCACGAACACACAACTTTTATAGGTGCAATGTAATCTCATGCAGCACATGTGGGTTTGTTGCTATCTAATAACGCATATATTCTGTTTATTGACAAAGCCATTCGGCCTAAAATGAGCTTTATCAGTAAACATAATTTTTCGTTGAAATTCACTACAGAAAGGAATTCGACTCAGTGTCTCATACATGGCAGAAGAGGGTACTCGAATAGTACAAGGAAGGCTTAACAGTAGGAGACTTTCTCAGGCAGTGTATGGGGTAGTGTTCTGTCATCTAGGCGTGCGGAGAAACCAATGTGGTTCTGTCTCTCTCTAAACCCTCTCAAAACCTTATTAGAGGGCTCAGGGAGTGGATATTCTCTTTGGAAAAGAGGGACAAAAGTGATTTATATATGGATGATTAATTTTATTTTGGACGATCTCAAGCTATTCGCCTCCAGTCGCTCCCATCTTATGGGATTGCTAAACATCACTTGTGAGTTTAGCAATTCCATTAGAATGGAGCTGGTGATAAGTGTACGATCATCCGTGTCGAAAGGGCCTACACCTTTGGTTTCTAACTCTGAGGGTATAGATTTATCTATGTCTATCTACATAAGGATCCTTTGCTAGGGTGTAACATACTGATATGTCACAAAATATAGGTATCGATAAGGCGCACAAGAAGTTTTTTTGCAAGCTTGACCAAAGTACTTAACAGCATATTGTTAGGTGTGAATAAGACACGCGCATATAACGGTTGGGTCATGCCTGTTCTCATGTATACCTTTGGCATACTCAGGTGGTCTCAAACCGAACATAAATCCCTGGATAGAAAAGTCTACATGATGTAAGTATGACTGTAGGCTGCATCATCCGAGATCGTTAGTGATGAGGCTGTACTTGGCGTGTAAGCATGGTAGATGGGTTGTTTTAAGCACACTCATCATGCGTAGTCGCGAAGTGGTTGTAGATGATCGGAATGTTGGTAATGTTAATAGCATTACTAGTATTTAAAAATAAAGATGATAGAAATTAATTAGCTAAGGTCCGTGTGATAAAATAAAATGATGTAACTTACCTAGTTTTAAGGTCACCTCCCGCCCTACCTCACTTGCGTACACTTTCCCCGTCATTACTTAGCACTACTACTCCCAACACCACTTCACTAGGAAAGGCAAACCACTGTAGATAACACGACACTTGTTTTGCCTCATATTTTCAGGTGAAATAGACTCTGCAGTGGCTGACTGTTCCGTGAGCCGGATTCCAAAACAGCTGATGCTCTTTAAATATACGTGCAAATATACATCTTAGCTTTCTGCATTATCATCATCATAATTACAGCCCTTAACAAGTCCACTGGCAAACATAGACCTCCCCCCAAGGAATGCCACAAAGCACGGTCCTGAGCCCTTGCATTCATCGACTTCCTGCATGTCCTACAAGTTCGTCACTCCATCTTGTGGGGGGTCACCCTGCACTACGCCTACCGGTACGAGGCTGCAACACGAGAACCTTTTTTCGGATTTTCGAGCATTATGGCCAACCCATTGCCACTACAGCATACTAATCCGTTTGGCTCTTTCTCTCTCTGTCGTTCACTCTGGTTCTACGGCGGATATCCTCATTTCTAAGTTTATTGTGCAGAGAAACCCCTAGCATAACCCTCTCCATAGCTAGCTGAGCAACCTTGAGGGTCCTCGTACGGCCAGCAGTTAAAGACCACTTATCAGATCCATAAGTAATCACTGGCAACACGCACTGGTGGTACAATCTAGTTTTCATGTTTTCAGTATACCTGTCGAGAAGATTTGTCGTAATTTCCCGAACGCTGCCCAGCCGAGTTGAATTCGTCGATTGACCTTTCGATCGAAGTTGGACCTACCAAGTCGGACTATTTTTCGCAGTAAACGTAGTCGTCAACAAATTCGAGCTTAGTTCTCCATAGGCATAGGTGTGATATGGACATCCACTGCATTTTATTCTTCTAGGCACTGAAAACGGTTTTGTTACTCAAGCTTAAATGTTTCAGGACTTTGTATTAGAGCACGAGGAGGTTGGAGCGTTGACTTCATTAGAAGAAACCTCTTCAACTTAACGTTTAGGTTCAGTGTGCCTCCAACCGATTGGTGATCACTGCTAGTTTTCACCCTTGCGATCACTGAAACATCACTGAACAGTTGCCGTCTAGTCCTTACTACCTGACCTTAATACTTCATATATTTTGTTAAACAACTTACGACTTTATTGACTATTAGTTTAATGATTAAGTGGTCATATGATTCGTACCTAAAATTATGTGTTGTTTGATTATCGATGTTTCGTGAGTAAATACTTCAAAATTATGTTAATTGGGAATGCGAATTTAATATACATTTTATATTATTTATTGCTTATAAATGGTTACGTGCAATACTGCAAAGACTTGTGTAACAACCTAATAACTGGGATAAAAATTTATTCAAAATGAAATTTTTCCTGCATCTTCAATAAAGTAATGTTTCTTTTTATATTTACGCGAATACTACACATGAAGCTAAACTAATTTAATGGATTTTATCGCGTTTATTTTATTTTTTTTAATTCTCGACCTTTCGTACGCTTTACACTATCCATGGTCACGGGGTCTGAGGCGTTTGACGTCTGATATCACAGCTAACGAAGGCTACCTTTTTACGAAGACTGATTAAACGTTGAAGAAACAACAAATCCAATTAAAATGTTTTTAAGTTTGTTTAGTTATACACTTTGACAGAACTTAATCTAATAATATAAACCGTGGAAACGCGCCTTTAGTTAAAAGATAGCTTGTTTTAGTGAATTGTCTCCATCCACAAAATATTACCTCAGTTAATTTAAAATGAAGTAGTTATCCGAGGTGCACTCAAAATATTATTTGATATGGTAAAACTAAATATTTTATAAAAATTATATAGATTAAAGCTTCTGCAAAATGGTTAATAATGTTATGGGATCTCTATATTATCTAACTTAACTTTTGCAGGCTTGAAATTTCTTACCGAATGTAAATCCCAGAAATTGGAAAAACCGGAGTTGGACCTAAAGCAGAGAGTGACGGTGTAAGAATATCCACAACCCATATCGTCCCGGGGATGTCAAGAGAAACTAGAGGGAAACAATCCGAGAGATTGGCAGTAGCATTCTTCTGATAACAACTCAATAATAAATAACACTGCGGTTGTTAACGCACGTGCCAAGAGTGGAAACTATGGCCCCCTTAAGTAACGGCAGAAAGAAACGGCTGCACAGTTCCGGTCCTGATGACTGACAGAAGACCCTAGAGATGAAAGAAGAGATAAACAAGTTGCCCTGCGATATTATAGGATTATTGCAAGTCAGAAGATAGGTAAAGGATACGGTAATCCTCGAATTCGGCAACTTTCGGCAACTGTCCATAAAAATATAACATCCACAAGTCTCCGAGAGTATCAACAAGATTCGCGTGCTTTATATACTCTGAAGTGATTCTCAAACGATATTATCGTTAGTAAACCATTTAAAAGTAATTTTAGTAGTTTTACGTGGTACAGTCGTACTGCAGGTATATTATAGTTATAGCATGAATGGGTCGATTCGACCGGGGAAGGAACACGCTCTTACAAAATACCAGCGTGAAATAGCAGCTTAGGGTTGCTGTGTTTCGTATCTTGAATGTAGAGAACTGGAGAACCTTTTCACTGGAAACGAAGCACTCCGTATTAGTAATCAAGGGTGACAAGGCATCTGCATTGTGATACTTCATAAAAAAGGGTTGAGCCGTACTTATTTTGTTTAAAAATAAATTGGCAATTTATATACATACTTCCCACTGCTGAACACATAAGTTTTATAATTTTATATAAGATTAAAGTTATTTACTTACAAAAAACAAATATTACTACACAAGATTTCATGCATAAATTATCATTTATTTATTTAGAACCAATATCCCATAAGAAAGGCGTAAGTTACTTAACTAATGCATTTTTTATGAAATATATAGCATTAAAATCATATTAATATACTAACTAATAAAGGTCTTTTGATTGACAGCGACAAAAAAATACACGCTGGTGTAAATTTGACTACGCTTCTATTAGCAATCAAATAAATATTTTCATTTTCTTATAGAAAAATTTTTTCAATAATTATAGGTGAAAATAATTATAGAAATATTTCTACATATATAAAAAACATATATAATTTTTTACAGCGATTGCTAACCATCTGAGCTACCACGGCTCTTAATGAATAAATGAATAAATGTATATATTAAAATGATATCTAAAATCCTACATATATGACTAACAAAAATATAGTTGACTATAGTTACTGACAATATACACGAAATTCTATCTTTATATCGTTACGTTGTACTTACATCGACCTCTATCCCTGGTATACGAAATATCTTTAACGGAGGGACGTCACGCGGGGAGTAGCGACAGAACTCGCGATCCCCTCGATACCACTTCACAGTGTATAAGACCTCTTGCTCTAAATCATAAACGCATTTCATCTCGACTCTTGATCCTCGCTCCACTGAATCCGGCACCAACAACTGTACGTTACGTAGACACAGTGTTCCTGGTGACAAAAATCAAAAACTTATTTACGTAAATACATATATTAGGTCATTATTCTTACTGGGCATATACTGATGTACATGCGCGTTGGTGTCTTAATTTATTATTAAACGTCTACGTGTTTCCGTAGCTATCAGAATATTTTTTAAACAGTAAAGTGGCAAACGAACTTACAGTCGATATGAAGGTAAGTGGTTACAGCAACCATGAAACAATGATGGCGACAGATGTGATGTCACATCTGAGGACTAAGGTGGAATTCCTCACATCCTGTAGTTATAACGGCTCTCTTACGCTTCAGGTCGAAACACGTGAAAGCACGGCTATTTGGTAGTGGAAATAGATAAGAGTAGGGTTTAAGTAGTAACATTATTTAATCAGTGGTGTGGTACCTACCTAGACGAACTAAGAGGCAGAAAAGGAATTCTACCTAAATAATGATTAATGGTGTAATGGCAGTTAAGAATATCCCCTACACCATATCTTCCCGTGTGTGTCGTAAAAGACGACAGAGGGAAACAGGTTGGCAGCACCATCTTCCTGATAACAGCAATTGTACAATAAAAAAACTGCGGTTGACTACCCACCAGCCAAGTGTGGCAACTATGGCAATATACTGTATTTTGAAGTACAGTTGTAGCACAAATGGGTCGGCTCGGCCGGGGAAGAACCGCGTTCTCTCAGAATACCAGCGTAAAGTAGTAGCTTGACGCTGCTTTGTTTCGTATGGTGAGTGTGGAGAACCGGAGACCCTTTTTACTGGTAACAAGGCATTCCATCTTAGTCCTCACGGGTGACAACGCATCTGCACTTTGATTCGTATTCTAGGATAGATGTAGATGTCTATGGGCTACAGCAACCACTTACCATTAGGTGAACTGTGTGCTCATACCTAAAAATACCCCATATCAGCCACAACATAAATAAACGGCCCCCAGTCTCCAGCGACCCCGCTATTCCTGCCTACGGTGGCGACCATGGCGGGGCAGAGGTTGCTGATAGTCTCGGGTGGAGGTTCGGTTGCCACCTAAGACGACCTGGCAACATACAACACACCCTGTGGACTGAAGAGAATATCCTGGAGCTGGAAGAAGTGATAGCCAAGTTGCGCTAGAATATTATAGGATTATCCGAAGTCCACATTAATCGTCCACAAGTCTCTCGCTACCAACGCGGTAAAGATTGAGAGTATGTCCACGATGGTTGCGTACCTTATGCTCAGAATTACCAAACCGTATTCACGGAAAGTGTTACATACAGGTTTACGTAACAACCTCGGCACATCCCGATAAGGCGGTGGAGAAAATGTATGAGGATATTTGTAGAGCCATGCATTCCACCAGATCCCACTTTACGGTGTTAATGCAAAGCAACGCAAAAGGGGCCAGCAACTGGCCAACTTCATGGAGAAATAAAAACTCTTTGTGATGAACTTTTTTTTCCAGAAGCGGCCACACAGAAAGTGGACTTGGTCGAGCCTCGACGGTTCGAAAAAATGAGACTAACTTTATTATGACGACTAGACGGCCACTGTTCAGTGATGTCTCAGTGATCGTAGGGGTGAAAATAGGCGAGCAATGACTGAATGATTAGAAGCATACTGAACCTATATATAGTTGGAGAGGTCTTATCTAATGAAGTTAACGCTCCGTCCTCCTCGTGTTCTAATCCAATGTCCCGAAACCTTTCAGCTTGAGTCACAAAATCGTTTGAGTGCCTAGGAAACTGCAATGAAGTGGACGATATAAATGACAAGCTTGAGGAATTTTCCATATTTTCGGAGCTATGTTCTGTAAAACACGTCGCAGAGGATCACAAAAACTCTCCGATCACACTCTTAATTTCATGGCTGTTAGACGGGAAATGGGACTGCAGTCTTCAACAGAGTTAACAGCATACAGGCTACAGAATAGACAGATCTTCAAATGCATGTGGGGGGACTTAAGCAACTTTAATACTGCTCGTATAGAAGAAGCGATCGGGAGGAACGTCAAAGCTGAAGGCCGGATGTGGCAGAATCGTTTCCGGGAAACCTGAGATTCTGAGTATGATTGAGAGTTTCTATGGGCAGTTGTACCTATCATCGTTGGAGCCACATTCAAGTGTGAGTAACGATGCAAGAGCAATTTTTATCTGACATTATTCCAATGATACTCCAGACGTCAGTCTGACCGCGATTAGAAAAGCTCCCCAGCACCTTAAAAACGGCAGGGCCCCAGGCGAGGATGGAATTACGGCGGAGCTTCTATAAGTTAGTTGATGACCGATACTTACAGTCCTTCTAAAGCTCTTTAATTCCATCCTCCATGGTGGCACTACTTCGGAGGCGTGGTGCAGAAGTACGGAGGTCTTGTTCTTCAACAAAGTCGACAACACTCTCTTGAAGAACAACAGACCGATTTTCTTTCTAAGCCGCGTCTACGTGCTGTTTTCGAGAGTCGTAACAAATGGTCTCAAACGTGGACTGAATGACTTCCAGCCTCTCAAACAAGCCAGTTTCCGAAAAGGCTCGAGGCGAATTGTACAGAAGTCCGAATTGTACAACTTGCCACTTTGTATTGCATATGTGGACTATGAGAAAGCTTTTGATTCCGTTGAAATTTGGGAGCTGCTGCAGGTCCTTCGGTGGTGCCAAGTTGAATGTCCGTATATGAAAGTGATGAAGTGTTTGTACAGTAGGTCTACAGTGGCTATCTGAGTATGAAACCTATTTAACAGCCGAGAGGTGTACGACAGCGTGAGGCTATATCCCGGAAACTCTTCACCGCTGCACTGGAAGACGTTTTCAAGCTAATGAACTGGAAAGGATACGGTATTAACATCAATGGCGATTACATTACTCACCTTTGATTTGCCGACGACATAGTCCTTATGGCAGAATCGCTGGAAGACCCAAGTACTATGGTCAATGACCTCAATAGTGTCTCCCAACGGATAGGTTTTAAGATGAACATGGACAAAACGATTGTCGATGTGTAATGTCCATCTCACACTTATGCCGGTGGTTGTTGGGAGCACTAAACTTGACGTTGTTGACGAGTACGTTTACCTAGGACAAATAGTCCGACTAGGTATGTCCAACTTAGACCGAGAGTTTAATCGACCGATTTAACGCGGCTAGGCAGCTTTCGGGAAATTACAACACAACTTTTCGTCAGATATACCTCAAAATCTGCAAACTGGATTGTACAACCAGTGCGTGTTGTCAGTGATAACTTATGAATCTGAGACGAGGTCTTTCACTGCTGGCCTTATGAGAACACTCAAGGTCACTCAGCGAGATATGTAGAGGGCTATGTTCAGGACTTATCTGTGTGATAAACTTCAAAATGGGGTTATGCGCAGTAGAACCAGTGTGACCGACATAGCCCAACGGATTAGTATGCTGAAGTGGCAATAGGCCGGCCATATAGCTCGAAGAACCGACATCCGATGAGGAAAAAAGGTTCTCGAGTGGCAGCCTCGTACCGGTAGACGTAGTGCAGGGCGACCCCCCACTATATGGAGTGACGACCTGATAAAACATGCAGAAATTCGAAGGAAGTGCAGGTGGCTCAGGACCGTGTTTTGTGGCATTTTTGGGGGAGGCCTATGTTCGGCAGTGGATAAGTGAAGGGCTGTAGTGATAATGATGTTGATGGATGATTATTGCATAAGCTGGAAAAAATCCGGGAAGTGGGAACTTGGTTATAATTTGTTGATCAAATAAATTATTCGATATTTCTTTTTTAATTTGATTATATAAAATGGTGCCGAGCACACGATCGACAGTCACACTTACAGTCGTAAGACTACACCAACAAGTCAAATATTCGTTACCTGTACAGAGAAAGTAAGAACATTGCTTTTAACTCTTTTACCAATACATAATATGCCTATCATTATAATCTAAATTTTTTTATAGCATAAGGGTGACAAACGAGTACACAATCCACCTAATAAGTGGATGCTGTGGCCCATAGACATCTACATTTATCCTCAATTAAGAATCAAAACGCAGATGCGTTGTCACCCCTGAGGACTAAGATGGAATGTCTCGTTTCCAGTAAAAAAGGGTATCCGGATCTCTACAATCACCATACGAAATACAGCAGAATTAAACCTGCTATTTTACGCTGGTATTCGAGCTACAATCATAATATAGCTGCATTGTGGCTCTACCAAGTATAAAAAACATAATTTTAAATTAATAATTTTAGACAATATTGAAAATAATATAACACAAGGCGCCTTTTACCTTACATTTACGTTTGATTTTTTTTTAATTAATGGCAATATAAGAGGTTCTTCTCAGTTACAAATTACTTTAAAGGCATTCAGGAGCGAAGACTTTTAAAGACGAAAGCTTTAAATAATCTTGTACTTTCTTTTAAATAGCAATTACTATTGACTTTTTTCAAAAGAGTCAATAGTAATTACCCAGTCAATATTATTATGGTTTCACCAAAAACATCATTATTGCAGTCCATTACAAGTCCACTGCTGATTATAAGCTAGCCGATGAATGCCTCAAAACACTTCTTCAATTCCAGTTGTAATGAAGTAGCTTAAGTCTCACCGTGTGAATTGTATGAAAGACTGCAACTATTAAAAAAGACTAAACAAACCATAAAAACACTCACGCTTGTTACCCAGAGGGGTAGGCAGAGACTACAGACTTCCATTTGGCATGATCCTGACACACCTCTCTCGCCTCCCTCACGTCTATATACCTACGCATACATACTTGTCGGTTATAGATACACATAATTTGAGCCGTTTTCAATTAATCGTTAATTTGGTCGATAAATTTTCGCCTAGGAGTCCCTTTCCGACTCTGCCATTCACTTCTGCAACATAAATTTTCTTTGTTACTCTTTCCTCATTCATTGTCTTCACATGACCAAACCACCCAAGCATTCCTTTCTTAATCCTTGCTACAACATCACCTTGCAAACCACACTCTTCTAATCAAACCAATGAGTGAAAAACACTGCAGTTTCACTTCCCATTAACAACCACGAGATTGAGTGTAAGATTCGATATTTTTGGGTTATTTTACGACGGAACTTGCAGAACTAAGATCCGATTGCATGAACATTTTCCACAAGTTTGTATTTAATCATTCACTTCATTACATACTTCACTTGTACTGTTATTAAATTTGTAATTCGTTCTGAAAGTTTTCAGAGATTTGAACTAGAGCCCGAGGAGCCCAGAACGTTGGATTCATTAGACGCGGACTTTGCCACCCTACGTTAAGGTTTCAAATTAAATTAAAGCCTTTAGTTTTAATAACCAAGGTCTAAAATAATAATTTAATAAATTTTCATCAGACTAATATAGAACTGTACCATCAAGTCAAGTGTCGTCTAAATTGTAACACCGTATTTAACCCTCTAATGGTTTGAATTCTCAAAATCCTACCTTAGTGAATTCCTACGTAATAAAAAGATGCTATTGCTTAACCCCACGTTTCTGCGTCCGTAGTTTAGCTGTGCATCTTAAGTTATGGACCAATTTATTAAAGTTTTTTTTTTTTTTATAGAAGAGGGGGCAAACGAGCATGCGGCTCACCTGATGTTAAGTGACTACCGCCGCCCATGATAGCCCATGAAGTTTTCGCGTTTGCCGCAAAAAAGATCACCTTTGTCGTATATTCTCAGTTACAGAGCACTCCTCTTATTGCCTCAGCCAGTACCGGAATTTTCGGCATCGTCTGTTGAATGACGTGCAGTTTCGTGGTCATTTGTAAGAGAAGGTCAAATTGGCCTCTAAAAAGTTTGGCGTGCTCAGCAGAGCTAGAAACTGCTTCATGCCAGCACACCGCCTGCAACTATACATGTCGCACGTTCATGTCATACTGTTCCCATCCCTGGGTTGGGGCTCCTAGCGCGCAATGCGATTCAAAACGTCGGCGATCAAGCTCTTCCAAATCGGCTTGACTCACTAGCATTGCAAAAATATGTTTCATCTCTTTGCATATTTTATTGCATCTACCACGGGGAGAGCTCTAAGAAATTGTTCGGACTAATTTCAGCTGCTCAATTTTAACATGGAACAGCACGAAAAAACTCGCGATATCAACTATACAATCTGGATGATTGGCGGTCCACCACTGTGCGGTTTTCAAGAAGTTGTCTTCGTCTCACAACTTCTTTGTAGACTCGACTACCTCCATTGATTTCCAGATAATACGACTTAGGAACCTTAAAGAAAAGACCCTATTCCTTTTTTAAAAGGCTGGTAACGCTCCTGCAATTCCCCTGATGTCGCAGTCGTTCGTTTGGCGTTTGACACTTACCATCAGGTGAGCCGCATGCTTATTTGCCCCCTCTTCTATAAAAAGAGGACATATTTTATATATTCATAATGCCCGATCAATATGAATAATACCCAATATGAGTAGGCAACGAGGAAAAAAGCTATTGAGATAAAGTAAAATGAACGACCTTTATGAATAAAGTCCATTTTTTATTTAAACACAATGGATATAAAGATTTTTATCAAAAGTATTATTTTTTGTAATACAAAGAAATTTCATTTGGTACTCCAAAGTGGAGTTTTTTCTTCCTTTATATTTTTACACTTGTAAATTTCAGACATGATACATCATTAATTCATGTCTAAAAAGTGAGTAACAAGGTTAGATTAGGTTAGTTTCCCACCCGAATTAGTAGTCCTTGCACGAAGAAAGCCGACATGTGGTAGTCACTCCGACGGAGTTTGGCGAGCCCACATCTCCCCCTACCACTGCAGCCGAGGTGAAGGAGCGGAGGTAAGGTAAGGCTGTTGGTATGGCGATTTGCCACTCGCCCTATCCTCCGTAACTCTGTCGGGCCGCACCGTTGATGCGGTTATGATAGGTTTGCGGGGGGAGAAGAGTGACAGTGTTACGGGGCGAGGCTCTCTCCACCTTCCGCAGCCGAAGCTTGATTGACGCCAAAGAACAGATCCAGCACTGGCATCAGTAAAGCTGGCGAATGCTGATTTTTAACTGGCTCCATGCTCTTTACGCATTATTATTATAGTTAAAGGCCGCGTAGGAATGCGCGCCATGTGCTCATGGTGCGCCATATTTGAGAAGGAAAAGTGGATGGAGAAGTCATAACCCGTCCTTGCCCCCGCGACGCGGGTATACGTTACATTTCCCCATGTAAAAAAATAAAGTTTAAATCAGTATTATATAATTAGCCCGATTTGTAATGTCATTATTCATATTGCCCGGGTATTATAAATAGTGCCCTGATTAATCTCTTTGTTCGTAACATATCTTAATACATACAAATTAGGTGTCACGTTGTTTGCCCGCGATGTACTCCTAAACTACTTAACCGATTTGAATCAAATTGCACACCGTGAGCAGTTTGGTCAAACTTGAGTGATAGGATAGTTTTTTTGCCCATGAGTGACCCACAATTATTTTGCGAATTTAAGGATTTTTAATAGGACATGACAAAGGGTCGTCGAAAAGGGTGGATCAATGTCTACCTGGCAAGCTAGTATACAATATTTTTCACACAAACTTTACACCTTTATTTTTAAAAAATTGATATTTGATACTTTTATCTCAGAGTATTTACATCACATTTAAACACCCTCTAGGCTAGAGGTCATTATAGTTATGTGTAGGAGCCATCGCCCTATGGATTAAGAAAGGGAATAGAATTGCGTCAACGTAGTTAAAAGTTTTCTCCTGTAAAATTTATAAAATTTCCGGATAAAATTGAAATACAGCACGGTCTGATAAGTATGGCACATGATAGGTATAATATACATATGCATGTCTCTTCTAAATTGACTATGAGAATATAAATTAAATATGAAATTTTAATCCTGTTTTGTTCCAGAACAACTTTCATAGTTATACTTTATAACTCATACAAAACGTTTCAGTTAGTCATTAGAATTAAAATATTTCGTGTTCTGTATTAAGAGAACTATTGCAGTGAATTTATTTACTCATTAACAACCATTTTGAATATTAAATCGCTACTTAGATACCGTCCAAGTTCACTTCGGAAAAACGGGAAAAGGGTCACGTACTAATTTTAATCGCGTTCGAAAACGATAAGATTCTATTTTTCGTTATGTTTTTCACATGTTTTTTTTATGTATGTCACTCATTTCTCTGAAAGAGCAGAACAGATTTAATATTACAATACAAAATTAACAATAGTGTATAGATTTTATGTAAACATTAGAAGTAAACTTTAAAAATGTTGGTAGGTAACAAAAAGTTAATAAGTTTTTTATTTGCGTTCATTGCATTACAAAAATCAATAACCTTAAAATTAAAAGTGCATTATTTTTAACGTTCTGTCTAAATCAGTTAACTTCGTTATTATGTAAAAATAATTGGTCAAAATTCAAATACTGCCATTTTATTTATGCAGTTTTTTTTTTTAAATACAATATTAATATATTCTATTATTTATGCGGCGGCGTAATTTCTTTGGGGACATTAACGGATATCGATGTTCTTTTAGCGGACTGCAATGCGTTAACTTTACTAGCGGAGCTAGAAGGATACTTCACGATGAGTACTTCAAATTCATCTAATTTCAATTTTTGTCGGATTTTATCGGTGGAGCATAAAAAACAATTTTTGCTTCAGATGACCGTTAGTGCTTAATTCAAAAGTGTTTACATTCTGAAGTATATATGTGATGCCTGTTTTCATTAAAAACTTTTAGATTGGCTTTGTTATCCCAAATGATCCGCATGTGCTGTTTCAAAAACCAAATCAAAAATGGATGTGTCTTGAGGTGTTCCAAGCCGGTGGCAAAACTGAATATAATCCTTTACAATATCTGTCAGCTTTAATTCTTTCGATATTATATTTAAAATAACATCACAGAGGTTTTCAGTTTGTTTTACGACAATGACATGAAACAACAGAACTTATTTTGCATCGCTTTTTCATGTCTATGAAGGCTAAGGCGTAGTAAATTTATTTGTCTTTTAGTTGTAGAAAGAGTTTATAGAAACGAATGGTTTGAACTCAGAACTCACGAGGCAATAAAGATATTAGTATGTTATTTCTATATTACTTATAAACAATTCAATTTTTTATATATGCGTTAACGAAAATATTTTCGGATATTTTGCACATCGAAAATGGCGAAAGTAATGATGGCTCAGTATACAGGGTTATTTTTCAAAGAGTAGCCAAATTTTAATCTTAAGTTTAAATATTTTAATTAATACGTGGTAGAGCTGCAACATGCAGTTATATAAAAGTAGTATAGTTGTAGCACGAATGTGTCGGCTCGACCGGGGAAGGACCACGCTCTCGCAGAATATCAGCGTAAAATAGTAGCTTAATGCTACTGTGTTTCGTATGGTGAGTGTAGAGAACAAAGGAGACCCTTCTTACTAGAAACGAGGCATTCCATCTTAGTCCTCACGGGTGACAATGCATCTGCATATTGATTTGTAATCTAGAATAGATGTAGATATCAATGGGCTACAGCAACCAGTTACCATGTACTGTATGCTCCTTTCTCATCCTATCCTAAAAAATAATATAAATGATGCTATACTGTTATTGCAGTTTTAAAAAAAACGAGTAAATAAGGCTTCTACATTTATATGAAATTATCAAAAATTGAATGTGATTTATGCGCAACAACGTTTTTACCTGCCGATCAGATGCTTACGAATGTGAGTGCGCAATACAGAGTTAAAATAATGCATTAACATTATTAATTTAATATATAAAAGTACAGATGGTTTAAAAATTGTTTTTATTTTTCTTCATTGTTTACCTATATTACTTATTCTGAACTATCTCTGAAAATTTGGCCGGTTATTGCAAGTTGTATAATTGTAAGTTGATTTGATATGCCTCTTTTATTATTTAACATTCTTCAGTTTTCTTAAACTCGCAATGTTTTACAGTTGCTGTAGACACACGCTCCGTGTAGTTTGAGCGTAGGAGATTCCGCTACTCCAAATCATCCCGCGGATGTTGAAGGAGGCAATATATTGTAACTAAAACAAGAGATAGCCAGCAGTGTCTCCTAGATAACAATTCGAATTAACTTACTAGACTAACTAGAATTAATAAAATCTGTGATTGCCAACGCGTTTGTCAAGCGCTATAACCATTTCACAATTGTTCACTGTCGATCATCACTTTTGATCTTGATAAATTAAAGATATTAATTCAGTATGCACAGACGTAAGTGCAACTGGGTTGGGCCAAAATAAAAATGAAAGACTCAGAAGCAGCACGGAGTCTGGAAGTCGGCGATTATTTGTTCCTGTACCGCGAGAAGCACTGTTGGTCCTGCTCTCGATCTGTCTCTTGTCTTGTCTTATTGCTATTTTATCGAACCTATACTTGCGCTCACACTTGTGCACTTTATTCCTGTGCTGCGCAGATCACTAGTCTTTATTGAGACTGACAACCTTGCTTGAAATTCGGTCTGGAGTACATTGTTATTACACTTAGAAATGGACTTTAATCACATCATGGAGTTAAAAATTATCCAAATTCTGCATAAAATTTTAAAACAACATGATAATGGTCTCTTAAGTACATGAAATAATACGAATAAACACTACATGTAAATACGTCTTAATTTAAAAAATTATGGAATATTTCACATCTGTTATTATCATTTTTAGAACTATGAGAACATATGTTGATAGGTAATAGTAAACCTGCTTGTGCTTTATAACAACTTTCATTCATAACTTTACTACCAATATCTTAGAAAACATGTCAGTGAGTCGGTGGTTTTAAAATATGTCCCGTATACTGTTGTAAGAGAAATACTGCAATGACTTTATTAACTCTTTAAAGACCGTTTTGAAAATTAAATCGCTACTTGGATATCGTCCGGATTCATTTCGGAGAGACGGGAAAAGGGTCTACGAAAATGAAATGGCTCATTCTGCTGGATACGGATTTCAGAAAGTAAATTATGTGCTAAATCTATTGCACAGCTGCCTTCACTTTAATTTAATAGTACGTATTGAATAATGGTAACATTTTATAACCTCTGTAAATATAATAGTAATATTTTACCGGATGAAAATAAAAGATGTCTTATTCAACTTCAGCATGACAAGATCGGTTATTTTATCTGATGAACAAGAATTCTACATTTTTTGCACAAATTTATACTGTAGACATTCGTTCAATAGTTAAACCTTTTTGTCAATTCGTTGTTGTTATGAGAGACGCCGCGTGGCAAGGGGAAGTCCAGCGGCCACATTCCCAGGTTTTAGATGTTTTCATTTTGGAAATGAAAGCTATCTCCTCACCATATCTTTTAATAAGTTTGAACGTGGTAGAGCCACGCTGCAACTTTATTATGGTGGTAGCAAGAATGGGTCGTCTCAGCTTGAACAATACTCTCATACTACCAGACAAAAATGGCAGTGTAATGCTGGTGTGCTATGTATGGTGAGTGAAGAGAACCGAATAAGCTTTTAACTGGAAACGAGGCATTCCATCTTAGTCCTCAGGGGTAACAACGTATCTGCATTTTGATTATTCTATTACTAGGATACTAGTCTATGGGCCACTGTATCAACTTACCATCAGGTGGACTGTGTGCTTTATGGAGTGTATAGATAAGGAGTATAGACTCTGTATAAAAAAGTGTCCGTAGGAATTCGCTAAATAAGGGTGGCGCCACTGCACTCCACAGCTACAGTTTAAATTTTAAAGACCTATTTAATATTTTTTTATTGCACTGACTTTCACCATAATTCTTTTTACATTAATTTTTTTATTGCTTTCAAAATTTTTATTTTCAAAATCACTCTCAACGTATTTTACGGCGATTCATCATACCCCATAGCTACTCAAGCGCTGTACACATATTCAACTATTCTCCTATGGGAGATTGTCCTCCTTACCTTAGTGTGCTTGTTTGTTACCTTAATTCTATAAAAAAGTGTAAAATTTAAAAAGTGTTGAAAATCAGCAGAAATAGACGTCCATTTTGTTTACGTTATACGTTAAGTACCCAAACTGGCAACGAACAGCAGCGTTACTAAGTTACAAACGTGCGAGGTATCTGGCACTGCTATTATCATTTCGCCTATCAAGTGAGATGACTAAGACAAATTTTCCTTACAACAGGCGAGCTCCATTTCCAGTGGGCTTTTAGACTGATGAAGAAGATTAAGAACTTTCTGGTGATCATTTAAGCAATTTTTTAATTAATAAACAAAGCATAATAACTTATACTGTAATTTTACACCAAACTGGTGTATTAAAAATATTAGGAATAACGTATGTAATTTAATTGTTTAGACTTATTCCACGATATCATAGTATTTGCAAAGACGCAAATATATTTAATCTTAAAAGATAAAAAGAAATATAGTGTCTAGTTTTTTTCACAACATCGGTAAGAAGGTTCTAAAGAGTATGTCATTAAAACTAACGACGTCCTTGAAGTTTTTTTTTTGTGATTCCAAAGAGCATCACACAAAGAAATGCTTAAAGATACAACTAAGAAAATTGCCTATGCGGAGTTTTATTTTTTCTTTCGAACGTTATTGCTTTTTGTATTGAGACAGTGTTGTTTAGTAATGGAATAAGCGATGTTATGAACGTTATCTATACTTAGAAATAAAATTGAAGTGTTGTGTAAATAACTGGTTTCTATTGAGCTAAGGAGGCTATTTTCATATTATTAATACTGTTTGGTTTGTAAGGCCACACACTTTTAAGAAGTAGAGTTGTAGTTAGTTGATGAGCACGGCAAAAGGAAAAGATCACCGAAGTTAAAAGTTTAATTAAAAGCAAAATAGTTATAAAGTTAGGTTGCAGCGTTTACTAAATAAAAATGTGTGGTGAAACCATACAAATACATAAATAAGCATTTTAAATTTTTTGTCTATCTGTATGTCCAGGCTTTTCTTAATGATGGCTGAACTGATTGTTAGAGAACTTAACGAATAGATAGTGATAATTAGGAATCATGCGTTACTTGATAGATAGAGAACAATGTCAGTAGAAATCTTCCTATTTCTTTTTTTTTTATAGAAGAGGGGGCAAACGAGCATGCGGCTAACCTGATGTTAAGTGACTACCGCCGCCCATGATCAACCGCAACACCAGGGGAATTGCAGGTGCGTTGCTGGTCCTTTAGAAAGGAGTAAGCTCTTTTCTTGAAGGTCCCCAGGTCGTATCGGTCCGGAAAATTCGCCGTTGGTAAACTATTCCACAGAGAGGTTGTACGCGGAAGAAAACTACTTTTGAAACGTACAGTGGTGGACCGCCAAGCATCCAGATGGTGTGGATGGTATCGGAACGTTTGCCGCGTAATGCGTTCATGAAATTTGGCGGCTGGAATTAATCCGAACAATTCCTCAGAGCACATTATCATTACATTTTCTTTCTCATATACCTCCATGGTATATGCGAAAGAAAATGTAGAGAGATGCAACATCTCTTCGCAGTGATCAGAAATGGAGCTCGTCTGTTGTAAGGAAAATTTGTCTTAGTCATCTCACTTGATAGGCGAAATGATAATAGCAGTGCCAGATATCTTGCTCCATTGTTACTTAGTACCTGATACCTCGCACGTTTGTAACTTAGTAACGCTGCTGTTCGTTGCCAGTTTGGGTACTTTACGTATAACGTAAACAAAATGGACGTCTATTTCTGCTGATTTTCAACACTTTTTAAATTTTACACTTTTTATAGAATTAAGGTAACAAGCACACCATGAAGTAAGGTAAGGAGGACAATCTCTCATAGGAGAATAGTTGAATATGTGTACAGCGCTTGAGTAGCTATGGGGTATGATGAATCGCCGTAAAATACGTTGAGAGTGATTTTGAAAATAAAAGTTTTGAAAGCAATAAAAAAATTAATGTAAAAAGAATTATGGTGAAAGTCTATGCAATAAAAAAATATTAAATAGGTCTTAAAAATTTAAACTGTAGCTGTGGAGTGCAGTGGCGTCACCCTTATTCAGCGAATTCCTACGGACACTTTTTTATACAGAGTCTATACTCCTTACCTATACACTCCATAAAGCACACAGTTCACCTGATGGTAAATTGATACAGTGGCCCATAGACATCTACATTTATCCTCGGTTAATAATCAAAATGTAGATACGTTGTTACCCCCTGAGGACTAACATGGAATGCATCGTTTCCAGTTAAAAGCTTATTCGGTTCTCTTCACTCACCATACAAAGTACACCAGCATTACACTGCCATTTTTGTCTGGTAGTATGAGAGTATTGTTCAAGCTGAGACGACCCATTCTTGCTACCACCATAATATAGTTGCAGTGTGGCTCTACCACGTTCAAGCTAATTAAAAGATATGGTGAGGAGATAGCTTTCATTTCCAAAATGAAAACATCTAAAACCTGGGAATGTGGCCGCTGGACTTCCCCTTGCCACACGGCGTCTCTCATAACAACAACGAAGTGACAAAAAGGTTTAACTATTGAACGAATGTCTACAGTATAACTTTGTGCAAAAAATGTAAAATTCTTGTTTATCAGATAAAACAACCGATCTTGTCATGCTGAAGTTGAATAAGACATCTTTTATTTTCATCCGGTAAAATATTACTATTATTTTTACAGAGGTTAGGATGCAAAGAAAGACCGCATCCCATCCCAATCGGCTGACCTTTAGCGCCAAACGCGGCAGCCTGCAGAATGCAACTGCGGTTTCAGCGTGTGTGGCACCACACTCCGGACAAGACAATGGTCTGAGGAGGCTAAAGGGGCGTCGACAGAAATCTGATATCCGTCCGGGTTAGTGGTCAGCAGAAGGTCCAACAGGGAAGGTGCATGATCCTCCACATCTGGGATCCGCGTAAGCGAAATAACCAGTTGTGTCAGACCATATGCCAAGGCAAAATCATGAACGTATATAATGTATATATATATATATATATATATATATATATATATATATATATATATATATATATATATATATATATATATATATATATATATATATATATATAGATCATATCTAGGCGAAGCGGTGTCGTGTTACTAGTCTAAAAATAAAATGCAGTTATTTCGATATTACTGAAAGCCGAAATAAATGACTTTTAATGATCGATGCCCAGCAGTGGGCCGTATATAGGCTGTAACTTTAACTAACTTTTAGACTTAGACAATTTTAGAATTTTCGCCTATCACTCTGTCTCTCTGTACGAGCCTATCTTCGGAATGGCTAAATCAATTGTAATGATACCTCACGAATAGATAGAAGTTTGTGGTACAAGAGCGATCTAGACAATATTTTATCCGAAAACCTTGGAGATTTTTTTCATAGACCACTTTTTTTAAGAAATGGTATTTTATTACATACATTATCTTAAATCTTAATAACGACACATTAATAGATTCTACCCATGCAAATCTGGGGCTAGTCGTTGGTCGTGAACAAAAGAGTAATAATTTATATCTAATAAACAAATAAGTTACGAAATTATCTTTCGATTTATCGAATATATAAATAGAGAATGTCTACATAAGTAACCTATAAAATAAAGCTTATCTTGACAGATAATGTGTGCTTATAAATATTTTTAATACGTAAGAATAATTACTACCTGATATTTTATAATGAAACTAGCAACCCACCCCGGCTTCAGACGGATAATTTCTCGATCTCGATAACAGCGCCACCTACTGTGTCCAAATGTGACTCTAAACCATTCTGGGGATGCATTCAAAGACACATACAAAATTCATTGAAATCGGTAGAGATGTTTTTGTGTTTTGAATATTAATATAACACTTAGTACAGCTATATTCCGCCATTTGGCATAAATGGCGGAATATAGCTGTACTAAGTGTTTGTTCTCTAAGTGATAAACTATGACAATACCATCTGAATCAACCTATATTCGCAATAAATGATTTGATTTTGAAAAAAAAAATTGAATTTGTTTTAGCGTGAGTAATGGAGAGCAATTCATTTTTATACATGAAGATAAAAGTAACTGCCGACAATGTAGCGTTAAATCGATATTTCAGATTTTAAAAAGTCTCAAATAAGCTTTTTACTGAAAACTTCAAATGACATTTTTTTTAGTGTGCAGTCTGTAAAAGTTAAGGTTACAGTCTATATACGTCCCACTGCTGGGCACAGGCCTCCTCTCATTTCTGAAAGGGTTTTAGAGCAAGGAATAGTCCGCAGCGCTGCCCCAATGCGTGTTGGCGAACTTCACATGTCTTCGAAATATTGTTTTTTTTTCTTATTTCCAGACATGCAGGTTTCCTCACGATGTTTTCCTTCATCGCCGAGCACGTGGTAAATTAGCACTTAAAATTGCAATTAACAATTTCATTGGTGCCGGTAGGGATCGAACCCGGTTTGCTCGCGTATTATGAAATTTACAGCGAGCGCTAACCATCTGACCTACCACGGCTCTTCTGCCAGTGCACAGTCTGTACTCTGAACCAATATGCTACTGTCGCTTAAAGTTAAGAAGAAGGTCCCACCTTTCCCTGAACAATCGTGCAGATTAATGAATAAATTTGTGGCACGTGTAAGTACTGATACCTCGTTACATACTTTCTGTTTGATGAATCGTGATATGGTTGAGTATAAATACGAATTATAAACAACTATATAATATGCGAATTATAAACAACTACACACATATATAATATGCGAATTATAAACAACTGCACACATATACAATATGCGAATTTGAAAGTACTAATTAGCTCCACCGTTTTATTACAAAACAAGGTTTATTTTATAGTGTCAGGTTTTAAAAACAGTCAAAGAAAATTTCGAAAATATTATTGTAATTTTAAACCTAAGACTATAAATAAACTCCGTTTTGTAAGAAGACCGAGAAGGTCTTTCTAAATTTACGACGCGATGTCATTAACTCTTTTCCGTGTTGAAAAAATACGACTAATATTTTCATAGAGTATTAATTAAAAAAGTAAATATATATGCTTCCTTCTTAATCGTAAAATCTTTAGAAAAGTAAAAAAAAGATTAATGGAAACCTTTCTTTCTGTAGAACTTAATTAAATAATGTACACATACCAACAAAATTCAGGGATCTTTCAAGTTCTAATGCTTGCTAACGCGACATCCGATCAGCTGGTCGCGGGTTTGAATCCATGTTCAGTCCAAAATTATTGTTTTTATCGAAAATAAATTCATTGTAGCAGCCCTACGTCCCGAATTTGGAGGTGGTGTATCGGAAAGTATATAAACCGAACATGCAATACCTTTCCCTTCTCTTTTCTTTCGGAATGAATAGTCATTGCAAATTCGAAAATAACATGAGATGTGTTTTGAAGGTAATTGATTTTGGTTTTTCAACAAATTTAATGTTTCAAGGAGTTTCCTTTCATTCCATAATCTCTAAAAAGTCTTCATTTGTGAAGAAATAACAAAAAATTTATTCAAGAAATAAGGATGTTTAAGAGAAATTCTTTGTAATTTCTTTTTATCTACGAATAACTAAAATATTATAGAAGTCAATCATAATTATTAGAAACAGGTGTTCCTTTGCGAAAATCATTATATAAAAGAAATTAAAATTAGTTAGCTATTTCATTCAGCGGTGAGATATCACCGAGTCTATTTCGCCAGACGATTTTGGGAGAACGGTATTAGAATAAGGTGTGACGGGGTTAGTGCACGCAATAGAGGGAGAGCGGGAGATGTTCTTTGAACTAGGTAAGAAACATAATTACTATTTTATTTTACGCGGATGTTAACTAAATAATCTTAACATCTTCAATATAATTGATTTTTACGCGGATCTTAGTTTAATAATTTTAAAATCTCTAGGAAGTGTTTGAAGTATAATTATATTATGACAGTCCTAATTACACACATTGAACAGTTGTATGTCATAGAATGATTCGGGCCCACGGCGGACTGGCGGGGATATCTAGGTATTCCTCTCTAAGTAACTGTAAATAGTAGTCTCTAAATATAAGTTTTTATGGGTTAAAGTGCTGTGGGTGGGTGCGGTCATATTTGACCGCTTGAATTTTGACGGAATATCGAAGCGGTCAAATTTGGCCGCTTGGTGTTTGGGAGGTTAAAATTGAATAAAATCATGTAGAATAGGACGACTGATCAAATAAAATGGCACGAAAAGAAATGCAATGGACAGTAATGGAATATTTTTTAAACTTTATCCTTGAAAGATATTGTCAGCATGTCAAAGTTAAAATAAAACTTATCTGAGTCTTTTGAAGTCATTACAATAAAACGGTATAATGATTTCTTATATTTACGCAAGCACTATACAACATGATTAAAACTACTTTTACGGATTTTATCGCGTTTATTTTTACTTTTTATTTACTTTTATTTTTAATTCCCGACGTTTCGGGCGCTTTCCAGCACCCATGGTCACCGGGGACTGAGATGACTGACGTTCAGATGTCATTGTTAAACCCGGAGTACCTTCAGCTTTTTTAATTATTGTTTATGGTCCGATCTATGCAAAATGAACTGACTATGTCCTGAGGTCTTGCAGTGGTATGCTTGGGTTTAGTTTTAATTTTATTGATTATAGGATCCCAAGCAGATGGGAGTACTGATGGGGTGACTGCAGCTAGTTAGTCTTAGTCCAGAATTGTGTCATTATTTAGTCTAGTGACAAGCTAAAAAAAAGCTTCCTGCTTACGGCATCCCTACCGAATTTGACTACTGGATATTTGACTTTCTGAGTGAATGTTTGATCAGGGTAGTCGACAGTATACCAACTCCGTATATCTGATCCATAAGGCTTCATGACCCATTGGTCGTCCCCTACGTATACAAAATAACAACGTTTCTAGACTGTTGCTGGAGCTCCCACGTTATTATAGTGCATCATGTATGTTTTTTGTCGCCTACGTAGATAATTTTGCCACACTTATTTGCAAAAGGAATGCGTCACTGATGCACAAGGTTCATGGGAGCGCCACCAGCATTCTTAACATTTTCACGTTCATGCCCATGTATCCAGTGCCTCTTTCAGGCACCCCATGTATATGAATTAACGCGGTTTTCCATTCCAAATCCAATTTAGGAATTACTGTCAGGTGTCCTGGCGAGCATCACGCACGTGCCAGTTCCACCCCAGTATTGGTTGACCACACTTTCTAGCTCCCGGTCTCGATCACTTTCAATAATGGACATATATAATTTATCCATCTAATATGATGTGCTAAAATAATACACGTATTATCAAAACACTGACTTAGTTTTTGTGAGAAATCGATTTCTCTAAATTTGTCGTTACAGTATTTAAATTTGGTTCAAATTACGCTGACCCCACTTTACTTTATTGATTATATATTCCTAAAGCGACAGTGTTCCACGCCTAACCATTGTAAGATCTCACTGGTGCAGTGAGATCTTACAATGGTTAGAGTTCCAATGAAAAGTGGTCTTTCTTTTTTGTCGCTAGATCACAACTACCAATAAATTGATTACGAACATATAACTCTGTACCCTCAAAATACTATCTATCATTTACTCATTAATTACATCCTATGAATAATCTATTGGTAAACCTAAGGGGAATATTTGCCATAGTTCCCTCTCTTAGCAATTAGGTCAAAAATATTTCCGTCCACGCAGATAAAGCTTTGTTAAATACAGTCGATGGTTTTATTTTCCGCTAAGCAAATGTTAAATATATATAAATTCAAATCAATTACTAGATGTATGATAGAAGACTTGAGAACTGCTAGTTCTATTTTAATGAACACTCACAATAATAACTGGACCTGGTAAGTAGTACCGTTGTCGATATCTAGAAAATAGTCGTGCGAAGCCGGGGTAGATTATTAGTCAGCATATAAAATTGGGATTAAAAATGGGATCCAACTCTAAGCGGGTACTGTGTGTCTGTCAAGACTTGGTATTCATACCTCTCTTACAAAAGGTTTTTAAAATTTGCGAAACGAATATTTGCAATGTAATATATTTATTCATCATTATTGATTTAGAAAACGATTTACATGGTCGTCCGAATACTAACAAGCCGAATCCTATTTTCTTTATATTTTTAAAAATATAATAAAATAACAAAAATAAATAAACAAAAGTGAATAAATAGATGCCAGTTTTTGTTAATGTTGCGGACCACTGAGCTCTATACAAGTGTATGTAAGTGTAGTTGCGGATGAAATTACTATAACTGAAAGACGTCATGTCTTGTAAAGTAACGTCACACATAATACTACAACAATAAGGATGTCATTTTTTTTCTAAATCAGGATATACAAGTGTACTTACTCTCATATTTGGCATAGTATAAAGAGATCAAAGATCCACTCGACATTTCTATTTACACGCATGAATTACACGCAATATTTTTCAATAGATTTGTCTCTTTTTGCCTTATTTGAAACGAGGCAGGTATATTGACTCGATTTACGTAGAACTGTTGGTTCTGTATATGCGTATGTATGTATTTACTCTAAACTGCAGATAAACTGTTGACATTAGAATGTTGGTGAAACGAACTCATAAAATTTCCCCCACCAGAAAATCCTCCAAAGCGGCTAAAGATTTCTTCAAAATAATCACCAAATCATTTCACAATTGACTAAGATATCGAGCAAATAAAAAGAACTTGCAATCAAATTGAATATCTTTTTTTTTGAGTTGGCTAAAACGGTGACACAAGCACGTGCCGAATTTTCGTTAGTTTTTTTTTTACTCAAATTTTATGCGGGCGCTCAGCACGTACGTATGCCGTTTTCTATACAAG
The DNA here is from genome assembly GCA_036936625.1 of Parnassius smintheus behrii. Classification (NCBI taxonomy): domain Eukaryota; kingdom Metazoa; phylum Arthropoda; class Insecta; order Lepidoptera; family Papilionidae; genus Parnassius; species Parnassius smintheus. The sequence continues at coordinate 39,950,354 of JAUPFT010000008.1, read as the reverse complement.
ATCATTTTATTAATTCTTATGTGTGTATGTATATAAATAATTTCGTTTTTGAAATTACCTCTCGTAATAATGATAACACATGATAAGCAATAATGACCAAATATGTACTATCCACGAATGTACCTTTTTTATAGGATAAGGTCACAAACGAGCACACAGTCCACCTGATGGTAAGTGGTTGCTGTAGCCCATAGACATCTACATCTATCATCGATTACAAATCAAAATGCAGATGCGTTGTCACCTGAGAGGGCTAAGATGGAATGCCTCAGTTCGTATCTGGTTCTCTACACTCACCATATAAAACACAGCAGCGTTAATCTGGTATTCTGTGAGAGCTTGGTCCTTCCCCGTTCGAGCCGACCCATTCGTGCTACTGCTATACTACATCAAACATCATCAAACGGAACCATTGCGATGTTGCGATGTTTTGATCATATGCTTTGTTACAAAGTACAACCGCAAAATATTAATAGCATATACTTTTATTTTTAGTTTAATGCTAAACATTTTAGTTGTATTTAAAAGTTTTCTTTAATTTCTCCAATCGCAACATGTGTTGGCTAAAATAATTAAATTCACACATATATTTAGAATGTAAATAATCCGTAAAATTAATCCCCCCTCTCTCCCTCTATACCATCCCTCTCACTCCCTCAATCCCTCTCTATCTCACTCATCCTATCTCACTCCTTCTCTCTTTATCTCTTTTTCTCACCCTATTCAACTCCATCTCTAAAATAGCTCAAAATAAGATAACTGATGAGGAAGAAAGGTTATCGAGTGGCAGTCCAGTACCGTTATGCGAATTGTAGGGTGGTTCTTCACTAATTGAAGTAACGACCTGGTAAAGGATGAAGGAAGTCGATGGTTTCTGGTAGCTTAGGGCCGTGGGTGGTGGCATTCCATGTGGGAAGGCTTATGTTTAGCAGTAGTCTTTTGATGGGCTATAATGATGATGATGACTAGGGCCCGGATTAATATGTATATATAATATCAAAATATGTACATTTAATATGGACTTAAAATCCTAAAATATGGAAAAAATATGTGTAATAAAAGATAACGACATTGTACATTAAAACGATTTCCTATTAAGAAAAAACAAAAAAAATACGATTTTACTTAGCTTAGGTTCATTATTATTTAAATTACAGTATATAATTACGTGTTTCCTTAAATTTTCTGTTTGGACGAAATAATGCTTTATTCTAGCTGAATGATTTTTCATCATAGGATGTGATTGGAGCTTATTTAAATTTGCATAATTCTGCAAGTGAGTAGGGCACATCTATGGTGCCTTCTAATGTTCCACACAGCATGCTGTTGATTTTCTTTAGGATCCTTTCCTAAAGAAAATCAACAGCATGCTGTGTGGAAATCCTTTGTTTTTTTTTCAGTACATAGAGTAATTTTTGCCTCGCTACTTCAGCAACGGGACCTTCTGATTCTAAAAATATTTTCGATAGTCATCAAATTATCATTTAGAGAAGTGGAAGAATTTTCGAGTGCCTTTATATGGTATGATAAAAAGCAATAATTAGTGTTTATGTACATAAAGCAAATAGTTACGTAGGGTAATCTTGGAGAAGTTCTTTTGAGATTGAAATATCAGCAGCTTTATTCTCCAATTCAAAGATAATCATTTTGATTTCAGTGTAATACTGGGCATAGTATTCATTTGCTCTCAGCTAAGTTCCCCAGCGGTTCAGCACTGGCTCTAGCGGTAAAGAAATGTCGGGATACCAACTCTTTAAATTTTAAGATCCTGCTTGCTGCTTTCAAAAACTTTTTCTTTACGTTTCATACTAAACTGTCAGCCTTTTTAAACTGAGACCTTATTCATTCAGCAAATCTATTCATACCATGAGCCAAGCACTTCATATGAATAATTTTTGGATACAAAACTTGTAGGGAATCTACAGCTTTTACCATACAAGGAGCAGCATCACTAAGTAGCAAGACAACTTGGTCATGTTTAACTCCATAAGGCCACAAAACTCTCATTGCATCATTAAAAAGCTTTACTGACGTTTGGTGGTTGCATTAAAGAAGTTCTTCACACGCCAATAAAAAGGATTTGCTGGCATTTTCGTCATCTAAAACTAATTTTTAGTCATTTCACATACCTTCTCATCAACCTAACATAAAATAATGAAGATATGGATAAATTTATTTAATTTCTTGTGGAATATGGATTTATACTTGAAATATGGAAAAATATGGAAAATAGAAATTGCATTTTCTTGATCAAAATATCATAATATATGTAGAAAACATATTCAAGAACAAAAACCATTTCAATTAAAAATATGGATTTACATATTAATCCGGGCCCTAATGATGACGATGCTTCGTCTCTTAGTTACAATGATATACATGACGACTTAAACAGCACATATAGAAAGAGAGGGCGAGAAGAAAACTGTCTAAAAACTCGATAAGAAAAGAGAAAAATGACTGCGTAGTACGTTATAACAAGTTCCCTCTTGTCAATGGAATAAAAATCAACAATAAATGATTATCATCATCGTTACAGCCTCTCACATATGTCTACTATTGACTAGGCATCCTGCAGGGAATTCCACAGTGCACGGTCCTAAGCCACTTGCATCTATCGACTTCTTGCATATCTTATCAGGTTGTCACTCGGTCTAGTAAGGGGCCACCTTACACTTCGCCTAACAGTACGAGGCTGCCACTCGAGACCCTTTCTTCCCCATTGCTAGTCGGTTCATCGAGCCATATAGCTGGCCCATTACCACTTCAGTCGACTCGTTGTACTATCTCTTCAATAAATAAATTAATAAATGAATGACTGGAAACTGTAAATGAAGTAAAACGAAAATGAGTCCACAATCTACGACTTTTTTATGGTTTTAGGGCAAGGAATTGTCAGCACCGCTGCCCCAATGCGTGTTGGCAAAATTCACATGTCTTTGAAATAGTTTTTTTTTTATTTCCTAGACATGCAGGTTTGTTCATGATATTTTCCTTCACTGCCGAGCATGTGGTAAATCTTTTTTTTTATAGAAGAGGGGGCAAACGAGCACGCGGCTCACCTGATGTTAAGTGACTACCGCCGCCCATGATCAACCGCAACACCAGAAGAATTGCAGGTGCGTTGCCGGCCCTTTAGAAAGGAGTAAGCTCTTTTCTTGAAGATCCCCAGGTCGTATCGGTCCGGAAAAATCGCCGGTGGTAAACTATTGCACAGAGAGGTTGTACGTGGAGGAAAACTCCTTGTGAAACGTACAGTAGTTGACCGCCAAGCATCCAGATGGTGTGAATGGTTCGGGACGTTAGCCATGTAGTGCGTTCACGAAATTTGGCGGCTTCACGAAAGTTGCAGGCGGTGTGCTGGCATGAAATACTGTCCCGCTCTGCTGAGCACGCCAAGCTTTTTCGAGGCCAATTTGGCCTTCCCTTCCAAGTGAAACTGCACGTCACTCGATATGTCGACGCCGAGGATTCCGATACTGGCTAAGGTAACAAGGGGAGTGCCTTGAAACTGAGGGGATACGACAAAGGGGTTCCTTTTAGCGGTTAACGCGCAAACTTGTGTCTTCTGGGGGTTAAACTGGACTAGATTTAGTCGTCCCCAATCCAAGACTCTGTTCAGCAAAGACTCGACTTCAGACACAAGTTTGTCCCGGCACTCGGAGACGTTTTACCGAGAAATATTGGCTCGGCCGGTGCAAAGAGCATCACCAGTGCTGTCATCTGCATAGCAATGAATAATACGGGTATGCAACATATCATTGATATGCAGAAGAAACAGCGTTGGCGATAGCACGCAGCCCTGTGGAACACCAGCATTAATAGGCTTGCAATCGGAGCTTGCACCGTCTACAACGACCTTGATGCTCCGATCTGCAAGAAAGCTGGTGATCCAATCGCACAATTTCGCGGGAAGCCCATAGGAAGGGAGCTTCGAAAGAAGCGCTTTGTGCCAAACCCGATCGAAGGCCTTCGCAATGTCCAAACTAACGGCCAATGCCTCCCCCTTGAACTCTACTGCCTCCGCCCATCTGTGAGTGAGGTAGACCAGAAGATCACCAGCTGTCCGACCACGGCGAAAACCGTATTGGATGTCACTTATCAGCTGATGATCCTCAAGGTACCTCATGAGCTGGCAGTTTACAATGGACTCCATTGTTTTGGAGAACAAGGCGATGATGGCGATTGGCCGGTAGTTGGACGGGTCTGAGCGGTCGCCTTTTTTAGGGATCGGGTGGACGAAAGCCGTATTCCATGATTTTGGGACTACGCCTAGGGAGTAGGAGTACCGGAAAAGACGCGTTAAAACCGGTGCCAACTCTGGAGCACACGTCCTCTGCACAATTGGGGAGATTCCGTCAGGCCCACTCGACTTATGGATGTCCAGGGAGAGGAGTGCTTTGCGAAACGAGCGCTGTGTGAACTGCACTTCCGGCATGGAGCGTTCACACCGCGGGATGGTCGGCGGCGTACTCCCCCCGTCATCGAGAGTCGAGTTAGACGCAAAAAAATAGCCTAGAAGATCGGCTTTCTCCTTTGCAGTATGGGCCAGTGAGTCGTCCTCCCTGTGCAGAGATGGAAGAGATGGCTGACAGAAATTCCCCTGGACAGCCTTGGCGAGAGACCAGAATGCACGGGTTCCAGAAGGAAGGCGAACCAGTTTCTCGCCAATTCTGCCTATGTGCTCTGACTTTGCCTTGGCAACGACTCTTTTGAAGGACCTAGAGGCGGAATTATACTTCTTTTTTAGAGCGCTGGTGTTTACATTCCGGGACGCTGATGCACCAACCCAGGCTTGGTAGCACTCCCGCTTATAGCATGATGCTATTTTACAGGAGCGACCAAACCATGGCTGAGATTTGCCTCCAATGGGCACCACAGAGGAAGGAATAAAAAGTTCCATACCCTGAAGTACCACATCAGTAACAGAATCCGCAACAACGTTGGGATCATCCGGCGACAAGCAAACCCGCCCCCAAGGGTAGGATTCTAAGAAAGACCGCATCCCATCCCAATCAGCTGACCTATAGTGCCAAACACGGCGGCAGCCTGCAGAATGCAACCGCGATTTCAGCGTGAGTGGCACAACACTCCGGACCAGACAATGGTCTGAGGAGCCTAAAGGGGCGTCGACGGAAATCTGATATCCGTCCGGGTGAGAGGTCAGCAGAAAGTCCAACAGGGAAGGTGCATGATCCTCTACATCTGGAATCCGCGTAGGCGAAGTAACCAGTTGTGTCAGACCATATGCCAAGGCAAAATCATGAACAGATCTCCCCGCATGATCGGTTAAACGTGAACCAAGCCATTCGGCGTGATGGGCGTTAAAGTCGCGGAAAAATAAATAAATTAATTAAATAATAAATTAAAAATAATAAATTAAATCAGCACTTAAATTGCAATTAACAATTTCATTGGTGCCGGCGGGGATCGTAGATATCATAGATCGAGATCGTATCACCCAGGTACAAACAGGTGAAGTTTATCTATTAATAAATACTAATAATTGGATGCGTTTTAAATTAATATCGAAAGTTTTTAATTGATTTATTTATTTAGTAAAAAATTTGGTTTTTGTTTTTATTACCGAAAGTTTATTTCAAACTAGTGGTATATATTGTTAGTTCAATTTCATAATAAATTAACGTAAAAGAAAAAAAACGTAAAAATATTAGTGCCACAGGCTACCATTCCGTTCACCTGTTGCACTCTATTATTTTCCAGACAGTAAAAAATCATCAAGTATAAATAACAAAACAACACAAAACATTTTAGCCAATCATCTAACGTGTAACAATATTTTGCCCGCAAAATGGCCTTAAATGTACCAAATATTTGAGATTTTTACGGAAGAAAAAATTTACAACTTCTTTAGTTAACCTTATAAAAAAGGTCATCAATACAACTATACTTTTGATTTATTTTACACGACATTATGATTATATCTGACACAGTTGCCTCAGTTGTCTACATAAATATCGAAAATATTTGAAAATGCTATATGTAAACGCCTTTAAATTTTTCTATATAAAATTGAAGTTCTAGACGATTAACAAAATGAATTTAGAAAATATAGATCTACAACTTTATCAGTATATAAAAAGTAAAGTTACAGTCTATATACGTCCCACTGCTGTGCACAGGCCTCCCCTCATTTCTGAGAGGGTTTTAGGGCAAGGAAGTGTCCGCCGCGCTGCCCCAATACGTGTTGGCGAACTTCACATGTCTTCGAAATATTTTTTTTTCTCTTATTCCTTAGACATGCAGGTTTCCTTACGATGTTTTCCTTCACCGCCGAGCACGTGGTAAATCAGTACTTAAAATTGCAATTAACAATTTTATTGGTGCCGGCGGGGATCAGACCCGGGTTACTCGCGTTCTGTTATATTTACAGCAAGCGTTAACCATTTGAGCTACCACGGCTCATTATATAAAAAACATACAAAAAGCTCTTCAGCATATTAATGACAAGAAATATTCAATAGGTCTTCTCTTAGATATGACTAAAGCATATGATACAGTTTCTTATAATATACTATTGTCAAAATTACATATCTCTGGTATTCGAGGTCTCGCTTCCTTTGGTTCAAATCATAACTGACTAACAGGAAACAAATTATTCAAATAGAACATTATATCCATAAATTACATGAAATAAATATTATTATATCCAAAGAAAGACATGTCACATATTAAATTTCACAATTTAGTGTTCTAGGAATGTATTCTATTCTTAATCTATATTAACGAACTTCTAAAAATGTTCGACAAGGAAACTATATTTCCAATATTAATTTTAGATGATATTTCCTTATTTCTGAGAAATAAAAACCCATGTAAGAAATATTTTACACAATAGAACAGAGCGGTTCTATAGGCACAGTTTTGAAATATATATATATATATATATAATCGGAATCTCGGAAACGGCTCCAACGATTTTCATAAAATTTTGTGTGATGGGAGTTTCGGGGGCAATAAATCGATCTAGCTAGGATTTATTTTTAGAAAATGTCTTTTTGTCCGTGTTTTAAGGCAATGAAAAACTGCTACAATATCGTAAGAATAAGAAGGTAAGTTTTGACAGTTTATTAATGATTACAAATAGCTTAATTGGTATATTGGGCGTTCACAAAATCGTAATACCATGGTTCGAGCCCAGACCGACCGACCGACTTTTTTTAATATGTTTTCAAGTTCCTTTATCTTTTGAGAAAATCTATTTTTTCGAGCCCTTTTTTTAGTATTTTTTAAAAACACGAAAATTTTAATTTAACTAATTGCACTCATGATTTTTTATTCAAATAACCAGTTCAGTTTTTTCTATTATGTCGCTAAGATCAAAAAATATTATTCGTATTTCATCAGTATGTAATTTGTATCTAAATATAATTTCCAAAACACACAAATTAAAAAAAACCGAGCGAAAAATACCGAACAAAGCTCGGTCAACCGGGTACTATTTCATAAATAGAGAGTGATAATGCATTTAAATTATTAGGTATTAACATTGACATTTATCTTAATTCGAAAACTCATATCGAATACCTAAAATCTCAATAACGCAAGTTCACTTCTGCCCTTTTTGAATTGGAATGCAGCACGAATACACAGGCAGCATTACCTGCGTTTTATGTCTATGCTTACTCATAGTTACGATACCAAATCATGCTATGGGGCAACAAAAAATTATGTACGAAAATTATTCCTAAAGTAGATAATACAGTAACTTGTACACCATACTTCGTGTAGTATAATGTCCAGACTTTAATATCTATATTTGTTTTAGGCATATATACATTTATATTCGAAAACCAAAGTATTTTTTCCAAAATAAAAGAATCACTTCATATTAACACGCGAAATAAAGAACAGCTTTTTTCTACCTACAGTCCATTACTATACGGCGGTTAAAATTTTAATAAATTAGCTCTAAAATTAGAAATGAAAAATAATAGCTTCTATAGCTGTTTTAATCTTGATTAATTGTTTAATTGTAAATAACAACTTTTATTAGTACAGTAAATCACAGAACTACTATTGCAATATGTTAAAATGTTGTTTTAAGTTGTAAGATTCACCATAATATAGAATTTATAAATATCAAACAGATTTGATGATAATTTGAGTAGATTTTCTTAATAATTATTTTTTATATGAAACTAAGGTAACAAATGAAATACAGTCCAACTGAATCTAGTACTGTTGCGTCAGAAATAGATAAGCAGTTGTTATTTACCCCGACAGACTTTTGGACAGGAAAAAGGTCCAGGTGGCTCAAGCAACCGTAAGAAGTAACAACCTACGTGTTACTTCTTTGTCGTTTCGTAAATGCATTTTTATATATATTTCATATTTGTTACAAAGGTAACTTTTAAAATATATCGTATATAAACATCTGCTTTCACAAATTTAAAAACTAATGAAAGCAAAGTTTTAAATACTTTATTTGCATTAAATCTCTATAGAACCGTCAAGATAAACATTTAAATTAATTTTATTTGGACAGTATTATTTATATTTACCATAATTATAGTACTTTGTTGTTTAATTTTAATAAAATAATTATTACTTAATTTTACTTACATACACAAAAGTATTTAAAATATTTACAAACCTTGTAGCGTAAGTAGAAATATAGAAATATTCACTACGACACTCCTACTTCTAAACATTTTTGTATTATTTAAAATTTTACAGCTATAATTTTTAATCAGAATTGTTCCATTGATTACAGTGCAAACATCTAACTTGCGTATTTTTTACGCTGTGATTTGAAAAGTTAAATATTTAGTAACAGCATTTTACTTGGCTACGTAACGTAGCGAATACGCCGCTAACGTAGCAGCCAGGCAATGGCAACACGTCTACGCGGAGACTGACGGCTACAGCGTGCGCGCGACTTGCCCCGCAACAAGGTTCTAATATCAACATTGATGCTACGAAGATCATTTTAGTATTTGATACAGCTTTTAAGGGTTAGCACAGTTATGAAATCGAGGTACTAACTATAATAGTTATAAATTATTTATAATAATTAAGTTCATAAACAAGCTGACAGTTAATTTGCGTAACAATATGCAAATTATATGCAAATATAATTTACTGTATTTACAACTTTTGGTATGTTGCAAATACAGCAAATTATATTTTTCATTCATAAAACGTGTGACTATCGCAGTTTTGTTATTGATTTAAATTTGTATCATTACGATAGTGCCGCCTGCCTATCTTTTGTTTAATTTCCCTTCGTCTTCGCTTACGACAACCACGGCGATAAAACGGCGTAGTGGACCAGATATATGGGTTAATTTTATTTAGTTAAACCAAATTTAGAAATTGTAAATAAGATATTTGTTTGTTTGTTCGATTAAAATATTAAACCACCATATTTACTAAGTTAGATCAAACCCTTCCACGTGTATTTATCTATAGGCTACAGCAACCACTTACCATCAGGTGATCTGTGTGCTCGTTTGTCACTCTATCCTATAAAAAAAAATAATTTTAAAACAGGTTTAATACAATCGAAAAACAACGGAGCACCTATCAGGTACAGCGATTCCGTACTGAAAGTTTTTGTTCTTAGGAAAATATGCTTGAAATTTTTAATTAAAATCTCTGTGAGAACTAGATAAATTATTGGAAAAAATATTTCACCTTTATTGCTATTTGGTTAAAGACCAATATTTTAAAAATTTTGAAAAAATATGAGTAAGATCACTGAGGACGTCGTCTGTTTTACCTTCCAGTACAGTCATCCAGGTACTAGGCATTAAGCTTGGATTTCACGTTTGAAATAATAGACTGAATTCCCAAATTGAAAATTACCGGAACTAGTGGGTTACCCAGCTCAATACTGACAGCAGAATCGATAATATGGTTTTCGTAAATCAAGTTAAGTAAGTAATCAAGGGGGATAAGTCGCTCGCGTCCGTAGGCTTCGACCACCTAATCCTAGGCCCACCCTACACGTTTCCCCCGGGTGGTGCTAAAAGAGCGACAAAGCCGAAAGAACAGACTCGGCTACTCGCCGTGTGGTAGCGGCGTAAAATATGCCACGCCCTAGTTTTCGCACCATGAGGCAAAAAGTAAAAGAAATGGCCCCGAGTTCCCGGCGCCCCTTTGATGGGGCAGGGGTGCGAAGAATCTCCGGGAGGAAAACCGGCGACGAGGTTCGCCACCCGTCACGTTCTGTCTCCCAGAGAGGCGAAAAGTGGATTGCAGAGGCCCGTCTGGCTACGTTGAATGTATGTGGGGCAATGAATGATAAAATGGATGAAGTATGCGATATGATGTATGATAGAGGAATAGATGTATTATGTGTAAATGAGACGAAGAAGAAGGGGAAGGATGTCACTGCACTTGGCATGTATACCGCGTACTGGTCTGGTGTAGACGAGATCGAGCGGGCATGCCAGGGAGTAGGAATCATCCTTTCAGAACGAATGGGCCAATGTGTGAAAGAGTATGAATGTGTAAGCCCAAGACTGCTATGGATACGAATGAAAGTGGGCTTAAAGAAGTTGTTTGTGTTAGGGGTCTACGCCCCAGACATGTCTAAGCCCACTTATATCCGGGAGCAGTTTTGGGAAATGGTAAGGATGGTGCTAATGAAGTGTAAGGGAAATGAAAATATTATTATGCTAGGAGATTTTAATGGAAGGGTTGGGGTGAGGAGGCTTGGTTATGAAAGGATATTGGGAACGTTTGGTGATGAAAGTATAAGTGAGAATGGTGAAAGCCTCCTCACCGTATGTGTGGAAAGGAATCTTTTTGTGACGAACACTTTCTTTCGTCATAAGAAGATTCACATGTACACTTGGGAAAGAGGTGATGATAGAAGCATGATAGATTTCATAACTGTGGATGAAATAATGAGGAGCGCAGTAGTGGATACAAGGGTTTACCGGGGGTCCAATGTAGGGACGGACCACTACCTGGTCTTATGCCGAATTAGGGGTTTATTCAGACGTTGGCGGCATAGGACATCTGTGTCTATCACTGCGTTACAGCGTATAAGAATTGAGAGGTTACAAGATGAAGATGTGAAAGACAAGTACAAATGCAGACTGAGAGAAAACATAAGTAATTTGGATGAGTTGTGTGTGAATGAGTTAGACTTGGAAAATGTGTGGCATAATGTTAAGAAAGGTTTAGTGGATGCAGCTACCGAAGTATGTGGTGTTAGTAAGAGAATGAATGAAAGGAAAGACAATACGTTATGGTGGGATGACGAGGTACGTATGGAAGTTGAAGCAAAGAAGAGAGCATGGCTAGATTTACTAGCGACCAAAGCTGGTAACTGTGGTGGTAAGAATGATGAGAATGAAAGAAAAAAGGCAGAGTTTAAACGTTTAAATAAGAGAGTAAAAGAATTAGTTGAAAGGAAAAAGCAAGAAAGAACGGATAGGAATGATAGAAGAATATCGGATAACTTCCAGGCAAATATTAAAATGTTCTGGAAACTCGTAAGAAATACCAGGGGAAATACAAAACAGCCTAGATTGAATGCGATACGAGACGAGAATGGCTGTATCCTGAATGATGAAGTGTTGAGTCTAAAGAGATGGAAGGAATATTTTGAAAGCGAATTTATGAGTGAGGAGAAGTGTGAACTAAATGAAATAGAAATTCCGAAAGAAGATGAAAGAGATAGGGAGATAAGTATGGATGAAATAATGAAAGCAATGAAAAGCATGAAAGTAGGTAAGGCAGCCGGATATGATAGAGTTTCACTCGAAATGCTAAGGGCTGGAGAGGACGTGGTGGCAGGCCTGCTGTACACCTTGTTTAATTTATGTTGGGAACTAAAGCGGGTACCGGGAGACTGGTGCAAAGCCGTGATAGTCCCAATATATAAGGGAAAAGGGTCACAGCAGGACTGTAAAAACTACCGTGGTATCAGCCTTCTTAGCATTGTGGGAAAACTGTATGCTAAGGTACTAATTGAAAGAGTTATGAAAGAAACTGATGAAAAAATTTGGGTTGTGCAAGCGGGATTTAGAAAGGGAATGGGGTGTACAGATCAAGTCTTTTCCATGCGCATGATCGCGGAGAAGTTTTTGGCGAAAAACCAAAGAGTTTTTTGTGCGTTCATGGACTTGGAAAAGGCTTATGACAGAGTGGACAGGGATGTGTTATGGCAAACGCTGAACGCATTTAGGTTGAGCGCTGGTTTGATACAGGCATTAAAGTCTCTGTATAGGGACTCGAGTGCTTGTGTTAGAATCAACGGGGTCTACTCGGGCTGGTTTGGCATCCATAAAGGTGTCAGACAGGGCTGTGTAGCTTCCCCGTGGCTGTTCAACCTATTTATGGACAGCTGTTTGGAAAATTTGAAAGTTGAAGAATGCGGGGTAAGAATGGGTGAGTTAACCATCAAATGCCTTTTGTACGCCGATGATCAAGTCATACTTGCGTCGTCGGCGGCCGAGTTGCAAATGATGGTTACATTAATGAACAGGTCATTAAAAGAAAGGGGAATGAAAGTGAACGCAAGTAAGAAGAAAGTGATGGTTTTTGAAAGAGATGAAAGCAAAACGGTATGTGAAATAAGAATAGAAGGAGAGTTAATTGAGCAAGTGGATGAGTTCGTATATTTGGGATGTGTATTCAGCAGGGATGGGAGATATGATAAGGACATTGAACGACGAGTGAATGCAGGAAATAAAGTAAATGGGGCTCTACACTCTATTGTGAAAAGTCAGAATGTGTCAAAAAAGGCACGTATGGCAATTCACAGTGCTGTATTAGTCCCTACTTTAACGTATGGTAGTGAAAGTTGGGTGTGGCAGAAGAAGCACGAGAGTAGAATAAATGCGGTAGAAATGCGGTCGCTAAGGAGTATGTTAGGGCTGAATCTGAGTGACAGGGTGAGAAACTGTGTGATAAAAGAAGAGTGTGGTTTGCAAGATGATGCGGTGACCAGGATTAAGAAAGGAATGCTTCGGTGGTTTGGTCATGTAGAAAGAATGAATGCGGAAAACTGACAAAGCAAATATATGTTGCAGAAGTGAATGGAAGAGTCGGAAAGGGACGTCCTAGGCGGAAGTTTGTCGACCAAATTGGCGATATACTAAAAATGGGCCAAATTAAGAGTACCCTTAACCGACGAGCATGTATGCGTAGGTATATGAATGTGGAAGAGGCGAGAAAGGTATGTCAGGATCGTGCTAAATGGAAGTCTGTAGTCTCTGCCTACCCCTCTGGGTGACAGGCGTGAGTGTTTATGTTATGTATGTTATGTGTAAATCAAGTTAGTATTGTGACTATAACATTTCCAAACGTAATGATAAATTTATGGGGTTTGTTAGCCACTTCTTTTAGCAGGGTTATCCTATCGATAGAGGTAAAAGCATTCGTTAGGTCAACCTTCACAAGAACACCTCCATCAGAATTTGTTAAAAATATACGTACTGAATGTACTGCCGCTTCACAGCTTCCTTAATGCCGAAGCCTAGTAGAGGAGGCTGCAATTTTGTCTTAAGTTTATAGATTATGTACCTGTTAGCTAATTTTGAATTTAAGCGTCGAAATGTGGAACCAACAGCAATAGGACTGATAACGTTATTCTCTTTTTTAAGGGACATTATTTTGCCTAATTCGAAAAATAACATAAGGGCTTTTAAGGTGTCTCTTTCAAAAATTTGTAAAGACTGCATACTTTTCGCGAATTTTGAGAACGATCGACCAAAGAATACTTCTAACGAAGACCTTCAACAGTTTCAACATTATGAGTAGCCGGGTTGTCACCTGAAAATAAAATCTGGGATGCATTTTTTAAGTCATCATCTATCAGTACAGACAAGTAACAGTGGTAGAGCCATGCGGCAGCTTTGCTGTTGCACGTATGGGCCGGCTCAAACCGGGGTGGTACCACGACCTCACAGAATACCGGCGTGAAGTGGAAGTTCTGCTTCCGCGTTTCGTCTGGTGAGTGCAGGTGGACGGAGGCCCAAATCCCCCCCCCCCATCAACATGGTAGCGGAATTAAATAAAGATAGACTACCCCAGGAGGGTACCAGCACCCCTGGAGAATCCCTCGCTGAGCATCCACGACCATGTTTCTCCACTTCTGAGCGTGGGTGCTCAGGCTGCCCCGCGTATTCTGGGGGGGGGGCGAAATTCCGCTCAAGACTACAACTGCTCGGGGCAAACGGAGCAACAAGACCAAGGCGACCCCTGCCACGCTGTCCGTGAATTTCTGCAATATCAGGGGACTTCACTCCAACCTAAACGCCGTCCACTACCATCTCGAGACGGCGAGGCCGGCTCTGCTCTTTCTGACCGAGACGCAGGTGTCTTCTCCGGCTGATGTTTTGTATCTCTCCTACCCGGGGTACAAACTGGAACACTCCTTTGTGCCTCGGGCTGGAGTTTGCGTTTACGTCAGAGAGGACATCTGTTCTCGACGCCTCGGCAGACTTGAAGGTTCGGACCTGCCCATCCTTTGGCTATGCGTAGACAGCGACGACCATCCGCGCGTCTACGGGTGCCTTTATAGGTCCCACAGCGGTAATGCCGAAACAGACCGACTCTTCGACCACGTCCAAATGGCTGCAGATTCGTTGCTACAGCAGATCCCCTCCGCAGAGATCGTGATCCTCGGCGACTTTAACGCCCATCACGCCGAATGGCTCGGTTCACGTTTAACCGATCATGCGGGGAGATCTGTTCATGATTTTGCCTTAGCATATGGTCTGACACAACTGGTTACTTCGCCTACGCGGATTCCAGATGTGGAGGATCATGCACCTTCCCTGTTGGACCTTCTGCTGACCTCTCACCCGGACGGATATCAGATTTCCGTCGACCGTCGTCTTTAGGCTCCTCGGACCATTGTCTGATCCGGAGTGTTGTGCCACTCACGCTGAAATCGCGGTTGCATTCTGCAGGCTGCCGCCGTGTTTGGCACTATAGGTCAGCCAATTGTGATGGGATGCGGTCTTTCTTTGCATCCTACCCTTGGGGGCGGGTTTGCTTCTCGCCGGATGATCCCAACGTTGTTGCGGATTCTGTTACTGATGTGGTACTTCAGGGTATGGAACTTTTTATTCCTTCCTCTGTGGTGCCCATTGGAGGCAAATCTCAGCCATGGTTTGGTCGCTCCTGTAAAATAGCATCATGCTATAAGCAGGAGTGCTACCAAGCCTGGGTTGATGCATCAGCGTCCCGGGATGTAAACACCAGCGCTCTAAAAAAGAAGTATAATTCCGCCTCTAGGTCCTTCAAAAGAGTCATTGCCTAGGCAAAGTCAGAGCACATAGGCAGAATTGGCGAGAAACTAGTTCGCCTTCCTTCTGGAACCCGTGCATTCTGGTCTCTCGCCAAGGCTGTCCAGGGGAATTTCTGTCATCCATCTCTTCCATCTCTGCACAGGGAGGACGACTCACTGGCCCATACTGCAAAGGAGAAAGCCGATCTTCTAGGCTCCTTCTTTGCGTCTAACTCGACTCTCGATGACGGGGGGAGTACGCCGCCGACCATCCCGCGGTGTGAGTGCTCCATGCCGGAAGTGCAGTTCACACAGCGCTCGGTTCGCAAAGCACTCCTCTCCCTGGACATCCACAAGTCGAGTGGGCCTGACGGAATCCCCCCAATTGTGCTGAGGACGTGTGCTCCAGAGTTGGCACCGGTTTTAACGCGTCTTTTCCGGTACTCCTACTCCCTAGGCGTAGTCCCAAAATCATGGAATACGGCTTTCGTCCACCCGATCCCTAAAAAAGGCGACCGCTCAGACCCGTCCAACTACCGGCCAATCGCCATCATCTCCTTGTTCTCCAAAACAATGGAGTCCATTGTAAACTGCCAGCTCATGAGGTACCTTGAGGATCACCAGCTGATTAGTGACCGCCAATACGGTTTTCGCCGTGGTCGGACAGCTGGTGATCTTCTGGTCTACCTCACTCACAGATGGGCGGAGGCAGTAGAGTTCAAGGGGGAGGCATTGGCCGTTAGTTTGGACATTGCGAAGGCCTTCGATCGGGTTTGGCACAAAGCGCTTCTTTCGAAGCTCCCTTCCTATGGGCTTCCCGAGAAATTGTGTGATTGGATCACCAGCTTTCTTGCAGATCGGAGCATCAAGGTCGTTGTAGACGGTGCAAGCTCCGATTGCAAGCCTGGTGTTCCACAGGGCTGCGTGCTATCGCCAACGCTGTTTCTTCTGCATATCAATGATATGTTGCATACCCGTAACATTCATTGCTATGCAGATGACAGCACTGGTGATGCTCTTTACACCGGCCGAGCCAATATTTCTCGGGAAAACGTTTCCGAGTGCCGGGACAAACTTGTGTCTGAAGTCGAGTCTTTGCTGAACAGAGTCTCGGATTGGGGACGACTAAATCTAGTCCAGTTTAACCCCCAGAAGACACAAGTTTGCGCGTTAACCGCTAAAAAGAACCCCTTTGTCGTATCCCCTCAGTTTCAAGGCACTCCCCTTGTTGCCTCAGCCAGTATCGGAATCCTCGGCGTCGACATATCGAGTGACGTGCAGTTTCGTGGTCACTTGGAAGGGAAGGCCAAATTGGCCTCTAAAAAGCTTGGCGTGCTCAGCAGAGCGGGACAGTATTTCATGCCGGCACACCGCCTGCAACTTTACAAGGCGCAGGTTCGGCCGCACATGGAATACTGTTCCCATCTCTGGGCTGGGGCTCCCCAGTGACCCTTCCACTTGACCGCATCCAGCGCAGAGCGGCTCGAATCGTCGACGACCGAGTGCTTTCCGATCGGCTCGATTCACTGGCGTTGCGAAGAGATGTTGCATCTCTTTGCGTATTTTATCGCATCTATCACGGGGAGTGCTCTGAGGAATTGTTCGGATTAATCCCAGCCGCCAAATTTCGTGAACGCACGACACGGCAAACGTCCCGATACCATCCACACCATCTGGATGCTTGGCGGTCCACCACTGTACGTTTCACAAGGAGTTTTCTTCCATATACAACCTCTCTGTGGAATAGTTTATCATCGGCGATTTTTCCGGACCGATACGACCTGGGGACCTTCAAGAAAAGAGCTTACTCCTTTCTAAAGGGCCGGCAACGCACCCGCAATTCTCCTGGTGTTGCGGTTGATCATGGGCGGCGGTAGTCACTTAACATCAGGTGAGCCGCATGCTCGTTTGCCCCCTCTTCTATAAAAAAAAAAATCATTTTCGACTAAGCTACTTTTTTAAATCAAATAGGATGCACGATATCATAGTTGACGTCTGTCGAGCTTGTCGCCATCCCGTTGAGTCACTTGGGCATGTCATCTCCAGTTATTCGGCGCTTTCTAACTATGTGGGTTTGCACAGGCACAACCTAGTAGCCAGAATTGTACACCAGGAGCTCGCTCTGAAATACGGTCTCGTGGATCGGAAACTGCCTTTTATAAGTACTTGCCGAAAGCCGTACTCGAAAATGACCACGCCCGGCTCTACTAGGACTGGGCCATCATCACAGACAGGACTATGCTTGCGAATAAGCCTGATATTGTTCTGATAGACCGGGCACAGTCAAGGATAGTTTTTAGTCGATATTACCATTCCATAGGACGAGAACCAAGTGAAAGCCGAATCAGATAAGAAAACAAAATATCTGGACCTGGCTCACAAGGTGACCAACATGTGGGGTGACCGATCGAAATTATTCCTGTAGTCTTCTCTGCAAATGGGCTAATCCCGGTCAGCCTCTCGGGTCATCTGAGGTGACTAGGACGTGACAGACCGCTCGAGGCTCAAATGCCTACTGCGGTGCTTCTCGATACTGCCCGCATCTTTCGCCGGTTTCTTTCCCTTTCCCCTTAACCCTTGGCCGTTTGGTCTTCCCTGCCGAGGGATTCTATCTGGTTGGGCAATTATTACATTTATATGGATAATTTTTCATTTTCATTTACGATTATATATTTGTAGAATCCAACCAGATGAGAAAACCATATAGATACCACAAAAATTATAACTATAACAGTCTTATATATTTATTGATCTTTTTAATGTAAATTTTAGCCAAAATTGGCCTCTAATAATGGAATAAAACAAATTAAATATATGTAGATAATGCCCAATTTTTCTATAGTCAAAGTAGAAATCTGTCTGTGTAAATTTGTTTTTTATATTCTTACTAGCTGGCCACGCAGACATTGTTCTGCCCTTTCTGATGACATTTTGTCTATAAAAAGCATTAAATTTGAAATAAAAAATATTGAGGGTCACTTATCGGGATAAAAACTACCCTATATCTCAAGTTAGAGCAAGCAATATACATTTACAAAATTTCATTAAAATCAGTTCAGTAGTTTAGGAGTTCATCGCGGACAAACAAATTGACACGTAATTTTTGTTTTGTTTATATAGAAGATTTAAACTCATTTACCACTGATTCGGAAAAACCTCTGTCCTGGAAAGAACCAGCAAGAAATCCAGTGGTGCTTTTTTTTAAAGTAAATTATGCAATAAGAAAAGTTGTAAAAACTGCTTAAAAAACTTATTTAAGAAACAGGATAGAAGCGTCCAACTCATTCCCAGTGGTTTATTAGCCATCATGTATTCATTTATATAATAATAACCCTTTTCAAACAGTTTTGTGTTTGATAAAATATTTAAACTTGGTAATACTATATTTTCTGGGACTTCATTGTAACAACATACATTGCCCCATGAATAAATTACTGACGCTGTAGATTCAAAAAACTGGTATCAATACCTTGTTTTTTTTTCCTGGTATTTACAGAGTGTATATCGCTTTTTACTAATACTACTTTTGTTTTTATGACCAGTAATATTTTTTAAATATACGGAAATAAATACATAATACATAAACACTCACGCCTGTCACCCAGAGGGGTAGGCAGAGACTACAGACTTCCATTTAGCACGATCCTGACATACCTTTCTCGCCTCTTCCACATTCATATACCTACGCATACATGCTCGTCGGTTAAGGGTACTCTTAATTTGGCCCATTTTTAGTATATCGCCAATTTGGTCGACAAACTTCCGCCTAGGACGTCCCTTTCCGACTCTTCCATTCACTTCTGCAACATATATTTGCTTTGTCAGTCTTTCCGCATTCATTCTTTATATAAATAAATAATACTGTGAAATTTACAGCGAGCGCTAACCATCTGAGCCGTGGTGGCTTAGATAGTTAGCGCTTGTTTTAAATTTCACAGTATGCGAGAAACCCGGGTTTGATTCCCGCCGACACCAATGAAATTGTTAATTGCAAATTTACGTGCTGATTTACTATGTGCTCGGCGGTGAAGGAAATGATCGTCAGGAAACCTGGATGTCTGAGAAATAAGGATATATATATATATATATATATATATATATATATATATATATATATATATATATATATATATATATATATATATATATATATATATGTATATATATATATATATATATACATATATATATATTTCAAAGACATGTGAAGTTCGCCTACACGCATTGGGGTAGCGTGGTGGACACTTCCTTGCCCTCAAACCCTCTCAGAAATGAGGGGAGGCCTGTGCCTAGCAGTGAAACGTATATAAGCTATAACTTTAACTTTTTTTACTAAATATACTAAGAGGCCAAGGTTAATATATTTATTTCTTTAAATGTTCTCTGAGAGACTTTCTCAGTTTAAGGTTGTAAATACGAGTAGGTATATACTATATGCTCTTCTGCCGAACAAAGATATTTTCTAAATCAGCCGAATTTCCTCATAGCAAAATACCATAGGACACTATGGTATGGAAATAAATGAAATAAACTAATTTAGCTGTCTCAAAACTATAGTGAGACTTGTTTGTTGCTGCAGAGCGTAGTCTACACATTGACTTATATATTACTAGCGTAAGGACCGGGCCGACCGAATAACTAAAACGGACCAGTGCGCTGGCCCTAAAATTACAGTTTAGGGCCAACGCGAATCGGTCGACAGTGGTGCGCGCGCAGGACAGATTTGTCTGTCATAAATATGTCTAGTTGCATGGTAAAAAGATGCAAAAATTACGAGAAATTGATTAAAAAGGACATGAGATATCGTATCATCGGTAAATAACCTTATATTAATTTTGTTACAATAACATTATCAATTATCATATAAACGCATTTTTATAGTTTTATTTTACAGTAGGTTTAGTTACGTTACCAACATTAGGCCAGGGTTGAATTCAGACCCTCAAAAATATTGTAGATGGAAAATAAAATTATACTATTTTTAAAATATTGTATCACGTTTGACGTTTAATGTTTCCTTTTTCCCATGTGCCGGGATTTTTGCGTCACGCGTCTAGTGTATCTACACGTTTCGTTTTTTAACGGTTTTATTTTTATTTCTGTTTATTTTTTGTTTAAATAACTTAGTGTAAGCTAAATTTTGAATATTGGTACTTAATATATTTTACATTCAATAAGGGTAAAACGAAAAGAGTACAAAAGAAACCATGTCTGCTTAACTGAATCTGAAACTGATTCATAAAATATTTTAAATTCTGTTTTCAAACCGATTGCTTCTAGAGCATAGAGTTTTTATCGTGGTAGCCCCTCATTATAGTTGTGTCAAGGACGCAACATAAATGCATCGATCGAGCACCGATTGACCAGAAAGTGAGCTAATTTTAATTTTATTAAAAAAACGCGGTACTCATGTACTATACAGAAATTCTCGATATTGTAGGGTTAATATTAACCCCCCGAACGGGTTCCCGCCTTGTCGTGGCGGGGGGCTTAGTAGCCGTGGCTTGGTCACCCGCGGTGAACAAACTGGAACCAACGAGGCTGGCCCGAGGTGAAGGGCCGGCCCGAGGTGGCCACTCCGAGTGGGCTTGGGTAGCCCACTTCAGATGTGTGTTGGTGGACTGTGGCGAGAGGGGTGTCTTCACCACCTACTGCTGCAGTCGAGGTGGAGTCGCGGAGGAAGAGGAATGTTGGTATGGCGATGCGCCACTCGCCCTATCCTCCGCGACTCAAACGGGGCCGCACCGTTGATGCGGTGGTGGTGGGGCTGCGGGGGAGAAGATTGTCAGTATTGCGAGGCGCCGCTCTCCCTACCCTCCGCAGCCGAATCTTGGTTGGTGACGGAGCCATAGACCAAATCCGCCGCTGGGGTCGGGAAGGCTAGTACTTCTAAGTGCTCGTTTTTCCTGGCCCCATGGCCTTCGTGCATCGGACGCGGGAGCGTCTGTTGCACAGACGTAATTGGAGGCCGTGGAGGAAGGCGCGCCATGTGTTCTGGGGCGCCTTACCTGGGAAGGAGAACGGGGAGGAATTTTCCTCTCCCGAGGAGGTGCTGCCATGGGGCGGCAGGCGTTGGTAGGGCCGCGGATGTGTGCGAAAGCGTTCCCGTGGTCCTGAAAATATTCGACAAAGGTGGAACACCATGGGGTTTTAGTCGGTGCGAGTCCGACATAACCCGTCCTTGCCCCCGCGAGGCGGGTATGCGTAGGCATTTCCCCATGTAAAAAAGGGGGTTAATATTAAAAAGTAAAAGGATCTAATAATAATACAAGTCGACCTTTAGGCAAAATTATGGTACTTTTGCTTAGTATTATTACGATGATATATACTAGAAACTACTAAATAATAATAAACTTAGGATAATTATACTACGAAATCCGACCCTTGTTTCGTCGTGTTATGATATGACGTTTGTATTATGACAGATGCGCTACTTTTTCTTGTATTAAAAACTTATGAGTAAAATATTTAGATGGGCCTATCTTTCCTTTTGAAATCATTGAGTCTACCTGCTAGTTAAGATATATAGGGGCAACAATTAAGCTTTGCATCGAGAGTTATGAAAAACTTCCTCCTCAAAAAAAAGCTTGGTATTCAAATTTTTATTTTATCGAAGAAGAGCCAACGAGGATGCAATTTACCTAATGGTAAGTATCGCTTGCCGCCAATGAAATGCAACATCAGGGGTACTGCCGTTGCGTTGTCGGTCTTTTAAAATGGAGTAACCTCGTTTCTTGAAGGTTCCTAACCCGTATCGGTGTGAAAAAATTGCTGGTGGTATGGGACTTCTCGTAGAAATCATGCAAGGAACGAAACTCTTAGTAAATAACACACTTGTAGACCGCTAAGCTTCCAGTTAATATGGATGTACCGTGATTTTTGTCGCGATGTGCGTTGGTGAAATTTGACGACTGAAATGAATCCGAACAATTCCTCAGAGCTATTTTCGTGGTTAATGTGATAGAAAATGCAAAGGGGTGCAACATCTCTTCGAAACACTAGTGAATTGAGACGAATAAGGAGAACTCGATCGTCGATGATTATAGCCACTCTGCGTGGGATGCGGGAAAGTGGAAGGAGCTTTTGCTAGAAAGCCCTAGCGCAGAGATGTGAACAGTACATCTGAGGATAAATTATAAATTTATGGTATAAATTGATAAATTTACTGAATGAATATTGTATGACAAATATGAAAGTGTACCCAAAGGTGCCTGATTCAAATAGGCAATAAGTCTGCCATGGCTATATCTCCGATATTTCTATTATTATAGATTTGCATATGTGTTACTTTTCTTTGATAACAGACAAAACTGGCGTACTCTTAGTTGACATAGAAAATAAAATAAATATTTAAAATCACGTTATATAAATGGGGCGTTATATAATGGGGGTCATTGTAGAAAGCACGCTTCTACTTCGTCGCGACCCCTGCCAGCCCTTTTCAGGGCTGCAATTCTACACAGCTGCGCACCCATGCAAACGAGGGTTAGGGCGTCCCCCCAAGGCGATGCACACCAGCTCGTCCCCGTTGGTGTGGAATGCAGCGCGCAAAGCGGCGATTGGGACCGCCACCCGTCACGCACAGCCCGACACGGTGGAAGGTGGAGGACGGAGTGCAGAGTTGGCACGTGGAATGTTAGAGGGGGCATGAGAGATAAGACGAATGAGTTGATCGAAATAATGAAAGAAAGAGAATTAGATGTCGTGTGTATGTCGGAGACCAAACGGAAAGGCAATGGTACTGAAGAGCTCCCTGGCGGGACGTTAGCTATATGGTCCGGAGTCCCGGAAAGCGAGAACGCCTGCCAGGGAGTGGGAGTGCTGTTGTCGTCCTGGTTGGTCGATCTTATGACTGAGTACAAGGTTGTGAACTCAAGACTTCTCTGGGTTCGCTTCAAAATGGGACTGACGAAGTTATTCCTTTTGGCTGTTTATGCGCCGGTAGCTTCGTCGTCCAGGGCTGAGCTGGAGGAGTTTTGGGAGAATGTAAGAGAAGTTCTAGATTTGGTTAAGGGAAACGAAAGAACTGTTGTATGTGGTGATTTGAATGGATGGGTAGGTATCGCTCGACCAGGATACGAGTCGGTGCTTGGAAAGTTTGGCGATAAAAGGGTTAATGATGCTGGCAAGCTTATACTGGCTGTATGCAAGGAAAAGGGTCTTCTTGTGACAAACACTATGTTTAATCACAGGAAAATCCATATGTACACTAGAGAAAGAAAGAATGAGAGAAATATGATTGATTTGTTCCTGGTGGATGACCGACTGCGAAAACAGGTGATGGATACACGAGTGTTCAGGGGTGCTGACCTGAAAACGGATCATTATCTAGTAATTACTAGATTTAGGGGTTTGTTCGCGGGTTGGCGCTACCGGACGACAATAACAGAACCACAGTCGGTCTGTCGCATCCGAAGCTGGAAGCTTCAGGAAGCGGATACTAGGGACAAATATCACACGAGGGTAGCCGAAAAGCTTGACACCATCGATGGCAGGAAAGAATGTGTGGAGAGAACATGGCAGAACCTTAGGGATGGAATGGTAAGTGCAGCGGAAGAAGTATGTGGAACGACAAAAAGAGGTAGTAGTAAAAGAAGAGATGCATGGTGGAATGATGAAGTGAGAGAAGCTGTAAAAAAGAAGAAAAAAGCGTGGTTAGACTACTTGGCCTCTAGTAACGATGAGCATATGAGAGAGAAGATGAAAGAAAGATATAAGCTGCAGAAAGTTCATGCGAAAACATTGATTGAGGAAGTACGTGAAAGGTGTAGAATAGAAGCGGACGAGAGGTTGTCGCACAACTTTAGGGAAAACTCCAAACTCTTCTGGAAAGAGGTTGGAAGGTCCCGGAGCGGTGCGATAGCCTTAAGAATGAACAAAGTGCTTTCGAGAACCAATGACGTCCTCTCAGAAAAATCGGACGTCATGCAGCGATGTAGTGAATTTTATAGAAAAATGTATGCGTGTCATGATCTTAGTGAAGGATCCGGGGGTGACACCGTGACTGGCACGCCAGACACGGACCTCGATGACACTGAGGTCATCAGCATGAAAGAGATTGAACGTGCGATCCGAAGTTTGAAATGTGGTAAGGCTGCGGGACTGGACAGAGTTACTGCTGAAATGATCAAGTACGGTGGGCCTCGCGTCTGGGGCAGCTTTCATCTGCTGTGCAATTTGTGCTGGCGGACGGGAGATGTCCCGGATGATTGGCGATCCGCGGTCATTGTGCCTTTATATAAAGGTAAAGGTTCACATTTTGACTGCAGGTGCTATCGGGCGAACAGCTTGACCAGTTTAGCAAGTAAAGTTTACTCGAAGGTTTTGACACGTAGAAATCGGAAAGATTCTTATGAGAGGCACAATGCGGATTTAGACCTGGAAGAGGATGCACGGATCAAATGTTTTCTCTCCGCATGATCACGGAGAAGCTTCTGAGTGTTAATCAGAGGATTTTCTGTGCTTTTGTGGCTCTGGAGAAAGCATTTGATAGGGTTATAAGGAAGAAAATGTGGGAACTGTTGTCGGGATATGGTGTGGATGGTCGATTGTTAAGGGCTGTGCAGTCACTTTACTATGACTGTAAAGCCTGTGTGCGGGTAGGGCATGACCTGTCACCCATGTTTAGCGTCCAAGCGGGCGTAAAACAGGGTTGTGTCATGTCTTCCTGGCTGTTCATACTGTATCTCGACAGCTATTTACAGAAGCTGAAAAATAGCTGTTTGGGTGTGAAATTGGGTGACATAAAAGTTAATTGTCTGCTGTATGCTGATGATGCAGTGCTTATTGCACCATCAGAAGCAGAACTGCAGGCATTAGTCACGTGTATGAAAGAGGAATGTGAAATTAAAGGTCTCCGTTTGAATGCTAATAAAACTAAGGTTCTGGTATTTGAAAAGGACGAAGAGAGAACGAAATGTGAAATATGGTTAAATCAGGAATGTCTGGAACAGGTAAATGAAATTGTATACTTGGGGAGTGCTATCAGCCGGGATGGAAGATGTGATTTAGATGTGGATAGGCGTGTCGCTGCCGGAAACAAAGTCAATGGTGCCCTGAATGCATTAGTAAAAAAGCAAGGCGTGGTGAAGAGTGCACGCCTTGTAATACATAACGCAGTGTTGATACCGACTTTGTTATGTGGTAGCGAAACCTGGGTATGCCAGAAGAAGCATAAAAGCAAGTTGAATGCAGTGGAGATGCGATCTCTTCGTAAAATGTGTGGCGTTAGCATAGCCGACCGAAAGTGAAACGAAGAGATTCGCAATATGGCAGGATTAAAAGATGACCTTATCACAAAAATTGATAGGGGCGTACTCCAATGGTTTGGGCACGTTGAACGAATGAGTGAAGACCGAATGGTGAAGAAAATATATAAAGCGAAAGTAAATATTAAAAGGTGTCGAGGTAGACCGAGACTAACTTTCGAAGACCATGTGAGCAAATTGCTCGAAGAGGGGAGGGTCAAGAGTACTCGGATATCTAGACGTGCATGTATGAAGAAGTTAATGAACCTGAAAGAAGCGAAAGAGGTATGTAAGGATCGTGACACTTTGCGATATGTTCTCTCTGGCTACCCCGTTAGGGATTGTGCGTGAAGATAAGTAAAGTAAAGTAATGTACGTTATATAAAGAAAAACAAGAATGAATTAAGAATATCAAAATATATTTAATAAAGGTGAAAAGCATTAGAAAAAGGTATGAAACCAACACGAAGTATCTTTTCGTGAAGTATAAGAAATTTCTTTACTTTATAACACACTATAAGTTATGACAAATAAATATAAATCAGCTCAAAGTAAAATAAAGAAACATATACTGGCCATGGACGAACTGGTGACACTTATGTGTATAATGAGAAACGTTTTGAGTCATTAGTAAAACAACAGGGTGAATGTCAGGGCTTATTACCCGTTACTTCAGGGATGGTATGTGTTAATAATATAAGCAAAAACAACCCTCCCTTACATAGTTTTAAAACTCCATAACAGTAAAATGTTTGAATTACTTAAATGTTAACAACAATAATATTGTTATATACAGTGATTATATAGGTAAAAACTTAGTTTTAGTATTAAATAACTATCTAAAACAACAAATTACACATTATTGTAAGCCTGGAGCAACATGTAACCAAATTATGAATAAAATTGTAATAAGTAGCCATAGTCCTATTAGTATATTTTAATTATACTTGTGGTTGGCAAGAATTCATTAGAGGCAATGTGAATAAAGGAATTATTAGAATATATTGAATGACTAATTAATTTAAATCTTTACAAGATTGCTTAGTTTGCACCTTACTAATGAGGTTTTCCACACGAAAATAAATTAAGATAGGACTTAAATACACAAATGAATAATTTAATATGCAATCATATATATATATATATATATATATATATATATATATATATATATATATATATATATATATATAATCATCCTTTCACGGTAAATGTTGATCCAGTGAGAAGTTAGAACAATTGTTGATCCACCTATTTGACGTGTTTGCTCAGCTCCTCGTCGCACAAACTGATATACTTTCATGCATCCTTGATACGCGTGTGACATCGTTGGATCTGCACTAACAGGTTTTCAATATACTCGTCAACGATTTGACCAACATATGTTGATCTATCAACGGTCGAAAAAATCATACCGAATATGATTTTTTAGATCCAGAGTATATTTAATTTATATGCGACATTTACTTAGACTAAGTAGATCCGGAGCCATAATTGACGAATAGGTACTCGAACACGAAGCGGCAACGTCGCGTTCTGTGTGTGACAGAGAACCCAGTAGGCTACTTCGTTATAGTAATAAGGTAAGAAAATGCGTTATCTGCTGATTTTGTGGATCAAACTTTGGCAGGTTTTATTGTGGAAAGACGTTTGTTCGAGTTTTTGTTATCGTGTGAGTGAATTTGTGTTATATTGTTCAATTGTCATAGACCAATTAGAAGATGATGGATAGTACTTTATTACAAATTAATTTATCACTCGAGTATGTGTGTATGTGTAAGGGTGGGGGGGTGCCATTTAGTGCGCGCGCGTGTGTTTACGTGTGTGTGTGTGTTTTTATGCGAGTTTGTATGTGCGCGTGCGTGTGGGTGTATGTGCGTTCATGTGTGTTCGTGTGAACACATGTGCGTGCGCGTGTATGTGAGTGTATGTGTGCGTGTGGGCACTGTCGCGTTTTTTTGAGTACGTGTGTGTGCAGCAGTGTGCGTGTGTTTGTGCGGTTGTCTGCCTATGTGAGTGTGTGTGTGTGTGTGTGTATGTGTGTGTGTGCGCACGCGTGTGTGTGTGCGTGCGTGTGCATTCATAGGGGTGTATGTCGGTGTCAGCATATGTGTGCGCGCGCGTGCGTGCGTGTGCGTGTGTGTGTGTGTGAGTGAGTGTGTGCGTGCATGTGTTAACTGTTGTTCGTGTGTGCGGTTTAGCATGTGTTTGCTTTTTTTTGCGTACGAGTGTGTGCCGATGCATGCATGTGAGTGTGTGTGCGCGTTTTGTGTGTGCGTGTGTGTGTATGTGTGTTTGCGTGCGTGTGTCCACTGTTGTGTGTGTGTGTGTGTATGTGTGTATGTGGATGTACGTGCTTGTGCGTGTATGTGTATGTTCATCGTGCGCGCGCGCGTGTGTGTGAGTGTATGTGCGGGTGTGTGTGTGTGTGTGTGTGTGTGCGAGCGCGCACGCGTAAGTGTGTGTGTGCGCGCGTGAATGTATGTGCGCGCGCGCGTGTGTTTGTATGTGTGTGTGTGTGTGTGTGTGTGTGTGTGTGTGTGTGTGTGAATGTGTGTTTATTTGAGTGCACGGGAGCGCGCGGTGTATATGCGCGTGCATGTGCGTGCGTGCAGGTGTGTGCCTGCGTGTGTGTTCGTCTGAGTGCGTGTTTGTGTGTGTATGTGCGCAGAAAACGGAAGCGGTGAATGGAGACGTGGTTGAGGCGGAGGTGAATGCAGCGTAGTTTGTGGTGAAGGCGGAGGAAAGAAATTTGTGGTGAAGTCGGAGATAGTGGAAACGGGGAGAGCGAGGTCAGAAGTGGGTCGACCTTAGGTTGCGTTGGAGGCGGACAGAATAGTGACGGCACGTGGTAGTGGCGGCGGAGGGAGCGGAATTTATTTTTGGGGTGGAGGGAGCAGAGTTTATGGTGGAGGCGGAGGTAGCGGAGGTGGAGAACGAAGGTTCAGAGAGGGGTGCGGTGTTAGATGTGGAGACGTAGGTGGCACAGGTGGTGGTGGGTGCACTGGAGTGCAGTAAAGTGGGTACCACTTGAGGGCAAGTAAGGCTCACATAAAGGACAGTTGGTTACAGCGAAAAACAATGTGGAAGGTAAGTGGATATCGATACTGTCCATAAAGATGTTACTACGAGGTTATCCATTTTTCCGAATATCAGAACTTCCGTTTTGTGACGGTTTCATCATAACTAATAAAACAAACCAAACCAAACTCGGCGTACCTAGTTCTACTAGTCCAGGTGTTACAGTATTAGTTATCGAAGTACACCTTCAGGTCACTTCAGCAAGTCCAGAAGTAAGGACTTATCATATATACTCTTTATTGCACACACAATAATACAAAGAACAACAAACTATAGATAAATTTATGTACAATTAGGTGGCCTTATCGCTAAACAGTGATCTCTTCCAGGCAAACCTTGGTGAAGGAGATCTTTTACATACAAAAATATAGAAGTGTGCATAAATAGTAGATAAAAAATCATGCATAACACATATGTATATATACATATATATACATACGCATATATATATACATATATATACATACATAATCATACACATATATACATATTTATACACACGTACACGTATTTATAAATATTTTTGTAACACATTATAGCTACACATTATATACATACCATATATACACACCTTATCAAGTATAGTAGATATGATAATGAAATATATTAAGTAGAACACATATTTAAATAATAATTTTTAACCATTTTTTTGAAAGACTCAGTGTTTTGGGCTTTCTTAATTGTTAAAGGAAGCGAGTTCCATAATTTAATTGCTTTGACACAAAAGGAAGAATTAAAAAATTTTGAATTGTGAGCAGGCATTCGCAAAATAAGTTTATCGGATAATCTGGAATGATCTTTATCTGCACCCGCAAACTCAAATTTTTCCTTTAAATACTTCGGTGTTTTAGGATCAAATAGTACACAGTACAGTTGTGATAGAATGTGAGTATTCCGACGAAGTCCGATAGGAAGCCACTTGAGCTTAGTACGAAACTCAGAAACATGATCATATTTGCGGAGGCCAAATATGAACCTAATAGCGAAATTCTGAAGACGCTCAAGTTTATTTAATTGATCCTCAGTAAGATTAGAATAGCATACATCAGCATAATCAAGGATAGGGAGTAACAAGAATTGTGCCAGTAAAATTCTAGTAGGAATCGGTAATGAGTTACGCAAACGTCGTAAGGAAGATGATGCCACGAACATCTTTCTACTGGACTCTTTAATATGTAGGACTTATCATAACTAACAAAACGAGTCCAAACTCGGCACACCCAGTTCTACTAGTCCAGGAGTTCCAGTAGTAATCCCGAATTACATTTTGAGGTCACTCCATCAAGACCGGAGGTAGGGTCTCATGATAATATCTCATGTAATAGTTCGATTCTATACCTATCAATTTTGTAAACGCGTCCTTAAAAACCTTGATTTTGAAGATGTAGAAAACATGTTAACTGGTTTATGGTAAACACACACATACAAACACGCAAGCGCGTGCAAACATGCACACATGAGCACACGCACAAACTTATACACACACTCACACGCACACACACACACACACACACACACACACACACACACACACACACACACACTAACGCACGCGCACGCACACACACACACCACACACACACACACACACACACACACACACACACACACACACACACACACACACACACACACACACACACACACACATACACACACACACACACGCATTCAGAAGAATACCTTGTCCGCTACAAGAAGGGGCTCGAGTTATTCGTTAAAAAAGTCGTTTATTTCGACCATAAGGATCATAGATGTTTGTAATAATACAAATCTTAAAACTAATTTTAGTTAAACTTGAAACTATTTACTTAATTTTAAAACTGTTTATTTCAAACTATATCTAAGACAGGTCCGATTAGTCAGCACGTGCACCATATGACAATGGTTCAGGTACTGACCTCAAACCTGTCAGCAAATGCCCTGAGGATACCATTAGAACTGGTCCGCACCCTGCACACCAACGATGTGCATCGTTTACACATGATGGTGTAGAAACAATCCACACGCGCATCCGCTAACAAACCCGGCGCATTACAATAACGAGGCAGACCCAACAGCGCCCTGAATGCATTATTGTATTAAACACGCATTTAATCTGTAGCTTGTACCGCCAAAAATACGAAACGGCAACGTCGCGGCTGCTTTCAGCCAATCCGATCGTTTATCTTATCATTTTCTGTGCTCTGATTGGCTCATTTAAATCGGATCAACATTTTTCGTAACCATCGCAAGGTGGATTTGTATATTGGATCAACTTCGGCAAACGCTAGCAAACAGTCTCGTGAGTGCAGATGTTGATCCGGTTGAAGCCACATTGGTAACTAATGATGCATATTGGATCAACAAAAGGCGCCGGATCAACATGCGTTTTCGGATCAACAAAGTGGTCGCGTGAAGTCACGTCTGATCTGATATGTATATATATATATATATATATATATATATATATATATATATATATATATATATATATATATATATATGTAGGCACTATCAACGGCTTTCAATTGCTCTAGTGAATATTGATTTTTCAAAAAGACGCCTAAAAGAACTATATATATATATATATATATATATATATATATATATATATATATATATATATATATATATATATGGGTTGGTTGCACTGGTTATGCAAGCGTGCTAATTTGACGCCTTAAAATGACACAGCGGGTGATACTGTCTTTTGCTAAAATCATTTGATGGGAAAAAACCAGCTATAAATCTGCGGATTCAGTGACACATGTTGATGATGCATAAAAGTGATGCAGTAAATTATCCCGTCGAGTTTTTAAATACCCTTAATCCTGCAGGCCTTCCAGCTCATATTCTCACCCTAAACTGGGCGCGCCAGTTATGTTTTTAAGGAACTTAAAACCTATAAAACCATGCAATGGTATCAGACAACAAATAACAGCTCTCCATAAAAATGTTTTAGAGGCAAAACTAATCACCGGATGTGCTCAAGGGGAATCAGTTTTCATATCACGAATAACTTTTAATAATAGGCTTGCAATCGGAGCTTGCACCGTCTACAACGGCCATGATGCTCCGATCTGCAAGAAAGCTGGTGATCCAATCGCACAATTTCTCGGGAAGCCCATAGAAAGGGAGCTTCGAAAGAAGCGCTTTGTGCCAAATGTGTGAAAAAGCTGCTTTTCTCACGGACAGTTTTCCTATTCGAGAGTAAGTGCATCCAGTAGTCTGTTGATTTTAATACACGAGAGCTGAACCACAAATGCTGTACACAGGGAGGTCCTTAAATAAAAACAAACATTCCTTAAAAACATATTACTTATTATCATGTAGGCCAAAAATAAGGAAGCTATAAAATGTCGACAAAAGATGCGCATGGAATTAGGTGTGTAATATGAAAGTCCAAGGGGTATTCTGATGATATCTAGTATTCACGGTATATATACTATTTCCTCTCAATCACATCCAGTGATTACTTTGGCCTCTAAGGATATTTCATTTTTATTATTAAAAACGACGGGATAACATAACATTACTGCATTATCCACTTGTAATAAATACTTGCAAATGCTTTATAATAGGTAGGCATTTTGCAGATCAGTGTTATCCTCTAATTTTTTTTCGAAATACTGCTTATGAATATATAGTTTTTATCGATATTTCTATTATATGTATGTCTTTTCTCTGGACTCATATTTTAGTTTTCTTTTTATCATTATATCTTCATTACTTTTCCTTGTTAATTGTCGATTAGATAGCAAAATGTAATGATTAATAATCTCTGTTTGGAATGTTTATTATTTAGTGTTATAATTTTTCTTGTATGTTGGTAATTGTTATTGTAATCTTTCTTTGGAATGTTTAGTATTAGTGATAAAAGTATATTGTAAGGTAGATAATTGCTAGTTAACGTACTGTAACTTTGACACTTTGACTCATCTGTTATACACCTCTCACTTTTGTGTCTATGGTATGTTAACGTTCCGTTTCTTCACTTATTGTTAAGTGAATTAAACATTTCTTTCCATAATGCTGGCAGGTAGTTTACTGATGACTTATTTATTTTTGAATTATTTATTTTATATATATATATATATATATATATATATATATATATATATATATATATATATATATATATATATATATATATATATATATATATATATATATTTTATAATACATACATATAATAATACATATTTACTTAGTTTTACATATATTTAGTAATCAGATATAATTTAATATGATTTCTTCAGATGATAGTGTTCGGAGTTCCAATTCCTTCGCCTTTGATTCTGCCTCTGATGGATTAAGCAGTATTGACAGCTTTGAAAGTATTGAACCCTTAAATATTATGTTAGATTCAACTTTTTCTGAATCTAACAAAAACTTTAAAGCTATTCACATAAATGCTCAAAGTATTCCTGCTCATTACCCCGACATGTTGTCAAGTTTTAATAGCAAAAACATACACGCTATCCTTGTTTCGGAGTCGTGGTTAAAACCATGTCTTCCATCAACTTCCTACTCGCTTCCAGGTTTTCATTTGATTCGTAACGACCGTACCGATCGGGGCGGTGGTGGTGTTGCTATTTATCTGCGCTCACATATACCTTTTTCAGTAATTCAAGTTTCAAATGGTTCGCAAACTGGAAACGAAGCTGAATTTCTCTTTATCGAAGTTCTTCTTGGTCATACAAAATTACTTCTTGGAGTTTTTTACAGTCCCTCTCTCACTGTCGACTACTTCACCACGTTAGAAAATATTCTTGACAATCTTACACCTGTCTATTGTCACAGTATTATTATGGGTGATTTTAATACCTGTCTTTTAAAAAACAATGCTAGATCAGTAAAACTTAAATCTATTATTGAAGCAGCAAATTTAAAACTTCTTCCTACTTCTGCCACACACTTTTTCCCGAACTGTGCCCCTTCTCTTCTCGACATAATGATTGTGTCTTTACCTGACCATGTTCTTAAATTTGGGCAACATGCTGCTGATTCTTTTTCCTATCACGACCTTTTATACTTGTCGTACAAAATCCGTCCCCCTAAAGCTAAGTCAAGGATACTACTTCAGCGTAACTTTAGTGACTTGGATTTGGAGCAGCTTTTAAATGACGCTGTAAAGATTGATTGGAGTGTAGTCGTCAATGCGTCTACTGTTGATGAACAGGTTGCTTTGTTCAACTCTCTGTTAATTCAGCTTTACGACGTTCATGCTCCTGTTCGTCCAGTGCGTGTAAAGCATCCTCCCTCTCCTTGGCTGACCGATGATATAAAAAAATCATCCACATTAAAAATTGTGCCAAAGCTAAATACAAGTCAGTCCCTAGCGATTTGAATAGAGAGAAGTATAGATTAGTACAGAATCGTTGCAACAATCTGTGTAGAAAAGCACAACGACGCCATATCCATGAATCAGTACAAGATCCTGATCCTGATAGGGTCTGGAAATTTCTTAAGTCCTTAGGAGTTGGGAAATTACGACAAAATCTCACACACCATAACCTTGATCTCAATCAACTTAATTTGCATTTCTCATCTTCGTCTTGCATTAACGATAAAGCAAAACTTACTTTAGATTCTCTTTCAAAAGCTCCCACTCCGGACACCCCTGCTTTTAATTTTAGTCAATTTAACAGTTGTGATGTTAAGAGAGCCATAATGTCCATCCATTCAAATTCGATTGGTAGTGACTGCATTAGTCGGAAAATGGTCATCCCTCTCATTGATCTCCTTTTACCTATAATCACGTCTATCCTGAATAAATCACTGAATTCAGCTTCTTTCCCTTCAGCTTGGAAAGACGCATTTGTAGTTCCTCTTCCGAAAAAGTCAAATCCCTCCAGTTTTTCCGATTATAGACCTATCTCTATTTTGCCTTTCTTTTCCAAAGTTCTAGAACGTCTTGTGCACAATCAATTAAGCACCTATCTTTCAAAACACAATCTTTTAAATCCCTTGCACTCCGGTTTCCGTCCTGGCCATAGTACGACTACTGCACTTTTACAAATCACTGATGATATTCGGTATGGTATGGAGAAACAAAAGCTTACTATTCTCACATTGCTTGATTTTAGTAACGCATTAATACTGTAGATTTTGATATCTTGTTAAGCATCCTACGCTCTCTCAACATATCTCCAACTGTAGTTGACTGGTTTTGAAGTTACTTGTTTGGTCGCCGACAGCGAATTCAGGTGCAAGAGGTTTTTTCCACCTGGATTACTACAGCTGCTGGTGTACCACAAGGTGGCATGTTGTCTCCTCTCCTTTTTGCAATTTTCATTAACTCTATAAGTCATAATTTGTCCTCTTCCTACCACTTGTATGCTGATGATCTCCAAATCTATACTCAGTCCTCTCTTGAAGATCTATCTAAAGCAGTTGACACTATTAACGCTGATCTGACTTGTATTTCGAATTGAAGTAAATGTTATGGTTTAACGATTAATCCTAAGAAAACTCAGGTCATTGTCATCGGTAGTTCTAGATTAATTGGCAAAATACACTGGTCTTCCCTACCCCCTATTATACTAGACTGCACTCTAATCCCTTACAGTGACAAGGTTAAAAACCTGGGGTTGTATCTTGACTCCTGTATGTCTTGGACCTCACAGGTTAATGAGGTCAGTAGAAGAATGTTTGCTGCGTTAAGATCTTTACGTAGATTACGTAATTTCCTTCCCACAGCAACTAAAGTTACGCTCGCCCAGTCTCTTCTTCTGCCTATCCTTGACTATGCTGATATTTGCTATCTTGACATTACCGAGGAGCAGCTTAATAAGCTTGAGCGCATTCAAAATTTATGCATTAGATTTATATTTCGGCTTCGCAAATATGATCATATCTCCGAATTTCGCAAACAGCTCAAATGGCTCCCGATCCGCTTTCGCAGGAATACTCACATTCTCTCCGCGTTGTATAGTGTGCTGTTTAATCCTTCTACTCCTCTTTATTTAAAAAACCGTTTCCAGTATCTTTCTCTTACCCATAATCGGTTCCTTCGATCATCCATCAATCTTTCTCTCTCTACACCTTTGCACTCTTCTTCCTTTTTCAAGAAATCCTTCGCCGTAACCGCTGTGCGATTGTGGAACTCCTTACCTCTCCATATTCGTCATGCTAAATCTCTTCACTCTTTAAAAATTCTTGTTAAATCGTATTATTTAGAACGCTATTAGATAAATTACTTTACCTTTCTCTTACTCTTTTCATTTAATCTATTATATGATATTTTATATATAACTTTCACTTACTTTGTATGCCCCCCTCTATTTGTAACTTTTGTTTGCATCTTTCCTCTACGCAAAGGTTGTCTGGAAGAAATCACTTTCAGTGATAAGACCGCCTATTGTACATACTTTAATTAGTTTTAACTATATCGATGTTTCTGTATTGTGGTGTACAAAAAAGTATAAATAAATAAATAAATATAATAAAAGTCGGATCTCTATACGGAATAATTTATGAGAAATAAAAGTTTTTACGTAAGGGTTTTCTAAAAATCCCGATGAGGGTAAGAAATTAACGTATTTTTTATGCACAGAAATTTTTTATTATACGAGTATCTCTAATAATGATAAGTGAAAAGTAAAATTAATAGATAACCCCCAAATAACACATCAAAGCAGTATAACGGTCGACTTACAACATTTCAGAACCGTTTTCGCATGTTGAGATAGTTATATAGTAGCATTACAAACGTTTGTACGGCCACTGTAATGCTTATTTGGGCACAGCTTATACAACTTTTGGCCCTAAATAGGTTTACAATAGTTATTTAATTGCATTGCAAGCGCATTATATTAGCGTCATTGTGGTCAAAGAAGGTATCAATCGCATTAAAGAAGCATTATTATGGTCAATGAAGTTGCCAATCACATTAAAGAAGCATTATTACGGTCTATGAAGTTGCCAGTCATATTACAGAAACATTATACTAGCAATATTATTGATAAGGAATATGTTAATTGCATTACGAAAGCAAGACTAACATTAGAGTTTAGTTAAAGATTAATTGGAGCTATTTAAGTGTTCGCAGTTAAAACATAAATAAACCCTACATCATTTCATAAACGCGGTACTCAATTTAATAATACAGTTAACGTTGTAGTTTAACTACTTATTATGTCTCGCAATATATAGATTAAGGAAAACGGTCAAAACTGAGTATACAAACAACACGACCATATTTCGTTTTTGACTCTTTGTTATTACATGCCTTCAAGTATTACTACGCAATGTAGTTTGCTGTATATAAGTTTCATTTAACTATCTATATAAGTGTCATTGAAATTTTCACGCCTCCGATATTTTGTGGTTTTGATATAAAATGATATATAAAGATACGTGCGAAAAACCGAAACAATTGTGTATTCCTATTATAGTACGAATTTTGCATAAGTAACCTAATATTATACGTTGGACAGTATTAAATTAAGATGTATCATTATTATATAGGTCTATTGTTTTTATAAATACATCCGAATGATAATATTTTTTTGTTATAAAAAATTAACAAGATTATATCGATTTATAGCAGATTGAGAACCTTTTAAAGGATTTATTAATGCCGCCAGCAATGTAAATACTCATAAGTTGGTTGGTTTTACGAATACAGTAAAATGAATTTATATACAGCTTTATGCATTACAATAACTTACGTGTATATAAATAAAAACTGTTAGCTGTACAACAGTACTCAGTTGATCTTTAGATATTCAAGCAATACATTGATTTAAGTTTGTGCTGTTCAGCAGGACTAGACTTTTATTTACCACTTTACTCTACATTGCTGTTATACAACAAAGAGCACTAAAAACTGCTCAAAGCTGTATAAATGAGTGGCTACTGTAGTCAATTTAATACTTGTAGTCAACATCAAAATTAAAAGACTTTCGATGTTATTATTTATTTTTTATTAAGGTCTCCATTTTTTACACAGCATTGAAATAACATTACTTACCATTTATATTCCTAATTTGCGAATATAGGTATTGTTCTTTTTACACAAGCAAAACATGCAAAAGTTATTGAAAACCGGATTACGTTTAAAAAGAACCGTATCACGTAATTAAAGAAGGCGATGGTTAGTTACTTAAATAATAAAGTCCACAGATATTAATTTTAAGAGTTTAAGTTACAAATTAAAGTTTTAATAATATCTATGTATATAAAGGAGCCAGATTAAGAATACCCTAAACCGACGAGCAAGTGTGTCAGGATCATAGAATACTATAATTAGGATCGTGCCAAATGGTTGTTCGTAGTCTCTGCTTATCCCTCTGGGAGTGAGTATTTATGTTTATGTAATATCACATTTTAAACGGTTTTTATAAGAATTATAAAATACCTAGCTCATTAAGAAATCTTTTACCTTAAATTTGTGAATGTTTAGAATGCCTGTCAAGCCAAACACTCACAAATAAATGTTTTTAAAAAATAAAGAGAAACTAATTCTTGAGTTTCACATTTTTTGAAGATAAAAAATGAAATTTTGTTAAAACTGCGGCAGATTGTTAGACTAAAAATAAAAATGATCCTTACAAAAATATTCCTCCATCAAAAAACTACTTATTCATATAATATATACGCAATATTTTAAAACAAATAAAGTTAAATTCTAGATTTCAAAGAAAGTAAAATATTGTTGCGCGTCATATTTAATGCCTGGTACATGACACTAGCGCCATCTAGTATCGAGTAACAGAGCTCATCCTTCTAGAGAATTCCAAACTAGAACTTTCTACAACTTGTCAGTCGGGACCGGTATGCACTCGAACAGGCCTTAACTGTTCTAGAAGCTCTCGGTAAGAAAGTGACATACGAGCGGTTTTTTATAGAATAAGAGTGACAAACGAGCACACCGTACACCTGATGGTAAGTGGATGCTGTGACTTATAGACATCTACATTCATCCTCGATCAAGAATCAAAACGCAGATGCGTTATCACCCCTGAAGACTAAGATGCAATACCTCATTTCCAGTAAAAAAGGGACTCCGGATCTATACACTCAAGATATGAAACACAGCAGTATTAAGCTGCAATTTTACGCTGCTTTTTAGTGAGAGCGTGGTCCTTCCCCGGTCGAGCCGACCCATTCGTGCTACAACTATACAATTAATATAGCTGCAGCATGGCTCTACCACGTAAGTTGGCAACATGCTTGCCAGGCGTGGTACTATGGCAAATATCCCCCTATGAGTCAATCTATGGTGGAGGCCTATGTTCAGCAGTGGACTTGAATACTGTAATGGTAACGGATAAAACTTATTAGTAAACGATTTTCGTGGTAGAGCCGTGCTGCAACAGTATAAAATATTATGGCTACAGCACGAATAGGTGCGCTCGTCTGGTGTAGGATCACGCTCACACCAAACATCACGTAATTCTGCTGTGTTTCGTAAGGTGAATGAGACCTTTTGCTTATAAGTAAATTTATTGCCTATATACGTCCCATTGCTGGGCACAGGCCTCCCCACATTCTTCTGAGAGGTTTTTTTTCGGGCAAGGAAATGTCCGCCGCGCTGCCCCAATACGTGTTGGCGAACTTCGCATGTCTTCGATTTTTTTTCTTATTCCTCAGGCATGCAGATGCCCGTAATGAAGCAGCTCCATGAGACGATGGTGGCGAGACCTGGCAACGCTCACCTGGAACACGTCTTTCGTGCGCAGTTTCAAGATCGCGTGCAACGCAACAGCCACAACGCTGGCAACTGCAACGCAACCTCAAGGGCTCGCTGGGGCGGAGAAGCTGGTTCGAAAAGCATACTGGTCTGTACCTGCGCTTATTGAAGGAAACCTGGTGCAGACACTCATCGACGACATCCGCGAACTTGAATTCAGAAATGCTGTGAGGCTGTAGCTACAGCTTGCGATCGCAATAAAGATGTGCTACGGTTGTGAGGAAATGGGTCATCTTCGATACAGCTGCCCTAAGCGAACTGTAAAAAGGGAAGTTGATCAATCTCGAGTGGTTAATGCGGCTAACAGAACCGCCCAACAGCAGCAAGAATACGATTTTGTGATGGAACATCACGGCGGGAAATATCATAGCAACGCAAATGCATTGTCAAAAAGATCTTGTCCTGAGGATTAGGTTCTACGACAACCTCAACAACAGAGGGTTCGACGAAGGTTCACTAGAGTGGTTCCACAATCCAGTCCGCAGCAAATCGATCGACTGGCGCGTTATTGTGTGGATAATGATCGGGACGAGCATGTCTTAGGAGTGGGCGGTGTTGCGCGCTGTTTTTTTATTAAGTGTTAGTGTGTTTTAAGTTGTAATTGGTGTGCGGTAACTAAAGTGTCAATTTCAGTAATTCAATCGGCAGTTTTTAATTGTCACGGACCCCAAGCTTGTAACAACATCTTAATAAAGCCAGCTATAAATAAAATACACTGCAGAGCGTTGATCCAATGTATATAAGCTGATTGATATTATGCAATGTAAATAAGCGAATTGATAATTTTATGACCGGCAGTAAATCGAAGTATAAGGCTGCCCTCTACTAGATGGAGTGACGACCCGGTAATAAAAACTGGTCGGTGGATGCAGGTGTCCCAGGACCCAGTAGTTGTAATCTCAATATTCAGTAGTGGGTTTATGATGATCATAATAATTATATGTGTGTGTATAAATAGGTTTTATACATAGTAAAAAAAGCTAAGTAAACTAATATTTTATATTTGTAGAAAGATATTATTAAAATGTAGTGCTACTGTGAAAAGCTTTAATCTTACTTCTGATCTAGGAAGTTAGTTAGTTACTTAGTAGTTAATGTACAGGGTTGTTGCATAAAAGACTTTATAGAATAGAATATAACCATTTTTATTCAATATTGTACCATGACCACTGGTTCGAGGGAAACCTCTATCCTGGGATGAACCAGCAAGAATCCAAGAGTGCTGCTTTTTTCTTTTCATCATTATCATCATCATTACAGCCCTTCACAAGTCCACTGCTGAACGTAGGCCTCCCCCAAGTAATGCCACAAAGCACGGCTCTGAGCCACCCGCATCCATCGAATTCCTGCATGTCTTACCAGGTCGTCACTCCATCTAGTGGGGGGTCGCCCTACACTACGCTTACTGGTACGAGGCTGCCACTCGAGAACCTTTCTTCCCCAACGGTTATTGGTTCTTCGAGCTATATGGCCATTGCCACTTCAGCTTACTAATCCGTTGGGCTATATCGGTCACTCTGGTTTTACTGCGGATATCCTCATTTCTGAGTCTATCACGCAGAGAAACTCCGAGCATAGCCCTCTCCACAGCTCGCTGAGCGACCTTGAGCGTCCTCATATGGCCAGCAGTGAAGGACCACGTCTCAGATCTGTAAGTCATCACTAGCAACACGCACTGGTTGTACAATCTAGTTTTCAGAGATTGAGGTATACCTGACGAGAAGATGTGTCGTAATTTCCCGAACGCTGCCCAGCCAAGTTGAATCCATCGACTGATCTCTCGGTCGAAGTTGGACTTACCTAGTCGGACTATTTGTCCCAGGTAAACGTACTCGTCAACAACTTCGAGCACAGTGCTCCCAACAACTACCGGCATAGGTGTGACATGGACATTAAACATGATCTTTGTTTTGTCCACGTGCATCTTAAGACGTTTCCGTTGGGAGACACCATTGAGGTCATTGAGCATAGTGCTTAGGTCCTCCAGCGATTCTGCCATAAGGAATATATCGTCGGCAAATCGAAGGTGAGTGATGTACTCGCCATTGATGTTAATACCGTATCCTTTCCAGTCCAGTAGCTTGAAAACGTCTTCCAACGCTGCGGTGAAGAGTTCCGGGGATATAACATCACCCTGTCTTACACCTCTCTGCAGTTGGATAGGTTTCGAACTCTGGTTCTGTACTCGGATAGCCATCGTATTGCTACTGTACAAACACTTCAGCACTTCGATATACCAGCAGTCAACTTGGCATCGCTGAAGGGACTGTAGCACCGCCCAAATTTCGACGGAATCAAAGGCTTCCTCATAGTCCACATACGCCAGACAAAGTGGCAGATTGTACTCGGTCTTCTGTGCAATCTGCCGCAGGGTATGTATGTGGTCTATGGTATTGAAGCCTTTTCGAAAACCGGCTTGTTCGGGAGGCTGGAAGTCGTCGAGTCTGCGTGCGAGACGATTCGTAATTATCTTTTTTCATTTAAATAGAATTAATTACAATTACAAAATACATGGACTACAGATAATCAACTATAAAACTTTAAATATTTTAGTTCGGTATATCAGGACGAGGTTCCTGAACCGGTCCATGTTGATGCGGTGCGTGCCGCAGATAGTCAATATGACTCCACCTGTATCACTATAAATATTGTTCACGATACCAAGCTGAAGGAAGCAATATGGCGGCAAAAACCGAGGTCGACGGGTGGCCCCGATGATATCCCTGTTTTTTTAGCAAAGGACTGCATATCCGCTTTTGTGAGTCCGCTCCTGTACCTCTTTAACTTCTCACTGACTCACTCTAAGTATCCAGAAATTTGGAAAGTTTCTAGGGTTACTCCGGTTCCAAAAACTGATGGTGAAAATGACGTTTCATCTTTTAGACCGATCGCAGTCTTGTCAGTCTTTATAAAATTATTTGAAATTGTCTTATGCCAAATAATTGCTTAAGCAAACTCAGAATTTATTACATGATAGTCAACACGGTTTTCGAACTGCCCGTTCTACTACCAATCTTGAGTCTCATCTTGACTATATATATGCTAAATTGGATGCTGGTAGGCAGGTGGATGCTGCGTACTTCGATTTTAAGAACATTTGACCTGGTCGACCACGATATCTTGTTGCGTAAATTGGCGGTGATAGGCTTTGCCCCGGCACTCGTCAAATTTTTTTCAAGTTACCTACGCGATTGGTGTTAGTTTGTTAGAGTGGGTGCATTTGAGTCTAGTGACTATTACACAAAATATGGGGTGAGCCAGGGAAGTACGCTAGGGCCTTTGCTTTTTCTTATTTTCATTAATGACTTACCGAATAGTGTAACTGTCTCCAAATTTCCGTTGTTCGTGGATGATCTCAAATTAAGCCTAGGTGTAGATGACCCGTCCGACTGCGAGGCATTGTAAAGGGGCATCGATGCGGTTATGGATTGAAGTGTGTTAAATCATCTTCCGTTTAATACTAATAAATGTAAAATAATAACATTCACGCGTAAACGCTATCCAATAAAAAAGACTATAATGTATCTGGCACGCTCTTAGTAAGGATAAGTGAAATTCGTGACAGGATTATTCTTAGACGCTAAACTTGACTTTCATAACCACGTGACTACTGTATGTAAAAAGGCAAGTAAATTGCTTGGCTTCGTTATTCGCACTTTTTCACAGTTCGATAGATTAGAGGTCGCTTTGGTACTTTACAATGCATATGTTCGTCGTAAGTATTAATACGGTGCCATTGTATGGAATCCCTATGAGGAGAAATATATGTTGATGATTGAGAGAATACAGTGCGAATTTGCACGATGGCTATAAAAACAGAAATACGGTTATTACCCCTATCTATATCCGTCCTTATTTGTTACTGGTATGGTGGGTATGGACACGCTTAAACTTGGGCGAATTTTGCAGTTGATAACATACTACCTAGCAATCATCCATAATCGAAAAAATAGTCCGATGATATTAAGCAGAGTGGGGTTGTTGGCTCCGAAGCGGCTGGGCTGTGATGTGAAGGGGATGGTGGCACCACGACGGTACGCACCAGGTACAGCGCTCACGCGCCCACTTCTCGTGCAATACGGCTTATGGGAGCAATGCTCGCACAGGATAACGAGACTGACTT
Source organism: Parnassius smintheus behrii (assembly GCA_036936625.1). Taxonomy (NCBI): domain Eukaryota; kingdom Metazoa; phylum Arthropoda; class Insecta; order Lepidoptera; family Papilionidae; genus Parnassius; species Parnassius smintheus. The sequence continues at coordinate 39,907,005 of JAUPFT010000008.1, read as the reverse complement.
ATTTGCTGATAGCTTAGGGCAACTATGTAATAAAGCCCTTCTATTTTTGACATATTGTAATATATTCTTTTAATATTATCTTATGTTATCAATCTGACAATGACATTTTGCTTAATTTATTTGACATATAATCTATTTGACTTTTAATCTATTGTGCATGTATTTTTTTGTATTTATTTGGTCTATTGGACATGTATTCTTTAATTTGTTTGACTTTTTGACATGCATTTTATATTATTACTATTATTTAAAACTGTAATTTGTAAATTAGCATGCTGACGTTTTGGGCATACTGTAAGCCACCATGTACACCGTTTTTAAAATATAAATAAATAAATAAAACTAAATATTGTACGTAGACTAATTTATTAGCTGAGAATAATAATTAATTCGTTTCCACGAATAAATTATCCAAAGAGTAGAGGTTGAGCTAGTAGCGGAGTACAACAAGTGCACCGAGTCATGTCAGAGCCAAGACTGTCCTAACGGCCACCGCTCCGTCCGTATACTGTCCTGAAAGGCAACAATATTCTCTAACAACCTTATGTTTCTTTGACGAACAAGCACTGCTTCAACGATCATCGACCTAGTTGCTTCAAATCTATTCATTAAATGACGGATTATGGACTCTGCAGGACAGCCATGAATGCTATAAATTGGACGCAATGCACGTAACGTAAGACGAACAAAACACTGATTTTGATAATAGATTTTAACAATCTCAACGCGTTGGTGATTTGCTTCGTTTTTATATGCTTCAAAACTTATAAGTACGACAATATATCTTGTAAAAAGCACACTGTCAGTTTAAGCGAATAAAACTGAACTCGAAGGAATTTCATTACATTCTCTTAGATCTTATTGAAATTGCGGGCGCACGATGGAATTCAAGACGACATTATAAAAATGTCGTGAGAACGCTTGAACGTGATAATATGAAGTAATAGGACTTTTTTGCGTAGAAAAATCTTAACTTACGATATAATAAATAAAATCAATATTACGCAATAATAAATAATATTATATCAAAATTAACGACAACCGTAGTTTTTACTTTTAAATTGTTATGAGGAAGACACCGCTGCCCATCTCTTTCCACGAGACGGGGCGATGTGAGATAGCGGATGTGCCTACACTGCCGCCATACCGTTTTCCTACACAATAACAATATTGATTTGGCATTGATAACATACGTTTGTGATATACTTAATATATTTGGGTATGAATAAGAAATGTTTAAAATAACTAGTTGTCGTTTGCAAATTGCACACACTATTCATATGAATCTAGCTTCTGACGAAAGCTTAGTAAAGTTGCCTAGTGAGCCAAAAGTTTTAAGTGAAAATATTTTAAGCTTACAAAGTTTGAGAATTGAAATAATTTAGGATTGCCTTAACTTGAGTTTCGAACTTCGCTATTTCAGAAACATAGCTACTTATTGCATATATGTTTCAATAAATAAGGTTCTGGTTGAAGAATATTTTATTAAACAATAGATTGCGGCATGTTGTTACTCCGCGAGTTCCTTACTCATTTACTAATTTTCTCACGACAATTGGTACGTTATATAATTAACGTAATCACTTTGAGCTAGTGGTACTCTAGTTTTGCTACAGTAGTTTTTCTAATAGTTTGTCCACATAGAAGGGCAAAAAATAATTAAGCTTTTGATATATGGTACAAAATCACTTCAAATAAATTAAAAGCATATTAAAATAATCTTCAAATACTAGTTTCTGTACTTAGGTGTTTTAATTCTTGGATGCAATATACATTAGCACTGTTTCAAGAAACTATTTTTTTAATTTATTCAAGCACCTATGCAGGTCTAGAAAGAATAGTATCACTGCGACCTATAACATTTATTGTGATCGCTACTATGGCTATAGCTCACGACTAAGCCCTATATTTTCAATGAATTGAAGTTGCTTGGCTGTGAGCAATATCACTTTTCCTGGGCTAAGTACGTTTCCCACATGGGTTTGATGTGAGTGATCACTTGGTAAGTTCCCGCTCGCGCATGACGGATCCACAACCAGTTGGGATGTGCAGAAGTTTTTCTTCCGTTAAGGAGCAGAATAGGCACATCCTTGAGTTGCTGAGTCACAGGACGGACATGCGTTTATTAGGTAACAGTGTCCAGTCAGGGCTATTACCAGAATACGCAGTTTATTCTTCGTAAGCCCAGAGCTTTCGAAGCGAATTTACGATCAGAAACCCGGATGAAGCTTTTAGAATGTTTTAAGATTTATTTATCAGACTAAATCTTAATTGGTTTATTGTGATAAAGTGTTTCTCTTTCTTTATTCCGCTTTTTCAGGCTATTTGAGATGCTACATAGTGGCTGGAGGCCAAATAGTGTACTCTGAGAACCCTCCCGTGCGAGTTTGTCAGTAAGTTCATTGCCTACATTACGGCATAGACGTTACCTACAATAAGGGCGTTTAAACGGTTTACGTAGTCTCTAACTAGCTTCGTGGTCACTGAATTTAATCTCAGCGCTATCAGTGCTGCTTGACTATCAGAGTTTAAATTAGTAATTTGGCTGATGTAATATTTTATCGAGTTGATTTCTGCTCACCGAAGAATTGAAAAACTTTCTGCCTGGAAGATAGGGGCGTATTTTCCCATAAATCCCAGAGCCTAAGTCGAGGCCCATTTTTGACTTATGGGTATTAGTAGTTACGTTGTATCAGTTCTGGCGCACTGAGTCAGAAGTGGTACAAGTACGACGTTCGTCGACTCACGATCCTAAAAAAAAAAGAAAACAAAAGGTTTTGGCATGCTCTGATCACGAATCTGCGGTCCTATTTTGCGTAGGATGCACGGTTCCGCAGATGTGCAGATCAAATAACTCTTATCTAATTGATATCCGGTGAAGGCCTCCACCGTCATTAGCGCTCTATTGTTCTTATCTACTTATCTATTGTTTATTGAATACCTTCATTATCTATTCTTCCTCAGCGTGGTGCCATTGTTCTCCTTTGTTTCTATCTACACTAATCTGACACATCAATAAAACACATTACCTAATTTTGTTAAAATTTTTATTTACAAAATACAAAATCTTATTACTTATTATCTATAAAATAGGAGCGAAACATCTCATCCACTAAAATATCGTTGTACAATGTGTTCCCTGTAAATATACTCGTAAAACTATGCATTGAACATCCCTGAAACTTATATAGCAAATACATTAAGCAATATTCGCCACAAACTGAAGTCCACTCATTCTGAATCCTATCAACATTCCAGTTCCATCTTTTACAATTTCTTTTAAAAAACTCTAGTTGATATCGTACAGGTGCCCGTCCGAATGAATCAAAATATTGACCGACGTCATTCGTATTGATATATAAAGCTACCCAATGTGACCCTGGTTTATCATCTGTATCCAAATTGCATATTATTTACGTTGGTACGTGGGTGTACATGGGCAGTTTATTGGCAGCATAAACATTATTTTCTAGAGTGGGGTGAATCTTTTTCAGATGTTGTTGTACATCTAGTGTATCCATAATATTACTGCTATTAGTAGATTATTATAGTACCAATCTACTCAATGACTAATATAGGAATGATCAATTATAGTGATTTCTAAATATTAAATTGCATTCTTTGTGTTATACAAAACGTATTTGAGTCATCAATACACTGAACAAGACACGACAGGAAGGACGAAGGAATGTTGAGATAAGCAACAGAATGTGAGATAAGCTTGTTGACGCATAAAGTTATTATCAATTCCACTGCAGAAATTCTTTAGATTAGAATTATTACTCACTGGTACTATATAAGACCAAGCAACTGCAGTCATGGAGTTAGTGTATGGTCGTTTGACCGCAGTGGATCTATCAATACTACATTTGTGTTACTTCAACGCATCAAAGGCCATGGATGTAAGTGTTTATTCTATTGACAAACTTACTTTTCTTTCTGTTATTTTCTTACGTGTGTATGATTTAGTGTTAACAAATTATATTTAAATATTATGTGCGTGTATATGATTAAGCCGTGGTAGCTCAGATGGTTAGCGCAAAATGTAAAACACAGTACGCGACCCGGGTTCGATCCCCGCCGGCACCAATTAAATTGTTAATTGCAATTTTAAGTGCTGATTTACTACGTGCTCAGCGGTGAAGGAAAACATCGTAAGGAATGCATGTCTGAGAAAATTTCGAAGGCATGTGAATTTTGCCAACACGCATTGAGGCAGCGTAGCGAACATTTCCTAGCCCTAAAACCTTCTCAGAAATGAAAGGAGGCCTATGTTCGGCAGTGGACTTTAATAGGTTGTAACTTTAACTTTTTTAACTTTTATGATTAAGTGTTAACAAGTTGATATTAACATGATAACTGTGTTGTTGCAGATATCATTGAGCTTCGATGAAAATACCTATAAACAGTATTTCCACTCGCCACTCTCCCCTCAAGAAGAGAGTGATGACATCGTCATTAATAATAACACATGCGATGGTGGAAAAAGAAAATCGCAATCGATTGATCATTTCTTTGAAGCTGAATCAAAAATAAAAAAGAGGAAGCTGTTATTATCAACCGTAGCACGAGCCGCTAGAGATGGTGTATCATACATTTCTACTAATTCTGACGACGGAGACCAAGCGACGCATCTCATCAAAATTGAAATGTACGATATGAAGAAGCTATCCAAGATTCCAACTACTGATCATTGGAAACATGTTTCCACGAGGATTATATTTTACGTAAAGACTAATAAGGATAGCATCTACGACAACACAAACGCCCTCGTATACAATATTACAAAGACAATAGCAGAAAGTGAAAAAGTTAAAAAATACTTTTTTAACAATGAAAGTCATTAGCTGATCATTGGTGAATGTGATTCTGTTTACTTAAATTACAGGAAGACAAGAGCAGAAGGAAGAGATGAGTGTGGCATACGTGTACAGAACAAATTTATCTTGGTTGAAAATGTCACCGTGAAGATGACCAATCATTTCTATTTCCTTACTTTCACTAATCAATTCCTGTCTTTTAACAAATCCTATGTTTTTACTATCCGTAGAATCCATTTTTCCTGTTGTATCATCATACTATGGATGATTTAATAAATGATTCACTAAGACCCTTAAAAAGAAGTGATCCAGTAGGATGGGATAGATTTGCTGAAGCATTAAAAGATATTAAAGTACCACTTACTTATATTGGAAATCCAAAGAGATGTGAGTTTATTAACCAACTTCAAGCAAAAGATCTGAACAAACCCTCTGAGATTGAATATCAAGAGTTTTTCTTTGTGGTTGCAAAGCTTTTGAAGGTATTTGTTGATTGATGGTCAACAAATACCTTCAAAGGCTTTGCAACCATCTTTTAATAATAGTATATTTACATCAGCATATCATACTCTATTCTCGGGAACTGGTATTCACTTTCTTAATGAAGGAAATGGAATATCTTGTGAACAGTATGCCAAAGGTTACTGTCTATTAGCATTTGACTTAAATCCTGATTTATCAGCCAACTCATCAGCTCATTGGAATCTCATAAAGCATGGTAGTGTAAGATTTGAAGTACGATTTGAATCCTCACTAATACAAACAATTAACTGTATAGTTTATGCTGAGTTTGATAATATTATTGAGATAGATAAAAACAGAAATGTTACTGTAGACTATAGTAGTTAAGGTTATAATATGTGTTGTGTGTTAGATTTTATGAGTTATGTGTAATTCATTTTGTGTGTATGTAACTAAGTGGAACGTTATAAAATTAAATAAAAAAATTGTATGCAATATATTGTTTTTTATTTCTTTATAAATATTCTATTTAATCTAATACAAAACTCTGTTCGAGTTTAAATTTTACATAAGCACACTGACTAAACCACTGAACATGCTTCTGCCAAGGATCATCATCATCTTCCCAATCTTTTAAACCACCAGCACAATGGAAACATTTGGTCCTGTCTGCATGGTCAGTATAAAAAAACCAGCTTCTGCAAGATCTTCAGGTTTCTGTCGCATACCGAGAGGCCAGTTTTCGAAACTGAGCAACCGGCTAGATTTTGAACTGAAGAATGGATATTCAGCTCTTGAGTACTGCATATTCTTCTCGTTTTCTTCTCCACTCAGTGTTGTAGTTTTGTTATTCAATGATGTGTTCTGTACACCTATGCCACACTCATCTCTTCCTTCTGCTCTTGTCTTCCTGTAATTTAAGTAAACAGAATCACATTCACCAATGATCAGCTAATGACTGTCATTGTTAAAAAAGTATTTTTTAACTTTTTCACTTTCTGCTATTGTCTTTGTAATATTGTATACGAGGGCGTTTGTGTTGTCGTAGATGCTATCCTTATTAGTCTTTACGTAAAATATAATCCTCGTGGAAGCATGTTTCCAATGATCAGTAGTTGGAATCTTCGATAGCTTCTTCATATCGTACATTTCAATTTTGATGAGATGCGTCGCTTGGTCTCCGTCGTCAGAATTAGTAGAAATGTATGATACACCATCTCTAGCGGCTCGTGCTACGGTTGATAATAACAGCTTCCTCTTTTTTATTTTTGATTCAGCTTCAAAGAAATGATCAATCGATTGCGATTTTCTTTTTCCACCATCGCATGTGTTATTATTAATGACGATGTCATCACTCTCTTCTTGAGGGGAGAGTGGCGAGTAGTAATACTGTTTATAAGTATTTTCATCGAAGTTCAATGATTTCTGCAACAACACAGTTATCATGTTAATATCAACTTGTTAACACTTAATCATAAAAGTTAAAAAAGTTAAAGTTACAACCTATTAAATTCCACTGCTGAACATAGGCCTCCTCTCATTTCTGAGACGGTTTTAGGGCAAGGAAATGTTCGCTGCGCTGCCTCAATGCGTGTTGGCAAAATTCACATGCCTTCGAAATTTTCTCAGACATGCATTCCTCACGATGTTTTCCTTCACCGCTGAGCACGTAGTAAATCAGCACTTAAAATTGCAATTAACAATTTAATTGGTGCCGGCGGTGATCGAACCCGGGTGCGTACTGTGTTTTACATTTTGCGCTAACCATCTGAGCTACCACGGCTTAATCATATACACACACATAATATTTAAATATAATTTGTTAACACTAAATCATACACACGTAAGAAAATAACAGAAAGAAAAGTAAGTTTGTCAATAGAATAAACACTTACATCCATGGCCTTTGATGCGTTGAAGTAACACAAATGTAGTATTGATAGATCCACTGCGGTCAAACGACCATACACTAACTCCATGACTGCAGTTGCTTGGTCTTATATAGTACCAGTGAGTAATAATTCTAATCTAAAGAATTTCTGCAGTGGAATTGATAGTAACTTTATGCGTCAACAAGCTTATCTCACATTCTGTTGCTTATCTCAACATTCCTTCGTCCTTCCTGTCGTGTCTTGTTCAGTGTATTGATGACTCAAATACCTTTTGTATAACACAAAGAATGCAATTTAATATTCAGAAATCACTATAATTGATCATTCCTATATTAGTCATTGAGTAGATTGGTACTGTAATAATCTACTAATAGCAGTAATATTATGGATACACTAGATGTACAACAACATCTGAAAAAGATTCACCCCACTCTAGAAAATAATGTTTATGCTGCCAATAAACTGCCCATGTACACCCACGTACCAACGTATATAATATGCAATTTGGATACAGATGATAAACCAGGGTCACATTGGGTAGCTTTGTATATCAATACGAATGACGTCGGTCAATATTTTGATTCATTCGGACGGGCACCTGTACGATATCATCTAGAGTTTTTTAAAAGAAATTGTAAAAGATGGAACTGGAATGTTGATAGGATTCAGAATGAGTGGACTTCAGTTTGTGGCGAATATTGCTTAATGTATTTGCTATATAAGTTTCAGGGATGTTCAATGCATAGTTTTACGAGTATATTTACAGGGAACACATTGTACAACGATATTTTAGTGGATGAGATCTTTCACTCCTATTTTATAGATAATAAGTAATAAGATTTTGTATTTTGTAAATAAAAATTTTAACAAAATTAGGTAATGTGTTTTATTGATGAATCAGATTAGTGTAGATAGGAACAAAGGAGAACAATAGCACCACGCTGAGGAAGAATAGATAATGACGGTATTCAATGAACAATAGATAAGTAGCTAAGAACAATAGAGCGCTAATGACGGTGGAGGCCTTCACCGGATATCAATTAGATAAGAGTTAATTGATCTGCACATCTGCGGAACCGTGCATCCTACGCAAAAATGGACCGCAGATTCGTGATCAGAGCATGCCAAAACCTTTTTTTTTTCTTTTTTTTTAGGATCGTGAGTCGACGAACGTCGTACTTGTATCACTTCTGACTCAGTGTGCCAGAACTGGTACCACTTCTGACTCAGTGCGCCAGAACTGGTACAACGTAACTACTGATATTACATATAAAGCTACTGACCTCACAGAATGTCAATGAATGACACCTGTCCATTCTGTCAGTCTTCTCTGGCGAGTAGTTCCACAATGTAATTTTTATTAAAAGTGTATAGTGAACACATAATGTCTCAGATCATGCATTAGGTCGGTGTTTCCTTTATTGAGTCGAGCATGGATCTCAATCCGAAAAAAATTTAGCTCAGACCACAATGGGCGTTAATCCTATACAAAATGGCATTTGCCTCCTTGTTTTAATAAAGACCAATAGGCATTAGGCCTAAAAGTGCATTAAGAGCAATGAGCATGTACAAGAGAACGCACCTCAAAGTGAAGTCTTTCGCTGCGCATTGCTTCCAGTCGGTCTTCGACATTCGTCTAAACGCGAAGCGTGTGGTTGAACATATAAAACTTTCAAAATGCCTTATTGCGTCGTAAAAGATAGTTTCAATCGTTCTCGAAAAACCAAAAAATTCAAGGTGTGACGTTTCACCGGTAAGTACATGAAAAACAACTCGTTGTATGCTATTTTGCATTACTTTTCAATGACAGTATGCCATTTTTTAGGGTTCCGTAGTCAACTAGGAACCCTTATAGTTTCACCATGTCTGTCTGTCCGTCTGTCCGTCCTCGCTTAATCTCTGTGACTGTTAGCCCTACAAAGCTGAAATTTGGTACCAATATGTGAATTAATCACGCCGACAAAGTGGTAAAATAAAAATTGGAAAAAAATGTTTTATTAGAGTAGCCCCCCTATATGTAAAGTGGGAAGTGATTTTTTTTAATTTCAACCCTAGCGTGTGATATATTGTTGGAAAGGTATTTAAAAATGAATAGGGGTTTACTATAGGGGTTTACTAAAATCATTTTTTGATAATGTCATTAATTTTGGAAATAATCGCTCCAAAAGTAAAAAAACAATGTGTCCCCCCACCTCTAACTTTTGAACCATAAGTTTAGAAAATATGAAAAAAATCTGAAAAGTAGAACTTTATAAGGACTTTCTAGGAAAATCATTTTGAACTTGGATGGAAACAACAGTACCCACTACCGGGAGCAGTTGCAGGAGCGCGGAGCGCTGAGCGCCCGACACGCTCTTGGCCGGTTTTTTACCATCTGGAAAAAAATAGTGTGTCACTTGTGGACGGAGTAGATTTTTTTTTAAATTAAATAAATAAACAATTAAAATCCATCGAAATTCAAATCATATCCACCCTACTTTACAAACGGCATTAAAACAATAAATTTAGTAGGCATCTTTGATCTTGTCACTTCGCAGTCACAGGCTAGGCAGGATATGATTGGCATTTCGATAGATTTTAATTTATTGTATTTTATTGTATTTTATATAATGTGAAATATAATATTAATTTATTATATTTCACATTAAACTATATCTAGTGCAATTAAAAATTATGTACTTATTAATGATTTAAAATATAAATTAGTTTATTACAACAAATAGAGCGTTTTTTATTGGTAATTGGTAAATGAAATTAGTAACTCGAAGAAGATCTTCGTTCTTTGAGAGTTTTTTTATAGAATAGGGTGACAAACGAGCACACAGCCCACCTCATGGTAAGTGGTTGTTGCGGTCCATAGACATCTACATAAAATCTCGATCACGAATCAAAATGTGGATGCATTGTCACCCATGGGAAGGGTCTCAGATTTTCTTCACTCACCATACTAAACACAGCAGTATTAAGCTGCTATTTTACGCTGGTATTCTGTGAGAGCGCGTACCCTTCCCGACCGAGCCGACCCATTCGTGCTACAACTGTACCACTAATATTGCTGCAACATGGCTCTGTACTAATTTAGCTAATTTAGCTAAATTAAGTACTAATATAAGCACTCTTGAAACCTTTAGTGAAAAAAATAATAAATTGTGCTACAATTTATTGTACAATGTTCTATTTAAGGCGCTTACACGTACGTTCGTGCGTGCAAGTACTTGTAAACAAAATATATATGCTTATAATGTTCCTTAGATAGTGGCTGAGGTACTTAATATATTGTTTACTTATTTCTTTTTACTGACGAATAAATATTTTCATTCGTTTTTTTTTTCATTAAATATAAGTAAAATAAAACTCTAATAAATCTTCCCTGTTTACGTTTGACCTAATGAGAAAATACAGTCGCACTTGTTCGACGTTAGAACTAATCACTTGAATTGTACTGGAAATTCCTTTATTTTAAGCTCACTAAACATAAAAGTTCTTGTTGTTAGTAATTATTTGTCCCGGAATGTCACACGATCAAATCAAATTAAATGGCACACACAGCTCCACACCGACAAAGGATGGTGATATATATTTTATACATTTACGGCCTAACTCTTAAAATCGACGTCAATTTAAACAAAATGTTTAAAGTTGCTATCTCTTTTCCCAAATGACAATAGTAAGAGACAGGATTAGAGATAATTACATAGACTTAGAATATACTCTACCCAAAGTCTATAGATAATTAATATTTAAAGGCGATTACTAACGATAATATGCCCGTAAGACCGTATGTGTATATTATATCATTACCATTACAGCCATTGACATATCCACCGATGAACTACTCATACATGGGCGGTGATAGAGTCCAAGGGGAAGACATTGGCCATTAATTTGGACATAGCGAAGGTCTTCGGTCGGGCCTGGCACAAGGCGCTTCTTTCGAAGCTCAATTCTTATGGGCTTTCCGTGAAATTGTGCAATTGTATCACTAGTTTTCTTGCTAATAGGAGCATTAAGGTCGTAATAGATGGTGTATGCTCTGATTACAAGCCTTTTAACGTTGGTGTTCCATAAGGCTGCGTGCTATCACCAACGCTGTTTCTTCTGCATATCAATGATATGTTGCAAATTAATAACATTCATTGCTGTGCAGACGACAGCATTGGTGATGCCTTATACACCGGCCTTGTCAATATTTCTCGGGAAATTCAAAAAAAATTTCAGACTTGTGTCTGAAGTCGAGTCTTTGCTTAGCAAACTCTCGGAATGTGGGCGACTAAATCTAGTCCAATTCAATCCCCGAAAGACACCAGTTTGCCGCTAAAAAGAACCCTTTATCGTATCTCCTCAGGTCGAAGGCACTCCCCTTGCTGCTTCAGCTCGCATCGTAATCTTCGGTGTAGACATCTCGAATAGTGTCAGTTTCGTGGTCACTTGGAGGGGAAGGCCAAATAGGCCTCTAAAAAGCTTGGCGTGCTGAGCAAAGCGAGACAGTATTTCATGCCAGCACATCGCTTGCATTTATACAAAGCGCAAGTTCGGCCTCAAATGGAATACTGTTCTCATCTCTGGGCCGGGGCACCCCAGTGCCAGCTCTTTCCACTTGACCGCATCCAGTTCACAATGATTCGAATCATTGACGACCGAGTTCTTTCTAATGGGCTTGATTCACTGACGCTGCGTAGGGTTGTTGCATCTCTTAGCGTTTTTATCGTATTTACATACCATGGGGAGTGCTCTCAAAAATTCTCCTTTCTAAAAGGCCAGCAACGCACCTGCAATTCCTACGGGTGTTCATGGGCGGCGGTATTCACTTATCATCAGATAAGCCGCATGCTCGTTGGCCCCCTCTTCTTTAAAAAAATCATCAGAACTAACATTAACAGCATTTTTATTCTTTGACTGGTATGTGTTTTTCAAGAATGTATTAGCTTGAATTTTGCCCAACTGGACAGTCATTGGTGGGAACAGAGCTCATGCCTTAGCACTCATGCACACACAATTGCCATCCGCAATCTTTGTTTTTGCCAGGTGCCTTTGAATATTTTTTATTTATTTATTTATTTATCATCACGCACAATCCCTAACGGGGTAGCCAGAGAGAACAGATCGCCAAGTGTCACGATCCTTTCGCTTCTTTCAGGTTCATTAACTTCTTCATACATGCACGTCTAGGTATCCGAGTACTCTTGACCCTCCCCTCTTCGAGCAATTTGCTCACATGGTCTTCGAAAGTTAGTCTCGGTCTACCTCGACACCTTTTAATATTTACTTTCGCTCTATATATTTTCTTCACCATTCGGTCTTCACTCATTCGTTCAACGTGCCCAAACCATTGGAGTACGCCCCTATCAATTTTTGTGATAAGGTCATCTTTCAATCCTGCCATATTGCGAATCTCTTCGTTTTGCTTTCGGTCGGCTATGGTAACGCCACACATTTTACGAAGAGATCGCATCTCCACTGCATTCAACTTGTTTTTATGCTTCTTCTGGCATACCCAGGTTTCGCTGCCATATAACAAAGTCGGTACCAACACTGCGTTATGTATTGCAAGGCGTGCACTCTTCACCACGCCTTGCCTTTTTACTAATGCATTCAGGGCACCATTGACTTTGTTTCCGGCAGCGACACGCCTATCCACATCTAAATCACATCTTCTATCCCGGCTGAAAGCACTCCCCAAGTATACAATTTCATTTACCTCAATGCTATTTTATTATTATTATTTTGGGAAGGTGTTAAAAAAATCTAGAAAAGAAAAATATTTTTAAGTATACGGCCTAAATACTGAATTGTCTTGATCAGAATGTACGCCAATTCCATTTCTGATAAATAAAAGTTTCTAAACCTTACATGCTTTATTGTAAGTAATAGTTTAAGTGTTGCAATTTTTTTATTGGAGAGAAATATATTTAATTTTGCTATTTTGAAGTCCTTAATCTTTTCCTTCATGGAACAAAATATTCAGAATCAAATGCGGTATGTGTATGTTAAAATGATGAGCATAATTTTAACCGCAACAATGTCATGTCTTTGCATTAATTATTAGTACCCGGTTGACCGAGCTTCGCTCGGTATTTTAGCTCGCTCTAGCTTTTTTTTTAATTCGTGTGTTTTGGAAATTATATTTAGATACAAATTACATACTGATGAAATATGAATAATATTTTTTGATCTTAGCGACATAATAGAAAAAACTGAACTGGTTATTTGAATAAAAAATCATGAGTGCAATTAGTTTAATTTAAATTTTCGTGTTTTTAAAAAATACTAAAAAAAGGGCTCGAAAAAATAGATTTTCTCAAAAAAGAAAGGAACTTGAAAAAAAATTAAAAAAAGTTGGTCGGTCGGTCTGGGCTCGAACCGGGGTTGTACGATTCTGTGACCGCCCATTATACCAATTAAGCTATTTATAATCATTGACAATTTGTCAAAATTTACCTTCTTATTCTAACGATATTATAGCAGTTTTTCATTGCCTAAAAACACGGACAAAAAGACATTTTCTAAAAATAAATCCTAGCTAGATCGATTTATTATCCCCGAAACTCCCTGGACACTAAATTTTATAAAATCGTTGGAGCCGTTTCCGAGATCCCGATTATATATATATATATATATATATATACATATATATATATATATATATATATATATATATATATACAAGAATTGCTCGTTTAATAGTATAGGATAACTTACAATTAAACTTTTAATGAAGTGTTCGAATAAATGTTTATATCATGTACTTTTCCAACAACCACATAAGATTTGCATTATGTATCAGCATACAAATTTATTGCATGCCTTAAGGGGAAATATAATCTCAAATGGCTTAGCAAGATTCTTCGTTATGCCGTAAATATTGCAGCATTAATTTTGAAATAAATATATGGTAAAGTAGAGGATTAATGTTAAGGATAATGTTCGACGAAAACACGATTTCGTTAAATTTTCTCGATAGAAAAAAATCCAAAGTTACCTCCAAAATAAACAATAAACCGCTGTTGTTCATAAAATACTTTAAATAAGATCTTGAAACTTTGCATACTAACTGAATTAACTATAAAGCAGTGCTTATGTTATTTACTTTTTTAAAATACCATTATTTTCACTGTAAAAAGAAATTACCTAAACTATCGGCCTCTCGAAGCGTGATTCCTGCCGCATGGTCACTTCGCTTCGGCCTTTGAAGGGGGAGGTTGTGTCGCTTACGATCAGAATATATATTACGCAACAGGACGACGTAAAATTAAAATGAGAAAAAATCGTAATAAAAATAAGAAGCGATTGGCTTGGCGTTAAGAAACAGGCATAAATATGATACACTTAATGAAATTTCTACTTACAGTATTAGTGATTACAAACATGTCGGTACATAGCATACGACGCGCGGGCAAGTGGGGACGAAATTAGAATTTGAGCTGACTTACTATATCCCCTTAAGCACAAAGCGGGTAGGTATATTCTAATAGCGCCTAAACATCAAGAATCCTACGTTTTATCGCATGAAATCGTATCTAACAATCAAATTGAACGTATAAATCATATAAAAATTACATTGTTATAAAGATGGATGATTGTAGAACATATTACTATTTTTAATTGATTAATTGCTATTTTTATATTAAAAAGTGGTTTTAGTGGTTTGTAGTGCAGATTTATCACATCCGGATGGAGAGGTAAGCACGATAACTTTTTAAAATATCGATTTTTCAACTCAATCTATTTCAGAATCTATTCATCTATCATGTGGTAAGCCATGGAATGTAAATGGTTGTTTAATTTTATTTTGTTTAGTGATAATTAATTTTTTCGGCTGAGAAAATCCGAAATATTCAGTGTTGGCGCAGCCTTGGAATATTTTACTAAAAATAGATGGTAGAGCCCGCAGTGAGACACTTTGACTCACTGCGAGCTCCACCGCCGTCCTAAGTGGATTACTGTATTGTTTGTTTGCAGTGGCTCGTGATGAAAAATATTGATTGCTGCAGAAATACACAATATTCCAAAAACTAAATTTGATACATACTGACCAACGTAAGATATTATTATTATTTTTTAATCAGAAATTTTCATTAAAATATATTGTTTCACTAAAAGTACGTAGGGTCTATATATATATATATATATATATATATATATATATATATATATATATATATATATATATATATATATATATATATATATATATATATATATATATATATATATATATATAATCATCCTTTCACGGTAAATGTTGATCCAGTGAGAAGTTAGAACAATTGTTGATCCATACCTATTTGACGTGTTTGCTCAGCACAAACTAATATACTTTGATCCATCCTTGATGCGCATGTGACGTCGTTGGATCTGCACTAACAGGTTTTCAATACTCTCAATCTTCAATACTCTCTTTCAATACTCGTCAGCGATTTGACCAACATTTGTTGATCTATCAACGGTCGAAAAAATCATACTGAATATGATTTTTTAGATCCAGAGTATATTTAATTTATATGCGACATTTACGTAGACTAAGTGGATCCGGAGCCATAATTGACGAATAGGTACTCGAACTCGAAGCGGCAACGTCGCGTTCTGTGTGTGACAGAGAACCCAGTAGGCTACTTCGTTATAGTAATAAGGTAAGAAAATGCGTTATCTGCTGATTTTGTGGATCAAACTTGGCAGGTTTTATTGTGGAGACGTTTGTTCGAGTTTTTGTTATCGTGTGAGTGAATTTGTGTTATATTGTTCAATTGTCATAGATCAATTAGAAGATGATGGATAGTACTTTATTACAAATTAATTTATCGAGTATGTTTGTATGTGTAAGGGTGGGGGGTGCCATTAAGTATTAGTGTTATTAAGTCACAAACACTTATATATAGAGACTACTTTTTTATGAAGAATTTTGGCAATATATAATCAATATGAAATACTTTATCCTTTAGTGCAATAAAAATTGTTACCCTATGAATATTTACTTATAATCTACGTTCATCATTTGTGTGTTGATTTTTGGATTTTTGAATGTTTTTAGTATAGTGTTTTATATTTATTGTATTATATTTATTATTATAATATATTTTATATTATAAAATTGTACTGAAAGTTTTTGTGTGAATATAAATTATCTTTTTATGTAAATAATTTTAAGTAATATATATTGAAATAATTGTTATTATTTATCACGCTGCCGACAGTCGCTTGGTATGTTATTTTTGTTATTATCAAAATACAATAAAATCTTTTTGTAATGAAGTAAAACCTAATTTTTGTTTAGATTTTCTAATACTAAACTTCTTCATAGAAAATTAGTTTCTAAATATAAGTTTTAATGGTTTTAAGTGCTGTGTGATTTGCCGGGTGCATGCGACTGTATGGGATTTTTATGGCGCTTGAAGGGTTAAAATACTGGTTACAACTAGATGAAAAGCTTTTTGGAAATAAAATAAAGTTGATGAGAAAAAACAGATCAAGTAAAAAAGAATAGTTTTTATGATAATGCCTGAGTACAAATACCTAAAAATTAAAATAATATTAAAGTTGAATTCTGATCGTTTTAAGATAATTTCGTAAAATTTATTTCAATTTACAATAATATTTTTTAACCTCGTTAAGAATAATATAGTAAAATAAAAAACATATTTTCTATTGTCGATTGAGAAATTTTTTCTAAATTTTTTCACGATCATATGAGCATTGACATGAGTCTTGCACTTTTGGATTTCCAAAACTTTTTTATTGACGTTTAACATAAAATTATCGAAAAATTAGAAATGATAATGGTAATAATGTCCTCCAGACAGAATTTCGGTCACGGCGGCCAGCCTCAACGGAGGCTAGCCATCGTCGCAGAACAGGAATATAGTGCCTATGCGAAAGCACAGGTGCATTCTCTATTCCATCACTCTCATATTTCGATGGAACGGTAAACCGACACGACCGGAGAGAGATCAGGCGCAGGACCAACGGCTTTACGTGCCTTCCGAAGCACGGGGGTGATATACCGCCAACTTCCTGACTCTGGGCAGCTATTGAGAATTTCTTGACGAAAAAATTCAATAATTAATTTTTTCGCCCGACCCAGAATTCGAACCCATGATCAGTAGTTGCACCACTACAACCACTAGACCAACGAGGCAGTAGAAATATTTAGAAATGATAGTAACAACGTTAGTTGTGAAAACTTGTGTGTATTGAAAATACTTTGAAACATTGACGTATAACATGAACGCTTAAGGCATGCACATTTGTATTTACCAAAAGTTTTTTTTTTAATATTTACGACTAGAAGACTGTTTCAATTAAATTAAGTTCTATTCATAATTAAAATATTTTTCGGCTTCTTTCGTTTTCTTTACAAAAGACAAACGCTAATTTTCTAATCACGATAATTTATACAGATTTTTATCAAAGTTTTCTTCTTAAGAAAAGTATTTTTCTCTACAAGGTTCACTTTTCTGCCTCAGATACGCAACGATATTCACACTAGACACAACAAAGTCATCACCCGGTGTCAGCAACACTCAGTAATAAAGATGGAAAGCCAGTAACATCTGCATCTCGGGGTCGTGACAGTATACATACACATACTTGGTCTACAGAGTCAAATCATTACTGCTTTCGTCCGTAATATTAGTAACAATAGTCTTGCCATAAAAATAAATATACAGGGATACTGGGAACGATGACATGAGACATATAAATATTTTTAAAAGCATGCCCAGAGATTTATTCAGCTATCATATCATAGGTAATAATATTCCGGTGAAGACATTTATTCATAACGTACAGTCAATTTACCTGGTGTGGGTCATTTCTAAACTTAAATAAATTTTCTTACTAAGTTTTTAAATATAAATCATTCACCTTGCTCAATATGAGCCCCTTGGTTGCGGATACACGTCTTTCCTAACTTTTTTCTTTTCCTAACTTCGGTTTTCGTTATTTTTGAAGATGTTGTAGCCCTGATCTGCTCTGTCGCATTTAAGATACGCCTTCACGCAGACTAAGTGCTTCATATGAGCACAAAGGTAGAGTCTAGTCATCACATCAGGACTTCGTGCAAGCCACGGAATTGGCCCTCCCTACCCAATCCACCTGTTTGGGTATTGGCTATTTAGTCACTCTCGTACAGATAACCGGAAGTGAGCTGGGGAGCCGTCATGCTGATAACTCACTTTTATATGTATGTATATATATATATATATATATATATATATACTTTAATTATACTTATAATTTACAAATTATACTATTAATTTCTTCTGAAACATCTTATAAGTGCTTCAAATCATTTCGCAAAAAAAATTTCGTAAAAGAGACAATAATTTTTGGGCCCACTAGAAATATTTAAGTTATTTAATGGTATTTACACCAAAAAGACACCAAATTATAATAGTAAATGGCCTATAGATTTTTCGTAAAAGTAAACGGAATCAAGAAATCTGAAAAAAAATTAGTTGTTTTGATATTCGTGTTCTGATCATTGGCTGAGGTAATGTAATATTTAAAAATATATTGTCTTAGAGATGTGCCGTGATAACTCGGAAAAAATCGACTCGAGTTGAAATTCAGGTACATAACTCGATTTTGAGCTCGAGTTACGCAATTCAAATTAGCAGAACGAAGCTGTGTCAATTTGTCACAAATTATTTTTATAACTGTTCTTCCATACAACACAATTATTATTACTACACTTGATAGGTAGTTATATATTATTTTTGGTATGCGTATCGACAATCTTCATAAAATAATATCACTCTAACGTTATGACGTAAGTCTCAATGTTATTAATAATTTGACTATCACAAAGTGTATATAATCAATTTATATTATATATTATAACATAAATTGATACAACATTATAAACATATTACCTAATATCAATTTATTTATTACATAATATATCAATAAATTGATCGAATTAGTAAGTCGATTTCATCACTAAATTGTAGACAAACACTGCATTGGCCGAAAGATAAAGATGCGATTTGAGTAGAATTATGTGACTCGAGCCACTTGGGCTAATTTATGTATGTATGTCATTATAGTTGTACACTAGTTTTTGAGTAAATCGACTATTTACAGAAAAGTTTATCACTAGAGTTGAGAGTAGCGATTATAATAACTTTATAAATAAGTAATATGTGGCAACATGAAATTAAAATTATAAATCAGTATCATAAATCAAACTAAGTTCAGGTTTGTTTACAACATGCCAGATCCAAGTTTGAATTTGGATGCAACTTGTGATGTCATCCGCAGCGACTTATTATATATAGAAGTAAATTAGTGAAGTAATATCTATATAGCACCCTCTGATCTATACGATGCGCCGAGTTAACTTGGTAACTCGGTAAAATTTTTTCCTATCGATTATCGTGTTGGACAAATTCACTCGATTGACTCGAGTGAAATAAAACATGGTTGGAGTCGCATCATTACGGTAAGAACAAAATGAAGTTTTTATTTACAAGCATTACTAGACTAATGTAGAAAATATGGATTATCAATTATCAGGCAAGTTAGCCAAATATTAATTGACACAGTACGTATGTTTTTCTCTTTTTATTTTTTGTGGTAAAATTCGCAAATAAAACTGACGAGTTTAGGTTAATTAATATAAGAGTTTATTAATTTACACCTATTCTAGGTTGTGAAAATCTATAATTAAGTTTGTAGATTTTACCTAAAACAAATACGAATAACAAACAGGTCTTAGAACCTTATTAGTTTGTTAAAAGTGACAAAGTATTAGATTTATGTTATAAGTAAAATCTAAATTAAATAATAAATAGGATAAATACACAAAAGAAGTTATTATAATATTAAAAGATAATTAGAATCTGGGTCGAGGGACTTAAGACGGTTCCCCTAGCGAGAGACCTTGAGCGTTCGGTCCCATACAATCCACGCGCTCTCGCTACAATATATCGCGTAAAAATACGCCCGAATATTTGAAATTATTTCAATTAAAAAAGATAAGCGAACTTAAGAAATTAAATAAAACGTGTAGAATATAGATTTTTAAATTATCTATCCATCAGTGTAATCCCCAAATGTTTAGAGCATTTCCTTTAGCAACAGATGCATGTAATCAATAATTTTAGTCATTTTTTAAAAGTAGATTTTAAATGTACTCGTAACACGTAAAAACAAATTAGAACGTGGAATATGATGATAGGATATCGAACATTAATAATGTGCTTTTAGATGTAGCTTATTTCTCATAACTAATGAGATAATAGTCTCTGAAAAACGCACTTTCGCAAGGTTTTGGTCAGGGTACCACCTTAAAGAGATTTTTGAAGAGCAATTCATATAACTGCATTTGTGTACCTTATGTATTCAGCAAGTTGCTTAATACTAAATGGCTTTTTTGTTAAGCCAGACACGGATCCTGGATTTATACCATCCATAGTAGATAAGCAATATAAATGGTACATATATTTATGTGTAAAAAATGTAGTAATTATTTGTACTATAAGTAAATATAAAGTTTAATAATAATAGTTTGCATAAAAAAATGTTATGGTTGTATCTATTATGTTTAAACAGCTGTGTTGTTCACTCCGCAGAAATGAATATTATTTTTTCATCTGGAATCAGATATACTTAATATAACAATAATATCTTTGTCTCCTACGTACATGAAACCAGTGAAAATAAAATGTGAGACAACATTTACATAGTTGAATATCATTGATGTTAATCAATAATTACTGCTTCTGTATTTGATCCCGATTAATGCCGTATAATTTATAATATTTTTTTATTATTTGACGTATGAACAGGCAGATATAAGAAAATGCTCACAGAAATATGTATATACAGTTTATTGAAATTGAAGGCATAGTCTTATCTCATATCTCTTATTATTAAAAATGTCCTTTTAATTCCTACATAATATAGAAAAAATAATTATTGATAAGAGTTATTATTTAATTAAGACACCTTTACAATTTTCATTAACTTCTTTTCAGGTGGATCGTTTAAAACAAATCTGTATGCCTTGCAGGCTGAAAGCTTGCGGAGAAAAAAGTGTAAAAAAAGTGTCTTATATCATATCTCTTATAATTGAAAATGCTCTTCTGATTACTTACAATATCATAAATGTACATGTTACCATCAAGTTATTTTCAAAAAACCTTCAGAAATATGTGTAACACTAAAATGTTTCTACCTATGTCCGTTATAGAAAAACATAAGAAACCATCCAACCAATTTCTATGAAAATGTTTGTGTGTGTTTGGATGGATCCCTAGATGGTTTATATTTACATTTGTACCCGGTAGATGGCACTGTTGTCGAGATCCATAAATCACCAGTATAAAGCTAGTAATAAATACATTTAAATTAAGCATGTGTGTTTGTAATCCTTACACAAACAGTTTAAAACATCTTACTTCCTCACTATTTATCATTGTGTAATAACGTAGATAAGCATGTTAAATCTCAGTCATTTTATTATGATGTATACTACCTACTAATCAACCAAAACATATTAAAACAAAGTCTTGACACCGCTCCTGTCTATATATGTCAGTCAATCATCAAAGTTCAAAAAATTTATTAAACTAAATTTGTATAAAAGGGGTTATTATAGTATAAAGGAATTTATGGATGACAACAACCAGTGGGTAAGGTGATCGCTACCAAGCTATTTCTAATTTGTTCTGTGTTGTTAATTATGACATACATGATTGTAAGCTGGCTTTTTTTAAAAGACCCACTGGGAATTTTGCTGGTTCTCTTCAAGTCAGAGGTTTTTTCCGAACCAATGGTAAATTAAAAAGTGACTTTCAATAAGTATTATTTATAATCTAAATTGAATAAAAGGTTTCTGTTTCTGTACGTACTACTGATAATAGAATACTTAAATAAATAATGATTTACAATAATAAATAGAGTTACCTACATTATATTTTGTTTTTTGTAATACAACCAGTTTAAAACATATTTCTTACTGTGTGTTGGTAATATCATAAATATACTATAATAGGCATTATCCCTTAGCCATCTTGGTATTTAGAATTTACACTCACAATCAATCAATACATGTCAAAAATAGAATCCATACGACATTTGTGACCAGACAGGCAATAGGTATCCGTGGTAGCTCAGTGGTTAACGCTCGCTGTAAATATAACAGAACGCGAGTAACCCGGGTTCGATCCCCGCCGGCACCAACGAAATTGTTAATTGCAATTTTAAGTGCTGATTTACCACGTGCTCGGCGGTGAAGGAAAACATCGTGAGGATACCTGCATGTCTGAGGAATAAGAAGAAAAATATTTCGAAGACATGTGAAGTTCGTCAACACGCAATTGGGCAGCGCGGCGGACACTTCCTTACCCTAAACCCTCCCAGAAATGAGGGGAGGCCTGAGCACAGCAGTGGGACGTACGAGTATATAGGCTGTAACTTTACTTTTAATATAGGCAATGGGTTTTGCCGCAACTAGTGATAGGTTTTTCATCGATTTTAAAATATTTATAAATGCTGAATATACCTACAGCTTAGTTCTATATGTACTATTATTCAAGTGTGCACTATTTTAACTTATAATGCCGATAACTACTACTAGAAAATCGCTTTCAGTTTGTTTTTAGGTTATTGTTAGATTCACATTTTATTTGTTAATTTCTCAGGACTCCGTTTAGATGCAGTAAAACTAATAATATTATTGTAATCTATGGATTATAAGGAATAAATTCGCATGTATTTCATTGAAAAACTTTGTAAATTTGTAGTGGAATTCACCATAGAAAAATTGTTTGTCTCCTTTCCCCATTTAAATTTTGTGGCATAAAATAAGGCTTAATAACTTTGACATTTACAATACCCATCCACATATTCAAATAAAATCTGCGCTGTAAATATATATATATATATATATATATATATATATATATATATATATATATATATATATATATATATATACTTTAGTTATAATAATTTAAAAATTATACTTTTAATTTCTTGATTTATACCCACCCACAACATGTTCAAAGAAAATCTGCGCTGTGACACTGTTTCTTTAAGTTTTTTGTTCACTTTCTGTGCCCAGTAATTAAGATAATGGTAGTTTGTAATATCCTCTCAGTCAAAGTTGGACTCATCAGTCCATAGAATATTTCTTAAAAAAATTTCTTCGTCTGCGTTGGCGTTCAGTATGAAATGACAAAACTGGAGTCTACATAATGGATCGCCCCCGTACAGCGTTTGTACTGGTTTGTAATGGTATGTATGTTAGCTTGACAGCTGCACCACCAACCATACCTTCCACTGGGACATAGTGAGCCGGTGTGCTAGAATGTTCGTTGAGACATTAGGGTCGTCAATAAAATGTTGCATAATTGTTTTTTCATCGTCAGCCGTAAAACGTCGTGGTCTCCTAGTATTCACTTTATTTCTGTGAATTATGCCGCTTTCAGACAGAAATAGTCAAAACTAAGTAAAGAGCGTCGCTACTATTCAATATAAAATGGCCGTCTGCTTTCTGAATTTTGTCAACAACTAATCAGACGCCAAGGGACTAAAAGTGTGCAAGTGCGTTCCTAAGAGCAATCATTTTTTGCCGTTTTCTACCTGCGTTAAGTAAAAGATCCTTTTATAATTATTCATTGACTTCACCGGGATATTATTACTTTTTTGGATAGCTGCTTGTATGGGCATATTTCTTAAAATATTTTTATGTCTCATGCATTGAAGTAATATTTACTTACGTACTAGAACAGCTATCTTAAACAAGAAATGTGCCCTACTCTGTGTTCGCGCGGTTGGTTTTTTTATCATAGACTAAACATAGGTAGAATGACCCGTAGGTAATAATAGATTGTATTGTTAAATAGGCAAGTTATATAAACAATATTTAAACTTTGTCATTTATTTTGTATGTTATATTTGATTATTATCAATATATTATTATTGTATAATGTTACATAATATTATATCACAATTTAATTTTAATGATATTTTTATCTGAATATTTTAAAAGGTATCTATGTCAAATATAAAAAACATACTGAATGTATGTTTAACAGAACTTATTAACATATTATTTAAATTACAAATGTATTTATTTAAATTAGAATAAGAGTCGTTCATTAAGTGCCGGGCAAGCGAGAGTTAAAAATGGACGATTTTATTCCACTTTGACTTTGACGTGGAAACCTAAAGATAAAATAAAAGAATAATAAGCGGATTTACACATGAAAAATTTAGCCTAATTATAATAACTTATATATGTTTCAACAAAACAATTGTGTATAATAATATATTCGTCCTATACTTAAGTATCACAGAAATATCGCATCTGAACGTATTCATTTCATAATCTATATTCCATGACAAGAGATGGCGTCTTAGGAATTGTTTTATTATTAATCCATAATACTTTTTTATTGATTAAGTATCTTATTAACCGATGAAAAGTAATTCCTTGGTTTTTACTGATATTTCTTGAATTATTTGTACAATATCTAAGTACACACGACAGCATATTTTATCAAGAGATTTTTTTTAATCAACACACACGTGACAACTCTACAAGCGCCTAGCGAGTGACTGATTAAAGCGCTGTGTATGCACCGCAGTTGAGTGGAACAGAGTAGCTGAATGAAGTGTCGCCTCTAATACGTAGTACATAATAGCTCAATGGTCTCGTGTCATAGTAATTTTTTGAAGTACGTGACATTTTATGATTTATAAAGTGTAAAAAAAAAACTACTTAAGACCATTGAGTTATAATGTACTACGTACTAGAGAAGCTATTCCAAACAAAAATTGTGCACTACTCGTATGTCTTCGCGCATGCGCGGTAATAGTAGAGTCGCGCATGCGCAGTTGGTATAAACGCGCATTGCGCTTGCGCGGTCAGTTTTTGTTATTATAGATTATACGTAAGTAGAATGGTCAGTATGTAATAATTGTTTATTTATATTGTATTGTTAATTATATCGAGTACAATTTTTTAAATTGTTTTTTATTTTGTATATGTGCTAATTTAATATAATATTACATAATATTATGTCAGAATTACATTTTAATGATATTTTTATCTGAATATTTTAAAAGGTATCTATGTCAAATATAAAAAAACGTACTAAATGTATGTTTAACAAAACTTATTAACATAAAATTTAAATTACAAATATATTTATTTAAATTAGAATCATAAATGTTGTAAATAATCGTTCATAAATGCTGGGCACGCGAGAGTTAAAAATGGACGAATTTATTCCACTTTGACTTTGATGTGGAAACTTAAAAATAAAATAAAAGAATAATAAGCGGATTTAAACATGGAAATTTTTGCCAAATCATAATAACTTATATATGTTTCTATAAAAAAATGTGTATAATAATATATTCGTCCTATACTTAAGTACCCACGGAAATGTCGCATCTGAACATATTAATTTCATAATCTATATTCAGTGACACGAGATGGCGTCTTAGGAATAATTTGTTTTATTATTAATTCATAATACTTTTTTATTGAATAAGTATCTTATTAACCGATGAAAAGTAATTCCTTGGTTTTTACTGACATTTCTTGAATTATTTGTGCAATATCTAAGTACACAAGACGGCATATTTTTATCAAGAGATTTTTTTTAAATCAACACAACACGTGACAACTCTACAAGTGCCTAGCGAGTGACTGATTAAAGTGCAGTGCATGAACCGCATTTGAGTGGAACAGAGTAGCTGAATGCGGTGTCTCCTCTAGTACGTAGTACATAATAGCTCAATGCTTAAGACCCATAATTTTTATTGTAAATACTTTTTATACTTCTTATGATTGTATTCGCTTGGTTGAAGCTTCAAAAAAACTTCAAAAGAAAACATACTAAAAAAGTTTTATTTTATTAAGTTTATTGAAAAATCTTTAAAATCCGTATATCTATTTGAAAATCCGTTCATTTTCAGCCATACTTATGGGGGGTAAAATTTGTAGCATACACCATATATCACGCCCTTCCATGAAGTGGTCGAGTTCTCAATAACTCTGTATTAATGTTTTTATCAGTTGTCTAGTACCCATAACACAAGCTCTGCTTAGTTTGGGACAAGATGGCGTTGTGTGATAGTTGTGGAATATTATTAATGTTTTATAAAATTACTGTGTAAATTCAGTTTAATTTTATGGATTATGGGGTTAAAATTTTATCTGAAATATAAATAAATAATAGAAAACCTTCCAGTAGGTTCTATATGGAAAGTAATTTAATTTTCTTAGCGTATTAATATGGAAGACGGCCGCTCGCTGCAAGGCACGCTTTATTAAGCCGTCATATAAATGTGGGACAAATTCTTGATGTCACAATATGAAGAAATAGCTCAGCCTAGAATTCCGAGTAAATATATTGCGCTTAATAAATACCACACGGTTGTATAAGATAAAATGTAACTGAAGAGTTTTCTTTTAAATTATTTTTTGTAACTACATTTTTTTAAATATTTATAATCAACAAATATATTTTTTGCAAATGCAAATTTATCAATTTTATAACATTATTTAATTTAACATAATACTATTTTTATTAATTTACTTATATCAACTTTGTTTTATGATTTCATCAATTGTTTAATTAACTGTCTATTTTCCGATCATATTGTTTGAATATTCTGGCAAATGTATTATTCCTATTATTCTAATTGTCAGCAGCGTAAAGTGTATGATGCACTCTGGTCAGGATTTTAATTCGTAAGACGTAGCCATTTTAATGATAGAGACATTGCAGTATGATGTGGCTGGAGCACAAATGGTCGGAAAATAACGATGGCCCATAGTAGATTATTTTCTCGATTGAATTACTTTTAAGAATTTCTTCCAAAAATAAAAATATACGAATGTTTCACATCTACTTTTTCTTTAAATAGCATTTCATCTAATGGTTGATATAACTCGTTTCAAGAAAGCGCCAGCCACAATCACTACGTCTGGCAGGAAGATTGGTGAGCACAAAGCTGATACCCTCACGCTTGTAACGAATTATGACTATACCCTACACTCAATCAAGAGGGGCTATGTGTGACCTTTTCAAAATCAAATACCACTGTTTGTCGCCATGGCGTTGTTAGTATTTACGCATCAACCTAGCAATTGTAGAAAGTTTTCTACAACTTTATGTAGTTAACTGTTAAATAAAACATTGTGTCAGCAAATCAGGCTAATCTCTACGTAACGAGTTCACGACTTTAATGTAACGCTTTATTAACTCTTTACAATAATTTGGTATGAAAAGCGTTAATGAATTTGCTCTTGCCGAGGCATGAATTAATTCCTCTACATTGTTTATATTCAAAGGTCACTAAGTTTCATCTTTGAAAGGACATTGTTCGCCCTGGAACCAAAATCATCAGAAAATTGTGTGTTGTATTGTCGATCATTAGTGAATTAATATATGATCTTATTTTTATAGCGGACTAGCTGCAGAAAAGATATATTTAAAAAAAGTATCAGATTTTGAGGTTATAATAGAACTACTAATATTATGGTCTTTATTACACAGTATGATTTTTAAGAAACTGAAAAACATAATTCTAAAATATTTAGCAAATGTTAGTACCAATCTTTCAACAATACAAAACTAGCAACAGAGCCGCAATTTACACAAAGTATACTTTCCATTGCATATACTTAAATTCGTTTATGAGTGGCAGGTTATCGTTTGAGCGGTAGACAGTTCCGAAAACCACAACCAGGTAAGTCGTTTTTGAAAGCAATCAGTGTCCGTTAATAGCTAAATCCTAATATTTAATAGATAGTGTTGAAAGTCAACAAAATACCCTGATATAATTATAAAGAGCGAGCGATGACAATGTAACCGACAAGGTGAGAGCACATGTGAGAGTAGGTGAGAGACTGACTTTCAGTTTATACAAAAGTACTCTGTGAGGCTGACCAATAACAAGTTACTGTTTAGTGACGTCAAAAAAGGTGTGCCAAATACGATACTCGTTATCGATATTTCCTAAGATTTACTATGGGCATAGGTTATAAATTAATAGTATCACATCAACTTTTTTTCATACGATAGTATTAATACCGTAACAAGTATGTATGTCTTTTATTAACCCTACACTTCTTTTTTTTTCTATACTTGTAACAATATTTAATTGAAATATCTTTTATAGTTAATATTTTTACAAGTATATACAATATTGCAGATCAGTAGTCTGTAATATTGCTTTTTTCAATAAAATATTTATAATTCATGCGGTAACGATAAGTGGTATTTTTGTATTATTTTTCATAAATCGTTCGTGATCGTTTAGTTAGAAGTAAACCGCACACTTTTCTTAACAATCATTAAAAATAATGATCATGATGAAGTAATTGGGCTTTGTCCACTCTAGCATTATTTTAACTACATATTTAAAATCGAGTATGACCTCAATCATTAGGTATAGTAGGTTATTCAAATTATACTTTTAGGAAAGAACAATAAAGGAATGGGGATTGACTATTTTTATTGTAGTATCTATTTGCACTTTATTCGAAATTAATTCAAAATGTGATTCAGATTAAAAAAATGCAACAGTTCATAAAAGTTTGACTCAATTTAAGGCATTACTTCTTGTTTGTTTTGGTATAGAAATAAACCGACCTAATGGATGAAATTCCACCTTTTTAAATAATGTTATTTTGAAGCACTGTTTTCCTCTAATTTGTCCTTTTTTAATAATTTGTATGTAATCGATTTACTTATATTGCACAAGCTACCTGACTAAGCTTGCCTGTTTATTAAATACCCATTAACTTTATTTCAATTGTAATACAAAAACTCTGTATACAATTGAAATATTTTATCGTCATATAATATTATTACATAACTAAAATGCTCATTTACGTATGCTTTTCTTTCTTATTATGTTCTGTATGTAATAAAAATTTAATAATTCAAAAAGAGAACCGTCTTAAGTGAATTTCCTGTTTTTTAAGTCTGCTAACTTATACCTCGCGCACCCTTAAATATACATGTGAATTTTCTTTCATATTTTCTATTGAAAAGAAAAAAGTGACAGGTGACAACTGTCGTATATTTTTACCAAATATTTTAATTTAAATATATTTATATATTTTTATTCCTGAAATTCCTAAAAATAACGTTTTATGTAGTGTTGGGAGTCGCATCGCGCATCGCTAGCGTATGGATGTGTGTGCATTTTTTCATGCGCTTCGCTAATATAAAATGTCAAATCTGTGTGGTTGCCGTTTAGTGGTAAACGAGCTACTTTGTTTTATTCAGTGTAAAATCGACGTGATTGATGAAGTCAGTTTACTACAAATATGTGAATCTAATTTTATGGAGGAAGAAATTGATCGTGCAAAGGCGCTTCTGTTAGATTCTTCAATAACTCGACGAGTGACACGTAAAGGGGAGGGAAAAAACAAAAGGCTTCTTCAGGATATCATAAAAATTCTTAAAGAAACGGAGCCTTCTAGCCTTCCAGTGTTTGTGGCGAAGAACCTCAATAGTCTCCCACCCGTAACATTTGATCACGTTGATGTAACTAGTCTTTTAAAGGACATAGTTCTGTTAAAACAAGAATTATTGAACATTAAAAACGTATTGGCTACGCAATCAGATTTGGAGAACCTACGTAAAGATTTAGAACAACAACATACTCGTGATAATAAATTAGAAAAAGAAGGTAGTAAAGATAAAAATAGTAGCTTTGTTTCTATTGAAACTCAAATAAGAAACGACCGATCACCAGTGTTACTACGCACTTTTGGAGGGGAGAGAGAGAGGAGCGCTGAGAGTGCATCGCAATCGCATCCGCGCTCGACCTCGGCTTTTGTAGCAAAGAGAAGTGTGTCGAGAGAGGACGTACGTATGCGTATTGAACGTCCGTCTGCAACTACAAGTACGAGTACGGTAACAGTGTTAGGCGAGACTGACGATACGATAACTAACGACATAAATACGTCTGCACCATTACGTAGCCAAAAAGAGGTTAATCTGTCAACAAATAAGGACGAAGGGTTTGTGCCCGTGTCTTATAAAAAGAAAAATAGGAATAGGCAGGGTAGGGCGGCCGTGCAACCACTAGGAGATTCGCTTATCCGAGCTGCTCCGAGATCTCTTTACTTATATGTATCACGTTTAGACGTTTCAACGACTGCTGATAAGCTTGAGGAGTATATTAAGTGTAAAGGTGAACAAGCGATAAGTGTTGAACGTATTACACCTTTTAAAGTGACTAACTTTGCTTCTTTTAAGGTAAGGATTAATTTTGACAGAAAACATATTTTTATGAATGAGGACTTCTGGCCTGTAGGCATAGTGTTTAGACATTTCTGGCAAAGTAATTCCGTTAGACATGAAGTTCGTTAGTTTTAATTGTCAGTCAATTATGAGAAGTGTTGATCACGTTAGAGAACTGTGTAAAGAGTTTGATGTGGTGGCTCTTCAAGAGACCTAGCTGCTTCCCCATGAGCTATCTTTTTTGTCAACAATTGATACCGAGTTCTCTTCACATGGTACCTCTGCGGTCGATTCTTCATCCGGAATATTAAAAGGGAGACCATATGGAGGTGTGGCCCTCTTGTGGAGAACTGCGTTATTTAATAATGTTGACTTAGTAAATTGTAACGATTCGCGAATTTGTGCTATAAAATCGTATATTAATGGGAATTGTCATATGTATTTTTCTGTTTATATGCCTCAAAACAATCTTGAAAATTTACCTGAATTTACAAATATTTTATGTATAATCAAAAGTTTATTAGAAAATCATTTCGTAAATGTGGCTATTGCCTTAGGAGACTATAATGCGAATATTAACACGTTATTTAGCAACGAATTAATAAAATTTTGTTCAGAAAATGATTTGATTTGCGCAGACCTTAAATTTTTTAAAGATTTTGAAAATATTTTTACATACGTTAGTTATGCTCATGGCACAAAGAGCTGGCTTGATCATTGCATCGTAACTCGGGTCGCGTGGTCGGCGTTATCAAGAGTATATGTAATAAATGATGTATTTTGGTCGGACCACTGGCCTCTCGCATTCGAATTTAATTTTAACATAATTGCTGTTGAGAGAAGTGTGGTTAATCACGTTAAATCTAGGAACCTTATTTCTTGGGGTAAGAGAAGTGGGGATGAGATTAAAGCGTATGAATGGTGGTGTAGTTATCTCATATCAGAATTTAATTGGAACTATCTGCGCTTAATTTCTTCGTGCGATGGCTGTACTTGCGACTCACACAAAGATTTTCTCGTTAGAATTTATAAGAAATTTATCGAAAGTCTTCATACATCCGCTATTAAAAGCCACGTAAGTCAGGTAGGGTTTGGAGTGACATTGCGTAAACGTAAAGGCACGCCGGGCTGGAATGATGTAGTAAAATCAGCGTATGTGGATGCTAAAGTAAACTTATCGAGGTGGATCGGGGCGGGGGCCCCCAGCTCTGGTTCTCTCTATGATATGATGAAGCAAAGTAGGTCTATATTTAAAGGTCGCTTAAAGTGGTGCCAGAAAAATGAAAATAAAATTTTATTGGATCGGATAAGTAACGCATGTATAGACAAAAACTTTTCTAAATTTTGGCAACATACATCAAAACTATGCAACATAAGGGCTGGAGTTCCGGTCTGCGTGGATGGTGTTAGCGATAAAAAACAGATAGCCAATAATTTTAAACAGAACTTTTTGTTGAATGACTGCTATACTAGTAGTGGCCCTTCTGCGATAGATACACTTGATATGCCTGTTTTATCATATACTCATATTGATGAGAGTATGGTGTATAATGCCCTTATAAAGATGCACCTTGGTAAAGCGTGTGGTCATGACCAGATTTCTGTAGAACATTTACGTTGCGGTGGACCCTGGGTTGTGGTGTTTCTGTCGGTTTTTATTAACGCGTGTTTAAAACACTCATTTTTGCCTCCTGACCTAATAAAATGCGTGGTTAGCCCTATTGTCAAAAGTAAAACCGTTAGCGATACGATCAGTTCCAATTATAGGCCTATCTCAATCGCTACAACCTGTGCGAAACTATTTGAGTCTATTATTCTGGATATTTTATCGAAATTTATTTTTATAAGTGACGCTCAGTTTGGTTTTAAAAAAGGTAGCTCTACTGAGTTGGCAATTTTTTCCTTAAAACAAATAGTAACGTATTACGTGTCACGAAGAACAAAAGTATACGCTTGTTTTTTGGACTTGAGTCGCGCCTTCGATAGGGTAAACTATAGCATCCTGTGGGATAAGTTAAAACTGGTGGGTGTTCCTTCCGACATAATTAGAATCCTTATTAATTGGTATAATACGCAGGTTAATGTAGTGAACTGGGATGGCTCGCTTTCGGACGAGTTTGTACTGACTAAGGGGGTTAGGCAGGGTGGGCTAACTTCTCCTCTGCTGTTTAACCTTTACGTTAATGCTCTAATTGAGGAGCTCAATGAAACGGGTATCGGCTGTCATGTAGGTGGGAAATGTGTAAACAACCTTAGTTACGCGGACGATATGGTTTTATTGAGCCCCTCAATCGGAGCCTTAAGGAAGTTAATTTCTATTTGTGAGAGATACGCAGCAAGCCACGAGTTAGTTTATAATGCAGACAAGTCTGTGGCAATGGTCTTTGGAGCGCATAGTAAAGATGTTTGTTTACCATTATACCTGAACGGCAAAAATTTGAAGTTTGTGACGAGCTTTCGATATTTAGGACATATCGTATCGAGTGACCTGAAGGATGATCAGGACATGGACAGAGAAAGGCGGTCCCTTGCTGTACGTGCAAATATGATTGGCAGGAAATTTAATAAATGCGAGCGAGATGCTAAAATATTACTATTTAAAACCTATTGCCAATCGCTTTACACACCGCATCTCTGGACTAAATTTAAAAAGGAAAACTATCGAATTTTTAAGGTTCAATATAACGATTCGTTCCGAATATTGTTTCGTTTTCCGAGGTACTGTAGTGCATCTACAATGTTCGCTGAGGCACGCGTACCGACGCTCGATGCTTTGATAAGACATCGTGTGGCCAGATTTAGAAGTAATCTTCTCAAATCTGGAAACACGATTATACTAATTTTAACACAAAATTGTAGTGAAATATTTAAATATTGGTCTAGTATGTTAAGATGTAAGTTTTAATTTGTTTGATGGCATATATTTAATTTATTTCAGTTTATTTCAAGTTTATGTTTGTTGATTATAAGTAATTATGTTTCTTTTTTACGGGCCTTTGTTGTCTGTCAATAAATGATTATTATTATTATTATTATTATTATTATTATTATTATTATCTTAAATTATATACTAATTATAAATTAGTTCTATGAAGTTCTAAAATTGTCATGTAAAACGAAATGAAAAAATTAACGTTATTGGTTTTCAGGAGATTAGCTGCAGCGTCTAACAAAAAACTAAAAATATTACACTGCGGTAGTTACCGCGCCTACCCAGCTTAGCACCTATGGCAAATATTCCTCTATAAGGATCAATGAGGAAGCTATATGTTCAGCTCTTTTGATCGGCTGTACCAGTAATGGTTTATTGATTTTAAATGAACATTAATCAGTGAAATGAATTGAAATATTTCAATTCAGCTTATATTTTGCATCAACGGAATACAATCAGACGATCACTAGCTCTGTCGTATCCATTCAACCATACCTTTCAATCCATTTAATTTCTATAAAACGTGGTGAACGGAAAAGATGTAATAATTTTGTTTTATACATATAATTTTACTGATTATATGAAGTTTACCTTTCATTACCATCATCATCATCATTACAGCATCCACAATTGAACATAGGCCTCTCCCAAGGAACGTCACAAAGCTTAACTTTTTTCATATTCCTTGATAATGAGAGATATCATAGATAACTCGGGCGGCATTCAGATTCGAAGAGCATTAATTTTTGAGTTGATCTAAGTAAAATTACCTTATTGGCTTGAGTTTAGCTGTATGATGAGATAATTTCTAATTAAATTTGAATAAATTTTTAATTTTTATAGCCTCGCGAGTAAACGTTGGTAGAAATCGGTGTATTTATTTTTAATTATTTTTGTTCTTTTATTTTATTTTATTGGATAGGGTGACAAAGGAACATACAGTCCAATTGATAGTAAGTGGTTGCTGTGGCCTATAGACATCTACATCCATCCTCGATTACGAATCAAAATGCGGATGCGTTGTCACCCGTGAGGACTAAGATAGAATGTTTCGTTTTCAGTAAAAGTCGTATCTGTATCTTTACAATCACCATACGAAACACAGCAGTATTAAGCTGCTATTTTACGCTGATCTATGAGAGCATGGTCCTTCCCCGGTGGATCCGACTCATTCGTGCGACAACCATAATATAGATGTAGCATGGCTCTACCACGTATAACCAAGAAGTGTAAAAAGTGTCTCCGGTTCTCTACACTCACCATACGAAACACAGCAGCATTAAGTGAAACTACTATTTTATGCTAGTATTGTGTGAGAGCGTGGTCCTTCCCTGGTCGGGTCAACCCATACGTGCTACAACTATACTACTAATATAACCGCAGCTTGGCTTCTACCACGCAAAAGAAGTATTTTCGTGAGGATTTAATGTTTATCAATTATATTCACAGTATATTCATAGACTGCAAACTCTCTGAAACTTTGGGCTTCACATCAGCTATATGTTTTTTCACGCGATGTTTTATCAATTTCTAGTCCTATGTAAGAGAAACCACACCTTATTGCATTCATACCCCTAAAACTGAAATTGAACCAACATCAAATTCGACGCTTAAGCGTTTCATTGTCATAAGGTTAATTAAGAATGGGTGAACCACTGTCATAATATAAAATATTTAAGAATTTCAGGGGAAACCAGTCGGAATTGGGTATTTTACATTCTAATCATAGGGTATAGGTAATTGGATAATTTTTGTTTCTGTTATCAAAGATTTCTACAGACATTGTATGAGAATAATATTAACTTAAAACGGAAAATTGCCAACTTGAAAAAAAGACCAGAATAGAAATCATTGGTGACTAGTGATTCGCTCCGGCTTTGCACGGGTTATTTTTGATCCCGACAACAGCACCACTTACCGGGTCCAGTTGTGAATCAAAACCATCCTGGAACCCACTCAATTGCAGACAACTTTTTTTAAATAGTTTGAGCCGTTTCCGAGTTTCAGCGAAACTGACGGACAGCAATTGATTTTTTCACTGCTGAACATAGGCATTGATCGTCTCAGAAGGGGGATATTTTCCATATTTGCCTAAGCGGGTTGGAAATTAACCATACCCAATTGCAAGTTCATAACGAATGTAATATATAAACGCGGTACCGCCAAACTACATAACTACTAAGTATATCCGCATTATAAAATTTGTAGTATTATATGTACGTATGAAAATTTTAGCAATATTTATCTACTATTATTTATTATAAATATACAAATAGTATCAAGGCAAATAAGATTTACCGGGTATTAAAAAATATAAATATATTATAATATTTTTCTTACTTTCTACTTTTACACTATATATTTAAATATATATTTTCATATATAAACTTACGTGTCTCAAATCGCGTTCTCAAAGTGACATTTTTATCATACTTGTTAAGTAAAAAGGCATCAAAAGAACTACTACTAGTATCAAACAGCTTTGTCATATTAGTTTCCTCCTTCATTTTTTTCATTGTGTTTAAATAATTGCTTTGTGTTTTATCCTGCTACCAAACCAGATTTGAAAATTGTGTTTAATATGCTTATGCTAACATAATGTCAAAGGACAATGTCCGGAATCGCCCTGTGCAATAAAAGTATCAGACATACACGATAAGACAACGCCGTGGGCCGCCGGTGGGCGAGCCGTCCACGAGAGGCTAATAGTTATATTATATTAGTGGCCAATACTTTTATTACACGGACTAGCTGCATACCAAAATGAACATTAAAAAGTATTCTATTCCTATTAACCTATGGGCATTGTAAATTTCAGGAAATATCTACTATCTATTTTTGACGTCACTAATGATTACTTGTCGCTACCCACTTTCTCACCATTACTCTCACTCTGTCAATTACAATGGCGTCGCCAAAGACATAGTGTCTATGGCGTCGCTCGCTCTTCGTAATTAAATCTGTGTGTTTTGGTAACTTTCAGGACTATCTATTGAATTACGACTTGGCTATTTTAACGGTTTCTGATTGCTTTCAAAAACGTCTTACCTGTATGTGATTTTCGGAACTGCGTACCGCACAAACGATAACCTGCCACTCATAAATGGACTTACGGATATGTAATGAAAAGTGTATTTTTGTGTAAATTGTAGCTCTGCTGGTGGTCCTGTGTTGGTAGAAAAAATTGCTACATATTTTTTTATAAAATAATGGTGACAAACGAGCACATGGTCCACCTGATGGTAAGTGAATGCTGTGACCCATGGACATTTATCCTATATTAAGGATCAAAACGCAGATGCGTTGTCACCCCTAATGACTAAAAAGGAACGCTTCGTTTCCAGTAAAAAAGGGTTTCCGGATCTTTACAATCACCATACGAAACACAGCAGTATTAAGCTGCTATTTTACGCTGGTCTGTGAGAGCATGGTCCTTCCCCTGTCGAGCCGACCCATTCGTGCTACAACCATAATATAACGTGACTCTATCACGTATAACCGAGAAGAATGTTTAAGGATAATTCAGTTTCTTAAAAATCACTTGGAGTTATAAAAAACCATAATATTTGTAGATCTATCAATAACCTCAAACTCTGATACCTTTTCCGCTATAAGAATGAGATCATATAGGAATTCACTAATGATCGACAATATAATGCACAATTTTCTGATGCTCTTGGTTCCATGGCGAACAACATATGAGCGCAGAGCAATATACTTTATTATTTGACTTATAGTAGTTAGTAGTAACAGAATATTATTAAGGTCCTGTGCTCACAGACGGTACGGCACGGCGTGGCAAGGCACACTTCGGTATGCCAAAGGCTCCTGTAGCATCTCGCGACATGCCAAACAAGTAAAGACGCGCTCGTGTACTGGACGCTCGCACGAGTCGCTGAGATTGCCGCCGTAACGGGCTAGATTCAACCTTGTTTCAATTACTTATCAGTCACATTCATTTAACAACATGAAGTAACTTGTGCGTTTCACGTCATGCAGTAGCGTACCGCGGCATTTCATGAATGCCGTGACGTGTCGCAGCATGCCGCGGTGTCGCGTTTCGGTCTACTTGTGTTGAAATAAAGGAATGTCGTTGCTAATTTTATTTAAATAAGGTCGAAAAAATTTTACCCATAAAAATCCTTTGACACGCCGTGCCATAGCGTGTCGTCTGTGAGCGCAGGTCAAGTATTGCTCTTCGGATTATTAGGATTGAAGAGCAATACCTGGTTTCTGCTCGTTGTGTCTTCTCTCTTACACACTTTTCATTGGTACCAATAGTGCTGCAGCATAACACAGTCTGCGACCTCTTCGTTGCAACAATCTAATCAACTGTTTATTTTAATGTCAATCTCTTTAAAATTATTGCACGTCAATATTTTGTAGCTTCGAACAAAGTTACTTTCTTTCTTTCTTCTTCTATGACTGCTGCACAAATGGGTCGGGTTAACCAAGGAAGAACCCCACGCGCTAATAGTACGGCCGTGTATTGCAAAATTAAGTTGCTATTTCGCATGGTGATTGGCGAGAAACGGAGACCGTTTTTACTGGTAATGAAACATTCAACCTTAGACCTTAAGAGTTAAACGCATCTGCATTTTCTTAGTTTCCAATAATGAAAATGTCTATGAGGCGCAGTTTACATCTCATATATATATATATATATATATATATATATATATATATATATATATATATATAATCTATGCATTTATCACAAGGTGGGCTGTGTGCTCATTTTTCAGTTTTATTTCTATTGCCCCATTTACATTCAGCCCTGTTGAGCAGGGAAGTGAGCAGGGCAGTGAGCAGGGCAGTATGTAAACAGGCCACTCGCCTGACACTGCCGCTGCCGCTGCCACTGCCCGACGCTCTCTCAAATGTCGGTTTTTCGTACGGAAGTCAAAGGACGGGCAACGCGAGCGGCAGTGAGTGTTCACATTCAGCTCCATTGCCATCGCTCACTTTGCGCCAAGCGCCTGGATGAACGGACGTGCGTGACGTCTTGTTATTAAATAAGTACGATCTACCAAAATTCCTTTCGAGTGGAATAATGAAAATACAATAAAGTTTTTAGAACTGCTGGAATCAGAATAAACTATGGGATTTCAACGATAAAAACCACAATTCATCATCTTCTACGAATACGAATTTTCTTTTTGAGATAACATTGTACCTTTGTACATAATTAATTATAAATTCGTCAAATTTATTATTTTAATATAAAATTTGGTTTGAGGAATTAATGAACATTGACATTTTATTTCTAAAAACGATTAGTAACTCATATTGATTATTTATTTATTAAAATGTAAAATAAGTTAAATGGTAATATTTGCATAATAGCCCGAGATTTTTAAATTCTAATTTTATTGTAATTAAAATTATGAATTAATTTATACTGTAGTGTAATTATTGAAATAATAATAGCTTAACTAATCTCATATAATATTTAATATTATTTATGTAACAATAATGTAATAATTCAATTAATAATTTATGAACAATTTATTGTATAAGAATTCAAATAGAGTGGATCTGTTGAAAAAGAATGTTTATACATAACTTTTAAGTTACGAAATAATTTTAAAATGTAACATTGGGTTTGTGTAATTGGCTATATTTTATATAATTTTTGCATGCCAATTATGGCAAAACATGTCAGTTCCACGTCATTGATCATCTTATGTACCATGTTTTTAAGCTGATAAATTTTCAATCTATCTATCTTCTTTTGAACTTGATATCTTTTTAAATTATTAACATAATTTTGTAATGCAAGAAGACACAGCGCGGACGCTGTAATTATTTCGACGTCTGCCATAGTCGAAAGCCGAAAGCGATGTGAGTGGTAGGGCAAAGTGTGAATACACACTTCCCGCGATCCTGCTACGGCAGTATTTAGAGAAGTATTGCCGGCAGCGCAAGGAGCAGTGGCAGGGGCTGAATGTAAATGAGGCTTATAAAAAAGAATAGAGGCAATATTGAGACACGATATATTTTCAGTAGATTGTGGAAAACATCGTACATCGTACAATAGCTATTACTTATAGAGAATATGTAAGATTATTTTTAGAGAATTATTCTATAATGAGTTATCTAATTTCTGTGAAGAACGGAGGTGGCTCTGTGCAGACTTGGTCCATTTAAAAATTACATCGGACACATACACTTATATAAGTGACATTAAAAAGGACTGCCGAAGATGGCTTGATCACTCTCTGGTAACAGAGGCAGCATGGCGATGTGTATTAAATTGTAAGGTATGCTTTGATGTTTATTGGTCAGATCATTTTCCACTGGAGTTAGATTTTAAGATAGGTAATGCTGCCATTTAAAACGCAATATACAGAAAAATGTTGTAACAAGGTGAAGTGGGGTGAGAGGAGCGTTGATCAGATTACCATATATAGTAAAATATGTCATAATAATTTAAGAAATGTTGATTTTCCGGTAGAATTTAGTTTTTGTGCGATTAAAGTGTGTAAAAATGTAGATCATAGAACTGTAATTGATAGGTTAAATAATAATATTGTTTACACCTTAAGAGAAGCTTCTGAAACTAGCTATGAGATAAGAAAGCGTAGTATGTGTTTACTGGTTGTTGGGTGGAATATGTACTTTCGGAGAGTCCATCAGGAGGCACGATGCAGTTTCCAAATGTGGTTGCTGTATGGTAAGCCCAGTGCGGGTTATGTATATGACAGAATGCAAGAACCTTGAGGGGTTTTAAGTCAAAGCTTAAGTGGTGTCAAGACATGAGAACCAAATAAAAATGGATATTTTGGCCACTCACCACAAAGAAAAATATTTTAAGAGTTTTTGGAAACAAACTAAGAAGCTGGAAACTGCATCATGCTTACCTGCGAGTGTTGATGGTAAAAGTGAGCCCCATTATATCGCAGAAGTTTTTAGGGAACACTTCAAAGTGGAATCTCTATTGAAACCGGTGCAGCGGGTGTTCGATATTGAGGATAAATCGTGCAGTGAATTTGCCAGAATTACTGCGAAAGAAGTCGCAAATATCATAAATAATATGACACCTGGTATCATCACCTGGACGTGATGACCTCAGTATTGAGCACCTGGAGTATGCGGGCGTTCATCTGCCTAGGGTATTGGCTATGCTCTTTAATGTATGTAAACGGCATGAATACTTACCTCAGGAACTTATGAAGACCATAGTGGTACCAGTTCTCAAGAATAAGAT
The DNA here is from genome assembly GCA_036936625.1 of Parnassius smintheus behrii. Classification (NCBI taxonomy): domain Eukaryota; kingdom Metazoa; phylum Arthropoda; class Insecta; order Lepidoptera; family Papilionidae; genus Parnassius; species Parnassius smintheus. Next base: position 39,866,467 of record JAUPFT010000008.1, on the reverse strand, counting down.
CGGGGATGCTGCCGACAAGACCAATTATAGACCGATCTCGCTATCTACTGTGATAGCCAAAGTATTGGATGGTTTGCTTGATCGTCGAATAAGTAAACATATACAGGTACATGAGGCACAGTTTGGGTTTTTACCTGAACTGTTCACTGAAACTGCAATCTTGCGACTCAAGCATACCGTCCAGTATTATGTTACGAGAAAAACGCCCGTCTACGCCTATTTTTTGGACTTGTCGAAGGCATTTGACCTGGTCTCATACAACCTATTGTGGGATAAGCTTCGGAGGGAAACGAGTAGCCTATACAGATAGTCGATATATTAAGGTATTGGTACCACAACCAATCAAATAATGTAAGGTGGGCATGTTCATACTCAAGTGAATATAGGTTGGAATGTGGAGTGAGACAGGGGGCTTGACTTCACCGAGGCTTTTTAACCTATATATAAATGGATTGATCGATGAACTTAGCAGAGCTAGCGTCGGATGCTCAATAGATGGTAAATTCGTAAACAGCATCAATTACGCGGACGACATGGTGCTGCTGAGCCCTTCGATCAGAGCACTCGAGACATTAATAAATTTATGTGAGAGATATGCCCATGACCTCAGGTATAACTCCAAAAAGCGTGAACTACTTGTTTTCAAGGCAGGGAATAAAGAACCCAAGGTTATCCCATTGGTCACGCTTGGAGGAGTACCTTTAAGTATAGTTACCAAATTTAAATACCTGGGGCACTGGGTTACAGAGGATCTCTCTGATGACTTGGATATTGAACGAAAACGTAGAGCGTTAGCAGTAAGGTGCAACATGCTGGCTCGCAGGTTTGCAAGGTGTACAAAAGCTGTCAAGATAACCCTTTTTAAGGCGTACTGCCAAACATTTTACACCTACTGGCTGTGGGTCAAGTATACTCGCAGATCTATAAATGCGAATACTGTGCATATGGGATCCAGAGCTGTTATATTTAATATAAAAAAGCATTGCTGTTTCTAGTTGTATATTTATTAACATTAATTTTAAGTTTATATTATTTATTACTAACAAATTATGGAGTATTATTATTATTATTATTATTTGTAACCAACCCGAATTTAAATACAATTTACATTCATGGTACTCAAATAACAATATTCTTTAGAAAAACCTAACCAAAACTCACCGATCCGAAGCTAGTTATTTTATATTTAATCAGGATACTAGGATAAAGTTATCTTATTTTATTTAAATTATTTTATTGTCATCTGTCCTTGATACGCATGCAAATTTTCAAGTCAATAGGCCGCCTACAAGTTGGTGAAAATTACATTAAAATATTCCTTATATAGATAGATAGATACACGTGAAGCTAATTAAAGGGTTTTATCAAAGTATTTACATTATACATACGTTTTGTTAAAATAGAACCAAGGCACCATTTCTGGAATCGACGTTGGAGTTTTATAGACAAATAGCCGCGCGTGCTAATATTAATTCCGTGACTGAGTTTCATTAAATTTATAAATGCATTAAATATTAAGAAAGCTATAGTTCACATTAAACTGCACATTAATATATAAAACAATGGTATTTAATATGAATACAAAATATAAAATGAACGCTTTTTGCCTTGACTTGGAGTATATCTCCACAGTGTTGAAAAACTCAGAATAACTATTCTACTAGTAATATATATGTAACTACTTTAAGATTTTAAATCACCCTAAATTCATAGCTCATTAAGACTAACTTATGTACGTTCGTAATTTTTACTCTAAGTGCGACCAATCTCTACTACATTGATGTGCTACTACCATTATGCGTTTAGTATTGGCAGTAACAAAAACCGTAACGTAAACAATAAATGTTTTATTTTGTTCAATTTTGCTTCTAACATTCTATTTCTCTGCACTTCTACGTAGTTATAAATTTTTTTCTTCATGTATTAATATATAGATAGGTATAGATTATATTTATAATCATCTCGATATTCTCGCCTTTTGTTAAATAAATTTTCTCTTGCAAGGAAAACACACGAATGTTACCTAATTGTAACCCCAATTCTCCTATTTGTTTCAAATGGACGATTTCTTAAGACGTTTTTATTATTTATCGGATAAACCCTCGCAAACCACACAAGCGCGCACGTGTTCAACTGCAGCGATTGTAAACAAAATTTTCAAACGAATGTCACAACCGGGAAGCAATAATTTCAATATTTTGGGACTGTGATTTTTATGCAAAATCTGATTTGAAAGTCACGATTGCTTTCTATTGGATGATTATGTTAAAATATTTGTAGGAAATATAAAATATATTAAAAAGTTAATTTTTAAAAATAATAATTCTGCAGGGCGGATGTTCAACTTGCTCTACTGCATAAGCGATTAATCGTTATCGATAATAAAAGAGCGTACTCCACTATACATTCAAAATAGAGCAAATACCGTAGTACGTACCCGTCACAATTACACAGTAGTGTAACATGAGAGACGTTATTACATAATAATATCAAAGCAGGCGGACTCCAAACGGGGCGATGCCAATCCTGTAAATTTCAATGCCTCCAAAACACAAGCGTGTCACTTTATTGCAAAAATAAACCAGCTTACCTTGGCTCCTACCTTCTGAAATGTATCACTGGATTACGGCAACCGCTTTCGGTTATTGGGGGTTGAGACTCTTAAATCTGAACTTTGGGTGGTGTAATTCGTCCAAGGCTAAAGCAGCTGCAAGGAAACAAGAAACCCTTGCAAAGGTGCGTATGTACTTCACACCGGGATAGCTACTTACTTTATATAAAACGCAAGGCCGTCGTACATGGAGTATTGCTGCCATATATAGACTTGTGCTGCTAGCAGCTTTGACCAAATTAGAAAGCCGTGCTAAGAGGCTTATTGGTAATCCGAATCTGGTTATAACCAATCTTATCAGCCTCCAACCTAGGCGCAAAGTAGCCAGCCTTTTGGTTTTCTGCAGGATTCATTTCGGAAATTTTACAGGAATTGCATAATTTAATCTTTCCTCTCCCTTCCAGCATCGGACAACCAGACTTTCAGCCAGTGGAGACTGGCCTTTCGTTGTTGACTTACCATGCATTCAAATTAAACTTTTTACTTCATCGTTCGTCATGCGTACAGCAAAGGGGTGGAATAAGTTGCCAGCATCTGTCTTTCCATCCGATTAATATGTGGGGTTCTTAAGGCAAGAGTGAATAGGCTATGGTTAACTCAGTGCGCTATACCATCTTAGTTATAATAAATATGCTTAACTCGCACGCTGCAACAGTTTCGACATCCATTGTGTTGCAAATGCGAGCGACCTAGTGCGGAGCGTCGCGGTTAATTACGCGAGTAGAGCAGTGTGTGGACAGACAGGGCAGCATAACGGCAGCGCGAGGAGCACAGCGATAAGCAGAGTGATGAGCAGAGCAATGGGTAACGCGAGGAGCATAGTGTGGCCGGGTTAAAAAAAAGAATGCTTAGTTTCCAATTAAAAGGTTCAATTTCGACTCACCATATAAAAGACAGTAGCATTATACTATTTATTACATAGAAGTCGCGAGAGCATGACAGTTCCACGATCGAGTCAACTCATTCGCGATGCAGCAGCAATACAGCTGCAGCATGTCTCTCATTATCATCATTACCAGCCTGCAGCAGTCCGCAGTTGGACATAGGCCCCATGCTTGCCACTGAGCCTAATCTTTATCAACCTTTGGTATGTCTCTACCACGTTTAAACTATTAATTAATTCTTCAATGAAACATATCTATTTTAAATGCTTTCACAGGCTGGCTGATTTTTTGGAAAGCTGGCATCGTTATGAAAAAAACAAACAAAAATAAATAAAATATCTACTAAAACCGTGATCAGCGGCGAGAATTATACAAATGTTATTTTATGTCGTTTATTTTATAGCGTCTGCTCGGCTGTAATGACTGTGCCTTTATTTTATGAAAAGAAACTCATTTGGGAAAGGTATTTATTTACATTTACTAATATACAAACAACAGTTTATTATTAGAATTAACAATTTCATTTATACGTTTTCTAGTTTAGTTTTGCATTGTCCAATGCAAATAGATCATTTTGAGGTGGTGGTAACATTGAGCAATTATTTCTATTTATAACAGATTATTATTCTTACAGGTGTTAATGAGCATACCCCAGAAAATCTCTAAGGTAATATAAACATCGACACGGTACAGATATACTTTAACAACACATGAATATCGTATAATATGTCAACATTTTCTTAAGTCAAGTACAAGAATACCAGCCTTAAATAGTAACTTAATTATGTTTCTAATGCCGATTGTAGAGAGCTGGTGACCCTTTTTACCGGAAAAATGAGGCATACCATCTTAGTCCTCAGGGTTGACAACGCATATGCGTTGTGTTTTGGTTCCTAATTGAAGATCATCAGGTGTAAAAGGACTGTGTGCTCGTTTGTACCCTCATCCATGTGCTATAAAAATACATAAATCTGTGTATCTGTGTCTATTATAAGCCGGGATCTTTTTTGTTGTAAAATCTTAGATTACAATGTTTATGTCTCATAATAAAAAATGATCAAGTTTGAATAGGATTTGCGTCCTGAGTATTCAGTATAAATTAAAAATATATAAAATAAATTATAATAAAAAGAATAGAATTAAATATAAAATAACTAAAATAATAAAAATTAATAATACATATTTTGTTCACATTAAAATATGAGATGTATATAAACTCGTAAAGATATATAAATATACATAAGGTCGAATAAATTTACATAAATATATAAATACATATACATATATACTTCTATGAAATAGAAGTATATATGTATATGTATTGTTATAATACATATAATAATAATAATAAACAATATAAATAAATTGTTACTATGATGATTCTGCCAGTTTATTGGTGGATGGTGTTTCCGAACCTTCATAACGATTGCCAGCAATCCTGATTGCGAGAGGATGGGCGTTCCAAAGGAGAAAAGATGGAATAGGGAAGTAAGTCATTCTTCTTTTCCTATTCAAGTCCAAAGCTATGGGAGGATACAGGAGAAGAAGGTTGTTCGTAGAGCGAAGGTTTCTCTCATGATTCACGCTAAGGAACTGAAAGGAAGGGAAACTGGAGACATCAGGATAGAATAAAGGGTGGTGAGTACACGCAAACTACGACACTGACAAATAGGTAACCAATTTAATTGAGATTGATACGTAGACACATAGTCATACTCTAATTTACTTAAAGAATTCAAAATAATAAAATGTTAACAATAGTTTTTGGCGTTCCTGCTGTTCTTGATTTTTATTGCAGTCATGTTAATGTGTCTGGCGGGGCAGATAGTACGAAGAATATATTGTACAATCTTGGTTGCCAGTAACGACGACTGATGACTACACTGGGATGTTATAAGATTATCTAAAGTCCAAAACAAAGAGGAGGACACGGTAATCCACCAATCCGATAAATTGCTCTGTCACCGGGAGGGCAACCATCTGTCAAAAGTAGCCTAGTATCAGTGTCTAAGTTTGTGGTGGATTTGTCACTGAGCTACAATTACAAATACGCACTGAAGCCTAAATCACACTAACGAAGTTTCACGACTTTTTTTGATCATTCGTTGCCTTCGACGGCAATGGATGAAAAGATGATCCTTTAGAGGAAGACGTCTCGCAAGTGCCAACATCAAACCAGCAAATGTATCTATTCTGAAAAGCCGTCTTATTAGAATTTTTTTCAAATCATCGTTTGAATGTTAATTAAAAGCGTTTCATTTTGATATAAATTAAATAACACAATTTGATGCAATTTATACATCTAACAACGTCTTAAATACTTAATATTTTTTCTTTCCTGTTAATTAAACAACGAGGGAATAATGAACTTTCGTGATTTCTTTTATATTCATAACGATTCTCCTAGAAAGTATTAGGATAATATAAAAATTTATACTATTAATATAGTGAATTGTTTTTAACATTTTTTTTTTTTACACTAAAGGCTGTTTAACAGACTTTAAATTGTATGAAAAATCAATATTATGATGCTATTTTACACTGGTATTCTGTCAGCAATGTCCTTTCCGGATGAATCCAACCTATTTGTGCAGCTACGATAGTGCTAATCTTCTCAACATAAGTTAATTGTAGTTTGTTTCATTTTAATGATTCATATAATTCACGATTTTTAAGTCAGCTCTTATTTTTTAAAAGTAGATTCAATAATGAATTTGTAAGAAATTCTGTATTCTGTTATTATTCAAATACGGCATCCATAAAGTAATAGTTATAGATAATTATACGTGGTAAAGCCATGTTGCAGCTATATTATGATTGCAGCACGATTGGGTTAGCTCCACATTGGGGAAAGACTATGCTGTCACTGAATACCAGCGTAAAATAGCAGCTTAATGTTACTGTGTTCCGTATAGTAAGTGTGATAATCTGGCGACCCTTTACTGGGAACGAGGCAATCAGGGGTGTCAACGAAGAATGCACTTGAGGATCATATGCATTATGATTCTTAATCAAAGATAGATACAGGTATCTATAGTAAAAACATAGCCAGAGTAGTTCCTCATCTAGCCCCCTTTTAAAGACAATCACCTACCCTATTAGAAGTGACCACTCTAACACTCCCATCCTTAAGATTAACACTCCTAATTTTCACAAAATTGATAACTTTCCTACATATTATAACATTGATTTGGCTTCTAGAATTCTTTTATAATTGAATAAAAATAATTAATCCCTCAATCCCCTTAAAATCCCATGCAGTCACATGCGTCCGGCAAATCCAGAGCGGTCGCATTCGACCGCACCCACCCACAGCACTTTAAACCATTAAAATTTATATTTAGAGACTACTTTTCTATAAAGAAATTTAGCATTATTAAAACCTATATAAAATTCTCTATCCTGTGGTTTAAACAAAAGTCAGGTTTTACTTCATTACAAAGAGATTTTATTGTATTTTGACAACAAAAAAAATATACCAAGCGTATGTCAGCAGCGTGATAATCACAATTATTTCTATATATTACTCGAAATTTTTTACGTAAAAGGATAAATCATATTCACACAAAAACTTTTATTACAATTTTATAATAAAACACTGATAAAACACTAGAAAAATCCAAAAATCAACACAATAATAGATTATTAATATTCATAGACTGACTTTTTATTCCACTAGAGGATAGAAAATTTCATATTGATTCTATAATGCCAAACTTCTTCATAGAAAAGTAGTCTCTCTGGTACAGATTGCACAATATTAAAGCTAGTACATATTAAAATGCTTAATGTAATGATTACCTAACGTTATTCAATAAAATTTACAATAATGAAATAAACGAAAATTGATTAATTTTTAAAGCATATTTATTATATGAGAACTCACATACTCGTATTGTATGGCCGATAATATCCACTATAATACCATACATTGTACAGAAGACCAACTGAAAGTAGAATACTGGTGTGATATAAAGCGAAACAACAAAAATAATATTCTGGACATCATACATCTGAGAAAAAATATAAAAAAATAAAAGTGAACTAAAAACGAATAGGAAAATAAAACACAGACTAGAGAGACTTATACGATTTATAAAAGATAATCTCAAAAATACACTTTACCTTTGGCTTTTGTATATCGTAAAGTTTTTTGAGTTCTTTCTTTTTTGTATTTTAAGTTATTTGTTTGTGCATCGTAAAGCTTAAGAAAAAACAGTTCTAGCAAATGTTGTTTTTAAGAAAAGGTGTATTTACGGGCTTGAAATGACGAATAAAAAAAATTATATAAAATAATTATGGATACACGCCGTACCACTGTTTTAGACTAAAATGTTAAATTGTATATTGTATTATTTACACTGATCAATAAAACTAATTTGATGAGTCCAATGTCTGCGTAGGAACGGACTATTTGAATATTATTCATTATCGATCTCGGCGGAACGTAGTAATCTAATTGTATTTTAGCTTTTAAAAACTTCTTTCGACGCTCCTGAAATTTAGCTGGTGCAGCCGGTAGGATTTGTTTGTGAAGGCTGTGCCGTCCCTCAAAATATTTCAAGTGTCCCAATTCGCCTGGATGCCTGGATTTATAATACCGGCACGAATAGCTGATGGGCAAATTCAAGAACCAAAATAAATTAGTCATCAAGGGAAGGGGAAGGTTTGCGTACGGGAATAGCGGCTGGTATGTAAGCAAAACTATTCACCATCCTTTACACCACTATTATTCTTCATTTTTATTTTATTAGTTATTATCGAGATTGGACTTCTCTCATAAAAACGTATCAGGGTTTTTAATTAAAAAAATTAAATGTTTAATTGGTAGAGCCATACTGCAGCTATATTATGGTTATATCATAAATGGGTCTGCTCGACCAGGGTAGGACCACGCTCTCACAGAATACCAGCGTAAAATAGCAGCTTAACGCTGCTGTGTTTCGTATGTTGAGTGTAGAGAAACGGAGACCCTTTTACTAGAAACGAGGCATTTCATCTTAGTCCTTAGGAGTGGCAACGCATTTACATTTCAATTCTTAATCGAGGATAGAGGTTATAAGCTACAGTACCAAATTATTATTAGGTGGACTGTGTGTTCGTTTGTAACTCTCATTCCATAAAAAAATATTTATTTAGTAATAGACATTCTATTACTGTATGTGTAAATTAACGGTGATAAAAGTAAGGGACACAGAGTGCCTTTTCCCACAGAGATTATGCAACAAGACTTTTAAAAATATATAACAAATTAATAGTAATTAAAATTTTACTAGATAATTTACCAATATGTTTTATTAGTGCTATAGATATAATACAATTTCATTTCATTTATTTTCAGTTTTCATTTACATCATTTACAAATTTATACTTTAAATAAACTTTTTTTTATAAATTGTACTTTTATATCCTTTATTTTTTTTTACTTTATGTTATGTGTTATTGCATAAAATGCTGCTTTACATTAACTGATTCGTTCATAACTACATAACAATGGAAAAAACTCATGCAACAAAACGACAAGCCGTTGTAATAAATCCCATTCTTACAGAAATTCTACAGGTTATTTCACTTTTAAATGGCCACAAAAGTCGGTTAAATTTGTTTTTTGAGGAAATTTGAGTATGTAATTCGTAGGTATAGGTAGGGCGACGAAGAACAAACATATACGTATATCATTCTGTGACCAGTAGACTAACAGATAACGCGGCGTCGCTCTTATCTGAACATGAGGATTGCGTGTCGTGGTCCCAATTTAAATATTTGTTAACGCAGCATTTTGCAGAACCACGTAGTGAAGAGTATACTAGCATTGAATTAGAATCTTTAGAGATTAAATCTGGTGAAAACTTTTAAGATTTTTGTTACCGGTTTCAAAATACTCGATTTGAATACAAGGATTTGAATTTGGTACCTGACTCGAATGAAGTTACTCACTCGTGTGAGGTGTATTATCGAATTTAAATATCCGTACGGACACGAACCGGTATTTCCTAATAATATTACATCAAAATTTAATTTCGTGTTAATTAATTTAAAAAATATTATTTGTACGTTTAATACACAATCTGTCTCTCGTCGAAGAGTATAACAATAAATTGCCGCCATCCACTGAGGAAACTATTGACGGAAGAGCTTATAACGCACTTGCAGACGGAACTCAAACTATTGAAAATTTTCACATGAAAGCCTCCATTACCTTATAATATGATATATAGATGCAAAATTAATGGTAGATACAGGTAGTACTAAATCTTCTATCAGCCCCACTAAGGCATACTAACACTTTCACAAATATTTAACACATTAATCATTCAAAGAAGTCAGCACCCACGCCTCTATCAGACACGATGAGGTGATACAAATCCCTCTACCACCCAAATTCAAGAGCTCAGAATGTCTTAAATTTTATCTATATGATGTCAACTCGCTTCTGGCGAGTCAACGTCATATAGAGCGGCCCCACAGGAAATAGACAGAAGCGGCCCCACAGGAAGTGGACCGTGTCGAGTCCCGACGGTTCGACAAAAAATGAGATTGACTTCATTATGACGACCAGACGCCAACTGTTCAGTGATGTCTCAGTGATCGCAAGGGTGAAAACCGGCAGCGATCACCGAATGGTTAGAGGCACACTGAACCTAAACGTTAAGTTGGAGAGGTCTCGTCTAATGAAGTCAACGCTCCGTCCCCCTCGTGCTCTAATCCAGAATCCCGAGACTTTTCAGCTCGAGTTACGTAACCGCGTTCAGTGCCTAGAAGATTGCAATGCAGTGGACGATATGAATGACAAGCTCGTGGAAACAGTCCATGCGGTCGGAGCTAAGTTCCGCAAGACCCACCACAGAAGAACACAAAAACTCTCCGATCACACTCTTAATCTCATGGCTGTTAGACGGGAGATGAGGCTGCAATCGTCAACAGATTTGACAGTATACAGGCAACTGAACAGACAGATCTCCAAATGCATGCGGCGAGACTTACGCAACTTTAATACTGCTCGTATTAAAGAAGGGATCGAGCGGAACCAGAGCTCCAAAGTCTGCCAGAGATCTGTCTGTCAGAAAGAGCCAACTGTCAAAACTGAAGACTGAGTGTGGCAGCATCGTTTCCGCGACACCTGAGATTTTGAGTGAGATTGAGAAGTTCTATAGGCAGCTGTACATATCATCGTTGGAGCCACACGCAAGTGTGAGTAACGATCCAAGAGCAAGTCTTACACGAAACTATTCCGATGATATCCCGGATGTCAGTCTGAGCGAGATTAGAATGGCTCTCCAGCACCTTAAAAACGGCAGGGCCCCAGGCGAGGATGGAATTACAGGAGAGCTTCTGAAAGCGGGTGGAACACCGGTACTTGAAGTCCTTCAGAAGCTCTTCAATTCCGTCCTCCATGGTGGCACTACTCCGGAGAAGTGGAGCAGAAATTCGGTGGTCTTGTTCTTCAAGAAAAGTGACAACGCCTTCTTGAAGAACTACGGACCGATATCCCTTCTGAGCCGCGTCTACGTGCTGTTTTCGAGAGTCATTACGAATCGTCTCGCACGCAGACTCGACGACTTCCAGCCTCCTGAACAAGCCGGTTTCTTAAAAGTCTTTAGTACCATAGAACACATACATACCCTTCGGCAAATTTTACAGAAGTCCAAAGAGTACAATCTGCCACTTTGCCCGGCCTATGAGAAAGCCTTTGATTCCGTCGAAATTTGGGCGGTGCTACAGTCTCTTTAGCGGTGCCAAGTTGACTGTCGGTATATCGAAGTGTTAAAGTGTTTGTACAGTAGGGCTACGATGGCTATCCGAGTACGGAACCAGAGTTCGAAACCTATCCAACTGCAGAGAGGTGTAAGACAGGTTTCCCCGAAACACTTCACCGCTGCATTGGAAGATATTTTCAAACTACTGGACTGGAAAGGATACGGTATTAACATCAGTGGCGAGTACATCACTCACCTTCGACTTGCCGACGATATAGTCCTTATGGCAGAATCGCTGGAGGACTTAAGCACTATACTCAATGACCTCAATAGTACCTCCCAACGGATAGGTCTTAAGATGAACATGGATAAAACAAAGATCATGTTTAATGTCCATGTCACACCTATGCCGGTAGTTGTTGGGAGCACTAAGCTCGAAGTTTTTGACGACTACGTTTACCTGGGATAAATAGTCTGACTAGGTAAGTCCAACTTCGACCAAGAGGTCAGATGACGGATTCAACTCAGCTGGGCAGCGTTCGGGAAATTACGACGCATCTTCTCATCAGGTATACCTCAAAACCTGAAAACTAACTTGTACAACCAGTGCGTGTTGCCAGTGATGGCCTACGGAACCGAGACGTGGTCCTTCACTGTTGGCCGTATGAGGACGCTCAAAGTCGCTCAGCGAGCTATTGAGAGGGCTATGCTCCCAGTTTCTCTGCGTGATAAACTTATAAATGAAGATATCTGCAGTAGAACCAGAGTGACCGACATAGCCCAACGGATTAGTGAGCTGAAGTGGCAATGGGCTGGCCATATAGTTCGAAGAACCGATAAGCGTTGGGAAAAAAAGGTTCTCGAGTAGCAGCCTCGTACCGGTAGACGATGTGTAGGGCGACCCCCCACTAGATGGAGTGACGACCTGGTAATACATGCAGGAAGTCGATGGATGCAGGTGGCTCAGGGCCGTACTTTGTAGCGTACCTTGGGGGAGGCCTATGTTCAGCATTGGACTTTTGAAGGGCTGTAATGATGATGATGATGACTACGACTACGATTAGAGCAGCGCGTAAAGTTGAAAAAGAGACCAATTTTCTGGAGAGGCAGTCATAAATTTTTATAATAGGTAATTATAAGTTTGTCAGTGATATACGAATGTCTAGCGTATTGGTAAATTGCGTAATCGGAAATGCCACAACTCTCATACAAAACGTCCTTAACAACGAACTTATATTGATTGTAACACGACTTTTACGGTTACTAAATATAGCACTACTCAATGTAATATAAACTATTATAAGTAAGTGTAATGATATAGAAATTAAAGACCGATAAGATACAAGTGGGAAATCTACTTTAACGAAAACTTAATCACATTAACGATGAAGAACGCCACAAAATGTTTAGACTATGCCAAGAATTTAAATACATATTTTACTGCGACAAATTACCACTGACTTACACTTATAAAATTAAACATAAAGTAATGCCAGACCCTACTGATAAGTACTAATGCGAGTAGATAAGATAAATACGTAAGTAGACAAGTTATTAAAGGACAATGCTATTAAAGAGTCATATTTGCCATGAAATGTGTATACCTTGTACCTAATAAAATGGATGCGTCTGGTGAAATTAAATCAATCCTTATCTATAGGAATGAACTATCGACGTTTGAATGACATAAACATCGACGACAAATTACCAGATACAATTAACGGAATCACGGGGCTTGCCCTTATTAATATTATCATTCAAGTTGCTGATCACTGGTCATGACGTAATACCATTCGTTCAGTAACAGAGCTTACGCCCTTAAAGGTAATTTTCGCTCATACCGACACAGGTAGTCAGTTTAATACAAAAATTTATAAGCAGTATTTACAACACTTAGTAAGAGACTATGCAAAGCCAACAAAATTTCTATACAATCATTAGCTCAAAATATAGTAGCAATTAAAGAAAAGATTAGGAAAAAGCAAGGCGATGTAGATAAGATAGTATTTCCATGTGGTAAGATTAAATTTGCTGAGGATGCAAACGAAATAAAGATCAAGGACAATCCGCGATATGTTAATGTGAAAGATAGACTAAAGCCCTGATAATCAAAATATCAAACGCCGTCCACAGGTGGTGTATATTGACGATGACTCATCGTCTGCAGTCACTTGAAGAAAACCCAAGGATACTTCCGGTAAAACAAGGACAAGCATATGGCCAAACAGATCACTGGACTGTAATAAAGATTTTCATATCAGGTCTCCGTTGATGCCTGTCTTGGCTCCTCGGACCATTCTCACAACTCACGCTCCCATCGCGGTTGTGTACTGCAAGTTGCTGCCGTGTTTGGTATTATAGGCCAGCCGATTGGAACGAGATGTGATCTTTTTTTGCATCCTACCCCTGGAGCCGGGTTTGCTTCTCGCCGGATGATCCCAGCGTTGTTGCTGATTCTGTCGCTGATGTGGTGCTACAGGGATTGGAACTATTTATTCCATCATCCATGGCACCTATCGGAGGCAGAACCCAGCCTTGGTTAGGTCGCCCCTGCAAAATTACATTACATCATAAGCTGGAGTGTTACCAGGCCTAAGCTCGCGCATCGACGTCTCGGGATTTAAATACCAGCGTTCTTAAAAAGAAGTATAATTCTGCTTCCAGGTCCGTCAAAAGTGTCATTGTCTAGGCAAAGTCAGAGTACATCGGCAGAATTGGCTAGAAACTTGTTCGTCTTCCTTCGGGAACACGAGCATTCTGGTCTCTCGCCAAGGCCGTCCATGGGAACTACTGCCAGCCATCTATTACATCTCTGCACAGGGAGGATGACTCATGGCCCATTCCGCAAAGCGCAAAGCCGATCTACTGGGCTCTCTCTTTGCGTCCAACTCGACTCTTGATGACGGGGGGAACACACCGCCGACCACCCCGCAGTGTGAGTACTCCATGCAGGATGTGCTGTTTACTCAACGCTTGGTGCGCAGAGGACTCCTCTTCCTGGACATCAACAAGTCATCTGATGGATCTCAAGTGGGTCTGATGGCATCCCTCCTATTGTGCTGAAGACGTGTGCTCTGGTGTTGGTCTTAACGCGTCTTTTCCGGTACTCCTACTCCCTAAGCGTAGCCCGAAATCATGGAAGACAGTCTTCATGCACCCGATCCCTAAAAAAGATAACCGCTCTGATTCGTCCAACTATAGGCCTATCGCATCAACTCCTTGTTCTCTAAAATAATGGAATCTATTATTAAAAGCGAGATCTTAGCGAGAAGCGAGCGGTACCTTGAGGATCACCAGCTGATTAGTGATCGCCAGTACGGTTTCCGTCGCGCTCGGTTGGCTGGTGATCTTCTAGGTTACCTAACTCATAAATGGGCGACAGCAGTAGAGTCCAGGAGGGAGGCGTTGGCCGTTAGTTTGAACAAAGCGAAGGCCTTTAATCGGGTTTGGCACAAAGCGCTTCTTACGAAGCCTTCCTATGGGCTTCCCGAGAAATTGTGCTATTGGATCATCAGTTTTCTTGCTGATCGGAGCATTAAGGTCGTAGTAGACGGTGCATGCTCCGATTACAAGCCCATTAAGGCTCGCGTTGCGCAAGGCTGCGTTGCACCTACGCTGTTTCTTCTGCATATCAATGACATATTGCAAATTGGTAGCATTCATTGCTATGCAGACGACAGCACTGGTGATGCTATATACACCGGCCGTGCCACTATTTCTCGGGAAAACGTCGCCAAATACCGGGATAAACTTGTGTCTGAAGTCTCAACTTCTTTGTTGAACAAAATCTCGGACTAGGGGCGACTAAATCTAGTCCAGCTTTATCCCCAGAAGACACAAGTTTGCACGTTTACCGCTAAAAGGAAACCCTTCGTCGTATCTACTCAGTTTCAAGGCACTCCCCTTGTTGCCTCAGACAGTATCGGAATACTCGGCGTCGACATATTGAGAGACGTGCAATTTCATGGTCACTCGGAAAAGAAGGCCAAATTGTCCTCTAAAAAGCTTGGCGTGCTCAGCAGAGCGGGACAGTATTTCATGCCTGTAATTAATTTGCATCAGAGCA
Source organism: Parnassius smintheus behrii (assembly GCA_036936625.1). NCBI lineage: Eukaryota > Metazoa > Arthropoda > Insecta > Lepidoptera > Papilionidae > Parnassius > Parnassius smintheus. The sequence goes on along the minus strand of JAUPFT010000008.1, from coordinate 39,851,209 downwards.
AACAAATAAAATATGCTTGAAATTGATATCACACAGATAACACTACTTTACTCGTACATCTAAATGTAAAACTTACCTTCCATAAAAAATTAATTATTAAAAAGATTCCTTTGAAATCATTGAGCTATTATGTACTACGTACTAGAGGTGACACTGCATTTAGCTACTATGTTTCACTCAACTGCGGTGCATACACCGCACTTTAATTAGTCACTCGCTAGGCGCTTGTAGAGTTGACACGTGTTGTGTTGATTTAAAAAAAAATCTCGTGATAAAAATATGTCGTCGTGCGTACTTAGATATTGCACAAATAATTCAAGAAATGTCAGTAAAAACCAAGGAATTACTTTTCATTGGTTAATAAGATACTTAATCAATAAAAAAGTATTATAAATTAGTAATAAAACAAATTATTCCTAAGACGCCATCTCGTGTCACGTAATATAGATTATGAAATTAATTTGTTCAGATGCGACATTTCTGTGGGTACTTAAGTATAGGACGAATATATTATTATGAGTTATTATAAATTTTTTATATTTAAATCTGCTAATTATTCTTATATTTTATTTTTAGATTTCCACATCAAAGTCAAAGTGGAATAAATTTGTCCATTTTTAACTCTCGCGTGCCCAGTATTTATAAACGACTCTTATTCTAATTTAAATAGATATATTTGTAATTTAAATATATTAACAAGTTTTGTGTAAACATACATTTAGTATGTTTTTTTGATATTTGAGATAGATAACTTTTAAAATATTGAGATAAAAATATCATTAAAATGTAGTCGTGATATAATATTATGTAATATTATATTAAATAAGCAAATGTAATATACAAAATAAATGACAAAATTAAAAAAAAAAATTGTTCTCGATATAATTTACCTATTTAACAGTGCAGTCTATTACTACCTACTGATCATTCTACCTATGTTTATTCTATGATAAAAAAACCAACCGCGGGAACACAGATTAGCGCACATTTTTTGTTTGAAATAGCTGTTCTAGTACGTAAGTACATATTACTTCAATGTTTGAAATGAACAGATATTATTTAAGCTTATATTGCAAATTTAAATGGTTTCCAAGGTTTTCGAAGTACCTTCCAACTTCAATCCCGGCTTTTGACTTTATAAATTTTTTATTAATAAGTCGAGTAACTTTTAATGAACTAAGAACCAACGAGTACTAAAATATTAAACATGAAACTGAAAGTTGACGAAAAATATCAAGTTTTCCACATTTTTTCACGATTTTAAAATTTCCCTTTAAAATCTTAGGTGATCAGTATTTATACTTCAAATAACCACCAAGTTTACTCTCCACCTCAAACTGCTGGTTGTCATTTTGAAGAACGAATTGGTTTTGCACGTGGTCGAGTCACGCTGCTGGGTTTCTCTAGTTAAACATCGGTAAATTTATACTATCGCGGTCCCTTTTTTTTGGCTGCTCTAGAAAATCGAAATATCATCCAATTTCGCTATTACAATTAATTAAAGTAATGATTTATTTTATTTCTTTAATTCGTTAATAGTATTTAGCTATCAATTCATTAAAGTAATGATTGTTAATGATAATGATATTATTTTATTCTAATATGTGTGGTGTGACACTCTGTGTATGAATATGATTGTATGTGTTTGTAATTATTATAGTTTATAGTTCCAAATTCCAAAGATTTCCCTAAGAACCGAGGATATAATTTCAACAACTTAAATGGGAAGTAGAAAAATAAAAACATTCCCGAATTTTCAATTTTTATTTTAGATACAAAAAACTAATTGTATTAGAGATGGGCAAAATGACACATACACAGTTACATAACCTATCAGGCCTTCAATGATATCTCGACAGGGCCTTTTGATCGTTGACGACCAGGGCTCAGGGCTGCTTCATTCGTCGGCACTAGCAGCGTCATCGTCATCAGACTCACCAAAGCTATCCTCTGAACATTCTTCATCAACGCGAATAGTGAATTCTTCTGTTACAACGCCCTCTTGAAAAACTACAGACCAAAATCCCTTCTGAGTGGCGTCTACGTGCTGTTTTCAAGGGTCATTACGAACCGTCTCGCACGCAGACTCGACGACTTCTAGCCTACCGAACAAGCCGGTTTCCGAATAGGCTTTATTACCATAGACCACATACATACCCTTCGGCAAATTTTGCAGAAGTTCGAAGAGTACAATCTGCCACTGCCTGCCAATTTGGTCTATGAGAAGGTATTTGATTCCGTCGAAATTTGGGTGGTGCTACAGTCTCTTCATCGGTGCCAAGTTGACTGTCGGTATATCGAAGTGCTAAAGTGTTTGTACAGTAGAGCTGCGATGGTTATCCGAGTACAGAACCAGAGTACGAAACCTATCCAACTGCAGAGAGTTGTAAGACAGGGTGACGTTTTTCCCTGAAACTCTTCACCGCTGCATTGGAAGACATTTTTAAACTACTGGACTGGAAATGATACGGTATTAACATCAATGGATATATCAATCGGCTTCGATTTGCCGATGATATTGTCATTATGGCAGAATCGCTGTAGAACTTAAGCACTACGCTCAATGACCTCAATAGCGCCTCCCAAAGGAAAGGTCTTAGGATGAAGGTGGACAAAACAAAGATCATGTTTAATATCCATGTCACACCTATGCCCGTAGTTGTTGGGAGCACTAAGCTCGAAGTTGTTGACGAAGTTCAACTTCGATCGAGAGGTCAATCGACGAATTCAACTTGGCTGGGGGTACCATAGACCTGAGAAAATACCGCCCCATCACGTGTCTACCGACCAGATACAAGACACTAACATCAATTTTGAGCGCGAGAATCACTCGTCACCTGAACTCAAATCAGGTGATGTCACGCGCTCAAAATGGATGTCGGGGCGGTGTTCGTGGAACCAAAGAACCACTTCTCATTGACGCGGTCATTGGCAAACTGGTGAAACGCAACCGTCAGAACATCTCCGCTGCCTACAGAATAGTATAGTAGTAGTAGTAGTAGTAGAAATAGATAGACTACAGAAAGTCATTCGACTCGGTGCCCCATACATAGCTAAAGAGGGTCCTCGAGCTGTACAAAAATGAATGTACAGTTAGAGACTTCCTCGAGCTGTGTATGAGGCAGTGAAGTACCATCCTTTGTCATCTGGGTGAGCGGATGACGGCTGCGGAAAGCCACATAAAGATAAGAAGGGAATCTTACGGGGCGATTGTCTGAGTCCAATCTGGTTCTGCCCCTCTTTGATCCCTCTCAGTACTTACTTGAAGGGCTCCGGGAGGGGTTTTCAGCTTCGGAAAGGATGTTTTTTGGCCTTTTCTATATGTGTGACCTCAAGTTATTCGCCTCCAGTCCCTCCGGTTTTGTGGAATTGCTAACCATCACTTGTGATTTTAGCAATTCTATTAGAATGGAGCTGGAAACGGATAAGTGTGCGGTCCTCGATGTTGAAAGGGGAAGGGTTGCTAACCCTGTGCATAGATATATATATATATATATATATATATATATATATATATATATATATATATATATATATATATATATATATATATATATATATATATATATATATGTTCGTCAAATTAAAGACCCTTTCTGAGACTGAAACATACTGATACCTGAGTATATCACAGAACATCGGTATCGGTGAGACTGGTATGAAGAAGTCAGTTTGCGACGTGTTTTATGCACGCTTGACCAAAGTGCTGAACAGCCTTTTGTCTGGTGCGAATAAGACACACGCATATAACGGTTGGGTGATGCTTGTCCTCATGTATACCTTCATCATACTCAGCTGGACTCAGACTGAACTTAACCCCCTGGATAGAAAAGTCGGATGATCCATTCTATAATGACGTCATTTCTTGTGATAAAGGACTTACCCCTCTATCCTTAGCGCACGAGCAATGACAAGCCCCGGCAGTGCAGATCACTTCCGACCGGGAGACCATATGGAAGGAGAAGGGGCTCCACGGGAGGATCTACAAGGCTTTACATGAGCCTTTCATAGACACAGTAGCCTCACTCCACTGGCTACACTTTGGTGACTTCTTCGGGGAAACCGAGGGTTTTATCTGTGCAATACAGGATCAGGTTATTAAGACCAACAACTATTGGAGATACATTCTAAAGGATGGCACCGTCGACATCATTCCTTTTATATATTTATTCAGCCCAACCAGATACACTATTAATACCCCAAAATAATAATAAATATTTATTTCCGTAAAACGTGGTACATTTTTAGGTCTTATAGTATATACATACATTTTCTACCGGTTTATCGGTAGGCAAATATTAGGTCAACGTACAATTGAATAATTAAAATTAGAAAAATACAAAATTACAATATTATTTCATATTAATTTGAATGAAACATTAAAAAAGTATACGGGCATGATCATGTCATAATGCACAATGTCCAACTATTATAATGTCAATCTTACAAACTCTAATTCATTTGTCAATTTAAAATTTCATACATCAACAACAATACGCTTGAGGTGACCGTCACGGCAGAATTTGATAAATTCATCTAAGTCATAAAAATAGTAGTTACGGTGTCATCAGGATAGACAAACTTACATCCAAGTTACGCGTGGGGCACGATGCTAGTGCAAGAACTGGCACCCACCTATCTCTTAACGACATTCTTCATAGCGGGCAAAATTTGCAGGTCAACTTATTTAATATAAAAGTGAATTTTCGCTTGTGGACTAGTAATTTGCGTACTGTTTTGGATACAATCCCACTATTACACCACCTATCGGCTGTAAAATAAATCGATGATACTGTTACGCACAAGTTTATCGCTTTGTGTTGGTCACCCTAGTCCGAAGTGTTTAGCCGTAAAGCAAACGCGCCCGCGGAGACATGCACAAAGCCCACGACATTGTCATGCTTTGCTAGATTTTGGGATGTCATAGATTTTGTACCACCGGTGGTATTGTACGTTAAGCTTTTGATTAAACAGCTTTGGTTATGTGAATGTAATTGGGATGTCACACTGCCCGATAACATTATTCATTCGTAGCTAAGTTTTAGGCAGGAACTCTCTTTACTAAGTGAAATTAAAATACCACGTAAGGATAGCGTCGTCACTGTCGTTGTGTTTGCAGACGCTAGCGAGAAGGCTTATGGGGGTGTTGTATATTTTCACGTCCAGAACAATGCCTACCATTTGGTCAGCCTCATTAGCTCTAAATCATGGATTTCCCCTCGTAAGATTGTCTCTCTCGCGCGCCTAGCGCTTTGCGCAATTTTGGTTCTTGCTAAACTTATCACCGCTGTTACTAGTGCATGTAATAATCGCATTCACATAGATAAAATATTTACCTTTCCCGACTCATCCGTCGCTCTATTTTGGGTTCATTCTTCACCTCATCGTTGGGATACTTTCGTCACGAACCAAGTGACCAAGATCCAAGACGAGTTAGCATCGCAGAATTTCTATCATGTGCCTGGTACAGAAAATCACGCCGATTGTTTTTTTTTTTACAGGAGAGGGGGCAAACAAGTATACGGCTCACCTGATTGTAGCTGATTACCGCCGCCTACGAACAACTGCAACAACAGGGGAATCGCAGATGCGTTACCGGCCTTTTAAAAAGGAATAGACTCTTTTCTTGCAGGTCCCTAAGTCGTATCAGTCCGGAAAAATCTCTGATAGTAATTGATTCCAAAAGGAAGTTGTGTGAGGAAGAAATCTTCTTTTAAATCTCATAGTGGTGGACCGCCAGTCATCCAGATGGAATGGATGGTATCGCGAGTTTTGTCGCGATGTGCGATGGTGAAATTGTGCGGCTGGAATTAGTCCGATCAATTCCTCAGAGCACTCCCCGTGGTAGATGCGACAAAATACGCAAAGAGATGCAACATCTCCTTGCAGTGTCAGTGAGTCAAACCGATCGGAGAGAACTCGGTCGCCGACGATTCAAACTGCTCTGCACAGGATGTAATGAAATGGAAGGAGCTGATACTGGGGAGCTCCTGTTCAGAAATGGAACAGTATTCCATGTGCGGCCGAACCTGTGCCTTGTAAAGTTGCAGGCTGTGAGCCGGCATGAAATACTGCCCCGCTCTGCTGAGCACGCTAAGCTTTTTAGAGGACAATTTGGCCTTCTCTTCCGAGTGACCACGAAACTGCACGTCTTTCAATATGTCGATGCCGAGTATTCCGATACTGTCTGAGGCGATAAGGGGAGTGCCTTGAAACTAAGGAGATACGACGAAAGATTTCCTTTTAGCGATAAACGTGCAAACTTGTGTCTTCTGGGGATAAAACAAGTACTCGGCAATGTTTTCCCGAGAAATATAGGCATGGTCGGTGTATAAGTCATCACCAGTGGCAAATGCCGTCTGCATAGCAATGAATGCGACCAGTTTGCAACATGTCATTGATATGCAGAAGTAACAGCGTTGGTGATAGCACGCAGCCATGTAGAACACCATAGTTAATGGGCTTGTAAACGGAACATGCACCGTCTTCTACGACCTTGATGCTCCAATCAACAAGAAAACTGGTGATTCAATTTCACAATATCTCGGGAAGCCCATAGGTAGAAAGCTTCGTAAGAAGCACTTTATGCCAAACCCGATCGAAGGCCTTTGCTATGTTCAAACTAATGGCCATTGCCGCCCCCTCGGACTCTACTGCCTTCACCCATTTATGAGTTAGGTAACTCAGAAGAGCATCAGCCAAGCGACCGCGACGAAAACCATACTGGCGATCACTAATCAGCATGAGCTGGCTGTTAATAATGGATTCCATTATTTTAGAGAACAAGGAGGTGATGGCGATAGGCTTATAGTTGGACGGATCAGAGCGGTTACTTTTTTAGGAATCAGGTGCACGAAGGCTGTCTTCCACGATTTTGGGACTACGCCTAGGGAGTGGGAGTACCGGAAAAGACATGTTAAAACTGGTGCCATCTCCGGAGCACACGTCTTCAGCACAATAAGAGGGACGCAATCAGGCCCACTCAACTTATGTCCAGGGAGAGGAGTGCTCTGCGCACCGAGCGTTGGGTAAACAGCACATCCTGCATGGAGCACTCACATTGCGGGATGGTCAGCGATGTGTTCCCCCCGTCATCAAGAATCGAGTTGGTCCTGGATCTTCTCTGTGCAGAGATGGGAGAGGTGGCTGGCAGAAGAAGAGGACCAGTTTCTTGCCAATTCTGCCAATGTGCTCTGACTTTGCTCTGACAGTGATACATTTGAACGACCTGGAAGCAGAATTATACTTCTTTTTAAAGGCCTTGGTATTTGCATCCCGAGACGTCAATGCGCGAGCCTGGTAGCACTCTTGCTTATGACGTAATGTAATTTAGCAGGAGCGATCAAACCAAGGGCTCAGTGCTTCAGGGCTTCAGGGCTCCAAAGTCTTTGCCAGAGATCTGTCTGCCAGAAAGAGCCAACTGTCGAAACTGAAGACTGAGTGTGGCAGCATCGTTTCCGGGACACCTGAGATTTTGAGTGAGATTGAGAGGTTCTATGGGAAGCTGTACACTCATCGTTGGAGCCACTCGCAAGTGTGAGTAACGATCCAAGAGCAAGTCTTACCCGATACTATTCCGATGATATCCCGGACGTCAGTCTAAACGAGATTAGAATGGCTCTCCAGCACCTTAAAAACGGCAGGGCCCCAGGCGAGGATGGAATTACAGCGGAGCTTCTGAAAGCGGGTCGAAAACCGGTACTTGAAGTCCTTCAGAGGCTCTTTAATTCCGTCTTCCATGGTGGCACTACTCCGGCGGCGTGGAGTAGAAGTGCGGTGGTCTTGTTCTTTAAGAAAGGTGACAACGCTCTCTTGAACAATTACAGACCGATTTCCCTTCTGAGCCGCATCTACGTGCTGTTTTCGAGAGTCATTACGAATCGTCTCGCACGCAGACTCGACGACTTCCAGCCTCCCGAACAAGCCGGTTTCCGAAAAGGCTTCAGTACCATAGACCACATTCATACCCTGCGGCAGATTGTACAGAAGACCGAAGAGTACAATCTGCAACTTTGCCTGGCGTATGTGGACTATGAGAAAGCCTTTGATTCCGTCGAAATTTGGGCGATGCTACAGTTCCTTCAGCGGTGCCAAGTTAACTGTCGGTATATCGAAGTGCTGAAGTGTTTGTACAGTAGGGATACAACGGTTGGAAGACGTTTTCAAGCTACTGGACTGGAAAGGATACGGTATTAACATCAATGGCGAGTACATCACTCACCTTCGATTTGCCGACGATATAGTCCTTATGGCAGAATCGCTGGAGGACTATGCTCAATGACCTCAATGGTGTCTCCCAACGGATAGGTCTAAAGATGAACATGGACAAAACAAAGATCATGTTCAATGTCCATGTCACACCTATGTCGGTAGTTGTTGGGAGCACTATGCTCGAAGTTGTTGACGAGTACGTTTACCTGGGACAAATAGTCCGACTAGGTAAGTCCAACTTCAACCGAGAGGTCAATCGACGGATTCAACTCGGCTGGGCAGCTTTCGGGAAATTACGACACATCTTCTCGTCAGGTATACCTCAATCTCTGAAAACTAAAGTGTACAACCAGTGCGTGTTGCCAGTGATGACTTACGGATCAGAGACGTGGTCCTTCATTGCTGGCCGTATGAGGACGCTCAAGGTCGCTCAGCGAGCTATGGAGAGGGCTATGCTCGGAGTTTCTCAGCGTGAAAGACTCAGAAATGAGGATATCTGCAGTAAAACCAGAGTAACCGACATAGCCCAACGGATTAGTAAGCTGAAGTGGCAGTGGGTCGGCCATATAGCTCGAAGAACCGATAACCGATGGGGAAGAAAGGTTCTCGAGTGGCAGCCTCGTACCGGTAGGCATAGTGTAGGGCGACCCCCCACTAGATGGAGTGACGACCTGGTAAGACATGCAGGAAGACGATGGATGCAGGTGGCTCAGGACCGTGCTTTGTGGCGTTGCTTGGGGGAGGCCTATGTTCAGCAGTGGACTTGTGAAGGGCTGTAATGATGATGATGATGATGATGACCAAACCAGGGCTGGCTTCTGCCTTCGATAGGTACCACAAATGATGGAATAAATAGTTCCATTCTCTGTAGCACCATATCAGCGACAGAATCAGCAACAACGCTGACACGCTTCCAAGGGTAGGATACAAAAAATGATCGCATCCCGTCCCAATCGGCTGACCTATAATGCCAAACACGGCGGCAACCGGCAGTACGCAACCGGGATGGGAGCGTAAGTGGTCCGAGGAGCCAAGAGTGGCATGAACGGAAAGCTGATATCCGTCCAGATGAGAGGTCAGTAGAAGGTCCAACAGGGAAAGTACATCCGCGTTAATGTCATATTTTGAATTTATTAGTCGATTACCACCATAAATTAAATTGTCATGCTGGCCCTGAATTGGTGATGTCTATTTTGCTTCAGAATTATTGGATTCTTTCTGCTTGCAACTTAATTCACAGTCGGGTGTACAGATGTATAGCTTGCTTTCGAGTTCGTCCTAGGCCGTCATTCCTGAAAATGGCGGACCATTGGTCTTGTCGTGTAACACAATCTGCAAAGCCTCTTCGCACACCGGGTCAGACTTTGCTGGTTCATTCAGGGTCATGCTTACTTGCGGGCGTGATGTGAGATCCACGAAGGCGTATGTTTGTATTTTCGTATGTTTGACTCCTCGCGCTATACACTTAAAACTCACCAGTGATATTAGCGGGGCTAGCTTCATGGGTGCATTTAAAAGGTTTCCTTCTCGCCGCGGCCCTATATGTAAAGTGTACTCGGAAAATGGTACAAACTAGGGGCGAACTACGTAGAGGCGAAACGTTTTTTATCGGAGTTACACGAGTTTTAATCCCTAAATATTATAATTCGAAGTTCGATCACATCTTAGCTGAAAACCACATCGAGTGGTCTCTAAACGTCCCCGCCGCAAGACTTATAAACCCTAAAAAATTACAAGCAATGATTATAGGCACCAGGTTTACTCGTAGCTTACTTTATTTTGCTTCACTCCCAGCACTGCAAATTAATGGCACTCCACTAAGCATTTCAGAAACTGTTAAGAATCTGGGCATCATCATGGATTGCAAATTGACATGGAGTACACATATTACAGAAGTTAGCCGGAAAATCAATTATACTTTTCATTCGTTAAAATGTCTTCAAAGTATTTTGCCTTTGTTAATGAAGATTTCTCTCATACAAACAGCAATTAAACAAACTTGAGGGCTTGCAAAATTTATGTATTCATCATATTTTTGAGCTAAAAAGTATGACCACGTCTCATCCTATGGAAAACAGCTCAAGTGACTCCCAATCCGACTTCGCAGGAATACCCGAATCCTATGGCTCCTCTTTAAAATACTTTACTAGTGAGTGTAGAGAACCGGAGACCCTTTTTACTGGAAACGAGGCATTCCATCTTAGTCCTCACGGGTGACAATGCATCTGCATTTTGATTCGTAATCGAGGATAGACGTAGATGTCTATGGGCCACAGCAACCACTTCCCATCGGGTGGACTGTGTGCTCGTTTGTCACTCTATCCTATAAAAAAATACAATCGTACATCACTACCATATCTACGGGATCGAATTCGCTTTGCTCATTCTCCCTATGCAGTTTGCAGATCACATTAAAACCCTCCTAAATTTCCCTTCCTCCAGAGCTAAGTACTATTATCACTGTTTTACATTACATGCAGTTAGGTTTTGGAATTCTCTTCCTGCTTCAATTCGTGAGGCTCAAAAAGTTTCAGTGTTTAAAAGGCGAGATAAAGATTACTATATTACACTATCTTTCTTTGTCGTCCCAATGATCTAATGTATGACTTGTATATATATGTGATCTTTTGTTTCAGTCATGTGATTAAATTGTGTGCCTATGAATGAAATATATTTTTGTTTAAATGTGAAAGGCGTTCGAACCTACGCTCTAATGAGAAGAAACGCTTGGCCAAGACGTAAAAGTCATCTAAGCTATAAGGCGAATCCTTTAATTGTATAGCGACTACGAAGTGGTCATTTGTGTTGCGACTTGTTTTTTTTTTACATTTATTTTCATACCTCCTCTCCATCTCCGTTTCCTCTTCCGCAGAGAAACCATCCAGACCATCAATGTATGGATGTTTAAACTCGAACTAGAACTGATAGTCTCCATCGAAATGAGGCAAGTTTATCTTTGGTACTCTGACGAATTCGCCAGACGCGACTGTATGTACTTCGCCGCTCGGACAGACAGACAGACAGGCCAACGCGTAAAATAAATTAAAAATAATTATTAATGTCTTAATATCAATCCAAGCAGAGCTGAATACGTGGTTATTTCAAGATTACAGACAAATACTTCAATTTTATTTATATTCATAGTACCTATAAAAATATATTACAAGTAACCGTTAACTAATAGATAAAATTAAATGAAGAAACAATCAAACAAAGTTTTTGTTAATTTGGCGGCCGGCAAGCGACTGAATTTTTCTCGGGGTTAGAAAAAAAATTATGTCTGGGATGAAAGCTATCTGGATAAACTTGGAAAGTAAAACATTACCTATGTTACAAATGTCATCCAAATCAGTAGAAATGAATAACATATACTCGAATGTCTAAGTATAAAAAATAATTTACTCGTATTATGACCCTAAAATAATAACATATATTACTACGTCATCATTTTCATTTTTCTTATGTCAAATAATTTGGAGTGTATGTTTTACGATCAAAGGAACTCAATTTAGCCTCGATTCCCTGTATAATTTAAAAGCATTTCTTTGATAATATTTTAAAATAAATCTAAGTAGGAGCGTATTAATAAAACCAAGACTTTTTTGTAATTATATTCTTCTGCGATATTCAAAGTAACAACATTTTCCTATGTTCTTTTTGTCAATTTAGTTGTAAGGAATTTGTGCTTCATTAAAATACTTTTACATTTCTATAAATGAAGAGAGATAGATATAATTATCAACCAACTAAATGGAACTATATCACAAAGTTAATTTATTACGAAATAAAAGAAGCTCGACAGGTCTTTTTCATTGCATTGTTTTACATTATTCGATACCAATACAGCCCTAAAGTCTACTGCTGAACATAGGAATCCCGAAAGACTGCCACAAAGCACGTTCCTGAGCCTCTTGCATTCATCGACTTCCTGCATAGATCACCAGGTCGTTGCTCTATTTAGTGGCGGTCGCCCTACTTTTCGCTTACCGGTAAGATGTTGCCACTCGAGAACTTTTCTTTCCCATCGGTTATCGGTTCTTCGAGCTATATGGCTGGCTCATTGCCACTAAAGCTTACTAAACCGTTGGGCTATGTTGGTTACTCTAGTTATACTGCGAATATATACTCATTTCTGAGTTTATCATGCAGAGAAACCGACTGAGTATAGCCCTCTCTAATGTTCACTAAACGACTTTGAGTTTCGTCAAATGGCCAGCAGTGAAAGACAACATCTCAGATTCATATGTCATCACTGGCAACACGCACTGTTTGTACAGTAATGCTTAAATGAAACTAAGTTTTACGGATTTTATCGCGTTTGTCGTTTATCGTTAAACTTAGTTTCATGTCAATACGTAGTGTTCGCGTAAACATAAGAAATCAATATAACATAATATTATATGTTTGTTATTTAATTTACTAGTACAAGTTACAAACCTGATAAGGTCTGCAGAAAGAAATACATAAGCTTATAGGATAACAATTATATTTTTTGTAGCAAACAGAGAGTTGCCTTACTTGACTTTAATTGCACTAAATAACAAAAATAATACTTACTAATAATCTAACAAAATCACTTATAAAACTTAAAATACCAAACACTTGACCTTACCTACTTTAATCTTTAATTGGCGAAACACATATTTTAGAAATACTGGTTCGCATTACTTTTACATTAAACGTTTTTACATCAAATGCTCGCACCTTAATATCCTTTCTAGGATACATTTTTACTAGGTTTTCTCTTCGCGCTATATATCTTTATAAGCAATTTAAAAATGTGACAGTTGTCATGTCAGAGGCGAGCTCAACATTAATTGCCTTTGTCACAAAACAAACGAATTATTTAATATTAGAAAATGTTTATTTTAAACATTTATGAATAACATGTTTTAATTGTCTAATGGCATTAATTAGCATCATTAAATTTTTGGTTTAATGAAGAAAGAAATAGCTTAGGACGAGCACGTAATAAATGTTTATTTTATAAGATTCGTAATAGTTTTTTTATAGAATTGGATGACAAACGACCACACCGTCCACCTGATGGTAAGAGGATGATATGGCCTATAAACATGTTACATACTACAGACCCATTTATCCTAAATTAAGATTCAAAATGCAAATGCTGTGTCATCCCTGAGGACTAAGATGGAATGCCTTGATTCCAAAAAAGAGGTTTTAATATGAGAACCTTTCACTAAAACTATTCGATGTCTCTGTAAATATGAAAGCTGTGAATTATGCAAACTTCCAACAACTTTCAGAATATTATCACTGTCTAAGAAACAATAATGAAAAAGGACATTTTATGGGCGTATTAGACTTTAAGCACGCTATTTCATAACGTACATGTTTGTGTTCACACTTCACAACTTTAAGCAATGCTTTTTTCTAAGACTTCAGGTCACCAGATTACTTACTAGATTTATTTTTTGTCCAAAAATTGTGAGTAAATTGCATCAAATAACCTACAAGTCATCTCAATTTGCAAACATCAGACAATTTGCTATATATATCATCATCAATAGGATGCGTGACATTATTACAACAGTCTGCATAGAAAATTATATCATTAACACTTTACTTTTATAATTCTGACAATTTTTCAAGGCTTAGAATCTGATACTTTGCAGGTCATTCTCAAAAAGTGTATCTTTCAAAAACCACAGACCATGCCACCATAAGCTATTATTCTGCAATGCTTAAGGCTCCACCCTCCTAGATAAACGGAATAACAGGTTTGTCACGGCTTTTTACCTAAAACCAAGACTATTCCCTAGTAAACTCTTTTATCTTAATAATTCTATTTGTAACATATCGTATTAATTATTTATTATTTACTTAATTTCACTTTTTCTATATGTAACCAACAAGTAACAAGCTGTGAATCAGAGTAAGTATACTTTTAGGTCATTACATTGTGATTTTAAAATAATGTACACTCTGTTTAATTAACATTGACAAAAATAAGGCACTGTTTTACTCCATACGTAGTATAGAAAATTCAGCGTTAATTGAATTTGCTCTTGACTTATAACACGATAAATTTATTTTAATTTTACAGCCAACATGAATTACTCTAAGGTATATAAAGCGACTATAAGCTTTATTAGGTGCATAAGCAAATCCTATCAACTCAATGCGCTCAGCACCATGCATATTAATATATTTTTTTATTTCAATGGATGACATTTTTATCAACCCTTTTGCAAAGCTTAACCAGTACTCATTAAAATTCCTAGGAACCTTCTCATCCCAGGATATTTTTGAATTATAAATACCCTGAATAAGAAGCTAAGCAGACCTTACCAACAGACCTTACTAATAGGCTTTTGTAAAAAGCCTTACTTAACCTAGTATGTTAAATATTTTACATTAAAATGACAATACCTGCCTTTTTATGTAGTTGTATATTCTAGACTAGCTTTTTACCCACGGCTATGCTTGCGTGAGCTTTAATTGAGCAACATCATTAAGACTGCTCTCCCTGCGTCGCTGTCTGCGTCTCAACGTTTGTTTCTCGCTTGCTATTTTTTGAATTCTCAGATACTATTGGACGTGCATTTTTTAGAATTGCATTAATATCATATGTTTAGCAACCTATGTATAATGATTTAAGAAGGGTAAATTTTCTTGGATTCAAAGTTGCGTTATTTGCGTTTTCCGTTTTATTATTTATATAATTTAAAGTAAATGTTAACCAAATTATGTCAAATTTCATGGTATTCTATTAATGTACGCCATAACGTTTATTTGAAATATTTGTTTTACATCATTGGCACATTACATTATGTATGATTGGCACTATAAAATAGTTGCTTATATTTTGTACGTTCAAGTAGACTTAAATTTCATTAAAACAGAAACGTTTTAATTCAATATAGTTTTCCTAACAATGTTTTCCTACATCGCGAGAGTAAGTAGCGTCGGCGTGGATCGAATTAAGGTTGCTTGCTTACGTAGTATAAAATTGACGTTTGGATTGTTTCGATTACCGCCTTTGACAAGAGACTTTCAAAGTTGTGTCAATGAAGTTCTACTCATATTTAAAATTAAAATAAATCTGCGATTAGCTTATTCATTTTCTTAATAGATATACTCAAGTGAGCTATGAAACTGGTTCAACTCGGTTCAGACAGAGCAGAGGGCGCCACAGGCAACTTGAAGTAACTCGCAGATGAATATGCAGGAGAAAATGCAGCTTACTTCGGCTCCAATATATTGTGTAATATGAGAACTATGTAGAGTTCAAAGTTCAAATTTAATGCCCACACAATCACTCTTAAACTTATCGGTAATTGATATTTATCTTCTTCTTGTCGTACATTTTAAGTCCATTTAATATTATTGTATCATTATACCACAAATAGCTTGGTATTATGTAGTGTAGCACAGCAACTCACCAGCCGAAGATTTATTTTACGAACTCATTTCTTTATAACTTTTGAAGGACTTTTCTTCCATTTTTTTCAATGTGTTCGAATAATACAGCACATCAAATACATTGGATTGTTTATTCCACAGTAAAATATTATTACAACATTACAATAGCTAAAGTTTTAATTGTTAGGTACATGAACCTATGTCTTATCGAGACTGAAAACCGATTTAAACATTGACAAGAATATATTATGTCGTAATCTCCCAAATCTTGTTCAGCCGAGTAGAATCAGTCGATTTATCTTTCAGTCGAAATTGGACTTACCTAGTCGGACTCCTTGTCCTAGGCAAACATACTTGTTGACAACTTCGAGAGTAAAGCTCCCAACAACTACCAGCATAGGTGGTGACATGGACGTTACACATGACCTTTGTTTATTTGATAATAACAATTTAATTATGAATTAGTATGACGGACCGAATTCAACTGGAAAATATTTGTAATAAATAGTAAAAAAAGTTCATTATAACTTTCTACTTTCTATATAAACGTTAATGGTGGCTACTGAAGGAATTGCTTTATGCTGTTTTGTATGGATCGTAAAAACTTAACTAGAAATACCAGAGTGATTCCTAAAAATGTATGGGGCAGCGTTGCTTCTTATTTGAAATTGCAATATGTTCAGTGCGTAACTTCTGCTATAGTTTCATCTATTATTAACGACGGTTATGTACTGTATTAATCTAAAATAAAATTAAGCTCTATCAAATCATTAATTATTAGTTTATAACATATATCTTTCTCAAACCATCTCAGAAATGAGAGGAGGCCCGTGCTCAGTAGTGGTACGTATACACGCCGTAACTATTATATAGCATCACGCCTATAAACCCGAGGGGTTGGCAGGTACACAATCACAAACAATAGGCGAGTGACGCAGTTGGCACATTCTTTTTTTTATTAGGCCCTATAAGTGACATATAAACCCCAGACTAAAATGGGCAACATGTGGTGTATTCTTTTGCATAATAACATGTTGGTTTTTTATTTTACTATATTCTGTATGCCTTTAATTTAGTGAAATTGTTGTTACCATGTAACGGCGGTGAAAAAGAAATCCATCACGCCCATAATGTCCTGAGTCTTATAACATCTTAAATATATTGTTTTTGTAAAACACATCATTAACAGATTCGATGTGGCCAAAAATTGTATAGTTACTGTAAGAGGTTTATTAATATCGAATCAAATACAACATTTTTATTATTATTACTAAAACATTACTTCCTACTGAAAACTGTATTCACTGCCAGTGGCACAGTTGATTGACACAAAGCATACACATGCCCATATACCAAGTCCAACTCATCTTTGATTTGTTGCCTTTCAAAGACCAAAATTTAAAGAGAGGCCGATACTAATTTTTTTTGTCAATTTTCAAAAAACATTCACATTGACTCACTCAAACGACTGTCAAATAACACCCACGTGTCCAAATTTTTTTTTATATATATATATAGGATAGGGTGACAAACGAGCACACAGTCTACCTGATGGTAAGTGGTTGCTGTGGCCCATAGAGATCTACATCTATCCTCGATTACGAATCAAAATGCAGATGCGTTGTCACCCGTGGGGGCTAAGATGCCTCGTTTCCAGTAAAAAGGGTCTCCAGTTCTCTACACTCACCATACGAAACACAACAGCATTAAGCTACTATTTTACGCTGGTATTCTGTGAGAGCGTGGTCCATCCCCGGTCGAGCCGACCCATTCGTGTCACAACTATAGTACTAATATAACTGCAGCATAGCACGTATAAAATGAAAAAAAGGAAAAAAATAGCTGAAACTTTGATGCATAACTGTCAAAAGATCCACATCTACATTCAAAAGCTTTTATTGACGAGCGCAGCCCTCTTCACTTTGAGGTCGGAAAATTTTCAAACTACCCTGATATACACATTATTTTCTCTGTGTATATGTGATTGGACTCTTTCTAAACGGCTGAACCGATTTTGTTGAAAATTTGTGTGTGTATTTAAGTTGATTCGAGAATGTTTTAAATTTTAAATTCTACCCAGTAGGTGGCACTGTTGTCGAGATCCAGAAATCACTCGTGCAAAGCTGAGGCGAATTGCTACCAGTTACTGTAAAAGTTTAGTCATCTTCAGTCATGTGAACCGTGAAGAACCGTGCTTTGTAGCATTCCTTGGGGGAGGCCTATGTTCATCATTGAACTTGTTAAGGGCTTTAATGATGATATTGCTAAAATATTACTTTCTACAGGAAACACTGTTCACTGTCGACTATGTTTATTTACACACAAATAGAATTAAACAAGTTACTTTGGCGACTTGCCATCCATTTTAAAGTAGCCGAGCATAAAATGTTTTCCGAGCAGCTCTAAAGGAATTGAATAAAGAAGTCGGATTTTGTACATAATATACATCTTTATATCGGAAACAAAACTCAGGCTAGCTTACCGCGCTTATTTTTATAACATATGTGCTTCGCGATTTGGTTTTCACAATTTAAAAATACATTTCATTCACTAATTATAGCAAATCAAAGGTGATCAATTTTAGTCTTTTGTTCATTCATTGTATGGAAAAACTAGAAGGGAAAATTTAAGTTCATGCACGATTCCTACTAGTTATTCCTAAGTACCATATTATATTTAAAATGATTTAAGTATTTTTATGTATAAATTGTGAAAAAACCTTATTACTCGAAATCACAAAACGAGATGTTTTGGAATGGAACGCTATTCCAATATATAGGGACAGTATAGTAGATCAAGATAAGATTCTATGAGCACCTTGTTCCACGGTATGTACACACGTAAAATACAAAGCGTTCACAATTTTACGCTGCTGGCCATACCGCCACACATTAGTTTCAATAACGCGTAGGTTCCTATTTCCTTCATAATAGCTCTCACAAAGTTAGGTGAGTATTTGTAAACATTTATGTATAATAATTGACAAATTAAATCATATCAGTTTACACAATATCTTGCTTTAGCAAGAGCCACATATTGTTTGTATTGCTAATGTAATATTAGTACGTAATACAAGTATTAAAATAAATAAAATTGATTAGCTAAATAAATTGTATTCTTTATAAAATAAGAGAACGCGAAATAAAGAATAACTTTTGTAACTTCATCCAGAACTTAAATGCTAAATTGCGGCCTCTATTGTATGACTAACTTATTTTTTTAAATAAATAACCTCTGGATATTAGAAAACAAATGGCTTCCATTTAATAAGAAAATAAGGAAATATTTAATACAAAGCTGTTTTACAATTTGGAAGTATATGTACATAATTAAAACACTACAATAAATCCAATTACATATTATGTATTCTGTATTTTATTATTACGTATTTTTTTTTTCATAATTTTGATGAATTGTTTAATATTTATAACTATCAATTTTATTCAGAATAGTTATGCTAGGCACAGACCTATTTAATAAATATGATAATACCCGAAAATGGTAGCTAAGTTTTTTTTTTATAAAAGAGGGGGCAAACGAGCATGCGGCTCACCTGATGTTAAGTGACTACCGCCGCCCATGATCAACCGCAACACCAGGGCAATTGCAGGTGCGTTGCCGGCCCTTTAGAAAGGAGTAAGCTCTTTTCTTGAAGGTCCCAAGGTCGTATAGGTCTGGAAAAATCGCAGGTGGTAAGCTATTTCATAGAGAGGTCGTACGCGGGAGAAAACTCCTTCTGAAACGTATATATTCTGTATACGTAAACGTATTCTGTATATACAGTGGTGGACCGCCAAGCATCTAGATGATGAGGATGGTATAGGGACGTTTGACGCGTAGTACGATCACGAAATTTGGCGGCTGGGATTAATCCGAACAATTCCTCAGAGCACTCCCCGTGGTAGATGCGAAAGAAAATGCAGAGAGATATGTTGCATCTCTTCGTCATCTCTTCGTAGCGCCAGTGAATCGATCCGATCAGAAAACACTCGGTCGTCCACGATTCAAGAAGCTCTGCGCTGGATGCGGTCAAGTAGAAGGAGCTGGCACTGCGGAGTCCCAGCTCAGAGATGGGAACAGTATTCTATGTGCGGCCGAACCTGTGCCTTGTAAAGTTGCTGGTGGTGTGCTGGCGTGAAATACTGTCCCGCTCTGCTGAGCACGCCAAGCTTTTTGAGGCCAGTTTGGCCTTCTCTTCCAAGTGACCACGAAACTGCACGTCACTCGATATGTCAACGCCAAGGATTCCGATACTGGCTGAGCCAATAAGTGTGCCTTGAAACTGACGAGATACAACAAAGGGGTTCTTTTTAGCAGTTAACGCACAAACTTGTGTCTTCTGAGGGTTAAACTGGACTATATTTAGTCGCCCCCAATCCGAGAGTTTGTTCAGCAAAGACTCGACTTTAGACACAAGTTTGTCCCGGTACTCGGAGACGTTTCCCCGAGAAATATTGGCTCGGCCGGTGTACAACGCATCACCAGTGCTTACATCTCCATAGCAATGAATGTTACGGGCCTGCAACATATCATTGAATGCAGAGAAAACAGCCTTGTGGAACACCAGCAATAATAGGCTTGTTATCGGAGCTTGCACCGTCTACAACGACCTTGTTGCTCCGATCTGCAAGAAAGCTGGTGGTCCAATTGCACAATTTCTCGGGAAGCACATAGGAAGGGAGCTTCGAAAGAAGTGCTTTGTGCCAAACCCGATCGAAGGCCTTCGCAATGTCCAAACTAACGGCCAATGCCTCCCCCTTGGACTCTACTGCCTCCGCCCATCTGTGAGTTAGGTAGACCAGAAGATCACCAGCTGATCGACCGCGACGAAAACGGTATTGGCGATCACTAATCAGCTGGTATTCCTCAAGGTACCTCACGAGCTGGCAGTTTACAATGGACTCCATTGTTTTGGAGAACAAGGAGGTGATGGCGATAGGCCTGTAGTTGGACGGGTCTGAGCCGTTGCCTTTTTTAGGGATTGGGTGTACGAAAACCGTCTTCCACGAATTTGGGACTACGCCTAGGGAGTAGGAGTAACGAAAAAGACGCGTTAAAACTGGTGCCAACTCTAGAGTACACGTGCTCAGCACAATTGGGGTGATTCCGTCAGGCCCACTCGACTTGTGAATGTCCAGGGAACCGAGTTTTTGACTTTGCGAACCGAGCGCTGTGTGAACTGCACCTCCGGCATGGAGCACTCACACCGCAGGATGGTCGGCGGCGTACTCCCCCGTCATCGAGAGTCGAGTTGGACGTAAAGAAAGAGCCCAGCAGATTTTTTTCAATTTATTAATCACAAAAAATATACAAAGAATAGGCTTACATAGCTATTCTCGCCAAACTTTTACGTTTGATGGCGAGACACGCTCGATTTTCAACATAATATCTTCTAAGTATACTACTAATTTACTTATAATATTGATTATACACATTTATTAAGTATTTCTTTACACTATAATTATAACCAACACAGGCACTAATTAAAACAATGATATACTTCTGTTATAAATAAACTACTACTCCAATGATAATTCATCAAGAAACAACTGTTTAAGTTTTGATTTCAACACATTTTTACTGAGTTGCGTCTCAAAAGTTCAAATTTATTAAATATCTTAGGTATTAGAAATTTTGATAATCTTTCCCCATAATAATTATTCATTCTCGGTTTAACAAGCATTTTACATTTTACACTTCTTGTATCAAATTTATTATTAACATATCTTTTATAATCTTTACTATAGTAGTGACGTATGCCTATTAAGTATTCGATTTTTTTTGTCTACAGGCAGTATTTTACAAATTGGAAATAAGTTATGGCTTTCTCCTTTGCGGTATGGGCCAGCGCGTCGTCCTTCCTGTGCAGAGATGGAAGAGATGGCTGACAGAAATTCCCCTGGCCAGAATGCACGAGTTCAAGTTACGTTATGAATGCAAGTTGTAAGATACATCATATTTTAAATTATTGCCAAATTTAACACTTGATCATCATCATCGTTACAGCCCTTCACAAGGCCACTGCTGATCATAGGCCTTACCCAAGGAATGGCACAAAGCAAGATCCAGAGTTACATGCATCCATCGACTTTCCGCATGTCTTATCAGGTCGTCACTCCATCCAGTAGGGAGTCGCCCCACACTTCACCCACCGGTACGAGGTTATCACTCGAAAACCTTTTTTCCCCGTCGGTTGTCGGTTCTTCGAGATTTATGGCCGGCCCATTGCCACTTCAGCTTACTAATCCGTTTCTCATTTCTAAGTTTATCACGCAGAGAAACCCCAAACATAGCTCTTCTAGAACACGTGACCAATGACTCTTGAAAACAGCAGGTAGGCGCAGCTCAGAAGGGAAATTGGTCCGTAGTTCTTCATGAGAGCGTTGTTGCCTTTCTTGAAAAATAAGACCACCGCACTTCCGCTCCATGTCTTTGAAGTAGTTCCACCATGGAGGACGGAATGAAAGAGCTTCTGAAGGGATTTAAGTACCGGCATTCCACCCGCTTTCAGAAGCTCCGTTGTAATTCTATCCTCAACTGAGGCCTTGCTGTTTTTAAGGTGCTAGAGAGCAATTTTAATCTTACTCAGACTAACATCCGGGATATCATTGAAATATAAAGACCAATTTTGAATAATATAAACCATCAAAAACTGTAGTTTATACGCGCTAGAGCCACGCTGCAGCTATATTATGGTTGCAGCACGAATGGGTCGGCGCGACCGTGGAACGACCACGTTCTCACAGAATACCAGCGTAAAATAGCAGCTTAATACTGCAGTATTTCGTATGGTGAGTGAGAGAGTGAGAGATCCGGAGCCCTTTTGTTACTGGAAACGAGGCATTCCATCTTAGTCCTCAGGTGTGACAACGCATCTAAGTTTTGATTCTTAGTCGAGGATAAATGTAGATGTATATGGGCTACAGCATCCACTTACCATCAGGTCGAATCATTTGTCACCCTTATTTAAAAAAAAATTATTTTTTGGAGGATACTTGTTAAAATGGATAGCAATGTTTGTCATTAGCGGCTGAGCGGCCATCAATATGTCGCGTGAAAATATTTATTACATGATAGGGCCACGCCGCAGTTTTATAATGGTTTTAGCGCTAATGGATCGACTTGATCGGGGGAGAACCGTGCTCTCACAAAATACCAGCGTGAAATTGTAGCTTAATACTGCAGTGTTTTGCATGGTGAGCGTAGAAACCAGAGACCCTTTTTACTGGCATTCCATCTTAGTCTTCAAAGTATTAGCATTTTGATTTTTAATCGAGAATAAATGTAGATTTCTATAGAATACAGCATCCACTTACCATCATGTGGACTATGTACTCATTTGTCAACCTTATTCCGTTAAAAATCTCAGCCAGAAATACCCTTCACAAAGTAGTCGTGTAACCAGGAGATAGGCATTATTAACCAAGCCGCCAAGCGTGGTAACTATGCCTAGAGGCCTAGGTTCAGCAGTGGACCTTTGATATACTCGAAAAGTGACGGTAATGAATAGCTATGAATTGAATTAACAAAACCAAAGTCTTCCTTGGCAACCATACGCCATATTATAATGTTCTTCCGTATTATAAATCCTTAAAAAAACTTCGATAAACACTACTTTATTTATTAAAAGTTATTTCAACTACATAATTAAATAAGGAAGCTAAAGTTGCAGATGCTTTGAAATTTTTCCTTGCGTAGAGCTATTCACTAAAGTGATTTTAAGTTTTATTTTAATAAAAACTAGTTCGTTAGTCTATAAAAGCCTTATGAATTATTATAATATAAAATATTTCTCCACGAGTTTTGTATAATTAATGAAATATTATTTTTAACAGAATTATGAATTAACGAACATATATTTCGTAAATTAGTCAAGGGTATTGTTTTTGGAATTAACTGACACGATTGCTTGAGACTGGAGAGATTGCTTGAGAGTGTAAAGAAATAGTACTTACTATATTGGTGTCACCAATAAGTCTCTTAGCATTCCTTTCCCTTTCTAATCCATTAGGTGGCATTTTGTAGCACCAGCCTATGTACGGCCGCAGTACTCTATGCACTACGAGGCTTTATATAGTTTAAGTAACTCTCCCGGCGTGAATTATCGCCGCACCTCAACAAGGACAACGAAGTTATTTGCATCTGCTACGACTATTACCATGGATACAATAAACTAAACTTAATGAGAAAACTACAATTCTCGTCAACTAAAGGCATTCGGTAAATTCTAATGATACTGTTGCGTGAATAAGTCAACTAGCGCCATCTAGTGTCAGGAACGAGAGCGAGGGGAGCTTTGCATAAAATGACATCACAAATCTTTCAACC
The DNA here is from genome assembly GCA_036936625.1 of Parnassius smintheus behrii. Classification (NCBI taxonomy): domain Eukaryota; kingdom Metazoa; phylum Arthropoda; class Insecta; order Lepidoptera; family Papilionidae; genus Parnassius; species Parnassius smintheus. Next base: position 39,827,284 of record JAUPFT010000008.1, on the reverse strand, counting down.
GACAGCGCCATCCGAAGAACTAAGTTTCTAGAAAATCTACACTCGAACACTCGTCGCTTTGCGCGCATTTACTTGAATATTCCGGATGCTTCATTGCTAATTTGTATATATAGGCGCTGCAAGATGCGATCGGGGCAGTATTGGATTTGGCGAGACAAGCGAAGCTTCGGAGCGGAATAAAGTGAATTAATTAGTGTGTTTAATTATTAATGTTTTAAGTTTTAATTTGTGTAAAGTAAATTAAAGTGTTAATTTAGGTTAGGTTTTATCGGCAATTTTTATTGTCACGAACCTCAAGCTCGTAACAATTGGTGTCACAAGTAGGATAAAATCATGCCGATTTTACCTAAGGAGGAAACGGAGGGTGTCCGTACCCGAAGTCAACGCCAGCAGGAGACGGACCAAAGAAGATTTGGTGGTGCAACGTCGCAGACTTAGGAGGACAGCCGCCGGCTGCAGGCCCGTCAGTAGCTTCTGACTTAGGTGCTCTGATGGTGATGCTGCAGGAGCAGGCTCGTCGACAGGAGGAACAGGTCCGTTGGTTGGAAGAGCAGCTGCGGGGCGGACAGGATGAACAGGCCCGCCGACAAGAGGAACAGGCCCGCCGACAAGAGGAACAGCCCCGCCGACAGGAAGAACAGGCCCGTCGGTTGGAAGGTCAGCAGGCGGAACAGGCTCGTCGGTCGGAAGAGCAGATGCTCCTCATGAAGGACCTTCATGCTACCTTTGGGAAAGAGATAAGGGAGGTGAAGGATAGGGTTGCTCAACATAACAACCGCCTGTCGGAAGCTGAAACCCAAATCAAGGAAGCTAAAACCCAAATCGACCAAGTGAACAATCGGATTGATTACGTGGTGGCTAACGTGAAGAAAACGCTGGACGACCTCAAACTGGGTGATGGAACTACAGCTCCCGTAGTAGCTACTACACCTTCGCTACGTGGGTTCAAAGTGCCACCGTTCGACGGGACTTCTTCCTGGTCAGCCTACAAAATCCAGTTCGAGGCTGTTATGAAGACGAACGGCTGGAATAAAAGTCAGGCCATGACTGCTCTCACACTAGGCCTGCGCGACCAGGCCTTAACAGTTCTGGAAGCTCTCGAGGAGGAAGTGACTTTGAGCAACTCCTTGAGGCATTGGAGGCGAGATATGGCGACGCTCACCTAAAACACGTCTTTCGTGCACAGCTTAAAGATCGCGAGCAGTGCATCAACGAAAACCTGCAGCAGTGGGCTCTAGAGGTGGAGAAGCTGGTGCGGAAAGCAGTGGTGAGGAACCTGGTGCAGACATTCATCGACGGCATCCGCGACCTGGAAGTCAGAGCTGCTGTGAGGCTCGGGCACCACGAGACGCTTAAGGACGGCCCATGCACTGGAAGTGGAAGCCGTGTGGCAGGATCATCGTTCCCATCGCGTCAGGGAGGTTGCAGCAGCTACAGTTCGCGACCGCAACAAAGGATACAGCCCTAGGTGCTATGGCTGTGGGGAAAAGGGCCATCTTCGATCCAGCTGCCCTAAGCGAACCCTAGAAAGGGAAGGTGAACGATCTCAGGAGGGTAGTGCGGCCAACAGCACCGCCCAGCAGCAGCAGGGAAACGAGTAAAAGCCAGAACTGCGGGGCGGGTGCTGGCAAACCCATGATGGGAACAGTCTAATCATCAAGGGCGAGGTCAACGGAATGCCGTGTAAACTGACCATAGACACTGGAGCCTCTCGTACGGTTGTTAGTTCCCAACTTATAAGTCAGTTCCTGGGGGACTCCGCATACAACCGAGAACGCATTAATTTGGTAACAACCAACGGTCAGCGTATACCCGTCCGTGGAGGGAAGGAGATGGAGTTGAAGCTAGGCAACGTGATCTACCTGCATAATGTCATCGTGGTTGATATAATGGACGACTGCATCCTAGGCCTAGACTTTATGAGGAATAATTGTTGTGAGATCGACGTTAAGCAAGGTGTTTTGAAATGTGGACAGGAGGAACATTTTATGGAAGATGCGTTACCAGGGAACGTGTACAGCATTAAGAAGATTGTTCTTCCGCCGAGATCGGAAACGATTGTTCCGGTTAGTCTTCCTCGAAACGCTGGGCAAGCTCACCGTTGTGTACTTGTGGAAAGGGTAAACAATGACCTTCCATGGAGAGTAGCTCGAACCTTGGTCAGGACCACTGACATCTCAGGAGTACGTGTGCTGAACCTTTGTGACCGGGAACAGATTATAGAAAAAGGCACACTGATTGGTACTTGTGAGGAAGTGGATTAGTTACGTCGGTGCCAATATATATCGAGTGGGACCCCCAGCAAGGATGCAGAAATGAGAGTGACCACACTTTTGGAAGACTGTCGCAGTGTTCTCTCCCCGAACGAATTGGTCAAGGCGAAGAAGTTGTTACTCAAGTACGCCGATGTATTCTCATCAAACGATGCTGACATAGGAAAGACTGGCTTAGTTCAACACAAAATAAACACAGGAGAAGAATTGCCTATCCGTCAGCGGCCAAGAAGATTGCCGGTAGCACGTGAAAAGGAAGTGGAAACCATGATTGAAGGAATGGTGAAGGATGGTGTTATTGAACCTTCCTCTAGTCCATGGTGTTCACCAGTGGTGCTGGTGAAGAAGAAGGATGGCAGCATGCGGTTTTGTGTTGACTACCGCCGTCTGAACGACATTACGAAGAAGGACAGCTATCCCTTGCCAAGAATTGATGACACGCTGGACATGCTTACAGGAGTAAAGTGGTTTAGCACGCTGGATCTAAAAAGTGGCTACTGGTAAGTTGAAATTGACCCTAAGGACAAGGAGAAAACTGCGTTCTCGACGGGAAAGGGTCTGTGGCAATTTAAAGTAATGCCGTTTGGGTTGTGCAATGCTCCAGCAACGTTTGAAAGGCTGATGGAACTTGTACTTACCGGGCTAATTGGCGATGCCTGTCTGGTCTACTTGGATGACATCATCATCGTAGGCCGTACGTTTGAGGAACACCTTCAAAACCTGGAACTCGTGCTCATGAAGATTCAGAGTGTCAACCTCAAGTTGAGCCCGAAGAAATGTTCACTATTCCAACGGCAAGTTAACTTTTTGGGGTTTGTAGTATGTCGTGAAGCGACAATAAAAAAACTAAGAACCTAACTTAACTAGAACGAAAACAACCAAAATAAAATAAATTATTTAAAAATTTGAAGTTTTACAGTATCTTTTATAAAAAAAAGGTATGAAGGTGATGATGGGTTGTAATGAAGATGGTGATTTACAATATTATTAAAAAAAAAAAATAACAAAAGATACTGCAACGAAGTATGCACAGGCTATGCCTATGATAGGTGCACAGCTCCTGCTCTAGGAACACGTAGAATCTGGAGAAAACACACGCAGCGTCTGGAGAAGGTACACGCAGCGCTTGGAGTAGACCCACACAGCGTCTTGAGCCGGTACGCAGCGTCGGGAGTAGGTCCACGAAACGTCTGGAGTAGGCACGCAGCGTTTAAAGTAGGTACACGCGGCGCTTGGAGTAGGCAAACACAACTTCCGGAGTAGACCCACACAGCGTCCGGAATAAACACGCAGCGTCTGAAGTAGGTCCACGCAACGTCAGGAGAAGGCACGCAGCGTTTGAAGTAAGTAAACACAGCGCACTAGTAGGCGGAGGCGTAGGCGTGGCTAGGCGACGACTTAAGGAGCGGGCAGAGGCTTGCAGGATCCCGAGGCAGTGCAGAAAAGGCCTTTAGGAGATGCTTTAAGTATCAAAGCTCAAGTCAGACTCCCCATTCGCCGATTGAGTTCGGCTTATTTTTGCTTTTTTTCGGATCTCACATAAGAACGTAATATTATTCTCATTAAATTTGAAATTATTTAAATTAAAAGCAAATTCTTGTAAATGGCCAAGAAGAAAGGAGTATTTTGAAGTAAAAACATCAGGCCGGTAACGATATTTGAATAAAAATTGCCATGACAACCTGATAAACAACGATGTCAAAACATGTCAAATTTTGGTTTTAGGCTCGTAATACAGAAACGGCAAGATTTAAGTGAAAAATGAGATATTATTTATATAGGAAAAAAAAGTAGCGCAACAGCGCGCACGAAACCCGAAATTGCAGAGTTACGGAGAACTAAATAAAAGACCGAAAAAGGTAGACTCCATTGACACCGATTTAAAAAGTGCTGATAGCATGAAAAATACGAAGTGAAAATGATTTGTTATTGTGTTCTTATGAATTAAAATATTACAGGATCCTATGGAAATAAAGGTGATGCAAAATATCAAGTTTTGAGGCGAATGTAGAACATCAAAAACAGAATGGAAAAATAAATTTAAAATAGTGTAAAATGATATGTAAGTATGTATAAGCATAACACTACATTTTCCCCCCGACCCTGGAAAATTTTTGACTCAGCAAAAATTTTGATATGTACATTCTAAAAGAAACCATGAAAACACAGCTTTGCAGAAACAGACATCAACAGGCAAAATCAGATATACTATCTCTTACATTCATCATCTGCATTCAGGTAAGGGTGGAGTTCACATTCAATGACTACCACTCTAAAAGTGTGTTTTCGAAAGGACATTCAGGCTTATTTAAGGAGTTGTCATCCGCTCCTGCGTGGAAAAAAAAATATTTTGAAAGGACATCCAGGCTTATTTAAGGAGTTGTCATCCGCTCCTGAGTGAAGATAAAGATAAAGAAATTAATCTTAAGCAAGCTTTAGTCGCTATGACTTAAGTAAAGATTAAGAATGGCCAGAGCGGTAGGGCTCAAAACCAGAGATCAGCAACATCACTAACGAGATGTGTCTGAAACAAAAAGTGAAGATTAACCAACGAAAATTCGAGGTCCTAAAGCAAGATGTGTTGAAGAACACTGGATCACCAAACAAAAAAAAAATAAAAATAATAAGGTGAGAATGATGGTGATATTTATACATATATACAGTTAATAAAAGTTAAAAAAAAATTATGATTTTACATCTTTGATGTGCCACTTGCCTCTAACTCCATTAGGGTCTTCAAGCACATAGATTAGTGGTGACAGTTTAGCTATCACTTTGCACTTGATGAACTTAGGGGCAAGTTTAGCATTAAAGTAAGCGCCGGCATTGCTTAAAACATGGTTTTTACGCCAAACAGTGTCTCCCACATTAAATTCTTTAAAAGACCGGCGAAGATCATAGCGAGCGCTATTTTTAGCGTGAGCTATGTGCAGTTTAGTTTGAACTTTGTGAAAAATAGATGAGAGGAGACGGTCTTTTATTTAGTTCTCCGTAACTCTGCAATTTCGGGTTTCGTGCGCGCTGTTGCGCTACTTTTTTTTCCTATATAAATAATATCTCATTTTTCACTTAAATCTTGCCGTTTCTGTATTACGAGCCTAAAACCAAAATTTGACATGTTTTGACATCGTTGTTTATCAGGTTGTCATGGCAATTTTTATTCAAATATCGTTACCGGCCTGATGTTTTTACTTCAAAATACTCCTTTCTTCTTGGCCATTTACAAGAATTTGCTTTTAATTTAAATAATTTCAAATTTAATGAGAATAATATTACGTTCTTATGTGAGATCCGAAAAAAAGCAAAAATAAGCCGAACTCAATCGGCGAATGGGGAGTCTGACTTGAGCTTTGATACTTAAAGCATCTCCTAAAGGCCTTTTCTGCACTGCCTCGGGATCCTGCAAGCCTCTGCCCGCTCCTTAAGTCGTCGCCTAGCCACGCCTACGCCTCCGCCTACTAGTGCACTGTGTTTACTTACTTCAAACGCTGCGTGCCTTCTCCTGACGTTGCGTGGACCTACTTCAGACGCTGCGTGTTTATTCCGGACGCTGTGTGGGTCTACTCCGGAAGTTGTGTTTGCCTACTCCAAGCCCCACGTTGGGCGCCAAATGTCGTGAAGCGACAATAAAAAAACTAAGAACCTAACTTAACTAGAACGAAAACAACCAAAATAAAATAAATTATTTAAAAATTTGAAGTTTTACAGTATCTTTTATAAAAAAAAGGTATGAAGGTGATGATGGGTTGTAATGAAGATGGTGATTTACAATATTATTAAAAAAAAAAAATAACAAAAGATACTGCAACGAAGTATGCACAGGCTATGCCTATGATAGGTGCACAGCTCCTGCTCTAGGAACACGTAGAATCTGGAGAAAACACACGCAGCGTCTGGAGAAGGTACACGCAGCGCTTGGAGTAGACCCACACAGCGTCTTGAGCCGGTACGCAGCGTCGGGAGTAGGTCCACGAAACGTCTGGAGTAGGCACGCAGCGTTTAAAGTAGGTACACGCGGCGCTTGGAGTAGGCAAACACAACTTCCGGAGTAGACCCACACAGCGTCCGGAATAAACACGCAGCGTCTGAAGTAGGTCCACGCAACGTCAGGAGAAGGCACGCAGCGTTTGAAGTAAGTAAACACAGCGCACTAGTAGGCGGAGGCGTAGGCGTGGCTAGGCGACGACTTAAGGAGCGGGCAGAGGCTTGCAGGATCCCGAGGCAGTGCAGAAAAGGCCTTTAGGAGATGCTTTAAGTATCAAAGCTCAAGTCAGACTCCCCATTCGCCGATTGAGTTCGGCTTATTTTTGCTTTTTTTCGGATCTCACATAAGAACGTAATATTATTCTCATTAAATTTGAAATTATTTAAATTAAAAGCAAATTCTTGTAAATGGCCAAGAAGAAAGGAGTATTTTGAAGTAAAAACATCAGGCCGGTAACGATATTTGAATAAAAATTGCCATGACAACCTGATAAACAACGATGTCAAAACATGTCAAATTTTGGTTTTAGGCTCGTAATACAGAAACGGCAAGATTTAAGTGAAAAATGAGATATTATTTATATAGGAAAAAAAAGTAGCGCAACAGCGCGCACGAAACCCGAAATTGCAGAGTTACGGAGAACTAAATAAAAGACCGAAAAAGGTAGACTCCATTGACACCGATTTAAAAAGTGCTGATAGCATGAAAAATACGAAGTGAAAATGATTTGTTATTGTGTTCTTATGAATTAAAATATTACAGGATCCTATGGAAATAAAGGTGATGCAAAATATCAAGTTTTGAGGCGAATGTAGAACATCAAAAACAGAATGGAAAAATAAATTTAAAATAGTGTAAAATGATATGTAAGTATGTATAAGCATAACACTACAAGTATCGGAAGTAGGTATCCGCACAGATCCAGAGAAAATCGCCGCTGTCAAGGATTGGCCAGTTCCAAAAGACAAAACGCAGGTTAGAGCATTTTTGGGTTTGTGCTCCTATTACCGGCGATTTGTGAAGAACTTTGCAGATATAGCCCAACCTTTGCACAAGCTAACCGAGGAGAAGCGACATTTCTGCTGGGATGAAAGTTGCAATATCGCATTCCAGGAGCTCAAGGACCGTCTGTGCAAAACACCTATTTTGGGATACCCTGATGCAAGCAAAGAATTTATAGTTGACACAGACGCAAGTGATATAGGACTTGGCGGTGTGTTGTCTCAACGGAATGGTGACCAAGAGTTCGTGATAGCGTACTTCAGCAAGTCGTTGTCAAAACCGGAAAGGAACTATTGTGTCACAAGACGCGAATTGCTCGCTGTGGTAAAGTCGTTGCAGCATTTTAGCAAATATCTTCTGAGACGAAAATTTCACTTACGAACTGACCATGCTGCACTAAAATGGCTATTGCAGTTTAAAAATCCAGAAGGACAAGTTGCGAGGTGGATTGAACTACTGCAGGAATACGACTTTGAGATCGAACATCGCAGCGGAAAATCTCACGGTAACGCAGATGCATTGTCAAGAAGACCTTGTCCAGAAGATTGCAAACATTGTACTAGGCAAGAGAGTAAGGAAGAGGTATCCGTGAGGATGCTCAGGACGGACCACCTCAGCAACGAATGAAAGGACAGCTTACAACATGCACAGCAGGAAGATCCGGATATCAAGCCGATACTGGAATAGATAAAGGCCAGTGCTCCCAATCCTAAGTGGAGCGACGTCTCAGCAATGAGTTCGACCACTAAAAGCTATTGGGCCCAGTGGGACAGCTTGCTGCTTCAGGATGGAGTTCTGTGGCGTAAATGGGAAAATGTTAGGGGAGACAGCTGTCATTTGCAAATGGTTGTCCCTAAAGCTAAAGTACCAAATGTTCTACAGCTGTACCATTATGATTGTTCCGGAGGCCATCTGGGAGTTAAACGAACTCTACTGAAGATCCGAGAACGGTTTTATTGGGTCCACTGTCGAAACGATGTCGAGGACTGGTGTCGCAAATGTACAAGTTGTGTGGCTGTAAAGGGACCTCAGACTCGTAGTAGAGGTGCATTGAAGTTGTACAATGTTGGTGCACCATGGGAGACAAGAGCCATTGACGTGGCGGGGCCGTTTCCGGAGAATGAAAGCGGTAACAAGTATTTCATGGTTGTGATGGATTACTTCACAAAGTGGCCAGAAGTTTTCGCCTTTCCAAATCAAGAAGCTTCAACAGTTGCAGATAAACTAGTTCATGAAGTCTTCTGTCGTTTTGGAGTACCTTTAGAGATTCACAGCGATCAAGGAAGGAATTTTGAGTCTCAAATATTCCAGGAAACTTGCCGAGTTATGGGTACTCATAAAACAAGAACGACTTCTTATCACACGCAATCTGATGGAATGGTGGAACGATTTAATCAGACATTGGAGAGGTAACTGGCAAAAGTGGTAGACAATCGGCAACGAGATTGGGACAAGCACATACAACCGTTTTTGTTGTCATATCGAAGTTCTGTTCACGAAAGTACAGCAGTGACACCAGCTTTCGCAAACTTTGGAAGAGAATTACGGCTGCCTGCAGACCTGATCACCGGGATACTACCTGATGCCCCACGCAGTATAACCGATTATGCAAATGACTTGCGGAACAAAATGAATGACATTTATGAGCACGTCAGACAATACGGGCCAGCAAATGTCTGAGAAAATAAAAACCCGGTACGACCGCAAAATGAACAATAAAGGGTTCAACGAAGGGTCGTTAGTGTGGTTGCACAATCCAGTCCGCAGCAAAGGGAAATCTCCTAAGCTTCAAGCTAAATGGGACGGCCCGTACCGGATTGTAACCAGGGTCAACGATGTGACCTACCGGATTCAGAAAGGCGCAAGAGGGACTCCTAAGATCGTCCATGTGGATCGCTTGGCGCGTTATTATGGGACCGATAATGCTCGGGACGAGCATGTCTTAGGAGGGGGCAGTGTTGCGTGAATAAGTCAACTAGCGCCATCTAGTGTCAGGAAGGAGAGCGAGGGGAGCTTTGCATAAATAAGCATGCATAAGCAGTAAATAATGTCATTATTTGCTAGACATTATCATTAAAAATTTGAAAGTTTTTTGCTAGAACTCTAAAGTCCGGAACCGATGCTGTGGATTTCCTAATGAGTGCTTCAAATTCTGCCATAAGTTGATTCATAGAGGTCAAGGCCTCTTTTTGGATGTCAGCTAGCTCAGCAATTGTGTATAGTATTTAAAACTTGTCTTCCTTGTATGGCGTGAAAAATAAACAAAAGTGACCGGTGGTAGGATCACGCAAATTTATTATAATTTAAGCATTAAGGTGAGTTATATCCACAAAAAATGTTATAAACCACATAAAAATAAGGACAATTAAGAATTAAATTGTAATTAAACTGTAACTATTTAATACCAATAAAAAATTTATTAAACACATAAAACAAGGTGCGCGTTTCACTCTTACCCGCAAAAACTTTTCATCGACGTTCAGAACGTCATGAGCAATCAGTGTGATGAACCAGCGCAAAAAGGGTTATTTTTTTACTTTGACGGACACGCTACTGCATAATGTTTTTTCTCCAAAATTTCAATATTTAACATAAAAAAACACTTTATATTCTTAGAAATTGAAAATCTTGAAAATTAATTTTTATCTTTTATGAAAAATAAAATAGCGTGAATGAGATATTTTATTTCAAAATCTACAAACAAAATGATCTTTTGATGTCAGTGATGAATCAGATTTTCATAAAATACTTTTCCTTCGAGACGTTTCTCTATTCTGTAATTTTCAAACTTCAAGACGATAAATGGTTGCTATAAAATGGAGGAGATATTTTATTTAAATCGTTGCGACGATTTACCTCCAGCTTATCCTTAAAAAAAATTATACATCATATTTAAAACGCGTTATTGTTTTATTTTTAAAATATGGCAATTTGCTTAGTTTTTTTTTATAGTGTAAGAGTGACAAACAAGCACGCAGAATCACGCAAGACGATATGGGCTGTGGCCCATAGACATTTTCATCTATTCTCGATTACGAATCAAAACGCAAATGCGCTGCCACCCGAGACAACTAAGATGGAATGCCTCGCTTCCAGTAAAATTCGTCTCCGATTTTCTACACACGCCATTCGAGACAAAGCAGCGCTGAGCTGCTACTTTAGGCAAGTATTCTGTGAGATCGTGGTCCTTCCCCGGTCAAGCCGTCTCATTCGTGCTACAACTATACTAATATTATAGCTGCAAAGCTGCAGTATTGCTCTACCACGTACTACCACGTACCACGACTAAACTTTATAAAGTTGATTTAAATAAAGTATTAAAATAAATTTCAGAATTTTAATATTATAGAAAAATCTCTTAAAGCACAGGCGCTCTCTTAATTTTCATTGTACACTATTTTTCGAGTTCAACTCCAGCCTACTCGAATTAAATATAGCCCCTCGTCTGTAAAAACGCCATATTCTGGCGTCTCAAATAATATGCGCATCTGTAAAACGCCATAATATGGCGTCGAGTGATAGCAAACTATTTGGCACATGTATATGATATATATAACATACATGTATATAACATATATATCTGTTATGCATAATCTGATGGCTTTTTAGGGTTCCGTAGTCAACTAGGAACCCTTATAGTTTCGCCATGTCTGTCTGTCCGTCTGTCCGTCCTCGCTTAATCTCTGTGACCGTTAGCACTAGAAAGCTGAAATTTGGTACCAATATGTGTATCAATCACGCCGACAAAGTGGTAAAATAAAAATTGGAAAAAAATGTTTTATTAGGGTAGACCCCCTATATGTAAAGTGGGAAGTGATTTTTTTTTAATTTCAACCCTAACGTGTGATATATTGTTGGAAAGGTATTTTAAAATGAATAGGGGTTTACTAAGATCATTTTTTATAATGTCAATATTTTCGGAAATAATAGCTCCAAAAGTAAAAAACAATGTGTCCCCCCCCCCCCTCTAACTTTTGAACCATAGGTTTAGAAAATATGAAAAAAATCTGAAAAGTAGAACTTTATAAGGACTTTCTTGGAAAATCATTTTGAACTTGGATGGAAAGTCGGAGCGCCTGCCGCGGAGCGTGCAATGTTGCACGCTCCATGTTCGCGCACGTACCCACTTCCGGGAGCAGTTGCAGGAGCGCGGAGCGCTGCTGGAGCGCGAACATAATGGATACCCACCTTTAAACTCATAAGTGGGAACACTTATTGTGACGGACGGAAAACTACGGAACCCTACACTGAGCGTGGCCCGACACGCTCTTGGCCGGTTTTTTTAATAACATTTTCATTTATATACGATTTCAATATACTTACTTACCCAACACGTAATTGGACTGTTTCTGCGTCAAAAACTCTCTTAGTGATTAGACCCGTGACCATCAGTATACACTAATACCATTCCAGCAATAATAGTGAGCTTACTATACTGCACAGAATATCAGCGTAATATTTACACTAATATGTACACCTACTGTTGACGACAAAGTCTCTATTCTTAACCGTAATATTCTCAGCCTTTATGACGCTCATGCTCCAGTTCACAAGGTTAGATTGAAGCAACCCTAGCGACGTAATCGAGTTTTTCTTCGTTTCATGAGAGAACGTATTAAAGAAAATTGGTTGTCTTTTAAAGCAGCCAGGAATAGGTGCAATCAAATGGTACGGACAGCTAAACGCCTAAATAGCTGTATTAATAACTCTTATCCCGCCGAAGTGTGGAAATTGCTTAGATCTTTTGATCTCCGCAGCCAACTACATTGGATTGTGGTCCTTCTCTATCACTTGATGAAATTAACCATAATTTCGCTTCTGTAAAAGCCATGAACTCTACAATTCGCATCCAAACTGTGGCTTCCATTGCTTCTGTGCAAATTCCTAACATACCTACCTTTGATTTCTGTCCTATTTCTCAGGATGATGTCAAAAAGTCCATTTAAGCAATTCAGTCCAAGGCCGTGGGTTACGATGAGATTAGTAGACACATGATATTTATACTAGAGTACCTTCTTCTGGCTATTTCCCATATTATAAATTTTTCTCTTGATTCAGGTCAGTACCCTAATCTTTATAAAAGAGCTTTTATAAAGCCACTCCGAAAAGTTCTTACTCCCATTCATCTATATCTATTCTACCTTTTCTTTCCAAAATTTTAGGATCCTGTGTTTAGAAGCAAATTTCTACTTTTATTTCTAAATATAACCTACTGAGTATATATCAGTCTGGGTTTCGTCCTGGTCATAGTACCACTACTGCTTTAATTAGTGTCACAGACGATTATATACAAGACATGGAAGTAAAAACAGTAACAGTACTAGTACTAGTTGATTTCTCAAATACTTTTATCACAGTTGATCATAAAATCCTTCTTGCCGTACTGTCTCATCTAAATTTGTGCCCTAATGCTTTGGTATGACTTGCATCTTATCTTTGCGGCAGTTGGTCTGTGTGCCACAAGATGATATTCTTTCTGCTATTATTTTCCAAACTTTATAAACGTTATTACCTTCAGCTATACGTGAAATTGAGGACATCCATAACGGAATTAAAAAACTAAACGACAACTTATCAGCCATCAAAGATTGGTCTACTCGTTCGGAATGTTGGTTAATCCTATAAAATGCCAAGCTATACTTGTGGGTAGCTCAAAGATGCTAGCCAAGATTAATCTTGCAGGCTTACCTCCTATACATTATAATGGGATTAAAATTCCGTTCAGTGTGCCTGTAAATAATCTTGGCCTACACGTTGATAACACGCTGAATTGGAGAACTCAGGTTACAGAAGTGAGTCATAAAGTCATTAAACTTTTTCATACTTCACATATTACCCATAATTGATTATGCAGATGTGTGTTACCCGGATCTGTCCTAGGATTTTCTGAACAAGGTTGAACGCCTTCTCAATAAGTGCTGTATAATATTTACTTTTGGGCTTCGTAAGTGTGACCATATTTGGCAATATAGATCTAAGCTTAGCTGGCTCACAATCTGGCGGAGGCGCAATTCCAGAATATTAATTATTCTTTTTTCTATATTAAATGACCCATTTTCACCTTCTTATCTTTAGAGTAAATTTCACTATCTCTCCTCATCTCATGATAGTGTTCTACGTTCTTCTTCTAACAACAAAATATGTATTCCTGTACACTTCACCGAGTTCTATGGTAACTCATTTTCAGTTCAGGCTACATGCCTTTGGAACTCTTTGGCCGATAACATCAGAAAAGCTCCTAATAATTTTTCTTTTAAAAAATCGGTGGAGGATGATACGTGAGGCTATTGAAATTAAAAAACATCCTAAATTCAATAGAGAAGGAGGCTGGGTACTACCACCTGCTTGGGATCCTACAATCAATAAAGTTAAAATTAAACCCAAGCATCCACTGCAAGACTTCAAAACACAGTCAGTTCATTTTGCATAGATCGAACCATAAACAATAGTAAGCTGAAGGTACTCCGGGTTTAACAATGACATCGGGACGTCAGTCATCTCAGTCTCCCGTGACCATGGGTGCTGAAAATACGATAAAATCCGTAAAAGTAGTTTTAATCAATGTGTAGTGTTCACGTAAATATAAGAAATCATTAAGGAAAGAAATATTTTAATTTTTTTCTCCAAATCATCATTGCAGCCATTCACAAGTCCTCTGCTGAGCCTCCTACCTCCCTATAGGTTAAAGAATGCTACAAAGCACTGTCTTAAGCCACCTGCATCCATTGACATCTTGCAGGTCTTACCAGGTCGTCACTTCATCTAGTGGAAGGACGCCTTACATTTCGTCTACCGATACGAGGCTGCCACTCGAAAACCTTTTTTCCCCTTCGTTTGTCGGTTCTTCGAGCTATATGGCCTGTTGCCACTTCAGCTTACTAATTCGTTGGATTATGTCGGTTATTCTGGTTTCTCCAAATAATTTATCTCATTGTGTGAAGAGCCGGAGACCACTTTTAAATGAAAATAGATATAGATGTCTATAAGCCACAGCATCCACTTACCATCAAATGGGCTGTGTGCTTATTAGTTACCCTTGTTATATAAAAAAAATAACCTGCAAGTTTGCGTAAACCATTTAGGAAATATTTGACATTGCTTGAGATTAGAAAAAAATTCCAGAGTTGCCAGGACACTTACTTCACATACAAACAACGTTTTAAAATTTGACTTAAAAATAATTAAGCATATAATATGCCTGAATTGATTTGTTTCCCTTTCACAAAGGTGTAACTTATACTTAAGATATTTTGAGATATCTAGGCCCAAATTTAACAAGGACGAAAAGTTTATTTTATTAAAGCTCATGTTAACCTGATTAAAACGATTTCACTTATATTGTAGTAGGAAATTATGCGCGCACGTATTTCTTTTCTGTTTATTAATTAACCTTAAATAACTCTTTTCATTATGACTTTAACAGTCACCGATACTAATTCAATTAATTTTGCGAGTGACGTTTAGTTAAGTGTTTAAGTTTAACAGGCGTGAAATAAAATAATAAAGATAAATTTTGTGTGTTTTACCCTTTTATTTTTTAAATTTTTTCTTTTTATGGTATTTATGCCTACAACATATAAAGAGTAATTCCGTTCGTGAATAAGGTATCTGCCTTACATGCATTGGTGCTGCTAAAATCAACTAAGTAGGTTTGGGCTTAAAAGATGTTTTGTGACCTGATTCCGATTAAAGCCAAATTTATCAGTCTCAAGCACAGGTGCAAAATAGTCAGCCTTTCGTTGGTCTATAGAACACATTTTGTAGTATACACAGCAATCGCATGATAAGATCCCCCATCTTCCTCCTACCATCAGACAACTTGTGCTCACCCAGTCGCCATCATTTTGTTGTAACATATCATGCATTCGTATCAAACGATTCGCTTTATCTGCGCACAGCAATGAAGTGAAATAATTTGCGAGGATACTTTCCGTCCAGTTGTAAATCGGATGTCAAGTCAAGCAAGAGTGGCTTTTGCTAAGTTAAGTAAGTGCACTTTAACACTTTTGGCTATATCACCACCGCTTACTATCATTTCTCACTATTAAATTTGGAATAGTGAAGACATATGTAGACGTTTGAAAGAAAGAAGGAAAGAGAGGAGAAACGTTTACGTGGTATTCGTGATTTTTTAAATTTAACTAGAAGAAAAGTTGTTTTAGACATAATCCTTATTTTATATTTTATTTTCATGAATGGTTGGAAATTAATGGATGCTGCAAGCTCATTGGATATGTGACTCTCATTTTACCATACACAGCTTTAACATCACTTCGTATAAGCTTCATGCCCATTATCTGCAATGTGTGAGCTTAACGCATATTTTAACACTATAGTTTATATATCGTTATCGACGAAACTGTATGGAAAAATCAACAGCGCCTAATGCGACTCATTTTCTCACAAAACACTTAATAATTTTTAATACAAAGTCTCTTAATTTATATACGAATTCGATAAGATTCATGTTCAAATTGCTGAAATAAAATAATTTTTTAACGAAACCATCCCTTTATCAGAAACATTATCTTTTGCTGAATGCTCCAAAGAAAGTTGAATACTTGAATATAGTATTTTGTCGTTTTTGTAATAAATGTAATACAGTGCTAATTAATATCTGAACAGAAAACCCTACCCTCATTTATTGACAATGATAAGAAAATGTAAGGTAAAGAAAAATGAGGGTCGAGTTTACAGCAGTCCGACAAAAATCTAAGCAGAAGCCTATTTTCTTCTAATAGTCTATTAATATAATAAATCTATAGAAAAATCGTGTTTGTAATTCTAATATTTCATGGAAAAGTCATGTGCATTAAAGACACTGAAGCCAAATTACTGGTTTTTGAAATGTTTGTCAATCTAAAATCTATTGAACAGATATAGATGAAATTTTGTACACAGATAGTTAGTGACCCAGAGCAACTTAAAGTCAAAAGAAAAGAAAAGAAAGGAGATAACGTAGTGTTCTTTGAAATGTATAAAATATTTATATAAACAAAGTTAAAAATATTTTTAACCGTCGAGTAATAATTTAAAATTGCGTCTATGATCTGCGTCTTTTTGAAGCAGTGACATCGCATGGCCTTCGGTAACTAATAGATTAAATAATAGAAACTACTAACATTTATATGCTTCGTTAAATATATTTGAAAAAATCAAAAATTCTAATTTCTGTTATAATGCTACTATAAGAAGTAAATAATGCTATATCTAAATTAGTTAAACGGTTTAATGTTACTAATTTGCTTTTAAATGGCACCAAAACTAAATGTATAAAATTCATAATTCCGAATGTCAAATATGTTAGTAATGACACCACCATCTTTCTAGGAATCACTGGGGCTTGCTAGTTTGTTTGTTTGTTGCTAGTAGCCATATATCAATATGGGGCCCCCATATATCAAAACTAGCAAGCAGACTTAGTTATGCTGCATATCATACAAAAAAAGATTAGAAGTCTTACTAGCATTGAAACAGCTACACCAGTTCACTATAGCTATTTCCATAGTATAAATGTTGTATGGTACATTGTTATGGGGACACGCGACTGACACTGAAATTATATTTGTTTTACGGAAGAGGGTCATTAGAACAATCTATGATTTAAAACCTAAGGAGTTGTTCAGATAAAAATTTAATAGAAATCAATATATTAACTTTGTCTCAAATATATTTATAAAAATGAAATGTACGTATACAAAAATGAAATTAATTTTACAAAAATAAGTGATATTCATTCTGTAAATACTAGGAACAGACACAAGCTAGTAGTTCCAGTTACTCGGCTGCACTGAGTCAGTAATTCATTCTCGGAAAGATGTATACGCTTTTACAACAAAATCTCAGAAAATATATAAAAATTACCTGCATTAAGTTCAAAACTTTTATTCAACTAAGATTGTATAAAAAGGGTCATTATAATATTAAAGAATTTATGGATAGTAATAACGCCTGGAAAGAGTGATCGCTGCCAAGCTGTTTCTAATTTGTTATGTGTTGTTAATTGTAATTAAAATTAAATGCAATATAATAACTGATGAATAATACAAATTATTCATAAATCAAGGTAGTATTCACAGCTATTCACGGTTAACCTTGCATTACATTACGTATGGCTGTGCGCTACATGCCACCACCCTCTATCGCAAATACGGTTAAGCGCGTGAAAAATTGTTTAAAATTATATTTGTCGCAAATTTTATGCTCTACAACTTTGATTACAGACGTTAACATCATTGGAGCAATAGAAACCGAGATAATCGCGAAACTGTTTTTACCTTTGACCTTGAATAACTTAATACAAGAGCTTTTATGAGACTTTTGAGACTACTTTTAGAACTCCAAAATGAAGGTATTAACTATTTTATTGCATATTATTATTCAGCTTATTATCTCTCGTTCTGAGGTTGATCGCTAATTTGACTGGACTAACAACATAGTACTTTTTATTTTTTTTAAAACATTCAATAAAATCATCGAGAACATCAAACGGAATGTTCAAAATTATTAATATCATATTTGACTTCTTTAATGAAGATATCACGCAGTGATTAAATAAATTTATTTTATAAATTCGTATGTATAATGTATATAATTCGTAAAAGTAAAACCTGCAGTTATTAATAAAGTAATCATGGAACAGTTATTTGTTCGTGCTGTTCTAAGGCAAGGACTGTATGGCGACGCACTAACTAAATCCTCATGATGTTTGTCACACTTACGCCCCATTTTAGCAGGGCCATGGAAACGATATTCCACTCCCGCTTAGGACCGCCACGGGACGACCAGTGCTGGTGGGGCTGCAGAAATGTGCGAAAGCGTTCCCTTGGCCCAGCCAATATGCGACAAAGGTGTAATACCATGGTGTTCCAGTCGATGCGAGTCCGAAATAACCCGCCCTTGTCCCCGCGAGGTGGATATGCGTAGGCATTTCCCTATGTTAAAATAAGACCCTAGGCAACATAATATATTATACCTATAACTTTCTTATTAACACTTTAGTTTACCACTTCAGGTTAACAAATATTATTCAATTAATATAACAAAATTTATTTGTTTTATAATATACTATACTAATTAAGATTATTTTAGAGATAATTATCATTGCTAAGTACGCTCAAATTTAATACGCGTAAAACCTCTATTTTACTAAAGCTCGTGTCAACCTGATTAAAAGGTTTCCTCTTTTATTTTCATAAGATATTAAGCTGTTATTCAAATTTTGTAATTAACATTAATTAACTCGGTTCATTATGACCTTAACAGCAACCGTTAATTTAATAATTTTGCGTATGACGTTTAATTAAGTGTTTACCTGTAACAGGTATGACACAATATAATGTGAATAAATGTTGTAGTTTCAATTTTTTTAACTATACAAACAAATTTGTTTTTAATGTCAGAACATATGTACATCCGCATACAACAACTCACCAACCTCTTGAGATTCAATTCCTTCAAAACACAAGCATGTCTCTTCATCGCAAAAATCGGCCAGCTCACCTTGACTCCTTCTTTCCGAAATGTATTCACTAGAATTTACCGAACGCACTGAGAGTTGAAGTTTCCTTTTTTACAGAGTAACGGTGACAAACGAGCACGTAAGTGGATGCTGTGGTCCATAGCCATTAAAATTTATACTCAATTAAGAATCAAACTACAAATACGTTGTCGCCATTTGGGGCTGAGATGGAATGCTTCGTTTCCAGTAAAAAAGGTCTCCGGTTCTCTACACTTACCATACGAAACACAGCAGCATTAAGCTGCTATTTTACACTGATATTCTGTGAGAGCGAGGTCTTATCCCCGTCGAGCCGACCCATTCGTGCTACTACCATAATATAGCTGGAGCGTGGCTCTACCCCGTGCAAACTTATACTTGAACTTTAGGCGGTTCCTTGTCACCAGGGCCACAACTGCTGCAAATAAGTTAAGTATCCTAAGGTACGACGTTACTTCTCGCCGGGACAGTTGCTTACGTTATGTAGCGTAAGTCCAGTCGCATATGGAGTATTGCTGCCATAAATAGGCTGCTAAATGCCACTTAGCAGCTTTCGACTCATTATAAAGGCGTTTGTTTTTATTACTATTGGTGATACACATCCGGCTAAAGTCAAACTTAGAAGTCTCGAACAATACGTGCAATATAGACAGCCTTACGGTGTCCTACAGAATACATTAACGAACAGAATCGTAGACAGAGAAACCTATAGACTAATGATCGGCGTGGCCTCGAGTGAGAAAGGACGATAACGAATTTTTAGGTTATACAATAATCTTTATGACTTTTAAACACATTTATATAAAAATTTTAATTGTTCTAAGAACTGAACTGAACAAGATTCACCAATCGTAAGCTCACAAAACACTTTTTTCTCACTTAAACCAACTTGTAAACTCCTTAAATCATTACGCTGTCAAGGTTGTTTAGCAAACTGTAGCGTTTGCTAAACAAAAAAACAGGCACGGAGAAAGGGACTAACAATCATACCGCTCTATCTCATTTCTATGCAAGACGTATGCATAAATCTATTGTATCTCTTTTTCGTGTGCGAATGCGAAAGAAGGCGTCAATTTGTCTATAGGTTTCTCTGTCTACGAACAGAATACAGAATACATTACCAACGCTTTATTTAAAAAAAATTATAATGAATGATCTAATAGCGAAAGTACGACGTTAGATTTCTTTTTTGAAATTGAAATGAAAGAATTTAGAATTGTAATGAACTGAAACAGTTAAACTAGTACATCAAGGGATCAAGATATCCAGTTGTTCAAGGCAAGCTATTTTTAAGTCTCAAAATAAAAAATAAAAACCTGCTTGCAATAGTACACAATTAAAGAGAATCTGAAAAACACAATTCACTGTTAATAACTTATTCTATCTTCATATCTAGGAGAGATTTTTTGTTTTAGCAGTGTAATATGACCTGACAGAAAAAAATGAATTTTGTTGATAGTTGATTACTTGTATTATATTTATATGCTAAAACTTCTAATAAAAATAAATTTGTTATTTTTCTATGTGCAATCCTGTATATGTAACGTTAAAAAATATTAAAAAATAATAGCCATGGATGATAAAGTGCATAATTACTCTTGACTTACAAACAACTTAAAAACGTCATTATTAGATAGAAAGAGAGACGGTTTCAAATCATCTTACTTCTACACTGTATGTCGATGAAGCAAATAGTTAAGTACAAAAGCATAGAATGTCGACAACTTCGGGTTCACCACGCAAACGCTCCACCAAATTTACCTTACGGACTAAACTTAAGCCAATTTGAAAACACGATAGTATATCACAACTGCACTGTCGTTCTGCGTACCTTTATGTAATGGGTATGATCAAGTCAATAATGTGCAGCAGGAAGAAGTTTACGGGGAGGGTTACTCTTTACTTAAGACGAAATGGTATCGTGTTCACGTAAGTTTTAAGGGGATGACGCAGACACAGGCGGGTGATCGTCGCGCAAACGGAGTATCTCGCGTGTCCGGCTAGCTGCTAGCAATATTCCGTTTATCTACTCACGTGGCAATAGCGACGAGTAGGGATGGGCAAATTAAAAACTACATCGATATATATATCGTATCGATATTTTTACAAACAGTATCGATATATTCACGAGATGAATATCGATATATCGTCATGTTTTGCATAATGTAGTACGATAAGGCTAAATGATATTACTGGTCGCTTGGATGACGAAGAAAAAAAACGACAACGACACATGAATGTTTTTGTAGCTTCTTTTGTTGCTTAATGTTTTGTCGATTGAAACATTTTTTTTTTTTTTTTTTATAGAAGAGGGGGCAAACGAGCATGCGGCTCACCTGATGTTAAGTCACTACCGCCGCCCATGATCAACCGCAACACCAGGAGAATTGCGGGTGCGTTGCCGGCCCTTTAGAAAGGAGTAAGCTCTTTTCTTGAAGGTCCCCAGGTCGTATCGGTCCGGAAAAATCGCCGATGATAAACTATTCCACAGAGAGGTTGTACGTGGAAGAAAACTCCTTGTGAAACGTACAGTGGTGGACCGCCAAGCATCCAGATGGTGTGGATGGTATTGGGACGTTTGCCGTGTCGTGCGTTCACGAAATTTGGCGGCTGGGATTAATCCGAACAATTCCTCAGAGCACTCCCCGTGATAGATGCGATAAAATACGCAAAGAGATGCAACATCTCTTCGCAACGCCAGTGAATCGAGCCGATCGGAAAGCACTCGGTCGTCGACGATTCGAGCCGCTCTGCGCTGGATGCGGTCAAGTGGAAGGAGCTGGTACTGGGGAGCCCCAGCCCAGAGATGGGAACAGTATTCCATGTGCGGCCGAACCTGCGCCTTGTAAAGTTGCAGGCGGTGTGCCGGCATGAAATACTGTCCCGCTCTGCTGAGCACGCCAAGCTTTTTAGAGGCCAATTTGGCCTTCCCTTCCAAGTGACCACGAAACTGCACGTCACTCGATATGTCGACGCCGAGGATTCCGATACTGGCTGAGGCAACAAGGGGAGTGCCTTGAAACTGAGGGGATACGACAAAGGGGTTCTTTTTAGCGGTTAACGCGCAAACTTGTGTCTTCTGGGGGTTAAACTGGACTAGATTTAGTCGTCCCCAATCCGAGACTCTGTTCAGCAAAGACTCGACTTCAGACACAAGTTTGTCCCGGCACTCGGAGACGTTTTCCCGAGAAATATTGGCTCGGCCGGTGTAAAGAGCATCACCAGTGCTGTCATCTGCATAGCAATGAATGTTACGGGTATGCAACATATCATTGATATGCAGAAGAAACAGCGTTGGCGATAGCACGCAGCCCTGTGGAACACCAGCATTAATAGGCTTGCAATCGGAGCTTGCACCGTCTACAACGACCTTGATGCTCCGATCTGCAAGAAAGCTGGTGATCCAATTGCACAATTTCTCGGGAAGCCCATAGGAAGGGAGCTTCGAAAGAAGCGCTTTGTGCCAAACCCGATCGAAGGCCTTCGCAATGTCCAAACTAACGGCCAATGCCTCCCCCTTGAACTCTACTGCCTCCGCCCATCTGTGAGTGAGGTAGACCAGAAGATCACCAGCTGACCGACCACGGCGAAAACCGTATTGGCGGTCACTAATCAGCTGGTGATCCTCAAGGTACCTCATAAGCTGGCAGTTTACAATGGACTCCATTGTTTTGGAGAACAAGGAGGTGATGGCGATTGGCCGGTAGTTGGACGGGTCTGAGCGGTCGCCTTTTTTAGGGATCGGGTGGACGAAAGCCGTCTTCCACGATTTTGGGACTACGCCTAGGGAGTAGGAGTACCGGAAAAGACGCGTTAAAACCGGTGCCAACTCTGGAGCACACGTCCTCAGCACAATTGGGGGGATTCCGTCAGGCCCACTCGACTTGTGGATGTCCAGGGAGAGGAGTGCTTTGCGAACCGAGCGCTGTGTGAACTGCACTTCCGGCATGGAGCACTCACACCGCGGGATGGTCGGCGGCGTACTCCCCCCGTCATCGAGAGTCGAGTTAGACGCAAAGAAGGAGCCTAGAAGATCGGCTTTCTCCTTTGCAGTATGGGCCAGTGAGTCGTCCTCCCTGTGCAGAGATGGAAGAGATGGCTGACAGAAATTCCCCTGGACAGCCTTGGCGAGAGACCAGAATGCACGGGTTCCAGAAGGAAGGCGAACTAGTTTCTCGCCAATTCTGCCTATGTGCTCTGACTTTGCCTTGGCAATGACTCTTTTGAAGGACCTAGAGGCGGAATTATACTTCTTTTTTAGAGCGCTGGTGTTTACATCCCGGGACGCTGATGCATCAACCCAGGCTTGGTAGCACTCCTGCTTATAGCATGATGCTATTTTACAGGAGCGACCAAACCATGGCTGAGATTTGCCTCCAATGGGCACCACAGAGGAAGGAATAAAAAGTTCCATACCCTGAAGTACCACATCAGTAACAGAATCCGCAACAACGTTGGGATCATCCGGCGAGAAGCAAACCCGCCCCCAAGGGTAGGATGCAAAGAAAGACCGCATCCCATCCCAATCGGCTGACCTATAGTGCCAAACACGGCGGCAGCCTGCAGAATGCAACCGCGATTTCAGCGTGAGTGGCACAACACTCCGGATCAGACAATGGTCCGAGGAGCCTAAAGGGGCGTCGACGGAAATCTGATATCCGTCCGGGTGAGAGGTCAGCAGAAGGTCCAACAGGGAAGGTGCATGATCCTCCACATCTGGAATCCGCGTAGGCGAAGTAACCAGTTGTGTCAGACCATATGCCAAGGCAAAATCATGAACAGATCTCCCCGCATGATCGGTTAAACGTGAACCGAGCCATTCGGCGTGATGGGCGTTAAAGTCGCCGAGGATCACGATCTCTGCGGAGGGGATCTGCTGTAGCAACGAATCTGCAGCCATTTGGACGTGGTCGAAGAGTCGGTCTGTTTCGGCATTACCGCTGTGGGACCTATAGAGGCACCCGTAGACGCGCGGATGGTCGTCGCTGTCTACGCGTAGCCAAAGGATGGACAGGTCCGAACCTTCAAGTCTGCCGAGGCGTCGAGAACAGATGTCCTCTCTGACGTAAACGCAAACTCCAGCCCGAGGCACAAAGGAGTGTTCCAGTTTGTACCCCGGGTAGGAGAGATACGAAACATCAGCCGGAGAGGACACCTGCGTCTCGGTCAGAAAGAGCAGAGCCGGCCTCGCCGTCTCGAGATGGTAGTGGACGGCGTTTAGGTTGGAGTGAAGTCCCCTGATATTGCAGAAATTCACGGACAGCGTGGCAGGGGTCGCCTTGGTCTTGTTGCTCCGTTTGCCCCGAGCAGTTGTAGTCTTGAGCGGAATTTCGCCCCCCCCAGAATACGCGGGGCAGCCTGAGCACCCACGCTCAGAAGTGGAGAAACATGGTCGTGGATGCTCAGCGAGGGATTCTCCAGGGGTGCTGGTACCCTCCTGGGGTAGTCTATCTTTATTTAATTCCGCTACCATGTTGATGGGGGGGGGGGATTTGGGCCTCCGGCCACCTGCACTCACCAGACGAAACGCGGAAGCAGAACTTCCACTTCACGCCGGTATTCTGTGAGGTCGTGGTACCACCCCGGTTTGAGCCGGCCCATACGTGCAACAGCAAAGCTGCCGCATGGCTCTACCACTGTTACATTTATTTAAACATTTTGAAATATATCGAAATTAATACGAATTCGATACTTCACGATAAATATTGAATATCGATATATCGCGATTTATCAATATCGACGATATCTTATACCTTTAAACAAGCAATTCTTGTATATATATATATATATATATATATATATATATATATATATATATATATATATATATATATATATATATGTGTATATATAAAAACGAAATCTCGGAAACGGCTCCAACGATTTTCATAAAATTTAGTGTCCAGGGGTTATCGGGGGCAATAAATCGATCTGGTTAGGATTCATTTTTAGAAAATGTTGTTTTATCTGTGTTTTCAGGCAAGAGCCCTTTTTTTTAGTATTTTATTAAAAACACGAAAATTTAAATTAAAGTTATTGCACTCATGATTTTTATTCAACTAACCAGTTCAGTTTTTTCTATTATGTCAGTAAGATTAAAAAATATTACCTATTCATATTTCATCAGTATGTAATGTGTATCTGAATATAATTTCCAAAACACTCGATTTAAAAAACCGAGCACTGCTCGGTCATCCAGGTACTATTTATATATATATATATATATATATATATATATATATATATATATATATATATATATATATATATATATATATATATATAGACATAGATATAAGTATATATTATATTTTTTTACCGAAGCCAAGCGACAACCTGCAGATCGCACTTTCATAAGTGTGGGATTATTTCATAATCCACTAATAGTTGAATACATCTACGTAGTAAACAAATAATAATTGTGTGCACCAAAAGAGCCTTCTCGTGTGGTGATACCTATACTATACTTAGTCGGATCATAAGTTCTGTCAAAACCTTATTATTTAAAACTTTTGAATACTGGCTAGATGAACTTCACCAATTTCAAAAATATAACGTTTGCGCTTGCCGAAAATAAAAAGGACATTAATTTACATTCTCTTTCAAATTTGGAGTGGTCAAAGAAAGAAGATAGAGTAGCGGTTATCGCATTGCACCGCTGTGGTTACTCGACAAAAGAAATTTTCAATATTCTACAAAAATTGAAAATAACCGTACCATTTGTTTATGACAATATTGTAATAGTTGGGATAAGCGGTCCACTATTAACAGACTCCGAGTGGTTTAGTGGTGGAGAAAAGAAACTACCATTTATGTGCAAACGACTGGTGTATAAGTATTGAATATGGAATATGGAATGTGGAATTAATTTTACGTCGACCCAGCCTATATTTATATGTCCGGCTACGTCGTTAGTTAACCAATAGTATCAATTTTTATTTGCCTAGCCAATTACAGTACATACATTATGACCAATAAAGATTATTTAAAATACAACTATTATGTACGTTCCATTTTCCGGTGTGAGACTCGTGTTATCTTTTCGTAGCTACGTCGCTGGACTGGGCTATAAAAGTTGTGCAGGCCGGCGCTCGCGCTTGCGCCCTCCTTTCTGCCAAGGAAGATCGGTAAGCCAATCCTTAAAGGCGGTGTAAAAGTCTCCACATAACCACGCAGCCGGCTGCGTTGTATGTTATGAACATTCACCGCCTGCCTCCCCCGCTTTCCGGAGGGTTGCCCATATTTGCTTCGGGCGCAAAAAAAAAGCGCGCGCGCGTAGTCGGCGAGCGGCGGTGGCGTGGGACACAGCTCCGGAACAGCAAGAAGAAGCCCGCTGCGGCGTTGAAGAAACGACTTCAAAATGGTCGACGGATACATAACGATAGCGGCGTGTGAAGACGATGTGGCGCTGAATGATATTTGCGGCTGTTTTTTGTTTCTTTATAGAACGTTAAATATATACGTCAAATTATCTCGCATCAATATGCAGCCCTTAGTATCTCAGTAGCCGGGGATAGTTAGGAAATAAATGTTTTCTTCGCCTTCTGTGTTATGGTAGCAGCAGGGTATATTTTATTTATTGCCGATTAGCCTGGCTGCTACATCACTCTCCCCCTAGCGAAAGCGTACCGGAGGCTTGACGACTCTCCCGTGTCTCGTAATTTTTAAAAAAGGTTTCATCTGGGTTGATGTAGATGATGGATTTACAAACTTCCTCGCTGGTGGTTGTGATGATGATGAATCCTCTGAAGTATCCTCGTTAATAATATAGGCAGACTTTAGTCGGTCGATCGATATAATTGTAGATTTCCTTCCGGGTATTTGTAATTTAAAAGTCTTGCTATTTCGCTCTACTACTTTATACGGTCCATCGTAGGTAGGTTGAAATTGTTTTTTCACTGAGTCGTTTCTTACAAAAACTTGCTTGCATGTTTTCAAATCCTGATGAATTAATACTGATTTATTATTTCCGTGTGATGACGTGCATTTCGACGATAAGGCTTTGTTAATTAATTCTCGAAGTTGAGTTACAAAATCGTAATCCATTTCTTGATTGTTTGACGATGTTGAAGTGAAGAAGTCACACGGTAGTCTTATGCTGCAGCCGTAGGTTAGCTGAGCGGCGCTAAGACTAGTGTCTGCACGCGGTGTTGCTCGTAGTCTGAGTAGCACTGTAGGTAGGAGATAAACGAGTTTTGAGTGCGGTCTTCAATGTACGATGCCATCGTTCGATTGAGTTGAGAGTTGAGAGTTTGATTGAGGATGGTATGTGTGTTGTACGTGTCTTCTGTTTTCACCTAGTTTGAAGAAGTTTGAGGAATAGATTGCTTTTGAAGTTTCTTCCTTGATCCGTTGTGATGGTTTTATGTGATCCGAAACGAGTAATCCAATTTTCATAAATTATCTTCGCGACGGATTCGGCTGAAGTATCATCGGTAGGTATTGCTTCTGGCCATCTTGTTGTTCTGTCGATCATTGTTACGAGGTAACGATGTCCTTGCGGTGAAGTAGGTAATGGTCCGACGATGTCAACGTGCAGGTGTTCGAATCTCTCCATGGGTGGAAATGTAGCTAGGCTACTTGATGTATGCCTTTGTCCTTTGCATTTTTGGCATTGAATGCATTGCTTCGCCCAGTTGCCAACATCCACTTGCATTGAAGGCCAAAAGAATTTTTCGGTGATGAGTTTTCTTGTTGTTCTAACACCTGAATGATGTTGTGCAGTGTATTGAAGACTTCGTGACGAAATTCTTCTGGTAGGTATGGTCGCATGGTTGATGTTGAGGCTTCACAGCAGATAGGTAGATACGTCATTGGCATTGTGACTTGCTTTATGGACAAGTTACTTTGCTTCGATAGATGTTTTATGTTGTCGCTATCTCTGTCTTGTACTTCGGCGATCTTATGATACTCGATTAATGTAGGGCACGTTACACTGTCAATTAGTATGCGACTGAGTGCGTCGGCGACTATGTTGTCCTTTAAACTGATGTGACGTATGTCGGTCGTGAATTCACTTATGAAAATAAGTTGTCTTGCTCGTCGTGGTGTTTCCGGTAGTTTCGACCCTCGAACGTTTTTCTGAAGTGCTTGATAGCCATGTAAATAGCGAGTAGCTCTCGGTCGAATGTACTGTAGTTACGTTACGTATCGGAGAACTTCTTCGAAAAATAGCCAAGTGGTTGCCATTTCCCATTGCTGTATTGTTGGAGAACGGCTCCTCCTGAGAGATCGGACGCGTCGCTGAAGATAGCAAGGGTTGCTTCGTGTGATGGGTGAGCGAGCAAAGCTGCATTTTGGATCGCAACTTTACAAGCTTCAAATGCCTTCGTGGCTTCCTCGTTCCATCCGATTGACGTTTTATCTTTTTAAAAGAAGAAGTGTTGCTTGGATTTCAGCGGCTTTAGGTATGTGTTCTCTGTAAAAATTTATCATCCCAAGAAAACGCCTTAGCTCTTTGATAGTTTTAGGTTTCGCATAATCGATGATTGCTCTGACTTTTTCGGCAGGCGGTTTCATTCCTTCCTTGCTGACGATGAAACCAAGAAATTGTACTTCTTGTTGGCCAAATATGCATTTCGAAGGGTTGATAGTGATATCGTCGTCTTCTAATCGCTGTAGCACGGTGCATAGATGGGTTTCGTGTGTTTCTTTATCAGGGCTTGCAACAAGGAGATCATCAATGAATGCGAAAACGAAATCCAGTCCATGAAGTACTTCGTGTATGAATCTTTGAAAGGTTTGACCAGCATTCTTCAATCTTGGGGTCATTCTTGGAAATTCGAATAATTCCATTGGGGTAATTATTGCTGTCTTCTCTATGTTTTCATCGCGTACTCTAATTTGTTGGTAAGCTCGGTTGTGATCGATGGTGGAGAATACAGTCTTGTCTGACAGTTGATGAGTGAAGTCTTTGACTCGCGGTATTGGGTAGCGGTCAGGAGTGGTAATAGAATTCAGTCTTCTGTAATCTCCACAAACTCGTAATTCTCCATTCTTCTTCGGTACAATGTGAAGTGGTGATGACCAAGGGCTTTTGCTTGGACGGCATATTCCTTGCTCAATCATGTTTTAGAATCCCTTTCGAACTTATTCGTATAGGTGTGGTGCGATTGGACGTGCACGGCAATGAAGTGGTGGTCCAATGGTTTCGATGAAATGCTTTACGTCGTTCTTCGGTGTTAATTTCATTGAAGTTATTTTTGTGATTCCAGGTTATTCTTCGATGATCTTGTAATACGATTGTGGAACATCTATGCTTCTTATTGTGGGCAGATTGGTTGCTTGGAGGAAAGACTGAGATGCAAGATTGGTTTTCCCGTCGATGATTCTTCTATTTTTGATGTCAACGATCAACTGGTGATGTTGAAGAAAATCAGCACCGATGATTGGTTTGCTGACTTTAGCGGCAATAAATCTCCATTTGAACGGTCGGCGTAGTTTTAAATCCAGCTCTATTGTTTTTTCTCCATATATAGGAATTACCGTATTGTTTGCTGCATAGAGTTGAAAATCCAGTGGCTTCAACTTCTGCCTTTGTTTCGGTAGTAACACTGAGATATTCGCTCCGGTGTCGATAAGGAAAGAAAGCTTGCTCTTTTTGATTTTTTTTTAAATTAGGCTGGTTAGATCCTGCGCTTTGTTACGATGGTACGCAGGAAAATATACCGCGAAATTTTGTTTTCGGATGAAAAATTTATAATATCGAGAAAAATTTATAATAAACAAAATGATAAGGTGTACGCCCACAGCAGTGAAGAAGCCAGGATGCATATTCCGAGGGTTCAACGAGCACATTATCCCTCGTCACTCATGGTTCGGCTTGGAGTCTCATATTCAGGCTTAACTGAGGTATTTTTCTGTGAAAAAGGTGGAAGAACCAGTGGCGAGATGTACCAAAATACCGTCCTAACAAACATAGTGGAACCTCATTCTCAATGTTCAAAAACAGACATTGGATATTCCAACAAGACTCTGCACCAGCTCATAGTGCACGAAGCATGCAAAGCTGGTTGACCGCCCATGGAATTGACTTCATCGGACATGAAGACTGACCCTCTTCTAGCCCAGATTTAAGCTCAGTGGATTATAAGATATGGCAACATTTGGAGGAGAAAGCTTGCACTAAACCTCATCAGAATTAGAAATCTCTCCAAGCGTATTTGGCTAAAGCAGCGGCAGAAATAAATACGAGTGTTGTACGTGCTGTGATTGATGATTGGCTCCGTCAATTAAGGGCATGCATTCAAAATAGGGGAGGGCATTTTGAATAATGTAAATAAAATTGTATTCTAAATAACCTTTCATTTTATATATTATTATCAAAAAGTGTATCATTAATTTTGTCAAAAGTTTTTGACAGAACTTATGACCTGACTAAGTATTATAGACAGGTGCAACATAATACGACTCGTACCTATGCCTATAGATGCTTACTTACGAGTCGACGTATACGTACTTTTCAACATGAAAAGTAACTACATACCTACCGAGCTATGTACCTAGTTTATTTTCACGTTGAAAAGTATTTCATCATTATTTTATTTAGGCACTATTGTCCAATTCGCTTCTTGTAAACTAATAAGTACCAACAAATACTTATTTTTTATAAATTTTTATTTCAAGCGTCTTGGACGATGACATCCAAATAAAATAATGATGAAGTACTTTTCAACATAGAAATAAACTAGGCAGTCTAAGCACACTCAAGTGGTTTTTTATCAGTATTTTTTATAAAGTTACCCCCACACTAGGACTTTCTACTCTTGAACGAATTAACCACTGGACCCGACATAAAACACAAATGTATGAAAACTCGTTCAACCAAGCGGAAAATAACGCGCACGAAGATTTTATTACGTTAATGTAAACACAGATACGAAATTCGTAGAAGTTTACTCTATTTCTAGTGCTTGATCGTAGTCGATAAAATATATCGATGAACGAATGAGAAAGAAAAGGCGTATCGTAAATAAGCTGTAAAACAAAGGAAATATAGGGATAATGAAGGTGAGGTAAGCTTCCGGTATTTAAATTTTAATTAAAATAAAAGAAGCAGGACATTTTAATGGACTTAATTCAATTATAGTTATGATAAACGTCAAATGCTTTGTTAAGTTTAAATTATTTTAGTAGGTTTACTGACTTTTATTATTTTATTTTATTTATTTAAGCTTTATTTGCACACATAAAAGAAATGTACAAAACGGCGGACTTAATGCCTAAAGGCATTCTCTACCAGTCTACCTTTGGTTTGTGCAGAGAATCTAGTGATGGAGTGCAAAACTCATCATGTATCATCCTTCTTAATATGTGTTTCTTAGAATTTGTTGTGTTCCCTTGTTTTCTTATATAAGCAATTTTAATGTTTAAATACTTTTCAGCAACGGCTTTCGTTGATTCTTCGACGTGATTCACGTCGTCATTTTCAAATTTATGGAAATGAATGTCTTCGTACAACGGAAGTTGCAGCAATGTTTCTGTTACTTTCGGCAGAAGAAAGTCTGTTGTGTAATCTTTTTTTAGTCTTTTATTCTACACCCTTCCTAAGTTCGAGTTTGCAGTGCCTAATAAATAGTTATGGTATCACTTGAGGGAAGTATCAGCTTTCCCTTGTCTTTATGGGCAAATAGACTGCCTTCATTGGTGTCATTTTCTTTTTCTTTGCATTAGTATTAAAACAGGCAGCATCGAAATGTACACTGCATATGGCGCTGTGTTTCGTCGGGATCTAGGTTTCATCTTTACGAACTGCTTCTACACACTTTCTCTTCCGAGAAGGATCACTGGGAAATCTGAAAATTCGTGTAATTTATGTGTTTAAATATTATAAGTACAGATACTAATTATAATTTTTGCATTTATAATATTTTTATTTAATTATAAAAATTATTATTATAAATTTAATGACATCAGATTGTAGGATACTGTTATATGTATAAGTATTTTAAGTGTTATTGTATTGTACAAATAACATCATAATTTATTCGGTCATATCGTCAAATATCGATATATTTTTCGACATGGTCAAGCAATAGTCGATGTCAAATTGACTCACTCCACAGTTTTAGTCACTGTTCTGAATGGTATAATGCAGCCATTTTGTGATGGTTGTCAGATGTCAACAATACATAGAAATATCAACTATATTTAACATAGTTGGATAATACAAAATTTTATTTTAGGTTTGATTAATTTTTGTAATAAATAACCATAAATGTAATAAAATAATGTACTTACAAGTGAAAAGAAATAGTGCTGCTTCCGCCGCTATAGTTTTCACACCATTTAATTGAACATTCAGTCATTTTTGGGAGATGTTTTGTTGACAAGTAAGTGCTTGAGACTGTTGGAAAAATAAACGACCAAGGCTAGAATTTCCTGGTTACTGACATGACCGGCATAGGCACGTCCGCTTATATGTCGGGTCCAGTAGTTAATTCGTTCATGTTTCTACTGTATCGTGAAGGCAGTTTACAAATATAAATTGCACAAGGACTAACATCCAGACCCGAAACAATTATTTGTAGGCCATACACACCACAGAATTATCTGTGCACGATTTGAACCCCCCAACGTAGCCACTCATTACCAAGCCAGTGCACCACGGAGCCGTCACTTTGACAAAGTATATCTGTTACATACGAGTTCCCTCAAATCTAACGTGACCATATGTCCTACTTTAGGCGGGACGATTCCGATTTAAATTTTTGTGTCCCACTGTCCCTAAAATACGTAAAAATGTCCCGCTTTGACAAACAAAAGCGTAGCATCATGCAAACTCTTTCACCCGTTACTAGTTACGTGATTATTCTGAAAACCTACACTTTTGAACTTAAAGCTACACAAAGACAATTTTTAATTAATCTACAATAAATTATCAAATAACATAAGGTATTTCTAATTAGTATTTATTTGCTGTTCCAAAAAAATGAAAAGCCAGCAGCCAGATTTTATATGATTCTAAGTTCTCATTCTCACTTTTGATCGTTAAAATATTCAAACAAATATGTTTTATTTTTATTTTTAAAACTATAATAGAGGGTTCCTAACCATCCAATCCTATCATCTAATCCATCTTACTAACGGCGGCTATTCTCAACCGAGAATAGCCATCTGTGCAGGACAGCATTATATTGCCCAAGTGTATTCACAAGCACAGGTTTAAAAATACTTCGATAACGAGAAGGCCCATTTTAGTGGTTGGGTCAAAAATGTGTTATTTTTCCAATTTTCATTTATTTTTAGTGTAAAATGTAACTATAAAATAATTTTATAACATATTTCAAATAACTTGACGTTGTATTTATTTCAAATGCACACAAAAATATATTCGAAATATTGTTTGGAAATTCATACAAATAACAATCAATTTCAGATTTCTTTTTTAATTTAATATGTTGGTAGGAGTAACGAATAGAAACACATAAAACATAAAAGTATACATATTTCTAAATATTTTAATAGAGATTTCTCAGAAAAGAAACGTGTAGAATTCAAATTATTAACAATTTTGTATAAACTATGCTTTAAAGGGTAATTTATGAATTTTGTTACGATTTCTAGCAACTTAAAATAATTTTATTCGATCAATTATACATTCATAAGAATTCCTGTAAGATTTATCCTTAAATATTTTCTCAAAGTAAAAATATAACAAAATTTGCAAGTTAGCAAAAAATTTGCAATTCCCGCAATTTTAAGGTCGCGAGCAAACAGAAGCATCAATTGATGTGACCTTGCGAGGTAAAGGGTAGTTTTATATTCCAAGTAGGTAATATTAGGCTTCTTAGTGGTGATAAATTTCAACAAATGCTATAAGTGAAGTCCTTCTGTTTAATAAAATGCAAATTAACTGCTAGGTCTAACTTTACATTTTATCGCGCTTCAAATAATTACTCATACTTACATCACTAAACAGCCATGACATAGATACGTCGAGAAGAAACTATTTCCTTCTGAATTTATTTCGAATATTTACTTATATTGAAATACTTAAATTGGTGACATTATAAGTTTTCTATTATAACAACCATTGGCGTATTTTTTTTTCTTCTAATTTATTAAAGGGCATTATTCGATAGCTAATAATTTAAATTATTGTATAACTGGTGGGGTTAGAGTATCCAGTATGGAATTTATAGATTATTACACACAATAAGGGTTGTTATTGTCTGTAAGTAATTCTTTTAAAAAATTGCATTTACCCGCGGCTTAGCCGAGGTGGATGTTTATGGGAAATAATTATGTAAATATAAAAATATATAAATTTTATTCAAATACATAATACGGGAAAATAGGCAGACTGGCATTTTTTTGACTTAATGGTATACTAAATACTACTATACAGCTATTTTGCTATTACACAGAGCTATGTCTATTTTATTTATATGTAGCGAACGTGAGAGAGACTGATCGCGTACCGACCACCGCGTTGTTGGGTACAGCACGTACCTAGGTGGATTGAAAAGTACTCGGCCTAACACAGATCCATTCAATTCTAAAAATCAAATCTACCCACATTATTTAGTTCAGTTCAGACTAGTTCATTGTGTGAAGTTCGAAACGTGTGCGATAATTAGTTGTGATTTTATAAATTTATTAACAAAGTAATCGGACATAATTTCTGCGAATGGAGCAAATCGAGCAGCGTGCCGTCATTAAGTACCTCCATAAGAAGGGGCTATCATCAAAAGCCATCCATGATGACATGGTCAGTACATTAGGCGATTGTGCTCTGTCATATTCATCCGTCAAAAAATGGATAGCAGAATTTAAGCGTGGTAGAGAGAGTGTGAAAGATGAACCCCGCTCTGGAAGGCCTTCGACGTCAACTACTGACGAAAATATTAAAAAAGTACTTGATTTAATAATGGGAGACCGCAGATTAAAAATTAGAGAGATAGCCGAGATTATAGACATCTCTTATGAACGAACTCAAAACATCATTGTCAACGAGTTGGGTTTCCACAAGGTGTCTGCGAGGTGGGTTCGACGACTGCTTTCAGTTGAACAAAAAAGGACGCGATTGACTATTTCACGCGACTGTTTGGAGTTATTTGAAGCCGATGCAGATGATTTTTTGAATCGTTTTGTTACTATGGACGAAACATGGGTTCATTACTGTACACCGGAAACAAAACAACAATCAAAACAGTGGAGAAGACCTGGTTCACCACCCCCTAAAAAGGCTAAGTCTAAGTAAGATTTTGTCGGCAAATAAGGTGATGGCTTCAATATTCTGGGACTCGAAAGGTGTGATTATGATTGATTATCTTGAAAGGGGTCAGACTATAAACTCTGATTACTACTGCACTTTACTACGTCGTTTACGAGAGGAAATAAAAGAAAAACGTCGAGGAATGCTCAGAAGAAAAGTCCTGTTTCATCAAGATAACGCCCGTGTTCACACGTCAGTACAGTCAATGGCTGAAATTCACAACTGTGGCTTTGAACTGTTACCGCATCCGCCGTATTCACCTGATCTGGCACCATCAGACTTCTTTCTGTTCCCTAACCTAAAAAAGCACTTGGAAGGTCAAAGATTTTCGACAAACGACGTGGTCAAAGCAGCTGTAGACGCATATTTTGACTCTAAGGAAGAATCATTTTTTTTCAACGGTCTAAATGCTTATAAGGGGAGGTGGCAAAAGTGTATTGAACTTGATGGTGATTATGTAGAAAAATAAAAATATAACTGATTTAGTATGTTTTCTTGGTTAGGCCGAGTACTTTTCAATCCACCCTCGTATCATAGA
This sequence comes from Parnassius smintheus behrii, assembly GCA_036936625.1. Taxonomy (NCBI): domain Eukaryota; kingdom Metazoa; phylum Arthropoda; class Insecta; order Lepidoptera; family Papilionidae; genus Parnassius; species Parnassius smintheus. The sequence continues at coordinate 39,791,767 of JAUPFT010000008.1, read as the reverse complement.
GATTCGCATGTAAACGAACGGAACGTTCGTACGCTATTAGATCGCAAAGTAACTTAATAACGCAGCAGTGTTGCCAACGTTTGGGATTATTAGTAAACAATGCGTCTTTATGTCCCGTAGTAAAGGGAATTAGAGGCTTCAATAAAACGGTACAAGGTTTATTTATTTTATTCTTTATTGCATCCTTAAACAAAAGAATACAAAGGGCGGACTTAATGCCTTGAGGCATTCTCTACCAGTCAACCCATGAAGTGGTGAGAATTTGACGTTGGTGTGGCAATATAGAATAAGAGAACACAATACAAATGATAATTAACTACATAATATATACAAACTACTAATAAATAAAAAACTACTACCTAACTAATAAAAAACTATACATATATGATCTATCCTTACATATATACAAATATATAAATAAATGCATGCAATGGTTTGAAAAATTTAAAATTTTATTCTTGTTTAGATCGGAGTATTAATTTTAATATAAATTCATTAGTAGTGGATAAGATCACTGGGCGCCTGCAAAACGTTTCGGCCGATGCTTCCGCAATAACTGATTTCGATAATTTAGCCTTGGTGGACGACACTTACTCCGTCCCTGGAGACATTGATATGCTGATCGGGGCATCTATCTTCCCTTGCCTTTTGTTACATAACATGGTCAAGGGTAACTCCTCGCGTACCGCACCTTACGCATTAGAGACCATTTTAGGTTACGTTATTATTATTGGTTCCGCTCCCATCATTGATAAATATTTCGGCAACCTCTTATTGTTTCATTGCTGTCGAGCCGCCCGAGTCATTCGTTCACAAATTTTGGTCAGATGGAGGAGGTGAACGTTTCGCCTATACTTAGGTCGGATAATAGATTATGCCAAGAGTCGAAAAACAAAACATTAGAGTTTATTGGTACGGGAATAGGTAGTGAATCTATAGTAGAAGGAAACGCCGAATAGGTATAACCCAGGAGCCAGGTTCATAGACACTGTGCAGAAAGCACAAATTTACTAAGTTAGATCACCCTGCAACCCGTCAGGTGACATATTCGGTGCACGTGTTCCGCGACACGGGACTCGAGTCGATGTCGTCAGCGGAAGTGCGCGCGGCACGGATCGAGGTCGTTGCCACGGCGAATGGCGACACCGAGATGCAACAGCAAAAAGCGTGCTGCCTTGGGAGTGAGGGGATAGACCTACTGAGGCAAATGAGGGAGGTCAATATGCAAGCAGACCTGTCCGTTTTATCGAAAGAAGTGAGGCTTCGCGAGTAACAGGCCACTAGCACTGTTATTCCAAAATGTTCGTCACATAACTTCATCGCTCATAATGATTAATAGTTTCGAATCTCTAGATATTGCATACTTATAATTATATAATTGTCTGTGATTTAAATATTGGTTTATCTCGAGTAGAATTATAAATTAACATTTAGCTTATCTTCATATCTAGAAGAGATTTTTTTTGTTTTGCCAGTGTAATATGACCTGACAGAAAAAAATTAATGTGATGTTGATAGTTGATTACTCGTGTTATATTTATATGCTAAAACTTCTAATAAGAATAAATCCGGTTATTTGTCTATGTAATCCTATATATTTAACGTTAAAAAAATATTAAAAAATAATAGCCCTGGATGATAAAGTGCGTAATTACTCTTGACTTAAAAACACCCACGGCATTACTGGATAGAAAGAGAGAAGTTTCAAATCATTTTACTTCTACAATGTATGTTGATGAAGCAAATAGTTAAGTACAAAAGCATCGAATGTCGACAACTACGGGTCCACCATGCATACGCTCCACCAATATTTACCTTACGGACTAAACTTGAGCCAATTGGAAAACACGATAATAAATCACAACTGCACTGTCGTTCTGCGTACCTTTATGTAATGGGTATGATCAAGTCAATAATGTGCAGCAGGAAGAAGTTTACGGGGAGGGTTACTCTTTACTTAAGACGAAATGGTATCGTGTTCACGTAAGTTTTAAGGGGGTGACGCAGACACAGGCGGGTGATCGTCGCGCAAACGGGGTCCCTCGCGTGTCCGGCTAGCTGCTAGCAATATTCCGTTTATCTACTCACGAGGCAATAGCGACGAGTAGGGATGGACAAATGAAAACCTACATCGATATATATCGTATCGATATTTTTAAACAGTATCGATATATTCACGTGATGATTATCGATATAACGTCATGTTTTGCATAATGTAGTATGATAAGGCAAAATGGTATTACTGGTCGCTTGGATGACAAAAAAACGACAACGACACATGAATGTTTTTGTAGCTTCTTTTGTTGCTTAATGTTTTTTTGATTAAAACATTCTGAAATATATCGAAATTAATACGAATTTGATACTCCACGATAAATATTGAATATCGATATATCGCGATTTGTCATTATCGACGATATCCTATACCTTTAAACAAGCAATTCTTGTATATACAGGATGTCCCAGAAGTCGACGACAAGCCGAAACTTTTTGATAGGCGAGGCCATACTAGTTACCAGAAAAATATAAAAAAATCTAAGTCATGTATTTCAGAAATTATATTAATTTTTTTTCGATAAAATGTACACCATGAGACAGTTTTTTCACTCCTGTTGCTACAAATATTTACTTTTTGCCAATTTTTTTTCTCTTACGTCATCCTGAATAGTGCTTCTGTAACCTGTAATCCCAAACCCTGTGCCGTACACTCCAGCTTGAAAGAAAATGTAATTTTATACCGAACCAAGTTTTCAATACTTCAACTGACCGTCTTGGAAAAAAATTATACTACACCAGTTTGACAAGTAGCTTTAAAAGTTAGCGCATTTAATAAGGATTCTAACGTGGTATAACCCTTACTCCATTATTTCTTAGATCAGCCATAAAAAATTTTTTGTTAAACAAAGTCAGTTTTTAACAATTTTTGGAACTTACATTAAAATGATTCTAGTGCAACCAAAGCGTTCCTAATGACCACATCGTGGTTTAAATGAGATAGAGAGAGACATTCCATAAAGTGTGAGCGAGACAGATAGTGACGCTAATGAGACACAGGCGCAAATGAGTGAACAAGACAGTGAGCCATGCTAAGTGTGAGCAAGACAGGTAGTGACGCCTCTTATTGGTATTGGTACATGCACTACAAATCAGTCAAGTACTCTGTGAAATCAGTACGCAACGCTACTTCGTTTACTACGCATCTTTTCGTATTCGCTGGTGATATCTTGTGTTCTTACTACTTTGGCTTCGTTTACTGGACTTGTTTGCATGTGATTTGGATTTGGACATTTGTGATCTCTTTGCTAACCTTTGCTTTTCCCTGGACTAACGTGTTATTGTGTATTTGTACAATACCATTGATGTGTACACCACACAGGAATATGCCATTATGCACCTCATTTATGGGGAATGCCAATGTAATTCCAGTGAAGCCGCTAGACGGTATCGCGAGAGATACCCTAATGTTCATCGCTATCCAGATCACAGAGTTTTTACCAATGTGCACCGCCTACTCTTCTCTGATGGCCGACTGCCAAACCAAATGCATGGTGAAGGTAGAATATCATTTTCTTACGAGGAAGTAGTCCTTCAAGCAGTTGATGAGGACCCAAGTTGTTCGGTACGTGGAATTGAGGCCAGCACAGGTGTGCCCAAAAGTATAGCTCACCGAATATTACAAAAAAAATGAGCTCCACCCCTATCATGTACAGGTAGTACAAACGTTATTACCTCGGGATTATGAACCTCGGGTGGCGTTTTGCCAAACCATGATTCAAAAACACCGAGAAGACCCACAATTCTTAGAAAAAAAATTTGTTGTCGGATGAATCAACCTTTAAAAAAATGGCTACATGAACCTTCACAATCTACACGAATGGCACGTCGAAAATCCAGGATTGATGAGACAAGATACTACGTTACCAAAACAATTAGGCGCATTCTGAACATGGCGGCTTGAGGACTAGTGAGGGGAACACTTTCATCTGTATAATACCAGGTGATACATAGTATGAGTATTGTACTAGTATATACTACTCGTAGTTATTTAGTTTAATTAATTACAATAGCTACGTTTGTGAATTTAACTGCATCATAGTGTTATGTATCGACCACTAAAACGAAAATAAGTGAATGGTTATTTTCAGTCATTACGATACTTATGGTATTTAGAATTTCAGAAATTTTGGGGAAAGAAAATTCTGAAATTAGGTCAGCAATGCCTATTAGGTAAATTGGTTTTAGGATTTTTTAGATCGGAGGTACTTATTAGACACACAATTTATGTTTATTAGTAATAATTTTAATGAATTTAATAAACGACAGAAAAGTGACTACAGATAACGGGTCAAGGTTTTAAAAGTGCTCTCGAAGCGCCCAGCTGATGCGTGACAGTACTTATTCTGAATCAGTATCTGACTCCAATTCTTCAATCCCCGAAATTGTTTCAAAATCTGATGTATCATCATCACTGTCGCCATCGTTTATATTTATTATTAGTTCTGTGGCGTCTTGTAGTCCTTGTTTCTCCCAGTACTTCTGCCGTAACCGGTCTACATGGTTAATTTGCTTTTTCCAATCAGTTTGCGTAATTGACTGTATGGCCTCCCTGGTTAAAGATTTGATAAGCCTTTCTGACTGTTTCACATTTTTGTCGGCGATCCTTTGTTTCATTATGTTCCAAATATACTCAATAGGGTTTAGATCACACTGGTACGGCGGCAGTCTGAGAACTTCGTGGCCGCTTTCCCTCAAAAGTTTGTCTACTAAATATTCTTTTTCTGGCCTGTTTTGAATTATCAAGTAATATAACTCTGGCTTTGTCATGCGGGCATCGAACGCAATATTTTTTGAAGTCAACCAGTTTTGCATTTCTTCCTTGCGAGACGCCATTGAGGGAGGCTTATTTAATTGTTTGCTATGATATGGAGCATTGTCAATAACTACAATGCTGTTGGGTGGCAAATTTGGGATCAATTTTTCACTCAACCATTTTATGTAGTTATTGCTGTCCATCTCATCATGATAATCTCCTTTTGAGCTTTTGCATTTATATAACAAATGTGCACCTTCGACAAACCCAATCCCTCCAATAAATTAGAACTTATTTCACATTATATTTCCTCTGCTATGTCTGTTGATGTATGTGTCATAATATTATGCAATGTCTTTGTAGTGATAGCAGGACACAAAAACAATCAAATTGACGTTGACATTTATAATATTATATTAGATAAACTGCTGGATGCGGGCTACGCAGGACCGTTAATCTTTGGGGGAGGCCTATGTCCAGCAGTGGACGTCTTGCGGCTGACACGACGATTAGATAAACAATATTCCTGCTGAGAGATTTTTGTTTAATATAAAGTCAATAATAGCTCACACCTCAGGAATATTTTTTATCTTTATCGCAATCGAAAAGTGATAGGTGATAATCAGTACTAAGAAAAGTAAGAAAACAATAGTTACTAAAAACGAAAGAAAAACAAGGAAAGTTGTTCATACCTGCGTGAACTACTATCCAGCGCTGGCCTGCACTAGCGTTTTTTCTTAGACCTGGGACAGTTTGACTTTGCCAGCACTTATTTACAGTATAATGCGAGTGTATCCAGGTTTCATCTGTGAAAATAACTGGTTTTTTGTCTGCACCCAAATCATCATTTTCTTATAACCTCCGCAAATAGCAAGCACGCCACGCTGCTATTTCTGGTCTTTCGATTAATACATCTCGCTTACTGGCACATTTCTTAAATCGGAAGCCTAACTGTTCAGTCAAAAATTTTCGTAGAGTCTCCCGTTGACCAGGAAAATTAAGGTCTCTTTTGACAGCCACTAATAGTTTTTTCAATGTTGACACTTCTTTGTGAAAGGTATAAAAGGATTCAATTTTGGTTTTGATAGCACAAATCATGAAGTCCAACTTTTTCTTGTGTATTCGCTTTTTTCCTGGAGTAGACAGTTTTACTGACTCTGTTGGGGCTTCGCTTGAAGTACTCGGTTGCGGTTCACTTTCAACTTCAAGTCTTCTTCGTTTGGCAATCTCGTTTTCCTCTTCACGTTTAATTCTGGTCAGTGTGCGTCGACTTACACCAGTAGCAGCACACACTCGTTTGTCTACTGCTGTTATTGGAATAGTGATTCCTCTTAACTTTTCTTCCTCAAAAAATGAAATATTCTTAATATGATGGTCCTTTATGACCAACGGATTGTTCTTTTTTTACCCATTGTGAGATATTAAGAATATAATCACCAATATAATAATATGTTCTAGCTTCGTAACTAGTATGGTGTTCTCCTCACTAGTACCCGAGACGTCGGCCGCCGCTGCCGCCGTGAAGCTTTTTTTGTTTTGGTTGCGAAATACACACAACACAGTAGCAATTAACGATAAAGTAAACTCAAAACAAATAATAACAAAAAGTAACAAGATAACGAAAAACAACTAATTAATAACAAAAATCCCGCACAGACAAACACCAACGCTTAGAGCAAGTATCCGACTGCGCCGATGCAGTGTTGTCGCTACTGAATTCCCAAAATAAATATACCATTGCTGAAAGTGTGTATTTTGGGATTAAACATGTACATGAGTATTTTTTATTTTAAAATTACCTAATGCCCCTTCTATTCACTCGTTATTTTTTAAGTTCAAATAATATGAAATTTGGATTCCAATACGCATGTCATGTTAAAAAGGTACGTGAAAGAGGATCAAGCACAAGTCAAAAAATCCATTCAAAACCTATATAATGTTGTTCCTTACACTCATACGAGCAACATACTTTTTGAATCATTGAAATCGGTCCATTCGTTGTGTTGTGATGATATTACACGTTTTATAAACGACTACCGCGGGGCGGCCTAAAAGCCCGTGTGACGTCACAACATCTGATCCCGCCTTCGTGTAAGTGAGGTTTCTACCATGAATATAGAAGCTAACCTAGGTCACTTTACACAAGACCGGTTTCTAGTTTATTTTTATAACTCATTATTATTATATCATCGAACTAATTAATTATTATTACACATCAATTTCTAAAACTACCATTATTATTTGTCAGACGTGGTGAAATTTTTTTTTACTGTATATTCTAGTTTCTCAAGTTCTATGAATCTGTATTCATAACTTAAATCTTGATTCTTCTTCAATATTAGTAACCTAGTAACGAAACGACGGCAACACTGTACCGCAGAAAGTAATTATTGCGCGTCACTATGGGATGTGCGGGACGAGGTGCGGGGTACAGGGCGTGATAACCGCATTCCTGTCATGTGCTTAATTGTTTTGGTAGTGTAGTAGATCACAGTACCGTTTCAAAATAAATATGTGGACTGGAATTTTAAACAGCATTTAACATTTGTAACATTTTTTTAAGTGGTAGAGCCATGCTGCAGTTATATTAGTAGTATAGTTGTAGCACGAATGGGTCGGCTCGACCGGGGAAGGACCACGCTCTCACAGAATACCAGCGTGAAATAGTAGCTTAATGCTGCTGTATTTCGTATGGTGAGTGTAGAGAACCGGAGACTCTTTTTACTGGAAATGAGGCATTCCATCTCAGTCCTCACGGGTGACAACGCATCTGCATTTTGATTTGTAATGGAAGAACCAATTACCATCAGGTGGACTGTGTGCTCGTTTGTCAGCCTATTCTATAAAAAAAAAAAAAAAAAAAAAAAAAACAGAAAAGTCGTAGGGCCTTTCGAGTTGCCAGAAGTTTTAAATGCTGAAATATTATTTAGATTTTTTACAAAATAATTTACCCAATTTGCTGAAGGACGTGCCGCTTATTATTTTCAGAGATATGTGGTTCCAACAAGTTGGTTGTCCAGCGCATTATAGCCGCTTAGTTCGAGAACACCTTAACGAGGAATATCCGGACAGATAGATAGGGCGGGCTGGTCCGATATCGTGGCCCACCCACTCACCCGATTTAAATCTTCTAGATTTTAATGATTTCTTATATTTACGCGAACACTACACATGATTAAAACTACTTTTACGGATTTTATCGCGTTTATTTTTACTTTTTATTTTTAATTCCCGACGTTTCGCACCCATGGTCGCACGTATTAGTTGTAGGGTCTGTTTTGACCTTTCGATAAGTAGTTTCATCCGACAAAAGTTGTTGTATTTTAAAATTGTAATCTGACGTATCCATTATAACCGTAGAATTACCTTTATCTGCGCGGAGAATCGTAAGCTCTGGTCTGTTGCGTAAGTTTTTCAACGCGTTAAATTCATTTTTGGGGAGATTTAATTTCGGCGCTGAACTTCGACGTAACATAGAATATAGAGGATCTGCTGAGTACCTATTTCTAGAAGTAAAAATTAAGGGTTTGAGGGTCGTGCTCGGAGTTGTTTACTGCCCTCCTTCAACTGATTATTTTTCCCATATTGAATCGGTAATCGACTCCATCAGCACTGATAACAAACATATTATAATTATGGGAGATTTCAATACCAACTTGCTAAAGGACTCTCCTCAGAGTCGCAAACTTAAAGCCATCATAGACTCGGCAGATCTCTATATTCTACCATCTGGTCCAACTCACCACAACGTGGACACCGAAGATTCATGGTTAGACATCATTTGCACTAGTTCAGCGGATCACGTTTTATATCATGATCAACTGGCTGTTCCCGCGTTTTCTCGACATGATCTTTTGGTCATGTCGTATAAATTAAAGCCTCCCAAGCCAAAGCCAGTGATTGTGTATTTACGGAATTTCAATAAAATTGACGCCATTCGACTACACCGCGATGCTAAGAATATAGAATGGGGCCCATTGCTGGATGCAAATAATATGGAAGACAAAATTGCTCATTTGAACACCCAAATTCTCAACCTGTTCGATAGGCACGCACCAGTTCGAGCAGTCAGGTTACGCCGACCTCCTGCACCGTGGATAAGTGACGAAGTGCGTAGAGCAATGAGAAGAAGAGATCGAGCTTTTCACATTTTTAAAAAGAATCGGAACAGTACCACCTTTCAACAATATAAGCGAGCACGAAACCGCTGTAATCAGGTGGTAAGAACAGCCAAACGCCGCTACTTCCACAATAGTATTTCAAACTCCTCTTCTGCAGATATATGGAAGTTCCTTAATTCCCTGGGATTTGGAAAATCACATTCCAATTCTCTAATCCCAAATATTTCACTCAGTGACTTGAATACACATTTCTCTTCTGCATCACGTCTGCATTTGACCACCAAAGCTACGACTCTCCAGGAACTTAATTCCATGCCTTTGTTATCATGTAATTCTTTCGACTTCAGTTCAGTGACTGACGATGATACTAGAAAAGCCATACTTTCAATAAAATCTTCCGCAACCGGATTTGATGAGGTGAGTAGACCTATGATACTTCTCATACTTGATATTATTACTCCAGTTCTCACTCACATCATCAATTTCTCCCTCTCTACTGGTATTTTCCCTAAGTTATGGCTAAAAGCTTTTATCTTGCCTCTTGCGAAGGTACCCAATCCATCCCTACCCTCCCATTTTAGACCTATTTCTATACTGCCGTTTCTTTCCAAAGCCCTTGAATCATTGGTACACAAACAAGTCACCTCTTTCATTTCGAAATGCAACTACCTTAGTACATATCAATCTGGCTTCCGCCCGGGACATAGTACCACCACAGCGTTACTTCAAGTTACAGAAGATTTTAGAGAGGGCATGGAGAGGTCTTGTTTGACTGTTCTGGTCCTTATTGACTTTTCAAACGCATTTAACTGTGTCGATCACGACTTACTCCTTGGATTACTTTCACGCCTAAACTTCTCCCCGTCAGTACTGAACTGGTTTACCTCTTATCTTCGCGGTCGCCAGCAGGCTGTTCGGGCTGGTCAGGATTTTTCCGACTGGTGCGATCTATATCTAGGTGTACCGCAAGGCGGCATTCTCTCTCCTCTCTTGTTTTCGTTGTTTATCAATCTTCTAACTACCCACCTTCAATGTTCTTACCACCTCTATGCTGACGATCTTCAGTTATACTCACAAGCGTCCTCGGTTGAAATTGCTACCGCTATTGCAGCTATTAATCAGGACTTACAACGCATTTCGGACTGGTCACAGCGATTTGGTATAACGGTAAATCCCAGTAAATGCCAGGCTATTATCATTGGTAGTAGTCGATTGGTGTCACAACTTAACATACCTGATCTACCATCCATTTGCTACGAGAACTGTGTAATTCCTTTCCGCACTAGTGTCAAGGATCTGGGTTTAATAATTGACCCGACCCTTAGTTGGAGGTTACAGGTGTCCGAGATTTGTCGTAAAGTCACAGGCACACTTCGTTCCATCTATCGTCTTAAGTTCTTTCTGCCTCCTTCAACTAAGCTTCTACTCATCCAATCTCTAATTCTTCCATTATTTGACTATGCCGATGTTTGTCTTTCTAATATCTCTCAGGAGCTGCTAAGCAGGTTGGACAGGTTACTTAACAACTGCATACGATTCATCTTTGGTCTGCGCAAATACGATCACGTATCAGAATTTCGCTCCCAATTAAAGTGGTTGACTATACGCCAGCGCAGAGATTTTCGAACGCTGTCCTCTCTGTTTTCAGTTCTTAATGATTCTTCCTCACCCCTTTACCTAAAAGAAAGATTCCAATTCCGCAGTGACACTCATTCTCTCAATCTCCGGTCTTCTCACAATTTATTACTGTCTACTCCTCTCCACCATTCTGGGTTTATGTCAAATTCTTTCACATTAACTTCCATCTCCCTCTGGAACAAATTGCCTGTTGACCTGCGCATAATACCTACTAAAAACGTGTTTAAAAGAAAACTATACGAATATATCCGTAACCAACAAATTTGAGTCCACTTAATTTATACGTTTATAGTTATTTGTATATAAATTTATGGAGATATATATTTATATGTATATGTATGTATATATATGTATATATATATATATATATATGTATATGTGTATGTATATGTGTATATATGTATATATGTGTGTAAGTGTATATAATATGTATGTGTATATATATATATATTTTATGTATGTGTAGCATGTACATTTTGAATTGAATTGAGATCATTGAGATCATGACAACTTTACTGCCCATAACTCACTCTCTGTTCTACCCAAGGTTAGCTGGTAGAGAATGCCATATAGCACTAAGCTCGCCTTTTGTACAAAATCTTTGGTGCAATAAAGAATAAAATAAATAAATAAATAAACATAGACGAGATGTCTTGACGTATGGCCTCTAAATCTTCATTACCAATATTATTTTTATACAGACAGTCCTCAACACTACAGATAATGTCCTCATACGGTATTTTTCGCGGTGTAATTGCGAAATTAATACCTTTTTCTAAAACTTTTATTGTGGCGTCGTCCAGTGTTTGTTTTGATAAGTTGTAGACAGCGCGTTGTTTATGATTCGTGTCTGTGGTCAACGATTTCGTATGTTGGACATTTGATTTAGTTGTTAATTTATGGTATTTATCAATATGTTTATTTTTGCATTCATTGTATTTAGTTGTTTCGCGTTTGTCTAGAGTTTCCATGCAATTTTTATAATCAAATGTCGATAAAACTGTCTTTAATTCACTGGACGAATTGTCTATGGTTTTGTTTATGAAATATAGATCGGTACGTTTTTGCTGAATCACCGTTATTAACAACTTTTTACTAGCCTGATTTGTGATCATATCCTAGACGGCCCCAACCATTATATCAGATTTGATAGACCACAAATCCTCGCGAAAGAACACCGATTCCTACCAAGGATGATACGTGAGGCTATTGAAATTAAAAAACATCCTAATTTCAATAGAGAAGGAGGCTGGGTACTACCACCTGCTTGGGATCCTATAATCAATAAAATTAAAACTAAACCCAAGCATACCACTGCAAGACCTCAAGACAGAGTTAGTTCATTTTGCATAGATCGGACCATAAACAATAATTAAAAAAGCTGAAGGTACTCCGGGTTTAACAATGACATCGGGACGTCAGTCATCTCAGTCCCCCGTGACCATGGGTGCTGGAAAGCGCCCGAAACGTCGGGAATTAAAAATAAAAAGTAAAAATAAACGCGATAAAATCCGTAAAAGTAGTTTTAATCACTTCTAGATTTTTTTACTGGGGAGCAGTGAAGGAAAAAGTATATTCCAAACCGAAAATGTAGAAGAAAATGTAGTTGAAAATGTAGTAGAGCTTAGACAGATAATAGCGGAAGCAGTGGAATTTTATAATAATGGAAGATCCGCCCGCCTGATTTCACGATCTTTTTTAAGAAGATGTCGGGCTTGTATTGCAGCTCAAGGACGGCAATTTGAACATCTTTTGTAAAATAAGTAATAAATTTTATCATAAAAACGAAACTGTCTTAATTTTATAACCATTATTTTATTACTGTAGTTTGTATTTGCGTCTGTGTCTCATAAGCGTCACTATCTGTCTTGCTCACACTTTATGGAATGTCTCTCTCTATCTCATTTAAACCACGCTGTGATCATTAGGAACGCTTTGGTTGCACTAGAATCGTTTTAATGTAAGTTCCAAAAAATTGTTAAAAACTGACTTTGTTTAACAAAAAATTTTTTATGGCTGATCTAAGAAATAATGGAGTAAGTGTTATACCACGTTAGAATTCTTATTAAATGCGCTAACTTTTAAAGCAAGTTGCCAAACTGACGTAGTACAATTTTTTTCCAGGACGGTCAGTTGAAGTAGTGCGAAAAACTAATTCTGAAAACTTGGTTCGGTATAAAATAACATTTTCTTTCAAGCTGGAGTGATCGGCACAGGGTTTAGGATTACAGGTTACAGAAGCACTATTCAGTATGACTGGTAACGCCAGTTAACAATCTACTTTATCAACATTACATTACATATCGCATTGAGTTCGTCCTAAGTTATATCTACTTTATCAACATGACTAGTGCATATTTTTTGTTTCCTTCCTTCCTTCCCTTTCCTACCGCACGCGCTGCCGCCGAGGTGAAAAAGAGGATCTCGGCGCGCGTCATTATACTATTAGTGATATTACGCCATCCGCAACGCACGGCCACCCGTCGCGTCTTATGTACATTAACCGCAAACCGCGCAGGACGAACATTGAGTTCTCCTGTTTATGTTTAATATTCACCGCATCAGACATTGTGTCTTTGTAACTCATAAAAGTGTGAGACGCCCCCGTAAGGGCAAAGGTGGAGAGTGTGGGACTTCACGAGACTGTTCCGAGAGTGCGTGTGCGCCGAACCACGTGGCGAGCTCGCTGCATAGCAGACACTCCAGGAGGAAGGCGCGGCAGCCCTCATCAGGTCAGTGCGTGCTATCCCACCTATTTATTTTCCCCTTTGCCGTATGCACCAAAATTACAGTCCACTAAATCTTTATCGAAGATACCTTAAGTTACTGGCGTCTCCATTTTTAATGGTCACTTCTCGCTGGATTGACCTTGACTTTCCGCCCTTATTAGATCGTTATCGTAATAAGCGTTTATATAATTAATTATTTATATTTTAATCCGACTTCGGATTAACCCCGCCCTTATTAGAACACTAGAATAGGTCCTAATAGGTGACATTCATAGTAATTTTAAAACTATATTCATAGAATGAATAAGCATATAATTATCTATATAAATTATTTGTTGTATGTTCACATCACGTCATCAACTTTTAACTACATCTATAGATTATACTGTTAAATTACATTTATTATTTGCACATATATTTAAGCATTATATTCGTTATAAATAACTTCATAATTATTATAAAGTTAACAATTAAAGTTCATCGTTAACAAAACTAATATTTAATAATTCAACCGCGTAGCGAGGTCGCTTACAGACTACCCGCTTATAATTATATTATTTTTGCCGCATAACTTAAGTTGTAATGCCGCCTAAAAAACAAATAGCATCGAATAATGGCGATTCCTCGGATAATGAGGGCACACCTGATGCTGAGTTGGTTTTATTGTTAGCTAAACGAGATGCTTTATTTGAAATAGTGCAAAAAATATATGATATGTCTTCGGACATCCACATAAACACTTCAACGATGGAGCGTTTTCTTGATGGAAGTTCTAATATTAATGCTTTACGTATTGAGTTTAAACAGGTCTTAGATAATTATAATTCACATTTATTAAAAATAAACCCTATTGCTAAACCTGATTATAACAGCCTCATTGCGTTTGAGTCTCTTTGCGGTAGAATAAATAGGCTTTATTTACAATATTCGCAATCTAATTCACAAAGTACTAGTACACCATCTAAAGCCAGATTCACACTTCCGCCTATCGAACTTATGCCATTTTCGGGTGACATTCGCTCATGGCCTTTATTTTATGCTAGCTTTAAATCAACCGTCCATGACAACACATCGCTTACCGACGCTGAAAAGTTATACTATTTGCTAGGTAAACTAACGGGCAAAGCCCTATCTGTATGCTCAGGTATAACTCCTTGCGCTGAAAATTATAAAATTTTATTGCAAGCACTCGTTGACAAATATGAAGACCGGCGTATGCTAGCATCTACATATATTAATCAGATGTTCGAATTTAAGCCATTGCAATCGGCCACCGCAAATAATTTTGATTTATTTACTGATAACTTTATAAGTGCAGTGCGCGCTTTACAAAACTTAAAGTTAGATAATCTCGCGGACTTAATTGTTCTTCATATCGCGCTTAAGAAGCTGGACCCGGATACCATTCGCTCTTTCGAATATAGTCATAACTCGATGGTACCTACCTTTGATGATTTAGTAAATTTTATTAAGACCCGCTCCAAAGTTTTGCAACGCACCGATTCTAGTACAAATTCTAATAGCGCACCAAACAATCGACGAGGTAACGGTAATAATCGTCGCTGTAATAATACTTCGTCGCCGAAGTATCAGGCGTACGTAAGCACGACGACTAGTTGCTCAAAGTGTCTGTGCGATAATATTGTGCATCAACACCTATTTAAGTGTGCAGACTTTAATAAAATGACGCCGCAGGAACGATTTAAATGCGTAAAGAGTAACAATGCATGTGTGAATTGTCTCAGTTTAAGTCATCGAGTGTCTAGTTGCTCTTCAAATTATAGTTGTCGAGTTTGTAAATTTAAACATCACACATTGTTGCACTTCCACCGCAGAAGCGATAATGCTTCCCCTGCGCTGGCGCGTTCTCCACCGCTTCAGCCAGTTACACTGAAGTCTACAACCCCCGCGCCCGCACACTCGCCACCCCTCACCGCAGGTGCGCGTTCAGACGTCGCGCTGTGTACTTCGTTCAAGAATGTTTCTCAACGTTCACCGCCTCCCGCGCGCGCAAGTCGTTCGCAGAGAACTGTTTTATTATCAACCGCTCAAGTATTTGCTTACGATGCTAAGGGAGAGAAACAAATTATTCGTATATTATTAGACTCCGCGGCTCAAAGCCATTTTATGATTAAAGAGTGCTGTCATCGTTTAGGCGTTCAACAACACGATACCGAATGTACTGTAGTAAAGGGATTCGGTGGAGTTGAAAACATTGTAAAATCGAAATCGATTGATATTAAAATTTTCTCACGATTCGACTCGAATATTAACTTCAATATTTCAACGCTAGTTGTTGATCAAATCACCGACCTTTTGCCCACCGCTGTGGTAGACACATCCGTCTTATCACACTTCCATGGCATAAGACTCGCTGATGAATGTTATAGCATGCCTAATAAAATTGATGTTTTGATAGGCGCATCCCTTTTCCCGCACTTACTATGTCCAGACGTAATTTATTCGTCTAACGACTTGTCCGGGCCCTCGGCTTTGAATACGGTATTTGGTTACGTTATTATGGGCTCAGTGCCGACACTTCAGGTAAATCATTCTTTAACGTGCTGCTCAGTTCTAGAGTCTCCTATCGTTGACAAATTAGTGCAACGATTTTGGGAGCTTGAACAGCCACCCTCCGCACCGCCCATTCAGTGTCCTTCAGACATTGAATGTGAAGAGTTTTATAAATCTACGACATCCCGCGATCCTTTTACTGGTAGATATTTTGTTGGCCTGCCATTTAAGGATAACGTTTACTCTCTCGGAGATTCTTATGAAACCTCTCGACGACGATTCATGTGCTTGGAGAGGAAACTTCAAGCCTCGCCTACATTAAGGTTAGCATATGATGACGTCATAAAGGAATACTTAGCTAAAAATTATATATCCCCCGCACCGCCGTATGACTCTCATGAACCCGCTCCAATATATGTCATACCGCATCATGGAGTCTTACGCGAAGATAAGAAGTCAACGCGTCTGCGCATCGTCCTGGATGCTAGCAGTAAGACTAGCACTGAGCGATCATTAAATGATATTCTGCATTCAGGACCAAATTTGCAAGGCGACTTGTTCAATATAATTTTAACTTTCCGCTTACATCCAATCGCTATGACAGCCGACTGTCGCCAACAATTTCTGCAAATAGTTGTTCGCGATTCTGATCGTCGTTACCAATGCTTCCTATACCGCTTCCGTCCACAAGACCCACTTGTGTTATACCACTTCAATCGCGTGTGCTTCGGTTTAACTTCGAGTCCATACCATGCGTTGCGCACGGTAAGACAGCTCATTGATGACGACGGCGCAAAGTATCCACTTGCGAGTCGTATCGCATTTACTTCGCTATATATGGACGACATCGCGTTCTCTATGCCCAGTGAATCCGAGGCCAGTGAGACCTCTCGGCAGCTGATAGACTTATTCAAGGGTGCCCAATGGGACCTGATAAAATGGCATAGCAACCGTCGATTTGTTTTAGATAACCTCCCTACTTCTCATAAAATTACAGGAGAAGTAGAGTTCGATAAATCAATGCCACATAAAATACTAGGCTTGCATTGGTCTACCGATAGTGACGCCTTTTATTTTAAGATATCTGTTCCCGCTGATGTGACGTGCACTAAGCGCGCCATCTTATCTACTGTCGCTCGCCTGTGGGACATAATGGGTTTCGTTGCTCCCACAGTCGCGTACGCCAAATTGTTAATAAAGCAGCTTTGGCAACTTAATTTAGATTGGGACGACATACCACCACCGCGAATTATTAAGATGTGGAGGCAATTCTGTGCTGAATTACCAGCTCTTAATGATTTACGTATCCCGCGACATGTTGGTGTATCCAAAAACTGTACTGCGTCACTCCTGGGGTTTTCCGACGCCAGCGAGCACGCATACGGTGCCGTAGTCTACATACATGTAAAGAGCGTCAATGGTAACACCGTCCAGTTGATTTGTGCAAAGACTAAAGTCGCACCGACGAAACCACTATCTATTGCACGCCTTGAGCTTTGTGGAGCGGTTTTACTCTCAAAATTGCTTCGCAGAGTACTCGACAATTATTCTCTTGACCTTGCAATATCAGTCTATGCCTTTGTAGATTCAAAAGTAGCTCTGTACTGGATAAAGAGTTCGCCACACAAGTGGCAGACCTTTGTTGCAAGCCGCGTTGTTCAGATTACCGACAATATTCGCGCTGATAACTTTTATCATGTCGCAGGTACTGAGAATCCCGCTGACATACTTTCACGTGGCGTTACGCCAAATAAATTAGTTTCAAACCCCCTGTGGCTCCATGGGCCTCAGTGGACTTCGTTAGATCCATCTCAATGGCCTCTTCGTACTTTAGACAATGAGGTTATTGCAAATATGCCTGAGAAGAAGATTTTGTCGCACACTGTGTGCACATCCGTCTGTAATTCTGCGATTTATGAGCTCGCACTCCGCATCTCTTCTTGGAGTAAACTTCTACGTATAATTCCGTACGTGTGTAAGTTTGCTAAATTATTGCCCCGCCGCAGCACTACTGTAGTTACTGCTGATGATCTCAGTTTCTCTGAGGTTATAATCCTCGGCGCCCTGCAAAAACAGCATTTTGAAGTGGAATATTTAAATATTGAAAGTAACAAACCTTGCTCGCCCGCTTTCAATCGTTTAAGGCCTTTTATTGAGAACGGTTTAATCCGCATTGGTGGTCGTCTTTCGAACTCCGCATTAGATTACACGCAAAAACATCCAATTATACTCCCGCGCAGTGATCATGTAGTGAACATGATCATTGACTATTATCATATTAAAAATTTACACGCTGGGCCTGAATTGTTATTGTCATTGCTCCGTCAAAAATTTTGGATACTTTCCGCACGCCGCACTGTGAGAAGCAGAGTCTATAAGTGTAATATATGTTTCCGGCTTAGACCCCGTCCAACTTACCCTTTGATGGCTGATCTTCCCCATAGTCGTGTAAGACAAGCTATTAAGGCATTTACACACACGGGCTGCGATTATGCCGGTCCTATCGCATACACTCCTGTACGTCGTCGTGGTGTACGCAGCGAGAAGGCGTACTTATGTGTTTTCACATGCCTCACGACTCGAGCTGTACATATAGAAATCGCTACAGATCTTAGTAGTTCTAGTTTCCTCGCTGCGCTTAAACGTTTCCTCTCTAGACGAGGGCCGATTCAGTTTTTATATTCGGATAATGGAACGAATTTTAAAGGTGCCGCTTCGTATCTTCGCGATCTCTATAAATTTCTAAACGTTGAATACCGCCCAAAGCTTGAGCAAGAGTGTGCTGAGAATCGTATAACATGGAAGTTCATCTGTCCCAACTCTCCTCATTTTGGAGGCGCCTGGGAGAGTATGATCAAAGTCGTAAAAACGCATCTGTTCCGAGTTATCGGACATCAGTTACTTTCATACGAAGAGCTTAATACTGTTCTTGCGCAAATTGAGTGCTTGCTAAACTCGCGGCCCTTGACAGTATTAAGTTCTGATCCTGCAGAGCCTTCAGCTCTTACTCCGAGTCATTTTTTGAATACCGCACCTTTATTGTCATTACCCGCACCCAAAGTCAAATCTGACTCTACCAGTCTGTTACACAGGCATTCTTTACTGGATAAATTAGTTCAGTCGTTTTGGGACCGGTGGAGGACGGAATACCTTCACGGATTACAAGTTCGTCAGAAGTGGAACACCCCGTCTACGGCTATCGTACCAGGCATGGTTGTAATTGTGATAAATGATAATGAACCGCCCCTTGCTTGGCCATTAGCGATTGTCGAGTCTGTTCATCCTTCGAAGGATGGCGTAGTTCGAGTAGTGACCGTGAGAACTACTAAGGGAACATATCTCCGTCCTGTTGCTCGTATTTGCCCTCTCCCAAGACAATAAATCACGATTATTTTGATTATAATTATTTATCTAAATTAGGAATTAAGTTTATATTTATATATATTAAAAAAGTATTAAACCGCAATATTATATTTATGTATACATTTTCTCGCCTACCAAGTAAGGTTAGTAGATGAGACATGCGCATTGAGCGCATCCTCTCACTTTATATACCGCTTATTTATTTGTTTTCCTTTTACTTTTTATATTACGGTTGTCTTTTAAAGGTGACCCTTTAAGGGCGGGAGGAAATGGTAACGCCAGTTAACAATCTACTTTATCAACATTACATTACGTATCGCATTGAGTTCGTCCTAAGTTATATCTACTTTATCAACATGACTAGTGCATATTTTTTGTTTCCTTCCTTCCTTCCCTTTCCTACCGCACGCGCTGCCACCGAGGTGAAAAAGAGGATCTCGGCGCGCGTCATTATACTAAGTGATATTACGCCATCCGCAACGCACGGCCACCCGTCGCGTCTTATGTACATTAACCGCAAACCGCGCAGGACGAACATTGAGTTCTCCTGTTTATGTTTAATATTCACCGCATCAGACATTGTGTCTTTGTAACTCATAAAAGTGTGAGACGCCCCCGTAAGGGCAAAGGTGGAGAGTGTGGGACTTCACGAGACTGTTCCGAGAGTGCGTGTGCGCCGAACCACGTGGCGAGCTCGCTGCATAGCAGACACTCCAGGAGGAAGTCGCGGCAGCCCTCATCAGGTCAGTGCGTGCTATCCCACCTATTTATTTTCCCCTTTGCCGTATGCACCAAAATTACAGTCCACTAAATCTTTATCGAAGATACCTTAAGTTACTGGCGTCTCCAATGACGTAAGAGAAAAAAAATTGGCAAAAAGTAAATATTTGTAGCAACAATAATGGAAAAACTGTCTCATGGTGTATATTTTATCGAAAAAAAATTACTATAATTTCTGAAATATATGACTTAGATTTTTTTTATATTTTTCTGGTAACTAGTATGGCCTCGCCTATTGGAAAGTTTCGGCTTGACGGCTGCTTGACTTCTGGGACACCCGATATATATGCTGCCTGCCATGCTGGCCAGAATTGGTGATGTCTATTTTGCGTCAGAGTTACTAAGTTCTTTCTGCACGCAACTTAATTCGCAATCAGGTGCACAGATGTACAGCTTGCTTTCGAGTTCGTCCTAAGCCGTCATTCTCGGAAATGGCGGACCTTAGGTCTTGCCGTGCAACATAATCTGCAAAGCCTTTTATGCACACCGGGTCAGACTTTGCTGGTCCATTCAAGGTCACGCTTACTCAGAGGCATGGTGTAAGGTTCACGAAGGCGTTTGTTTGTGTTTTTGTATGTTTGACTACTCGCGCTATACACATAGAACTCGCCGGCAATCTAAGCACGGCTAGCTTCATGGATGCATTTAAAAGGTTTCTTTCTTGTCGCGGCCCTGTAAGTAAAGTGTATTCGGATAATGGTATAAACTACGTAGGGGCGAAACGTATTTTATCAGAAATACACGAGTTTTTAACCTCTAAATATAATATAATATTATAATTCGGAGTTCGCTCACATCTTAGCTGAGAACCGCATCGAATGGTCTCTGAACGTCCCTGCTGCGAGTCATTTTGGGGAGAAATGGGAGACTAATATTAAAAGCAAAAAGAGTCATTTATAGCGCGTTATTGGAGATAAAATTTTGTCTTTTGAAGAATTAAGTACTATACTCGCACAAATCGAGTGCGTTATGAACAGCCGTCCCCTTTGTCGTATGTTGTCTAGTGACCCCTCAGAGCCGCTGGCTCTAACTTGAGCACATTTTTTAAATCTAACGCCTTGGAATTACTTAACCGCTATAGATATAGACGATGTTGAATGTTGTTGTGAATCTCCACGTTCTTTCACGTCATAACTTATTAGACCGGTTAGTGCAGTCATTTTGGGGGCTATTGAGAACAAAATATCTGCATACGTTGCAATCTCGGCAGAAATGGAACACGATAACTAAACCATTAACGGTCGGAACGGTAGTTATTCTCACCGAAGACAATACGCCGCCTATTCATTCACCATTGGGGATCGTCGAAGAGGTTTCTCCTGGATCCGACGGAGTACTTAGGATAGTTCGTGTTAAGACCGCAACCGGATCATATATACGTCCTGTTGTACGTCTATGTGCTTTGCCCAATCAATAGTTTCGAATGACCTTTCTAGGTTAGGTTAGTAGTTTAAATTAAGTCTTAGTAGTAGCTTTAGATAGTTGAAGGGAACTCTTCAACCCGGAGGGGGGGGGGAATTTATGCGTGGAAAAACGAGGTACTTTCGCACTTTATTTGGTTGGTTAGTAGCCGGCCAGTGCCTGCCTCTATCCCATCTGCATTCCTTCCGCACGCACTGAAAGGGGGGGGGAGCTAGAATGTAGCGTCATTTGGCGAATGGCGAAAATGCAGATGGCCGACAAATATAAGGACATCCGCTGCCGCCGCCCGCACTCTTGCATCGCAGTTGAAGACTAAATGCAATTGCACCTGTGGCAGTCGGCCACAGAACAATCTAGTAGTAACTGCTTCGTATAGTGCGATTTATCGTCGCGCACAGCTCTTATAATGTAGTCAAAAAAAAGGGTCATCGTGCCCGAGGCAAAAAACAGTAAGAAACCCACCCCAGCAAGTAAGTTCCCTTTTACTCCTTACTGTGTCCTTTTTTTCCTAACAGCACAAATTTAATTTCCTATATATAGTAGATAAGGTAATAGCGAGTGCATAGCCTAAGCCTACCAGTATCTTCCTGATTACAAATGAAAATAATAAATTTCCGGTTGCCAACCCGCCTATCAAGCGTGGCGACAATGGCAATATCCCATCTTTGAACCAAAGTGATAGGCGAGACTATTATTTTTAATTATTTATTTTAGCATGAACCAACGCGTCACGAGAATTTACTTTATTTTTCGATGTCTTGCGTGGCGCCAGCGCAGTGTTGCCATCGTGAGATGCTTGCATTTCATTCTTCTTGATATGAAGATGGAAATTAACGAATAAAACTAGTTTTTACGGATTTTATGACGTAAATAAATTATCATAAATTCCGACATTTCGAACACTTTACAGCATCATTGGTCAGGGTGGGGGGGGACTGAGAAGTTCGACATCCTACTGTCGTAGTTATCCACGGCTACCTCCAGAAGAAAATTATCAATTTTTGTTCCGATCTACGCAGTATAAACTTGTAGTCTTACCACCACAAATTCTCATAAAAAGAGCACCGACTCCTTCAAGGATGATTTGCGAGGCTGGGTGCTACCATTTGCTTAGGATCCTGTAATTAATAAAGTTAAACCCTAACCCAAGCATACAACTGCAAGACTTTAATACTCGTATGCCATAAGTTCATACTTCGTAGATAGGAACAAAAATTTATAATTTTAATCTGAAGGTAGCACCTATGAGGAGGTAGTATCTGGGGCAGCGCGATCTCATTTTCTCTGCGCGGGCACAGAAATGCCCGAACGTGAATTCTTACTAAGGGCAGTCTGTTGACAGACACAAGAGCGACTGTAACCAGTGTAGACGGTCTTTTATTATTATTTATCAAACTTTGGAGATTTTTAATTTGCAATGAGTTTTATTGATAATAAAATATTCTGGAAAGAGTTTATACGACTCGCAAGCGCAAGTAATTGTACGGATCTCTTCGTTCAAAAATTCTAATTATTTATGTAACTTGATATGGCTAAATTCATTTCTATTTTTTGCACCAAATTAATAATAAATAATAAGCATTGCAAATCTAGGTTGTCATCTCAATGTGCACGCAAAACTTATCATGTAGCCGGTCTAAAACAAACTGATGAGTCTGTGTATTGCAGCAGTAGACATGCCCAGACAGCCCGCGGGCATGCACGTCTAGTGAATTCCCCACTTAAGGCGTTTCCCCTAGCGAACGACCTTGAGCGTTCGGTCCTATACAATCCACGCGCTCTTGCTACAACATATCGCGTAAAAATACGCCCGAATTTTTGGAATTATTTCAATTAAAAAAGAAAAGCTAACTTAAGAAATTAAATAAAACGTGGATAAAATAGATTTTTAAATTATCTATCCATTAGTGTAATCCTCAAATGATTAGAGCGTTCCATTTAGCAACAGATGCATGTAATCAGTAATTTTAGTCATTTTTAAAAGTAGATTTTAAATGTATTTATAACACATAAAAACAAATCAAAACGTGGAATGTGATTATAGGATACTGCACATTAATAATGTGCTTTTAGATGTACTTTATTTCTCATAACAAATGAGATAATAGTCTCTGAAAAACGCACTTTTGCAAGGTTTCGGTCGGGGTACCGTCTTAATGTAAAATGTAAAATAAGTTAATATACGCAATAAAATCCGTAAAAACTGTTTCATTTAAATGTGTAGTGTTTGCGTAAATATAACAAATAATTATGAGAATTAAGAAAATTCATATGATAAGCATATATGGAAATATATATACTTTGGGTTAGGACAACGAAATTAAGGATATATGCACGATTTTAATATGAAGGTATGAATCATAGCGTTTACGCGTCAACACTATTGTTGGTACCTATGTTCAGCAGTAAGCTTTTGTTACATACGTAACATAATACATAAACACTCACGCCTGTTACTCAGAGGGGTAGCCAGAGACTACAGATTTCCATTTGGCACGATCCTGACACACCTCTCTCGCCTCCTGACATCCATACACCTACGCATACATGCTCATCGGTTAAGGGTACTCCTAATTTGGTTTTCAATAAATCGCCAATTTGGTCGATAAATTTTCGCCTAGGACGCCCCTTTCCGACTCTGCCATTCACTTCTGCAACATAAAATTTTCTTTGTCACTCTTACCTCATTCATTCTTTCCACATGGCCAAACCACCGAAGCATTCCTTTCTTAATCCTGGTCACAACATCATCTTGCAAACCACACTCTTCTCTTATTACACAATTTCTTACCCTGTCATTCAGATTCAGCCCTAACATACTCCTTAGCGACCGCATTTCTACTGCGTTCATTCTACTCTCGAGCTTCTTCTGCCACACCCAACTTTCACTACCGTACGTTAAAGTAGGGACCAACATAGCATTGTGAATTGCCATACGTGCCTTTTTCGACACATTTTGACTCTCCACAATAGATTGTAGGGCCCCATTTATTCTATTTCCTGCATTCACTCGTCGTTCTATATCCTTATCACATCTCCCATACCTGCTAAAAGGAAGCTTTTTTTAGGAAGTAATGAATGATAATTGAATGAATAACAAAATAATGTTGACATTTGGGTCCGACGTGCGTCTGCAATGCGTAGATGCCTAGGTTTTGAAGCATCTTAAAATGACTGTCAACTCCACGCCCATTTTGTGAAAATAATAAATTCAATATTTTGTACGTGCAATGACAAATGGTGGTAAATCGATCGATTATTTCTCGATATAACGCATTTCAAATTCGTATGAAAACAAAATAATGTTTTAAATAATGACCATTATGACCATTTTTGTTAAATTTTATTTAAACTATGTTTTATAAATCTACTATAGTATACAATTATATTTTAAGTGATAATGAATTACATATACAAATTTCATGTTTCTAAACAGCTATTTACTTTTATTTTTAAGCATGAAATTAGCTCGTTAATAAGCGCCTTATATATTAATACTTAATTTTGAGTAGATGTTATAAGCATATAATTATAATACAGCCCTACTCAAAACACATTAAAACAAATACTTAGACAGGAAAATATCATAGCCAATTTCAGAAAACTCCCAACATTCAATATTTATTTAAAATAAATTCTTTTAATTAAAAGAACAACTTGAAATAAAAATTGTTGTTAGAAAACCGAGCACTGGTAAACCAACAAATATTAATGGGTCGCTGAATTCACGTGCACTTCATGAAAATTCAATGCACTGCCTGTGTACGGCATACAGAGGCAACTATTTTAAAACAACCAAAACAAGTAGAGCGCGAGTGTCAATTGACGCACCGTGAAGAGTTTCTCTGCCTTATTTGTTGATTTTAAGTTCCTATTTTAAGTAAAATACAATGCACTTGTTTCACCGAAAATCAAAATATTAAATAAAAATTGTCGAAAACTCAACTCACTAGTAAGTGATAGCAAGATTATAGATTTGTAGATATATGTAATATTTGAAATTATTCTAGATTTAGGTGTCCCATTTTAAATCACATTATAAACTGAAAAAAGTTTTAATACATATGAATGTTATATACTATGTCCCCACTCGGGAAATAAGTACTAGCCCTAAAATGTTATAGTACACGAGCAAACCGAGTTCGACTCCTGTCGGAACCAATAACATTATTGATTACAATTTTATGTGCTGATAATCATTGATACCGTTTATTACGTGATAATTGTTGAAATAGAACTGTTGGAAGAAAGCTACATGTCAGAGAAATAAAAAAATATGTTTCAAGGGTATGTGGAATCAAACATCACGCATTGGGGCTCGCGACTAATTCTTACCTGTTTCAGGATAGGGAATTTATTTTATGCCGTTATTTATATTACACCTATTTTAAATGAATCCCAGAGTGATAATTAAACACTAGAAATTTTATATAATCTTTTTAAATAATATTTTTATGAGAGACTCGTTGCTGTGAGGTTGTGCTTATTTGTATTTTTTTACGGAAGACGGTGCGTCAAACTGAGCGTCAGTTGGACGAACGAGCAGGAACTCTTATCGATCGAGTGTTATTATGTCGAACCCATTTTATTGGATGCTAAACACAAAGATCATAAAAATAAATTGAAGATACATGACGCATGAATACGAATAAAGGAAATAATGAGTATTATTTTATTTTATCTTATAGGATAAGGTAACAAACGAGCACAAAGTCCACCTGATGGTATGTGGATGCTGTAGCCCATAGATATCTACATCTATCCTAGACGAATCAAAATGCAGAATGCCTCGTTTCCAGTAAAAAGTGTCTCCGGTTCTCTACACTCACCATACGAAACACAGCAGCATTAAGCTACTATTTTACGTTGGTATTTGTGAGAGCGTGGTTCTTCCCCGGTCGGGCCGACCCATTTGCGCTACAACTATACTACTAATAAATATAACTGCAGCATGGCTCTGCCTCGAAAAGCGTAAAAGTGACTGATTGAAAAAAAGTCTAATGTCCAGTTATAGAAATTATAAGAAAAAGGTGAAGGATTCTGAGAGGAATTCTTGAGCAAGCAGCGACAAAATTTACAAGCCCATTTGGATTGCCTTTGACGTGATCGATGCTTTTCTAGGAGAAAGCGATAATTGTAAAAACACTACAAATACGGTTTTTTATCTTTTATATAAACGTAATTGTCGTGAGCCAAAGCGTCACGGCATTAGCAGTGCATATTTCAGCGTCCATTCTCGACGAGCGCGCGAACTAAACTGTGAACGATTGCGAATGTGGAGGGATGTGTTCTTCGCGACGAGTTCGCGGCAAAATTACGGCGTGAATTCACGCCGTGAATCACACAGGAGTCTGGAGCCCACATAATATGTAACTAGATTTATTGTGGTGTAGCTTAATTTTTGATTTATTCTTCCAAACTGTAAAAACGGCTTTGTATTAAATATTTTTTCAATTTCTTATTAAATGGAAATATAATTGAAATTACTTGTCCAGTAATTTAGAATAATTTTGAATTCTTAAAAATGTACTTAATAATTTTTGTACCCTTAAATTCTATTACAAATGTTCAATGGTTTGCATGATTGCCTATTCGCTTTATTTCTTCAATATAAGGGTATACACGAATATTCGTCATTGAATAAATGAGCGGCAAAGGTGTTTAAATTTCAATTCATTCATGCATATAAAAAAGGACATTTTTTAAAATTAATTAACTTGTTAAGTTAAAGTTCTATATATATTTTTAATTTTTCTGTGTGTGTAAATGGTTTCTAATTGCTGTGTAACATTATTTTGTTTACCTAGTAAGTCCAACTTCGACCGAGAGGTCAATCGACGGATTCTACTCGAATGAATCGACGGATTCTACTGGGCAGCGTTCGGGAAATTACGACACATCTTCCCGTCAGGTATACCTCTATCTCTGAAAACTAAAGTGTATAACCAGTGCGTGTTGCCAGTGATGACTTACGGATCAGAGACGTAGCCCTTCACTGCTGCCCGTATGAGGACGCTTAAGGTCGCTCAGCGAGCTATGGAGAGGGCTATGCTCGGAGTTTCTCTGGGTGATAGACTCAGAAATGAGGATATCCGCAGTAAAACCAGAGTGATCGACATAGCCCAACGGATTAGTAAGCTGAAGTGGCAATGGGCCGGCCATATAGCTCGAAGAACCGATATCCGATGGGGAAGAAAGGTTCTCGAGTGGCAGCCTCGTACCGGTAGGCGTAGTGTAGGGCGAACCCCCACTAGATGGAGTGACGACCTGGTAAGACATGCAGGAAGTCGATGGATGCAGGTAGCTCAGGATCGTGCTTTGTGGCAGTACTTGGGGGAGGCCTATGTTCAGCAGTGGACTTGTGAAGGGCTGTAATGATGATGATGATGAATATTATTTTGTTTATCTTTATATATTTGGTTGTTGCGTTACGTTTCATATCGAATTTTTTTGATGACATCTTTATATTCTGTATGAATTGTATGATTTAATTTAAATAGTATGAACTCTTTCATTTGTTCAATTTTCGTATTAAGTAAAAGACTTAGCTTATTAAAATGTATTGTTTCACTCTCAGAATACGGTGTAGCTTCACTTTTATTGAGCATTGCAGTATTTGTAGAAATTTTGTCATGTCCATACTGATACAGTATTTTGTGATGTTTTTATTAATTTTTCCTTTATTTCTTCGTGTCACATTTATATCTGATAGCTCACCAGTGTTCTGGTAACGGCGTAGTCACTGAAGTGTTATAATCTTTCTTTTTTTAAATCCTTTTATCAATACAATTAGAGCATCTCCAGTTTTGCTTACGAGCAGCATATTATACAAGTGTTTTTCAGATGCATTTGAGTTCAAATTACTTCTTACAAAATATACATTTGAGAGATTCTTTGTTGCGAATTGTTTCGTTACATTTGGCACATGACACTATCTTGAAATGTTTTTATATCTCGTAGTTAAATTCAGGTATTATATATAGAACTGTCACCTTTATTTATTTTATATATTTTTCATGTTAATTAAGAGATGTCAGATGGTAAAACACCTGCTCGAAAAATAAAATTGTCTTACCTAGTTTGAACGAGCGTAACGTAATTGCGTTGCGTACACTATCAATATAACCGTAAACTGCGACAGTGGTAAACAATCGCCATTTTTTCGGATAATGCCTCTTAAATTATCTACCCAAAAGCTAAGCAGCTAGGTGTTAGGATTCCAATACTACAATCCTTTTATCCTTATATGCATAATAGTGTATAATGTGACATAACTTGATTATTTCAGATGACAATGAACCAGACAAAATTCACCTTACAGAGTCCGAAAATATACTCACCACTGAACTGCCAACTCAAGTTACAAATAACACAGATAACATATAAAGAAAAAACTTCATTTTAATAGTTAATGTGTAAAATACTGTTTGTGTGTATTTTACACGTTTTAAGACATATTTTTTCATCAGCATACTCAACAATCCATTCAAACTGATTGTGTTCCTCGAAAGCCTGCCGATTATGTGAGAAAAGAAGGTGTTCTAAGATTAAAAAATTTGGAAGTAAAAAAACGACTGGAGGAAAAATTATTAAATTCAAAGGTATACATTATAAGAATTTACTAGCTACCTTTAAGCCAGCGGACAGCAAATTCACATCAGGTTTTTACTTTAGTTTGTTAGTTTTATTTTACGTTATTTATTTTGTTTTATGTTATTTTCTTTTTTAGCAGATATATCCATATTTTTAATATATAATTTTAGCTGAAAATAAATAAATAGTTAACTTTAAATATATCTATATAGCTCAATCAAGTAAATGATATCATATTACTATCAGATCCCAGCAGTTTTAATTTCATCTACTGACCCCTAGAAACAGCACATAGCTGTAATATGTAGTTTCAATAACTAACTATAACATAACATAAACACTCACGCCTGTCACCCAGAGGGATAGGCAGAGACTACGGACTTCCATTTGGCACGATCCTGACATACCTCTTTCGCCTCTTTTACATCCATATATCTACGCATACATGCTCGTCGGTTAAGGGTACTTCTAACGTGGCCCATTTTCAAAATATCGCCAATTTGGTCGATAAACTTTTTCCTAGGGCGTCCCTTCCCGACTCGGCCGTTCACATCTGCCATATAAATTTGCTTTGTCACTCTTTCCTCATTCATTCTTTCCACATGACCAAACCACCGAAGCATTCCTTTCTTAATCCTGGTCACAACATCATCTTGCATACCACATTTATCTCTTATCACGCAATTTCTCACCCTGTCATTCAGACTCAACCCTAGCATATTCCTTAAAGACCGCATTTCTACAGCATTTATTCTACTATTTTTTTTTATTCGTGCTTCTTCTGCCACACCCAGCTTTCACTACCATACATTAAAGTAGGGACTAACACAGCATTATGAATTACCATACGTGCCTGTTTTGACACATTCTGGTTCTTCATAATAGAGTGTAGTGCCCCATTCACTCTATTCCCTGCATTTACTCGTCGTTCTATATCCCTATCATATCTACCATCCCTGCTAAATACACATCCCAAATACACAAACTCATCCACTTGCTCAATTAACTCTCCTTCTATTCTTATTTAACATACCGTTTTGCTTTCTTCTCTTTCAAAAACCATCACTTTCGTCTTACATGCGTTCACTTTCATTCCCCTTTCTTTTAATTCCCAGTTCATTAATGTAACCATCATTTGCAACTCAGACGCCGACGACGCAAATATGACTTGATCATCGGCATACAAAAGGCATTTGACGGTTAACTCGCCCATTCTTAACCCACATTCTTCATCTTTCAAAGTTTGCAAACACCGGTCCATAAATAGGTTGAACAGCCAAGGGGAAGCTACACACTAACTAACTATAAACTAATATATATCATTTTCTTTTACAGTTGGCTACCCAAGAAATTAAAAAACAGGCTGAAGAGCGAGAATTACAGAAAAATAAAATACTTTTGAAAAAAGCTACATTAGAATTGGAGATTTTAAAAAACACTACAAAATAAAACAGATGATTAGTTAAATTATGTTTTATTTTAACCATGTTTGTATTTTTTTTATTGTAGAGCCATGCTGCAGTTATATTAGTAGTATAGTTTTGGCACGAGTAGGTCGGCTCGGGGAAACACCATACTCTCACACAGAATACCAGCGTAAAATAACAGCTTAATGCTGATGTGTTTCGTATGGTGAGTGTAGAGAACCGGATACCCTTATTACTGTAATATATATGTTTATATCATGAACATACTTTACTTGATTGATATCTTCCACTGTAGATAGAAATTTTGCAAACATTTTCATTTGTAATGCTATCAAATTAGACACAGTAGTTATAATTCTTGATATTGACTGTTGGCATACGTTCATGACGTCTCCGTCTAGTTACTTACTGCAAGTAAGTGATCGATTTATTTAATTCAGTCATATATCCTGTATCTGTGCACCTTGCTATTAACATACAGTGATGTGTACAGATATAGTGTCCAGGATGTGCAGCAATAATTTACAAGAGGTAATTTATAAAACACTGTGTTATACGCACAGTTTTGCATAGTATCTCAATGTAACGAGAATCATTATTTCTGGAGCAAACGGCAGACCTTCGTTCTAGGTTTTTATATGTGGTTCTAACATTGGCATTATGGTATTTTTATTGCGTCAAGTATAAACCGATATTGTGATTAAAACTCTTGAACAGTACTTCTGAAATGGATTCAAACAATCACGCAAATAACGTCCTGGTCCTCTTTTTCTAAATCTTCTTGCATAGTCCACAAAATCAATAAACTCTTCATAATCTGACATTTTCTCAAAACATCACAATTTGATTATAATAAACAAATCCTTGAAAAAAACTACGCATTCACACATAACCTCACAAATTGACCTGTCAAAATCATTCGTTACGAAGTTAAGTATGGGTAGTGCGTTACTTAAAGTTAACGGTTCCTTATGCCTACTAATGAATCATTAACTCACTCTGAGAGTCAACTTTTTTAAATCTTTACTTAGTGATGGCTTAAGTAATCATTAAACGTCTCTGAGTGCGGCAGTTAGAAACGAAACCCGTGTCTTATTATCGATGATGGTATGTATTTCCTTGTCAAGTGATATTTAATTTAATCCTTGCGGTGATAATGCATACAATTATTTGCGTGGGAGAGGTGATATACAAACAAGGTAAAGTGCACCATTTTATTTTCAAGGCTGTCGCGTGCCACGACAGCCATCTTGTTTTGGGGTATCAGGAGACCGCACATACAGTCCACCTAGTAACATCTCGCATAATAGGGTCAAGGCCCGATCTGGGAATCGAACTCAGGAACCCCTAGGCCCGTCGCCCAACCATTTCTGGTTCTTACGAGCCGGATTAAAATCGGGGCAATTGGCCCAACCATTTTCTGGTTCCTTCGAGCTGGATTCGAGGGGACGGCCTATCGCTCCACCAGTGGTATCAAAAAGTAAATCCAAGATGGCGGCTGCAATAATTATCAACAGTTACATCATGGGTATCGTTTTCGTGGTTTTTCAAGGGTGTTGAAGCCGATAATACTGTCGAAATGTAAATGCAAGATGGCGGCTGCAATAATTATCAACAGTTACATCATGGGTATCGTTTTCGTGGTTTTTCAAGGGTGTTGAAGCCGATAATACTGTCGAAATGTAAGTGCAAGATGGCGGCTGCAACAGGTAGCAATATTTTCGTCATGGGTATCGTTTTCATAGTTATCGATGGTGTTGAAGCTGATAGTGCTGTCAAAACGCGAATCCAAGATGGTGACTGCAATATGTATCAATTTTTTCATCATGGGTGTAATTTTTATGGTTTTTGAGGGTGTTGAAGCCGATAGTGCTGTAAAATTGTAAATAAAATAGGACAGTATTTTTTTTACAAAAGTTGTTGTTTAAAGAAAATAGTCCCGCTGGTTCTTCCCGGGACAGAGGTTTTATTTGCGAACCAGTGGTAAATAAAAAAGTGACTTATATTGCTGCAAAATTGTAAATAAAATAGGACAGTATTTTTTCACAAAAGTTGTTTAAAGAAAATAGTCCCGCTGGGTTTCTTGCTGGTTCTTCCCAGGACAGAAGTTTTATTTGCGAACCAGTGGTAAATAAAAAAGTGACTTTCAATACTATTATTTATAATCCATATTGAATTAAAACGTTTCTGTTTCTGTACGGTCACTACGGTTCGCTGCCACATTCGCTGTGTTCGTCCAACCGCGGCTCGCGTACGCTCCTAATCTATAGTTCTATGAAAATGAAAATGAAAATGAAAAATGATTTATTGATTTACAATGATATATTATAATGATATAAACCAGTCGCAAGGGCCCCTATACTAGGTTGGGAACCTGTATTACTGGGTACCCCACTCATCCACCAAGACAATACAATGTTAATCAATAAATAACAAAAAGCAAGGCAAGATCTAGCATTAGGAAGTAAATGAAATTTGGAATATAATAATAATTATATGATAAGCATGCATGCAAAGCATGCACGCGTTTGTGTGTGTGTGTGTGTGTGTGTGTGTTTTTTTTGTGGTTGTGTGGTAAGCTTTAACAATTGGTGTGGCTGTTCGAAGTATAAAAGTTATGTAATAAATTGTTCAGTTTCCTCGTAGTTTAGTGTTAATAAAAATTGTGTCACTACACGTTTAACTTTAGTACACGTCAAGGTGTTCTATAAGCTGTTGTTGTTCATATTAAATTGTTTTCCGTGTTTAAACTATTGTCTTTTGCTGAGATTAACCGACGCAATGAGATTACCTATTTAAATTGTATTTGTTTGCTAATTATTTAAATTCCATTGATAGATCACTACAGAACAAAAACGTTGAAAAAATTATATCAAAAACGTTCAAAGTCACAACCCCATTGCTTCAATGGAGAGTAGGTAATTATGTCCTCAACTACGCTTAGTTTCCTTAACTCTACACTGCACTCATTAATGTACAGTAAGACCATGATTAATTATGATAGTTTGTAGTTCTTTGCGGATTTTTATAGCAATACAGATCGACCTATCTGAAATATGCCACAGACTATATTCATGAAGTTAAAACCAAAACAGAATAATTTGCTATTTATTTTTGATTACTATGTCTATACACCGCCAACATGTACAAAAATAAATGAAAACACATTATTGTTTTATTCAAAGTTGGCTTCTAAAAATAAGCATTTCGTCGAAATGAAAAAGAACAATGGTCATATCATGTTGACTTTTTACAATAAGAAGGTCGAGAAATTTTCATAATTTCGTCGTTGGATCATAATGACCCTTATTTAAAGTTCATTGTCCTTTAATATAAGAGGATAATTTGACATTAATACCTTTTTATGAAATTTAGGCAAAAGTTTAATAATTAAAACTTTTCTCTTACATATCATATTACTTTTTAACTTCCCGCTATGAAAATTAATTGTTTTGCATTCGAAATTAGCGGGAAGTTGCAGGAATGGCCTGTAGAGAGTCAAACGTATGTTTTTATTAATCTATGAACGTAAATATTCTGTACCAACTTCTTACGTTGTAGAGACGATACTGTGTAAAATCGCTGCAGCACGAATGGAACTACTCAACCGGGGAAGAATCATGATCTCACAAAACACCAGCATATGATATTAGCATAATTTCAATGTACTCAAATAAAAATGTTTTTAAGTGTATTAGGCAAAATATAAGGAAAAAACCGGGTTTCCTAAAGCGGTACCTAATACGATAAAAAACAATTTTAATTCGAGTACATTTAAATTATGCTAATATCATATGCTGGTATTTTGTGAGATCATGATTCTTCCCCGGTTGAGTAGTTCCATTCGTGCTGCAGCGATTTTACACAGTATCGTCTCTACAACGTAAGAAGTTGGTACAGAATATTTACGTTCATAGATTAACCCTCTGCTACTGAGGTGCCTTTCTTGTAATTATTCTACTGAGGAGTAGCCTGTCGGACGTATACTTTAGGTAAGGATTTTTCAAATTTTATTGTTATTTATTGAAAATAAAACTGAATTTAGCAAAGTTTACAATATATTTCTTAAGCCATTGTAAAAAACAGACCAATGAAACCATTGTTTTAATAAAATATTATTTATTATCGGAACCGTATGAATTATAGGAACATTTGTAATTAGGAACTTTAACAATCAAGAAAAAGAATAAAATTAAAATAAATAACAAAAAAAACATAACGTTGCCTTCTTTAAGGTTCAAAAAACAAAAAAAAACACTTAAATTATAAAAATCCTTACAGTGATTTTTTTTATCAGTCTCAAAGTTCAGTCTTGCAGTCAACACAAATTTGCGAGGAGCACTGCAAACAAATATGTTTCGCACATATACAACAAACAAATTTTGTTTGTCGCTTCAATTTACTTGGGCAAATGCGACATAATTTTCGTGATGATGTACTAGGATTATTAGAAGACTCGGGTAAAGGTGGTGGGGGCAAGTCCTAACCTAGTACACGTCGCAGAGTCAATCGCAATTATCTTAGGAGTTTTTCATTATAAACTCGCTGTTTTACTCTTCAAGCTTCAAAAATCAAAAAAAAAACAAGTATCTTACATAAAGGCAAAGTATTTGGTAAGAAATGAATAGTCATGTTTTACATGACCATTCACTTTATAATTACAAATAGTTTTACCTGTTTTATTTCGTTTTAAATGTTTGAAATTCTAAAAAAACACAAATAATTAATTTCATAGTGAAGAGGTCTACATAGGTGCACCCCATAAAACCCTGTAGTCGTCCCATGGTTGTCTTAATGAGGCAACAGATAGAAATAAATGAGAAGACATTTATGGCACGTACACTCTCAACGAATCAATCTATGAGAGGGGCCTGTGTCCAGCAGTGGACTTTTCCTAAGCCAAAAGGTAATTCGAAAAAAATATAACAAAATTATCATAATAAGTATTTCCTGTAACGGTACAGGAGAAACTTCAAGTCTTGGGGTAGTATTAAAAAAAGAGTAAAGTAATAATTTATATTCAACTAGCGATCTGCCACGACTTTGGTCGGGTGATATGTGGATTGTACAACAGCGCCACCTACCGGGTCCAAGAATGCATATAACCTTCGCGGAAGAGAAAGCAATATGTTGAATTTTTTTTAAATCTGATGAACTGTATGGCTGCGCATAAAATACGAACAAACAAAAAATTAATTTTTTAATTATTAAAATATACATACATAAGAGAAAAAATATAGTTATCAGTTATTAGTCCATAAGGAAATGCAAGTTCCCATTACAGTCGCTCTCTGTTTGCTCACTGCGACGGCTCATTCAGCCAAAGAACAAACAAGAGACACGATTTATAAATTAAGCATTTGCAGCGCTTATATTGTTAAATTTATCGAAGACGATATGGTGAATTCTTTTGAGTAACTAAATACTACACTCTTATTTATAAACAAGTAATTCTACTTGATCAACAATTACTCAAGTCTTTACGTAGCCAAGAATTACCTGACAGTCAAGTACTTAGGATTACTTTTTTATGTAAATCATCAAGTACTACTTAATAGTTTGTCTCGTTTCAGTACTGGCAATAATATCCGCTGACCTTTTACAATAATAAAAATACATTTAGAAACATTTCAACAACAAACAATCAAATATACAACAAAATTAATTAAAAATTAATATGCGATATATAATTTTTTTTTACAATTAATCAATGCGTCCTTAGGGGGTTTTAACCCTAATTGCCAATTTATTATACGCGCAACGCACAACATTGTCAAATATTCTTAAATCTAGTCCACCAACTGTTTGCACATTTAAAGAAATAACACTTTCTGTTACAATATTGCTCTGTGTGGCCAATATTGTGGTATTTTGGAGGAGGATTTGGAATTTTTTATATATATATATATATATATATATATATATATATATATATATATATATATATATATATATATATACATATATATATATATATATATATATATATATACATATATATATGCTGTATTTTATCACAATTATATTTGTAAGGCCTTTGGTTCTTCCTATTCGACCGAGACCTTCAATTTTTTTTCTATAATTAATTCTTTTAAGCAAGGTTAAATGTAGATGTCTATGAGCCACAGCATCCACTTACCATCAGGGGGACTGTGTGCTCGTTTGTGAACCTTATTCTATAAAAAAACATTTTTGAATTTCACTTTGTTATCCTGGAACTTTCCAGAATAGAAATAGCTAAAACGCAAGTTTTTTATTACTTGATCTACTGTTAATTGTATAATTTTCGTCAAATCAGTACAAAAATTGAACACTCTCAGTGTCGTAAAATCTTAATGCAAAGAGAAGTTGACATTATGGCTTAAATACTTTTACACAGCGTACGACAGCTTCCTTTTAAATATATTTTTTTTTAATTTTATATATAAAAACTCGTAAAATACGTGGAGACGCCAGTAACTTAAGGTATCTTCGATAAAGATTTAGTGGACTGTAATTTTGGTGCATACGGCAAAGGGGAAAATAAATAGGTGGGATAGCACGCACTGACCTGATGAGGGCTGCCTTGCCTTCCTCCTGGAGTGTCTGCTATACAGCAAGCTCGCCACGTGGTTCGGCGCACACGCACTCTCGGTTAACAGTTTCGTGAAGTCCCACACTCTCGACCTTTGCCCTTACGGGGGCGTCTCACACTTTTATGAGTTACAAAGACACAATGTCTGATGCGGTGAGTATTAAAGATAAACAGGAGATCTCAATGTTCGTCCTGCGCGGTTTGCGGTTAATATATATAAGACGCGACGGGTGGCCGTGCGCTGCGGATGGCGTAATATCACTTAGTATAATGACGCGCGCCGAGATCCTCTTTTTCACCTCGGC
This sequence comes from Parnassius smintheus behrii, assembly GCA_036936625.1. Classification (NCBI taxonomy): domain Eukaryota; kingdom Metazoa; phylum Arthropoda; class Insecta; order Lepidoptera; family Papilionidae; genus Parnassius; species Parnassius smintheus. Next base: position 39,754,491 of record JAUPFT010000008.1, on the reverse strand, counting down.
GGCAGCGCGTGCGGTAGGAAAGGGAAGGAAGGAAGGAAACAAAAAATATGCACTAGTCCTGTTGATGAAGTAGATATAACTTAGGACGAACTCAATGCGATATGTAATGTAATGTTGATAAAGTAGATTGTTAACTGGCGTTACCAATACGTATAACTTATGATCCACATACCAACCAGCCTAATTCTTAAAGTTTTAATTTAATAATATATTTAACAGTAAAGAAAGAAATATTAAATTTATGTAGCCTATTGCTATCGTCAATCGCCAAATGCGCTTTTAGTGATAGAAACCGCTAGGGCGAATGGCGCCACTCTGGCGATCGTTGCAATCGCGTCCAGCAGATCGGTTTTCTGTATTAAGGTTTATTCACTGCTAACTCAACTTATAAACAAAGTACTTGTTGTTAAACTTCCTAATCCTTCCTTTCCTTTTTAAAGGAATAAAATGTAGTTATGCATAAAAACTATAATATATTTTTACGCTATGTTTTTTATATAGAATAAGGGTGACAAACCCATAGACATCTACATTTATCCTCGATTAAGAATCAAAATGATTCGTTTCTGATACTGTATCCTTTCCAGTCCAATGGCTTGAAAATATCTTCAAATGCAACGGCGAAGGGTTTACGAAATATAACGTTACCCCGACTTAGACTTCTTCGCTTTTATATGGGTTTTAGATTATGGTTCTGTAGTTAGATAGACATCATAGCCCTACTATACAAAAACGTTACCACCTTGCAATATCAACAGTCATCTGGCACCGTTGAAAAAACCTATTCCCGTAAAGATAAAACAAGGAAAATATTATTTTAACATTCGTTGAAATTATGATTATTCCGTAATAATTTTATCTTGTAGATTTAATTAGATTCTTACTTTTACTTTTAGAGTTTAATAAACTTTTTGAAATTTTAACTGTCAATAAAATTTCAATCCAATATGTTTATTATCTATTCCATGACCATATCCGCGCTCATATATATGAGTATATGAGCGCGAATATGGTCAATCGTAACTCTCTCTGTCATTACGACCTGAAAAATATAAAGGAATTATTTCTAAAAATAATTATGGATTACAATAGGTGGGACTCTACTTGTAGGATAAGATACATCCGTGTTCGTAAAACTTTTAGAATACGAACGATAACAAAGTGTTGAGGTCTAATTGTAGCTTAGCAGATATTTTTTATCACAAATCTGTATCGAAAATAAACTGACTTGCCGCAAATGCTGTATTAATGAAAATACTTATAAACACTATCTTGTTCACACCCACACACACCGGGTTTTCGGTCTAGTAGGTAACATTTTACTGTCTCGTGACTGTACTCTTTAAATTTAGCCTTAGCAGAACACCTACGTAGTGGAGAGGTAGAGAGTGGCGTGATACACCCACGCCAAACCTCTGCACCTGCTGTTTACAACAATTTGTTGTTTTAAATACTTTCACTTTCACGGTATATAATCTGTACTGAAGGCAACGAGGGTAAAAATGTAAATACGAACAAATGGGAGTAGAACTGTAATCTCCCACTTAATCTAGCAGTATAAAGTATCGTGCAGGCGACTGTGAGGGATCATTCGGTAATTCTACGACTCTATCGTTTCTCTACCCGTTGGCGTGTTTTCTAGAGTAAGGAAGGAAGATAGTGTTGCCGAGAGGCTACCCTATGTTACATTCAATGGGTAGTGTTGCTGTCGGTTTGCATAGTTTTGTGTTATTATGTAATTATGTCCTTCACGTTAGAGCAGTGTGTGATTGTGACGGGGACATAATACGGTTGGTAGAACTTTGCTCTATACTGAATTTATAGTGCAGTATGTTGTCTTATTCCTGATTGAAAATTGAATTGAAAAAAATAAAAGTGTGAGAGCGGATGTTCATCTTGCTCATCTGAACATCCGCTCTCACACTTTTTTTTTACTATTAACCTCCGGAATAATTTCTAATAGAAAATAAAATTTGCTATCAAGTGTTATTATTTTGTATTAAATTATTTTGAGATTAATTTTCTAACATCAGAAGTGAGTTAAAGTTCCTGTTGTAGTCTACATATAATCTTTGAATAGTGTGAGCGTTATTACGTTGGTGAAAGAATATGGTGCGCATCGCGTCACATAGGCATCACCTTTGTTTTTACGTTAAATGTTGTAATGAAATTTGCTTTCCTATTTACGACATTGTCGTATCATTAAAGTGTAGTTTAAAAGTTTAAAGTGAAATTAAGGCAAACGTAAGTTTTTTTAGGTACTTAGTTGAGTTTTGTTATAATTTGATAGTTCATGCGAATTATGATTTGAGTGGGATATATCTTAAAGTTCGAAATGTTTAGCGATGTACCGAAAAATTAATGTTTGTTTAACGTGCTATCTATTGTAAAAAATAAGTAGCCTTTTTGTATTCGAATATGTTGATAAGTATTACAGTTTACACCGAACATTATATAGGCATAAAAGTTGAGGTTTGATGTCGCAAAATGTGGCCAAGCCCTGGATACAGCAAGCGACTATTGCTCTAACGCTAACCAGCATTGGCAAGATACTTATGTCAAAGAGGGTCCTCGGTCAAAAACTTTCACCATCTGTGATTTTGTGTTCGTAAACAAGTCATCATCAAATCATCGCGTTCTACGTGAAAGCCGGACTCCAGTATGCGGGGGGGGGGGGATATAAGGTCTCGTGTGTGTTGCCACGTCATCGGTACAGCCTGCAACTTTTAAGCGCAAGCACAGAATAAATAATGGTACTGCGTACAGAAGTTGCACTCCTTTGAAGTTTACTGCTTGCCCACGTTTAATAGTCTACATAATTATTATTACAAAACTTTATCCATATATAGTGTCCATATTACTTGGCATCTTTTCCTTGGTTCTAAGAGATGTCAAAAAAGAGTTAAAAAATACATTGCGAATTGTTAATTAAATTACTTACATGATATATCTATTCTGACTATGATCGACTGACCATATTTTCGCACCAATGTGAGTTCTGCGATGGCCAACGAATGCAAGAAGTTGGAAGAAACAACAAATAAACTTTAAATATGATAAATCAAATAGGTAATATACTTAATATATACAATTTTTAAATTACACTAAAACTTTTTCAACTATTTTATCCTACAATTAAATATACTGAACACTAAACAAAAACTATTTCAACAAGCGTTTAAAAACTTTAACATTCAATCGCCTACAACGAGCTAGCCCCGACTGCGTATGTTACCATTTAGTTTTAGTTTGTATTTTGCAGAGTATTATTTATTTCTCTCTAGTACCTGGAACTTTTTACATATATTCTAATATAACATTACTTTGGACGCCTATTTTGCGAGTAACCAGTGTTGGATATAAAGGGTTTTTCAATTGACGCGGGTAGATTTTGGCGTCCCGTGGTGCCCATTCGATTTTAGTGACATCTATCAAATATTTCGTTTATTATTTAGTTTTGACTTGTGGCATACCACTATGGCAATTTATACAATTGAACAGCACGATTAAATGATAAAACTTTATTATCAAAATGAATGTACGTTAGTGCAAACGCTGCGCGCATTGCACCTGTTTTACGGTAGATGTGGTGGCCCTTTACAGTCGACTCTTCAACGTTTGGTGGCCAAATTTATATATAATATATAAATAATCAGCCAACACCCGTACGTTCAAGGAACGCAAGGTCAGTCGAGAACATCGTCGCGGTTCGTAAAAGTATACAGCAGAACCCGGGGCAGTCGATTACTCGCCGTGCACAAAAACTCGGCCTTTCGCAGACTTCAACTTGAGAATTTTTCATCGGCAATTATGCCTACACCCGTAAAAGATCCAGTTGACCCAGGAGCTCAAAGTTCATGACCAAAGCCAACGCCGATGGTTCGCTGACTGGGCTTCGAATCATTTGGAAGGGGACCCCAGTTTTGGCCGAAAAATTTAAAAATTTATCGACGAGGCGCATTTTTGGATGAACGACGACACTAACTCACGCGAGATTCACAAAGTGATATTGCATCTTTAAAAAGTTACCGTTTGGTGTGGATTTTGGGCCAGCGGCGTCATTAGTGAGTACGTTTTTGAAAACTACTCTGGTGAGGCGGTGAACGTCAACGGCGAGCACTACAGAACAATGATAACCAATATCTTGTGGCCCAAATTGAATCATATGGACCTAAACGAGATTTGGTTTCAACAGGACGGCGCTGTGTGTTATACAGCGGACGTCACGATTGACACTCTCTATGAGCGATTTGAGGGTAAGCTTATTTCTTGCAGGGTGATGTGATTTGGCCAACATGGTCACGCGATTTGACCCTACTAGACTTTTTCTGGTGGTGTTTCTTGAAGTCGCTAATCTATGCAAACAAACCACAATCGGCCAATGCCCTAAAGGTGAAAAGAACACAGGCTCTTGCTCAAATTCAGTGGGATCTATGCAAAAGAGCCATTGAAATTTTACCACTCGGATCCGTGCTACTGTAAGAAGTCAAGACTGGCAATTGAACGATGTCATGTTCCACACTTAATGGCACATGTGAGCCTTTCAAACAAAAAAATAATTTGGTTAATACTTCACACACAGCTTGTTTTATTTTATTTCAGCATCTACCCGCCGTATTGAAAAACCCTTTACCTTAGAACATGATTGTGCATCTGACGTAGTTTTTTCCATGTTTTTTGCTTTTACCGTTGTTTATTTAAAAAATTACATTAAAACTACTTTGAGTAGAATTTAACAAAGACTAATTAACGCTAATTTGTGCCTATGCTAGCAGCCACTGTGAGGTATGCAAACTACATACGTGCAGTGTTGAAGTCTGGGTGATACGTTAACTTTGTGCCCATGTCAACAGCTAATACACATTATGCAAACTTGGTGCATATGCCTGGAGTGTTGAAGTCGCAGCGGTTCGTTGGTGCTGGTGCGGTGCAGTGGCTTATTGGCGCGAGTGCAAACTAAAACAGCGGCTCGCTCTTCTACTACTATAGGGATCAGCCTGTAATTCTACAAGTATCACTGTCGTTAATCTGCCCGTTGGAGTATTCCTACAGTGTAAGAATTAAAGATAGTGTTGCTGAGAGACTGCTCTGTGTTACATTCAGATAATGGTAATGGGGTAATGTTGCCGTTGGTTTGCATACCTTGGTGTTATTATGTAATTAAAGTAAGTAAGGCTCATCCTCACGTTACATCGGTGTGTAATTGCGACGGGGACATATTACGGTTGGCCGAACTGTATTTGCTATATACTGAATGCATAGTGCAGTACGCTGTCTTATTCCTGATAATAAGTTGATAATATATATATATATATATATATATATATATATATATATATATAATATATCATCATCATCATTACAGCCCTTCACAAGTCCACTGCTGAACATAGGCCTCCCCCAAGTAATGCCACAAAGCACGGTCCTGAGCCACCTGCATCCATCGACTTCCTGCATATCTTATCTACATATATATATATATATATATATATATATATATATATATATATATATATATATAATGATATCACTGCTAGGGATGTAGTCTTGTTTAGTGACTTACCGGTAACTGGTGTTAAGCAAAGTCACGTTAGTAATATCATGGTTTATTGCACACATAACATAGTTTATTTAACTGCATAAAATATCACAAATCTAAATAAGGTTATAGATGTACATTAGACACACAGTATAACAAGGTATAACAATCATTATTATTACTCACAATTTATCGCCCGTGTACGTATTCTCTACTAAAAACAGTTTTAGAAAGACTGCCCCTCAAGATATTCTGCGCCCAGAAGCAAATAAGGGCTACCCTTCGGTAAACGGTGGAGGGAGGTGGTGAATGTTCATACATAGGTACCACGCAGCCGGCTTCGTGGTTATGTAGACTTTTACCCACTAAACACTTGTGAGATTGGCTTTGACCTGGTTAGAGATCTTTACAGCCGTATTGAACGCAACCCCCCTTGGGAGAAAGGGGGGTGCCAGCCCCTCATGCCGACGACTAACACTGGTAACACTAACAGTAAACTTGAGTGTGAAAGTTTTGAAAGCTTTAAATAATATTTTTTTTATTAATGTTGTACAATTTTATAGTAATAGATAAATACTTAAAGTATTCACTTTGTGAAAGTGCAATGATAAAAAAAAAATGTGTTCCAAATACAACATTTTTTATAAATTTTTCGATTTAAAATCCAAAATTTTGCTTCAAGAAATATAAGACAAAAACGTAATTTGCTGCCAAAATATATTAAAGTTAGATAAATAAGGAGTTAGATCGATAGATCATGTGTATGAGAAATCCGTTATTTACTATTATAATGCGAATGTACGTCTCAGGCTTTTATGGCTAAACCGCTGAATCTATTTTGATAAAATTTAGATAGTTTAATGCCTGGTTAAACCAAAAAAGTGGTATCACAGTTAAGTAAAGCCTATCTTAGAATAGTCGTTATAAGCTGTTAAACCGCCAATTTGGATAAAATTGTGCAATAGGTATAAAAGTTTGTATAGGAAATGGTAAGCCATTCAACTGATTTTGTCGAGATTTGGTATATAGATAGTTGAAAAGATTAAAAAGGCTAGATTACCTTTTTCCTCAAAGAGATAACGTGGTATGACTGTATTTCACACGGACGAAAACGTATTCGTATACTTCTTTAAATTAGTATTTTTTTATTATTTGTTATCTTTGAAACGTGTTGGCATGTTTACCTACGTTAGTTATCATCCAGAAATTGCATTAGGTTGCTATGAATACAAAACTAACTAAAACTAAATGTTGGTCTATTAAGAAGGTACTTACTTCTTTTATAAATAAAACAGCATTTGCGGAATCATAAAATTTATTCAAAGTTATGGAATAAAAACCTTTATTAAAAGGTTACTAGACCGTAACAATTCAACCCATCTGTAAACATTAATCGATCCAGTGTGTATGTCTACTATGTATTCTTTAAGTCTTGATCTCCAGAAAAACTGCAAAAATGATTTATGGAAATGAAAAATATCAAAAAAGTACCAATAGTGGTAAAAAGTACAGCATTGGTAAGCCAACACAAGGCAAGCGCGAAATCGGATGAAAAAGTATGAACATATTTTTTTTTTCACTTTTAACACAAAATAGGTCTACCCAACCGTTTGTGGGTAATGAAACGTGAGGTGAATATAATATAATTCATAGTGATGATACGTAACCAGAAGATCGAATCTAAAAACTTTATTGAATTTTTTTTATCCTGTAGAGGGAACAATTTACATTTTGATAAAAAAAAATTAAAATTAAGTTTATTCGTAGGTTATTAAATTAATATTTTTCATCGTATTTTATCGTATCTATCTTAGCTTTTTATTAAGCCAAGTACAAATTTAAAAGCGACAATATTTTTCGGCTTATCGGTATCGGTAAAATTTTGTTACATCTCTAGTATTGATTAAAACTACTTTTACGGATTTTATCACGTTTAATTTACTATTATTTTTAATTCCCGACGTTTCGGGCGCATCCCAGCAGTCACGGGGGACTGACCATGGGTGCTAAAGTTATACTTAATTTTACTTGTTATTTATAATAAATAAATTTTTGAGAAATTAGGATTTTTAATCCGAAATATCGTTCTAGTTTTTACTAAACATAATCGATCCAAGAAAACGAAATATTATAATTTGTTTTTTTAATTAGTAACGTGCTTAAAATCAGAATTTTTGATCTAGAACCTAGGCTCAAAATTTGGTGTATCAAAGTTTGGTGATATCTTATAGTAAATAGATACGAAACCATACAAATATAAACGTCGCGTCGTAGTGTCCACATTTTCAAATCAACTTTTCAAAATAATAAAATCATTAAATATCTTAAATTTATCAACAATTTATGATTTCTTACCGAGTCGAGAGGAAAAGTTCTTAATATTAAATATTTCATTTTCAGATAACGAGACGATTTAAAATGATTCGGTAAGCAGTTGAATATTTTATTTCACACTTGAATGTTCCCACGCAATCACTAAAATATTCAAAATCACGGACTCAATTCAATAATATGCCAATTATCTATTGCATATTCTACAGATCCAAAATTAACAAAAAATAATTATAGTCTTTGCGTTATAGCATGGTGCGTTACAGCTTACAGTTTAGTGTGTCTAGAAGATGAAACTATGTTATATCGATTTTAAAAAGGCGATTAACGACCATAATTATTTAATATGTGAGTTACTCTATTATACATATAATAAATATGTAAAAAAAAAAAATCAAGTCTGGTTATTTGAGTGACAGGGGTACTTGGTCTAGCTTGGTTGGCCAAGCTAGACCAAGTACCCCTGTCATGCAATCCGTGAAGTTTTGCAACTTCAGAGGACTTTTTACAACCTTAACGCTGACCACGACCATCTAGAGACGACGGCTAAGCCAGTCTTGCTCTTTTTAACCGAGACACAAGTGTCTCTCTTTTTTTTATAGAATAGGATGAAAACGAGCACACAATCCACGTGATGGTAAGTGGATGATGTGGCCCACAGACATCTAGACTTATTCTCCATTAAGAATCAAAATGCAAATGGGTTGTCACCCATGAGAACTATGATAGAATGCCTCGTTTCCAGTAAAAAGGGTATCCGGTTCTCTGTACTATCCATACCAAACTTGCAGCATTGAACTGCTATTTTACGTTGGTATTCTGTGAGAGCGTGGTCCTACCCCGATCGAGCCAACCCATTCGTGCTACAACTATAATGTAGTTACAGCGTGGCTCTACTACGTAAAACCGGAAATCTGATACTCTCCAGCTAATACTTCATATCTCTCCCACTCTGAGTACAAATTATAACATTCCTTGATGCCCCGGTCTGGAGTTTGCGTATGCATCGGGGAGATCCGAGGTCGAAGGACCCGTCCATCCTATGATTACGCGTGGACAGCGACGACCATCTCCGCATCTACGGGTGCCTCTATAGGTCCCGTAGTGGTAATGCCGAAACAGACTGTTTCATCGACCACGTACAAATGGCTACAGATTCCTTGCTACTGCAGATCGCATTCGCAGAGACTGTGATCCTTGGCGATTTTAACACCCACCACGTCCAATGACTCTGTTTACGTTCAACCGATCATGCGGGCGATCTGTTTATGACTATGCCTTTGCGTACGGCTACATGGTATGACGTACAGCTGGTTACTTCGCCTACGCGAATTTCAGGTGTACAGGTTTATGCACCTTCCCTGTTGTACCTTCTGCTGACTTCTCATACGAACGGATTTTAGATTTCCATTGACACCCCTCTAGGCTCTACGGACCATTGTCTTGTCCGGAGTGTGGTGCCACCCATACTAACGTCACGGTTGCATTCTGTAGGCTGCCGCCGTGTTTGGCACTATAGGTCGGCCGATTGGGATAGGATACGGTCTTTTTTCGCAACCTACTCTTAAGACCTCAAAGTCAGCGCTCTTAAGAAAAAGGATAATTTCATCTCCAGGTCCTTTAAAAGAGTGATTGCAAAGGCAAGGTCTAAGCACATCGGCAGCATTCGCGAGAAACTAGTTCGCCTTCCTTCGGGAACTCCTGCATTCTTATCTCTCGCCGAGGCTGTCCATGGGAACTTTTGTCAGCCATTTCTTCTATCTCTACACAAAAAGGACGACTTACTGGCCTATGCCGCAAAGGAGAAAGCCGATCTGTTAGGCTCTCTCTTTGCGTCCAACTCGACTCTCAACGACGGGGGAATACACCCTCGATCAACCCATGATGTGAGTGCTCCATGCCGAATGTGCGGTTTTCTACAGCGCTCGGTTCGCAAAGTATTCCTCTCACTGGACGTCGGCAAGTCGAGTGGGTCCGATGGAGTCCCCCTCATTATATTGAAGAAGTGTGCTCCAGAGTTGGCACCGGTTTTGACAACGGTTTTTTTCCGGTACTCCTACCCCCAAGGCCTAGTCCGAAATCCATGGAAGACAGCTTTGATCCACCCGATGCCTAAAAAGGGCGACCGCTCAGACCCGTCCAATAACAAGTCTATCGCCATCACCTTGTTGTTCCCCAAAAGAATGGTGTCCATTATAAACCGCCAGGTCGTGGGGTACCTTGAGGATCACCAGCTGATTAGTGACCGACAATATAGTTTTCGTCTGGGTCAATCAGCTTGTGACCTTCCAAAATCTTTGTTCAGCAGTGGACTTTAATGGGCTTTTGATTTTAATCCAGCGAAGTCAATTCTATTTCCATTGACACCAATGAAATTGTTAATTGCTTTTTAAAGTAATGTAGTACCATTATGCTTCTGTATGTCTAGGAAAAATTTCGAAGACTCGTCGTAAAGTCTGCTAGCACGCATTAGTAAGCGGCACACTTTTCCTTATACTACCCATTACTTATACTCTCGGAAATGAGAGCAGGCCTGTCCTCAGTCCCTGCTAATCTGGCTGACTTTATACGTTCCACTGACCGTAAATAGGCTCTAACTTCATTTTTGACGATTTCGTTCGTAATGAGGGTATATTGCTATAGTAGCCACGTTTAGCATGCGGGTTGGCTACCGCAGTTTTTAATTTAGCTGTTATCAGAAAAGTGCTTCCTGCGAGGAAGTTGAGTCTTTGCCTCGCAATGCAAGACTACACAAGATACTATCGAAAGCTAAACCTAATCAGATCGGGCTTCTTAAGAAGCCGAATGGTAACTTCACTAATAGTGAAACAGAAACATTGGAGTTGCTAGCGTCAACCCATTTCCCAGGATCACACAAGACTTCAACCTCTAATTCTTTCAGAGCCCTACGAAGGCCTTGCAATGAGACTGGTGTAGGGCTGCAAAGATAATAAGGCCAAACATGGTGCAGTGGGCTGTTGACTCCTTTGAACCATTTAAATCAAGCGGGGAGGATGGAAAAATTCCCATCCAACTATAGAGGGGTATCGATATCCTTCTTCCTTATCTGATGAAAATCTTCAGAGCAAGTTTTGCATGGGGATATATTCCAGAACGATGGACAATTGTCAAGGTTCTATTTATACCTAAGGCTAATTGGAGAAAGGATGCTTTACCAAAGTCCTTTAGACCTATAAGCCTATCTTCCTTTCTTCTTAAGACATTGGAAAAAATTATAGATAGATATATAAGGGATGTAGCTCTAGTTACGAGGCCCATACATTACATCCAGCATGCTTACCTCAGAGGCAAATCTAAGGAAACAGCCTTGATCAGTGTCATTGACAGGGTCGAAAAAGCACTGGAGGATAAAGAAATAGCTCTTTGTGCCTTTCTAGATATTGAGGGCGCCTTCGACAGTAGCCCCACATCACTCCTGATTGGGGGCCTGACATCTAAAAATGTTGACCCCACAACCATCAGATGGGTGAAGTCGATGCTCTCAAATAGAAAGGCAAAAATAGCGCTGTTTCAAACTTCGATTGAGGTTGCAACTACAAGAGGCTGATCACAAGGAGGTGTTTTGTCACCCCTTCTTTGGACTCTAGCGGTTGACCAACTATTGTACAAAATGGCAGACCTACGCATTGACACATTGGGTTATGCTGATGACCTTGTGATTATTGCGAGGGACTTTTGCCAAAGTACTTTATCGTCAATAATACAAGGAGTTAGGGCTCTTTGTATTACACCATAAATAACGGGAGTAGGGATAACAGTTTATCAGTTAATGCTGCTAAAACTGTTATAATATCCTTTACCAAAAAGAGACGGTTGGACAAATTAGTCCAACCAAAACTTAATGGTAAAGAAATACCATTTTCCACGGAAGTTAAGTACTTGGGCGTAACAATCGACCAAAAACTAACGTGGAACTCTCACCTTAGCAACGTATGCCATAAGGCAAAAATTGCTTTAGGTACGTGCAGTCGTTTGGTCGGGAACAACTGGGGCTTGCGTCCCAGTATGGTTCTATGGCTGTACAGCAGCATAGTGAGGCCGATTCTCACCTACGCCTCTATTATCTGCTGTAACAAGGCCAACCAAAAGACGACTGCGGATAGACTAAATAGTCTACAAAGGGCTGCCTGCCTAATGGCAACTGGAGCTATACGATCATCGCCTGGAGCGGCTCTTAATGCACTTCTATGCCTAACGCCCCTTGATCTCTATCTAGACAAGGAGGCGAGGGCTAGTTTGTATAAGATTAACGCCCAGGGCGGTCTGAGCTTGCTCTCCTACAGATTGAGATCCATGCTCGACTCAATTAAGGAATCACCGGTCTTATGCATGATCTCAGATATCATGCGTCCACTACACACTTTTGATAAAAATTATATGGTGGAATTACCCTCCAGAGAAGACTGGCTGAATGGCCAGGTTATCTGTGAGGTCGGTAGCCTCATATGGTATAACGATGGGTCTAAAACGGGCCTCAACCTAGGCTTTGGAATTTACGGGGAACGCCCCAAATTCAAACTTAGTATGAATTTGGGTAGATACACCTCTATCTTCCAGGCAGAAATTTTTGCTATACTTCGGTGTGTGGAAATCAATCTGCAAAAACACTACGTCAACCATAAAATTTACATAAACTCTGATAGTCAAGCAGCACTGCTAGCGCTGAGATCAAACTTAGTGAACTCGAAGCTAGTTGGAGACTGCGTGAACCGTTTAAACGCCCTGGGATGTAACAACAGGGTCGTTTTAGGATGGGTTCCGGGTCACGAGGGTAACGGTTAACGAATTTGCACGGGAGGGCTCAAAGTGCACACAATTTGGACCTGAGCCATTTTCTGGAATCTCAAGAAGCCTAGCCCGACCCTTGAAACTCTTTATCACAATAAATCACTTACGATCTGATACACCAGGCTTAAAACATTCTAAAACCTTAATCCGGGCTTTTGATCGTAAATTCGCTTCAGAAGCCCTGGGATTAAGTAAAAATAAATTGCGCATTCTGGCAAGAGCCCTAACTGGACACTGTTGTCTTAAAAAGCACATGTTTATCCTGGAACTAAGCAATTCAAGGATGTGTCGGTTCTGTTCCATAACGGCAGAAACGCCTCTACATATCCTAACTGATTGCGGACCCTTAATGCGCAAACGTAACACTCATCTGGGAAACTATTGTTACGAGCTTAGGGTTCGTGACAATAAAAATTGCCGATAAAATTACCTAAATTAACACTTTAATTCACTTTACACTAATTAAAGTTAAAAACCCTAATAATTAATCACACTGATTCACTTTATTCCGCTCCGAAGCTTCGCTTGTCTCGCCAACTTCAACACTTCCACGATCGCATCTGCAGCCGGCTAGGCACTGCAGCCTATAAATATAAATTAGCACCGAAATATCCAGAATATTCAAGTAAACACGCGCAAGGTACCGAGAGTTCGAGTTTCAACTTCAAGAAGTTTAGTTCTTCGGTTCGAGACTAGATGGCGCTAGTGCCGTCGACTTCGGTGCGTAACACTATCTACTCCGCCCAGAAGAAGTGAAATTGCTCACGGCTAAGCAACTCCTTCTATTTATTGAAGACAAAGGCCGTGAACTATAGCCATAGCAGTGATCACAATAGATCTTATAGGTTGCAGTGATACTGGTCTCTTTACTACCTGCATAGCTGCTCGCATATAATTAAAAAAGTGCTCCTTCCCATCTCCTGGTATGTTTCTCTCTGTTGCCTCTTACGATAGCCACGGTATGATATGCAAAGATTTAAATAGTTAGATGCGCCCTTACCATAGTATGACCACTTCGAAATGTGTCCATTCTCAAATGAGTGAGCTCACTCATTCGCAATCAGTGCTCATTTGTGCGACAGAGAAAGTAGTATACACAATTTCTGTAAGATAATAAGAGATGACACTATTGCATTAGTGTGCGCGCGTCAGCGTCTTGCAAACGAACACATCCAAAAATAATACCACAGTTTTCAAGGTGAAGGCGCATCTAACTATTTAAATCTTTGATGATATGAGGTAGAGGTTATTCTTACACCGCTACTACACTATGAATGCGGGACAGATTTCGAAATGAGAATATCTGCAGGATAAACAGAGAAAAACGGAAAAAACTGGTTAGGTATATTTTAACAAATTAGTAAGATGATGTAGCAAAAGGCCAGCTATATAGCTTGAAAAACTAACAACCAATAAAGAGAAAAGTGTAGGACGACACCTTACCAGGAGTGTCGACCTGGTAAATGCCTAGTGACGCTTCTTGAGAGAAACTTATTTTCAGCAGTGGACTTATGACGATGATACTGCGAATGTGATTATAACAATGACTCTACTTGTGCTCTACATACAGTTTTCATATGCTCGTATTATAAATTCATAACCCTTTATTCTGTACTCTCTTTTAACTTTGTTATACACTGCGAGTAACTTAAATTACGCGAGTAATAAAAACACAGGGTTATGTTTTGACTATATGTATAATACTGTCTACTTTAACGTACTAAGAATAATTAACAAAATAACTTCGGCAGATGTGATGTATGGGGAGATCTTCAACAAACGATTCACCAATCACTCTCTACAAAAAATTATTATAAGCAGAACAATTAACACAATCAAATAGTTCACATAGATTTATCTTACATAAGTAACACATGTAGCACAGAAGTTACATCACAAGAAATAAAAGATACAGTTCAAAGCGGATAACAAAATTAAATAGTAGCCATAGATTTATTATACTACTGCGTATGCACCGGGTCATTGAAGAAACAAAATGGCAACCGATTTCTTGTTGTTTGTTGTTGTTTTTATACCCACCCAATGTATTTTTTTTTAAGATTTGTCGAAGGGGATAGGGTCAAAATAGCAAGAAAAGTGTAGAATGAAAATATTTTTTATTCTGTATATCTGAATAATGGTAATATATTTTACTTAGTTACATATTCGTTATTCATATGAGACTAAGTGATATTATAATTTGAAAATGAGAACGTCTTCTTCATCACAAAAGTCAAGATTTTTATCGTGAAACGATATTCTAATATTGCAATGATTTTATTCCTTAAAATAATGAAAATAAGTTGCAATTAATAAGGATATTTTGTTTTTTTTTTACGATAATTTAGGGAATATTTTTACAGGGTTAAACCAAAATCATAAGTGAAAACACTGATTCCGTGGTAGTTCATGATTATTTAAGAGATGGCGCTGATTTATTCTATGCTTAAACCGTGAACAAGTTTTGTTCGCACGGAATATCTTGTCAATTATATCGATGATAGTAGCAGTTACTTCTACCGCCAAATGCAGTGTTTGCACTTGTTATGTTTAAGCCAGTATAATAAAAGGCTATGAGGCATTCCATCTTATTGCTCAGAAGTGACAACTCAGCCGTTGCATTCTTTCGTTGTAATAGTTTGCAGGTGTATATGAACTATAGTAGCCACTTACCACCAGGTGGACTGTAAGTTTGTTCATAATCTTAGTTTTATTAAAAAAAAAACTGTGTTGCGAGTGCGCCGCTTCAATGTTTTATCATCATTTTATCTTTACGGACTATTGACTTGATCATGGTCTGCGACGATACGTTGTGACCTGAAGGTAAGTTTTATATGATTAATTTATTTCTGTATTTTATATTAATTACAAGTTAAAGTTAAATAAATTAATTACAGCTTATTAAAGTCCGCTATAGAACACAGGTTTCACCCATAGATTTTTTAATAGCAGGGATATTTGCAATGATTGTCACCTTTGGCAAGTGCAGTTTTTTTAATCGTTTTTAGAAATATACTGCTGCCCTTCTCCTGGTTTTAATAGAATAGAATATAAATATTTGCATACAAAATAGATTACAAGAATTCATATTGAATTTGTCATTTAAGCTTTAGTACTCGTCCAAAAAACCTCTGTTCTAGGAAGAACCAGCGTGAAACCCAGCGGGATTTTTTTTAAGAGCAAAATTTATTTTATAATATTTTATTATGAAAACATTTAGAAACAGCATAGTTACGATCACGTCATTGCCAGGAGTTATTAAAAATCATGTACTCTTTAGCAGTATTGCCTTACTGAACAAGTTTCGCTAAGCAAAAATTTTAAATATTTTGATGGATGCCTGCATATTTTCTGGAACTTTGCTGTAAAAGCGTATGTGTACATTGCCCAATGAAGGGGAGTGATATGGAGTGGTGGGTATTCCTACACCGCCCCTACACGGTGAGATTGTGTATCATTTATCATAAATCACATCAACTGATTAACGAAATAGGATTCCAGAGCTGAAGAATACGTGTATATATAAAAGGTAATAGGAATTTTATTCCAGGTATATAAAATACCACGTACAAAGTAAAATTTGAAATCAAAGAGCATACTACGTTGTGCCAAATGACATTTACGCTCTACTTGTTATTTTAAAATAGTAGCCTCGTTGTACCAGGCACAGATACAGCATTGCATTTTTATGATTGCACATGAATTTTGTGACTTAATGTTTGGTGGTCAACTTTTGCTTTAGTGACATGGTAATTTATTATTACTACATCAATCTTCCAATATTTGTTTTTGTAATAATTAAAAAAATAGTAGTAAGAAATATTCTTCTTTTTCCCTTTCCATACCTACTCTCCCTTCCCAAGAGTATACTATCTTTTAAAGGCGCCAGTTAAAATTTAAATTATAAAGTACGATTTTAAGTACTAACTAGTAAGTCAGTGCTTTAAATTGTACTTTCTAATATATAATGTTACTACGTGCTTACGATAAGGTAATACTTTATGAGTTAACGTGCACATTTGATAAAGAATGTTAACTACAACATAATTATTACATTTTTCGTTAAAATATTCCCTAGAAGTTGATGGATGCAGGTGGCTCAGGTCCGTGCTTTGTGGCATTCCTTGGAGGAAGACAGGCCGTCTTCAGCTGTGGACTTGTGAAGGACTGTAATGATAATAATTATTATTATTTTCTAGAACAACATGGAAAAAGGGTTCTCAACTGTAGACTATTTCTGCAATGAAAGGTTGCTGCTATTTTACTATACCTCAAGGCGTATATTGCTTAGGGCATGGCCACGGGGAACGGCGCAGCGACAGGCGGGGCGAAAATTCGCGCGGCGCGATTTGAGGGCCACGGGCATTCACGTTTGCCGCCGCGACCAAATAGGCCGAGAGTGAAATATCTTTATCAAAGTTATCTCGATATTGCTTAGAAAGTAATTATTTATTGATTCAAGATATAATATTTGGAAGAGATTGCGGAGTACATGAATCGGGTTAATAGAAAATTCCACAACAAAAAGAATGCACCTAGAAAAAAAATCGAGTAAATACCAGAATGAGTGTCGAAACCTGCGATTATATTCTTGTTAATATTCAACCAGAATCGGAGATAAAAGTCAATGCGGATAGAATTTTAAATTGTTTTTGTCGGCTCGGAATTTTTCGCGGCGAAAACAACTAAAATATTTTGTTCCCTATACTATTCGCCGGT
The DNA here is from genome assembly GCA_036936625.1 of Parnassius smintheus behrii. Lineage (NCBI taxonomy): Eukaryota > Metazoa > Arthropoda > Insecta > Lepidoptera > Papilionidae > Parnassius > Parnassius smintheus. The sequence goes on along the minus strand of JAUPFT010000008.1, from coordinate 39,737,093 downwards.
TTTCGCCGCGTCTACCTTCCGACTCCGTGGCTTGCACCGTACTGATTTATACATTGTTTCAGTCGCCCGCCGCGCCGCCAGTCGCCCGCGTGATTCGCCCGGTAAATTTCGCTGGTCGCGTCACCACTCGCCGCTACGCGTGGCTTGCTCCATACATTTGTATACATTTTTTTTAGTCGCTAGGCGCCTCACCGTTCGCGCCGCGCGAATTTTCGCTACGGCGAATGTCCCGTGGCCAGGCTGTTAGAGTGGAACTCTCTATAAAGTACCCATGCTATAATGTCTTTTTTGTGAAGAGATTGGATAAATATTCCGATATTATTAGAGAAAAAAGGAAATACATAAAGCATTCACATTTCAAAACAATTTAGTTATTTATTCAAATTAACTATGGAGATTAAAGTCATATGATAAAAGTTGTTGATCATTTAGAAAATTCAAAACATATTTTATTTATCCTGGGCACAAATATATAATTTTATTTAAATGGGGTTAATTAATTATACATAATATATTTAATATTTAATTTATATATAGAGGGAGAGAATACGAGATTAATAGTAGCGGTTGAAAGAAAAATCAAAAAGAACGAAAAAGAATGATAGAATACTATTTGATAATTTAAATGCAAATGTCAAAATATTCCTGAAACTCTTTAAAACTGCCATGGAAGGTCATAATTGTTGTAAAACTGAATACCAAAGTGTTGATTGAAAAATGTATAAAAAAAACCTGACGGTAATTTGGGATGTGCAAGCTACACTAAGAAATGGGATGATATGTTCAGACCAGGTTTTTACATGATCACGGAGAATTTTCTGGCCAAAAACCAGAAAGTTGTCTGTGGAACTTTACACTTGAAAAAGCCTGTGACAGAGTGGGCAGGGTACTTTATGGCAAAAGCTGACCTTGTTTTGATTGAGCGCTGAGCTGATACAGGCAATAAATTCTCTTTGTAGGGACTAGTGCTAGTGTTAAAATCAACGAACCCTGGCCTCGGCCCAGTTTAATTTCAATAAAGGTATCAGGACAGCGTTGTGTAGCTTCCTCGTGGTTGTTCAATCTGTTAATGGACAGTTGTTTGGATAGTTTGAAAATCAAAGATTGTATATTCAGAGTGGGTGAGCTGGAACTAAAACGCCACTTGTATGTCACTGTAACTCGACTTGCAAATGATGATTATTTTTATGAATTTATCTTTAAGAGAAAGAAGAATAAAAGTAAATGCAATTAAGACGTAAGTGAAGGTTTTTGAAAAATAATGATAAATAAAAAGTCGGTTAAGCAAGTAGATAAGTTTATGTATTTTAAGATGTGTGTAAGAATTGAGAGTCAAAGACAGCATTTATTTGAAATGTAAATTTAAACTGGAGTTAGTTAGATCAATTGATTTCTAATTGATGCAATTGTAAGAATTTCAGTTGCAGTTCTTCCGTAAAATATATATTTACGTAGTTAACAGAATATTGTTTTAACAACAATATAAAAGTTTCATTTTTTTTTTGTTTTGCACACTTTTTTTAAAAGTTGGTAGAGAAAAGTTGTGAATATTAAATTTCATAAATTTAAACATTTAAGTTTAAAATACTAGCGATAATGTAAACAATATTTTTTTTTGTTTTCACCTCACTCTTTTAAAATACCCTAACAATAAATATTTTACGTTAAAGAACCACGCTACAGTACAAATGGGTGCTAGTAACACAAATGGGTCGTCAAAACCGGGGAAAGATCACGCTCTTACGTAATGTCAGCCTAAAATAACAATTTAAAATTTGTTGTTTCGTAAATTTTGGTGAATGTAAAGAAGCGGAGACCCTTTTTATTAGAAACGAGGCATTAATCTTAGTCGTCGAGAGTGACAACGAATCTGAATTTTGATACTTTATCGAACAAAGTCTAAGTAAATTGTTTAAACATTATCTGTGTGTTTCAGGAGATAGATTTAATCTAGCTAATAAAATAAAATAAAATACTATTGAATAAAACTAATTTAAGGGATTTTATTGCATTTAATTATTAATTTTACTCAACGAGGTCTATCCGCATAAATATAAGAATTTATTACTGCTCATACTATTCTTACGCTTACCTTTTTTCACGGGGGAATGCCTACGCATAGTCGCCTCGCGGGGGCAAGAATGGGTTATGTCGGACTCGAACCGACCAAAACCATATGGTGTTCCGCCTTCGCCTCATATTGCCAGCGCAACGGGAACGCTTTCGCATACATCCGCTGCCACAGTGCCAGCCTCCCCATAGTAGCCTCTCCTCGGGAGAGGACTGCTCCTCTCCCAACTTCTCAGGTAAAGTGTACCAGAACACATGGTATGCCTTCCCCTCGCCCTACAACTTCACCTCCGCAAGGGACACCCCGCTGTCCAATACGCGAAGGCTATGAGGCCAGGAAAATTATACACTCAAGAGCACTGGCCTTCCAAAACTATAGCTCCGCCGGCAACTAAGATTCTGCTGCAGAGGGTAGAGAAAGCAGCACCTCGCAATATCGACACTCTTCTCCCGCAGCCCTACTACCACCGTGTCAACGGTGTGTGCCTGTCAGAGTCGCGGAAGATAGCATACCAACATTCTTCTCCTTCCGCGAGTCCACCTCGAGTGCAGCGGTAGGGCGAGAGGACACCCCTCTCTCCTCAGCCCACCAACACATATCCGAAGTGAGCTCGCCATGCCCACTCGATGTGGCTACCTTGGGCCGGCTGGCTCTTCACCTCGGTCCAGCCATGTGGGTTCCTCTTTGTTCACCGCTGTTGTACAAACCATGGCTACTAAGCAACGATAATGCGGGAACATATTAACTTGAGAGGGTGGATATTTATCCCTACTGTTCAGATATAAAGACTTATCTTCCGTATATTCTTGTAATTGCTATTAGAATACTGCCGGGCTAGCTTGGGCAGGAGACAATATATCCACGGGGAGAGAATAAAAATTTTATCCCTTGCCCAGTTTTATCCACTCTGCGAGCATGGGCAGGAGACAAAAAAATTTATCTTCCTATTATATTCACCGACAAGAGATAAAATAATCTTATTCCTATGCCGGAGTACGGCTACAGGGAAAAGGACAAGTATATACCCGTTTGACATAACGAGTAGACATATATATATACCCCCGACCGGAGCATTGGGCCAAAGGAAAAAGGAAAAATTATCCTTTTTTGACATTGACAAGTATATACCCGTTTGACATAACGAGTAGACATATATATATATATATATATATATATATATATATATATATATATATATATATATACCACCGACCGGAGCATTGGGCCAAAGGAAAAAGGAAAAATTATCCTTTTTTGACATTAGAAAGGCACAATTTTATCCTCGTTCATGAAGGTGGGTTTAAGTTTATCTTGAAACCATTTTAATACATAAAAGTTGTCTCGAGCCTATTGCAACTACATTTTCGTATCAGAAATTGAAAAACAAGAAAGAAAGTTACATCGGCGATCGATACGTGATCAGAGTACTAAATCTATTGGAATTCCCTGACAACGAATTTCTACACCTCTTTCGGATGCTAAAAGATTGTGTTTTGTATTTGTGTAAAGAAATCTATGAGGCTTTAAAGCCTATTAATTCTGTGGATGGACTTTGTGCAACAACGTTGTATATTTTCAATCAATACATGTGGCTAACTTATCTTAATATTTTTTTCTAGATAGGTACCTTACATCTTTCAGTCTCTTAGCAGATGGTAGTTACCAAAGAGGTACGAGTAAAGACCATGGAATGGCTGTTGTTCAAATAACAAATAATCAGCAAATACTTGACCCAAGTTATTGGGGTCATTATTAGAATGTGGGGAACAATCAATCACTGTTGGTAAATACAAGTTTCGGTGCATCTACTTCTTTCATTTTATTTTTGACTAATACTGAAGTGAATAACATTTCCGGGTGTACAATAAGCAAGGCAAAATGTAGCTATAGGATGCCTAGCAGAGCATGGTCAGCCATATATTCTTAGGGCTATTGACTGCACCCATGTTGATATATTTCACCTACCATTCCAGACTGTGGTTTAGTACAAAAAAGGGTGGTCTACAATAATTGTTCATCTGGTAATAGCAAACAAGTTATAGAGTTTTAAAAAACCTAAAACTTAATAATCTATTTTTTTCTAAATAAAGAATAGCAGTATTATATTCGTCTATGATCTAAGTTAGGAGAAGTAAAAAAACAACCGATATAACCATCGCGATAACAACCTACTACGCGTATGCATATGCATGGCTTAGCTACGGCATTGTACTACGGGGATGCAGCACTGAGGCCTCAAGTTTATTAACTAAACAAAAAAAAAACTAATACGAATTATAGCTAATATACAAAACACAGAAAGCTGTAAGCCTTACTTTAAGAAGTATAACATTTTAAGCCTGCCCTGTATCTATATTTTGGAACTATGCAAATTTGTCAAAAAAATCCAAACATGTACACAAAACGAGATGACATCATATCTAGGAATCTAATACAGAGAAACAAACTAAAACTACCGACTTCAAAACTAAAATCTCATTCATCCAGCCCATTCACCATGTTTACAAAAGTATACAATAAATTACCCGAATATATAAAAAAAATATTAAGAACGAAAAACCATTTGAAAAAAATTAAAGCAACTACTTATAATAAACGAGTGTTACTATAGTACTTCTGAATTTTTGGAAGATAAAAATATAATATAATATAGATATGTTAATATAAATATGTTAGGTAATAATGACATGCCGAGCATGAAGAGCAGCTGCGGGACGGACAGAAGGAACAGGCCCGTCGGTTGGAAGAGCAGATGCTCCTCATGAAGGATCTTCACGCTACCTTCGGGAAGGAGATCAAGGAGGTGAAGGATAGGGTTGCTCAGCATGACAACCGCCTGTCAGAAGCTGAAACCCAAATCGCGAAAGCTGAAACCCGAATCGAGAAAGCTGAAAGCAGAATAGACCAAGTAAACAATCGGGTTGACAACGTAATGGCTGACATGAAGAAATCACTGGACGAACTCAAACTTGGAGATGGAGCTACAGCTGCCGTTGTAGCTACAACACCTTCGCTACGTGGGTTCAAGGTGCCACCGTTCGACGTTACCTCTTCCTGGTCAGCCTACAAAATCCAGTTCGAGGCTGTTATGAAGGCGAACGGCTGGAATAAAAGTCAGGCCATGACTGCTCTCACAATAGGCCTGCGCGACCAGGCCTTAACAGTTCTGGAAGCTCTCGGTGAGGAAGTGACTTATGAGCAACTCCTTGAGGCATTGGAGGCGAGATATGGCGACGCTCACCTGGAGCACGTCTTTCGTGCGCAGCTTAAAGATCGCGTGCAGCGCATCAACGAAAACCTGCAGCAGTGGGCTCTAGAGGTGGAGAAGCTGGTGCGAAAAGCATACCGGTCTGTACCTGCGTTCATTGAAGGGAACCTGGTGCAGACATTCATCGACGGCATCCGCGACCTGGAAGTCAGAGCTGCTGTGAGGCTCGGGCACCACGAGACGCTTAAGGACGCCTTGGCCCATGCACTGGAAGTGGAAGCCGTGCGGCAGGATCATCGTTCCCATCGCGTCAGGGAGGTTGCAGCAGCTACAGTTCGCTACCGCAACAAAGGATACAGCCCAAGGTGCTATGGCTGTGGGGAAAGGGGCTATCTTCGGTCCAGCTGCCCTAAGCACACCCTAGGAAGGGAAGGTGAACGGTCTCAGAAAGGAAGTGCGGCTAACAGCACCGCCCAGCAGCAGCAGGGATACGACTTTACTATCAGACACTGCAGCGGGAAATCTCACGGCAACGCAGATGCATTGTCAAGAAGACCTTGTCCTGAAGATTGCATTGTAGTAGGCAAGAGAGTAAGGAAGTGGTATCCGTGAGGATGCTCAGGACAGACCACCTCAGCAACGGGTGGAAGGACAGCCTACGACATGCACAGCAGGAAGATCCGGACATCAAGCCGATTCTGGGATGGATGAAGGCCCGTGCTACCAAGCCTAAGTGGAGGGACGTCTCAGCGAGGAGTTCAACCACGAAAAGCTATTGGGCCCAATGGGACAGCTTGCTGCTTCAGGATGGAGTCCTGTGCCGTAAATGGGACAATGGTCGAGAAGACAGCTGTCGTTTGCAAATGGTTGTCCCTAAAGCTAAAGTGCCGAATGTTCTACAGCTGTGCCATAATGGTCGTTCAAGAGTCCATCTGGGAGATAAACGAACTCTACTGAAGGTCCGAGAACAGTTTTACTGGGTCCATTATCGTGACGATGTCGAGGATTGGTGTTGTACATGTACAAGTTGTGCGGCTGTGAGGGGACCTCAGACACGGAGTAGAGGAGCGTCGAAATTGTACAATGTTGGTGCACCACGGGATAGGACATCCCTTGACATTGCGGAGCCGTTACAGAAAAGCGCAAGAGGGACTCCTAAGATCGTCCATATGGATCGTCTGGCGTGCTATTATGGGGCCGATAATGCTCGGGACGACCATGTCTTAGGAGGGGCAGTGTTACGCGCTCCAGTCAACGACACTAGCGCCATCTAGTGTCAGGAACGAGAGCGAGGGGAGCTTTGCAGAAAATGACATCACAAATCTTTCAACCGACAGCGCCATCCGAAGAACTAAGTTTCTAGAAAATCTACACTCGAACACTCGTCGCTTTGCGCGCATTTACTTGAACATTCTGGATGCTTCATTGCTAATTTGTATATATAGGCGCTGCAAGATGCGATCGGGGAAGTATTGGAGTTGGCGACACCAGCGAAGCTTCGGAGCGGAATAAAGTGAATTAGTGTGTTTAATTATTAGTGTTTTAAGTTTTAATTTGTGTAAAGTAAATTAAAGTGTTAATTTAGGTAATTTTATCGGCAATTTTTATTGTCACGAACCTCAAGCTCGTAACACTACTAAATAAATTACAATAAAAAATTCTAATACCTATAATAATAAACTAAATGTCAAAATCAATTAATAAATAATAACAATTATAATAGCCGTATTCCAAATTCAATATGAGTATGTTTATATAATATAATGAATGTTAATATTAAATAATTATTTAACTATAATAATAATAAAACAAAATAAATGTTCCTCCTTCGTAATATTGCTGTGCCCATGAGGGTCTATAGAGATACCATAAAACTATGTAACACCTTTTGTAACTTATGGAATGCAATAAAGTTATTGAGTATTGAGTATTAATCTTTTTCTTTCCCCCAGAAACAACCGTAATGCATAAGTGCCACAATAGTCTTGCAGGTGGTCCCGTGAGACTATTGTCGTCCCGGTCAAAGATTCTACAACCTTTCAGACTGTAGTCACACCTTAACGACAAAAGGAAAAAGAAAATATAAGTGAGTGTAAATCTACTTAATCTTAAAACTAAACAAAACAAAACAAATGAAAATATAAATAAAAACTTAAGTAATTAATATAATATTTTTAAAGTTAGAACACTGTCTATATAAATTTTAATTTACAATTTTACAATGACACTATTACGTTAATTATTTACAATAGTCTCTAGTCGCCACAGTAAGATGTAACATTTATTGTATTGTAAATTATTAAACGGGCATGAAATAATAGTTAAAACATTTATGATAATAATATTAAAAGTGAGAAAAAGTGGTAAGTATACAAAAAACAACTTATCAGCTATGTAAATTCTACTGAAATTAATAAAAAAATATAAAGTAGATGATGGTACAACTAAATTAGCGTTGACAATTTGTAACATGGAAAGAAGTCATATTAAATTCAAAATTAAAATAGGATAATAATAAAGTGGACCTTATAGCTATCATCATCATTACAGCCCTTCACAAGTCCACTGCTGAACAAGCCTCCCCCAAGTAATGCCACAAAGCACGGTCCTGAGCCACCTCCTCATCGACTTCCTGCATGTCTTACCAGGTCGTCACTCCATCTAGTGGGGTGTAGCACTACACTACGCCTACCGGTACGAGGCTGTCATTCGAGAACCTTTCTTCCTCATCAGTTATCGGTTCTTCGAGCTATATGGCCGGCCCATTACCACTTCAGCTTACTAATCCGTGGGACTGTGTCGGTCACTCCGGGTTTACTGTGGATATCCTCATTTCTGAGCCTTATAGCTATATGTAAAATTAACAACTTGCAGGGATGTTATAACAAATATAGAATAAAACAGGTTGGGCACGAAATATAGTTAAGAGAAGAAAAAAATGTAAAATGGATATAAATCATTGTATTCCTTACCTATAAATTAAACGACAATTTCATTATTTTTTTGAGCTAGCGCTTACGGTTTAGCTAGCCACTATACGCAAAACGAACTTATCACAGAATGGCGAAAAGAGATATGTTTTACAAAAAAATTCACTATTAAAAAACTGCTTATCAACAAAATTTAAAATTTCACCCACGGTAAGGGCAGGAGTTTATCCTCTATATACCAAAAAATGAGTTCATCACTCAAAAATAAATGTTATTAGAGTCCAAACTTACAGGATGTGAGACAACAACTGCAAAAATGTGGTTATTCCGAGGATATACACTTCCAGCTGAAGATGCATATATTTTCGAAAAGAGCTTTCCGAGACGTCGCGAGCGACACCTTCAATTCCAGACGCAGAATCCTGGTTCGCGAAATCACCTACCCCGTGGTCTCGGTTTTCCTCTAATAACTCAGGTGTCCTTTACCCAAAAATTCCAAATTTTTGGAGGATAATGTGTCCTCAGGTGGCGCACAAAAATCACTAATAAAGCAAATTGTGGCGACTAATCGAGCGCGATTTACTGTTTTGCTAATATTAGAAGAAATGGTTTTTTCACTTGAAAAATCATTAAAAACTGTTTTGCGTTTTTGTCTCGTTAATGCGCAAATTTGACAGTAAGAACACTGAAATCCGTTAACTTTTTACCACTTTTCTAATTTTTAACTGCGGGAGCGTCACAGTTTCGTGGCGTTCCGCTTTGCTTCCTTGTACGCGCGGGGATTAGTTTATCTCCTATTTTATCTACTGTGGATATTATATCCACCATAGGCCCCTGCTCGCAGGGTGGATAAAACTCTGGCATAGGGATAAGACAATTTTATCACTTGTCAGTGGATATAACCGGGGGATAAAGTTTTTGTCTCCTGCCCATGCTAGCCCGGCTGATTTACAGGAATATTTTCGCATAAAAGTGATTCAACATGTGTGTTTCTGTTCGACTCGTGTTTTAGAGAAATGTTTATAAGTTACCAAAGTGTATCTGGATTATCATGTAATATCGGGTTTTAATTATTAAAAAATTTTACAATATAAATTTTACTTCAAATTGACATTTAAATGACCTACTTAGCAGTTTAATCCGTAACATTGAATAAAAATAATCATTAAAATAATAATTTTTTAAGGAATAATACTTTTAGAATATTTAAACTTATATTTGAAATTATATTCAATATACTGTATAATAAAAATAAATATTTATTATATTCACTCCAAAACAATATATGTATTTATGATTCAGTATTCTTTACCAGGCAACTTATGTAACGGTGATATTTTTTGTGTACATATTTTGACATGGATATCTCTTAGTTTTATTTTAGTTTTTGAAAACGCCTCCACCGCTGCCGTTAACTTGACTGGCGTAGCGGGCCGGATCGCTATTTGCATGCACCGTCTGTGAATAAATTCGTATATCGTTTTCCGCGTTCGTACAACGAAGCGATCCTGCGAATCAATATAAATATGTCAGGTGAAGAGCAGGTGAAGATGACGAAGGCCAGCTGGTCAGTCCACATTTTAACCTTCCTTTCCCTTCAATATAATATAGTTTTGCTATTTTGCATTTAGCATTTTTGCATTTGCGATATAACGAACGTTTTCTGATTTTGACATAAACATCTGTGAAACTTATATTTAAGAATACTTAAACTTAATAACTAGCTTCATAAAGAAATACAAGGAATAAATCTAAATATAAGCGCTTCCACGCAATAACGGATTGATAAGAGCTTGCCCTGCAGGAACAAAGCGATTATAACTATTATATATAATTATAATATAAATTATAATTTTAGTATATGTTTTTTATTATTTTTTATTGACGACTTATTTATTTAATATTTTGTATTTTACTTATTGTTTGTTTTACATTTATATTGACAGTATTTTTATTGTGACTGAATTCTTGTGGTAATTTTATTACTTTATCGTCGTATATTACACAATAAAGTTATACAAAATGAAAGATCAATTGCAAATTAAGATGAGTCCTAATAATATTCTCAAAACTGTACCGATATTTAAGGATGATAAGCATGAATTAAATATTTTTATTCATAAATGTGTGTACATACTAAATAATTATAGGGGATCCGAACAACAAAATTTGTTTGCAATGTACGCGATAACGAGTGGACTCGTAGGCGACGCGGGAGCGGTCTTTGTGACAATATTTATTCTTAGGAAGATTTTAAAAAACTACTGATTCAACATCTTATACACCCTAAAAGTGAAGAATGTATTATTATAGAAATTGAAGGGTCCGAGGCTTCGACCTGAAAATTCTCGTCATCCATATTGATTAGGACGCCATGTGGTACTTCAGGAATAATTGGCGGATATTTACTTTCTTTATTGCTTAAACAAGAAACAGCAAATCATATTTAGACTTCTGTAATAGGATCCAATCCAATCGTAGTGTTTTAATATCGAAAGTAAATGGATTAACCGATATTATTATATATAATAACACATCTTTAAATGTATTTTTTTATAAATTGCCAGAGAATAAAATAGAATTTAATTGTAGTACTAATTTGAGATTGCCGTTTATTTATATACCGGAAATTGACTCCAAATTTATGATTGACACAGATAGTACACGATCATTCATTAGTCCAAAAACTCATAAATACTTCCCAAAGTACATTAAGTCATAAACCGTTCGAAGTCATTAGCAAGCATGCATCAAGCAGACATACGGCTGGTCTCAATAATTCATCTGTCCCTTACTGGGAAGCTGAAAAGTCTACTATTGGTATATTTAGTTACATGTTTCAGTTTCAATAATCAAAAACAGATATATATATTTAACCATCACCTTTCGAAGGGCTTACAGACTACCTGAGTTAAGTGGGATCATAGAAAGAAAAAACAGCTGAGATTATCTGAATATTGAGAGTTAACAAATGTTTGTCGCGTTTTTAAATAAATAAATCCTATTTTACTTAATGATTTCTTATATTTACGCGAACACTACACATTGATTAAAACACTTTTACGGATTTTATCGCGTTTATTTTACTTTTAATTACTTTTATTTTTAATTCCCGACGTTTCGGGCGCTTTCCAGCACCCATGGTCAAGGGGAACTGAGATGTGGTAGTACTCAGCCTCCTTCTCTATTGAAATTAGAATGTTTTTTTAATTTCAATAGCCTCACGTATCATCCTTGGTAGGAATCGGTGTTCTTTCGCAAGGATTTGTAGTCTATCAAATCTGATGTAATGGTTGGGGCCGTCTAGGATATGATCGCAAACTGCAGACTTCCCGGAACGTTGATGCTTCACATCAGCTATACGTTCTTTTACGCGGGTTCTAACTGATCTTTTTGTTTGTTCTATATAAGAGAGACCACATTCACAATCAAGCTTGTACACTCCTGCATCTTGTAGAGGAATATGACACTTGACGGATGGTAGGAACTGACTAATCTTCTTCGACGGCTTGTAGAATGTTCTAATAGAAGCTCGCTTCAAGATGTAGCCAATCTTGTCTGTGACACCTCTGACATATGGTAGTACAGCAGGCACACGCTTGACTGTGGCCGGCTTCGCTCGGTCACTGTGACGTAGGTGCGGGACCCGAAGCTTGTTGTCATGCAGAACTTGCTTGACGTGCTGCAAAGGTATCTGCAATTCCCCTTGTGTTGCGGTTGCTCATGGGTGGCGGTAGTCACTTACCATCAGATGAGTCGCATGCTCGTTTGCCCTCTGTTTTATAAAAAATATATTCATAAGTATAGATTCATTTATCTACATAGATTATATATAACAAAATCATAATTTTACAGATACAAATATAGAAAAATATAGAAATAGAAAAGGCATATTTTCAATGAATGTCCAAGGAGTCTGTAACGCAGACTTGCTATTTATGAATGTTGTTGCACATTGGCCTGGGTCTGCTCATGATACTACTACATTTAACATCGAAGCTAAAAAGTAAGTAGATAATTAGTTATTAAAAAGGTTTTTAATAGATCATCACTTAAACATGGTTACAGTACATTACGGTACAAGGGACTTAAGTAGCCGATTATTTATTGAACTATTGAAAGTAGCCGATTTTTATAAATTGAGCGAAACGAGTGCACTTACTTTACAAGTTTTTATAAATTTTTAGTAAAAATTTTAAAATTTTTACTAAAAATTGTACTATATTTATTATTACTTTTAGTAATTTAAATTAAAAAAAGTTTAAAATTTTATAGTACAAGTAACTTAAATCCTCGAAAATTTGACTTTAATCCAAATTCAATAAAAATATTATTTGAAATTTAAATCAAACATAAATGTTCTTTCAGAGAATTCTAGATTTTTTATAGGATTGGGTGACAAACGAGCACACAGTCCAACTGATACTAAGTGGTTGCTGTGGCAAATAGACATCTATCCTCGATTACGAGTCAAAATGCAGATGCGTTGTCACCCGTAAGGGCTAAGATGGAATCCCTCGTTTCCAGTAAAAAGGGTCTCCGGTTCTTTATACCCACCATACGAAACACAGCGTTGTCCTTTCCCGGTCGAGCCGACCCATTCGTGCTACAACTATACTACTAGTGTAACTGCAGCATGGCTCTACCACGTATAAATAGATCTAAAATATCAACATCATGTCCGCATGAAGAAGTTTTTTGCGGAAATCATAATCATCCTCACTAAGGGTTAAAGAGTAAATGCGGATTTGGAAAGTGGAGGGTTCGAAACCATTATTAACCATTTATAACACAAAAAAGAAGAAGAACAAATAAAAGAAAAAATTAAAAAGCAGAGGGTTAAGGTCTACTAGACTTAGATTGGTTTTTGTCATCATCCCTATTTGGTAGACAATCACAGATCTACCACTTAGTAGAAGATTGCATTATACAATTACCTTCTATTTTAAAAATATTTAAATTTTAAGCATACATAAATTACCATGTTAAAGTTCTTATACAATATTTTAATTCCTTTAAAAAATGAAAATATGCTACTTTATTACAATATATCCAGTTTAGGGAAGCAGGCTATTACACGAAGTTGTAAAACTGAGAAACTTTTGTAGAATTTTTCATAGTTTGTTGAATATTAAAACTTCACGTTGCATGTACGTGACTTTTATAATACCTAAGGCTTTCAGAAGTGAATTTTGTTTGTTACATTTCTACTGCTTATATTATCATACATAATATGTATCTAAGTCTCTAGGGTAATTACTAGTATAGAGGAAATTCTAAAATAAGAACAAAATTCTAGTAGTTGAACTCTTTTTGCGTAATATGTCGTTTTACGTGGTACAAAATAACATATTTTATATTATTCATGCCATTTTTATTTCACAAGGTTTTTTTTTTCATACCATCTCACTTGATGTGCCATTCACTTGTTAAACGAAAAGCATTGTCGATAACATCATTTAGTTTATATAGTAAAAGTTAAAACCGATTCGTATAATACTTACATAAATCACTGAATTTTAATACGTCTAAGATATTTTTTACAGAACAGGTGCAAACGAGCATGCGGCTCACCTGATGTTAAGTGACTACCGCCGCCCATGTACAACCGCAACACCAGAGGCATTGCAGGTGCGTTGCCGGCCCTTTGGCAAGGAGTAAGCTCTTTCCTTGAAGGTCCCCAGGACGTATCAATCCGGAAAAATCACCGGTGGTAAATTATACCAGAGAGAGGTCGTTCGCGGAAGAAAACTCCTACTGAAACGTACAGTAGTGGACCGCCAATCATTCAGATGATGAGGATGGTATCGCGAATTTTGACGCGATGTGCGGTCGTGAAAGTTAGCGGCTGGAACTAATCCGAGCAATTCCTCAGAACACTCCCCATGGTTAAGGCCGTAGTCAGGGGGAGGGTCAAGGGGGATTGATCCCCCCAAAATTAAAAATTAATATTACTCAACATAGTAGTTAATCACTACAAACAAAATTCTCTACCACTGTTATTTTTATTATGTATGACTTTCTGCTCGCTTGGTATTCGCACGACGATACTTAAATAGCGGCGCAGCGACATCTATTAGGGAGTGGCAAAACTACGTGCTACGCCAACTACACAATCAACGCAACTTCGGGGACGTGCTCGAACTGCAATTCGGGAATATTCAATAACCATATAATGAGAATGGTTATTCTCCATGTTTCGTTGCGCCGCGTCTGCGGAATATATAAGCGAGCCGTCGAGATCGAGCACGGAGAGGCAATTCTGTCTTGGAAAGTGATCCAATGCGACTATTTTTTTTTATAGAAGAGGGGGCAAACGAGCATGCGGCTCACCTGATGTTAAGTGACTACCGCCGCCCATGATCAACCACAACACCAGGGGAATTGCAGGTGCGTTGCCGGCCCTTTAGAAAGCAGTAAGCTCTTTTCTTGAAGGTCCCCAGGTCGTATCGGTCCGGAAAAATCGCTGGTGGTAAACTATTCCACAGAGAGGTTGTACGCGGAAGAAAACTCCTCTTGAAACGTACAGTGGTGGACCGCCAAGCATCCAGATGGTGTGGATGGTATCGGGACGTTTGCCGCGTAGTGCGTTCACGAAATTTGGCCCCTGGAATTAATCCGAACAATTCCTCAGAGCACACTTCATGGTATATGCGAAAGAAAATGCAAAGAGATGCAACATCTCTTCGCAGTGCTAGTGAATCGAGCCGATCGGAAAGCACTCGGTCGTCAACGATTCGAGCCGCTCTGCGCTTGTGGTAAGTAAGACTAAGGCGATATGTAATATTGTGCGCTCTTGGGTGTTTAAATAAAAGGCATGTTACTTGTAAGACGGCCCAAAATATATTGTCTGAAATACAGGTTGGATTTGATGTTATAACATACAGTTCACATGCGGAAAGGGGATTGCCGCGCAAGCTGAATTCTACACGTCCGTGAGAGCGAGTCCACGTTTACACATCCGTGGGACTATTTTCTTGATTACATTATTTTTATCAACCCCCATTTTATTAGAAAAAAAATGTTTAAATTAAGTACAATCATGATGTTATTTCTTATACTTACATTACAAACATAAAAATTCACAATATTACAAACAATTTTACATGTACATTTAAGTTAGAACAATTTAAAATTTCAAAGTAACTTACGTATTCTCTTCTATTTAATACATTATGTTTAAGGTAAAGTTCTATTTTATTTAATTGAACAATGGAATTTTAGTAACTGTTTATTATTTTTCATAATTTCAACTTTTGGCGACAATTCTTCTATACTTTATAAGGACCTTCTTAAACACAATTGAATTTATTATCTATATGATTCTTAATATTTTTAAACTAGCATACAATCCTTTTAAATCAGAAAAAGACGTAACATATTAAATGTAAGTTTTGTGTCACTAAATTATATTAAAGTAAAGTAATGTTGGAAAAGGCGAACTAAAGTTATGTTGGAAAAGGTACGAGCAACACTTAATTTAAAAAAAATGTAATGGACTTGTATAGTAAGTACATGCACTCAATTAATTTTGATGCACATAGTAGATCGTAGTAAGCACACTAATTTTACGGTCACCCTACTGATAAGAGAGTAGAACGACTCCGCAATGATGATAACGATTACAAGGAACAATAATCATAACTAATTTCAACTTAATTTGCTTAAAATATTATTATCGTATATGGATATTAATGCAAGTAAAATGAATGAACATTTAAAAGATAATTTTAAATATTGTTAATATTACTTTTACATAGATCTAATAGAATTGCTAGAAGTATGATATTAGTTTATTATATAACACAATTGAAGATCACTATGACAGCTATTTATTTAACAATTTTTAAATCTTAAATTTAAATCATTAATTTATTCGAACATTTATAAAAATGAGTTTAATTTTATAGGTAGGCTGATACGTGTATTACATAAAGGTTTATAGTTTTCGATACGAGACAAAATTAATTAAAACTTATAATAATAGCAAATTGATTAACAAATAGATACATATTGGTAAGTGTAATTTTAATAGCTAATGATTTTATATTCTAAAATTGTACCTAAATATAATAGAAAGAAAAAAATTTATGGGGTTAATTGTACATGTGCCTAAATATGGAAAAAATCTTGTAAATTCCTATTACACGAAAATGTAATTATCATATTTGATAATTATTTTTTGTTTACGTGTGGTTGTGTCAGTCGAACCCAATTTCTTTGTTAGTGATCGATGATCCCAACAGTTATTCAACTTATTCGTACCATTTTGGGTAGCATTAATAGTCCTAATATAGAAAAACACAAAATAACTACCTATCCCACCTTGAGATTATCATACGTTTATCATACTTTGGATTTGATCGGGGATGGTTGGGTTGGTTGGAGATCAGGATGTTTTGGGAATGTTTTAGGGATCCCCTTATAATTTTAGTCGATTATTAGGCCTTTTTCCTCTTTCTTTTCTTTCATCTTAATATTTTTGACCTATAGCTTTATTAGATGCTGGGAATCGAAATATTAATTCACTTCATTCATATTTTATTTCGTGATATTTATCACGTGGGTACTTTATACATACGTGTGGGTGGTTACCCCCCATTTACTTGGGTATTATATTCATTTCATTTTATTGGTAGGTACATAAATTATTTTTTATTATACTATATTAAGGTAATAGTGTACCTTGGGTCGTGCGCACAACCTTGAGGTCTACGCCTTTTAAGTCACTTAAAAAAGACTCCAACAATTGTCACAGAGGAAAACTATGTTCGCACCATGATCCAATGAAGGATGTGACCTCAATGTACCATTATTAAGGGTAAGAAATTTAAGACTTCTCTGGTCCCTAATAGTACTAATATGAGTAACGAGTTTACTACATCACTTGTACTAAAGGCTTTGTTACCTAGTACCCATCAGTCCCGATTTTTTCAGCCAATCACGGAAACATACCATGCTTGAGGACTATATGCTTTACCAGTGATGGACGTCCCCGTGTCTCTTCGTTACTTATTTGACAAGATCAAATTTCGTTTTATTTATATATTCTATTTCTATCTTCATTTCCTTTCATCCTTTATTATCTTTATTGCACCTGTCGTTGACATTTATAGTCAAGGGGCTATATATACTATCATGCCCCACTTTCATACTAACTACCATTATTCTTGCTCACACTGAACACAATACTCTGACTTTAAGCGTCATCAAATATTTGGGTGATCAGTCCAATACTGGTGAAACTTAGGAAGTCAATCATACATAAACACACTTTCAAACGTTCCTTCTTTTATTCCTCATGTCTCTTAAATACATACCTTCTAATTTGTACGAAGATGTGCCAGCTTTCTAATAGACATAGATAACTTTCAGAAGCTAATTTACCACTTACGCCTTTAATAGTAATTTAATCATAACTATCATAGATATATAATTAAATCAAATTTGTTATCGTATTGAGGATGCTCAAGTAGCCACTCATGTTTCAATACGCGAGGCTTCGGCCACAATCTACTAAAAGACTTGATGTATGATTTATTTCTGTACTTGAACGGACTATGCTATTTATATTGTAATTTAAAACAAACTTATCGCTATTCTCTACGAAAAAGAAACTCGCTATTCCGTGTATTTTAAATGTACTCCTGTTACTACTCTTGGGTGTTTAAATAAAAGGCATGTTACTGTAAGACGGCCCAAAATATATTTTCTGAAATACAGGTTGGATTTAATGTTATAACATACAGTTCACATGCGGAAAGGGGATTGCCGCGCAAGCTGAATTCTACACGTCCGTGGGAGCGAGTCCACGTTTACACATCCGAGGGACTATTTTCTTGCTTATATTATTAATTTTTTATCACATTACAAATATAAGCGAAGTAATAGTGCAGTATGTGAAATAATAGTGTTGTGAATTAGTATTGAAGTAAGTGGTGCTATAATTTTTGTAATTAAAATTAAAAGGGTTTGATGTTTTAATTTTAATTTTGTAAAAAAATTAAATAATTATTTTTTTTATTTTAATAAAATATTTTTTTATTTAATTCGTAAATTTTACAGAACGCAAGCTATATGCCAACAGTGAGTTTTAGCACCGTTGGTTTCAGACCTGCATGTCTAAGGCACAAAATATTTAGAATTTGGAGCAGTGCTGCAAACTAATTGATCTATGACCCTCTCAGAAATGAGAGGGAGCCTGTGCCCAGCAGAGGAATGTTTACTTCTTTTAGTATTTTTATTATTTAACCGTAATTGTTTTTGTTGCGAAGCTCAATTTGCCATTCTGTCATTGTTACGTTCTACCATAAAACAGAACGGCAATGACAAATAGCCCAGAAGGAGCCTATCAAAAATTTGAACTAACTCACACAATCAAACTTAATCAATCAATTTTGATTGATTTTAATCGATCTTCTAAACTTCGATAATTATGCAAATACGATTAAGAAACATTTTTATTATAAAATACCATTGAACCAAATTATCATGGGCAAAAAACCATAAAGCTAGCCGTCTTCAGCCTGAGATGGCTTGGATCGATTTTCCACACCTATCTCACGACTCACGAGTTTATCACTCTATCTATAATAATTCGTATTCTATCTTCTGCGTGAGTGATAACCATCGGAGCTGTGGTAGCTCGGGAGGTTAGCGCTCGTTGTAAATTTCACAGTACGCAACCTACCTGGGTTTGATCCCCATCAGCACCACTGATAAATCAGTGGTAAACCACGTACTCTGCGGTGAAGAGAAACATCGTGAAGAAACCTGCATGTCTGAGAAATAAGAAAAAAATTTTTCGAAGACACGTGTAGCTCGCCAATACGCATTGGGGCAACGTGGCGGACACTTCCTTGCCCTAAAACCTTCTCAGAAACAAGAGGAGGCCTGGTGCTAGCAATGGGATGTATATAGGCTGTAACTTTAACTTGTAACTCTATTTCCTCTAATTTTAGCCGCAAAGAGGTGGAAGAGGATCCACTAGGTATTTCAATAATTTTATTTTAATAATTTATTCGTCGTCGCCATGCTGGTTATTGAAACAACTTCACTATCATTATGATTAGGTTTTATAGAGTTTACTTTTGCATATGATATAGAAATATTCACTAAAACTATTAAATAAGTAATGTTTTTCTTTTCCATCACCCTGTAGAAATCTAATCCCCAAATCAAAATTCGGGCAGACGGTTGGCAATCACAACACCAGATATTTCGCGTATTTAACGTAGTTACTTTTCATCAATCTGTGTTTTTACATCAGAACTACTATTCATTAATTCAATACAGCTCATCAAAAGTCAAAGGCCGATCATACACTTCACCCACAGATTTCCATTCCATTCCATTCTGTAGGCGAGTTGGCAAACGCAATTCATTTCATTACTATTGAGTTGTTATCGAAAAAATGCTGCGTCCCATTCCCTGTTTCTATTTCTCTCTGTCTCCTCTTATAACATTTACAAGATGATATGGACCAGTGGATTCTTCTACGCCGCCACTCATACGAGACTATTTGGCACTATTTGACATACGATTATACGAGATAGTACAATGCTTCTCCTCAAGGATTTTTATAAAACTAAAATGACGTACGTACATGCAGTCCACTTGATGGTAAGTGGCTACTGTAGTCTGTGGACACCTTCAGTTTGGACACCTTCAGTTTTCATACCCGCCTTGCGGGGGCAAGGACGGGTTATATCGTACTCGCACTGACTAAAACCCCATGGTGTTCCACCTTCGTCGTATATTAGCAGGGCCAGGGAAACGCCTTCACATACATCCGCGGCCCCACCAGAACTAGCTGCCCCATGGCAGCTCCTGCTTGGGAGAGGACTACTCCTCCCCATTTCCTTCTCAGGTAAGGCGTATCAGAACTTCCTCCGCGGTCTCCAACTTCACCTACGCAATGGATGCCCCCGTGTCCGACGCGCGAAGTCCATGGGGTCAGGAAAATCGAGCACTCAAAAGCACTAGCCTCCCTGACCCCAGCGGTGGATCTGGTCTATGGCTCCGCTGCCAACCATCATTCAGCCGCGGAGGGTAGGGAGAACGGTGCCTCGTAAAACTGATAATCCTGTCCTTCGCAGTTGTAGGGCCACCACTGCATCAGCGGCACCGTCAGAGTTGCGTAGGATAGTGCGAGTAGCACATCGCCATACCAACATTCCTCCTCCTTCGCGACTCCACCTTAGCTGCAACGGTAGGGGGAGGACACCCCTCTCGCCGCAGCCCACTAACGCACCTCGAGCCACCTCGGGCCAGCCCTTCCCCTCGGGCCAGCCATGTGGGTTCTTCTTAGTTCACCGCGGGTGACCAAGCCACGACTACTAACACCCCCCCACCACCACCCCCACCACAATAAGGAATCCGTTCGGGGGGGAGTCCATGGACACCTGCAGTCAACTTCAAAAAAGAAAGCTGTAAACGTGTGGTCATCCCCGAGGAATAAGATAGAATGCCCCACGGCATGTAATTATACTCGCTTTCTATACTATTCAGATCGGAACACAGCAATGCAAGTACTACTTTTTGGTGGCAGAAATGGGTAAGATGGTGGTATCTATTCAGACGGACTCCTGACCAGTAAAATTCCAGACATTGCCCATAACCACTAATACTGACTAAATAGTAACAAACCAATAAACTTAATAAACACATATTTGTGACAAAATAAATCTAAGTTTGAAATACTAATAAATTACTTTTTAAATTTAAAAGCAATATTATGTATGCTAGAAGGAACACGTATTGCCTTTCAAAGCTAGGTAATTTTAATATAGGTTAAGAAATATGCAAACCACAAGTTTTCCAGGCTCTTTGCTGTAAACTTTATTGAACGTTTAAAATTGTACTCGTATGACATTAAATAGAAGATTTAATATTTATAATGTTTCTAGTTTAAAATTTCATTATTATTATATTTATGAAATTTCGTAAAACATTATTATTACATTTTGATAAAACATAGCTTAGTAGCTATCATAGTTTAGTTTATCTATAAATACAGTCATTACCAATCATTAGGTATAAAATCTAAGTTAACGTAATTTATTACAAAATTTGATCATAACTTAATTAATTCCTTGGTTTATGTTGGATTGAATAAATTCATTTGAATACTGATTTTATTGTAATACAACCGAATGGAAAATGATTTGCAATGATAAAAGACGTAGGGAAGTAACGACCCTATCGCCCGCAGATGTTACAGTTAAGGGGAAATATAATCTCAAATGGCTTAGCAAGATCCTCCTTTATGCCAAAAGTATTGCAGCATTAATTTTGAAATAAATATATGGTAAAGTTGAGGATTAATGTTAAGGATTATGTTAGACGAAAACGCAATTTAATAAAATTTTCTCGATAGAAAAAAAATCCAAAGTTACCTCCAAACTGAACAATAAACCGCTGTTATTCATAAAATACTTTAAATAAGATCATGAAACTTTGCACACTAACTGAACTAACTGTAAAGCGGTGCTTATGTTATTTACTTTTTTTTAAATACCATTATTTTCACTGTAAAAAGAAATTACCTAAACTATCGGCGCGTAAGCTTGATTCCTGTCGCCCCGTTAGTATCGCTCCGGCTTTTGAAGGGAGAAGTTGTGTCGCTTGCGATCAGAATACACATTACGCAACAGGACAATGTAAAATTAAAATGGGAAATAACCGTTATAAAAATAAGAAGCGACTGGGTTGGCGTTAAGAAACAAGCATAAACATGATAAACCTAATGAAATAAGTATCTAACGACCTATCTACTTACAGTATTAATGATTACAAACATGTCGGTACATAGCATACGACGCGCGGGGAAGTAGGGGTGAAATTAGAATTTGAGCTGACTTACTCTATCCTCTTAAGTGACAAAACTGGTACGTCGACGCAGTCAGTCAGCGGCCTGCCAAGAGGCGTGCAAACCGTGCGTCGGCAGAGTTGAAGGTGAAGAGGCCTGTTATTGCATACCACTGCACCATGAAATGAAAAACCAAAAAACCAGAGCACGAAACCTATTCAACTGCAGAGAGGTGTAAGACTGGGTGACGTTATTTCCCCGAAACTCTTCACCGCTGCATTGGAAGACATTTTCAAGCTACTGGACTGGAAAGGATACGGTATTAACATCAATGGCGAGTACATCACTCACCTTCGATTTTCCGACATATAGTCAGAATTGCTGGAGGATCTAAGCACTATTCTGTATGATCTCAATAGTGTCTCCCAACGGACAGGTCTTAAGATGAACATGGACAAAACAAAGAGCATGTTTAACGTCCTTGTCACACCTATACCGGTAGTTGCTGGGAGCACTAAGCTCGAAGATGTTGACGAATACGTTTACTTGGGACAAATAGTCCGACAAGGCCAATCGACGGATTCTACTCGACTGGGCAGCGTTTGGGAAATTACGACGTATAC
The DNA here is from genome assembly GCA_036936625.1 of Parnassius smintheus behrii. Lineage (NCBI taxonomy): Eukaryota > Metazoa > Arthropoda > Insecta > Lepidoptera > Papilionidae > Parnassius > Parnassius smintheus. The sequence goes on along the minus strand of JAUPFT010000008.1, from coordinate 39,714,451 downwards.
CTCAAAACCTTAAAACTACCAATGCGTGATGCCAGTGATGACTTACGAATCGGAGATGTGGTCCTTGTGTGTGGGAGGCCTATGTTCATCAGTGGACTTGTGAAGGGCTGTAATGATGATGATGATGATTATACCGATCTGAAGTATTGAGCTGTCATTGACTTGTATATTGTTGTGCTGTTTTATGCGACACTAGTTTTATAAATAGACTAAGATTTACTATTTCGAAATACTTTATCGATCTAATAATGACCGAGGCATAAATTATTCTATTTATCGTATCGTCATCTATATAATACTAGAGTTGCACATTATTATTGGGGGCAATTACTCACTTTTAGCATTGATGTAACCAGCTTGAAAGATTTAAATACAAAACGATACGAATAACGAAGGAAATTAAAGGTTTATATAACCATTTTACTATTAAAGCATTTTACAAAACTCCAAATTCAAAACAGGCATCTGTTACTAATCGACGGAAGATAGCATTGTAATCATGACAATACCACAAAGGCTTTTCCAATAGTGTGCCTGCAAATTAGTATCAAATGATAACATTAAGCTTCGTTTGTCAAAGCAATACGGATTTGAAATAATTTGCTTTTGCAATTTGCTTTATGTGCAGGAAAGATAATATACTAAATTAAATTATTTTAATTTCGTAAAAAGTCATGAATATCATGTGATTTTACATCACATTGGTGAGGTTTATTTCCTAATTTCTTAATTCACACCGAGTTGTGAAATGAAATGAAAACATCATCAATGTCAACTAGTCAATTAAATGCGTATTATTAAGGATAAATCAAAAACTACTGATCAGATCTCAATCAAATTTATATGAGATTACATAAGAAACTTTAGCTTTCAAATAAAAAATCATCGAAATCGGTTTACCTAACAAAAACTTTTGAAGTAACACATAAAATAAATATACATACATTAAATTTTAAAAATTAGGAAGGATCACACTCTAAGTCGCCTAAAGCTGTCTATAAAAACTGCTCGCTCCTAATAAAACGCCTTTATTGCGTCCATATATGTACCTACGCATGCTCTCAGGTACTTAACAAAATTATTTTTTATAATAATAATTACTTATTTATTTATTTATTATTTATTGCACCAACGAAGTACACGCTATTACATGCAAAAATATCAGAAAAACAAAAAGAAAATAAAACATACAAAGTGCTACTTGTATGTTTTATTTTCTTTTTGTTTTAAAGTCTCGTACATAACTTATGTCGAGAAGCAATTTAATTTATTTTATATTAAAATGTATGTATTACTATAAGGAAGTGATTATACAATTAATTAACTCATTAGTACTATTAACAACAACAATAATAAAATTTTATCAGTGCATTACATTTAACTATGTCAAGAAAAATATATTATTTAAAAACTACCTAGGTGGATTGAAAAGTACTCGGCCTAACACAGATCCATTCAATTCTAAAAATCAAATCTATCCACATTATTTAGTTCAGTTCAGACTAGTTCATTGTGTGAAGTTCGAAACGTGTGCGATAATTAGTTGTGATTTTATAAATTTATTAACAAAGTAATCGGACATAATTTCCGCGAATGGAGCAAATCGAGCAGCGTGCCGTCATTAAGTACCTCCATAAGAAGGGGCTATCATCAAAAGCCATCCATGATGACATGGTCAGTACATTAGGCGATTGTGCTCTGTCATATTCATCCGTCAAAAAATGGATAGCAGAATTTAAGCGTGGTAGAGAGAGTGTGAAAGATGAACCCCGCTCTGGAAGGCCTTCGACGTCAACTACTGACGAAAATATTAAAAAAGTACTTGATTTAATAATGGGAGACCGCAGATTAAAAATTAGAAAGATAGCCGAGATTATAGGCATCTCTTATGAACGAACTCAAAACATCATTGTCAACGAGTTGGGTTTCCACAAGGTGTCTGCGAGGTGGGTTCCGCGACTGCTTTCAGTTGAACAAAAAAGGACGCGATTGACTATTTCACGCGACTGTTTGGAGTTATTTGAAGCCGATGCAGATGATTTTTTGAATCGTTTTGTTACTATGGACGAAACATGGGTTCATTACTGTACACCGGAAACAAAACAACAATCAAAACAGTGGAGAAGTCCTGGTTCACCACCCCCTAAAAAGGCTAAGTCGATTTTGTCGGCAAATAAGGTGATGGCTTCAGTATTCCGGGACTCGAAAGGTGTGATTATGATTGATTATCTTGAAAGGGGTCAGACTATAAACTCTGATTACTATTGCACCTTACTACGTCGTTTACGAGAGGAAATAAAAGAAAAACGTCGAGGAATGCTCAGAAGAAAAGTCCTTTTTCATCAAGATAACGCCCGTGTTCACACGTCAGTACAGTCAATGGCTGAAATTCACAACTGTGGCTTTGAACTGTTACCGCATCCGCCGTATTCACCTGATCTGGCACCATCAGACTTCTTTCTGTTCCCTAACCTAAAAAGGCACTTGGGAGGTCAAAGATTTTCGACAAACGACGAGGTCAAAGCAGCTGTAGACGCATATTTTGACTCTAAGGAAGAATCATTTTTTTTTCAACGGTCTAAATGCTTGGAAGGGGAGGTGGCAAAAGTGTATTGAACTTGATGGTGATTATGTAGAAAAATAAGAATATAACTGATTTAGTATGTGTTTATTTTCTTGGTTAAGATGAGTACTTTTCAATCCACCCTCGTAATAAAGATAAAAACATCAATTAAAATTTAAACAAGTCGAAATGTCATTAAAATAAAATATTATAAGTCAAAATTAAAAATTGAATGTAAAAATAAAATAACGCTCAATATTTTTTAATTTAATGACTTGAGCTGCAACATTTTTAAATTGTGTTAAGGAGTTTGAAAAAATATCTAGCTGAGAGGATCCTTTTTCAGTCTCACTGGATATAGAGTTGTGAATGAGATTGTATTACAGAGCAATAACTCTTTTAGTCACTCTTCCCATCAAGTTTTTCCTTGTTGTTTTGTTTTTTCATTTTTGTGTATGCTAAGATACAGAGAAATCGTTCAAGTTATATATTTTTTATATATTCTTAACTTTAGTGGCAGATTATCCTTAAGCCAAACTAGGCACCTACCTAGGGGTGTAGGGTTAAAAAAATGCCACTAGATCTAGATCACCACGCCGATGATCTGCTAGCCTAGGGTGCTGTCGACATTTAATCCGCCTCTGCTTATCCTAGAATTTCATTGCGTTTCCTAAAACTTACTAAGCGACCAAGTATTTTCTTTTTGTAACAATATCTACAGCAAATAAAATTACACGCTTAAATAAGCTTTGTCATTGCGTAATATGATGTCAAAGCTCTAGCCCAATAAGTTCGTTTCGAAATAACTTCATGTCGCTTGGCGACAGAAGTTACTAACTGGCAAAAGTCACGAAAATTAATGGGTATAACTTGCTGTCAAATAAAGGCTTTTTATTTTAATACATAACGTATAGCAAACAAATTTTGCAACGAACACGTGTACGAAAAGAAAATATCCTGTAGGTCGAATGACGGGAGATGAGTAAAAAATCCGAATAATGAATTTATTATAATAACTGACTTTATTATAACAAAAAGTTATAGGTTTGCTGGAAGAGAACTCTTATTAGGGTTAAGCTCGCCTTTGTACATTTATTTAAATATTTAATAATTGTTACCAACTTATTGTGTGTACAATAAAGAATAAAGAATAAAGAAAGTTGGATTATACAGTTAGCATAATTACACTTGTATGTACACTTATATATGTATATATATATATATATATATATATATATATATATATATATATATATATACATATATATATATATACACATATATATATATATATATATATATATATATATATATATATATATATATATATATATATATATATATATATATATATATATATATATATATACATATATAACAACGTAATATGATGTCAAAGCTCTAGCCAAATAAGTATCCTGTAGGTCGAATGACGGGAGATGAGTAAAAAATCCGAATAATGAATTTATTATAATAACTGACTTTATTATAACAAAAAGTTGGATTATACAGTTAGCATAATTACACTTGTATGTACACTTATATATGTGTATATATATATATACAATATGTAACATAATTAACGCACACCCTCAGACGCCCCAATTAGTATATTATGTTATAATCATAATACATTCACTGATTATGTATCAAATTAGTTATACTAATTCCGGAAGAATGTTGTGGTCACGGTACAAATCCACGAACGCAAAGACTTTAACGTGCTTGAAATAAGGTTCATTTTTCTTTATTTTTATTGAATGACAGAATCAGTAATAATATAAATAAAACTGCACTTTTAAAAGTCTCTTTGCCTTAAGTTACGGTCCATTTCAGTTTGTTTTGACTGTACAGATTTAGTGGGACTGTAATTTACGTAGTTTTAATTATTTTTGGGATAAAAAATTACCTATTTTAAAAATGATAGGAATTGATTCAGTAAACGATTCTGAACAAACTACTTTCTCAAAGTGCGTTAATTATGTTACATGTTATATATATATATATATATATATATATATATATATATATATATATATATATATATATATATATATATATATATATATATATATATATATATATATATATATATATATAGTACCCGGTTGACTGAGTGCTCGGTATTTTTCGCTCGATTTTTTTTAATTCGTGTGTTTTGGAAATTATATTTAGATACAAATTACATACTGATGAAATATAAATAATATTTTTTGATCTTAGCGACATAACAGAAAAAAACGGAACTGGTTATTTGATAAAAATCATGAGTGCAATTATTTTAATTTAAATTTTCGTGTTTTTAAAAAATACTAAAGAAGGGCTCGAAAAAATAGATTTTCTCAAAAAAGAAAGGAACTTGAAAAAAAAATTAAAAAAGTCGGTCGTTCGGTCTGGGCTCGAACCGTGGTTTTACGATTCTGTGACCGCCCATTATACCAATTAAGCTATTTATAATCATTAACAATCTGTCAAAATTTACCTTCTTATTCTAACGATATTGTAGCAGTTTTTCATTGCCTAAAACACGGACAAAAAGACATTTTCTAAAAATAAATCCTAGCTAGATCGATTTATTATCCCCGACACTCCCTTGACACTAAATTTTATATTTTATCCCGATTATATATCTATATATATATATATATATATATATATATATATATATATATATATATATATATATATATATATATATATATATATATATATATATATGTGTGTGTATATATATATATATATATATATATATATATATTGTAATCCACACAAAATTAAATAAAAATAATAATAAATGTACATCGACAAAGCATACTATGTTTTATTTATTATTGGTTATACAATTTCGTGCAGTTTCTATGCACTAGTTCATTTTTACCATTTTTAATTATTTCTACGTTTGATGGCTTATCATTAACTACTTTATACGGATCTGAGTACAAATCACTCAGTATATTACCCGACTTATTTTTCAAAAGTACTAAATCATTAACATTATATTTTATAAGCTTATAATATTTATCAAAGACATTTTTTCTCTTTTCTTTACACTTTATTAAATTATCGCTTGCATCTTTCTTTGACAATTGTAACCTGTATTTGATCTCACGTGGATAGTGATCGTAGTTTTAAAGTGGATCTTAATCTTCAGTCAAATTACTAAGAAGTGAACATTTTTTAACATGGACTAGTACATATCGAGTGAATTTCGTCTCTGTATGAACTGTCGTACTATAGGCAAACGACCAACTGATCCATTTCTCGGATTAAATTATCGACTTGAATGCGAAGAAAAGCATTTAAATTTTTACGTGACACTTCCAACGCACCTAGTGATTGGTGGTGGTAAGCAATCGAGTTATTTAATTTGAAGTAATTCACATACCCCTTAGAACGTTGACGCGATGAACTCTTTCCGTCTGTCTGTTGTTATTACTTTCGGTACCCCATACCTAAGAATAAAGTTATTTACAAAACTTTTTGCAACCTCGTCTGTTTTTTTTAGAAATTAAGGGTATGCCTCAAGATACTTTGTGAACAACGTACAGAGTTTGCATTGTAGTTAAAGCATGAGGATGGGTAATTATTATTATCAACTTTAATTAGACCTACTAGGTCTAAACACATCTTTTCAAACTCTGTGTTAGATGTCGTTGTTATTTCCAGTGGAAGTCTTATGTATAGCGAATATTTTTGCCGCTGACATTTGTCACAACGTCCAACAAAGTTCTTAACATCATTTTCTAACCCAGGCCAATAATAGTATTTTTTAATATTGTTGACCATCCTTCTCATACCTGCTGCGTGGTAACTGCACTGCTAGGTGGGAGATGGAAGTCATTTAATATTAGGTACTGTCCTATTGTAAAAATACCCCCCCTCTCTCTCTGCTATTTTTTTAAAAAAATGATGGGGAAGCAAACGGCTCTACACAAGCCGTGTGCGGTAAGCGCCAACCAATCAACGTGCTCCCACCGAAGGGGAATTAAGTTTGGAACTGGAACGAAGTCTAAAGCAAAACAACTGGCGAACCAGTAAAAGAGGGTTTGAGCCTTTGGTAGTGCGTAAGCGCAACTTCAACCGAAATCGCGATCGAAGAAAATCGATAATGTTGACGACAGGCACAGGCTTTTCACTGGCACCGCTGGCGGCGGAGCGACTGACGCAGCCTACACCCATTCGTACTGCGCCGTCTGCCCCGAGTTGACAGTGAAGTCGGCGGCGGAAATCTCTGCAGTTAGTTACACGGCGGTGGCCAATAAGGCAGCAGAACAGCAGTCGGCGATACCAATGTTTGGACTGAAGTCAGAGGTGGTAAGAAGACCAGACCCGTAATAAGAATATCAACTCGCCTATTCAGGTCTTAAATACTGAAATTATTATTGAAAAATTAAAATATAGAACTGAGCGAAATTATTCATCCATCAGGAATGACGTAACAGCGAGCAACTTGATAAAATTTGTGTTTATGAGGCATGGTCTGTGAATGTAGAATTTAGTGAATGGGTTTGGTTTCGTCGCTCAACAAGATCAAAACAGGCTCAGCAGTAATAGTAAGTTCAGTATCCAATATCAAAACATCAGAGGACTAAGAACGAAGACCACTGAATTCTAATAATTTCTGGAATCATCTGAAACTGACTTATTTGCGGTAACTCAAACTGGCCTCAATGAAGCCATACATAGCACGGTATTTTTGCTCCTCGGATACCATGTATTAAGATGCGATCGAACAGATGGCTGCAAGCAGGGAGGTGTGTGTCTAGTGGCCACACCGCGCTTAGAGTTACGAAAAATGTCATTGCCGGATAACGTAAGCATAGACGTTCATAAATTTGAATTGATAAGTGCTACTGTGCATGTCCAGAACCGATTTTTATTTACATATTGTATACTATACATTCCACCTCGAACTGAAGTAATTTAATATATTTCTACTTATGTTTAATATCTTAGAGAAATGATGTATTAGGTTTAAAGGTAATGTCTTATTATTGAGAGATTTTAATTTATATTCTTATAATAGTAGTAGTATAATATATAAAATTACGACACATCTTCTCGTCAGCCTTACCTCAAAACCTGAAAACAAGACTGTACAACCAGTGCGTGTTGCATGAAATGAGGATATCCGGAGTAGAACCAGAGTGATAGACATAGCCCGACGGATTAGTAAGCTGAAGTGGCTATATATAGCTCGATGAACTGATAACCAATGGGGAAAAAAGGTTCTCGAGTGGCAGGCCCCTTACCGGTAGGAGTAGTGCAGGGCGACCCCTCCCCCCCTAGATGGAGTGACGACCTGGTAAGGTATGCAGGAAGTCGATGGATGCAGGTGGCTCAGGACCGTGCTTTGTGGCATTCCTTAGGGGAGGCCTATGTTCAGCAGTGGACTTGTGAAGGGCTGTAATGATGATGATGAACTAATCATAACTTCTTGTAAGTTAACATATCTATAAACAAGTTATTTTCAACAAAAAAATAATATTCTAAAAAGACTATCTATGCAAATCGCGCTCTTACTCTTTCGCTTTCGTTCGCTCGTTTGATTCGTTCATGTACAGTACCCCAAACTCGAGTTAACTCGAGTTGACCCATCGTTACCCTATATACATATATATTATTGTAGTCTTTCTTCAGTATATATTCCGTAGACAGAGAAATCTATAGACTAATGATTAGCGTCGCCTTGAGTGAGAAAGGACGATAACGTAGTTTTAGGTTATACAATAATCTTTATGACTTTTAAACATATTTAGATAAAAATTTTAATTGTTGTAAGAACTGAACTGAACAAGATTCACCAATCCTAAGCTCACAAAACACGTATTTCTCACTTAAACCAACTTGTAAACTCCTTAGATCGCTACGAACTGTCAAAGTTGTGTCAAACTACACTTTGCTAAACAAAAAAATCGGCACGGAGAAAGGGACATACAATCACACTGCTCTGTATCATTTCTATGCAAGACGTATGCATAAATCTGTCTTTTTCATGTGCGAATGCAAAAGAAGGCGTCAATTTGTCTATAGGTTTCTCTGTCTACGACATATTCAGTAATCTATGGTAGTCACAGAGTACTTTTGATGGTAGGAGTTTTTGGCGGGAACTTGGCCGTAGACGGACTGTCGCTCCTGTTTTGCCGCTTGAATAATGGTTTGAAGTGGAATTTAATTGGTAAAATTGATGTGATTTTGTAAATTAAGTGTCTGCGCGTGTGAACTATTAGACAAAACGACGAAACAAGGTCTTTGATGTTGATATAAACCTCAAGTTAATTTGATCGCTTGGGCACCTTATTAACTTGAGTGGCTGTCGTCATCAACAGTCCGCTGAATTGAACTGTTGTCAAAATCTCCCAAAAACTTCGCAATATGACGCATCAGCATATTATAAAAAAAATATATAAAATGAAATTTCTGAAAGCAATGATAGGCGCAGAAGGGCTAGAACCCAGAGCCGTAAAGCCAGTTACATAAATAAAAAAATAAACTTTTGATGATAGTCTATACTCTATAACTTAACCGTTATTTTGCTTATTTTGTCGTTTGCGTGTATAAATTTAAAAAGGAAGAGGAAAAGGAAAGTAATACACAAAATACCTATATACTGGGAATATTTAAACTTTGTTAGGTGTCGATAAATTAGGTATACTGACTCCATAAAAATTATACAGCAGAAAAAATTAAAATTTATTAAAGGACAAAGTTGTGTTTTCCACTACTGCCTATCAAAATGGATAATGACGATTATTATGAAATAACAACACAATTGGACGCTAGAGAAATATTACGATACTTAAACAATTTAGGTATACAAAATATAAGTGGTGAAGTTTTAAAATATTTTATAACAGGTAAGTATCATATTTTTTTATTAGATATAAATATAACAACAGCCTTCATTCAGTGAAAAAAAATTGATCAAAAACAATACTTAATGTAAAAAGTTTGTCATGGCTGACCTAGGAAATTATTTATGCTTCAATGGGATAATAACATATTAAGCACACACATACACATATACATATAACCATATTATAATTAAACACTTATACATATAGGCATATGTATATACTTGCCTATATGTATATTACATTTAGGTAAATATACATACATACAATATACTCATGTACACACTAATCAACACTGACACACTGTCAATTAGCGAATTGAAGACATATTACTTGAGATGATGACAGATTTACAAAAGCACAGAGGCTACCAGCATAAACAATAAGGATTAATTTACCTACCTACCTACCTACCTACCCTTCGCTTAAATAAATTTTTTGAATGGATAAATGGGTCAATATAGTCGAAAATTTACTATTAAAAATTCTTACCATTCTGGTGAGGACACAATTCTTGCCATAATTAGTATGATGTAAGGGAACGCCGAATAAAGGTGTATGTCTAGTCCACGTTGGGGCACTTTAAAGGATATTTGTGAAAGCAGAGCAGAGCAATCAAGTTGAGCGCGTAAAATATTAAACAAAAAACCCATGTCTAAGATCTCACGGCGTTTTGCTAAGGTGAGAGGATTAAATTTACAATTATCACTGTAAGACAAAAATGTGTGTGCAGTGCCATCCCACCTGAAATTTAGAGATTTTAAAAACTTTGTGAATATGCTCTAAGCATGTTTTATAAACTTCATACGAAGGCGACCATATAGGACTAGCATACTCCAATATGCTTCTCACATATGCAAAATAAACTTTGAAACAAAGAGCATCAATTTAGTTTGTCATTCATTTCAACTAAATCATGTCACATCATTTTAACTAAGTACTTTTTTTATAAAGCATTTTTCACGGTTTTTAATTGCAGATCTTAAGAAACTTATTAAGTATGACTTGCAGCATAAAAAAGAAAATTTGAACCCAAAGAAAACATATGAATTAGGCCCTGAAAGATTACACAGTGCTAGCACCTTTTCATCTAGAATAAGATCAAGGGGGGCTTACAGTGAAATTTGCTGTAAAGAATATCCGAAAACAAAAGCAATGTTAAATTTTCGTAATGCTTGTTCTTCAGCGCCTACTATTGCAATTCCAAAAATTGAAGTTGAAGTACCAAAGAGAGCATCTTCTTATGTAAGAATTGAAAATAAACCTGCAACAATGTCTAAAGAACCAAGAGCAACATCATCCCTTAATAATAATTGCAAGTTTTTAATTTATTTAATTTTTTCTAATTTGAAGTCTCTTTTTATTTAGTATTTAAATATTGCTATTGTGGTAAATTTTTAAACTTATAATGATTTACGTTAATAAAGTACTGTTATTTTTTTTCAGTAATCAAGGTTCCAAAGCAGCCTTTAAAAAGAAAAACTGACCCTGTCTCTTTATATCACTATTATACATCTTTGTGGGCAAAATATAAACCAAATGTACCTGGCGAGAACAACTGGTCAGAACTTAGATGGAGCATAAGACAAAAAATGGCAGGTAGTTTTCCATCTCCATCTAGTAGGGTAAGTTTTGAATATTCATTGTTTTGTATAATGAGCAGTTTAACTTAGAAATGTTAAACCATCACTCTCTTAGCTATTTCTGGTGGTATGAGATAAAATGCAGAAAAGCGACTTAAATTAGACTACATGTAATTATGATTTTGTTTACAAAAGTCAAGACTACTGCTTCTTGTCAAATTGCCAACCATATCCACACTATAACATCTTATGTTCAGCAGTGTAGTTTTCGATAGGATGTTGTACTGCATGAAGCGATAAATGAATTTTGTTTAATATAAGTAGTTCTTGTATACATATTCTATGTAAACTAGTTAATTATTAGACAATGCTTAAAAGCTTTAAGTCTTTCATTTGTTAACCTAAGGTGTTACAACAGGGCTTACGGCTCTATGACTCTGTGGTTGGTGAGTTATAGCACCGAAAGTGGCTGGTTTTGTCCTTGTGCAATTTAATTACGCAAACTCCATGATACAGGAGAAAATTCTAGTGTAGGGGTAATGTTTTTATTCAAAAACTATGCACAAACTGAGCGAGCAACGCAAGTAGCAGTTGATGAAGTGCCAGAAGAAGAATTTTTAGGCATCTCCTAGTGTCCTATCCTTAGGAGTTTCATTTTTAAAGTAAAACTGATCGCTAATTTTTAATATGGAATTTTCAAAAATGCAAACACACCATAAGTTTCATGATTCCATCGATCGATCTCCCCCAACCTTTTTCTATGCACCACAGGATACTCAAGCAACCCCTTCTTACCTTCACCATTTCTGACTGCAGTAGCTGCATACCATCAGGTGGAGCTGCAAGTTTGTTAGTCACTTCAGATTTATATATATAAAAAAACCAATTTATTATAATTCATAGGAGCTCCTCTCCACTCAATGATTACATATGGGTAAAAGTTCATGTTGTTTTAAATGTATTCTTTCTTTTACAGGCGGTCACCATAACAAATAAAGAAGAAATGAAGAGTAAGAAATTATAACATTTGGCCAATTGTGGATTATTGAATTAAATATAATATAATTACCTGTAATAATATTGTAATTTTATGGTGTTTCTATATAATTTTAAGCAAAGCAAGTTAAATGAGATGATAGAGGTTTGCAGTTGTGCATGCTTCATGGAAAACTACTGAATAGATTTAAATTAGGTTTTTTGTTTTATTCCTTAGAGACTTAGCCCTTATCTAAAAAAATATACTGAGATATCTTCATTTAATTTAAAGTTCTTAAAGTTTTAAGAATGTGGATCAGCCACGGGTATCAGCTAGTTATTATATAGTTAATAATAAAGTTGAAATATGTATACCTATCCATCAGTGGTGGATTTACCAGCAGGCCGAGTAGGCTGGAGCCTAGGGCAGCAAATTTGAGGGAAATTTTATTTGTTTAACAATTTATGTACACACAAAGTAATGTTAATAAAAAAGATATATTGTACAAAGGCACTGCATATATCATATTGAAATTTCTTCTAGCAGGCCTGATACTGGACAAATTCTAAGAGAAGCAGATTTAGTGTGCACTCTCATAATAAATTTTATAATATTAATATACTTAATATAAAATAAAGATAATAAAAACATATACATACAGAGACATCTATATACCTAAGTACTATATACAGATATAAAATGCATGTAGATACACACACACACACATTAGATCATTGGGGCGACAAAGAAAGATAGTGCTCTTTAACCCTTAACCAATCAAAGGATGAAATACATCCCACATAGAAAAGTGTTTTTTTTTTTAATCATACATTGGTAGAGCTTGTCTAAACTGAAATGACGCGCCCCACTACGTAATTAGTTGATTTCGATGTGTGAGTGTAAATATTAATAACGACGCTTCATCTGTGTTTGAGCGTCGACTGCTCCGCGAACTATGATCTGTATGCCTACGTGACGGTCGACTAGTCGCGTGATAAATCCGACAACGCTCTCCTTAGGGAGCAGCGTTGGGGCATTGTACGAAACAAAACGTCCGCTCTCTGCCACCTTCAGGCAATTATGACAAGTTGCACAAAAAATCCGAAACCGACGCGTGCTCCCACGCTTGAGTCTCACTCACCGACAACCGAGTGACCAATTACAATGGCATTTGTATATGTATTGCGTCCATATTTTAAATTTGCTTGTGTGCGTTAATGCGATAGTGGGGCGCGTCATTTCAGCTTAGACGATCTATATTCTCTGATCCCACAAAATGTCAAATCTTAAAAAAGTATAAAATAGTCTATGGCTTTTTTTTAACAGTTTTTGACATTTGGTTTTTGATTGACAATTGTTTTAAATTTTTCTATGGTACATTGAGCCGTTGTCGTGATAGAATATAGTGAATTTCAAAAGATTTTTATTACTATGGCGTCAAAAAATCAGGTGAGTTGAAATAAATTACTTATATTTGACGTTGTTTATATTAGTTTACAAATATTAAAAACAGATTTGTAAATAAATGATATCTTGTAATATAAAAAGATTTTTAAGTATGTGGGAACTATACACCTATTGTCCGATAGCTAACTAAATTTTTTTTTGCTTTAGGTATTCGTGTTAAGAATTTGTTTTTATTTTCTCAACATAAACATTTTTTTTTCAGATTAAATCACTGCAACCGGGTGAAATAGTAGCTGCGTTAGCGGAAATGTATGACTTGTCCGATGAGGATGATGACGATGCGGACGATGAACAAGTAGTCGTAGACAGGGACGCAGTTTTATGAAACAATATATGCCACAAAAACCTATAAAACGTGGCTATAAAATTTGGGCAAAGGTGATAGAGGTTTCTACTGTACTGGTACTATAAGATCAGATAGAAAAGGCCTGCCAGAAGAAGAAAGAAATAAACTTACCCGACCTAAACTTAAGATTGGTGAATTCACATTTAAACATTCATATCCATTATCTTATGTTAGATGGATGAATACAAAAGATGTCTATGTATTGATTACTGCTGATAATCTTAAAGAAGTTGCAGAAATAGAGAGGAAACAAAAAGACGGATTGAAGAAAAAGTTATTCCATCCATTAGCTATAGTAAATTATACACAAAACATGGGCAGTGTTGATAAATTCGACCATTATAGATCGTCTTATTCTATTGATCGCAAATCCAAGAAATCTAGGATGAGATTATTTTGGTTCATGGTAGAGGCTGCAGTAATAAATTCATATATCTTGTATTTATGTGGCCACGTAAATTGCCAAAATACTCACCGAATATTCAGATTGCGATTAGCTAGAGGACTTGTCAATAATTATACTTCCCGTTAGAAGAGACTGGTTATGTTCAAAAATAAGAAAGGGGGTAATTTCGGCGTGCCGGAAGAGATAAGACTAGCAGAAGTTGGGAAACACTTCCCGAAACTTAATGCTAATGCCAGAAGGTGCAGATTTTGTAGTACCAGGTCTGAAGAGAAACGGAGTAGGTACGAGTGCAAAATTTGTAAAGTCAGTCTTTGTATAACACCTTGCTGGGAAAATTTTCACACAAACTTGTCACTAATGAAGCACTAATAGCCTAATTAAATTTTTTTTTGATCTATATGAATTTTTATTGTATTCATTAACACTCAATAGGAATATTTGTCCCACATAATGTATCCTTTATCAGACAATAGGAAAATGAGTCCCATGGTTTTTTTTTTATTGTAAGGGGGTAAAATTTTATAAAATGAAAATCATGTCAAATTTAAAAAGAAAATAATATTCTATATTCCAAATTTCATTAAAATATCCCAAGCAGAACTTTCAGGAACGGTAAAGGGTTAACTCGCCTTTTAAACACTGAAACTCCACGGAATTCCATAACCTGACTGCATGTACTGTAAAAGAGTGAGAATAGTACTTAGTTATGGAGGAAGGGAAATTTAGGAAGGTTATTAAATGTGATCTGCAAACTGCATTGGGAGAACGAGCAAAGCAGAATCGATATGGTGGTGATGTCGGATTGTATAGTATGTTAAAGAAGAGTCATAGGATTCGGGTATTCCGGCAAAGTCAGATTGGGAGCCACTTGAGCTGTTTGCGATAGGAGACGTGGTCATACATTTTTTATCCCAAAAATGTTATTAAAATACATAAGTTTTGCAACAGCTCAAGTTTGATTAATTGCTCCTCAGTCGCATCCAAATAACAGACATCAACATAATCAAGAATCGGGAAAATAACTTTGAAGACATTTTGAAGAATGAAAAGTAAAATTGATTTTCCGGCTAGCTTCTGTGATATGTGCATTCCATGTCAATTTGCAATCCATTATGATGCCCAGATTCTTAACAGTTTCTGAAATGCTTAGTGAAGTGCCATTAATTTGCAGTGCTGGGAGTGAAGTTAAATCAAGTAAGCTACAAGTAAACCTGGTGCCTATAATCATTGCTTGTGATTTTTTGGGGTTTATAATAAGTCTATATGATCTAGACCACTCATAGATATTATTTATTCCAAATATTGCTGGATTTGCTTCAGTCACTATAAAATGACGATACAGCTGCAAATTGTCTGCGTAGAGATGAAAGTTTGAAGATATCACCTTGGTGATACAGTTAATAAATACGGAAAAGAGTAAAGGAGAAAGGACGCCACCTAGTTACACCCGTAGCTAGGTTTCACCACTTAGATAAAGTTTCATTTGAACGAATACACTGAGAACGACCATGGAGGAAGGTATCAAACCATTGAATAGTTGAAGGAGACACATTAATAGAATGAAGAATGCTAAGAAGTTTATCGAAATCAATAGAATTGAAGGCACTACTAAAATCTAGCACCACTAGTACTGTTAAGTATTTTTGGTCTAAAC
Organism: Parnassius smintheus behrii; assembly: GCA_036936625.1. Classification (NCBI taxonomy): domain Eukaryota; kingdom Metazoa; phylum Arthropoda; class Insecta; order Lepidoptera; family Papilionidae; genus Parnassius; species Parnassius smintheus. The sequence continues at coordinate 39,698,602 of JAUPFT010000008.1, read as the reverse complement.
CGCACTGGATATCATCCGTTACCTTGAGGAGAGCAGTAATTGTACTGTGGCCAGGCCTAAAACCAGATTGAAAAGTACTTATGATATTGTTACAGTTAAGAAACTTAGCCAATTGTGTGTGAACAATATGTCCAAGCACTTTTGAAAGAAATGGTAGAATAGAAATAGGCCGATAATGAGTTGTAGATGAAGGATTCGAAACTTTGGCTACAGGAATAATATGAGCTAACTTCCATGACGACGGAAAGCAACAAGAAGATAAAGAGAAATTAAAGATATGAGTAAGAATAAGGAGCAGATGTTATCATTTCCAATAGCAGTAGATGGATCGGAGAATGGATCACTAGGTATCATCTTCAGTAATAGAAGTGAAGTTAAACGAGGAATAATGGGGAATTGGGCATTTGGATAGTTCGAGTAGGTTCTGGTTTTAGTGAATGATGAGACCATGACTGGAGGGTTGGCAAAGTTTTTGTTGAGATTATCCAAGTTAATTTCAATTCCCACACTAGCAGAATATTTTCCGACACCGACAAATCTCAGAAAAGTCCAGGTTTTTGCAGTATCGCAATTTGTGAGGGTATCATGAAAATAGTGCCTTTTAGCATCTCTACACAAACGATTGCAGCGATTTCGTAGTATTTTAAAGCTGATTAAATTGCGTTCAAGGGGATATCGCTTGTATCTTCTTTTGACTTTATCTCTACTCGCCATCAGGTCTTTTTTATCAGCTGTGATCCATGGCGCAGGGTTGTGTCTTATTTTCACACGTTTTACTAGTGCATGGTGATTATATAGATCTAAAATTAGAGAATTGAAGTTGATCACCTTGTCCTCAATATTAGAACAATCAATTATCGGTGTCCAGTCAATTATACTAGCATCGCCCCTCAACGTCTTCAAGTTTAACTTCTAAGATATCGAAAATGTGGCTTGCACTTAGGGGGACGTACACGGTAAGATAGGTAAATGAGATCGTAGTATGAAAATTAAGCGCATATTTGTTCGTGGTTAGCAACACTATTTAAAGACGATACGATAATCAGATCTAGAAGAGATGGAGTACAATTGGGAAAGTGGTGGGTGGCAGATAGAGACAAGATTTCTAGATTATAAGAAGACACAAGAGATTGCAATGTATAAGTACGTAAATCATTTTTCAACAAACATGTGTTGAAATCCTCCATCAAGATTACATGGTTAGGTATATACAGGACAGAAAGTATTAAGAAGTATGTCTAATGTATCAAAGTAATTGATACTAAGGTTAGGACTATACAAGACTCCAAGGAATTTTTTTCTATGATAAAGTTTGATTTCAAGGAACAAATATTTCGCAGATTCCGAATAAGCTGATGGAGGTACGCTGATAACCCTGTAAGAAATTTCCGAACGTAAATAGATAGCAACTCTTCCACCACCTTTGCTTACCCTATCTTTACAAATAAGAACGTAACCAGGTAGTGAATATTGAATAAGTAGAAGGGAGGGAAGGCTTGAGAAAAGATCAGAAATTAGAAGAGCATCAAGATGAGCACTGTCAATGGATGCGAGAAGGTCAGAATAATGGCAAGGAATATTTTGAGCGTTTATGTAAGCTATCTTAAGATTGTCAGGATATTGAGAAAAGAGAGTAGAAATGCTATCATGCAGGTCAAGATTTACGGAAGGCTCTGAGTCCAGGCTTAAAAAGTTAGATAAAGACGAACATGAGAAAAAGCTGTCATTATTATCTGTATAATACATATTATTAAAAAAAAAGCACAATACTAATAAAATACTTAAACAAAAAATATGTAAATAAAGTAAAAATAAATTAACTTATACAATATTTAAAATAAAAAAATAACATTAAAGGCAACTCATCTTACTCACTGGCATGATAGAAGAAATTTATACTTAAAGCCAACATTAGTTACTTACTCAACAATTAATGTGATTTAAAAAAAAAGAAAATAAAATGAAAAAGAAAGCTGGCTACAGTATACTATACAAATAATTATAAACATACTGTATGATATAAAAGTAACATATATTATCACAACTTTTTTGTGTCACAGAAATTAAAGATATTTAAATTTTAAAATGAAAGATGAAGAAATTTTTTCTGACATTATTTCATAAATCGTAACATTTTCGTACCTTAATCTGGTTACTCTTTAAATTCAATGGCAACTGCGGCTGCTGAATGTTATTCAAAGCTTGTCGTTTCTTGATGTTGCTTCAAGACATTTTTATATAAGTTCGACACAACGCTGGTAAAAAAGAATGATTGAAATCGAAAAAGGGAAAATTCTAAATAGGTTAAATCTGACGACTTGGTCAGCTAGAGAGGACGCATGTGGAAGTTTAGAGATTCTAAGTACAAAGTCCTTAAAACTTTGGAATTACTCAAGAATGACCTGTAATGCGAAGCGAAGCAACTGGAATACTTTTGATTTTAGAAAAACTGAAATAGGCTGTAATAGATGTTGTGTGGATTTATTTTGCAAAGAATAAGCAAAGTGAATATTCAAATTCAGGTTTCTACCGTAGATTTGATCACTGTTGTCGATCTTTAAGAACCTCTGCAAGTTTTTCGTAGCTGAACGAGAATTTTAAGTATTTCGAAGAAAAGGCAATGGAAATAAGCGTGTTGAAGCAGTATACAAAAGACATTGGAAAATACAACTGAAAAGGAAAAAAAGAAATCAAACACCCGATGAAGAAATGAGAATAACTACGAATGATATTTTCAGAGTTAAGAATATATTTCTCTTCCCCATTGATAGACTCGCTAGACACAACACATTCAATTAAAAGTTTTCATTTTTGAGGAAAATTAGTGATTTCAACTAGTACGGAAAAAGCCCTTTTCTTGGAAGAAATGTTTTGAATCATGAATGCGTACATTTCAATGCCACCTTTCTCCTGAAAGAACTATGGTGAAACCTGATTCTGAATCATTAAAGTCTATCTTCGTTCTTGCGAAAAAAGAATTTTTAAAAAGTTTATCCGAACTTTGATGTAGCACTTCATATGGCTTTATGTACACCAACTCAAATTATTCAAATGAGTGAATGCCTTTCTGGCTTAAAACGGGTGAAAAATTATCTAAGATGTACCATTTATAAGCCAAAAAAGCTAAACGTCTTAGGGCTTCTATGCATTAAGTCAGTTAATGAACAATATTTCTAACGACAATATAATTGATGAACATCTAAATTTATCCTCTATTAAGAATCAAAATGCAGACACGTTGTTACCCCTGAGGACTAAGATGGAATGCCTCATATCCAGTAAGAGGGTTTCCGGTTCTCTTCTCTTCTTCTGTGAGTGCGGGATCCTTCCACTGTCGAGCCGACCCATTCATACTACAACTATAATATAGCTTCAGCATGGCTCTACCACGTAAAATTGAATATATTGTTTTCAAAGTGTAAGTGTATTAAAAATTATTTAATTACGTCTACCGAATATAAGTTGCATTAAGTCATACCTTACCATGCCTTATTAGTAGTACATGATTGAGCTTTTATTAGCTTAATAGTATAACCAGAAAATATTTCTTGTGCAATCTTAACTAAATCTTTGGGTTGTTAAAATAATCTAGGAAACTGACACAATGATCTCCTAGTTCACAATCATACTAATTACGGCAATAAGGTGGTGTAATTAAGAATATAGTGCACAAGCAAAGACTTATATAATATTCTCAATGTGCACAAGTCATAAAGTTACAATTTCATTGACAAAAATATTTTAGTGTATATGATTGTGAACTAAGGCATCATCTTGTAGAAGTCAATAGGGGCGGCAAAATTTGAATAGCCTACTGGTGGCAAATGTGTGAATCCGCCACTGATATCCATTATCATTGCCATATGTATATCTTTACTTCTAAGTAAAATTGTTACCAAGGGTAGAAAACCAGTTCCAAATTTTGGAATCGTTCTTTATTCTGTTAAGTTCTGAAAGGCTAAGTTCCAAAGAGCTAACTTCAAATCTAATAGATAGATAGATAACTCTTTATTGCATTTGAACAAACAATAACGGAAAACTTATGACTACAAACGGCGGTCATATCGCTTTATGCGATTTCTGCCTGGCAAACCGAACATAAAAGGACATTATAATTTTATATTTTGAGGGATAGGTGCAACGTGCAATATGAAATAAACAGGGGAAAAAATATTATTAGAATAATATTTATAAAAATATATTAATAATATATACAATATTACATATAATTTATTATTATGACGGGAACTTCAAATAATACTCCTTAAGCAGTTTTTTAAAAGACTGTAAAGATTGCGCTTTCTGAATGTTAAGTGGTAATGAATTCCAAAGTCGCGTTGCTAGTGCAAGTAACTGATTTATTATAAAATGAAGTTACGTTGTAAGGAGTATTTAAAACTAAGCTATACACTGAACGCAAATTGCGGTTATGAAATTCATGTCGATAGTGAAATTGTTCCGTATGGTACCTTGGAGATTTCGGATCAAACAGTACACAAAAAAGTAAAGAGAGTATATGAACATTCCGGCGAAGGCGAATAGGGCCACTTGAGTTGATTTCGAAATTGGGATACATGATCATATTTGCGTAAACCAAATATGAATCGAATGGATAAATTTTGAAGACGCTCAAACTTGTTTAATTGCTCCATGGTAATATTAGTATAGCATATGTCAGCATAGTCTAAAATAGGTAACAAAAAAGAATGTGCTAACGCAATTTTGGTAGAAATGGTCAGGAAATATATATAATATAGGGAATGTATTGCTTCAAATGTCCTACTGAAAATAGCATGACTGTCACTCAGTAATATCAGGCATTTAAGTTTTGGATCTAGTTCTAGAAATAGAAATTGTTATTCCACTATCACTAACATAGGTTACGAATAAGACTTATTAAAAGAAATTGCAAGTGTTTTATTCACTTTTATATCTTCATATCATGGAGTGTAGAAGTAAGGAGTACCAACTCCCATAGTAGAATAGTTGAAAAAGTGGCCATCTGTAAGCAGTAAATAACAGTTCAAAAACTCTGGAGCTACAAAAGCGCTGGAGTAGCTACTGGGATGAAATGAACTTAGCAGTTGTCGACGGTTTGAAGTATGCTGCTAAACTGCTCTGTAGCTCTAAATTATAAAATAATTTTATTTAGTTAATATAACCGCGAAAAAGTCGTCTATCCTACTAATATTTTTCGGCACGTTCTTAAAATTACTCCTTACTTCATACTTCATATGTCATTCCAGTTCAAAATAAATTTTGACGCACTAGCCGACATCTGACTGAAAAGACTAACTAGCTAGTGATCGGCCCTGGCTTCGCACAAGTTATATCTGGATTCTACAACAGCGCAATCTACCGGGTCCAACTATGCCTATACATTCGGCGTAAGTGCTAAAGTTGTTCAAAACGACTAATCAATAGTACGCTACAGTCTATAAACTATACATTTCTAGCGCGCTATTAAATACGCTATGTTATAGCGCGCTATTTATAAGAAAGCGTGTAGGAGGCCGGCAAGCGCGTTAAGTTTTGCAGCACCCTATATGTCGTAGCACGTTACATTACATGCCGTTCATTGGATAGACCGCGTGCTATATTAGAACATTATTTCGTAATAAGTCGCATTTTAGACTAAAATAAAACAAAGCGGTAAAGAAAACCAATGAACGCTTTTTCATACTTTTCAGGCTTACGACTTTCTATAATCCTAAAAATATTTTTAAGGCATGTACTTTTTAAAACGAAATAAAATAAATTATTTTTATTATAATTGATGTAAACGTTATTTTAACCTTAACATAAATTATAAATCAAATAACTGTGTATTTAAAAGTTTATTGATTGTATTTATAAAAATTAACTATTTACATACACTTTTGTATCTATATTTTATTTACATTTAAAAACATTAGTTAGGCTTCGTTTTATAGCAGACAACTAAACAACGTCTAACACTAAATTAGGTCGCGCGCGATGAATAGATATACCGTAGCGTGCTACTAGATCAAAATTGTGTCACACGTCTTCTCCCTACAGCGCTGCTGCTAGAACTAGTTGCCGGTTGCCGCTAGAGCTAGATATTAATACTTAGGTAATAGCGCCATGGCGACTACTTACATAGCACGCGCTGTGTTAGAAGAGATAGCGCGCTATAATATGGCGCTATGCGCTATATTAGCCACATTAGTAAGTGCAAGCAATATGCTAGCAGTTTTATCACAATTTTATGAATGGTATGGCAGCGCATAAAATATGAACAAACATTTATATTAATTTTTATATATTATAATTTAATAATAAAAAATATAAATGACTACCTACTACAGGTTAAGACTAATGAAAATACACCAAAAACTCATATATGAAATTTCTAAATGTATACATAAATCTAAATAATATTACCCAATACCAAAATACTATTTAAAACATAATGCTAGAATTAACTAAGTTGGTCTAGCTGTTTCAATGCTGGTGAAACTAATCTTTTTTACAGTATCCTGCACAATCTAAATCTGCTTGCTAGTTTAATTGTATGGAGCCCCTATTCATGCTTCACACCTAGTGATTCCAAGGAAAACAGTACAGTAATAAGATTATTACTCCATTCAAAATTACATTAATATTTAATTGTAGTACTGGTAGGTACATTAATAGTTTCTTACTGCCTCTTCGTATGGAACCTTTTCATTCCTTGATTGTGACAACCAACCTTATTTTTTGGGACATAAATAACTGATTTACTTTTTTTTAAATCCATAGACTTAATTATAAATCCATGAAATGAAACAATATTTTAGGATTAATATTTTACTATTATTTAAGATGTCAAATTACCTACCTTATATAATTACTAAAAAGACATTTATTTTAAATCTGATTTAATTTAAATTCAGCTTGTTGTTCATTAGTTATAGAATGGAGGTGATGTAGTATCCTCTCTTCTATTTTTTCTGCGGCAGACAAGGTAAGAAGAAGTGTATCATGTTTCAGCATGGAATATACATTTAGTCCATAAACTGGCATTATGTTTACATGTGGAAGAGTTTCTGTAGCCACTGTTATGTTTCTAGGAGCAATATCAGTACTGAAAAAAAAATTGTGAGTAATATACCTTTATAAGGGAAAACTTTATTTACATAAAGGTTAAGTTAAAGAACTATCAAAACCATTATAGTTCATAAAAGATAGCTTGATCTCTGCGATAGCTGTCAGTAAAATCACGCCTATGAAGTCCCGAATTTCTTAGTAGTACAGACAGTACCTGTCGATGTCATACTTTATGGGTATGCCGACCTAATTATGGCAACTATGGCAACTGGCACCATATGAGACAGCCTATTTTATTTCCATCACAGCATTTATATTATGTTCAGCTTTTGATAAGCTGTAACGACGATAATAAGGTTATAATCACAGTGATAGCTAAATTGGTCCCAAATGAACCTTTTCTTGTAATTGTAAATATTAACCTCTAAACTCCCTAGCGGTCTCATGAGACAGTGGCCATATTCCGTCAAATCCCTAGCGGTCTCAGGAGGTCGCACCCACCCACAGCACTAACCCATAAAAACTTATATATGGAGACTACTTTATGAAGAAGTTTGGCATTATATAATCAATATGAAATACTCTATCCTCTAGTGCAATAAAAAAATGTTATTTTATGAATATTTATTAATAATCTACATTCATTTCGTACTCCATTTTCACATGAATGTTATTGTGTTGATTTTTGGATTTTTGTAGTGTTTTATTAGTGTTTTAGTATAGTGTTTTATTATAAAATTGTAATGAAAGTTTTTGTATGAATATAATTTATCTTTTTACTTAAATAATTTCCAGCAATATACATTGTAATAATTGAGATATTCACGCTGTCGACATTCGCTTGATATATTCTTTGTTTTCAAAATACAATAAAATCTTTTTGTAATGAAGTAAAACCTGGCTTTTGTTTAGACCACAGGGTAGAGAAATTTGTATAGATTTTATGTTAAAATATTTCATTGAAAAGTAGTCTCTAAATATAAGTTTTAGATGGTTTTAAGTGCTGTGGGTGGGTGCGGTCGCATGCGTCCATTCAGGATTTGCTGGGGGCATGCGACTGCATGGGATTTGTATGGGGCTTGAAGGGTTAATAAAAACATATTTATTAAATTATATTTATCTAAATTACATACTAATATAATTATTATGTTGTTTGTAGGTTGTTGTAAATATAATAACTCAAAACCAAATTTAGGTCTTGGCAGCCAGTATCAATAGAGGCTAGCTATCTATCTGTGCACGACAGGATTATTCCATGAATGTGTGAGCAAAAATGGGTGCGCTATCTAAACTCCCACTCTCATAATCCAATGAGATGAGAATCTGACATAACCAGAGAGATTGGGTGCAGGACCAACAGCTTTATGTACTGTGTTTCATATTGGGTATGTGTATAGAATGCCCCTTGGACTGATCACAGCATTTACTTACAATGTGCAAGACTAATAAATAAATAATGATTTATGTGTATCACTTAGATAAAACATTTCATAATGCTGTGTCAGATTCAATAAATTTAATAAACTACTTACTCATCAACAATTAAAACAGATGGTCCCCAATTTCTGTTTTCAATCAAATCAATAAGATATTCGGGCTCATCAGATGGTATCTCCAAATCCTTAACAATATGAAGGTCATCCTGAGCAAGCTTTGCTGATAGTGTTGATGTCAAACCATGTATTCTCAAATGGAATGGCAACATGAAAAAATGAGTTTTGCCAGAGCGCGGACCATGAGCAATACCACCACCACGCCATAAAGGAGATCTTATTGAGCCATGACGAGCACGGCCCAAGCCTTTCTGTGGCCACGGCTTCCTGCCACCACCGCGCACTTCAGCCCTAGTTTTTGTTTGTGCCCATGACACCCAACGATATTTCTTCTGCCATACAACATTACGATGAATAATATCTATTCGAGGAACAGCAGCGTAGACTAAAGGATGTAACTCAAAGAGCCCTAGTTTTATTTCTTCTACAGTAGCTAAACTCTCAATCCACACCTCACGCGGTTTGGTATATACTGGTGGAAACTTCCATTCTTTCTGGGTTACACTTATAGCATCTGCAGAAGTTGTGACAGCCGTTGCATATCCCGAAGAAATTATCCTACTAGGTACTATTGATAAATGCAGTCGCTTAAAGGCATTTATTAAAAAGGAAGTCATTGTTTTACTTTAGTTATTTAGCATTAGCCAAATAGACACAGTTTTTTGAAGATTATTTCAACTAATACAACAACAACGTAACTACATTTACATATTTTATATTATTAAAAAATTTTATATTTTTATAAAGACAAAATTCTAACCTTAATTTTAAAATCTGACATGTTGTTGTAAAACACCAATAAATACAAGCAAAAGTCTTAGACCATACAGTCTGGCCTGGCCTGATTTGTATTTTATTTATGAAACTCTTCACATTAAGTATTAACGTAACATTGCGATACCTCCAGACGCCTAAATAAATAAAAATATGAGATTTATTTCGCCGTTGGAACACTTGTGACAGCGTATTAAACAAGTAAACCCACTAGATCCCTGCCCTCCCTTAAAAACCTCTAGTAAGACGCCAAGTAAAACCGATGAGATAAATTTAGTTCTGGCACGGATTCTATATCATTATCAATTCCCTACCTCAATACGACACTCTTAATACCATGTGCGTCCCCCCAGAAAGCCCAATCGAGCTAGGTGTATTTTCAATACATCAGAATTTAGAGCAAAAATGGAGCACCTCTACAGTCAGGTAAATAAATTGGAGTATTAAAACGAACGAGAGAGAGAGAGAGAGAAGTAGTGAGTGTATGTGTGTTTGTTATAATTTCTTACTTAATGTTGAAATAATATCTTTTTTAAAGACTGATTTGCTTTGGTGGAAGATGTCAGTTGAAGAAAATTCTTTATTATAGATATTAAGTATGCGACATATTACAGAATTATGTGCATTATTTGAATTACCTAAAGGAACATTAAATAACGGAATATGTCTAGTGCTCTTAGTAGGTGCTCGTAGTTGTAAAGTACAGGAAATTAATTCGGGGCAATCAATTTTGTCACTGCAGATATCATGAAGACATAGCATCTGAAGTAGAGTGCGGAGTGATAGTGAGTTGTATGCATAATTTGGATTCCACACAACACTACAATATTCCAAGACACTACGGACATAAGAATAGTATAAAATCTTTATACATTCTATGTCTGAAAAAGGTTGACAAACTCGAAATACAAAGCCTAGATTTTTATAAACCTTTGCAACCATTGGCAAGATATGATCAGTCATCATCATTTTTGAATCAAAGACTACTCCGAGGTCTTTGGTTTTATCAGTTTTTCTAAAGGAACGTTGTTCAAATAGTATTGAGATATAAATTTTCTCCTTTTGCGAGTAAAGCTAATTTGGAAACATTTCGATACATTCACACTAATACGGTTATAACGGCAGTAGCTGCAGAACCGATATAAGTCGTTCTCTAGCTCAAAAGCATCTGATTCAGATTTTATGTAAGCGTAAATTTTCATGTCATTAGCGTACATCAGAAACTTAGCAGAATGAAAACAGATGCCCACATCATATAAGTATACTGCATACAGCAAGGGCCCCAATATTGAACCTTGTGGGACACCAGATGGAACGTCCACAACATTTGAGCGATATCCAACCACAACGACTGCCTGTGAGTGATTACGCAGTTACGATTCCATCCATCTGAAAATGTTTCCACATATTCCTAGCTCCTGGAGCCTTTTTAGAAGTATGATATGATTAACGCGGTCAAAAGCCTTTTCAAAGTCCGTATAAATAGCATCTATTTGGAGGCCATTATCCATCCCTCTAAGAACATCGTTGCTAAAGATGGAAAGATTGGTGCAGGTTGAGCGACCACGTACAAAGCCATGTTGTTGGAAAGGAATATTTTGAATAACTCACGGGTAGATTTACCTATGGACTATTTTTTCCGTTACTTAACTTAACACGTTCAGTATAGATATTGGCCTATAATCCTCAATGACTGTTTTTGATCCCTTTTTATGGATTGGGACAATATTGGCAATTTTCCAAATTTTTGGAACGTATCCTTCTTGAAAACATCTATTAAATATTACTGTTATGGAAGCTGCCAACGATTTCGCACATTCGGTAAGGAAAAGGGGAGGAATTTCATCACAACTGGCACTTTTGGAACAATTAAGGGTTTTTAGGAATTTCAATGTGTCGGAAATGAGATGTGTATACCACTTATTATATTACAGCTTGTCACTCTCTCTTCAGATATATCACTATATTGTTGCGATGGTTGGCTAAAAATTCATTAAAAGCATTACAGATCTCAAATTCATTAACGACATTACAGCCATTTAACTGCATTACATGAGGATAATTAGATCGGTTCTTTCTTTTTGATTTTATGTAACTCCAAAATAACTTAAGCAAAGATTTGATTTTATCTTGATGTAATTTAATATGCGAGAAATAGCATTCTTTTTGGAGTTTCTTTACCCTAGATCGTATTGTGGAAAAAGAGGCATAATGGATTATTGAATTTTTTCCAGAGATGGTGATACTTAGCTTTTTCTTTTATTAAGTTTATAAGGGTACTAGTTTTTACCCGCGGCTTCGCTCGCGTGGGCTTCCGTTGAGGAACATCATTAATACTGCTCCATACCAAAATCCATAAAGTTGGATCACTTGTAAAGTTGCCTCGTTGTCACGTTTGTTAGTCAAGTGATATCTTTTGAATTCTTATAGATGTAGATTTTTTAGAATTGCATTAATATCATAAGTCTAGCAACCCCTGTCGCTTTTTATGTCGGTCCGCGGTCATGACTTCCGAGGTATCTTTAATAACGTAAGTAATACGTTATTTACTTTTTACTCTTTACATTTATTCATAAATTAAGGTACTTAATTTAATTTTGACCAAATAATGTCAAATTTCGTTGTCTTCTATTAATGTACGGCAGAGTGTTTATTTGAGATATTTGTTTTATATCATTGGCCTATTAAATATTGATTGGTATTATAAAATAGTTGCTTGTATTTTTTACTAATCCATCAAATAGAGATTAAAACTTACATCGGATAACTTAATACCAAAGGAAGTTAGTGAAATTATTGCTATGCCGATATACATCCAATAAGTATAGTTACTAAAGAGTTTCTCTTTTAAATCATAGTTTTGTATACACAGTATCCAGTATAACACTTTAGTTAGTTAGTTTTCTAAACGTGGCAATTACGGTATAGCATCCCGATAATGGCTGGATATTTTAAGTTTTTGATCCTGCAAGCGTAAGCATTTAGTAGCATTATATTTAATGTATTTAGCAGTTATTATTAGTTTATTTAGCATTAAATAGGTAGCGCTAATTTTAGATGAAAACTATGAAATCAAAACTCTCAAGTTATGTAAATCTGGCCAGATCGTAGAATTGATCATATTATCATAAAGTACTGGACCACTTCAAATATTGCAATAATTTCATGATAGCCTATTATTACTGACCATCTCTCCATAATATAAAAATCAAAGTCCACCGTATGTACGCTTAGATCTTTTTTTTTAAATTTTGATGAAGTTTTCATCAATAGACAGAATGATTCAAGAGGAAAGTTTATATATACAACACACATATTATAGTATATATAAGATCACTAGATCTAAAGTAAAAAAGTAAAGTTACAGCCTATATACGTCCCACTGCTGGGCACAGGCCTCCTCTCATTTCTGAGAGGGTTTTAGGGCAAGGAATAGTCCGCCGCGCTGCCCCAATGCGTGTTGGCGAACTTCACATGTCTTCGAAATATTTTTTATCTTATTCCTTAGACATGCAGGTTTCCTCACGATGTTTTCCTTCACCGCCGAGCACGTGGTAAATCAGCACTTAAAAATGCAATTAACAATTTCATTGGTGCCGGCGGGGATCGAACCCGGTTTGCTCGCGTATTGTGAAATTTATAGCGAGCGCTAACCATCTGAGCTACCACGGCTCTGATTTATATTTATAGTATCTCTCTAGTCTGTTTTATATTTATAGTAATCTATAAATATTTAAATCAATTTCTGTCCGATAGTCTCGCTAAAACTCACCGATTTTGATAAAAAATTTTGTGTGTATTTGAGTGAGTCCCTGTATGGTTTAGATTTATAAGTTGGTTTAGATTTTATATCCGGTAGGTGGTGCTGTTACCGATATCCAAAAATCACCCGTACGAAGCCGGGGTGAATCGCTAGTATCGTATAGATGTCAACGTTTGTCAAATTTATCCTGAATCTACAAGTGAATCTACGAAGTCAATTCTCGTTTCGCCATAATATCATACGAAAGCACCATCTAGTAATATCAGCGACAGCAGGTTGATATGCGGCTAGGGTGATCCTTGGGCTACCTCAAAGCCGCGGACATTTATATATATATATATATATATATATATATATATATATATATATTATTTGTTCGCGATGAGGCATAGAGCTATGTGGATTCTGTTAAAAATTCTGTTCCTGTTCAAAAATGTGCTATCGACGCCACTAGCGGTGAATAGTGAAACTATTTTACGATATAATTAGAATATTATGAAAAAGCAATGTTGGGTTTAGTTGTTAATTTCTTCAAACAATGTTTATTCACCGATTTGGTCAAGCCTTATCATGATATGGTCAACAGACAGTGTTAAACTTCACGTAATGTCCCAATTTCATGTAATGAAGTTTTGCAATAATCGCTGGCAAACCAATGTTAATCAGTTCATTATTATATATTAGTAATTAAACTAAGAACCATCTGAATTTTCATAGATTTCACTATTATCTATTTAAATTATTACTTATAAAATGAAATAATGAAAAACTTAAAAAAATCATAGAAGTTTCAAATCATTTAACAAATATAATTATTTAAACATATAAATGTAAGTTATTTATGTTATTTAATTTATTATTAAGTAACTGAAAAAGTGATAACTGAAGACTAAATATACTACTTTTTACTTTTTATGACAGATGGCGCTGTTTCGGAAACGTACAATATATATCATTGGCGTAGTTTCAAATTATTATATAACAGTTAAAACAAATTTTAAACTTTAAGTATACATTTTGTATTTGTTTAAAAAAACACTACGTTATCCCGCTCATAACTAACAGAATCATACATAATAGAAAATAAACTTCTAAAGAAAGGAAAATATTTAACCCTCCTTTTTTAAGTTCCGTAATCGGATAAAAAGTAGCCTATAAGTAGCCCCGGGTCACTTACTACCTGCCTACAAAATTTCATGGAGATCTGTCGAGTAGTTTTTGCATGAATCTCTAATACACATACAGACAGACAGACTAAAATTCTAAAAACCAATAATTTGGCTTCCTTTTTTTATTTAGTCCCATGGACTTTTTTTCCAGGAAATATTACAATTACAGACACGACTTTTCTACAGATTTATTATATGTATAGATAGATTACTATACCACACAGGGTAGATATATGAATGAGAAATAACTTTTTAGGGTACATGTTTAATGATAGCAGTATATAATATTAAATATTTTTTTTTGTTATTACATGGTTTTATTGGAGGCATCGATATATATGTATCACACATTTCTATCGCTGGATGACACACATTCTCCTTGAATAATGGACATAGACTTTTTTCAATTATTATAGGCACGTTGGAAAATATTAAATCTAGTACATTTCCACATGCATTCTGGAAGTAATTATATTGAGATAAACCATAATAATGTTACGCGCTCAATTCAACGGCACTAGCGCCATCTAGTCTCGAACCGAAGAACTAAGCTTCTTGATGTCGAAACACTAACTCTCGGTACCTTGCGCGTACCAGCGCGAAGTATCCAGAATATTCAAGTAAACTTGAATATTCTGGATATTTCGCTGCTAATTTATATAAATAGGCGCTGCAAGATGCGATCGGGGAAGTATTGGAGTTGGCGACACAAGCGAAGCTTCGGAGCGACCTAAAGTGAATTAGTGAGATTAATTATTAGTGTTTTAAGTTTTAATTTGTGTAAAGAGAATTAAAGTGTTAATTTAGGTAATTTTATCGGCAATTTTTATTGTCACGAACCTCAAGCTCGTAACAATTGGTGTCAGAAGTGGGATAAAATCATGCCGATTTTACCTAAGGAGGACACGGAGGGTGTCCGTACCCGAAGTCAACGCCAGCAGGAGACGGACCAACGAAGATTTGATGGTGCAACGTCGCAGACGTCGGAGGGCCAGCCACCGGTTGCAGGCCCGTCGGTAGCTCCTACATCTGCAGCACCTGACTTAGGTGCTCTGATGGTGATGCTGCAGGAGTAGGCTCGCCGACAGGAGGAGCAGGCTCGCCGACAGGAGGAACAGGTCCGTCGGTTGGAAGAGCAGCTGCGGGGCGGCCAGGAAGAACAGATGCTTCTCGTGAAGGACCTTCACGCTACCTTCGGGAAAGAGATAAGGGAGGTGAAGGATAAGGTTGCTCAACATGATAACCGCCTGTCGGAAGCTGAGACCCAAATCAACCAAGTTAAGAAAACGCTGGATGAACTCAAACTTGGGGATGGAACTACAGCTCCCGTAGTAGCTTCAGCACCTTCGCTACGTGGGTTCAAGGTGCCACCGTTCGACGGGACTTCTTTCTGGTCAGCCTACAAAATCAAGTTCGAGGCTGTTATGAAAGCGAACGGCTGGAATAAAAGTCAGGCCATGACCGCTCTCACACTAGGCCTACGCGACCAGGCCTTAACAGTTCTGGAAACTCTCGGTGGGGAAGTGACTTATGAGCAACTCCTTGAGGCATTGGAGACGAGATATGGCGACGCTCACCTGGAACACGTATTTCGTGCGCAGCTTAAAGATCGCGTGCAGCGCATCAACGAAAACCTGCAGCAGTGGGCTCTAGAGGTGGAGAAGCTGGTGCGAAAAGCATACCGGTCTGTACCTACGCTCATTGAAGGGAACCTGGTGCAGACATTTATCGACGGCATCCGTGACCTGGAAGTCAGAGCTGCTGTGAGGCTCGGGCACCACAAGACGCTTAAGGACGCCCTGGCCCATGCACTGGAGGTAGAAGCCGTGCGGCAGGATCATCGTTCCCATCGCGTCAGGGAGGTTGCAGCAGCTACAGTCCACGACCGCAACAAAGGATACAGCCCTAGGTGCTATGGATGTGGGGAAAAAGGCCATCTTCGATCCAGCTGCCCTAAGCGAACCGTGGGAAGGAGAGTTGATCGATCTCGAGAGGGTAGTGCAGCTAACGGCACTGCCTGGCGGCGACAGGATCATCGTTCACCTCACGCTAGGGAGGTTACAGCAGTTACGGTTCGCGACCACAATAAAAGATACAGCCCTAGGTGCTATGGCTGTGGGGAAAGGGGCCATCTTCGGTCCAGCTGCCCTAAGCACACCCTAGGAAGGGAAGGTGAACGGTCTCAGAAAGGAAGTGCGGCTAACAGCACCGCCCAGCAGCAGCAGGAATACGACTTTACTATCAGACACTGCAGCGGGAAATCTCACGGCAACGCAGATGCATTATCAAGAAGACCTTGTCCTGAAGATTGGAAACATTGTACTAGGCAAAAGAGTAAGGAAGTGGTATCCGTGAGGATGCTCAGGACAGACCACCTCAGCAACGGGTGGAAGGACAGCCTACGACATTCACAGCAGGAAGATCCGGACATCAAGCCGATTCTGGAATGGATGAAGGCCCGTGCTACCAAGCCTAAGTGGAGCGACGTCTCAGCGATTGGTTCGACCACTAGAGGCTATTGGGCCCAGTGGGATGGCTTGCTGATTCAGGATGGAGTCCTGTGCCGTAAATGGGACAGTAGCCGGGGAGACAGCTGTCGTTTGCAAATGGTTGTCCCTAAGGCTAAAGTGCCGAATGTTCTACAGATGTGCCATAATGGTCGTTTAAGAGTCCATCTGGGAGTTAAACGAACTCTGCTGAAGGTCCGAGAACAGTTTTACTGGGTCCATTATCGTGACGATGTCGAGGCTTGGTGTCGTACATGTACAAGTTGTGCGGCCGTGCTGGGACCTCAGACACGTAGGAGAGGAGCACCGAAATTGTACAATGTTGGTACACCACGGGTAGGACAACCCTTGACATTGCGGAGCCGTTACAGAAAGGCGCAAGAGGGACTCCTATGATCGTCAATGTGGATCGCTTGGCGCGTTATTATGGGGCCGATAATGCTCGGGACGAGCATGTCTTAGGAGGGGGCAGTGTTACGCGCTCAATTCAACGGCACTAGCGCCATCTAGTCTCGAACCGAAGAACTAAACTTCTTGAAGTCGAAACACTAACTCTCGGTACCTTGCGCGTGTTTACTTGAATATTCTGGATATTTCGCTGCTAATTTATATAAATAGGCGCTGCAAGATGCGATCGGGGAAGTATTGGAGTTGGCGACACAAGCGAAGCTTCGGAGCGACATAAAGTGAATTGGTGAGATTAATTATTAGTGTTTTAAGTTTTAATTTGTGTAAAGAGAATTAAAGTGTTAATTTAGGTAATTTTATCGGCAATTTTTATTGTCACGAACCTCAAGCTCGTAACAATAAGATATTAAGTTTAATAATTCAGTTGCTGCATTTTGATTTTGCCCACATCAATAGTTTACCACCGGCGATTTTCCGGACCGATACGGCTTAGGGACCTTCAAGAAAAGAGTTTACTCCTTTCTAAAGGGCCGGCAACGCACCTGCAATTCCCCTGGTGTTGCGGTTGATCATGGGCGGCGGTAGTCACTTAACAGAGCCGTATGCTCGTTTGCCTCCTCTTCTATAAAAAAAACCCTTTTTTAATACTGTTGGGTATTTAATATTCCAATCAATACATGATAGGTTAAAATCACCGGCTATAATAAAGTAATAATCAGGTTGAGAATTGAATAAGAACGTCAGTAATTCAACAAGTTTAATAATTCGCATTGAAAGTGCTCGGTTTGGAGGAATATAGGCGCAAATAATATTTAGATCGTGCTGACAACTGATTGCATGCGCTGGTATAGTTATACAAATGCATTCGAGATCTTCACGGTCAAGGTCAGTACGCCTGCGCGCCCCAAGCCGAGATGCGCAAGCGACCATCACTCTTCCGCCTAGCGTCCCACGTTCACGGCGGAACAGATCATACCTGTCTGAGCTGCACAACTCAGTGTCGAGAATGCCGTCGCATAACCACGACTTAGTAATAAATGCTATGTCAACATCCGATGTGCAAAGATTGTTAAAAATACGTTAGTTTTGGTACGTAAACCCAATGACGTATTATATATAGACACGTCATGAACGAACATCGTGACGCTTAAAAACGGCGAAAATACTAGAACTACTTATACGCGTGTAGAAAGAGAAAGAAAATATGACACCGTACGGTGGGATGCCTGTTGCTTGACTACCTACTAGCTGCATGCGCCGGCCGCAATTAGACGGCGTCGTCGAATAAAATGAAATGAAAATAGGTAGTTTTGTGAACTTACGCATGAAATGACACATTTTTGTCTAACTTTTGGGGTATAATTTTTACATCGTCTGAAAACACACGACGGCATGTTTTCTTTATGTTTTGCACAGGTTTACACACACGAATCACGATACAATAAATTAAAAACAAACGTAGCGTCGCGCGACAGGTTGGTGCGTGACTAAGCGATGTGGCCAATTGGCTTCATTTCATCCTGCCATTTTAGAGTGCGGACAACGTATCTATAAGTTTATACATCATTGCGTAAACCACAAACATTCCGATAAAAAGTTTCTAACTATTACTGTGTTTATCCGTCGTAGTAAATGTTTAACGATAATAATTTTAAAAAGAAAAACCTAGGTATTAATCTCTTAAGATTCTGTTGCTTGTGACAGCAATATAATTTGACACAGATGATTTTGATTGACTTACATTGATTGTAATATATAAATTAAATATTGTCACTAAATTAATTAATAAGGGGTTTATGTACACAATAAATAAAATATCAAGAATTGGTACGTGATATTGCCATAATACAGTCACTAGAAACACGCAAAGAATAAAAATTACGCAAGAATAAGTAAGCTGTGTTTGTGTTGTGTATGAAAGTTATGCGTACTGTGTAATTTGTGTGGTAGGTTGTATACAGCGTAGTAAGATATGTATTTAGTAATATACAAAGCAGGGGTGTGTTTAGTGTAAATGCGTACTTTAACGTTACCTAAGTTAAGCACAAGAGTTAATAAAGTATTAGAAATAATATTTACAATAATTTAAAAAAAATTATAACATTTAGCCCATCTTTGTTAAGTTGGTTGCAGTTATGATGGAAATGGGTACTGAGGTTTCGATCCGACGGGTGTAAATACAACAGTTTTTTATCCATACAAACTATAAGTTAGCTTCTTTAGGCTTCAGCTTACATTCCTTAAGCAATAAACGGTTATGTTTAGTTAAATGTTCATTAATACAAATATGAGTGTTGCTTACGTTTTTGGTTTTGTCAGTCACATTGATCATACCCATATCCGAGAGTTTTATACCACGGCGCTTACGTGAGGCCGCAATAATTAAGTCCTTAGTATGTCGGTGACGGAGACGGGCGATGATGGCACGGCTAACGGCTGCACTATTTGGTCGCCGCGGCTGCACTCGATGCACAAACTCCACCTCACTTCTTTCAACGGTACCCACTTCGTTGGCAACCTTTAAAACGATATCAAATGTATCTTCTTCATTGCATTCTGGAACTGCTGCTGCGAGATATTTCCTCTTCTAGGTGATGTATACGCAACGAATTGCTGTCAATATCTTTACGAAGACGGGCATTCTCGTCCTTTAAAAAATTTCGGCGATGGTAGTCGTAATACTTTTTTAAAAAATCTTCGTATTGCGTGCTTATAAAGTTTAACGTGCTTTCTATTGTGTATATCTGGTTTTTTAAGGTATTTAATTCACTTTTAACAGCCGCTTTCAAAAGAAGTGGAAGCTCTTCCTTAAAGAAACAGGCATATATATGATAAGTCTAATGAAATAAGTATCTAACAACTTATCTACTTACAGTATTAGTGATTACAAACATGTCGATACATAGCACATGACGCGTGGGGAAGTGGGGGTGAAATTAGAATTTGAGCTGAGGTAGTATAGGCCCTTAATATACAATCTGAATGAAGTGATCAATACCATGCTAGTTCCGTTATAAAATTGTACAAAATTATTGTAAAGTTATATGTGTCTAAATAAATATAATTCTCCTGGGTTTCTTGCTGTTTCTTCACAGGACTAGGTATTTTGTGGTAAATAAAAAATACTATCAAAATGTATTATGTAATAATCTATATTGAATTAAAATTATTCTATTCTATTCTACCAAATCGGAGAGTTAATACAAGCACACGCTGAGAGAAGTTACATTTTAGTTCACTGAGGTGCCTACCTACGCATCTGTAATACATTTTTTATCCAAGATGTTTTATAGGTACCTATAAAACATCTTTGATTTTTTATCTTACTTTGTTAAATTGGCTTACAAGGACATCTTTATATTTTTATAATACCCCGTATTTACGCTAGTATTTCAACGAGGAAACAAGCGTTTTTACTGTATTTACTGCTTACGAAATGGATAATTTTAAGTGGGCAAAGCCACTTCAAATGTATTATTTCATTAAATTTCATTTTTATTGTTGAAATACCTAATGTTCTATTTTCTATTTTATTTTTTAAATCGTAAAAATAAGTAATTTACTTAGATGATGTGAGCATACCTACCTACGGAATATTTTCGGAAATCAAAATCGGGTTTTTAAGGCAGCAGAAGTCAGTCCACCACGTGCCCCAAGCAAGGCATTTTGGCGGACTTCACGTATCTTCGAAACAGTGTTTATTTTTAAGCCCCGGCGAAAACAGAGACACACGTATAAACAGAACAGAGACACACAGATCACAGATACACA
This sequence comes from Parnassius smintheus behrii, assembly GCA_036936625.1. Taxonomy (NCBI): domain Eukaryota; kingdom Metazoa; phylum Arthropoda; class Insecta; order Lepidoptera; family Papilionidae; genus Parnassius; species Parnassius smintheus. The sequence continues at coordinate 39,677,607 of JAUPFT010000008.1, read as the reverse complement.
CTACAAACTTATAAGACCTCTCTGTTTTCTTACTTAGTTAAGTAAGTAAGTAAGTAAGAAAACAGAGAGGTCTTATAAGTTTGTAGTGTGTATCTGTGATCTGTGTGTCTGTCTGTGGCATCATAGCTCTTGTTCTTTTTCGTTTGATATGTGTCTTAATCGAGTGTTCTAAGCTTTATTTAAAGAAAATCTGTTCAGCTGTATGAAGTTTATCAGCTTTTTTATTTTGTTATTTTTTAATTTTTTTAAGACATGCAAAATTTAATTGGTAAAGGATGTGATTGAACCCGGGCTCCTTATCCTCTGCGCGCGCGTGTGTGTGTGTGTGTGTGTGTGTGTGTGTGTGTGTGTGTGTGTGTGTGTGTGTGTGTGTGTGTGTGTGTGTGTGTGTGTGTGTGTGTGTGTGTGTGTGTGTGTGTGTGTGTGTGTGTGTGTGTGTGTGTGTGTGTGTGTGTGTGTGTGTGTGTGTGTGTGTGTGTGTGTGTGTGTGTGTGTGTGTGTGTGTGTGTGTGTGTGTGTGTGTGTGTGTGTGTGTGTGTGTGTGTGTGTGTGTGTGTGTGTGTGTGTGTGTGTGTGTGTGTGTGTGTGTGTGTGTGTGTGTGTGTGTGTGTGTGTGTGTGTGTGTGTGTGTGTGTGTGTGTGTGTGTGTGTGTGTGTGTGTGTGTGTGTGTGTGTGTGTGTGTGTGTGTGTGTGTGTGTGTGTGTGTGTGTGTGTGTGTGTGTGTGTGTGTGTGTGTGTGTGTGTGTGTGTGTGTGTGTGTGTGTGTGTGTGTGTGTGTGTGTGTGTGTGTGTGTGTGTGTGTGTGTGTGTGTGTGTGTGTGTGTGTGTGTGTGTGTGTGTGTGTGTGTGTGTGTGTGTGTGTGTGTGTGTGTGTGTGTGTGTGTGTGTGTGTGTGTGTGTGTGTGTGTGTGTGTGTGTGTGTGTGTGTGTGTGTGTGTGTGTGTGTGTGTGTGTGTGTGTGTGTGTGTGTGTGTGTGTGTGTGTGTGTGTGTGTGTGTGTGTGTGTGTGTGTGTGTGTGTGTGTGTGTGTGTGTGTGTGTGTGTGTGTGTGTGTGTGTGTGTGTGTGTGTGTGTGTGTGTGTGTGTGTGTGTGTGTGTGTGTGTGTGTGTGTGTGTGTGTGTGTGTGTGTGTGTGTGTGTGTGTGTGTGTGTGTGTGTGTGTGTGTGTGTGTGTGTGTGTGTGTGTGTGTGTGTGTGTGTGTGTGTGTGTGTGTGTGTGTGTGTGTGTGTGTGTGTGTGTGTGTGTGTGTGTGTGTGTGTGTGTGTGTGTGTGTGTGTGTGTGTGTGTGTGTGTGTGTGTGTGTGTGTGTGTGTGTGTGTGTGTGTGTGTGTGTGTGTGTGTGTGTGTGTGTGTGTGTGTGTGTGTGTGTGTGTGTGTGTGTGTGTGTGTGTGTGTGTGTGTGTGTGTGTGTGTGTGTGTGTGTGTGTGTGTGTGTGTGTGTGTGTGTGTGTGTGTGTGTGTGTGTGTGTGTGTGTGTGTGTGTGTGTGTGTGTGTGTGTGTGTGTGTGTGTGTGTGTGTGTGTGTGTGTGTGTGTGTGTGTGTGTGTGTGTGTGTGTGTGTGTGTGTGTGTGTGTGTGTGTGTGTGTGTGTGTGTGTGTGTGTGTGTGTGTGTGTGTGTGTGTGTGTGTGTGTGTGTGTGTGTGTGTGTGTGTGTGTGTGTGTGTGTGTGTGTGTCTGTGTGTGTGTGTCTGTGTGTGTGTGTCTGTGTGTGTGTGTCTGTGTGTGTGTGTCTGTGTGTGTGTGTGTGTGTGTGTCTGTGTGTGTGTGTCTGTGTGTGTGTGTCTGTGTGTGTGTGTCTGTGTGTGTGTGTCTGTGTGTGTGTGTCTGTGTGTGTGTGTCTGTGTGTGTGTGTGTGTGTGTGTGTGTGTGTGTGTGTGTGTGTGTGTGTGTGTGTGTGTGTGTGTGTGTGTGTGTGTGTGTGTGTGTGTGTGTGTGTGTGTGTGTGTGTGTGTGTGTGTGTGTGTGTGTGTGTGTGTGTGTGTGTGTGTGTGTGTGTGTGTGTGTGTGTGTGTGTGTGTGTGTGTGTGTGTGTGTGTGTGTGTGTGTGTGTGTGTGTGTGTGTGTGTGTGTGTGTGTGTGTGTGTGTGTGTGTGTGTGTGTGTGTGTGTGTGTGTGTGTGTGTGTGTGTGTGTGTGTGTGTGTGTGTGTGTGTGTGTGTGTGTGTGTGTGTGTGTGTGTGTGTGTGTGTGTGTGTGTGTGTGTGTGTGTGTGTGTGTGTGTGTGTGTGTGTGTGTGTGTGTGTGTGTGTGTGTGTGTGTGTGTGTGTGTGTGTGTGTGTGTGTGTGTGTGTGTGTGTGTGTGTGTGTGTGTGTGTGTGTGTGTGTGTGTGTGTGTGTGTGTGTGTGTGTGTGTGTGTGTGTGTGTGTGTGTGTGTGTGTGTGTGTGTGTGTGTGTGTGTGTGTGTGTGTGTGTGTGTGTGTGTGTGTGTGTGTGTGTGTGTGTGTGTGTGTGTGTGTGTGTGTGTGTGTGTGTGTGTGTGTGTGTGTGTGTGTGTGTGTGTGTGTGTGTGTGTGTGTGTGTGTGTGTGTGTGTGTGTGTGTGTGTGTGTGTGTGTGTGTGTGTGTGTGTGTGTGTGTGTGTGTGTGTGTGTGTGTGTGTGTGTGTGTGTGTGTGTGTGTGTGTGTGTGTGTGTGTGTGTGTGTGTGTGGTGTGTGTGTGTGTGTGTGTGTGTGTGTGTGTGTGTGTGTGTGTGTGTGTGTGTGTGTGTGTGTGTGTGTGTGTGTGTGTGTGTGTGTGTGTGTGTGTGTGTGTGTGTGTGTGTGGTGTGTGTGTGTGTGTGTGTGTGTGTGTGTGTGTGTGTGTGTGTGTGTGTGTGGTGTGTGTGTGTGTGTGTGTGTGTGTGTGTGTGTGTGTGTGTGTGTGTGTGTGTGTGTGTGTGTGTGTGTGTGTGTGTGTGTGTGTGTGTGTGTGTGTGTGTGTGTGTGTGTGTGTGTGTGTGTGTGTGTGTGTGTGTGTGTGTGTGTGTGTGTGTGTGGTGTGTGTGTGTGTGTGTGTGTGTGTGTGTGTGTGTGTGTGTGTGTGTGTGTGTGTGTGTGTGTGTGTGTGTGTGTGTGTGTGTGTGTGTGTGTGTGTGTGTGTGTGTGTGTGTGTGTGTGTGTGTGTGTGTGTGTGTGTGTGTGTGTGGTGTGTGTGTGTGTGTGTGTGTGTGTGTGTGTGTGTGTGTGTGTGTGTGTGTGTGTGTGTGTGTGTGTGTGTGTGTGTGTGTGTGTGTGTGTGTGTGTGTGTGTGTGTGTGTGTGTGTGTGTGTGTGTGTGTGTGTGTGTGTGTGTGGTGTGTGTGTGTGTGTGTGTGTGTGTGTGTGTGTGTGTGTGTGTGTGTGTGTGTGTGTGTGTGTGTGTGTGTGTGTGTGTGTGTGTGTGGTGTGTGTGTGTGTGTGTGTGTGTGTGTGTGTGTGGTGTGTGTGTGTGTGTGTGTGTGTGTGTGTGTGTGTGTGTGTGTGTGTGTGTGTGTGTGTGTGTGTGTGTGTGTGTGTGTGTGTGTGTGTGTGTGTGTGTGTGTGTGTGTGTGTGTGTGTGTGTGTGTGTGTGTGTGTGTGTGTGTGTGTGTGTGTGTGTGTGTGTGTGTGTGTGTGTGTGTGTGTGTGTGTGTGTGTGTGTGTGTGTGTGTGTGTGTGTGTGTGTGTGTGTGTGTGTGTGTGTGTGTGTGTGTGTGTGTGTGTGTGTGTGTGTGTGTGTGTGTGTGTGTGTGTGTGTGTGTGTGTGTGTGTGGGTGTGTGTGTGTGTGTGTGTGTGTGTGTGTGTGTGTGTGTGTGTGTGTGTGTGTGTGTGTGTGTGTGTGTGTGTGTGTCTGTGTGTGTGTGTGTCTGTGTGTGTGTGTGTCTGTGTGTGTGTGTGTCTGTGTGTGTGTGTGTCTGTGTGTGTGTGTGTCTGTGTGTGTGTGTGTCTGTGTGTGTGTGTGTCTGTGTGTGTGTGTGTCTGTGTGTGTGTGTGTCTGTGTGTGTGTGTGTCTGTGTGTGTGTGTGTCTGTGTGTGTGTGTGTCTGTGTGTGTGTGTGTCTGTGTGTGTGTGTGTCTGTGTGTGTGTGTGTCGTGTGTGTGTGTGTCTGTGTGTGTGTGTGTGTGTGTGTGTGTGTGTGTGTGTGTGTGTGTGTGTGTGTGTGTGTGTGTGTGTGTGTGTGTGTGTGTGTGTGTGTGTGTGTGTGTGTGTGTGTGTGTGTGTGTGTGTGTGTGTGTGTGTGTGTGTGTGTGTGTGTGTGTGTGTGTGTGTGTGTGTGTGTGTGTGTGTGTGTGTGTGTGTGTGTGTGTGTGTGTGTGTGTGTGTGTGTGTGTGTGTGTGTGTGTGTGTGTGTGTGTGTGTGTGTGTGTGTGTGTGTGTGTGTGTGTGTGTGTGTGTGTGTGTGTGTGTGTGTGTGTGTGTGTGTGTGTGTGTGTGTGTGTGTGTGTGTGTGTGTGTGTGTGTGGTGTGTGTGTGTGTGTGTGTGTGTGTGTGTGTGTGTGTGTGTGTGTGTGTGTGTGTGTGTGTGTGTGTGTGTGTGTGTGTGTGTGTGTGTGTGTGTGTGTGTGTGTGTGTGTGTGTGTGTGTGTGTGTGTGTGTGTGTGTGTGTGTGTGTGTGTGTGTGTGTGTGTGTGTGTGTGTGTGTGTGTGTGTGTGTGTGTGTGTGTGTGTGTGTGTGTGTGTGTGTGTGTGTGTGTGTGTGTGTGTGTGTGTGTGTGTGTGTGTGTGTGTGTGTGTGTGTGTGTGTGTGTGTGTGTGTGTGTGTGTGTGTGTGTGTGTGTGTGTGTGTGTGTGTGTGTGTGTGTGTGTGTGTGTGTGTGTGTGGTGTGTGTGTGTGTGTGTGTGTGTGTGTGTGTGTGTGTGTGTGTGTGTGTGTGTGTGTGTGTGTGTGTGTGTGTGTGTGTGTGTGTGTGTGTGTGTGTGTGTGTGTGTGTGTGTGTGTGTGTGTGTGTGTGTGTGTGGTGTGTGTGTGTGTGTGTGTGTGTGTGTGTGTGTGTGTGTGTGTGTGTGTGTGTGTGTGTGTGTGTGTGTGTGTGTGTGTGTGTGTGTGTGTGTGTGTGTGTGTGTGTGTGTGTGGTGTGTGTGTGTGTGTGTGTGTGTGTGTGTGTGTGTGTGTGTGTGTGTGTGTGTGTGTGTGTGTGTGTGTGTGTGTGTGTGTGTGTGTGTGTGTGTGTGTGTGTGTGTGTGTGTGTGTGTGTGTGTGTGTGTGTGTGTGTGTGTGTGTGTGTGTGTGTGTGTGTGTGTGTGTGTGTGGTGTGTGTGTGTGTGTGTGTGTGTGTGTGTGTGTGTGTGTGTGTGTGTGTGTGTGTGTGTGTGTGTGTGTGTGTGTGTGTGTGTGTGTGGTGTGTGTGTGTGTGTGTGTGTGTGTGTGTGTGTGTGTGTGTGTGTGTGTGTGTGTGTGTGTGTGTGTGTGTGTGTGTGTGTGTGTGTGTGTGTGTGTGTGTGTGTGTGTGTGTGTGTGTGTGTGTGTGTGTGTGTGTGTGTGTGTGTGTGTGTGTGTGTGTGTGTGTGTGTGTGTGTGTGTGTGTGTGTGTGTGTGTGTGTGTGTGTGTGTGTGTGTGTGTGTGTGTGTGTGTGTGTGTGTGTGTGTGTGTGTGTGTGTGTGTGTGTGTGTGTGTGTGTGTGTGTGTGTGTGTGTGTGTGTGTGTGTGTGTGTGTGTGTGTGTGTGTGTGTGTGTGTGTGTGTGTGTGTGTGTGTGTGTGTGTGTGTGTGTGTGTGTGTGTGTGTGTGTGTGTGTGTGTGTGTGTGTGTGTGTGTGTGGTGTGTGTGTGTGTGTGTGTGTGTGTGTGTGTGTGTGTGTGTGTGTGTGGGTGTGTGTGTGTGTGTGTGTGTGTGTGTGTGTGTGTGTGTGTGTGTGTGTGTGTGTGTGTGTGTGTGTGTGTGTGTGTGTGTGTGTGTGTGTGTGTGTGTGTGTGTGTGTGTGTGTGTGTGTGTGTGTGTGTGTGTGTGTGTGTGTGTGTGTGTGTGTGTGTGTGTGTGTGTGTGTGTGTGTGTGTGTGTGTGTGTGTGTGTGTGTGTGTGTGTGGTGTGTGTGTGTGTGTGTGTGTGGTGTGTGTGTGCGTGTGTGTGTGCGTGTGTGTGTGCGTGTGTGTGTGCGTGTGTGTGTGCGTGTGTGTGTGCGTGTGTGTGCGTGTGTGTGCGGTGGTGTGGCGTGCGTGTGCGTGCGTGTGCGTGCGTGTGCGTGCGTGTGCGTGCGTGTGCGTGCGTGTGCGTGCGTGTGCGTGCGTGTGCGTGCGTGTGCGTGCGTGTGCGTGCGTGTGCGTGCGTGTGCGTGCGTGTGCGTGCGTGTGCGTGCGTGTGCGTGCGTGTGCGTGCGTGTGCGTGCGTGTGCGTGCGTGTGCGTGCGTGTGCGTGCGTGTGCGTGCGTGTGCGTGCGTGTGCGTGCGTGTGCGTGCGTGTGCGTGCGTGTGCGTGCGTGTGCGTGCGTGTGCGTGCGTGTGCGTGCGTGTGCGTGCGTGTGCGTGCGTGTGCGTGCGTGTGCGTGCGTGTGCGTGCGTGTGCGTGCGTGTGCGTGCGTGTGCGTGCGTGTGCGTGCGTGTGCGTGCGTGTGCGTGCGTGTGCGTGCGTGTGCGTGCGTGTGCGTGCGTGTGCGTGCGTGTGCGTGCGTGTGCGTGCGTGTGCGTGCGTGTGCGTGCGTGTGCGTGCGTGTGCGTGCGTGTGCGTGCGTGTGCGTGCGTGTGCGTGCGTGTGCGTGCGTGTGCGTGCGTGTGCGTGCGTGTGCGTGCGTGTGCGTGCGTGTGCGTGCGTGTGCGTGCGTGTGCGTGCGTGTGCGTGCGTGTGCGTGCGTGTGCGTGCGTGTGCGTGCGTGTGCGTGCGTGTGCGTGCGTGTGCGTGCGTGTGCGTGCGTGTGCGTGCGTGTGCGTGCGTGTGCGTGCGTGTGCGTGCGTGTGCGTGCGTGTGCGTGCGTGTGCGTGCGTGTGCGTGCGTGTGCGTGCGTGTGCGTGCGTGTGCGTGCGTGTGCGTGCGTGTGCGTGCGTGTGCGTGCGTGTGCGTGCGTGTGCGTGCGTGTGCGTGCGTGTGCGTGCGTGTGCGTGCGTGTGCGTGCGTGTGCGTGCGTGTGCGTGCGTGTGCGTGCGTGTGCGTGCGTGTGCGTGCGTGTGCGTGCGTGTGCGTGCGTGTGCGTGCGTGTGCGTGCGTGTGCGTGCGTGTGCGTGCGTGTGCGTGCGTGTGCGTGCGTGTGCGTGCGTGTGCGTGCGTGTGCGTGCGTGTGCGTGCGTGTGCGTGCGTGTGCGTGCGTGTGCGTGCGTGTGCGTGCGTGTGCGTGCGTGTGCGTGCGTGTGCGTGCGTGTGCGTGCGTGTGCGTGCGTGTGCGTGCGTGTGCGTGCGTGTGCGTGCGTGTGCGTGCGTGTGCGTGCGTGTGCGTGCGTGTGCGTGCGTGTGCGTGCGTGTGCGTGCGTGTGCGTGCGTGTGCGTGCGTGTGCGTGCGTGTGCGTGCGTGTGCGTGCGTGTGCGTGCGTGTGCGTGCGTGTGCGTGCGTGTGCGTGCGTGTGCGCGTGCGTGTGCGTGCGTGTGCGTGCGTGTGCGTGCGTGTGCGTGCGTGT